>CM033648.1:25400629-26714001 GCA_019512145.1 Engystomops pustulosus | reverse complement strand
CCCAGGAACAAGTGTTGATGGTGATTAGGGGCCTTCTGGCTGTGTAAGAGTCTAATGTCATCAGATTTTACCCCATGAAACTACTGATATGAAATGTCCTTTCTAGAATTACCTCTTTTATCACAAATCTCAACCATTTGACTAAAAGAAAAAAAAAATCTTCAAAGTCATGGAATAATGAGCAGAGAAGAGTCATATTTTGCCCGAGATGATGATGATGATTAGAGGTTTCGGGGGTAGTGTCACTTCAGACCTACCTATTCCTAGTGAAGGTAAGCGCGAGTCAGCCGACACTTTTTTTTATATATAAATGCGGCGGTTTTTCCGAATCCTTTGGGTTTTCATTCGGCCACGAAAGGATATTTCATAACCTACCTGTTTGCTACCTACCTGTATTCCTGTATCTGGCAGTCTAACTCACAGAGGATTGTGATGGATACAGAAAACCCTCTGCTGTCAGCTGATTTTGGTGTGGATGATCTTCTTTATATATCTGTCTGTAATGTTCTAGTTCGCTGACAGTGAGTGCAGATCTTGTGAAAGGGAAATAATGACGTAATGTTATAGTGCAGATAACACAATCCAGCGCCATGTGATGAGCAGAGGATGCGGAAGTGACAAAACAGCATTTGTCTCTGCACAATGCTAGAATTAAAGGTTATTTTTCTGTTGCCTTTCAGATCGCCCTGCTTGATGTGGATATATGTGGTCCTTCAATTCCAGTATATTGTCCTATGGCAACACAGAACAAATCAAAATCTTAAATGAAATCTACCACCAGGATGAAGGATTGTAAACCAAGAACGCTGACATACTGGTTTATGTCCCATCAGATAGGATCTGCTCTTCTTTTAGCTTCTTAAGGTCCTGTTTTTACAAAAAATGGTTTATGAAAAAATATGTAAATGAGCATGAGGGGCTAGGGGCTCCATAGATGTCCATGAGACCATTTGCATAATTTATCAAATCCCTTTTTAATAAAAACTAGGACATGAGATGCTAAACTAAGAACCGATCCTGGCAGAGAGGGCACACACCAGTATGTCAGTGTGTTTGGTTTACAATCCTTCATCCTGGTGGTAGATGTCCTTTAATGGGGGTCCCATGGCTCTGCTGTCTTAGGCTACATTCACACCACATTCACATTTAGCCCTCAGGATACCAGACACGTCCTAATAATGGGTGCTCGCTTTTGCAGTGGGATATATAATCCTGCTTCTACTATTTGAAAGCAGGAGGAGGAGTGAACATTTGCAGCAAACATTGATTGGCTAATTATGAAGTTTGGGGTGTGTTCTGAGTGGTATATAAACAGTAAAATCACAGTTGAGTGTATGTTCAGCAGAGGCAAGGGATGGATGCCATACTGTTGCATATTCTGGGACACTAATCCCAAAATATTATATTAAGCGTTAGTTTTTGCAATTTTTACCATACACTTTTCAACATTTTAATTTTTATCGTGTTTAGTCTAGTTTTTTTGGATGCAGGTTTTCCAATGTTATTAAACCATCTCTGGCAATGAAAACTCAGAGCCCCCAAAAAATTCTCTTTTCATGAAATTAGAAAAAAAGGAGATGCGCATAGATTTCTCAATACACTTTTGATGCATAACAGCAGCTAAATACCAAAAACTAAAAATTAGCTAAACAAGAAAAACATTGAAAATAATAAATTGCCTCCATTCTGTGGCAGTGTAGCATATAAGAGCATGTTCTGGGCAAGAAGGATTAAATTGCATTCCATAAATGAAGAAAAGCCATACATTTTTATGTCTGTTTTCATCTTGTGAACACTTGTTGGCATGAGATATTTGCGGCAGTCCGCACAGTGACTCCTTGTATGCAGAGGTGTCTATCTCAGCGGGGATGGTCCTGCGGGGGTCCTCAGATCGCTCAGTCATGTCCTACATTTTTCAGTCCTGGCTGTTTACACTGAACGCTCACTGTCTGCAGATTTGTTTTCTGAGTGGGAAGGTGGAGTCCCTTCCTGTAGAAGAATTGGCAGTATAATCTAGGAAGTCCAGGGGAACTTTGCCAGATTTAGAGAAAAGTTGAGTTTATAGGATTTTTTTTTTGTTCTTGAATTGTCTAACAATAATTTTGAAATGTACAGGTTCCTCTACAAAGTAATAGGTGTAATATATATATATTTTTTGCAGATTTTTAATCATCATGTAGTGTTGGTATCCGGTAGGAGAAACTTCTGAAGGACATCAAACTGTATCCAACAGTGACTGTGACATATCAGTTCAGCCATAGACTGATTAACCTCTTAACACTACATGACGTATACATACAAAAATATTTAGAGGGCTCACGGACTGAGCCCTCTTCATACAGGAATGGAGTTTGCTGCATATTGCAGCAAATGCCCACCGCTAACACATGCGATTGGTGCTAGCACCGATAGTGAGTGTCAACCCTTTGATGCTGGTGGCAGTCAAAAGCCCATGCTGTGTGGAAGCCACCATCTATGTTTTGATCCCAGTGATGTCATCTGGGAGCGTTGATCTGTCACCTTGTCTTTATAAGGCCTGAGGCTGTCTCGTTTCTACAGATCTGTTGCAGTGTCCCAGTGGCACATTGTAATAGATGGTATTTGAAAATCCACATATGAAGCCGTACTGTAGTATGGCTGTATATGGTGGAATCAATCAGACAACCTAAGGTAAAAGTACCCAGGGGATCTAAAAAATAGTAAAAATAAAAATTTATAAAACCTATGTAAAAATAAAGTACAGGTGGTCCCCTACTTAAGAACACCTGACTTACAGATGACCCCTAGTTACAAACGGACCTCTGGATGTTGGTAATTTACTGTACTTTAGCCTTAGGCTACAATAAACAGCTATAACAGTTATAAAAGGTGTCTGTAATTAAGATTTATTGTTAATCCTGGTTCTTATGACAATCCAATATTATTATATCCAATTGTCACAGAGATCAAAAAATATTAGTCTGGAGTTACATTTATAAAATATACAGTTCCGACTTACATACAAATTCAGCTTAAGAACAAATCTACAGAACCTTGTACGTAACCCGGGGACTGCCTGTAAATTAAAGTCATAAACATTTTGGGTATCTCCGCGTCCCAAAATGTCCGGTCCATCAAAATACATTGCCATTTTGCAACATATAAAAAAAGTGACCAAAAGTTTATAAAGTCCTCAATATGGAAGTAATGAAGACGTTGGCTCATCCTGCAAAAAAAAGACACCTCACACAGCTCCATACACCGAAGTATGAAAAAGAAATTGGTGTCAGAAGAAAATGGTTTTTTTCATACACAAGGTTTTCATTTTTTTACCGAACCAAAGAATAAATTAGAGGTGTTTAGACTGCACAGCGAAAGCCGTAAAAACGAAGCCACAAGAAAATGTTGCACATGCGGTTCTTCACAGATTTCACCGGATTTGGAATTTTTTTTTCCCCGCTTCCCAATACAAGGCATAGAATACATTGTTCCACAGAAAATAAGCCCTCATACAGCTTTGTACACGGAAAAAGGAAAAAGTTATAAACTTTTTGAGGAGGGGAGCAAAAAATGAGCGAAAAATGTCTGCGTCCTTAAAGGGTTTAATTAAAGATAACGCACACATACAGTGGGGAAAGTAAGTATGTGAAATACTGCTGATTTTGCAGTTTTTCTCATATACAAAAATCTTATGTGTGTCATTTTGTATGATTTTTATATAATAAATTAGCACTTTATTACATGGAATAAGCCTCTGATAATATTGGAATCGGAACATAATATTTAGTACAGAATGAGACTGTACAGGGACATAGCTCTTTTTCATAGATGTGTAGCAGCATATAGCACACACTTAGAGCATGAGTAATGGCACGTTAGTGGTGTTCCTTGGCAGCATTAGTAAGTGCACACTAGACTTGTAGGGTAATGTAGAGGTGACAGTCTTTGCCTCGCGGCTATGGCCTCCTTGGTCAGATACTTCTCTGACCATCACGCCAATGAAACGTTCCCGGCCCACAAGCATTTAGTAGTGACATGACATCAGTAACAAACAGGACATTGAGTAATACTTATGGCATCAGTTTATAGAATAGTCATATGTGCACAGCATTGGAAAAGTTGGCTTCAGCTCATGAAGTCAAATATCTTCTGAGCCGTGCAGCAAAATCTAGAAAATAAGTTATTAGCAGTAATTCTGAGCAGATGTTCTGCTTCTCTGTTCCATCTAATGAGAGCGGGCAGCCAGGGCCATTCATCTGTAGAGGCCTACAGAGTTTACTGGCATTGTATGAGCGCCATTCCCGTACAGACCGTCCCCGGAGAGATTATTACCATCGCTATGAGGCATGTATAGGGAATAGGGAAATGTAGCTGTGAGTAGTGCGGCCTAGACATAAGTACCTAAAATTTACTATACATTACATTTTCTGTGTTTGATCCCTATGAGGATGGTATTAGGGGCATTAGAGAGCCGTATATGGCACAGATGAAGTCATACCTGTAATTATTAAGATTTCCTGGGCTTCTTGAAGGCCCATTATTTGCTTTGAACTCTCTGAGCATCTCTTAATCCATCCTTTCTGCTAAATCTCCTAAGAGTGTATAATCGCAGACCTCTTTAAAATGTATTAAATTGTCTCAAGCAATTACTTTTGTCAGATATATAACTAATTATAGGGTATTTTGTACCTTACAGCGTATATTCTAAAGTTACAGCACCATAGTGTGGTCTATATTCCCAACTGAACCTGGTGTACATGGAGACCCAATTGATAACAGCCCCCTCCCTCATAGGAATTAGATGGTGAGGATGTAGAGGTGGTCCCCAACTTTACTTGACTTGCAGGCGACCCCTAGTTACAGACGGACCCCTCTGACCTCTGGTGACCTCTCTGGATGCATTATTTTACTCCCAAGCTGCAACGATCAGCTGTAAGGTGTCTGTAATAAAGCGTTATTAAGAATCCTTTTTCCCATTTCAGTAAAATATTTTGAAAATCCAATTGTCACAGGGTCCAAAAAAAATTTGGTCTGGATTTACAATTCTAAAATATACCAGTTCTGACTGGTAAATTTAAAGAGGAACTGTCAGGACGATTTGGGCCACAAAACCACCCACAGGTCCTTTATAGACTAGTGGTTTATTATCATATTCATTGAAGCCGGAGAGATGCACTGTCCCCACAGTGCATAGAGCAGGTGACGTGCAGGACTTGTATCCTATGGGAGAGTAAATAAATTATAATGCAAGGTGCCCCAGACTGATTAGCATAATTTTTCTAACTCTATATTGCAGCACATAGAGTTATAATAAAAGATGTTCCACATGAATTTCTTAGTAGGACACATCTACCATCATTAAGTTCCCTATATAATGTTTTTTTTTTTTTAAGATGTTGATAAATCGGGAGGTGGTAGATTAAAAATTATTTTGTGTCCTACTCCTTTCTTTCCTGCAGGAGCAGGGTATCTGAAAACTGTTCTGGAATCCATATATAGCAGACTGATAAGGATAGGAGGCTAAAGTGTAACCCCTTACATACCTGGAGAATGTATTACTTCAATTCTGCTATGTAAAATCCAGGGAAGCAGCACTCCAATAAAATGTCATAGAAGATGCGATTAGGAGACTTTATT
This sequence comes from Engystomops pustulosus, assembly GCA_019512145.1. Classification (NCBI taxonomy): domain Eukaryota; kingdom Metazoa; phylum Chordata; class Amphibia; order Anura; family Leptodactylidae; genus Engystomops; species Engystomops pustulosus. Next base: position 26,708,385 of record CM033648.1, on the reverse strand, counting down.
AAGACTGGAGTTTTAAACGGCAGTCTTAAAATTTCCCCCTGCCAGCCCCCTATCCAGCCTAAGACCAGGTCAGATATGTAGAAATTTCTGTTACAGTCTACGCCAGTTTTCCTGGCGTTCTCACCCCTGACAGTCCAGGGAGGCAGGGAAACTGGCGGAGATTTTCATGCAAGTTTTCTGGTGGAGAAGGCATCTCCCCCAATGTGGCATCATGACAAAGATCTCTACTATTGCTTGATTGATTTACACCTCTGTAAGGAGATAAGCTTTCCCAGTTACTCTGTCTGGAAACCTTTCCAGCTTCTCTTTATCAGCTGTCGGTGTCAATAGGGGAGGGGAAGCTGATTTATATCCACTGCTAAGGGTAGGAAGAAAGAGAGGACTTCAATAAAGAAAATAACAATTTACTATTCTAAAAAGTATACTATTTTCCCCTGAAAGAAAAGGGCTTCCAACACTTAGTTACACTGTAACTAGTTCTCTAAAATGACACGCGTGCATCAGATATGGAAGTCTATACAGTGGTCACTGCTGGTTTTGTTAATGGTTGGTCTGGACTTCTCTCTAGATTTCGGAGGATCTGCTCTATCCTTTCTGTCCCCTAGGGTTGATCAGGATATGTCCATAATATAATAATAATAATAATCTTTTTATAGCCTCATCATATTCCTTAGCGCTTTACAAATCACATAATGAAGTATTTCTGAAGCTGATAACTGGAAGCGCATTCAGTGGTATCCTCGCATTACTCCCCATCTTGTGCTTATTGATCTTCTAGTACACGCGGGGTAAAATGAGGACAGAGCCACTTAATGGTCTGTAGTGAGCGTTGTCCAGAATTGCTCTCCATCTATTCCCTATGGATGCAGTATGAGAGCAGGTGGTAAGAGGTGTTATAATCCTCCCCATGATGTGAGCGGTGACTTGTTAGGAAGGGCTGTGACTTGGCACGTGGCCCCTTGTAGCTTGGATGGAAGTTTCGGGCTGGGGAAGGCTTGGATTTGCTTCCTTTCCTCCCTCCTTGGATGAAGAGCAGCTGCTGTGATCACCATGAGCGCTCGCTAGTGTCGTATGATGATAGCAGACTGCTACACGCTCCAACTTACAAAACACGTGTAATGTTACATAGAAGGTAATGCGCCGCTTTCTTCTTGCCAGTTACAAATTGTGCAATTTCCCAAGATAATGGTGATTTTTTACTCCCGGAAATTCATCATATTTGCCATAGTGTTAGGGCGGGTTTATTCACTCGGAACAAAGTGATGGTATTAAAACACAGCTGCACTGTGACATACATCCAGTAATGGGGAGGATTCATTATAGCCCCGACAGATTACACTTACAGAAATGCTTTATAGAAATTCTTGACTCCTTCCCCAGGAACAAGTGTTGATGGTGATTAGGGGCCTTCTGGCTGTGTAATGTCATCAGATTTTACCCTATGAAACTACTGATATGAAATGTCATTTCTAGAATTACCTCTTTTATCACAAATCTCAACCATTTCACTAAAAGAAAAAAAAAATCTTCAAAGTCATGGAATAATGAGCAGAGAAGAGTCATATTTTGTCTGAGATCATGATGATGATTAGAGGCTTCTGGGGTACTGTCACTTCAGACACCCCTATCTTCAGTATTAGAAACATGCTTTTCATATCACATTAAAGAAAATCTACCTACATAATCCATCATGATAAACCAGGGACACTTACTCCAGACACAGTGACTTCCAGACATAGCCGCCCATATCTAGCTGCCTGTACCTCCGGTTTTGTAGCTCACAGGACCAAAAGTCTGATGCAGTCTGAAAGATGAGATCCTTATCTTTAAAGGACACAGTGACTGTGGTAATTTTCTTATATCTGTTTTCCATGACCTCCTTACTTCTAAAATCAACTTTTAAAATTATGCTAATGAGCCTGAGGGGCTCTTTTGGGTGTTTCTAGGGCCCCTCAGTGATCTTGTTGTTAAAATGAGCAGAGCGGATGGGGGAGCAGGGTGGGAAGCAGGGGGAGGGCGAGACTTATTCTGCTCAGTATATCAAAGTGAAAAGACATTACTAAGGGGCTTTTGAAACGCCCACCAGAATCCCTCAACCTATTGTAAAAGTTGATTTTAGAAGGAAGGAAGCCATGGATAACAAATATAAGAAAATTACCACGGGCACGGTATCTGGATCTATAAGTCCCTGGTTATCATGCTGGATTTTGATGGTAGATTTTCTATAAAGATAAGGATCTCATCTCTTAGATCGCATCAGACTTTTGGTTCTGTGAGCTACAAAACCGGAGATACAGGCAGCTAGATATGGGCGGCTATGTCTTGAAGTGACCCCTGCAGTCTCTAAATTTGACTCATCTCAAGTTTTTCTCTTGTCTTTCAGATCGCCCTGCTTGACGTGGACATCTGTGGTCCTTCAATTCCAAAAATAATGGGTCTGGAAGGCGAGCAGGTAACTGCATGATACTTCCTTTCATAGGGTTACTGGATTTTTTTATACTCTGTATTTATTTCTCTATTTTTTTCTTAGGTTCACCAAAGTGGCTCAGGATGGTCACCTGTGGTAAGTGTCTGGGTTCCATCAAGTCATGGTGATGTATTAACTATGTATTATAGTACGAGCGCACACACTGCCACATCTGGAGCCTGCAGTGACCTCTAGTGGCTGCAATGCGTCACTGCATGGAGATATTGCAGCGCAGACATTCTTTACAATTTATTACCACAGACACAGTTTCAATTATTTTTTGTCAGTTTTGTTTTTCCCTATATCAATTTTTTTGTAAATGATATTGTATCACAACTTGTCAGACGTAAGGAGCAACTTTTCATTTGTGGTCTTGCTATGATTGTATTTCAGTATGTAGAGGACAACCTGGCGGTGATGTCAGTCGGATTCTTGCTCGGGAGTCCAGATGACGCTGTTATATGGAGGGGCCCCAAGAAGAATGGTTTGTATGATGTTCATATCAATAATCCAGGACATGTGATCAATGCTGTGACAATCACTAGGGGATCTATTCAGACTGACACTTCCTACAGCTGTTCTTCCCTGCATCACATTCCCTCCACTTACCACTTATTGGTATAAATTACTGTTAATTTTTTGGGCTGCAGAAGACCCTTTCTTCCATGAAGACCCAAGTTTCCTAAGGTGATACAAGGTCACATTAGCTGCTTTCACACACACGTTACTGGCATAGTGGCCATTTTAAATCCCCTTATTTATCTACCTTTGGTCTTTTTAGTTCTGAAAGCAACACATTGTTTTATGGAGGGTTGCACTGACACTACAGAGGTTACAGATGGGCAATTTAACAGGAATACTTACTACTTTAGCCTCCATATACCTTAGGGTGCATTCACACGGCTATTAAGGGGCAGTGATCTGGTTGCATGATTTGCAACCAGATCAGGACCCACATAGACTTCTATGGGTCACGCTGGGGTGAGCCCGAGTCGGGTGGCTCATCTATCTATAGAGGGAGGAAAGGGGAAGAGAGCTCTCCCCTCCTTCTCCCAGCCTCTCTGGCCCGAAGACCACATTGCAGTCTAAATGAGCCCTTAGCATGTACAGTAGTTTCAGATATTTTTTTTTTTTTTTTAGAAAAATAGTTTCTCCTGCAAAGAATAAACCAAATTCTATGACAATAAGAGAAAAACTGATGCAAGACAACTTGAACAATAAGATTCTGAAAATGTACTTAAGGAGTGCCATTTTTAGTTGGTGACCGGTTACAATAGAATATGCTATGCTGATTTTTCTTTTTTTTTTTTTAATGCCTTTGTCAGCATTCTGAATCATTTCAGTACTTTATAAAAATGTTATTTTAACATTACCTGACTCCCTGCCAGCAGTGTGTGGCGAGTCCAGGGAAGGGGGCAGCTTCAGCAGCCTGTGTCTCAGCTACAGGAGAGCAGGCCCTGTGGGTCACTTAACTGGTAAGGCCTTAGCTCCATTTTTGCAGACCTAAAATTACATTTAGTTATACCAAGATGCTGATGTGGAGAGTGTAGAATACATTTGATGTAACTGAATGGGTTTGGAATGTGTGATATGTTGCTAACTTTTGTTTTTAATCCTGTAGGAATGATCAAGCAGTTTTTGAGGGACGTAGACTGGGGAGAAGTGGATTTCCTGATAGTAGATACTCCTCCGGGCACCTCTGATGAGCACCTGTCAGTAATACAGTACCTTAGTGGCGCTCACATTGATGGCGCTGTAATAATAACTACTCCGCAGGTAAGACTGTACCTCTCATATGTTCTACATTCATTATGTAATATGTGGCTGCCTTTGTGGTGGGATGGGGCCTAAGGTTGCCCTCAGACTTTTGGTATACGGCATTACTCAAATCCCTTAGGCTCCTTACACATGAACATATGCTCCGCTTACAGCTTCTCACAGAAGAGAGGAGGGGTGAGCTCTCACCCATCCCCTTTCCAGACACAAGTGAGTGGCTGGCGCCGAAATAGGACATAACTTATATTTTTCCAGTCACAGTTTGGTGAGACAACAAGTGCTCACTGCACCGTGACCGGGCACCATAGGCATCACACATTCCTAAGTCTTTCCTATTACGACACTACTTGGCGGCCAGTGTGACCGGTCCGACCCAATTGTATTTCGTAATAGTCAGAAAGTTGCCTACAACCAGAGGTGACGTTTAGGCAATGCCGAATATCACTATGTAACCTTAGTTTGTCTGTCCCACTCAGTGTGGCTTCTCTAATAGGCGAAAGTTTTAATAAAATAAAATTATTTAAGGTTTATTTTTTTTCTCATCTTTACAGGAAGTTTCGCTGCAGGATGTACGAAAAGAAATAAATTTTTGTCTCAAAGTAAAATTGCCGATTATTGGAGTAGTAGAGAACATGAGTGGCTTTATCTGCCCAAAATGCAAGGTTCGTGCTCATCACTTTTATAGATATCCATAGGTTGTATGTTACACAGAATAAGGAGCACAGTTTACATCCAAGCATCTGGAAACAGTTATAGGTAGGCCTGATCCCTGATTGAATAAGGACGTTCTATTAAGGTTTTTCACAAACTTAAAACTATTCCGATACGTTTTCCCCTTCAAACAACCAATGTGGCTCCCCGAACTCTGTAACGTGCCCCATGCTCAAAGATTACATCTACACATATAGGGTATTTAGATGCCTGGAAAAATTGTGTAACATTTTGGGGTGCATTTTGTCCTATACATTTTAGGACAAAGGTTTAATAAGAATATAGATATTCCCACATGCACATGTTCACCTGCAAAGTGATAAAATGTTTATATCACAAATGTCATTTTCTTTAGGCTCCACCAGAACTGGAACCCAATCATAGGTGGGAGGTGGTCGCTCCTTACACCTCCTGTCTTCATAGGGAGCCAGTAGACAATGGGACAGATTAATCAAGCTGTCTGAAAGTCAGAATATTCTTAATTGCCCAAGGCAACCAATTACAGCTCAGCTTTCATTTTACCAGTGCTAATGAATATTTTAAAGGGGAGCTGTGATTGGTTGCCATGGGCAGCTAAGAATATACTGACTTTCAGACCGCTTGATAAATCTGCCCCATAGTGTGCTCACTGCACCATGACCGGGTGTACTAGATCTCTATAGGGGCTGAGATCTGGCTGCAATTTGTTTGGCTAGATCACAGCCCCCAATATGGTCCTGTGCATATGGGGCCTTACTCTCTGAACTACATATGGCTTCCTTTACTCAGCATACAACAAAAATTTACATTTGAGTATCCTCATACTATTTTCTTCTGCTTAGATCAGTTTATTGTTGTACTCTGTGGAGCTTAGTATGCCATTGTATACACACACGGGTGGAATAAGACTGCCATGGGCGCTGGGCTGTATGAAGATTATAGCTCTGCAAGTCTGAGATCACTTCCTACATATGGAATGGAGGATGTGTCCTTTCTACCCGCTTTCAATCTGCAGTTTCAGGACCTTTTGGAGGACCTTCAAAGGTCCTGGGGTGGCTCTTGTGTACATTTGTATTGCATGGATGTACAAGGATTTCATGAGTGAAGGTCCTTCTCAGTATAAAATTTGGTTGGTGGTTTGGTGGCAATAGGCCCCCTATAAGGCTTGCGCCCTGGGCTACCGCTCTAACTACCTGTATTGTAATCCTCTACTGTATACACATACAACAATATGCATGCAGCCTTCTGTCCCATATACATCCAAAATTATACTGCCAGCAACTCCATGATGCTAAAATCCACAGGGCTGGAAAAAATAGCTTCACTGGAGCTTTTTATATCATATTATCTAGTGGTAGGTAGACATTGTCTAGTGGTGTCTATTGGCATTTTGTATACAGTGATCTCTATACATATACAGCATATATAGTCAGTAAACAAATAATTGTTATCAATGGAGGATTTGGGGGAGATTTATCAGAAGTGTCTGAGGTAAAACTGTTCTAGTTGCCCATGACAACCAATCAGAGCTCAGTTTTTATTTTTCCCACAGCTGTTTATAAAATTATAGCTGAGCTCTGATTGGTTTCCATGGGCGACTAGAACAGTTTTACCTCAGACACTTCTGATAAATCTCCCCCATTATGTGTGGGTCCAACCCTGAGCAGCACCATTGCTAGTTGGCTGCTTGGCTGGCAGTGGGACAAACATTTACTGCTGATTTTAAAGGGGGTGTCCAGCAAAATCTGGACACACCTATCTGCTGATAGGTGGGTTTCTAAGTAGTGGAACCCTGACAGCCCCCCCCCCCCCCCATTCATTTTAGGTACAATGGACCCCTATTATTGTGATCTATCTATGGCACTGATATAGGTAGCAGAGTTTGGTGCTCAGCACCATAGAGATGAATAAAGCAGAAGGTGTGTATGTGACCTGTCACTCCGCTTATTTGGGGGTACAACAGGGATTCATGAGGCTGGACAACCCCTTTAATGAGGCAGTGCTGCAGATGCACTGCAATGTCTGTATGGGCAGATTCTTCACATACTCAGAGGATGAATGGTTGTTTGCACAGAGGGAAACCTGATGATATTTTTTTGTTTTTATTTCTCCTTTCAGAACGAATCTCAGATTTTTCCTCCAACTACAGGAGGAGCAGAGAAAATGTGCAGCGATCTTGGCATTCCCCTTCTAGGCAGGGTTCCTTTGGACCCAAATATAGGTAAGTTACATGTTATTCCACATTCTTTGGGATGGATCGTGCAATTTGTTTAGCTTTTATCTTTTTTAGTTTTAGACATGGCTCTACAATATGAGGTTCTCTTGAACCTTGTTTTGTTAATGTTCTGCTTGTAGGTGGCGTGCTATCTGTAGGCTGCATGTTATAGAGCAGAACTAGGTGAACAAATTGTACATAGTGTTTTATGTGAAGGCAGCAGGTTATAGAGCAGGATGAGCGGTGCAGATTGTACATGCAGTTCTATTTGCAGGCAGCATGTTATACAGCAAGAGGAGATGAGCAGATTGTACAGGCAGCGTGTTATAGAGCAGAACCAGGTGAACAAATTGAACATAGTGTTTTATGTGAAGGCAGCATGTTATAGAGCAGGATGAGCTGTGCAGATTGTACAGGCAGCATGTTATACAGCAAGAGATTGTACGTACAGTAGTGTTCTATGTACAGGCAGCATATTATAGAGTAGTAGCAGGTGAACAGATTTTACATCGTTTTTTTATATGAAGGCAGCATGTTATACAGCAGAAAGAGCTGAGCAGATTGCACATAGTGTCCAATCTACCGGTAGCATATTATAGAACAGTATGAGCTGAGCATAATGTACATGGTGCTCTATCTGAAGGCAGTATGTTATACAGCAGGAGGAGCTCACCGGATTGTGCGTAGCGTTTTGCAGGCTGCTTGTTATAAAGCAGGAGGAGATTTATAATGACACCCAGTAGTGTATAGCAGCCTTACTGCATATTCCGACAATTTGGGTAAAAACTGCCTTGAAGTTCTTGGGTTTTCCATGCAACTCTTTCACACAGGAGGAATATTTAGGATTGGGTGGCTATAAACCTCAACATTGCTTCTCTGAAACCCTAGTCTGAAAATACTTGTTACGTATATTTAGAAGGGATTTGACTTATTCTTTTTGTTTGCAGGGAAGAGTTGTGACACAGGCAAATCATTTTTTACCGAAATTCCAGATTCTCCTGCGACCCTGTCCACACTCATAATACAAAGTAGTTCAATAATTTGTAACCATGTCTTTTAAAGGACTGCAGGTTTAAAGGGGCTCACCATGTTTATAATAAAACCCTGGGAGGCCAGGGAATACATTTGACCTGTTCTTCCTCTTTAAAGAAGATATTGTATATTTTGGGGGTTTTTTTATGATCCATCCAAAAATAAAGCAATTTTACATTTTCTGATATTTCCTTTTTTCTGCTTCTCCTACAGAAATTCAAGAGTTTTGCTCTCAAAGGCACTGACAATAAATCATGTTCTATGAGTCGGATGGTACAGAATCCTTTCTTTTTTGATGAATTGATTTTTTTTAATATTTCCGATATTAACCGAAAACATCATTAAATCAAATTATTTTTTCATTGTTAAGTAATATTTAAATTTTAGTGGCCTTTTCCTTGGGAATGGCCACTAGGCAATTGTCTATTCCTAGATATTGTTCTATCGCAATATAGACTGCAGCATTCCCACTGCTGGGCTATAGATGACAATAACAAAGTAAAATATAAATTTAGGATCACAGACCAAGAAATGAAACTATTGTAACGATTCACCTCTTGGTCTGTCATTGTTTCCAGAATAAATAATCTTTGTTCCATAAAACTTTGTATTCTCTTTAATCTCTGAACACACATATAGCCACAACCACAATTATTGTAAGGGTTTTATCTAGCAAGTGTTAAAGTGCAACTTAATGATTTTTACCCAATTGTTATATTGGACTCCCATTTCAAAATAGAACGGTGGCCATATTCTGTTGCTCACCCTTTTATTATGGAATTTTCTGTTTTGAAGCTTCTTGGCAAAAATAAGTGGTGAGCACAGACATCTTCCTGTCGTTTCCCTAAAGCTTATTGAATAATCTGCCCTCGCTTCCCATGCTTAATCGTCTGAGTTCTTCCTAGTTTATACATACAGATCATATAAAGAGACTAGCCTGGCAGCTTCCATCACATGGAGGAGCATGGAATAAGTAATAGAAACCAACAGTGAAATAGTTGCATGACTTGTAAAGTCCGTGCTGTGTGAGCACGAAGTGTTAATAGCTCATCTGTTGTATAGATGGTGTCCAGAGAACAGCGGTTGGGGGAGAGGGAGGCTGCAGAGGAGTCTATGACAGCTAAAGTGCAGAGGTTGCAAAAGTTCTGCAAAATCACAGACTGGATTGGGAGAGATTGATGAGGAACAGGGGAGCCCATCTTCCTCACTGTTTTGTGCAGGACATTTCGGCATAGACACAACTTTTCTGCTAGCTACCCTGTTACCCTAAAATAAGACACCCCCCAAAAAAATAAGACTAAGTGCAGTTTTTTAAGAGTAGAAATATGAGGCCTCCCCTGAAAATAAGACCTAGTGGAAATTATTGCTACATCTCCCCCACATCATACATTTCTATTAGTAGATGATATAGATACTGCTCAATTTTGGGACATGGGTAAAGAGGAGGAGTCATTGAAGGAAAGTGTTAAACATGAGATTGGGGCCAATGATTTGAATAGAAATGGAGCCACAAGAAATTCAGAGTTTGGAGATTTATAAGGATGTTAAAGGGGTTTTCCCACAAAGCACAGTTAGGCCCTATCCATGGGATGGGGCCTAACTTGCTGAACATGGGGGTTCTCAGTGCTAAGACCCCCTGCAGATTGCGAAAACAGTCCATTAGTCTGATTTTCGTGATCTGCAGGGATCTCCGCACTGAGACCCCCCATGTTCAGCAAGTTAGGCCTTATCCCGTGGAAAACACCTTTAAATAAAAAATCATCTTCCTTTTTGTGCATAAATACCAGGATTGAAAATGTACCAGAGATTGTTGTATAAGGACAGAGAGTAACAAGAGTTTCTTGATGAAATTCAGTTATATTGCTGATGTATGTGATGACAGGGCTGCAGGATATTAATACATTTTTATGTTACTTAATTCAACAATGATTGTAAATTCTTGTTCATGGAAAATTAAGACATCCCCTAAAAATAAGACCTAGAGACTCTTTAGGAGTAAAAATTTATATAGGACACAGTCTTATTTTCGGAAAAACAACACAGAGCATCACATGACCTCCCCCTCCTTCCATACCGTCCTGTATCTGCAGTGTAAATACTCTACAGCTTCAGAGATGAGCAGCACAATAGTGATGGAAAGTTCCGTCTCTCCTTAATGAGCTGTCTCTCCTACATAGGGGATAGTTTTCATGCATTGAGCCAAAAATCCGACACGCTTTTGGGTGTGTGTGTGTGGGGGGCTCATTTGTGAACGACCCCTCACTAAGACACAACCAGAGAAGATAGCTACTATAGAGGCCTGAAAAACCGAGGAGGATAGCAAAGAATCTGCTGGACGTAAGTAATGAAAATGATAGGCAACGTTGTAATACACCCCAAGAGCTATGGATTTGTGAATTTAAATAAATATTGGGGTTGCGCTTTAATCTATCCTAATTTGTAATCAATGGAAAACTATGCTTCCACTAGGGGGAGCTCATATGATATGTACTCTAAGGTGTCCAAAGATGCAGTAAATCTTGCCGTGCAGTGAAATTGGTACAAGTTAAAACTACAACTTGGTCTTCAAAAATGACCCATTTTACACACAAATATAAAAGTTAAAATATTCTGAAAATGTCAATACAATTTTTTTTTTTAACTCAATACATTCCATTTATTCTTGTGTTCAAGTAAAGTCAGAAAATTTGATAAATAAAGTGCGTCAAAACAAACCCTGTATTTCTTTCTAATCAGACACAAGGCCAATTGATGGGGTTATGGGATGTCAGTGTTAAGAACCCCTTGTACTCTACACAGGTGACAATACAGATTGGTTTAAAAAAAGAAAACTTTAATAAATGTGCAAAGAAACAAAATCATAAATTAGAGGTGAACCATTAGTTAAGGCACAAGATTTATACGGGTTCCAGTGATTTATGACCTATTGATAATAAAGCACAGTATTTGGGAGGCCGGCTTCTTGCTTCGCTTCATAGAGTCTGGAAGAAGAAAAAACAGGACATGTTACTATACAGAAGATCCATGGCTAGATTATAGACGGGGTCACTGATATTGCCCTTCTCTCTGCTGCTGTTTAGTCAAGGAAAGTGGTCGCTTAGAGCAGCTTTCCTGGGATCAGATTATGGATGTCCTACCAATATCAGTGGGTCAGGATGTGACTTGCAGCACCTCATCCTTGCTATGATGTCCAGCGCGCTGTCTACAGTATCCGCAGTGTAAGGTATTGCAGGTTAATCCCATTGTGCAGGTCATTGGACCAGTGTATATGTTAGAGACCACAAAACTCAACCATTGCCCCTCCAAACAGATTGCCAGGATACACTCCTGTAATGATGTCATCAATATTTTGGTAACAGAAAACTCCTTCAACTCCTGTTATTGAAGGCATATGGAGGGGCATTGCAGACTGAACCATCTCCTTGCAGGACGGCTATCTGCTGTATTATACAGGAGACGCTCGACCCCATCTGCTGTGGTCTATTCCAGAACAGATAACAGCTGCTAACTAATAAGAGGTCCTGGTCAGTTGCGCCTAAATGCCTGGGTCACATGGAGTGCCAATCCAACCTTACACTCCATTGATATTACTCGGAAGTGCATTCATCTTAAAGGACATCTACCACCAGGATGAAAGACTGTAAGCAAATGAGCCTGAGGGGCTCCAAGCTACATTAACACCTATGGAGCCTGGAGCCCCTTAGGCTCATTTGCATACAATCCTTCATCCTTGTGGTAGATGTCCTTTAAAAGGAAATCTACTGTCAAAATCAAGCGTACATAAACCAGGGACACCTATTCATAGATCCAGGACTGTAACTGTGGTAATCATCATATTTGTTATTCATGGCCTCCTTCCGTCTAAAATAAACTTTAAAAATTTATGTAAAAAGCAAGAAGAGCTCTGGGGGGTGTTTCCATAGCCCCACAGTGCTGTAGCTTCACAGGCTGTTAAACTGTGCAGCAACACTTCCCCCTCCCACTGCGTGGTGAAACTTCCTCTGCTGCACTGACATTACATCAGGCAGAGGGAGGGGGAAGTGCTGAGGGAGCAGAGGAGTGTAGCAGCGTGTGAATGTGCAGCCTGGAGGGTCTCTGGTAACGCCCCACAGAACCCTTCTGTCTGATGAGCATAATTTTAAAAATGGATTTTAGAAGGAGGGAGGTCATGTGATTACCACAGTTACTCCCCTGCGCACTGGTTTGAGCAGTTATAGTTATACTCACCCTTTGGAAAAGCTGCTGGGACAGGTACCGCGAGGCCGTCCTCCCCACATTTTGCTGACCCCCTGTCTTACAGTGGATATAACCATATAGATTTGCTGACTGGAGAGAGATGCCAGCGATCACCAAGGCCTGTATGGGCAGAATCACAGAGAAGCGTCCGCATGTTATACATCTGGCACCGCTGTCCCACTGCACAACACAGATGTGCACAGAGCCTTATACCCTGACCATGTCTGCTCTATACACAACTAGACAGATCAGGATGAATGACTCTCCCCTAGGGACAATTAACTCTTTGTAATCAGTGGAAAAATTCACAAAACTTCCAGCAATTGATTTAAATCTGATGAAGTTTATTCTCAATTTCCAAAGAAAGGGGAAGGAAGTTTCTTTTGGTAAGTTTGAGGTTTGCACTGTCACTTTCACCCAGTGACTGTATGAAAAGATAATCCCACAGCAGGCAGAATCTACGTTTTCAGACCCTTTGTAATATCTTGTTTATCTCACCAGAGAAAGTGCCTCGTTCTGCTGTCTGATAACTTTCACACTAAAATCTTTGCTGAATTTTATCTTGTTACCTCCTATAGATTATCATGTACAGCTCACAATAGAGGTCTATGGAGGGAGGAGCGAGAAGAAGCAGTAAGGTTAGAGACCCAACCAACACTGTGCCAAGGGCAGGATTCCAAGCATCATAGTGATATATGATACAAGGAGTCCCTTCATCCCTTTGGAAATGCAGTGGCAAAATGTAATTATGATAACAGCCGAGATTAAGGGATTCCTTGTATCATAGATCACTATGATGCTTGGAGTCCTGCCCAGTGTTCAGTCCATTAAATTAGGCCACCAAGTGGTCTAGGATTGAGTACAGTGAGGGGTCTCTAGCCTATGGGTAAATAAAAGTGGTGCAAAATGTTTTGCCAAGACTCTATTCCTACTATAATTTGTTGATTTGTTAAGTGAAGTGACAATAATGAGTATGCAGTGCAAAATGGCGTGACAAATAGCCTTGAGAGGTTATTAATGGTTACACATAACATTATCAGATTATGACCATTATAGGTAGAGCTGTAAAGTTAGGGACTCCAGGTCTTGCTGTGACATGCAGTAGTCTCAAACCCTTGAGTTGGTTAAAGGTGCAGCAATAATTGACCTGTTTTTATGTAGGAACCATATCTGCGACAAATAAACCTGCTAACCCTCCCCCAGGCTTAGTAAAATTGTCAATTTTTACACATCAATACAGTACATGGGGACAGGGACCGATTTGTGCAGCACTGCGTAATCTGTGTGCAATGTATAAATACAGGAATTATTATTATTAGACAGTCCCCGATTTTCAGATGACCCCTTGTTACAAACAGACCTCTCCGCCCACTGGGGAAGGCCCCCCCTGGAGGCGATCTCTGGAAGATGCTCATTTACTAAACTTTGGCCCCAGACTGCAAAAAATATACTTAAGAGGTATGTAAACTCTCCAATGAAACTGTATTGTTAATCCCAAAATTATGAAAATTCTATATTCACATGGACAAAAAAAATACTTAGAAATACAAATTTCACTTAGGTTCTTTAGGTTTGTTCTTATCTTATACGTAACCTGGGGACTGCCTGTAATTGTAGATATGACACGCTAGTTATGGGATCCGTAGGCTACAAGAAGGATTCTACTAACCACCCCAACCATTGAGATTATATACAACTGTAACTTAGAGGGTAAAATAAGTCATTGGAGTATATGGCATTATACTAGCACCATAACATCCTCATGGATCACCTACCAGCCATTTCAACTTCAAGGAAAATAAGGTGCTGAAGAAGAACACCGTCCAGATCATGGGGCAGATAATCAACCCCAGCCAGAAGATCCGAGCTTCAACTTCTGTGGATGTCGAATTATTGGGAGAAGCCTGGTAGAAGGAGGTGAATAATACATAAGAATCTGAGATGATCCCTTCTCAAAACGGAATAAAAACACCTCCAAACTTATCACAAGTCTAAAAGAAATGGCTCAGCTGATGTAACATTGTGTTGTGTATACTGGGCACTCAGACAGGACCCCGATCTCATGAGTGGTGGGGGTCCGATGGGTGACCCATTTAAACTATCTGCACACCTTGTGGATTAGGTACAGGTTTTGTTGTCATACATTAGCATTGAAGTGAATGTGATATTGTAAAAATAATGTAGACAATGGGGGTTATTTATCAGGGCTTCTACCCTGTAGCGTAAAAGCCCTGGAAATGTTTGCAAATGCTCCCTCAGCTCCCTACCAAGACGGGCATGAAGGGAGGTGAGGTCAAAGGTGTGAAAGTTTGCATGCTGCTAAATATATATCTTGAGTAGAAATAAACGCTGCGCAGCCTCGCCACCCGATACCGGACTAAGCAGAAAGGGCTGTGACATTATCATACTCCAGCGCTCGCAGTTTTTTTTCCATGAGGAAAGTGTTCCTCAATACAGAAAATAAAATATTGAATAATGCAAATCTTCATCAATAACGCACATATTTGATGCAGATTGCGTGGGTTTCCTCCGGGTCCTCCGGTTTCCTCCCACACTACCAAAACATACTGGTAGGTTGTGAGCCCCATGGGGACAGGAACTGATTTGGGAAGCTTTGTGTAGCGCTGCGTAATCTGTGTGCACTATATAAATAAAGGAATTATTATTACGTGTGCAGATAGCCTAAATCACATATTAAAAGGGGTATTCCCATAAAACACATTGATGGCACAATCACAATGTGAGCTACACATGTCTTACAGATGGGACACAACCCTATATTTTAAATAAACTCCCCCATCGTGCTGTATCGGAGAGAGGCAGTTATAGGTTGTTCACTATTTTTCTACACCCTCTCCATCACGAAAACCAATCCAGGTCACATTTTACATATACAGAAAAATGTACCTTTTTGGCTTCAAATATCCAATGACTTTTTCCATCTTCATCAATCTGGTTCCACCAGCGTAATCCAACCAGTAGCCGACCAGTAACGTTCTGATGGTAAAAACCAGCAAAATGGTAAATAACAGCTTTAACAACCTGTCTGTATATACTGTATACATGAATACATATGGTCCTATAATAAACATACTAATCCATGGATAAAAATCCATCAATTTTGTTGTACCACTAGTCCATTAAAGGGGTTGGACACATAAAATAAAGTATAACGGGGCTAGTACAACCTCCTAACCCATGTTGTACTCAACTTGGTTATTTTCGGGTCACATGACCTGCCGGAAGCCACTTTCCTATGACCCCCCCCAGACTTCTGGTGGGTCAGGGGGATGTGTTCTCAATATTCAATGTATCCCCCCCATATTAAAAATCACTCCCATGTTACCGGTTGAAGGGGTGTGCCAAGGGAGTTGTATTCGAGGCGGGTTGTACATTCAGTATTGCACACTCTGCCCCTATAATCAAGTGCAGCTGCTGGCAGGTCACATGACCTGCAACTCCTATGGGCAGAAAATTCCAGTTGATGATATAAGAAGGTAAAGGATCGCTGATACAAGTCCCCATGTAAGACTGATAAATATAGGCAAAATATCAGCACACTGACATACTAGTGTGTGCCCCCTCTGGCAGAAGATGCGCTTCTTGTAGCTTTGTATGCCTTTGTATTTTAGAAAAAGAGGTTTTAAAAATGATGCAGATGAGCCTTCAGGGCTCCAAGCTCCATTGACATCTTTTAATTGTAAAAATAAGGTCCTAAGAAGCTTAAAGAAAAGCAGAACCTGCCAGAAGGGGCACACGCTAGTATGTCAGTGTACTTGGTTTACAATCCTTCATCCTGGTGGTAGATTTCCTTTAAAGCGCTGATAAGTGTCCCCATGATGGGGACATTAGCCGTGTCCCACTGAAGTGACACTGGAGACATTACACAGTGACCTGGTTATGGGTTAGTACAGTCACAGAAATGTTATGGGAATATACACAGTTGTTAATAATGGCAGAGACTTACCTTCACAGACCAAAAGTCAAAGGACAGAAGAAGCAGGATAGTGACAAAACACGTGACAAAGCTTTTGCTGAACCAGTCACAGAACAAATAAGCAACAATAGCACCAATTCGAAAAAAGAGATGAAAAAATGTGGCCAGGGGGTGCCTACGGAAACAAGCCAGAAGACTTAGAGACGAGCAGTGCTGAGGCTATACAGTATATATCACAGTTATCCACACAATATGCTACATATAAGGAACAATCTACAGGTCCCATCATACACACAGGTCCAATTTGTATATGGACCTATGGGAACACAGAACAAATCAACATCTGAAAAGACATCTACCACCAGGATCAAGGATAGTAAACCAAGTACACAAACATACTGGTGTGTAACCCCTCTGACAAACGAACTTGAGGGGCTCCTGGTTCCATAGTATTAATGGTGCCTGGAAACATTGCACTGGGTTCACAATCCTTCATCCTGGTGGCAGATTTCCTCTAAAGGAAATCTACCATTTGTTTCCATGCACTGTGAACCAAACATACCTTGAGAATTCTGATGCAGAAACATATCTTGTTTAATCCCTGAACCGAGTGGTTTTGCTCAAAAAACAATTATAAAATTCAGGACCATGGGAAAGCTGAGTTGCATGCAGGCTGCCTACATAAATACATTACACTGCGCTTTCTGAACTGTCCAGACAGGACTAATCAACCTGAGCCTGATGACTCATACACAGCATCTGGGGGATGGTGCAGCGATTGATTACTTCTGCCTGTCAGGGACAATACATGATGACATATTCCGGGCAGGACCAGGCTGGAGCAGTGCATAATTAGGGTGAGGAGAAGCGCCGGGGCAGCCACAGGAGCCTCATTATCATAATTTTATGATTGTTTTTTCAGCAAAGCCACTTGGTTCACAAGATATGTTTCTGCATCAGTGTAGCTACAGCATTCTCAAGGTATGTTTGCTTCATAATGCATAAAAGCAAATGGTAGGTTTCCTGGTAGAAAAACGTCTGTCTGCTTAATCTATGGGGTTATGTAGCAAGCCCCACACTCCAGTATTCTGGCATCAGACACAAAATAGGTTTTCAACTACTTTTTGGGATAAATTGACCTTCCCATCTCCACCCTACAGAATTACACTGTATATACTGCACCTGATTTTCGCTTTCCTCAGTGCAAGTTCTTCTTCATTTCCTATGTCCAGAGACACATCTTCAGTGTCATCTACAGGAACCTAAAAAGTAGCATAAAATGAAATAAAAATATATACTGTAACATTCCCGTAGATTCCTAATGTACAATGTTGGTGATTGAAAAGTTTATGTTTGAGCAAAGATTTCTGTGACTATAACAAAGATCTTACTACACGTGTATATAGATGAGTCCCCCGGTGCTCTATTCTCTATGGGAAGGCTGGATACAGTAGAGCTCAGGGTTCGGCTATCCCAGCAGTGCTCACCTGGAGGAATGAGACCCCCATTCTCATAATTGGGGGGGAGTCCTTGTGGACAGAGGATTACATTTCAATACGGGACACTTGATGCTTTCATACCTCCCGACAGTCCTGGATCCAGCGGGACAGTCCCGGTTTTTGGCCTCTGTTCTGGCCAGCCAGAAATATGTAGCGGGATATGAACTCTGTCCCCATCCAACGGCGAGCAACAGAGTTGAATACTGGGGCTTATTTACTAAGGGTCTGCACGCTGCACCTTCGTTGGACAGTTTCAGGGATTGCGTCGCTGTGACAGGTATTTAATAGGGGATTGTGTTGCATGCGATCGGATTTCCATGCGACACAAATCGGGGGGCAGCCGATCGGACAATCCGACTGATTCGGACTGAGCGCAGGATTTAACTTTCAAATTGTCGCAAGACATGCACTTACATGCACCAGGAAGAAGAAGGTAAACTCTGATGGACCTGAGCGGGGAAGCGACACATGCAGGATATCGGGCGCACGATCTTAGTGATTCGCAGCACAGTGCATGATCGTCAGACAACACACTTTCAGTGAACTTCATCGGATGGGTAAGTAAATGTGCCCCAGTGTGTTAATGGAGAGAGCCGGCAGCTCCCAGCACTATCACTGTGCCTCTGCTGTGCTCAGAGCACCGTACAGAGTTGTACAGCCTGAACAGCTTCAGATTTACAGAGCAGGGGAGGGGGTAGGAGAGGTAAGTATCTGGTGTTTGTTATTATTTCATTTGTAATGTATTTGTAGATAGATAGATAGATATGAGATAGCTAGATATGAGATATATCTGGACATCTCCTTTAAATCCAGGAGCTATGGGAGCGGTATGGCCCTCCAGGGCAGGACACAGTAATATGGGGGCATTCACATAGGACGTCTGTACTGCTCACAATCTCATGTATTCAAACCTCTCTGATGCGTATTCTCATTAGAAAAATCGCGCAGTGTGAACAGACTGTAGAGAAGGTTAAGAAAGGAATAAACCATTGTTAATGAGGGAGGAGGTTGTCCCTGGATCGTGTTGTACAGGCCTTGTCTCCTGTTGGGACATCCCGTGTTGCTATACTCGTCACTACGACTCCCCGTTATGCTGTGCCCATTTTCCGGGTGTGCTGCTAGATTGGGGTGAGAGCCGGGCATTACCTGCTTCATTCTCTCTGCAGTGATGAGGAGCAGTCACACGTCCTCTCCTCTGTTGCTAAGAGAGCGTGGGCGGGCACTGTTGTCAAGGGTTTTTCCGACCGCTGATTGGAGAGAGTTATATCACTAGTCTTACCTGATTGGTGGATTCCCTTTTAGGTGATGTTACCTGGATCGGCCATATTGGTTGTGGGCAGGGTGACATATGGAGGATGAGAAAACCGCGGGAGCGTTGCCTGCTGGGAGTTGTAGTTCTATACCATACATAGAAGCTAGGTCAGGTATATAGGCGTCTTGGAGAGTGTCTATGTACATATTGTCATGATTTTACTATTAGTAACAGCACTGATGCTAAGCAGAGAGGTGATGGAGTTGCCATTTGCCACGTATCAGCTCTCTTTGTCTTAAAGGGGTTGTCCACTGTAACCAAGAATCTTTTCTTGACAAGTCTAGATGCTTGCAGGACGCGGGGATTGTGATATCAATAAGATATTTATAATATAATAATAGATGATGTGGATGGAGGGATGCACCTTACACGTTAATAGATTTGTCTATATAAAAAAGAGGTTTAAAGGGATGGCCCTCTCTACAGGGTCAAGCTGGGACTTGATTGGTGGGTTGACGTGTCATACTGCTGGTCAGTTTAAAGGGGTTTGTCTAACTTAAACACTAATCTGCTTTTATTATGTGTTGTGTTGGAACATCTGATCAATTCATTGAACCCCTCTGTTCCTGCCCAAGCGGCCTGTCTCCCTCTCCCCCTGCTCCTTCAGCTCCTTCTCCCTTTGCTTACTGTAATCTCACAGCAGCTGAGGAAGCATATGGTGCAGCATACGGTATGTTAGCACTGAGAAATAAGGAAGGAAGTTGACCTGTAGTAGATCAGTGCTATCATATCATCCAGGGGCGGATTAACCCCTTAGGGACGTGGCCCTTTTTCGTTTTTGCATTTTCATTTTTCACTCCCGACCTTCAAAAATCTGTAACTTTTTTATTTTTCCATGTAAACAGCTCTGTTTGGGCTTGTTTTCTGTGTAACAAATTGAATTTCATAGTGATGGTATTTATTATTCCATGCCGTATACTGGGAAGCGGGAAAAAAATTCAGAATGCAGTGAAAATGATGAAAAAACGCATTTGTGCCGTTTTCTTGTGGGCTTGGATTTTACAGCTTTCACTGAGCGCCCCAAATCACATGTCTATTTTATTCTTTGGTTCGGTACGATCACGAGGATACCAAATTTGTACAGGTTTTATAATATTTTCATACATTTAAAAAACCTTCTGTACAAAAAAAAATTCTTCATTTTGCCATGTTCTGGCACTAATAACTTTTTCATACTTCAGTGTATGGAGCTGTGGGTGGTGTCATTTTTTGCGACTTTTGATGACGTTTTTAATGCTTTCTTTTTGAGGACTGTATGGGCTTTTGATCACTTTTTATAGAATTTTTTATATTTTTCAAAATGGCAAAAAAGTGGCATTTTCGACTTTGGGCGCCAATTTCCATTACGGGGTTAAACCCTGGGAAAAATCGCTAATATATTTTGATAAATCGGACATTTTGGGACGCGATGATACCTAATGTGTTTATGATTTTTACTGTTTTATTTATATTTATATTATACAATTTTTTCATATTTTTTTTAATCTTTTGAAAAAAAATTTTACCATTATTTTAGATCCTCCAGGGTAATTTAACCCTGCAGGGTCCGATTGCTAATACTATATACTGCAACACTACTGTATTGCAGTATATAGCTATTTTACAATGATTTTTAATAGCCTGCCCTCTGGTGGCTATTAGAAATCATTTCACCTGGCAAGCCTACGAGTCTCAATGAGACTCTAGGCCAGTGATGGCGAACCTTTTAGATACCGAGTGCCCAAACTACAACAAAGACCCACTTATTTATCGCAAAGTGCCAACACAGAAATTTAATTTGTGATTGATACTCCCTTCTCGGTCACAGTTTTCATTGATACCAGCCCCTGAGGACACCAATAAGGCAGAAAATAGTCCCAGGTAGAGCTGTCACTTTAAAATAGCTCTGTGCACAGCAAGTCCTGGGCTGTCTGGGACTGCAGGAAGATACCTGGAGTCATCTCTGGTTATAGCTATTTTACAATGATTTTTAATAGCCTGCCCTCTGGTGGCTATTAGAAATCATTTCACCTGGAAAGCCTACGAGTCTCAATGATGGCGAATCTCCAAGATGGCGGCGCCCATGTAAAGGTAAGTTAGGTGCGGCAGTGACATGCGGGTGTTGGCTGTATTATACAGCCGTTACCCGCTGTGTATGGAGAGAGCTCTGCTCGTGAGCTCTCTCCATACACCCCTTGCCGCGCGAGGACGATATAGTTCTTCCTCGGTCGGCAAGGTGTTAAAGGAAACCTACCACTTGAAATTGTACTTCTAAGCTTCAAATACCGTGCACCAGCTCAGGGTGAGCTGGTGCCAGAGCATATCTTCGTTATGTTCATAAACCGCTGTAATGCTTTTAAACACTTTTGTAATCTTTATATGTGAAGCAGCTTCGGCGCACGGTGGTACGCGCTCGGCGCACCATGCGCGTGTCCAGCATGTACCATCGTGCACGGAAGCTGCTTCACATATAAAGATTACAAAAGTATTCAAAAGCATTACAGTGGTTTATGAACATAACGAAGATATGCTCTGGCACCCCTAAGGGCCAAGTCTTAACGATCTTTGTAACTCAGTGGAAATTCCACAAAACTTTCCAGCACATTGATTTAAATCTGATGCAAGTCTTTACTCAATTTCCAAAGAAAGGGAGAGATCAGTTCTTTTTTGGTAAGTTTGAGGTTTGCTACTAGGTCCTGTTCAAACCATTGACTGTATGAAAACGATAATGCCCACACGAAGGCACTCGAATCTACGTTTTCAGAACCCTTTGTTAATTCTATGTTGATATAGCTCACCAGAAGAGTGCCCTCGTTTCTGCTGTGCTGATAACTTTCACACTAAAATCTTTGCTGATTTTATCCCCCTTGTTACCCCCTCCTATAGATTATCATGTACAGCTCACAATAGAGGTCTATGGAGGGAGGAGCGAGAAAGAAACTATGAGAGGGAAGCAGTAAGGTTAAGACCCAACCAACACTGTGCCAAGGGCATGATTCCAAGCATCATAGTGATATATTATACAAGGAGTCCCCTTCATCCCTTTGGAAATGCAGTAGCAAAATGTAATTATGATAACAGCCGGATTAAGGGATTCCTTGTATCATAGATCACTATAGTGCTTGGAGTCCTGCCCAGTGTTCAGTCCATTAAATTAGGCCACCAGTTGGTCTAGGATTGAGTACAGTGAGGGGGTCCTCTAGCCTATGGGTAAATAAAGGTGGCAAAAGTTTTGCCAAGACTCTATTCCTAACTAATTTGTTGATTTGTTAATGGAAGTGACAATAAAGAGTATGGCAAGTGCAAAATGGCGTGACAAATAGTCCTTGAGAGTTTATAATGGTTACACTAACATTATCAAGAATGACCATTATAGGTAAGCTGTAAAGTTAGGGACTCCAGCTTGCTGTGACATGCGTAGTCTCAAACCCTGTGAGTTGTTAAAGGTGCATGCAATACATTGACCTGTTTTTATGTAGGAACCATATCTCTGCGACAAATAAACCTGCTAACCTCCCCCAGGCTTAGTAAAATTGTCAATTTTTACACATCATACAACATGGGGACAGGACCCAGTTTGTTGCAGCACTGCGTAATCTGTGTGCATGTAATAAATACAGGAATTATTATTATTAGACAGTCCCCAATTTACAGATGACCCCTTGTTACAAACAGACCTCTCCGCCCACTGGGAAGGCCCCCCCTGGAGGCGTATCTCTGGAAGATGCTCATTTACTAACTTTGGCCCCAGACTGCAAAAATATACTTAAGAGTAATGGTAAACTCTCCAATGAAACTGTATTGTTATAATCCCAAAATTATAAAATTCTATATTCACATGGAAACAAAAAATACTTAGAAATACAAATTTCACTTAGTGTCTTTAGGTTTGTTTCTTATCTTATCACGTAACCTGGGGACTGCCCGTAATTGTAGAATGACACACTATTATGGGATCCCTGGGCTACAAGAAGGATTCTATAACCATCCCAACCATTGAGATTATATAAAGGCTTAAAGGGTAAAATAAATCAGTTGTAGTATATGGCATTATACTAGCAGCATAACATCCTCATGGATCACCTACCCCATTTCAACTTCAAGGAAAATACGGTGCTGAAGAAGAACACCGTCCAGATCATGGGGCAGATATCAACCCAGCCAGAAGATCCGAGCTTCAACTTCTGTGGATGTCGAATTATTGGGAAAAGCCGTAATAGAAGGAGGTGAATATACATAAGAATCTGAGATGATCCCTTCTCAGAACTGAATAAAAACACCTCCAAACTTATCACAATCTAAAAAGGCTTCAGCTGATGTAACATTGTGTTTGTGTATCTGGGCACTCACTGACAGGACCCCGATCTCATAGAGTGGTGGGGTGGGGGGTCCGATGGGTGACCCTTTAAAACTATCTGCCACCTTGTGGATTAGGTACAGGTTTTTGTTGCCATACAGTAACATTGAAGTGAATGTGATTTGTAAAAATAATGTAGACAATGGGGGTTATTTATCAGGGCTTATACCCTGTAGCGTAAAAGACCTGGAAATGTTTGCAAATGCTGGAAATTTGGTAGCACTTGTGAATATTTCCCCCATTCCTTCAGCTCCCTACCAAGACGGGCATGAAGGGAGGTGAGGTCAAAGGTGTGAAAGTTTGCATGCTGCTAAATATTTGTACCCCTGGTTGGATCTGGAGTAGCAGATCTTGCAGCACTGGGGTACTCGGATCAAGTCCCACCCAGGTCAACATCTGCAAAGAGGTTGTTTGTTCTCTCCTTGTTTGCATGGGTTTCCTCCGGGTACTCCGGTTTCCTCCCACACTACCAAAACATACTGCTAGATTGTGAACCCCATGGGGACAGGGACTGATTTGGAAGCTTTGTGGTAGCGTGCGTAATCTGTGTGCAGTTATATAAAAAAGGAATTATTATTATTATTACGTGTGCAGATACCTAAATCACATATTAAAGGGGTGATCCATAAAACCATTGATGGGCACATTCACAATGTATAGCTACAACATGTCTTACAGATGGGGACACTTTACCTATATTTAATAAACTCCCCCATCGTGCTGATCGTAGAGAGGCAATTATAGGTTGTTCACTATTTTTCTACTACACCCTCTCCATCACGAAAACCATCCAGTCACATTTTACATATACAGAAAAATGTACCTTTTTGGCTTCAAATATCCAATGACTTTTTCCATCTTCACAATCTGGTTTCCACCAGCGTAATCCACCAGTAGCCCGACCAGAACGTTCTGATGGTAAAAACCAGCAAAATGGTTAATAACAGTTTTTACAACCTGTCTGTATATACTGTATAACATGAATACATATGGTCCTATATATAAAACATAATCCATGGATAAAAATCCATCAATTTTGTTTGTACCACTAGTCCAATAAGGGTTGGACCACATAAATAAAGTATAACGGGGCTAGTACAACCTCCTAACCATGTTGTACTCAACTGTTATTTTCGGTCACATGACCTGCCGGAAGCCACTTTCCTATGAACCCCCACCCCATCAGACTTCTGGTGGGTCGAGGGGGACTGTGTTGTCATATTCACTGTAATCCCCCCTCATATTAAAATCACTCCCATGTTACCGGTTTGAAGGGGGTGCCAAGGGAGTTGTTCGAGGCGGGTTGTACATTCAGTATTGCACACCTCTGCCCTGCCCCTATAATCAAGTGCAGCTGCTGG
Organism: Engystomops pustulosus; assembly: GCA_019512145.1. NCBI lineage: Eukaryota > Metazoa > Chordata > Amphibia > Anura > Leptodactylidae > Engystomops > Engystomops pustulosus. Next base: position 26,683,524 of record CM033648.1, on the reverse strand, counting down.
CAGTCACATGACCTGCAACTCCTATGGGCAGAAAATTCCAGTTGATGATGTAAGAAGTAAAGGATCGCTGATACAAGTCCCCATGTAAGACGACTGAAATATAGGCAAAATATCAGCACACTGACATACTAGTGGTGCCCCCTCTGGCAGAAATGCTTCTTGTAGCTTTGTATGCCTTGTATTTTAGAAAAAAGAGTTTTATAAAATTATGCAGATGACCTTCAGGGCTCCAAGCTCCATTGACATCTTTTAATTGTTAAAATAAGGTCCTAAGAAGCTTAAAGAAAAGCAGAACTGCCCAGAAGGGCACACGCTAGTATTTCGTGTACTTGGTTTACAATCCTTCATCCTGGTGGTAGATTTCCTTAAAGCGCTGATAAGTGTCCCCATGAGGGGACATTAGCCGTGTCCCACTGAATGACACTGGAGACATTACACAGTGACCTGGTTATGGGTTAGTAACAGTCACAGAAATGTTTGGGAATATACAACAGTTGTTAATAATGGCAAAGACTTACCTTCACAGACCAAAAGTCAAGGACAGAAGCAGGATAGTGACAAAACACGTGACAAAGCTTTTGCTAACCAGTCCACAGAAACAATAAGCAACATAAGCACACCCAATTCGAAAAAGAGATGACAAACATGTGGCCAGGGGGTGCCTAGAACAAGCCAGAAGACTAGAGACGAGCAGTGCTGAGGCTATACAGTAATATCACAGTTATCCACACAAATTGCTACTATAAGAACAATCTACAGGTCCCATCATACACACAGTGTCCAATTTGTATATGGACCTATTGAACACAGAACAAATCAACATCGAAAAGACATCTACCACCAGGATCAAGGATAGTAAACCAAGTACACAAACATCTGGTGTGTAACCCCTCTGACAAACGAACTTGAGGGGCTCTCTGGTTCCATAGTATTATTGGTGCCTGGAAACATTGCACTGGGTTCACATCCTTCATCCTGTGGCAGATTTCCTCTAAAGGAAATCTACCATTTGTTTCCATGCACTGTGAACCAAACATACCTTGAGAATTCTGATGCAGAAACTATCTTGTTTAATCCCTGAACCGAGTGGTTTTGCTCAAAAACAATTATAAAATTCAGGACCATGGGAAAGCTGAGTTGCATGCAGGCTGCCTAAAAACATTACACCGCGCTTTCTGAACTGTCCAGACGGACTAATCACCTGAGCCTGATGACTCATACACAGCATCTGGGGGATGGTGGCAGCGATTGATTTCTTCTGCCTGTCAGGGACAATACATGATGACATATTCCGGGCAGGACCAGCTGGAGCAGTGCATAATTAGGGTGAGAGAAGCGCCGGGGCGAGCCACAGAGCCCATTATCATAATTTTTATTGTTTTTTTTCAGCAAAGCCACTGGTTCACAGATATGTTTCTGCATCAGTGTAGCTACAGCATTCTCAAGGTATGTTTGCTTCATAATGCATAAAAGCAAATGGTAGGTTTCCTGGTAGAAAAACGTCTGTCTGCTTAATCTATTGGGGTTATGTAGGAAGCCCCACACTCCAGTATTCTGGCATCAGACCACAATAGTTTTCAACTACTTTTTGGGAGTAAATTGACCTTCCCATCTCCACCCTACAGATATTACACTGTATATACTCGCCCTGATTTTCGCTTTCCTCAGTGCAGTTTCTTCTCTCATTTCCTATGTCCGAGACACATCTTCAGTGTCATCTACAGGAACCTAAAAATAAGCATAAAATGAAATAAAAATATATACTGTAACATTCCCGTAGATTCCTAATGTACAATGTTGGTGATTGAAAGTTTATGTTTGGCAAGAGATTTCTGTGACTATAACAAGATCTTACTACAACGTGTATATAGATGAGTCCCCCCGTGCTCATTCTCTATGGAAGGCTGGATACAGTAAGAGCTCAGGGTTCGGCTATCCCAGCAGTGCTCACCTGGAGGAATGAGACCCCCAATTCTCATAATTGGGGGGGAGTCCTTGTGGACAGAGGATTACATTTCAATACGGGACCCTTGTGCTTTTATACCTCCCGACAGTCCTGGATCCAGCGGGACAGTCCCGCTTTTTGGGGCCTCTGTTCTGGCCAGCCAGAAATATGTAGCGGGATATGAACTCTGTCCCCATCCAACGGCGAGCAACAGAGTTGATATACTGGGGCTTATTTACTACGGGTCTGCACGCTGCACCTTCGTTGGACCAGTTTCAGGGATTGCGTCGCTGTGACAGGTATTTAATAGGGGATTGTTGCGCGATCGCGATTTCCATGCACACACGATCGGGGCAGCCGATCGGACAATCCGCAGATTCGGACTGAGCGCAGGATTTAACTTTCAAATTGTCGCAAGACATGCACTTACTGCACCAGGAAGAAGAAGGTAAACTCTGATGGACCTGAGCGGGAAGCGACACATGCAGGATATCGGCGCACGATCTTAGTGATTCGCAGCACAGTGCATGATCGTCAGACAACACACTTTCAGTAACTTCCATCGGATGGGTAAGTAAATGTGCCCCAGTGTGTTAATGGAGAGAGCCGGCAGCTCCCAGCACTATCATCCTGTGCCTCTGCTGTGCTCAGAGCACCGTACAGAGTTGTACAGCCTGAACAGCTTCAGATTTACAGAGCAGGGGAGGGGGTAGGAGAGGTAAGTATCTGGTGTTTGTTATTATTTCAGTTTATTGTATTTGTTAGATATTAGATAGATATGAGATAGCTAGATATGAGATATATCTGGACATCTCCTTTAAATCCAGGAGCTATGGGAGCGGTAGGGCCCTCCAGGGCAGGACACAGTAATATGGGGGCATTCACTAGGACGTCTTACTGCTCACAATCTCATGTATTCAAACCTCTCTGATGCGTATTCTCATTAGAAAAACGCGCAGTGTGAACAGACTGTAGAGAAGGTTTAGAAAGGAATAAACCTTGTTATAAGGGAGGAGGTTGTCCCTGGATCGTGTTGTACAGGCCTTGTCTCCTGTTGGGACATCCCGTGTTGCTATACTCGTCACTACGACTCCCCTTTTATGCTGTGCCCATTTTTCCGGGTGTGCTGCTAGATTGGGGTGAGAGCCGGGCATTACCACTGTGTTCATTCTCTCTGCAATGATGAGGAGCAGTCACACGTCCTCTCCTCTGTTGCTAAGAGAGCGTGGGCGGGCACTGTTGTCAAGGGTTTTTCCGACCGCTGATGGAGAGAGTAATATCACTAGTCTTACCTGATTGGTGGATTCCCTTTTAGGTGATGTTACCTGGATCGGCCATATTGGTTGTGGGCAGGGTTACATATGGAGGATGAGAAAACCGCGGGAGCGTTGCCTGCTGGGAGTTGTAGTTCTATACCATACAGAAGCTAGGTCAGTGTATATAGGCGTCTTGGAGAGTGTCTATGTTACTATCGTCATGATTTTTACTATTAGTAACAGCACTGATGCTAAGCAGAGGTGATGGAGTTGCCATTTGCCACGTATCAGCTCTCTTTGTCTTAAAGGGTTTTGTCCACTGTTACCAAGAATCTTTTCTTGACAAGTCTAGATGCTTGCAGGACGCGGGGATTGTGATATCAATAAGATATATATATAATATATAATTAGATGATGTGGATGGAGGGATGCTCCGTACTGTTAATAGATTTGTCTATATACAAAAGAGGTTTAAAGGGATGGCCCTCTCTACAGTCCCAAGCTGGGACTTTGATTGGTGGGTTGACGTGTCATACTGCTGGTCATTTTACAGGGTTTGTCTAACTTAAACACTATCTGCTTTTATTATGTGTTGTTGTTGGAACATCTGATCAATTCATTGAACCCCTCTGTTCCTGCCCAAGCGGCCTGTCTCCCTCTCCCCCTGCTCCTTCACTCCTTCTCCCTTTGCTTACTGTAATCTCACAGCAGCTGAGGAAGCATATGGTGCAGCATAGGTATGTTAGCACTGAGAAATAAGAAGGAAGTTGACCTGTAGATCAGTGCTATCATATCATCCAGGGGCAGATTAAACCCCTTAGGGACGTGGCCCTTTTTTTTTTTTTGCATTTTCATTTTTCACTCCCCGACCTTCAAAAATCTGTAACTTTTTTATTTTTTTCCATGTCAAACAGCTCTGTTTGGGCTTGTTTTCTGTGTAACAAATTGAATTTCATAGTGATGGTATTTATTATTCCAGGCCGTATACTGGGAAGCGGGAAAAAAATTCCAGAATGAGTGAAAATGATGAAAAAACGCATTTGTGCCGTTTTCTTGTGGGCTTGGATTTTACAGCTTTCACTGAGCGCCCCCAAATCACATGTCTATTTTATTCTTTGGTTCGGTACGATCACGAGATACCAAATTTGTACAGGTTTTAATATTTTCATACATTTAAAAAACCTTCTGTACAAAAAAAAATTCTTCATTTTGCCATGTTCGGCCTAATACTTTTTCATACTTCAGTGTATGGAGCTGTGGTGGTGTGTCATTTTTTGCGACTTTTGATGACGTTTTTATGCTTCTTTTTTGAGGACTGTATGGGCTTTTGATCACTTTTTATAGAATTTTTATATTTTTCAAAATGGCAAAAAAGTGGCATTTTCGACTTGTGGGCGCCAATTTCCATTACGGGGTTAAACCCTGGGAAAAATCGCTAATATATTTTGATAAATCGGACATTTTGGGACGCGATGATACCATGTGTTTTATGATTTTTTACTGTTTTTATATTATATTATTATATACATTTTTTCATATTTTTTTTAATCTTAAAAAAAATTTAACCATTATTTTAGATCCTCCTCCAGGGTAATTTAACCCTGCAGGGTCCGATTGCTATACTATATACTGCAACACTACTGTATTGCAGTATATAGCTATTTTACAATGATTTTAATAGCCTGCCCTCTGGTGGCATTAAAATCATTTCCACCTGGAAGCCTACGAGTCTCAATGATGGCGAATCTCCAGATGGGCGCGCCCATGTAAAGTAAGTTAGGGTGCGGCAGTGACATGCGGGTGTTGGCTGTATTATACAGCCGTTACCCGCTGGTATGGAGAGAGTGCTCTGCTCGTGAGCTCTCTCCCATACACCCCCTTGCCGCGCGAGGACGTATATTTCTTCCTCGGTCGGCAAGGTGTTAAAGGAAACCTACCACTTGAAATTGTACTTCTAAGCTTCAAATACCGTGCACCAGCTCAGGGTGAGCTGGTGCCAGAGCAGCTTATCTTCGTTATGTTCATAAACCACTGTAATGCTTTTGAATACTTTTTAATCTTTATATGTGAAGCAGCTTCCGTGCACGTGGACATCTGGCACACGCGCATGGTGCGCCGACGCGTAACCACCGTGCGCCGAAGCTGCTTCACATATAAAGATTACAAAAGTGTTTAAAGCATTACAGCGGTTTATGAACATAACGAAGATATGCTCTGGCACCAGCTCACCCTGACTGGTGGCACGGTATTTGAAGCTTAGAAGTACAATTTCAATTGGTAGTTTCCTTTTAGACTAAAATGGGCCCTGGGCTGTATAAATATTATATCCCCAAAAGTCTGTATTGCTACTAGAATGAGGGTGGTGTCATACATGGCGCTTTGACCCGTTTTTTAGTCATGGCGTTTTCAGTTCGTTAAAAACGCATGTGGTTTTTAAAGACCTGAAAACGCATGACAAAAAATGGGTTCAAATGCCACGTGTGACACCACCCTAAAGCTTTGGATGTGTCCCTTCTGTTCACTTTCATCTGTGAGTTCCGGAATCTTTGGTCCTGAAATGACTCTTGTGTACAGTTAATGAGATGGGAACAGATTCCATGGTTGAAGGTCTACTCAGCATAACATTTGGTAATTAGTTTGGGTTAACCACGGGCCCCTTAGATAGCTTTGGGCCCTGTATTATAATCCACTACTGTTACCAGCCACCTAAACCCTTTCCATACAGACTCAACTCTGCACCATGACAGTGTGGGTGTCTGCTGTATCATACAAGCTGGTAAGATCAGACCCCTTGGTTACCAGCCTGGTACCACACCTAAAAATGAACTACAGTGCAAATCCTGCTGCTGTGTCGGCTTCAAATATCACTATGATCCTCAAGGTCAGTTTTGTGAAATTGGCCACTGTACAGTCCTTGAATCACCAGCACTGTAGTCTGAATAAGCCCTTAGAGCTGCAAAAAGACTCACCAATGTTCTCCTACCTACCTAATGAAAATAAAGTGGAAAATCTTCTCTCAGTGATAAGTCCCTCACCCATTATGATCCCACCCCTGCTTTTAGCTCCAAACTGCATCTGAAAGACTGAATGTGTGGATGCACCTAAACACATAAAAACCATATATATTTAAGTATCTCCATGATTGTACAGACCACAGAATAAAGGGAAGGTGTCATAGGAGCGCACATAAAAGCCGTAAAATAGCAGGCCCAAAAGAAATGTTTTTTCGTCAGTTTCACCAGATTTAGAATTTTTTCTCAGTTTCCCAGTACACGGTATGGAATAGTAAGTACAAGTACTAGAAAGCCATTTTGTTTCTGTCACAAGAAAAACATAAAAGTTGTTGGATTTATGAAAGTGGGGAATAAGAATGGAAACTAGCAGGTCTTTGTTTTATTAAGGGGCTAAAAATATGTGGCAGTTATAGAACATACTAAAAGATTTACTGCCTGATGGGGATTGGATGAGGAGGTGAGTACGATCAGGTAAAAAGATTTATCCACCATAAACTGGGGCCCAGTATCTGCAACATGACCTTCCCATGGTTCCCAAAGTCTCATTAGAAATATTGCCTGTTGTGTTTGCAACTTATGTCTCCCACTCTGTAGATGAGGACGTGTCGGAACCTTCTCATTCTTAGGACCTATTTCATTGAAATGAGTGCAGACAAGAGCTGCATGTTTTATGATAATTTATTTGCTAAAATTATGGACCTAAAGCCGTCTCAGGACTGAAACCCTAACCAGATACAAATGCTTTCTCTTGATCTTTTTTCTTTCTCATCTGGACTTCACATTTAATTAATTGCACCTGCCAAATATACACATTTCTTTAATGGAATGTTATCAAAAAGAATATTCCCATGAATGTAGCTATGTTTGTCCCTTAGAAACAAGATAGCTGTTCTGGCAGAGGCGTACTTGGAGGGGGGGGGGGTGCAGACGGTGCGGTTTGCACCTGGGCCCAAGAGGATCAGGGGGCCCTTATGGTGTCACTTTCCCATATGAGAAGACTATTACTATAACCCATACATTATAGTCGGGGCCTGGCACTAGACTTTGCACTGGGGCCCATCAGCTCTAGTTATGCCACTGTGTCCTTGAATGTGACCACTGCTGCTAGAGCGATTGCACAATGAACAAATTAGCTTCTGCATATGAAATGTCCGGGAATTACTGCATGTCCTAAAGCTGTAGCTTCTCATTCAAAGAGTTTCTCTGTATTTTCATGACTATAAAAAATTTTAGATTCACACTGAAAGCATCAAAAACTATTAATTAACACATGTGGAATATATATTAAAAGTGTGAAACAACTGAAAATATGTCTTATATTCTAGGTTCTTCAAGTAGCCACCTTTTGCTTTGATTATTGCTTTGCACCCTCTTGGCATTCTCTTGATGAGCTTCAAGACTTAGTCACCTGAATTGGTCTTCTAGCAGTCTTAGAGGAGTTCCCACTGAAGCTTAATACTTTGTTGGCCCCTTTGCCTTCACTCTGTGGTCAGCCTCAACCCAACCCATTTTGATTAGGTTCAGGTCTGGTGACTGTGGAGGCCAGGTCATCTGGAGTAGCATCCGATCACACTCCTTCTTGGTCAAATAGCCCTTACACAGCCTGGAAGAGTGCTTGAGGTCATAGTCCTGTTGAAAATAATGATGGTCCAACTAAACGCAAACTGGATGATAGGCCCGCTTTCCAAATTCTGTGGTAACCATGCTGGTTCAGTATACCTTCATTTTGATAAATCCCCACAACGTCACCAGCAAGCCCCCCCCCCCCCCCCCCCACACCATACATTACACCCTCCCTCCTCCATGGTTCATGGTGGGAGCCAGGCATGTAGAGTCCATTTGTTCACCTTTTCTGTGTCCGCACAAAGACACGTGATAGGAACCAAATCTCTCAAATTCCACTGGTCCAAAGAACAGATTTCCACTGGCCTAATGTCCATTCCTTGTGTATTCAAGGAACTTGTCACCTACTACTTTTACCAGAGTAAAATAGACAACACTCAGGACCAAGTTTGTGGTCCTGAGAGCTGCAATGGTCTATACTACTCTGTTCTCTACATAACACTCATTCCGTTCTATATATGAGAAAAGAAGTAGGTAGAACTGCAAAACTTAAAGTGCACCAGGGAGGAGTAACTCTCGGATGCAGATGTGTTTTAGCTCTAAACGCTTTGCTTTATGAAATAATAGATGGTTTGCCAATAGTTTATTAATTAATGAATCCAAAATTTAAACAAGAACTTCAACAATATCACTAGATGTCAGTGTATGCAGTTACACTCTAGGACAGTGGTGGCGAACCTATGGCACGGGTGCAAGAGGTGGCACTCGGAGGCCCTTTCTGTGGGCACCCAGGCCATCACCCAGCACAGAGTTTTCCATACAGGACTCAGGGCTTCCTCCTGCAGTCCAATACAGCCCAGGACGCGCCACGCTCTGCGCCATTTTAAAGCAACATCCTTGGCTGCCAGGGCTACAGGAGGAGCGAGAAAGGTGTGTACAGAGATTATTGTTGGAGTTCCTGCTCTGGGAACCCTGATTTTTCCTCTTCAGGGGACCCTGAATCCAAGTTCTTCCCCTTACTTTCTATTTATTGGCGAACTCCAGACACTATACGATTGAAACCTGTGATACAGCAGGGATCATAAGTTACTGCTTACATTGTCATGTTGGCACTTTGCAACCTATAGGTGGCTTTTGGTTGTACAGTGGGCACTCTTTCCCCAAAAGGTTCACCATCACTGCTCTAGGATGTGTAACACTTGCCTTTACTTTAGTAGTCATATATTACCGAGGTCGTGACAGGGCTGCAAAGTGGGCAACCACCCAGGGACCTGAACCATGGCAGAATGGCTGTTTGTGTGGTGGACTGGCAACTCTGTCCTATCCGACACACAGGGTCAAATGAACCAGGGATGGATTATCATTGGAGGCTGTTGGAACACCTGCACCAGGCTCACATTCTAGTGGCCACATATGGGGTGGGATGGACCACAGGAGGCTACAATAGGAAGGAGGATGGAGGAACAGGGTTACAATATGAAGAAGACAGGAGGTCACAATTTAAGGGATGGAGGATAGGGGCAACAGCATCAATATTATACAATGTGAGGAAATGAGCTGAACATTGAGTGTGGTTTAGGGAAATGGGAAGCGGCTTCTGTCCCTTTTTCTCTAGTACAAAAGTTGGTAGGTGTGTAGAGCATGAGTCATGCTAAAACAGAGACTATAAGATGTTTTCTGTGTGACAGGAGCTCACAGGTTCTGACTATGGACAGCCCTGGGGTCCTGATCGGACCTCAGGTTTATCATAGCAACGACCAGCACCCCTGAGAGTGGCGCAGTGGGGCTGATTGTAAGGGACAATCCCGCAGGAGGCATTTGAATACTGCAGTTGCAATGACTGTGGCATTTAACAGGTTAATCACCTATGTTCAAAGCTTATTCTGACCGTGGATGTTACAACTAACAGCTGACACCCCGGCTTCCTGATGCCCGCTCAGCTCCAGCGGCGAATATTTTGTTCACTGAGCATCAATAGGTTAATTAAGTGTTTTGTTTTCCTATTCTTTGCTTGTTGTGGAAATTCCTTTAACTTTATAATCAATTGGCAACTAATCACAGAGCAGCTTTCAAGAGAGAACATTGAGGAATGAAAGCTGTGCAGTGATTGGTTGCTATGGGTAACCAAGAAATTTATGGCATGTGTTAGGCCTAATTACCCTGGGTATGTGTGTACACGTGATAACCATACAGTACCTAAGCGGCAACCACTGGGGCAGATGCATAGGGGCAGTTACTGGACTATTTTCCTTTATGAACATGTGATGACGTGATGTGTAAGAAACCCTATATTGACCTGCCCAAGACACCCCCAAGAAAAATGAATTAAACCAAAGAATAACCAATAAATAGACAAAATACTAATATTTTGGAACTTAATAACCAAATATTTATTTATAATCCCATCCCATGGCAGACCCCCGACTCACGAAGAGTCACCCTTCAGCACTCAGGAGAGGAAAAGCCCCCTGTGGAGGAAACCTCTAGGGAAACCATGGCTGAAGGATCGCCCTTCCTCTGGGCTTAGAGGGTTACTGCCAATACATATCTGTCACCCATGTAGCCGGAGGTACAGGGATCCGGTGGTCCATACGTCCAGCTGTCCACATGTCCTGAGGTCCAGGGATCCGTCGGTTCAGGGCTCCATAAATCCACGATTCTTCACACCTTGACGTCTCACCATCCACTGCCTGCTGGAACCGGTATTTATACCTGAGGTGGGCGGGCATCATGATGTGCCTCCTGATTGGCCAGATAGATGGGTAGGTGCTGTGTTCATGTGTCATAAATGTGTCATAAATGGGAATTACAACATCAGCGAGTCTATGACATCAGCATTCTGAAGGATTAACTCCTAAATGGCTGACAATATGTCTAACTACAGGGGGAATTAAAGTGTCCTTGTGTCTTGTACTTGTAGTGACTGCATGAAATGCCCTTATATATAAATAGTATATATAATAGTATAATATTAGTGATGGCCTCACAGCTCTTTTAATTTTATATATTTGACTTTTAATAATTAAAAGTTTTTTAGGGCAAATGGGTGTGAGTCTTTCTGTGTTTCCGGAATTGCTGGGCTAACCACCACCATTGTAGACAATTCTATGTGATCTTAGGGCTCATGCACACGGCCATGAGATGGGGACATGTACTAGACAGTTTTTCAGTAGTTTTCACACATTTCACATTTCAATTTATTTCAATGGATTCCACACAACCGACTGCCCAAGCCACAGAAGATAGAACGGTCTTTCAGTTTTCATCAGTGCCAGAGCCGTCAGCTCCCTGGATCATCACTGAGGCTCTACTGCTGCTGTGCGCAGAGGAGGCGGCGGGTGCAATGACATGATATCATCCCTCCTCCGACTTCAATATGAGGGGGTTAATTATACTGTGTAAGGCTACATTCATACACATGTATGGGGGACGTATATACGGCCGATATATGTCCCCCATACACTTCTATGGGCTCACGACCCTGTACAGGAGCATTACGGTGCTGCACATTGCGGCACCGTACTGCTCCGTAGCCCGTAGAAAGATAGGACATGACCTATCTTTCTACTTGATACGGCGCCATGCACTGTATATGCCTATGGAGAGGGGCGGGGGCGAGCTGCGCTCATCCCCTGCTCCTCTCCGCAGCGCCGATGTATGCTCGCCGTACCGTAGTACATCGTGTGAATGTAGCCTAAGGGTGGAGTAAAGGGCGGGATAAAAGGCAGGGCAATGAGAAAATAAATTTATTCAGCGTCACCAGAGAGGTATGCCATCAGTAGAGGGGTTCATAAGGGCTCCTCTGCACCAACATAGTACAATGCCCTGTCTTGTTACCTTGCACCATCTGAAAACTTGCTCACAGCTGACAGTTTGTTGCTATTGTATCCAGTCTAGAGAAAGCCAAACACCTCAGCAGCAGAACTTCTGTGCTCCTGGTGCAATGTATCAGTACACATATAAAGAAACCGGGAAATAAAAAGAGCTGATAAAACTATTGAATGATGATTTATCATTGATTATGATGGATCATTGGAGCTCTCGGAGCATCAGCGTGGGGCTCCAGATTTGTTTTGGGGGGGGGGCCTGGCCTGGAGCTCTAACAGCTCCAATGATAATCCGGCTCTGGGATCAGTCTGTAATCACTTGCATGGTGACTTCTTTCCTGCAAAACTGCACCACTTTCTGTAGTCACAAGTGTCCAAGACACTTCATAAGGCATGTGAGGCCTCATTCAGATGAAAGTATGGTGGTCAGTGATATGTGGCGCACAATTTGTGGCCACAGCATGGTCCCCATAGATTTCCATGGCACCCAGTTAAAGTACAGTGGTGTCTCACCGCAATGTGACCAAGTGAGGCGGCTGCACCACGAAAAATGGGACATTTCCTATATTTAACGTTATTTTATGCGGCGGATGCTCAGTTTCAATGGAGAGGGCAGGGGTGAGGAGGGCTCACCGCTTCTCCCTGTATGAAACGTTGTGTGCATGAGGCCTTAGACAGTATTTTGTACAAATTAAGCAAGGACTCTGGTGCTATACACTGTGTATATCTGTGCAGAATGGCGTGCTGTGATTTGTCCTGTTATAAGGGCACTGTTTTTTTCCTAAAAGGAAGTAATATGTGGCTCTGTATGGTGTGGGTGCATGTGCGGTTATATTGCGTTAATGTTTCATTTTCTAACCAAATAATGAATAATTCTGTAGTGGCTAAAGCTGAAAACAAAACAAGACACAAAAAAGGACACGTCACCCGCATGTACAATTTTTTAAATATTATCCCATTTTATTATTTATAAAATGCAGAAATGCATGGCAGGTGACATATTTCTCTGCAAATGTACACAGAAACATTCATACATAGAAATGTTTCCTGGTCAACATCACATGGTAGTCATATGAGACAGTGCAACTGTACAGGAGCCCGGCAGACAAGAAGCTGCACCGATCTCTTTAGCCTATTTACAGCCAAGAAGTTTTTCACATTTCTCACCTCTGGAAGCCAAGACAAATGTAAAACTTTTGGCACAGATTGCAGTGCAACAAATAAAGAAGGGCACCTTCATACATTAAAGGGAACCTATCACCAGGGACCTCATTTTCACTAAAGACAGATTGTAAATGCCCATGACACCTTCAGTGCACATCTGCCTTTCTGTCTTTTCTAAGCATTTGCATTACAATATAATTGTGCGTTATAACTCACTCTTGCATCCTGACAAAATCCTGGGGCAGTCCCAGGGGCTGGGCTTTGGTTTGGATGCATTTCAAAAAACGACAACATGGCGCTTTGAACCCGTTTTTAGTCATGCGTTTTCAGTTCGTTAAAAACGCATGTGGTTTTTAACGGACTGAAAACGCATGACAAAAAATGGGTTCAAAATGCCACGTGTGACACCACCCTAAAGCTTTTGGATGTGTCCCTTCTGTTCACTTTCAATCTGTGAGTTCCGGAATCTTTGGTCCTGAAATGACTCTTGTGTACATGTTAATTGAGAATGGGAACAGATTTCATGGTTGAAGGTCTATCTCAGCATAACATTTGGTAATTAGTTTGGGTTACCACGGGCCCCTTAGATAGCTTGGGCCCTGTATTATAATCCACTACTGTTACCAGCACCTAAACCCTTTCCATACAGACTCAACTCTGCACCATGAAAGGTGGGTGTCTGCTGTATCATAAAGCTGGTAAGATCAGACCCCTGTGGTTACCAGCCATGGTACCACACCATAAAAAATGACTACAGTGCAATCCTGCTGCTGTGTCGGCTTCAAATATCACTATGATCCTCAAGGTCAGTTTGTGAAATTGGCCACTGTACAGTCCTTGAATCACCAGCCACTGTAGTCTGAATAAGCCCTTAGAAGCTGCAAAAAAGACTCAACCAATGTTCTCCTACTCTAAGTGAAAATAAAAGTGGAAAATCTTCTCTCAGTGATAAGTCCTCACCCATTATGATCCACCCCTGCTTTTAGCTCCAAAACTGCATCTGAAAGACTGAATGTGTGGATGCACCCTAAAACATAATAAAACCTATATATATTTAGTATCTCCATGATTGTACAGACCCACAGAATAAAGGGAAGGTGTCATAGGGAGCGCACAATAAAAGCCGTAAAATAAGGCCCAAAAGAAAATGTTTTTTCGTCAGTTTCACCAGATTTAGAATTTTTTTCCAGTTTCCCAGTACACGGTATGGAATAGTAAGTACAAGTACTAGAAAGCACATTTTGTTTCTGTACACAGAAAAACATAAAAGTTGTGGATTTATGAAAGTGGGGAATAAAGAATGGAAACTAGCAAGGTCTGTTTTATTAAGGGGCTAAAAAATATGTGGCAGTTATAGAACATACTAAAAGATTTACTGCCTGATGGGGATGGGATGAGGAGGTGAGTACGATCAGGTAAAAAGATTTATCCACCATAAACTGGCCCCAGTATCTGCAACATGACCTTTCCCATGGTTCCCAAAGTCTCAATTAGAAATAATTGCCTGTTGTGTTTGCAACTTATGTCTCCCACTCTGTAGATGAGGACGTGTCAGGAACCTTCTCATTCTTAGGACCTATTTCATTGAAATGAGTGCAGACAAGAGCTGCATGTTTATGATAATTTATTTGCTAAAATTATGGACCTAAAGCCCGTCCTCAGGACTGAACCCTAACCAGATACAAATGCTTTCCTCTTTGATACTGTTTTTCTCATCTGGACATTCACAGTTAATTTAATGCACCTGCCAAATATACACATTTCTTTAATGGAATGTTATCAAAAAGAAATATTCCCATGAATGTAGCTATGTTGTCCCTTAGAAACAAGATAGCTGTTCTGGCAGAGGCGTAACTTGGAGGGGGGGGGGGTGCAGACGGTGCGGTTGCACCTGGGCCCAAGAGGATCAGGGGGCCCTTATGGTGTCACTTTCCCATATGAGAAGACTATTACTATAAACCATACATTATAGTCGGGGGCCTGGCACAGACTTTGCACTGGGGCCCATCAGCTTCTAGTTATGCCACTGTGTCCTTGAATGTGACCACTGCTGCTAGAGCGATTGCACAATGAAACAAATAGCTTCTGCATATGAAATGTCCGGGAATTACTGCATGTCCTAAAGCTGTAGCTTCTCATTCAAAGAGTTTTCTGTATTTTCATGACTATAAAAAAATTTTAGATTCACACTGAAAGCATCAAAAACTATTAATTAACACATGTGGAATTATATACTTAAAAAGTGTGAAACAACTGAAAATATGTCTTATATTCTAGGTTCTTCAGAGTAGCCACCTTTTGCTTTGATTATTGCTTTGCACACTCTTGGCATTCTCTTGATGAGCTTCAAGACTTAGTCACCTGAATTGGTCTTCTAGCAGTCTTAGAGGAGTTCCCACTGAAGCTTAATACTTGTTGGCCCCTTTGCCTTCACTCTGTGGTCCAGCTCAACCCAAACCATTTTGATTAGGTTCAGGTCTGGTGACTGTGGAGGCCAGGTCATCTGGAGTAGCATCCGATCACACTCCTTCTTGGTCAAATAGCCCTTACACAGCCTGGAAGAGTGCTTGAGGTCATAGTCCTGTTGAAAAATAAATGATGGTCCAACTAAACGCAAACTGGATGATCATGCCGCTTCCAAATTCTGTGGTAACCATGCTGGTTCAGTATACCTTCAATTTTGAATAAATCCCCAACAATGTCACCAGCAAAGCCCCCCCCCCCCCCCCACACCATTACACCTCCTCCTCCATGGTTCATGGTGGGAGCCAGGCATGTAGAGTCCATTTGTTCACCTTTTCTGTGTCGCACAAAGACACAGTGATAGGAACCAAATATCTCAAATTTCCACTGGTCCAAAGAACAGATTTCCACTGGCCTAATGTCCATTCCTTGTGTATTTCAAGGGAACTTGTCACCTACTTTTACCAGAGTAAAATAGCAACAAACTCAGGACCAAGTTTGTGGTCCTGAGAGCTGCAATGGTCTATACTACTCTGTTCTCTACATAATGCTCATTCCGTTCTATATAGTGAGAAAAGAAGTAGGTAGAACTGCAAAACTTAAAGTGCACCAGGGAGGAGTAACTCTCGGACGCAGATGTGTTTAGCTCTAAACGCTTTGCTTTATGAAATATAGAGTGGTTTGCCAATAGTTTATTAATTAATGAATCCAAAATTTAAAACAAGAACTTCAACAAATATCCACTAGATGTCAGTGTATGCAGTTACACTCTAGGACAGTGGTGGCGAACCTATGGCACGGGTGCCAGAGGTGGCACTCGGAGCCCTTTCTGTGGGCACCCGGGCCATCACCCCAGCACAGAGTTTTCCAGACAGGACTCAGGGCTTCCTCCTGCGGTCCAATACAGCCCAGGACGCGCCACGCTCTGCGCCATTTTAAAGCAACATCCTTGGCTGCCAGGGCTACAGGAGGAGCGAGAAAGTGTGTACAGAGATTATTGTTGGAGTTCCTGCTCTGGGAACCCTGATTGTTCCTCTTCAGGGGACCCTGAATCCAAGTTCTCCATCATCTTTCTATTGTATTGGCGAACTCCAGACACTAATACGATTGAAACCTGTGATACAGCAGGGATCAGTAAGTTACTGCTTACATTGTCATGTTGGCACTTTGCAACCTATAGGTGGCTTTTGGTTGTACAGTGGGCACTCTTTCCCCAAAAGGTTCACCATCACTGCTCTAGGATGTGATGAACACTTGCCTTTACTTTAGTACTCATATATTACCGAGGTCGGTGACAGGGCTGGGCAAAGTGGGCAACCACCCAGGGACCTGAACCATGGCAGAATGGCTGTTTGTGTGGGTGACTGGCAACTCTGTCCTATCCGACACACAGGGTCAAATGAACCAGGGATGGATTATCATTGAGGCTGTTGGAACACCTGCACCAGGCTCACATTCTAGGTGGCCACAATATGGGGTGGGATGGACCACAGGAGGCTACAATAGGAAGGAGGATGGAGGACAGGGTTACAATATGAAGAAGACAGGAGGTCACAATTTAAGGGGATGGAGGATAGGGGCAACAAGCATCAATATTATACAATGTGAGGCAATGAGCTGGACATTGAGTGTGGTTTAGGGAAAATGGGTAGCGGCTTTCTGTCCCTTTTTCTCTAGTCCAAAAGTTGGTAGGTGTGTAGAGCATGAGTCAGTTATATGCGTAAGGAAGTGGGTCAGTTGTCATGGCAATTGTAAAAAGCCTGAATGGATTTACTGTATGGTTGAAGGCTCAGACAGCTCAGGTGTGTATAGGGGAGGCTGGAGGGTCCTCTGCACCCGCATATCAGTAAAGGGGGGTCATACAGGATCCTGTGCAACCACATATCATTAAGGGGGGCCATACAGGGTACTGTGCACCCACATATCAGTACACATTTTTTATGAGATGGGACATGAACAAGCAATCATCTGATTGCTTGTTCATTAAAATATCATAGCAACGCCAGCACCCCTGAGAGTGGCGCAGTGGGGCTGATTGTGGGGGACAATCCCGCAGGAGGCATTTGAATACTGCAGTTGCAATGCCGTAGCACGGCGGGCACACGGCAGCGCGGGGAGAGTAGGAGGAGGTGAGCGCAGCTCACCCCCGCCCCTCTCCATAGAAAGTAATGGCGCACGGCGCCGTAATACGGGGTAAGATAGGACATGTCCTATCTTTCCCCGGGCTACAGAACGGTACTGTGCCGCACGTGTGCTGCACCGTACCGCTCCCGTACAGGGCCGTGAGCCCATAGAAGTGTATGGGGGACGTATATCGGCCGCATATACGTCCCCCATACTGTAGTGTGAATGTAGCCTTAGACAGTATTTTGTACAAATTAAGCAAGGACTATATACTGCTATTAAGCAAGTGCTATATACTGTGTATATCTGTGCAGAATGGCGTGCTGTGATTTGTCCTGTTATAAGGGCACTGTATTTTTCCTAAAAGGAAGTAATACGTGGCTCTGTATGGTGTGGGTGCATGTGCGGTTATATTGCGTTAATGTTTAATTTTCTAACCAAATAATGAATAATTCTGTAGTGGCTAAAGCTGAAAACAAAACAAGACACAAAAAAGGTCATGTCACACGCATGTACAATTTTTTTAATATTATCCCAAGCTTATTTATAAAATGCAGAAATGCATGGCAGGAGACATATTTCTCTGCAAATGTACACAGAAACATTCATACATATAAATGTTTCCTGGTCAACATCACATGGTAGACGTATGAGACAGTGCAACTGTACAGGAGCCCGGCAGACAAGAAGCTGCACCGATCTCTTTATCCTATTTACAGCCAAGAAGTTTTTCACATTTCTCACCTCTGGAAGCCAAGACAAATGTAAAACTTTTGGCACAGATTGCAGTGCAACAAATAAAGAAGGGCACCTTCATACATTAAAGGGAACCTGTCATCAGGGACCTCATTTTTCACTAAAGACAGATTGTAAAAGCCCATGACACCTGCAGTGCACATCTGCCTTTCTGCCTTTTCTAAGCATTTGCATTACAATATAATTGTGCGTTATAACTCACTCTTGCATCCTGACAAAATCCTGGGGTAGTCCCAGGGGCTGGGCTTTGGTTTGGATGCATTTCAAAAAACGACATGTGACTTGTCTGAGCTTCAGGCAGCCTCCTTCTTTGTGCTCCTGTAAAGCATGTCCCTCCCCCACTAATGTCAGGCTGACCAGGCTGTGACCTCTGAGAAGGCTCAGGAGGTGGAGCTGTACAGGATCACAAAGGTGGGGGCCAAGCTCTGAGGAGTGAGTAACACAGACAAGGCACATGTTGTTTTTTGAAATGCATCCAAACCAACGTCCAACCCCTGTGACTGCCCCAGGATTTTGTCAGTGAGTTATAACACACAATTATATTGTAATGCAAATGCTTAGAAAAGGCAGATTTGCACTGCAGGTGTAATGGGCTTCTGCAACCTGTCTTTAGTGAAAATGAACTCCCTGGTGACAGGTTCCATTAAAAGTCTAATCTTTCATAAACAATACATAAAAAAATAAAATACGATATACATATCCCTGAGTTCTATGTCTACACATATTTTTATTCATAAATTCACCAGATTTTAAAAGCTAAAATATTAGAAAAGCATATAAAATAGAATATAAAGGGATATAATGTGAGGATTACACAGATTGTGAGTGTTCCCTTTGTACCTACATCTGGCAGTTGCGGTTTTTATATGGCCACTGTCATATAATTTTGTGATGACAGAAATGTAAAATGTAATCGAACATATTACACATTTTGCATTGCAGAAATTAATAGAGCAGCAATGATAATAGTAAACTTTGGAATATACTTAATTAAGTAGAGCAGCTTCTCTATGCTTTTCTATGCTCCTTCTTTCTCCTTTAGTGAGCAGTGTATCTGAAGTATAGAGATAGGGTCATATATACAAAAAAATGTCCACTTTAACTCTTTGGCAATTTCCATTAGCTCCATTGAGATGTATAGAGCAGAACAGTCATGCGCAATTTTTAAACTGAACCCCCCTACCTTCCTGGGACTCACCACATACTGCTGGCAGGGTCGCCTGTTAATGTTATTGAATTATTTAGATGCAAGACATAGGCTTTTTTTATAATCACTTTATTATTAACAGCATAATAAAACAAGGAACATTAGTTAAAGTACATCATAATGTAATTATTCGCCATTAGTGAAGATTTCTGCATAGAAGCAACAACCTTAAAACTCCCTTCCCAACTTATGCCTTAAACAATAACCATCCTGGTCAAGTGGTGATAGGCGAGCGATAGAATTAAAGTAAAAGTGGCAACTAAAGTTAGGCAACACAGTACTAAGCCGTCTTTCCCTTGTAAATTGAGAAATCCCTCCTGTCAGCAATGTGCAGAGGGGAACAGGAAGGGTGTCTGTTACTCAGTTACCATTAATTTTTTTTCAAGTTGTAAGAATCAAAGTAAACTCATTGAAAAGGGGTGAGATACTCTCTGAGACTATGGACATTAAATATGGTATTTGAGGATGAGCACCAGGGGCCCCACACTCTCCGGAACTTAACCAGGCAACCACGGTATTTGTAAACTATATTCTTGTATGGTAGAGGACCAGAGGGGGACCTGGATAAGAGTTCCCAGTGCAGCCGACAGTTTCTTAGCATGAGACCAGACCTTTTTGGTCAGCCTATACAGAAGGAGAAGGTGGTTAGGCTTATAATTAACAGGCTCCAATATGGCCATATGGATGGTAGCCCCTGGAACCGGGAAAAGTGGCATTCATCATCAAGCATCTGTCCACGTGACACCCAACTACTGAGATATCAAAGCTGACCTGCCAGGTGATACGGGAAAGGGTCCGCCAGAGCTGCCCCTGCCTGTGCTTTAGACACCCACTTGAGGAACTTAGGCCCGAATCCAAATCTTTCCAAGACTGCTAACAGATACGGCCAGTCTACCGAATCAAATGTCTTGGCCATGTCCAGCGAGGCCAAGGCCCAATCCTGTTGTTCCTACCACCCCACCTGGGAAATAACCTGGGCCAGAAATATTATCAGACGTGCATCTGCCAGGAATAAAGCCCGTCTGTTCTGGATGCCAAGACATGGGCATTTTTGAAATCCACATGCCAAAGGGGATTGGGACCTGTCATGTAAAAATTACCTTTCTGATGACAGGACTGTGAAAGGATCTGGGAGCTCTCTTGTGTTAACGTATGCCATGAGGTATAAGGTGTATAGGACTGCACTAGTAACCCTGCATTTAACTCTGTCTGGGTCATGAGGACACAAAGCTGATAAAGGAAGTAAAAGGGGCCAGAGTCCCACTGCTAGATGCCCCCGCTGGCTACACATCTGTGTATTTAAAATGGTGGTTATTTCGGAATTTGACATGACATGTAGTTCTAACGATTATTTAGAAGATTTCCATTGGACAATTATAAGCGTATTGTTTCCATATATGAATCACATGATTCTATCCTTACAAATGTTTATGTAAACCTGCAGAAAGCCTTAATTGCACTATTTGGTGTGTTTTTTCTGCTTCAAATTTCTAGCAGAAAGGTATTTTGTTGCTGCAAAAAAAATGTCTTGCTAGAGTATAGTGTATTCCTCCATGTCTCCAACATTACACAACCACATTACATACTCCTGGAATGCAGATAATCCAGATAAAAAAAGGCACTTGTTCTATAGCAGTATAAAAAATGGTGACCAGCAACCACAGAAGCTTATAGTAAGCAGCTTCCTTCTCATAACCTTTATGTTTTATGACTCCAATGGATTAGGTATAATAAAGTTGGCAAACATAATTGTTAGATGCAGCAAACATAACATGCCGGGGATTTTAGCGCTCATTATCTGCACGTGCCAGTTTCCCCTTCTGTGTTTAATTTGGCACAACAACTCACATTCTGAAATCTACAGAATTATTTTTTGGCCCAAACATTTGCTGGAACATTAGGTTTATCTGATTATGAAAAACGGTTTTGCCTGATACTATCAAAGCGGTATTTCCTGAGAATTACTGTGTTGGGGCACATTTACTTACCTGGTCCCTGTGCGATCCCCGATGAAGTCTGCCGGGATTCACTAGCGGCGTGCGCCCAATATCCTGCAGCTGTCACTTCCCCGATAAGATCCGCCGGAGTTCACCTTCTTCTTCCCAGTGCATGTAAGTGTTTGGCTTGCGACACAATTTTAAATTTTAAATCCCGTGCGTTGTCTGAATCTGCCAGATCGTCCATCGGCCCGCCCCTTGATTTGTGTAGCGTGAAAGCCTGCGTGATTGCGACACAATCCGATTGCGCGATCCCTGAAAACGTTGGGATACCTGACGGAAATGCAGCTGCGGGACCTTAGTAAATGTGCCCCAATGTGATACATAGGCTTCTACTTTACTAAAATAGAGTGAGCCTTCATTACTAGTGTAACATGATAATGATGGGTGGTGCGTGTCCTAATGCTGCAGCAATGGCTTTCCATTTTACTGAAGTTACTGAAAGAAGCAGTTTATTATGCCGCATGAGCGCTATGTAGTGAGTAGTGGCAGCGCCAATGCCTCTTCACTGGTATTTGATTGTTGGATGTCGTAGGATTAGGGCAGAGCTATGGGGGGAAAATGTCCCTAAGGAATGATTTTTCTATTCATTTGATAATTAAAAGAAAATTTGAAAAATGATGATACAAATTCATGTAACAAAAGTCAATTGTTAATTAGCCTTATATGCCAGGGGAAAAAAAGTGTGTTGGCCAACAACATCAGGTAAAACACTAAAAATGCGGTGAATCTTCTGGCAAAGTGGGTGCACATGGCCTTGTGACCCCCATAATGCATCAAAATGTTCTTTTGCATACAACTAAAGATGAAAATTTCTTTGTATTCACACCATGGATTTTTAATGGAAAACCAGTCCGTGGTCATGTGATGTCACACAGGTGCACTGCTTGTTACACTAATCAAAACTGTATGATATAACGTGCTGTGCACCTGTGTGACATCACATGACCATGGACCATTTTTTTTTATCCACAGGAAATAAACAATGAATGGAAACTGTTAGGAATTTGTGAAGTACTGTTATGTTTAATGAAATTGTTTTTATTTTTCATATACTTGCTAAATGCTGAAAACTAAGATGAGGCCAGACTATGGATGAAGATTGATAACAGAGCCCTGTGCAGTGAAAGAATGTGGCCTTGGCTGATTAACGATACTGCCCACTACAAGAAGAAACAGCCTTAGTTTCTGCGATTATCATATTATAATTTACTAACCAATAAACTATGGACTTTACTTCTTATCTTTAACTAGCCGAGCCCAAATCCATCCCACTGAAGGTTTCTGTAAAAATCCTTTGTGACGTGAATAAAGTATCACATCTGCCTAGCAGTTTCACAAAAGGTGAGATATTATACCATACGTTGTTTGGTCTGATTTCTTCTCCTGAGCTCACCTGTGACTGTTGTCAGTATTAGAGAATCTGAGGTTGTGTGAACAAAAACAAAACTTGACATATTGCTACAGAAAGTATATTGGAAAATTGTATAATTATTAATTACACAAATAATACCAATTACAGGCGGTCCCCTACTTAAGAACACCTGACGTACAGACGACCCCTAGTTACAAACGGACCTCTGGATGTTGGTGATTTACTGTACTTTAGCCCTAGGCTTCAATAAACAGCTGTAACAGTTATCACAGGTGCCTGTAATTAAACTTTATTGTTAATCCTGATTCTTATGATAATCCAACAATTTTTAAATCCAAAAACATTTTGTCTGGAGCTACCATTATAAAATATACAGTTCTGACTTCCATACAAATTCTACTTAAGAGCAAACCTACAGAAGCTATCTTGTACGTAACCCGGGGACTGCCTGTATTGGCTGAAAGGGGACAACCCCTTCAAGAACAAAGACTGTCTGGAAACTTCCAGGCTTTAAGGAATATGGACAGTTGTGACTTTCATGGGGGTGACCAGGATGGTCTTGTATGGTAACGGCTTACCACCAACAGTTCTGTAGAGTTCTGGCCTTTTGAATTCGACAAAATGAAAGTGTTAATAAAACTAGAGCTTTATTACCCCTGTAGCCATGGGCTGGACCTTCCAGGTACTTCCAGTCTCTTGAAATGTTGTAAATTGTTGGGAGCTCCTCATGCCCTGTATTACTTTCATTTTCAGGTTATATCCATTCTGTCGGATATAAATCCATCTGGGGATTTTTTAAATCAAATGCTTCCATTGTAATGAAAGTAGTCACGCCCGTCACCGGGAGCTCATATCATTCCTCCAGCACATCATATGCCATAGGAGCAACACCTAGATGTCCTCTCTACAAAAAGGTACGAATGACATTAAATAATCAAATATATTGTACTACATTATTATCTACCACCTTGTTTTATCCAGACACCTGGATAGCTGTAAATCAGGGATTGTATTTGGACATATTATACCAGGTTTCAGGTCTCTAACAAGGTTGGAAAATTATTTTTTGTAAGAATTCCTAGAATATCTGTTACTTTGTGTCTTTAACTCGCTAAAAAGATTTGGTATACATTTTTATTATTATTAGTAACAATTATATTATTACTTATATATTTTATTATTAGAAGTATTATTGTTGTCTAATTTCAGTCCAGTTGAGGAAAAAAAAAACAGGCGGTCCCCTACTTATGGACACCTGACTTACAGACGACCCCTAGTTAAAGATGGACCTCTCTGCCCATTGTGTTCTCTGGTGAAGCTCTCTAGATGCAAAAAAATAAGTAGCTCAATTGTCACTGGGGAAATTTTTTTTTCTGCATCTGCAATTATAAAATATACATATTTGACTTACATACAAATTCAACTTAAGGACAAACCTATAGAAGCTATCTTGTACGTAACCCAGGGACTGCCTGCAGTGACAGATTCCGGCCTAATGTATGTGAAATGATCACTCAGATAACCTGTGTTTAGCTAATGAAGAGAACTTCCCATTAAATGTGTTGTAAAAATTTAGAATATCATATATTCATACAGAATATTGAGATCCATCGGTTCTGGGTCCATTTACGTCTCTGAAATTTGGATGTTGTATAAAGGAGTTTTCACACCTGTGGTAACATGTTACCAATTATTTCCTAGTGGTGATGGTACGATTTACAATTAGTTAGAATGTTATAAGATTATGTATATATAATAACAACATTTCCCCTACAAATTAGGATTGTGTAAAATCCATATTAAACTGTTTAACAATCTCATATCCTGTCACTAGAGATGAGCGAGATTCTTTTTTAAGTTAATGTCCGGGCTTTGGGTGCGTCCCACATAACCCAGATATACTGGCGGCTGTGCATCAAATCTGGCAAATTGACGCCAATACCTGCTAGCCAGGGCTGTGATTAGTCATGGGTGTCACCCCAAGCCAATCACAGCCATTACTAGTAGGTGGGGGCATCAATTTGCTTGGTTGGCCGCTAATCCAACAATATATCCGGGTTGCACGGGACGCACCTAAACCCCGGACATGGATTTTAAATATGGGTCAGTTAATCTCTAGTATACTCTAAATTCACTTTACATCAGCTTTATGTTTTTCTTTTAATAAACATAGTAATAACTAATAGTAAATAATGGTGGCTCATTGAATGTGTACCCTGCACATTTTTAGCATAGGTTCATAACATGCAGGAAAAAAGCTGTAGCTGAATGTCACGGGTGGTCCCGCGACCCATATCGCGGGTCGCAGGCTCACCCGTGCTGCCCAGCCCCCGCCAGCGTGCCACCAGCGCATCTCACCTGGCCCGGCTTGCTCCCCTCCGCGGTCCGCGCGGATCCCCAACTGCTAGGGCGCACGCGCGGCTTCTTCTCAAGATTTAAAGGGCCTGCGCACCATTGATTGGCGCTGGCCATATGGCCCAAATCTATATAAGCCTGCCTCTTCCTGCAAGCCCTGCCGGATCTTTGTGCCTCACAGCCTGAGAGAAAGCTTTACTGCGATTAGCAGATTCCTGTGTCTCCTGCGTTCCTGTGTTACCTGAGCTCCTCCGTGTTCCCATCCTGTGTACCAGTGTTCCTCCGTGCTGCTGTCTTGTGTGCTGTGCTCCCTTCCCTTACCCATCTGCTTGGACCTCTTGTTGCTGACCCCGGATCGGACTATGACGTTGCATCTCCGCCGCCTGCCCTGACCCTGTGCCTGGACTTTGGCCACGAGATTTATTGCCGTTCTTGTACCTCAACCTTGGCTGCCACTGCAGACAAGTCACGCCTGAGGAAAGACCTGGTGGTACCACGCCGCAGCTTGTCTAACCCGCTTTGCGGCGGGCTCTGGTGAAAACCGGGTACCACTTAGACTCCGGTCCCAGGTAGTGGCTTGTGTCATGGTCTGCAGTGGTCCAGTGGATCCACAACCCGCAAGCCTGACACTGAACCCAGTAAATTCTTCTCACATCAGAGCACACAGCGAAGGGCCAGTCCATCTCACGTCTTTATTTCTGTAATGTTTATCCATCATAAAAGAGAATAACAGAAGTATAATTAATCCCTTCAAATTGCTCTTGAATTTTTTAAATATTTGCTGCTCACCTTTCAGATATACACTCACCGGCCACTTTATTAGGTACACCATGCTAGTAACGGGTTGGACCCCCTTTTGCCTTCAGAACTGCCTCAATTCTTCGTGGCATAGATTCAACAAGGTGCTGGAAGCATTCCTCAGAGATTTTGGTCCATATTGACATGATGGCATCACACAGTTGCCGCAGATTTGTCGGCTGCACATCCATAATGCGAATCTCCCGTTCCACCACATCCCAAAGATGCTCTATTGGATTGAGATCTGGTGACTGTGGAGGCCATTTGAGTACAGTGACCTCATTGTCATGTTCAAGAAACCAGTCTGAGAGGATTCCAGCTTTATGACATGGCGCATTATCCTGCTGAAAGTAGCCATCAGATGTTGGGTACATTGTGGTCATAAAGGGATGGACATGGTCAGCAACAATACTCAGGTAGGCTGTGGCGTTGCAACGATGCTCAATTGGTACCAAGGGGCCCAAAGAGTGCCAAGAAAATATTCTCCACACCATGACACCACCACCACCAGCCTGAACCGTTGATACAAGGCAGGATCAGGCTGGTCCAAATCCTGGTCCAAATAAGACCTCCTCTTTATTAAATGGGTCACTACAATCACGGAGATACCAAATTTATATAGATTTTATTATTTTTTAATAATAAAAAAATTAATATCTTTTGTAAAAATTCATAGTTATGCCATATTCTGACACAAGTATTTTTCATACTTCAGTGTACAGAGCTATGTAAAGTGTAAATTTTTTGCAAGAAAGGTAGGCACTGTGCTACCTTATGAATAATTTTTATTGAAATTTTTATGTGTTGGCAATTCAGACATTTGGGCAGTATTTTCTGCTTTACAGGGCTTCATCGCTGGGAATAATAGTTTTTATATTTTCATAGATTAGACACTTTTGGACACAGCAATACCTAACATGTTTATTATTTTACTTGTTTATTTTATATGTGTTCTAGGAAAAGGGGGAGTGATTTAACATATTTTGTATATTTTCATTTTATACTACTATTAACTAGTATCCAAGGGGATCTCATCACTCATGCAATAACGCAAAACAACTGTATTGCAGTATACTGTTCATATACTGCAGTGATGGGCAACCTATGACACTCGTGTCAATGCTGACACGCATAGCCATTTTCAGTGACACGCGGCCGCCGGAGAGTTAAGTTTCATCCTCGGCTCCTACACAGCCAGGTGCAGTAGACAGGAGACTGAGAGATTGTCCAGCACATTGTAATAAATAGATGATGTGGAAAATCCCCATATACTGCCATAATGTAGTATGGCAGTACATGGTAGGATCAATCACACAACCTAGGATTAAAGTACCCTAGAAGTTAAATAATTATACATATTTGTTATTTAAACTATAAATATCACAAAATTATGTTTTTTTTTTGTCAAGGTGACACACCACCCGAGTTATGTTCGGTTTTTTGGCGTATTTTGACACACCAAGCTCAAAAGGTTGCCCATCACTGATATACTGCTTTTATATTACAGTCTGCCTCATGCAAACTCTAATATAGATAACTAATAACAGCTATGGGGGCCTAACAGCTTTCAAACACAAAAGATTTCATCCAAATTTTTATACTAATTTGAAGTACAATTTGTCATGAGAAAACATTCTCAAAATCCCCTGGATATGTTACAGTACTCCAAAGCTATAACCACTTATAGACTTAAAAAATGGGGCCTTCAGGCCAAAATGAGTCCTTAAAGGGTTAAATTGTGCACACCAGAGTACAATGGAAGAACATGCCAATGTTTTGTTTTCTCCTTTTTTAATTGTTTATTTATTTTGTGAGTGTGTGTGTGTACGCTTTTGTCCTATATAATTTACATATTAGCATACCCCAGTCTGAATTTTTGGGTATTCACAGGCACATAGGCATATTGCTCCATTGTACTCTGGGGTGCACAGTTTAAACATCATGCTGTTTATCTCCTGTTTAGAGCATAATACTGCTAAGACCTGCCGTGTATGGAGAGAGCTCAGCCCATGAGCCTGCACCATACTGCCCTAGCTGCTGTACCAGGCATACAGCAGTAAGGAGTAAGAATACTGTATTATCCAAATTTATAAAGGAGCCAAAACCAGACTAGAGCACAGCCACACACACACACAGATTTTATCTATTACAGTATTTTCTACTACAGAAATTTGCTACAGGATATCTGGGATAAAAAGTGTTTGATGCGAATTTATTTATATTTTTTTTATTTATTAGTAAATTATATAGTGACAGATATAAAGGAACTGAATTGTATCCTAAAATGCATGGTGTAACAAAATAAATAAAGAACTTCATACAATTACAAGAATACATTTTGGGCCAACACACTTTATTAAAAGAATGGGGCTCATTTACTAAGGGTCTGAATCGCGCACTTTTGTCGGGTTTCCCGACGATTTCCAATTTGCGCCGAATAGCCCCTGGATTTTGGCGCACATGATCGGATTTTGGCGCATCGGCGGCGGCTTTCACGCGACAGAAATGGGGGAGCGTGGCCATCGGACAAGCCGACAGATTCGGAAAAAAACACGGAATTTAAAAAAGAATTTGTGTTGCAAGATCAGCACTTACATGCCCCGGGACAAAGAAGATGAACTCCTTAGTGAATCCCGGCAGACCCGAATCCTCGTCGGAGAACGCGCCGCTGGATCGCGACTGGACCGGGTAAATAAATGTGCCCCAATGTCTTCATGTGGCCAGTTGGAAGCTGTATGTATATCCATAGTGTCTTGGCTGCATTCTCTGCTTGTAATTATAATGTTAGGAGTGGAATCCTATTGCTATTGTTTCTTTATGCCGCAACGTCGCGCCAGTAACAGTAAGGTTATATTAGGTAAACACCATCACCACAACAATTCACCATGTTTGGTGACGGCTTACAGCAAAGTCAGGTAGACGCAAAGTATTTCCTCATGTTGAAAGATGTTACTGTGGACTATCCTCAACCCCCATTGGACTTTGGGTGAGATGGACTGAGCCCAACAGATGGCACTCACTAATGGGTGCTGGTTAGACCGGCCCTCGCATATTTTGTCTATAGTTGGTTCCGAGGTGGTTAAAAAGATTCAGGATTTCAACTCTACTAAAGTAAAGGGATTACAGATGTTTACAACCCATACCTGGAACTAATATACTGTACAAAGCGTTATACTCTGTTTAGTGATTGCTGTTTATTTTATAACATGTGTACTGAATGTCTGTATGTAGAATATTTTGTAAGACTAAAAGGGAAATTCCTAATGGCCTGGAACAATTTATTGCACAAGTGTTGGCAGTGTTGCAAATCTGAGTAGAACAGTTTGGAAGTCCCCATGTAAATTACACCGAATAATGAGATTGACCGTTATTAAATAATAACCAGACTCAATTCTCCGCTCTTACACCTTCAGTCATGTCAGCATTATAGCAGTGACCTGTGAAACATTTGGAAGTATGAGTCATGTTTATAAAGTTTCTGTGTTAATCTTTAATTACAAAGAAATTACATATCAGGCATTGGCCCATATTTATTAAAAGTGAGGCAAACTGTAAGTATTGTGCAGTGTGTGGTGTGTGCAGTGTGCATTGTGTAGTGTGCAGCGTGTAGTGTGTAGTGTGCAGCGTGTGCGTAGTGTGCAGTGTGCATATTGTTCAGTGTGCGTAGTGTGTAGTGTGCGTAGTGTGCAGTGTGCGTATTGTGTAGTGCATAGTGTGCAGAGTGCGTAGTGTGCAGAGTGCGTAGTGTGTAGAGTGCAGTGTGCGTAGTGTGAGTGCACCGGAATAATAAACACCGCTGCACAGTCCTCTTTAATCTGGCACACCCTGCGCGTGCCCATGTGCTTCGCTGGTTGTCTCCAGATTGCTGCAAGCCCCCAATGTCATAGTCAAGCATACAGATCTTTTTTTTACCAGCATGACTACCCAAATTACTATACCAAAACTATACCAAAAAATGAAACTAAATTAAACAAAAACTAAACTTTACCAAAAAATTCAAATTAAAAGTTATCAAAAGTACCCTAAAATGTTAGCAATAAAAAATCCATTTATCTTAATCGTCTAAATGAAGACCATTTAAAAATACAACTCGTCACAGCTACAAAATAAAAACAATATCGCTGTGATAACACAATGGGGCACATTTACTAACGTGGTCCATGGCATTCACCGAAAGTGCATTGTCTGACGATAATACACTGTGCCGCTATTCACTAAGATCGTGTGACCGTTATCCTGCATGTGTTGACCTTCTTCTTCCTGGTGCATGTAAGTGCGTTGTCTTGCGTCACAATTTGAAAGTTAAATCCCGCGCTCAGTCCGAATCAGTCGGATCGTCCGACAGCACGCCCTCCCCCCAATTTGTGATGCATGGAAGCAAGTGCAGCTGCGCCAAAAACAGATCGCGTGCGGCACAATCCCAGTGCATACACCTATTAAACACAAGTCCAAAGCCGTGCAAATCCCGAAAACTGTAAGTCCAACCCACGACCCTTAGTAAATAAGCCCCAATATAGCAAAAAATTAAGAAAAAAAAAATCTGTCCTGAAGGTGAAAACTGTCTGAGAGGGTTAATAACCTCAAAAACAACAAAATACTAATTCTGAAAGTGGAAGTAAACTTCCTCAAAAAGAGTTCACATGATTTGTCTTTTTTATGTTCTTATTGCACCAAATTTTATGTATGTCTTGCTGCATAATAAAG
This sequence comes from Engystomops pustulosus, assembly GCA_019512145.1. Taxonomy (NCBI): domain Eukaryota; kingdom Metazoa; phylum Chordata; class Amphibia; order Anura; family Leptodactylidae; genus Engystomops; species Engystomops pustulosus. The sequence goes on along the minus strand of CM033648.1, from coordinate 26,652,976 downwards.
TATTTTAAAATGTATCCTCTGTGCCTTATCTTTAATAACTAGTTGTGGCTTTATCATTACTGTAAGAAAGTTAAAGACTATCCAAAAGGATAAATGCCAGCCCCAATGTACCCCCCTGCCAAGGACTATGCCAGCAGCAAGGCTTCCTCTGTGCTAGCAACTACAGTCTGCCAGCCGCAATGCTGCAGTGACTAATTACCCCCCACTCATTGCAGACTACACTCTTCTAGGAGCTTTAGGGGCAATACACAGTTGTCCACAAATAGATATTTCTTCTTCACTAAAAGCCTCCACTGTGGAAGTCGTATTGTGTAATAACTTTCTCCTGCCAGTGAAGACGAAAGCATCAAAATAAATCAGATTCTGTGTTAATTTATGACTTCTTCCTCCTGTCTGTTGTATACCATTTTATTAGCAACTTGTAAGTGGAGAATACTGACAACATTCCATAGATCATATTTCTATAAGTTGGAGATGATTACCGATTTCACCAGAAATAGCAACATTTTTAAAGAACCGCTACAACATGCCCACAACTTCTATGCCAGCCTAAGCTGCAAGAAACAACTGGACGGCAGTCCCTAAACTGAGATGTGCACAGCAAAGAGATAAAGACAAGTAGAAGAAATACAAACTGCACAAAAGGGAAGTCAGTACAAATTGGGACAAAACTTAGAGGGCTACAATGTACAAAATCTAGAAGCATTAGGACAACAGCAACAAGAAGTAACATTAGGAAATAAAATAGTGTGGCTCTTCAGCAATCCTAATGGCCCCTGTGATACTTGCTTGTCACTCTGAATCTAAATCTTTATGTCAAGATTCAGCGGTAGTGGACCCACTGAACCACCGCGGATGATGACGTAAGCCAACACCTGGAGTCGAAGTGGTACCCGGTATTCACCAGAGCCCCCCGGAAAGCAGGTTGGACTTGCTGTGGCATGGTACCACCAGGTCGCTCCTGGCATGACTTTGTCTGTGGTGGTGGCCAAGGCGTGGTACAGAATTGCGAGGCAGAGTCTGTGACAGGCAGGAGGTCAGGATAGGCAGCACAGGATCAGAGTCTGGGACGTAGCGGAAGGTCAGAACAGGCAGCACAGGATCAAAGTCGGGGACATAGCGGAAGGTCAGAACAGGCAGCACAGGAGTGAAGTCTGGAACGGAATCGAGGTCACAACGGGAAATCAGTCAAAACGCACAGGGCATGGAACACAGCTTTCTCAATGGCATGGAGGCACAAAGATCCGGCAGGGCATGAGGGAAGAGGCTTGCTATTCATTAGATTGCCAGATGGCCAGCGCCAAGTAGCGGTGGCCCTTTAAATCTCGAGAAGCCGGTGCTCATGTACCCTAGGAGGAAGGGACGCACGCGCCGGAATGTGAACAGGTGAGAGCGCCTGCCGCCACGCTGAGGGGACACAGGGAAACACTGGGAAAACACTGAGAGGAGGGTTGCAGGAGCACCCGTGACACTATAATAACCTTTAATAGCCAGAGCATATGCTGTAAGTGCCTTATACTATATATTTTTGTAGAACAGTCCCATCAACAGATGCTTGAAACAGAAGCTTCAATGGTGACATCTGCCTCTGCCATAGACTTCATTTAGGAGTGGCACCTATCCAATTTAACTTCTTTTGCCATAATTCATTCAGATAGGACAATGGTTTAGATACAGGTATTTGATGTGACCTTTACTTCTCACAAAATACTGAAATACCCCCCCAAAAACAAAAAAAAATAAAAACTTTACAACATCCCTCGGTACGGTACTATAGTCCCACGGGGCTTCTACTTACACAGCTTCAGATTATGTGACATTATACAGTACCTTCATAAACAGAAAAAATAGCAAGTTAGACAACTGCAACTTAGAAGACAAAGAGCCAATGTGTTTTTTTTAATTATGTTTAGATCAGGCATGCCCAAATAAAACGGTGTATACTGCAAACAGCTCTGCACCATAGAGGTAGTTATACATATAAGGCCTCATGCTTGGTTGATCCAATAGTTTTTGTACTTTTTCAGTACTCCAATCGGTGTCTGTTCCTGTTTTAGGGAAAATGTTGACAAAGGGGATCATTTAATAAACTTGAATGAAAAATTAAAACTACTCATCAGGTTCTGAAAGAAGTTGGCGGTTTTGTATTGAGTTACATAACACCTTTATAATGTTGGTAATTCAGAACTGGTTTGACAACCACACAACAAGCATTGCACAATGAGATGAGTCTGTGTAACTTCTTTGTCTATTTTTATGTATATTGTCCACGTATTTTGCATATAAGGCTTCTATTGTACACATTATAGATATAATAGGAATTCAGTATATACATTATAATATGCAAATGACAGAACTCACTGAATTGCTCTGAATGGGAGCAACCATGGGAGAAACCTGGGATCAGGTTTCAGGCTTCTGTGCTTGAAAACCACACCAGGGCTGCCTTTGATTGACTGCTGCCTTTTTAGGCTCTTTATATTCTGCCCAGTTCCAACAGAGGTTTATATTATTGCAGTGTTTTCTTTTTCTATATCTAATGCTATTGCTTGCTATTCTGTGTATCCAACTTCTGCTACGTTGATTTGACCATTCTCTTGCTTTACGATTTGGTGCCTCACTGCCATCTTGGATTTGACCAAGTTCTGTCTGACGTTACCTGTCTGTCTTTTATCTGTAGTTTTTTTCTTCAGTATTTTGTCTTTCGAACTGTCTGTCTGACTTCTTATTTTCTGTCCGCTGTACTATCCAGCAGCTGCCAGACAAAGTAAGTTCCTTTCTCACCTTGCCGGGTCTCTCATTATAGTGGGTTAGCCCTTATCAGGGCGGTTTTATCTACTGTAGGCAGTGCAAACTATAGGTTTCTATAGGTTCTATAGGTTTCAATTATTACAATTTCTGATCTGAACATTTCAAGTCCCATAATGCAGAAAACAGTATTACTCCTCATGTACATACACATGGACTACTGCTATTGAAAGGTGAGGTAGGGTTTAACTTTAACACTAGTGTGAATATGAAACTCACTACCAGAGGAAAAATTCATGTTGAATTCATCAACATTGTTTAACAAGCAAGTCAACTACCAAAACAGATAACAAAGCACCCACAGCAGCACATTTAGGTTTACAACTCCACAATCTCTTTTGAAATCAATGTAAGTACAAAAATGGCAACAACACCCATTTGTAATGCCCCTATTTAATGAATATACAGTGACCCTAATTTATTCATATGTAGCATATGTAGTTGTTTATATACTGCTCCCTCCAAATTCACTTATCTACTATCTCCCTAGACTCCAGCAGAAGGAAGTGGTAGGAGGTAAGTATCTCTGCTGTGTCACACTCCCAATCAATTGAATACATTTAATTCTTTTATTGGTAGTAGGAACCTGCCAATAGTGGGGTAGACTGCCCAAACCATCTTTATTATAATGCACCATTGTTGTACCCAACAAAATGCTGAATGTGTTGAGGTTGGCTCCTTGTAATGTATTAAGCATGTTCTATATTTTCTGATTAGCACTTTCTATATTACTTTTCTCACGACGGTTGATGTCTTTAGTAGAAAGATTTAGGAGTCTTTTGTGTTCTTGCTACATATATGTTTATTATCTAATAGCTGTATTATTTATAATCAAATAATGTGGACACTATGGGAGAATCTATCACAACTCTTAGGGGTTTGCTGTGCTTATTTGCATGTAAAATGTTGCATGTCCATAAGTGGGCCAAATATGGCACAATTACACGCACCATTTTGGCATAGAAAATGTCAAGCACCAGGGGTAGTGGACTCACTGAACCACCGCGGACGATGATGTAAGCCGACACCTGGTTCACCAGAGCCCACCACAAAGCAGGTTGGACTTGCAGCGACGGGATACCACCAGGTCGTTCCACAGAAGTGACTTTGCCTGCGGTGGTGGCCAAAGAGGTTAGGACAGGTAGCACAGGATTGGATTGAGGTACAAGGCAGAAGGTCAGGACTGGCAGCAGAGCAGTGAAGTCAGGAATGGAACCGGGGTCACAACGGGGACCCACAGGGTATCATAAGGGAACATGCTTTCTCTAGGGCTCTAGGCGCAAAGATTCGGCTGGGGGCAAAGGAAAAGGCAGTCTATTTATGAGGGCAGGCGACCAGCAGCACCAATAAGTGGTGCGCTGACTTCTTTAAATTTCATAGAGCTGCCGCTGGAGTGAGGAGAGGTGATTGTCGCTGTGGCTGGGTTGCTGGGTCACGGTGAGGGTGTGTCTGCAAGCCAAGACATGGGTCGTAGGAGCACCCGTGACAGAAAATTGTGCAAGTACGGACATGCGACTTTATGGGTGGTAAAACAAGCACAACAAACCCATAAATCCCCCTTATATATTTATTGCACTTGTGGTATTACCCTATCGCTGTCTAATTTTTTTCTCTATTTTTTTAAATACTGTTATATTTTAACTATTGACAAAATAAAGCTTTTTATTTTGTTTTGTTTTTTTTCGGTAATACTCTCCAGTCTGGCAGTGAAAAGAAATGTATGTATGGTTCTTCATTACTGTTTGCACATACACTATCGCTCAAAAGTTTGGGGTCAGTTGCAAAATGCATAGAAAATATAGTCCAGACATTGACAAGGTTTGACTTTTTTTTTTCATTTCAAACAATAATTTTCTCCTTCAAACTTTGCATTCATCAAAGAGTTATCCCTTTGCTGCAATCACAGCATTGCAGACCTTTGGCCTCTAGCTGGTAATTTGCTGAGGTAATCTGGAGTATTTTCACCCCATGCTTCCATTAGCCCCTCCCACAAGTTGGATTGGCTTGATGGGCACTTTTTGCGTACCATATGATCAAGCTGCTCCCAAAACAGCTCAATGGGGTTAAGATCTGGTGACTGGGCTGACCCCTCCATTACAGATAGAATACAAGCTGCCGCTTCTTACCTGAATAGTTCATGCATAATTTGGAGGTGGCTTTGGGCCATTGTACTGTTGTAGGATGAAATTGGCTCCAATCATGCGCTGTCCATAGGGTATGGCATGGCATTGCAAAATGTAGTGATAGTCCTTATTCAAAATCCCTTTGACCTTACACAAATCTCCCACTTTTATGGGAAACATTGTGATTTACTTTAATTGAAAACAAATTGAAAGTTTAGATTTTGGCGATATTTAATCAATATTAAAATTGACATTAAGATATAATTTGCAGCTTACATATAATGACAGAATTTGGGTAACAGTGAGACTTTGCCTCATAACCTGCGACAACCAAGCTAATTTGCATTTGTTTGAAGATAATAGTTCATAGTATCTCTATGATAAGGCAATAAAAGAATGTAGTGCATTATCACAATACACTATTCTGTTATAGTCAAAATAAATAGGACAATTATTTCCTTTTTTACTGGGTTGGGAGCTGTTTTAGTGCATTTTGTAGGTCAGATTTAGTAGAGTGGTCTCAACAACAGTCCCAAGGGACTGGAGTGCATTTTTTCGCCAGACTTTTTCAACTTGAAAAAGTCACACTAAATAAATCTATATACAAAATCTGGTTTTGCAGGAAGTTGTGTAATTTGAAAAATGGAGGGGTTAGTTCACTCAAAAAAAACCTCTTGCATTATCTTAAGATAAAATTCTTCGTCTTCGTCTGGCGTTCAAGCTACAGCTGCATCCAGTGGTTTACATACACTATATAAAAAGATCCGGGGTTTTTTCTCACTATCTGACATGAAATCAGAATAACTTTTGCAGTTTTAGGTCAATTAGGATTACCAAAATTATTTATATTTGCCAAATTCCAGAATATGGTGAGAGATTTTTAAGGCATTTTTACTACTTTCTGCAAAATCAAAAGTTTACATACATTTCATTAGTACTTGATACCATTACCCTTAAAATGTAAAACTTTAGTCAAACATTTTGGATCTTCTTCCACCAGCTTCTCACAAATAGGATTCAGATCAGAGCTTTGTGATGGCCACTTCGAAGATTCTCCCTTTTTCCTCCATACGTAACAATGGTCATTATGGCCAAACATTTCCATTTGAGTTTCTCCAAAAATTAAGGTCTTTGTTGCTGTGTAGATTTACAAACCTTAATCTGACATGTTATGCTTCTTTTGGAGTAATGGTTTCTTCCTGACAGAGTAGCCTTTCAGCCCATGGCGATAGTACAGTACTTGTTTTACTATGGAAAATTACACACTCTTATCATCTTCAGCCAGCATTTTCACAGGGACTTTTGCTTTTGTCATTGGGTTGAAACGCACATTTCGGAACAAATCATGTTCATCAGTGGGGCACAGAACCCGTCTCCTTCCTAAGTGATATGGAGCTTGACATTACAATATTGTTTTGTATTTGCATGTTATTGTTTGTAAAGACAAACAAGAGACCTTCATGTTTCTGAAAATTGCACCTAAGGATGAAATAGACTTGTGCAAGGCCACAATTCTCTTCCTGATATCTTGACTATAGATATCAAGGGTATTTCCTTGACTAAGACTTTCCCATGATGTTACACAAAGAAGAAGTGTGTCTCTAATTAACTCAGATGTTGCCATCAAAACATAAGCTTACAAACACATGACATCATCATATGGGCTGTCCAAAATTGTCATAGTATGTCATAGTATTTTTATTGTATACAAACTTTTGAATTTGCAGAAAATAATAAAAATGCCTAAAAATGCTCTCTCTAAATCTATATTTTATGTTTCTATGTATCTCTCTCTATATTGATCTATCTCTCTATATATCTATAAGTCTCTCTCTATAATATTTTTCATATTATATATATATATATATATATAAAATAAAAAATATATCTCTCTATGTATCTGTCGTTCTCTGACTGTCTCCCTCTGCCCCTCTCTGACTGTCTCTCTTTGACTGTCTCTCTCTGACTGTGTCTGTCTGTTTCTGTCTTCTTTGTGTCTCTTTGTCTCTCTCCTATTCTCTCTGTCTCTGTCTTTCTGTCTATCTGTCTGTCTTTCTCTCACACATAAGCTGCCTCATTGCCTACCGTAATCAATCAAAGCTCAGAGCTCACGTATTAATGACATGTGGCAAAATAGCAACCAATCACGGCTCAGCTTCAAACTGCCACAGCAGCAGCAGATCATGGCTCTTGTATATGGTGGTTGATAAGAGTAAATCTAGTCTTTGATGCTCTATGAGCCACATGAGAAGCTGTGCAAAATTTGGTGATTGTAAATGTGATGGTGCAGATTCCTTAAATGGACAAACACACATAGATACACTCATCTTTATATATAAGATTTTGGTAATCATATGTGTCTTTTTAAATAGTGTACTTAATTTATGTTATTTAATTGCAGGTTAAATTAAATAACTTATGTGTTGGTTGTAATGGAAGGGTTGCCTGAGTTTATTTCAATAATAACCGTGGTTAGTTTTGCAATGCTGAAGAGAAGATCCCCGTTTTTTTCCAGCCCAAAATTGCAGAAATGAGTCTTCATCTCACAGTCTTATTAAGACAACTGCAAATGGGATAAAATATATGTGACACTAAGGTTAACATTAATTATAGTATGCTGCCAAATAGACAGGCAGCTTTACAAGGTAAGAAGTAAGAACGCTTTTAGGTCTTGAGGGGTAGGTAGGAGAGCTAATAGGGGAAGGGATAGCCCCGGATATGTAAGGGAATGAGAAAACCATTCCAGCTATAATTAGGGTATTGGAGTAGAGGTTAGAGCAGCCTTCGCGATCCATAAGTCTTCAGGGCTAATGGATCAAATACAGAAAATACACATACACTTAAGAATATCAGGAAGGGTGTAGTAAGACCTGTATGACAATCAACCCCTGACCCAATATATAACTAATATGGGTCCACATGTATCACTCGTTTATTCTGTTGTTTTTGCGCCTTTTCATTCATGCGCACCGTTTTTGCGCCATTTTTGTGATTAAACGCCAAATTAGCCTCGCAGCTAAAATAACCAGCTTTCCCTCATCTATCTTACCAATCCAGATGTTTTGCTGCGCCTAATGATATTCATCACTTGCACCGTTTTGATTTAGGCGCAAAAACGGGTGCAAAAACACTCCAGCCCGAAGGTGGCGTTAACTGAGAAGAAAGCACTGAGCCCCTTTGCAGAACAGCTAATTTCTAGCAGCAGAGCTCAGCCAGACACTAGAACATATAATACAGACATTAGATACACTGCAGACAGGAGCTGCAGACTCTATTTACAGTTCATCACCTTCTATTTACAAAACATTCTGCAAAACCCTGAGCTCACAGCAAGAGCAAAAGAAGTTTGCAGAAGTTTGCAGAATGTTGCATATTCTACAGACAAGTGTCCCCCATGTAATTCTGCACAGTATCTGATGGGGATACTGTGCAGAATTACAGGGGTGCAGCAGGAGACCAGCATTGGGGGATCCCCTCCAGGAGAAGCCTCTGCTGAGGAGGTCACTGGGTGCAGGATGTCACACACCTGGGTGCTGCTGTGAGTGTTATCTTCATTCTGGGCTGTGGGAGAAGCAGAGAGGAGCTTGTAGCAGGATCACATGTAAGTGCCCGAATCTAACATTGCGCCTAAACTGCGCCAAAATTGCGCCTAAACTGTTTTAAAGTAAAGTGATTAATAAGAGGCAGGAAATTAACTTATCACAGATGGTTGTAGCCTGTGATAATTCTGGCAAAACAGTGCGTCAGAATTTAGGCGCAACTACTACACTTAGGCGCACAAAAGTGATAAATGTGGCCCATGATATTGTAACAGACCAACAGGAGGGCTCAGGTCAAAAAATCAATGAATTAAAATACAATTGAGACACAAGAAATACAAAATTAAAAACCAATCTCAAACAAATAGCAAGGTCCAAACAATAAGAGCATCTAGTAATACCAAGTGGGTATGTGAAGCAAATCAATGCGGGCAAGGGAAATGTGTGAATAACTTCACCCTTCCTGATACTCCTAAGGGTACAACATGTATATACTTATTTAGCTGCTTTAATTTCATGTTTGTGTCCTAATCTGTATTTATGTGGTGGTGCAGTAATACATTTTTGTCCCCCTACAGAATATTTTGTTGAGTTCCTATTGAGTTCCATGCACTGTGTTCTAGTTACATGTATTTTGCTCTCCCTAGTGGCGATTGCAAGCTGTCAAAGCCTTACTCTTTAGAATGATGAAACTTTAGCTTAGGATACATTCACACGGCCACTGGGATTTCTATGGTTTCTACCCCTGCACCGGGACCGAGTTGGGCAGCCAGGCCGCAATATATAGGACTTGTCCTATACTTAGGAATATTTGCAAAGCGGCCGCATGTCTGCCTATCAAGAGAGATGAAGAGCACTCAGCCTTCTTTTCTTCCCAGCCCTGTGCTCGGTCTGATGTGCACTGGCCGTGTGAATGAGCCCGTTGTTAAGCCCAGGGTTTTTCTATGATTAGAACATTCCTTACCTATCTTTTTCACACTTCCATGAATTAGATCCTTGAATTAGCTATAAATGTGGAGCGAATAAAGGTGAATGTCAGCTTACCATTTTGGCAGATATGTAGGAGGAACAGAGAAATGCTGCCATGCCCTATTGGTAATGGCGGGTACATAAGGAGGGGATACTAATTGAACGTAATAGGATAAGCTAGGAGGTTGTGAAATAAGCTAGACAAGGAAAAGGGGGAAATAAGTGAGGGGAAATGAAAGACACATACAAAGGGATAAATGAGAAGTGTCATGCATAGATTACTACATTAAAGGGAACCTGTCACCAGAGGGGTATTTTTCACTGGTGACAGGTTCCTACAGACACTATACAGTAGATAGCAATGGTGTTTTTATGAAATGTGTGGCTTACTTTGTTAGTGAAATATGCATTATCCAACTTTACCTGCTCCCTGCCACCACCAGCTGTGAAGACCCGGGAGCCGCACATTTCACATTCTAATGTCTGCCTACTCATTTGCATAATAGATGGACTCGGCGCCCTGCCCTACATGATGCAATCAAACCCCCTCCCACATCCTCCTTGTCCTGACCCACCCCCTAATGATGTTGGCATAACCCACAAGGGTTGCGCGATGAGCCTTGTATTGCCGATATGGGCAGTAAGCTCTCTGCACCATTCATGTTTGATCCGTATATGATTTTTTTTGTTATACAAATGTATTTATTATATTATATTTGTATAATATTTATCTTTATTCTGCAGCAGCATTTGATGACGGTCAGGTTTTGACCGAAACATCAAAAGACTTATATTTGTCTTCCACCTAAAATCACCTATTGTGAACAACAACAGTGTGACCAGATTACATGAAAAATGTATGTTTTTGTTAAGACACATAAAAAATCAGCTGTAAATTTGTATAAACAAACATGGTACACATATAGCTTGTGAGGAGGTGGTCAATTTCCACTTGAGAGAAAGGCCATTTTAGACCCATTTTATACCAATGCATTGTGGTATAATTTGAATAAGAATAAAAATGGAACCTATGTCTACTACATGACTATCCATACTTGGCGTGTTTCCTACCCCACTTCTTGCTATCCCTACAAGTTTTGGCAATCTGGGCTTGAGGACATCTGTAAGACAGCACCCGCATGGGTTTAAGAGCTTGCTTTTTCTAGAGTTGTGCTTAAGAAGATCACAACCAGATTCAGTGACCACTGTTACACCCTGTGAGTGCTTTTTTCCATTCTTTATCACTCTTCTATTTCGATTTTACAAATGTCTAGGATAAACCCCTCCAGGCATTTCTTGTGTAAAAAGAAGGAAAAAAGTCCCACTGAGTTCACAGAGTGCATTGTCTGACAATCATGCACTCTGCCGCGATTCACTAAGATTGTGCGCCCGATTATCCTGCATGTGTCGCTCAGGTCCGCCGGAGTTCACCTTCTTCTTCCTGGTGTATATAAGTGCATTGTCTTGCCACACAATTTGAATCCTACGGCAAACCCCCCCCCCATTTCTGTAGCATGAAAGCCGGGGCAGCTGCGCCAAAAACCCACCGTGTTCTTCCACTTTCTTGCTAGAGAAGTATTATGGCCTCTGTACCTTGCATGGTGGTGATATTTTGGTTCTATCTCTTCTCCAGCTTTGTTTCTGGCTTTGTGTCACTGTAACACCCCTAACTCCAATTGCTGACTTGTGTTGTACTGTAAATGAGTAACCAGATCAAAAAATTAAATGCTTTCGAGTGAGGTTAAATGGTGAAGAATGGGTAGACTTTATACTACAGTCTATCTTTGGTATGATTGTGGCTTCCAGGGTTCAAACTACAGACCTACAATATAAGTGTTGCAATGTAAAACATATGGTTGCTAGGACCAGGGCAGCCATCAGGGGGGTTTAGTGTGACTGTGTTCAGGGGGTTCCAGGGAAAGAAGTGGCCCCTCCAAAAACAATTCTCCCTTTCCAGGTGCAGGGAAATCACCGTGTACACAGTAGTGGAAGATCATCCTGTGGGGGGCCCACAAAATTTGCCTGTCAGATGCCCCTGAACTTCCTAGTGGCAGTCCTTGCTAGGACTAATAGCATTTATATAGCAACATATTTTTTTTGCTTGAAGGACGAATTCTACTTCTTAGTGCACCATTTTCTAGCAGGCTTTGTTGTGGCCCAAATGATAGTTCCTACTTTTTCTTTAGATGGGTAAACTTATATAAGTCTATAGTTTTTTTTTAATTTTTTAACACCATCAATGTCTTTGCATTGCTAAAATCGGACACTTGTAACTTTTTTATACTTCGGTGTACAGAGCTGTGGATGGTGTAATTTTTTAATTTAATTGATGCTCTTTTGAGAACTGTAAAACCATTTTATTCAAATTTTTATGGGTTGCAATATGGTGAAACATTGTCGACTTTGATGTTTTTTACAGTTACTATACAGAATATGAGATATTTATTTCCTAAAAATGCAGGGATACCTATCATGTTTATGATTTTCTTTGATTATTTATATATTCATTCTAATGAAAGGGGGAAAGTTTAGTTTTTTTTTTTGAACATTCATACAATGTACTGCCTCAGGCAGGCTGTAATGATGGATGCCAGAAATGGCAACTCCTGAGCCTCAGCATTAAACTGCAGGTGTCTATTGTATAGGGCCTATGCCACCACCTGAATTGTCCAGACATATGGCCATATGCCGAGTATATCAAGAGACTAGAGCCTCTTGACAGGGCTGGTGGCAGAACTGGGTATACCTGGGCAAGTGCCGGGGGCCCAGAGCTGCAGGGGGGCCCACATATTGCCCATCAAAATGAATGTGGTTGTATACAACCCATATGAAAATGGTACGGTACAGAAAAGAAAATGGTACGGTAAAGACTGATATAAGAGGACAAAGGTGCATTAGCGATCACATTAGAGGTAGCACAGCACTTTTTGCTACCAATCTAACTCCAATTTCTCATCATACCCTGCATTCAGATGAACGTATGCCCACACGGCTACGGCCGATGCGATGGAGAGGAGAAGGAGTGACCCCTCCTCTCGCCATTGAGATGCACGGCGTACAGGCCGTAAAAAGGGGAAAGATAGGACATGTCCTATATTTTTCCTGTGTATGGAGCAGTTTGGTGCCGCACATGCGCCATTGCCATCTATGGGGGACATATGTACGGCCACAAGCTTACGGCCATACATACATTCTCCATAGGTTTGTGTGAATGTATCAGTATTTATTCATTCACAGGCCTGGATCAATACAAAAAGAGAAGCGATTCCTTTTCTATTAAAAGTATTTCCCCTTTCTCTATAACTCAGAAACCCATTTTGGTACATCAGCGTCATTTGCCTTTTAATATTCTGTGGTGCAATGTTAACTGGGTCTGATCATTTTTTAAACAAAAAAAAAGTTCCATTAGTACATTATATATAAAATAGGAACATATCCAGAATAAAAAGAAAAAGGAAAATGTCCATATCCATAGTTTTGCCCCCGCCCCACCCCCAACACACACACCTTGGACACATGTATTCACTTGAACATCCTACCAAGTCCTGTAAGTTAAATAGGTATTTCTATTTCTCGCGTTCTTCTCTCTGTGTATTATCTTTTTTATTAAAATAACTTTTTATTACACATTTTACATTACATAGAAATTACATACACTTAGTGGTGTTATATATCCTGTCATTTATAACAAAATTGAGCTTAAATAGTTTGCTTTTATGATTCAGAAAATTGTATAGCCTTTCTAAAGTAGATGGAATAATCTCCAAGATGGCTGCCGTCTACAACTACAGCTCCCATGATGCCTCATCTCTCAGTAACAGCTTCTTCCTCTTAGGCTCTTCTCTCAGTGACCATGTAATATACTGTCCTGCTCTGTTACCGAAGTAATGATGTATTTGACAGCCATCAATGCCATACTGGATACACCGCAACCAACTGACTACAGCAAAACATAGTGATGATCACATGACCTGCCCAGGACATGTGATCTGGATATGTGATCAGTGGCCATTTTGTTTCCTTTGTCTCACAGCGACAAAGTCAATTACTTGATTAACCCCATAAAGAGGACCTGTCACCCGGCAATCTCCTTCAGCTCTATAGAAATTAATTGAGCAGAGCGGTCATGCACGGACCCGACGGACCCCTCGTTTTCGTGACCTGCGGGGGTCTCAGCACTGAGACCCCCACTGATCAGCAAGTCAGGCCCTAGCCCGGGGATAGAGCCTAACTTTTCTTCATGAGAAAACCCCTTTAAGGACCTTTTTGCTCATTTTTCACTCGCCACCTTCAAAAGTTTATAACTTTTTAATTTTTTTGTGTGCAGAGCTGTGTGAGGGCTTATTTACTGCGTAACAAATTTTTATTTCATTATTTATTATTCCATGCAGTGTAGGGGGAAAATGGAAAGGGGTTAAAAACATTTCCATCCAACAGTTGATGAAGGAACCATATTCCTTAACCCCCCTACGGTGAGAACTCCTCTAATCTGAACATCTCTGGGGGCTGTGGGTTATGCCGGATAGGGAAATATTCACTGTGACCTTTGACGTTTTCAATGCTACCATATTGTGGACTGTTCTGCCTTATGATCACTTTTTATAGCATTTGTAATATTTAGCAAAATGGCAAAAAGTGTGGCATTTTCAACTTTGGGAGCTATTTTCCGTTCCGGGGTTGAACGCCTGGAATAACCGTTATTATATTTGGATAGAGCGGACATTTTGGGACACCGTGATATCTAACATTTTTACTGTTTATTTATATTTATGTCAATTCTAGGGAAAGGGGTATGATTCAATTTTTTTTTGTCAAAGCCCATTTATTCCAATGTAGAAAAAGACCTTAATAATTTCAATATTTTAGGAAATATATTGACAAGCATGATTTCCAAATGGCCTTCCCTGCAGCAGAGACAGAGACAACTCAGACAGAGGCACAAAAGATTACTAAAGTACCTGGTAGGTTGCTTTAAGTATAAGTAGGATATTTTTGACATTCACAGAAAAATAAAATTCCATGGGTCTTTTCTAAAAGGGAATTCAATTAACATATCCAAAAATGTGTAGATCACATTTTTTGGATCACATTCCAAAAACCTGTAATAGCAGAACATTTCCACAGTACCTTGATTCAGCATTTGGAAAACCACACTTAGACTTCTTTTCCTTGTCCGTTAAGAGTTTCTAGAACATACCATATTGCCTGAACACGAGTAGCACGAAGGAATTAAACCGCAGTAATTTTATGAAATTATTCGCATGACTGTAATGAGAGCCTGTTCTAGCACACGGCCGTCTGAATGTGGCCCAAAGGGAATGTTTTACTAGAAAATTACCTATTTTTTAAACCAAGTCTTTTTTATGTTAAAGGGGACCTATCACCAGAATTTTTACATGATGACTCTGGCATGTTGATTTAAAAAATGTACTATATTATGTAATTTTACTCTGGTCACCAAAAACCCTGTAACAGAATATATGAGGTGTGACCTAAAGACCTGCCATATACAAGAGTTATTTTTTTTAATTATGTCCCAATATATTTAAAGAGGGTGTTTGGTACTTTCTTATTCCCATACAAAGTTATTTTGCATACAGTACACACCTACAAAAATCCCCTTGAAATAAAAATGTCACTATTACAACTGGTAATGATCTTGCTATTACATACAGTCTTGGTAACCGGTTTTGCCAGTACATCAGGCGTGTTTGTTTCATCAGGCCCATTACTAGTCTAAGCACCTACTCCCTGACCACAATGAAGCCACATGAGTTACCATGAGAGACATAGACAGGGATAAGGACTTCCTTTGCTTTAACAATTCTTGGCCAGAATGAAGACATGTTCCACCTTAAAGGAAGTAACAACAATAACTTTTGCTCTGTATTATAGATCGACATTATAGATATTTATCAGAAGCATAGCACAGGCTGGAGAAGACCTTCCCTTGGAGAGACTTTGTAGGGCCTCCATACACACTTCATAGTGACAATTTTCTTTTCCTGCTCAATCTCAATGTTACTCTTTTACTATATACCAACATTTCACATAATTATGGCTCGACTATAAGTTAAATTGCTGCAATAGTGTCCAATATGGTTTGTAGCTTACTTAGCACTAAAACTTTCCATAGTTGTCTTTTTGTAAAAGCTGGAAATATTTGGAGTGTGTTTGGGGAGGAATATGGTAAATGGCCTTATTAGGTTTATAACACCCACACCTTGGTATATTTACAGAGTTAAGTAAGTAGAGGAGAAAGAACTTTCATCTGATCACATACAATATGAGTTTTTCAACATTTTTAAACATTTAATATGCTCTGAAGCTGAATTGCTAAAAGGAGTTTTCATGGCCAACACTCCGGTATTAGTAACCGATCATAGTTCTGGCGTTCCTTGTGCAAGTTACGCTGGACTTCTCCTTCTGCCTATCATCCACAGACAAATAGGCAGGTGGAGAGATTCAACCAAACCCTGGGCTGCTATCAACGGCACTTTGTCTCCGCTTCGACAGGATGACTGGTCCGCCCCCTGCAACCTTGGGCGGAATTCTCCTTTAAGTCTCTGGACTCTGAATCTGCCAGTGCCGCTCCCTTCTTTATTGTGTTTGGATGATATCCACACCACCTCTCCCTCTCTCCAGATACCTTCGGCTGATACTTGGTCCTCGTTTCCTGAGTCCATTTGAGGTGCTGAAGCGCATTAACCCCGTAGCCCATAAGCTTCGTCTTCCTCCCACCATACGCATCCCGAACTCCTTCCTTGTCTCTCTTTTAAAGACTGTCATCCTGAATCACTTCTCTCGGCATGTACCTCCTCCTTCTCCACCAACGTCTTTGAGGTTCTGTGAGATTTAAAGGGCCAGGGTGCCTCTAATTGCTGCTAATTAGTGCCGCCTGCCTGATCTGAGACAGCCTCTTCCTGTGACCCCTGCCGGATCTTTGTGCTTCACAGCCCTAGAGAAAGCTTGCTATTTTGTGATTCCGTGAGTATTATCTGTTGTGACCTCTGCTTCCGACCTTCTTGACATCGGTTCCCTGCCGCCTGTCTTGACCTTCAGCTTCATCCCCGACTCTGATCCTGTGCCACCTGTCCTGACCTTCTGCCTGACATCGTCGCTGATCCTGCCTGCCGATTCTGTACTTCGCCTTGGCCACCACCGCAGGCAAAGTTGCATCTGTGGAGCAACTGGTGGTATCCCGCCGCAGCAAGTCAAACCCGCTTTGCTCCCAGCTGTTGGCTTACGTTATCGCTCGGGTGGTTGAGAGGGTCCACATCCACTGACCCTGACAGTGAGCTTCTTCAGCCACCCATTGGCAACCTTCAGCAGATATTACGGGGTTCTGCTGAGATCACAGGCAGCCTGGCGGTCCTCTGAGGGACCTCCTGGGCTGCCTGTTGTAGCTTTCTATTAACCCAAGCCTAAGGTGGGCCTAATAGAAATCCTGTCTATAACGAACAGGATAATGCACTGCCCTACATAGGTAGGGCAGTGCATTATAAAAGAAATAAAGTCATCTCCTGTCAGTGCCCCTTATGGGGCAAAGTAATAAAAAACTTAAAAAAAAAACTGTAAAGTTTATGTAAAAAAAGGTCTAGAAAAAACACATAACAAAAAAATATAAGAAAAGGGATAATCACACATATTTCTATACAGGCAGTCCCCTACTTAAGGACACCCGACTTACAGACGACCCCTAGTTAAAGACGGACCCCTCTGCCCACTGTGACCTCTGGTGAAGCTCTCTGGATGTTACTATAGTCCCAGACTGCAATGACCAGCTGTAAGGTGTCTGTAATGAAGGTAAATTGATAATCCTTGGTCCTATTACAGAAAAAATTTTTGAAACTCCGATTGTCACTGGGGCAAATTTTTTTTTTGTCTGGATCTACAATGATAAAATATACAGTTTCGACGTAGTACAAATCAACTTAGAACAAAACATATGGCCCCTATGTTGTATGTAAACCGGGGGGACTGTCTGTACTTGTACCAAAACTCTAAAAAAACTATAATAGTATTTATCCCTTATGACCAAAAAAACTTAAAGGAAAAACAATGCCCAAAATGAGATATTTTTTTTATGAAACAGAAGATTTTATTAAATGTCATGAGAATTTTTTCTTATGTTATTTAGGTTCCACAATGAATGCAGAAACTTTTCATTAAAAAAATAAACAATGACAGATTTGCGTTCTTTTTTAAATATACTGCTACCCTTGCTGCTGGAGAAATGAAAGGAGTCCACAGTAAAGGGAAGGAAGGATTTCTGACTCAACATCTGCAACCAATATCATTTTAAATACAAAACAACCAAAAGGATATGATAGATAGTGGGTCCTATAGACCTATATCACTTTTGAACAAGGATATAAAAATTGTACTGTAAAGTTTTGTAAAAAAAGGTCTAGAAAACACCTAACAAAAAATATAGAAAAGGGATAATCACACTATTTCTATACAGCAGTCCCCTACTTAAGGACCCACCCGACTTACCAGACACCCCTAGTTTAAAGACGGACCCCTCTGCCCACTGTACCTCTGGTGAAGCTCCTGGATTTTACTATAGTCCCAGACTGCAATGACCAGCTGTAGGGTCGTAATGAAGGTAAATTGATAATCCTTGGTCCTATTACAGAAAAATTTTTAAACTCCGATTGTCACGGGGCAAATTTTTTTTTGTCTGGATCTACAATGATAAAATATACAGTTTCGACGTAGATACAAATTCAACTTAAGAACAAACATATGGCCCCTATGTTGTATGTAACCCGGGGACTGTCTGTACTTGTACCAAAACTCTAAAAACATAATAGTATTTATCCCTTATGACCAAAAAAACTTAACGGAAAACAATGCCAAAATGAGATATTTTTTTTATAAACAGAATTTTATTTAAATGTCATGAGAATTTTTCTTATGTTATTTAGGTTCCACAATGAATGCAGAAACTTTTCATTAAAAAAATAAACAATGACAGATATGCGTTTCTTGTTTAATAAACTGCTACCCTTGCTGCTGGAGAAATGAAAGGAGTCCCCAGTAAAAGGAAGGAAGGATTTCTTGACTCAACATCGCAGCCAATATCATTTTAATACAAAACAACCAAAAGGATATGATAGATAGCGGGTCCTATAGACCTATATCACTTTTGAACAAGGATATAAAAATTGTGGCCAAATTATTACCAAATAGGCTTCAAAAGGTAATAACTACCATTATTCATAGAAACCAGAACAGATTCATACCAAGTCGGAAAGCAAATGATTGTATCCACAGGCTTTATTCAGAAATAGAGTGGAGTTTCATATGGAAAACTTTGGAACATTTTGGCTTTGTTCCGATAAGTTGAATTCAGTGTTTGTATGGGGCTTCACCGGTAAGGGTAGTGGGTAACGGAAATCAGTCGGATCAGTTCACATTAACCAGGTAGGCCAGGGGTGTCCCTTATCTCCTTTACTCTATGCCAGTGGTGGCGAACCTATGGCACTGGTGCCAGAGGTGGCACTCAGAGCCCTCTCTGTGGGCACTCAGGCCATCACCAGAGATGACTCCAGGTATCTTCCTGCAGTCCCAGACAGCCCAGGACTTGCTGTGCACAGAACTATATTAAAGTGACAGTGCTACCTGGGACTACTGGAGGAGTGGGAAGGTGTGGACAGATCTGGATTATCATTGTAGCTCCTGCTCTGGCCCTGACAATTCTTCTTGTTTAGGGGACCCTGGAGGGAAGCTACAATGATCATCCAAATTTCTTCTATTTTCTGCTTTATTGGTGTCTTCAGGGGGCTGATATGAATGAAAGCTGTGACAGAGCAGAGAGTATAAGTCGCTAATTACATTTCTGTGTTGGCACTTTGAGATAAATTAGTGGGTCTTAGATGTAGTTTGGGCACTTGGTCTCTAAAAGGTTCACCATCACTGCTCTATGCTATATATATTGAACCCATGGACATAATAATTAGAAAAGAACAGCATACACGGAAGAAGCTGTGGTGGAGTACAGGATTAAATATGTTTATATGCGGATGATCTGATCCTATACTTAAATAGGACCTGTCACACATATAAAAGGCACTAGGAGCTACTTACTAAAGTAAGCAGATCCTAGTGCTACAACAGATGTAGCAGTGTTACACTGCTAGCTTTATTGGAACCCTCCGATAACACTAGCAGAGACTGCTGCTGTAAGTGGTCGGGCATATTCATGAGGGGGAGGGGTTTCTGTTTTATACACCCCTCATTCCAAGAGCTATACATTTTTTATTTTTCCATTAACATAAATGAATGTGGGCTTGGTATCTGCGGGACAAATTGTACTTTTTAGTGGCTCAACGTAATATTCCGTGCACTGTCAAAATTTTAAATTGACAAAAAAAAAAACACGTTTACTGAGTTTTCTTGTGGGATCTGTTTTTACAGCTTTCATTGTGCAGTCCAAATGACAACTCCCCTTTATTTTTTGAGTTGGTACAATCACAGGGATACAAAATTCATACAGGTTCTATTAGGTTTCTGTAAAAAAAAAAATTGATGAAGAGCAGAGTGGAACCTTTAGAAAAAAAGTAAAATGGAAAGTTTTGTACATCTTCTGTGTTCAGGATTAGAGATGAGCGAACATACTCGTCCGAGCTTGATGCTCGTTCGAGCATAAGCGTACTCGAAACTGCTCGTTGCTCGGACGAATACTTCGCCCGCTCGAGAAAATGGCAGCTCCCGCCGTTTTGCTTTTTGGCGGCCAGAAACAGAGCCAATCACAAGCCAGGCAGAAATTTGGGTTGTTTTCATGGATTCCACATCAAAGTTGTTAACTTTGTCGCCACCCTGCTGTGTTATCCACAAAATATACTGGCAAACTTTTATCATTTACCAATATTATTTCAGCGCTTCTTGCGCTTCTGTTTACATTCCCCTCACCCGCCATATCCTAAACTTATAAGAACGAGCCTGAGTCCATTTAGGGTATGTCGCCATGACACTCTCTAGCCTGCCGCCGCTGCCTCTGCATGCCGTCCCTTATAGTGTCAGGGTCAATTATTGGATGTTTTAGATGCTATCTAGCTTCATTCTGTCACTCTGTCATGGCCATGCTGTTGCCCATAATTTTGGCATAATGGTGCGATTAAGCAGCCTCAGAGGCATCCATGCATGCTGCCCCTGCTGTTTCCTGTCCATTTCCGTGGTGTTTCCATCCTTTTCTGAGGTTCCCAGGTGTTTGGCCAAGCTTCCCTGTGCAGAGCCTTGGTCCCCTTGAAAAATGCTCGAGTCTCCCATTGACTTCAATGCGGTTCGTTATTCGAGACGAGCACTCGAGCATCGGGAAAAGTTCGTCTCGAATTAAGAGCACCCGAGCATTTTAGTGCTCGCTCTTCTCTAATCATGACTTATCTCTTTACGGACATTCCCTGGATTACCTAATGTCCTAAGGGAGCTAAATCATCAAGGGAAATATGTTCTAGGTATGAAAAAGAGTTAGACATTAGCCTCCTTATCTGTCTGAAGTGGGCGGACCTTAGAAGACTTTCACATACACTGCTCATAGTAGGAGAAAGAATCAGAAAAAAGGGACAAATACTTGATATGTAATGTTTTATACTACAAAGTTTAATCATCATCTATTCATTTCAATATAAAAGGGTTACCTACACTTTCAAAAACTCTGGGAAAGGTCTGGGTGAGCATTCTGTATCACTACCAGGATGAGTTTAACGAAAAGCAGAGCTGAAAGTAAGTACAACATCACAATTGTTTTAAAAGATTAAGGAAATAGGTAAACTTTTGTCCTTCAACAGCGGCCATATAAAGTATCTAAATGAAGGTGCCTATCTATACCTGGCACAGACTCTTACAAGACTCATTCATGTTGAAACAAGTATTAAGTCCAAATAAAAGTGATTCATGGTGATGTTGTAACACCCCTCTACCGCCACGGTGAATATGCACACGTAGTGAAGGTGAATCATCACCTCAGGAATATATAATTGCCAGCAACATAATCTATAAAGCAAATAGAGAGGTAAAAAAAATTATGGCTCCTGTTATCTCTAAGACCATGGCGTCTATGATGAATCTGTTGTGTACCATTCAGGTTCCTGTAAATTTTTACTTACAGTAGGTACAGGCATTCAGACTGGTAAAAGGAAGATAGTGCCACAGGCATTCAGACCCCTTTAAATTGTTCACTTTTGTTTCATAGCAGCCAATTGGTAAGATAAAAAAAGTTATTTTTTTTGCTCATTAATGTACATTCTGCCCCCATCTTGACTGAAAAAAAACCCTGAAATGTATTAAATAAAAAAACCTGAAGTATCACCTGGTAATAAGTATTCAGCCCTTTTGCTCAGTGTTGAGTAGAAGCAGCTTTGGAACTAGAGCCACAGCCAGGAGTTCTCTAGGGAATGATACAAGAAGTTTCTCACTCCAGGATTTGGGGGTCCTCTGCCTCTTATTTGCGGATCCTCTCCAGCCCCCTCAGGTTGGATGGTGAACGTTGGTGGACAGCATTTTGAAGTCTCTCCCGAGATGCTCAATTGGGTTTTGGTGAGGGCTCTGGCTGGATCAGTCAAGGATGGTCACCAATGGCAGATCTACATTAGGGCGTTATGGGCGGTCTCCCAGGGCCCAATGCTTCTCTTGGGCCCAGGGCCCACAGTGCCTGTACACAGAGTCGGCATCCGCTCCCATGAGAAGCCGGCAGCTCTATCTGTGGCCATGGAGGAGGGGGCTTTCCTCAGCTGTGTCACCTGTAAGTACATTGTATGTAGTAAGTTATAGTTAGTGAGGTATATACTGTACATGTGTATTTGGTTATGGGTATGTGGATATATATTTTGTGTATAAATATTTATATATATTATAGATATAAAAAACTGGTGGAAGATGTCCTTTAAACCAGGAAATACAGTAGGCATATAATGTAGAGTCATGGACGGCATGGAGGCTGAGTGGGTAGCACTGTGGTCCAGGGCTCAAATCCCACCCAGGTCAACTTCTGCAAAGAGTTTGTATCTTCTCTCCGTGTTTTCCTCCGGGTCCACCGGTTTCCTCCCACACTCCAAAACATACTGTTAGGTTGTTTAGATTGTGAGCCCCATGGGGACAGGGACTAATTTGTACATTCTTTGTGTATCGCTGCGTAATCTGTGTGCGCTATATAAATAAAGAATTATTAATATCACAAAACTTTGAGAATTAACAAAAAAACGTCCCACAACTGATCATTGCAGCCTGGGACTAATGTAAGATCCAGAAAGCTTCACCAGAGGTCACAGGGGGCAGAGATGTCCGTCTGTAACTAGGGGTCGTCTTTAAAACGGGTTGCGCCTATATATAACGCCTCATACACACTCCCCGGCCACTTTATTAGGTACACCATGCTAGTAGCGGGTTGGACCCCCTTTTGCCTTCAGAACTGCCTCAATTCTTCGTGGCATAGATTCAACAAGGTGCTGGAAGCATTCCTCAGAGATTTTGGTCCATATTGACATGATGGCATCACACAGTTGCCGCAGATTTGTCGGCTGCACATCCATGATGCGAATCTCCCGTTCCACCACATCCCAAAGATGCTCTATTGGATTGAGATCTGGTGACTGTGGAGGCCATTTGAGTACAGTGAACTCATTGTCATGTTCAAGAAACCAGTCTGAGATGATTCCAGCTTTATGACATGGCGCATTATCCTGCTGAAAGTAGCCATCAGATGTTGGGTACATTGTGGTCATAAAGGGATGGACATGGTCAGCAACAATACTCAGGTAGGCTGTGGCGTTGCAACGATGCTCAATTGGTACCAAGGGGCCCAAAGAGTTATCTGCGGGACAAATTGTACTTTTTAGTGGCTCAACGTAATATTCCATGTACTGTCAAAATTTGAAATTGACAAAAAAAACCACGAGTTTTCTTGTGGGATCTGTTTTTACAGCTTTCATTGTGCAGTCCAAATGACAACTCCCCTTTATTCTTTGAGTTGGTACAATCGCAGGGATACAAAATTCGTACAGGTTTTTAAAGAGATCTGTAGATTAAAAAAAAAAATTGATGAAGAGTAGAGTGGAACCTTTAGAAAAAAAGTAAAATGGAAAGTTTTGCACATCTTCTGTGTTCATGATCCATTTCTGATTTAGGCCTACAAATACTACAAAAAGTTGGTTAAAAAGGTGAAAAAAAAATGTTTTATTCAATCATTGGAGCAGTTTCACACAAAAAATATTCTGGGCAATATTTTGCCAAAACAGAGTCAAGAGAAATGTATTGTAAAAGCAAGAACGTAAAAGTTTATTTTCTGTGTTTAGGATCTTGATTTTCATTTTTAAATCTACTTGATACCAAACAGAATACTTCCATGTAAAAGTGGCCTAAAAGGGATTATGTTTTCACTTGAAATTTATTTGTTTTGTTTCTTTTTTTTTTTTGTTACAGATGTTGTTTAAAGTAAATTGGGAACAAAGTAGTTCCTTAGTAGCAGGTTAGATATCCATTGGTTGGTTGCACAAAATGAGGAAACAAACTATCTGCACAAATGTTTATGTGGTTCTGTCATCTTTTTATATGAGGCACTTTCTTAGTCTAGTTACTTGTTTTGCAGACATGGATTCATTTAAAGAGATTCTGCCATTTATAGAGAACATGGTTTTGAACTCATCATCTTCAGATTTAAGATATTATCTTCAGTCTCTGGTGGATATGGGATTGATGTCCCTGGAATACTATCACAGCTTGCTTAGGGAGAGTAACACTGAGGACCTCTGTCGGAAAATAACCTTATCCTTACTTGAAAATCCTGAGAGTTACCAAATGCTCTTTCCAACTACGTGTGAAGAACAGAAAGATCCAACAATCTGTAAGTCTACAAATAATTTTTTTTCACTCCAGAAATTTACTGAAAATCAGTAACGTATAACTCATTCACAAAAGTGATTTTTACTATTGTGTTTACTAAGTGTTTCCACTAAAGTTATGTTTCCACTAAAGTTATGTTTGACATATAAGACCAGTTACAGATGACATTTTTATTGTTGTATTTACAGTACACAGACAGATTTTGTAAGATCTGAATTAGATCTCATCTTCCTCATCTTTTCTAATGACCCTAATACACATCCTTCCTAATTCCTTATAATGCGGATTTATTCAGATATCTTTAAGTTGCCATATACTTGCTAAAATCATTGTGATAAAAGCAAAGTGGAATATTTTTACCTTGACAAGACAGTATAAAGATGTGTCTACCATTACCTTAGCTTGAATTCAGTTATGGACTCCAAGTGTTTAATGATATTCGGTTTATACAATGTAGCAAAAGCTCAAAAAACTTGTGAAAGGCCGCAATTACTAGTGGAATGCATTGCATAGTTATATATAAGGGGTCACGTTGAGAATATCCAAAAATCAAAATGGCCTTTAAAAACAGGTTATCTTTGGTCAACCATATCTACAACAGTCCAGAGAGCAAGGGCACATTTGTTATATAGTGAAATGATCAAAACCCTCTCATGTAAAAAAAAGTATTAGACTTATAGTTTTCTTCATGTGAAGTGCCACCAAACGTCTTTAAGAAGACTATATTGGAGTAGGGTCAGTGGGGCACATCGAGGGACTGTAGCAGATAGGTAGATGTATGCTCACTACACTTTACTCGGGAAGTAAAAGTTCTCCTTATGGAGAGTTTGCCAACTAAAGCCGCCTTGTGGAGAATTATAGCCATTTATTCTCCACTAGGGGATCCTGGGAAATATGCAAATATGTTTCCCAGGGTGGTAAAAGGAAAATAATGCCTCTTATTGCTACCTTGAAAGGCAGCCCCGTTAACCCCTTCCCGGGTCCCGGTGCATGGAGAGGGCTCACGGGCCCTATGCTGTACTAGAGACCCAATCAGGTCGAAACAAAGTTGTTTAGAGTTGGGAATCTGTTCCTTCTGGAATAGAGATACTGGTTTGGCTTCTTGTAAGTCATGCTTGGTGATAAGGGGGCTGCCTTTCAAGGTAGCAAAAAGAGCCATTGTTTTCCTTTCCCTACCCTGGAAAACATATTTGCATATTTACCACTACATGTTACTATTATTTTGGGTACCTTCATTATGCCCACCGGGCCGGCATACCACCGTGTATGATGCGGATCGGTGCCACGACCGCCGTGCTGCCATTGTCGTCTATGGGGATGTATATAGACGGGCGTCTGAATGATACATAATACAGCTTGTAACTTTTACAATGCCGCAGCTTTCTTCTCTTCTTGGACACTCCCTCCTCTCCTGCTGTCTGAAACTCGGACAATACAAGCCATGGCCTCAGGATCCCTCTGCCCCTATTTCCCACTGAAAAGCATTATACCCTCTTTTTGGCATTCCATTGAGTCTGTCCATCTTCACCTCAATGATGTCTCTTCCTTGTTGGAGGGAGCTCCCCACCCTGGCCACTGGAACTATTTCTCACACACATATGGCTGTTTCCATCTTAATATCTAAACATGCTGTCACCAGGGTCGGATTAAGAGTGCCATGGGCCCTTGGCTGTATGAATATAATAGTCACTACAAGTCTGGAATTCACTTCCTACATATGGCACTAGAATCGAGCTGCTTAGGGAATGGAGGATGAGTCTGCGGTTTCAGTCTGTGGTTTCAGAACCCTTCAAAGGTCCTGAAATGGCTTTTGTGTACATGCTTATTGAGAGCATGAACAGATGTGGAAGGATTTCATTGGTGAAGGTCCTTTGGAGTACATGAACAGATGTGGAAGGATTTCATTGGTGAAGGTCCTTTGGAGTATAGAATTTGGTGGGTGGTATGGGTAGCCATGGGCCTCCTAGTAGACTAATGCCCAAACCGCCTATATTATAATCCACTAGTGGCTACCACTTTTTACTTGGAACTCTAACAAAGTCATAACTTGCCCTACCTGATGGGATGATGCATCACAAGAATTCCAGTCATAACTTGCCCTACCTGATGGGATGATGCATCACAAGAATTCCCACAAAACAAACATCAAGCCCAATCAGGATGATTGATGATGAGGAAGGACTCACTGCTCTTGGGGCCCAATCAGGATGATTGATGATGAGGAAGGACTCACTGCTCTTGGGTTTCAGAACCAGTCAAACATTTTTGATCCATATAACATTACAGTTATATATGATAATAACAAAAATCGGACAGAACTGGCAAAATCTAACAATGGGAAGCATTTACCAGAACTCACTTTTAATCCTCTTTCTGACTTTCTTGGTTGGCCTCATTGACAGGCCTTAGGCTGTAAGTAAGATAGCTGTCAGTTGCGAAAAGCAGGAGAGGAAAACATCAAAAAGAAAATACAATCACCCACATTGTAAACGAAAGTCATGATATTACAAAATATCCATGAAAGTCAGAAAGAAATATTAGGAGACTTTCAAGTTACTGGGGGTCATTTACTAAGGGCCCGAGTCGCTATTTGACGTCGCGTTTCACGAAAATTACGGTTTTGCGCTGAATTGCCCCGGTTTTTTGACGCTCGCGATGGAATTGTGGCACATGGGCGCCAGCATGCGCTCAACGGAAATAGGGGTCGTGACCGTCAGAAAACCCGACGGATTTGGAAAAACCGCCGTATTTTTTTTTAAAAAATGTGTCGCTCGACACGCGCTTACCTACACCCAGCAACGGATGGTGAACTCCAGTGAACTCCGACCGACTTCAGCGCAGCAGCGACTCCTGGTGGACATGGGGCGCACTACCTTAGTGAATCGCCGAAAGACCCGAATCCTCGACGGAGAACGCGCCGGGCTATAGTATTCAGCCCAGTGCCCATGGTGGTCTTAATCCTCCCCTGATCCTTACGCCAACCCGTTGTTTTGGTGGACTCCATGCACCATGGATGGAGCTGGAAGCAGGAGGCGTTATCCTTTGTGTAGCGCTGCGGCTAAGTTCCCAGTTTAAGGAGTTGAACCAAGTATGAAAGTTATCCTCTTTCTCCGATATAATTGGCGATGGTCCAACTCTGACTGCTGGACCTTCTCCGATCATGAGGACAGGACAGCTTTCTCACTTATGAGTGGAGCAGTAGGTTGAGCATAGATGCAGCATGGTGTTAATGAAAACGGGGCCCCCAAATACTCTGGATTGTTGGTCATCCTATTCTTGTGGGGGTCCTGGCACCAGACCTCCACCGATCAGCCTATCCTGATGATCCAACTCCGACTGTTGCCCCTTACCGATCATGAGGACAGGACAGCAAGGTAAGCATAACGCGCCATTCAATGTTCTAGGAGAGTCAGAAATTGGTGAGCCCAGCGCTCGGCTATATGTCTAAGTGATGTGTTCACAAATTTTGTACACTCCCATTCTATTGAATGTAGTGGTAAAACGCTGGACCTGCCACCATCCTGTTATCATAGGGATCCAAGCCAGACCACCACCGATCACCTTGTCACACCCTATTCTGTGGGTAGGGGATAACTTGCAAACTTATGCTACACAAACGCGTATGGGGGAAGTATATACAGCCTACATATATACAGCGTATATACGTCCCCCATAGTCAGCAATTGGCGCATGGCGCCGTATGGGAGAGGTACGGTGGCGCACACATGCGGCATCGTACTGCTCAGTAGCACTGAAAAAAAATAGGACAT
The DNA here is from genome assembly GCA_019512145.1 of Engystomops pustulosus. Classification (NCBI taxonomy): domain Eukaryota; kingdom Metazoa; phylum Chordata; class Amphibia; order Anura; family Leptodactylidae; genus Engystomops; species Engystomops pustulosus. The sequence goes on along the minus strand of CM033648.1, from coordinate 26,624,923 downwards.
GTCCAACCTTTCTCCCGTATACAGCGCCGTGCACCCTATTTTACTATGGAGAGGGGCGGGGGTGAGCCCCTTCCTCCTCTCCCCGGCGCCGACGCGTGCCCACCGTGCTACGTTACAGCGGGCTCACGTCTGTGTGAATGTAGCCTTAGTACAACCCGTTTATAAGTAGGAGGAGTAGAGATATTGGTACCCAGGTGCAACCACCGATACAATCGCCTATGCGTTTACGTTGAAACGCCTTCTATCAATATGTAGCACCCAGTATTTTGCATTGCGTACATGCAAAACACTGGGTGCTCATTACTGATCTCATGCGTTTCAATAGAAACGCATTTGCTATGCTATTGAACCCGTGTTACGTGTTTCTAAACGCAATGTTGATGCAACGTGTGAATGCTGCCAAAGGCTTGCAAGGGGTAATGAACAACAAATGTTTTGCCGGTAAAAAAAATGCTAAATATCGGGAGCCCCTGCCTAGTCACAAGCCTTTAGGTCTAAACGCTTCTGCGATTGGGAGGGGCTCGTAGCCGCCGTGCTTTTCCAAACGCAGTGTGTGAACATGGCCCCAATAAACCCCTCCTAGGTCCACATTTTGCATTCAGTCGGCACGTATATTCCTGCACAGATCATTGCAGCCTAAAAGTTAAATGAATGTTGCAATATATATATCTTTTTTAGCATTTGCTACGGAATTACAAAAAATGTTCTCGAATGCGAACCCATTTTGCAAAAATATCAGGCGGCAGCGAGAAGGAGGCCTTCCACGCGCCGCAGCGCAGCATGCACATACATCCAATGTAATACCTAGCACGCACACAGTTACTTTCTAGTCCTGCAGATAAACCCCCCCTTTTGTGTTAGAAATTACAGGAAGAGCAGGGGGAGAGTAACGTGAGGAGGGGGAGAGACAGCTAGAGGCAGAATGAAAACATTTCTCTGGCTGTGACCTCTCTCTCCTCCCTCCTCTACATATGGAGGAGACATGACACGTCTTTAGGGCACCCCAAAAAAAACCCCAATCTTTGCAGGACCCCCACTAATCTATCCCCCTATCTCTGCGAGACCCCCCCTCCCCCCTTCCTCTAGCGCTGCTATTTTCTGAGACCTCAAGGAAGAGAGTAACAGAGAGAGAGGTGAGAGAGGGAGGGTTAGACAGACAGAGAGACGCAGAGAAAGAGAGGGAGGTAACAAGGCAGGGGGAGTCACCAGCAGGAGGGGGGAGGGAGCAGTTTAGGAGGGGGGGAGGAGGAGGTAAAAAATTTTTTTTCGTCTTTTGTGGGATTTTCACTGCACAACGGATTAAAAAAAAAAAAAAAAGCGAAAAAATCTCTCTCTCTCCTTTTTTTTTTTTTTTTTTTTTTTTATTCTTTCTGCCGTGTGGCTGGTTTCTCGCTCGCCCCTCTTTTTCATTTTATTTTTTTTCCCTTTTGGCCTCAGCCAGCATCGCAGGCACAGGAACCCTTCGGCACAATGATTCGTGGGGGCTCCCATGGCCCTGGATGATTGCGAATGGTCTGGAATGCTGCGAATTTAAAAGGCGAAAGAGAGAAATATAGAGGAGGAATCGCAGCTCCCCCAACCAACACCACCACCCCCCTGCGCCCCCCAATCCTTTTGTTAGGTGGGTGCCGCTGCGCTTGTTTCTGGATCCTTCCAAGAGGTTTTCTTGAGCGGAGATTGAGAGGAGGTGTAAAGAGATTTACACAGCGTACATACACATACGTGCAGCCGGGGAGGGGGACGCAGGCGACGCGTTTACATGAGACACATATTAAGCCATTGATCACGGCATCGAACGCACAGACATACGAAAATACAGACATACACACCCCCCTCCTGCGGGATCCCCTTCATGTACACACCCCCGGCACCAACATACACTACTGCGCAGTACACAGCTATCTGCCCTGGGCTCAACAGCTCGCAATCTACATCATGGAGAGAACGCAGGAGAGGCCTACCAGGGGGAGCAGGTATTGCTAGATATTTGGAATACTGCTGTACCCTTCTACTTGCAATTGAATGCATACTGTTTCGTTAACCCCGTCCTCCATGTTACTATATATATATATGTATGTGTGTGTGTGTAGACAGTAGATCCGGATCCGTGTGCGAGGGGCAGGACTGTGGATTATGTCATGAAATGTTTAATCGTCCATGTACGGCACGCGCACCTACCTGCTTATATGTGGATTGTCATAGGAATGACGGGAAGGGTTAATAGCTATCGCCTCTCGCGCTGCGCCTACACTGGGGTCAGATAAGGTTTGCCGTGTCGCGATGAAAGCCGTAAGTAAATGTCATGTCACGATATAATCTCAATAATAATAATAATAATAATATAAGTCCTTGAGTCGTCCTCTGTAAAAGATTTATCTGAGTTATATCAAAGCTGAGTTGATAGTCGATATGAGTAATACAAAGATTGATATCCAGCTTTCCTGCACTCCTGAACGGTGCATCTATCCCCCCCTCCCCGCGTCTGTATCTCAGGGTTAATGGGAAGGTTTGCCGTGCAGGGTTTTGGAAAAGCTGGGTAATGCCTATAAGGAGGACATATTGTTTGTCACCCAGCTTTCCCCCAAAAAATATTACTTGGAGTTGATATAATATTATCATATGACGTCTCTTTTTATACAAGATGCTTGCTAATCACTGGTGTAGCTGTCAGTACATTGCGCTCTGGGGTATACCGAGCACCCCAAATTATGATGTGTTTGATTTTCTCCTCTGTAGGGTCCCCAATGTATTGGCTCATTCCACTTATTCTGGTGTTGGTCTCTCTGTTTGTTAATATTGTGATGCTGTACATGGGGTGATACATTGTAGGATTTGGAGCTCCATCGATGCCGCCATATTTGTACACCCAAGGCTGCGTTCACGCGTTGTATTTTGTTTGCGTTAACGCATGCATTTTCGAAACCTATGTTGAGCGCAATGTAATTAGTTAAATCTCCTTATCTCGGAACCTGTGAACGCAGCCCAAGTTTATGTGCCATATATAAAGTGTCACCATAGTCAACTTTATGTCCACCATGATTATAAGTTGTATTCCAATAAGATTCAGGTATCCCATATCCAGTGTATCCCATTTGATATCCCACCAGGATCCCTTATCCCTCTGGAGCAGCAGGTATGTAGTCCAGTTCACTTCTTAGAGGTGATGTTGCCATATCTATGGTCTATGGTTTAGATGGAAACCATCAGCCAACAGGGTCCATATCCATGACTTGTACATTGGCGGAGGTCTCCCTCCCCGCTGAGAAGATTTGGGGTCTCTTATGCCTTGCAGCAAATTTTCCAATGCTGGAAATAGTTGAATACGACACCAGTTCCATAAAAATAAATGGAGGAGCAGCACGTATGTTCTTCTGCTGGTTAATTCAAAGAGGGGGATAAGGGACCCCTATTCTGTGATTGTGGGGGTTCCAGCAGTGGAATATGATTTAAGATCCATTGACTCGAGGGGATAACAGGATTTTAGAACACCAATGTTCTTGTGATGAATGGGATCACAGCAGCTTGTTTACTCCCAAACACATTTACGGGGTCCCTGTACGCCTGGTGTTCCCCATTATTTCCCTGTATTTACTCTTTAAACAGCCTAAGGGACCAAAAAATCCATCTAGGGTAGAACAGTGAAGGGAGAGGAAAGTGGAGTACGGGGAGATGCAGCTGCCTTCTCTCTGTGTCTGCATGCTGCGAGAGGGGAGAAAGAGCTAAAACTGTGCTCGGCCCCCGACTATAATGTATGGGTTTATAGTACTAGCCTGTTCATATGGCAAAGTGTCACCTTAGGGGCCTCCTAAGCCTCTTGTGCGCCGTTTAAACCACACCCTCAAGTTACGCCCCTTTTTTTCCCGACTATTTTTTCCCCTCCGGCTAACCTGGAAAATTAAGAGAAGAAGGATAGCAAGTGGAGATCAGGGAGAATTCTGGTCTTCATCCCACTCCTATCTGGTTACCTGTAAAAGCCGGTTTGGTGAATTGTGTCCCTACCCTCCAGCCCCCCATTCACAGTTGCATGGAAAGCATTACACAAAAGCCACCCCTGTATCTACAGCTGTGTTCACATTTGTTTTGGGGCATGACGCATACCTCCAATGATGACTTCCTAACTTCAGCTCTCTCTCCCCTCTCACAGCAATACAGAGACAAACTGCAGCTGCATCTCCCTCCTCCCTCTCTCATATTTCCTTTATCACTCTATTTTTTTGGATGAGCGATTAAGTTTCTGAACTTAGAGGAGGTGAAGATGTAAGACTTTCATTTTATGATGTATTACTTTTAGTTATTCCGACATAATACCGATTTATACAAATCTAAAATTATAATAATGTATGGCTTTAGGTTTTTCTCACAATGAACATGCCAGATCAATTCCCCATAATATGAATATCTTATATCTCCCAAAAACTGAATGACTGCAAAATTTGATTCAGATCAAATTTGGAAAAATTCCTTTTAGGACCATAAAAGTAACAATTATTACCGTAGTCATTAAAGGGAACCTGTCACCAGGAGACCCATTTTTAGCACTCCTCCAGTCCCCACAGAGCATAGTACATACACTGCCAAAGTGTTTTTGTATTAAAAATTGGTTTTACAGAAAAAAATATATATTATTGTGTACCTTTCATTAGCATCTGCTGTGTGACTAGGCAGTTGGGAGGGTCTGTAAAGGAGCAGTCCCCCCACCCTTGGGAAACAGCTTCTCCATGTGACCTTTTCAAATATATGAAAACACCCATCACTTGGCTTAGCGACGCCCCCTGCTCCTCTACAGCCAATCCCGAGTGTGGGGAGTTATTCATATATTTGAAAAGGTCACATGTTTCCCAAGGGTGGGGGGAACTGCTCCTTTCCAGCCCCTCCCAATTGGCAACTGCCTAGTCACACAGCAGATGCTAATGAAAGGTACAATATAACCTATCTTTTTTTTGTAAAACCAATTTTTTATACAAAAACACTGTACTATGCTCTGTGGGGACTGGGGGAGTGCTAAAAATGGGCCTCCTGGTGACAGGTTCCCTTTAAAGGGCCACTAAATATAAATTCAGCAGTTTATAAAGATCTAGTAGAGGATGGGTATTTTTTTTAATCATTTTATGTCTATAGGGCAGTATTATATATCACAAATTTATGTCCTCACTTTAAAGGGGTATAAAGGGAGTCCCAACTTACAGACAACCCCTAGTTACAGACGTACCATAGAAACTATCCTGTACGTAACTGGGGACTGTCTTTATTTGTCTAATTAGACATAGTAGTAGACAGTGTTATATAGGCCTTATATGAAGCTTTTATGTGTGATGGTGCTACATTGGTAGAGTTGTTTGGTCATTACATGGTACTATTAGGTATGCCCCATGCTGTATCCTTTGGAGAGTTGTTTTTTATGTGTCACTGGTGGTAGTCTAGCATTACATGTATGTACACAGGGTAAGAGAACCAGGAATGTTGCAAAGAATCAGTCGCTGAGATATCAAAAGGAGCAAAGTGTTACAGTAGTCATGCAGCAGGTGCACTCAGTATCCAGGGTGTGCAGACTCCAGGATATTGAGTGAGGATGCTGCAAAGTAAACAGGAGAGTAACATTGCAAGGGCCAGAGTACAGGCAATATGGATGCTGGGAAGTAACAGTGATGGGGTCCTGTACGGTTCTAAACATAGGAGTGCAGCAGAGTACTAGCAGTATGGATACCGAAAATGACAGTGGTGGGATGTTGTAATGTAATAACAGTAGGGGTGCTGCAGAGTACTAGCATTATACACAGTGGGGTGCTATGATGTAATAACAGGGCGGCTTCAGCACTTCTGCCTTGCAGCATTGGGGTCAGAATCCCACCCAGGTCAACATCTGTAAAGAGTTTGCATGTTCTCTCCGTGTTTGCGTGGGTTTCCTCCAGGTCCTCCGGTTTCCTCCCACACTACAAAACATACTGTTAGGTTGTTTAGATTGTGAGCCCCATGGGGACAGGGACCAATTTGACATGCTTGTGCAGTGCTGCGTAATCAGTGTGCGCTATATAAATAAAGAATTATTATTATTATTATAACAGTAGGGGTGCTGCAGAGTACTAGCATTATACACGGTGGGGTGCTGTAACGTAATGACAGTAGGGGTGCTGCGAAGTACTAGCATTATACACGATGGGGTGCTGTAACATAATAATAGCAGGGGTGCTGCATAGTACTAGCAATATACACGATGGGGTGCTGCAGAGTACTAGCATTATACATGGTGGGTTGCTGTAATGTAATAACAGTAGGGGAGCTGCAGAGTACTAGCATTATACACAGTGGGGTGCTGCAGAGTACTAGCATTATATACGGTGGGGTGCTGTAACATAACAACAGTAGGGGTGCTGCAGAGTACTAGCATTATACACGATGGGGTGCTGTAATGTGATAACAGTAGGGGTGCCGCAGAGTACTAGCATTATACACGGCGGGGTGCTGTAATGTAATAACAGTAGGGGTGCTGCAGAGTACTAGCATTAGATAATTCTTGGTCCAATTACACCAAAAATTTTGAAACTCCAATTGTCACTGGGGCAAAAGAAAAAAAATTGTCTAGAACTTCCATTATAAAATATACAGTTTCGACTTACATACAAATTCAACTTAAGAACAAACCTCCAGACCCTATCTTGTATGTAACCTGGGGACTGCCTGTATAGAATTTGGTGGGTGGTATGGGTAGCCATGGGCCTCCTAATAGACTAATGCCCAAACCGCCTATATTATAATCCACTAGTGGCTACCACTTTTTACTTGGAACTCTAACAAAGTCATAACTTGCCCTACCTGATGGGATGATGCATCACAAGAATTCCGGCAAAACAAACATCAAGCCCAATCAGGATGATTGATGATGAGGAAGGACTCACTGCTCTTGGGCTTTCAGAACCAGTCAAACATTTTTGATCCATATAACATTACAGTTATATATGATAATAACAAAAATCGGACAGAACTGGCAAAATCTAACAATGGAAAGCATTTACCAGAACTCACTTTCAATCCTCTTTCTGACTTTCTTGGTTGGCCTCATTGACAGGCCTTAGGCTGTACTGAGACAGTAAGATAGTTGTCAGTTGCGAAAAGCAGGAGAGGAAAACATCAAAAAGAAAATGCAATCAGCCACATTGTAAACAAAAGTCATGATATTACAAAATATCCATGAAAGTCAGAAAGAAATATTAGGAGACTTTCAAGTTACTGGGGGTCATTTACTAAGGGCCCGAGTCGCTATTTGACGTGGCGTTTCCCGAAAATTACCATTTTGCGCTGAATTGCCCCGTTTTTTTGACGCTCGCGATCGGATTGTGGCACATCGGCGCCGGCATGCACAAGAAGTAAATAGGGGGCGTGGCCGTCGGAAAACCCGACGGATTCGGAAAAACCGCCGTATTTTTTAAAAAAAATGTGTCGCTCGACACGCGCTTACCTACACCCAGCAACGGATGGTGAACTCCAGTGAACTCCGACGGACTTCAGCGCAGCAGCGACACCTGGTGGACATCAGGCGCACTACCTTAGTGAATCGCCGGTAGACCCGAATCCTCAACGGAGAACGCGCCGCTGGATATCGACAGGACCGGGTAAGTAAATCTGCCCCACTGTATTTAACCCCTTCACGCTCCGTGGCGGATATATCCGCCACGGAGCGCAGTGACTTAGCGCTCAGTGGCGGATATATCCGCCATGGCGCTTATGCCGGCTCGGCTCTGGATCAGAGCCAAACCGGCATCGGGAAACACGGGGTGCCGGCTGTAACTAATAGCCGGCACCCCAGTGTAACACCCGCGATCGGAGTTGTCTCCGATCGCGGGTGCTTAACCCGTTAAATGCCGCGGTCAGCGCGACCGCGGCATCTAACATGCATCTGGGGGGTCTTTCCCCCACGATCGGCCCCCCCGAACCGTTTTCGGGATCTGGACCCCAGAGTTACTTGCAAGAATTGCCGGTAAGATGGCGTCTGTGACGTCATCTTACTGGCACAGTGCCAGCCTATGCAAGTGTATAGGCTGACACTGATAATACTCTGCAATACATCAGTATTGCAGAATATTATCATGAAGAAGCAATCAGATGATTGCTTGTTCATGTCCCATGGTATAAAAGTGAAAAAGTAAAAAATAAAAGTTATTCAATAAAAAAATAAAGTCATAAATCACTAAAAATGCCCCAAACCCCCAAAACATATAAAGAGACATATAACTAAAAAAAAAGTCTAAATCATATCACAAACCCCACATATATATAGTATCACCGCGTCCGTAACAACCCGTAGAATAAAAGTAAATCATTATTGAACCCCCACGATAAACGCCGTAAAAAAAAAACTGTTATAAACCCTACAAAAATTATGATTTTTACCTTTTCAATCCCACAAAAAATGCTATAAAATGTGATCAAAAAACCATATGTACTCAGACATGATACTGGTGCAAAGTACAACATGACCCGCAAAAAACAAGCCATCAACCAGCTCCGTAGCCAAAAAAGTAACAATGTTATGCCACTTGGAAGACGGCAATACATAAATGATAGATTTTTCCCCACATTAGGGTTTTGTTTGACAAATTTAGTAAAACGTAAGAAAATATATTCATGTCTGGTATCCCCGTAATCGTATCAACGTTGTGGGAACAGTCAACCCAAACACATATCTAGTAGAGTTGAGTAGATTGTTGAGCCCCAGTGGAACAAGGACTGATTTGGCAAGTTCGTGTGTAGCGCTGGTAATCTGTGTGCACTATATAAATAAATTATTATTAATTCTTATTATATCACTGGGGGATACTGAACATCGGCAGCAGCCAATCACTAGCCGCTGCCAATGTTCACTCCTCCAGTATTCAGTGCTTATGCTATATCGGAGGGCTAAAAACGAGGTGAGAATATAGCCGTAATGAGATGAATAAGTATATCAAAGTGGTGAGTGTCGCACTCTTGCATCCTTTTGTGAAATGACTTTGGAGTCTTTTGAATCTGTGCACCCCTGGAGGCTGGGTCCTGCTTTATTGAATGTCCTGCCCTGTATTGTATGTGCATTTAAAGGGACAGTGTCAGTCCTTTTTTTTTCTGGTGATATGAATAAGTTATAAATCAACATTTAAACATAACCTGGGTGACATAAAGACTTTTTGTAAAACTCCAAATTTTTACTATCAAGCCCCACAAGGTGATATTGGGGGAGGGGGGGATTTAAAGAGAACCTTTCAGGTGAATAAAACTCTCTAGCTGCAGCTCCCTAGCCCCCCCCAGTTGCATCTGCAAAGAGTTTGTATGTTCTCTCCATGTTTGCGTGGGCTTCCTCCGGGTCCTCCGGTTTCCTCCCACACTACAAAACATACTGTTAGGTTGTTTAGATTGTGAGCCCCATGGGGACAGGGACCAATTGACATGCTTTGTGCAGCGCTGCGTAATCTGTTGCGCTATATAAATAAAATTATATTATTTTATAAGCACTGTTAAATTTCTAGCTTTATCAAAACTTACTGAAAGCTATGAAACCCTGATGTACGTAAAGGTCTGATTGACGGACCTAGTTTCCAGAGGTCGCGCTTATCATGAGACATTCCAAGTCGCTCCCCTGTTTTCAGCTTCTTCTCTCACGGACCTCAAACCCCACCCCATATGCCGGCGGTGACTGCCAGGCTTGATGTCACGTCACGTCCTCCCAGACCACCCCCTTATGAATACGCCAGCTACGGAAATTGGTCCTTCGATCGAATATTACATGCTCACCATGGTATACTGTGGGGAGGGCTAGGAGATATTTCCTTTAGTATGTGCAGCTAGAGTGTGTTATTGACCTGACAGGGTATCTTTTATCTTGTGGTCTACAGCTGTAACTAAATTAACCTAAATTTTAGCACCATATAAAAAAGGAAATAGTTCTAATAGAGACAGAAAAAATGGGAAAGCGCTTCCTGGTGCAATAACGTATGTGAATTATGGATGGGTATGTGTTAACATTCTGCTAATATTCAGTTAGCATTTTGTTAACATAGTGTTTACAAAAACGCAATGTTACCAAATGTGATAACAACGGAATGCAAATGAAATGGATACACAATGTAGTGTAACACACACATTTCTGTCCTTGTGAATGTAACACAAATGCAATGAAATGCAAACACCCTGTACAATAAACACCAACCCCGCAACGCACAATAAGTGGAGAACAGAGGATGGGGCACAATAAGAGGGGGGAGCAGTGGATGGGGAACAATAACAGAGAGCAGAGGATGGGGCACAATAAGTGGGGAGCAGTGGGTGGTGGCACAATAAGAGGGGGAGCAGAGGATGGAGCCCATAATAAGGGAGCAGAGGATGGGGCACAATATGGAGGGGCGAGACGGCGCCATTAAGAGGCAAACAAAGCAATAGGGCCACAATAAGAAGGGGTGCAGATGAAGGGGCAATAGATGGTACAGCAAGGATGGGGGCACAATAAGCGAGGGAGCTAGGATGGGGCACAAAAAGCGAAGGGGCAGAGGATGGGGGCACAATAAGCGGGGGAGCAGAGGATGGGGGCACATAAGCAGGGGGAGCAGAGGATGGGGCACAATAGTGGAGAGCGAGGATAGGGGCACAATAAGCGGGGAAAGCATAGGATGGGGCACAATAAGAGGGGAGCAGAGGATGGGGCACAATAGAGGTGGTAAAGGATGGGGGCACCATAAGAGGGGAAGCAGGGATAGGGGCACAATAAGCGGGGAAAGCATAGGATGGGGCACAATAAGAGGGGGAACAGAAGTTGGAGGCACTATAAGAGGGGGAACAAAGGATGGGGGCAGAATAACAGGGGGTGCATAGGATGGGGGCACAATAAGAGGGGGAACAGGGGATGGGGCAAAATAAGCAGGGAGTCAGAGGATGGTGGCATAATAAGAGGGGAGCAGTGGATAGGGACACAAAAGCGAGGAGCATAGGATGGGGACACAATAAGAGGGGGAACAGACAATGGGGGCACAATAAGAGGGGGAACAATATGGGGGCACAATAAAAGGGGGAGCAGAGGATTGGGTCACAACATCTGGGGAGCAGAGAAGGGGCACATAAGAGGGGAAACAGAGGATGGGGCACAATAAGCAGGGAGCAGAGGATGGGGGTACAACATTTGGGGTAACAGTGAAGGGGGCACAATAAGAGAGGAAGCAGAGGATGGGGCACAATAATAGGGGAGCATAGGATGGGGGCACAATAAGAGGGGGAACAGAGGATGGGGCACAATAAGAGGGGGAGCATAGGATGGGGCACAATAAGAGGGGGAGCACAGGATGGGGCACAATAAGCCCGGGAGCAGAGGAAAAGTTGGGAGGTTTGCCCGGGCTACAAAAATGAGGGCATAAAGGTGTCACTATCCTTTTTCCCTCTGTCGTAAAAGTTGGACGGAATATGTGTACAGCAGGGATTTATCAGGAGCAGCTGATATTTGAGGTCTTGCCATGTGGAGACAATAATATGACGTTATATATGAGTAACATATGATATGCAGCTCGGAGGCTGTAGCGTGCGGTACCGTACAGTATGAACAGCTCCCTATCAGCAGAAGTCTCACAAGCATCAGGGTGCAGGTCCCGCCGCCTGCAGAGAAGCGCATGCGCACAGTGCTGGTCCCTGCCTCGCAGCTGCTATAGACGGAGTTGTGGTGCTGAGGAGCTGCCAGAGCTCCGGTACCGCACAGCGCAGCATGGAGGGTAAGTCCCCTGCCCGGGCCACACCGCACACATCCCATGCCATGCAGCCAGGTGCCCCTGGATGTGCCAGAGCTGCCTGCACTTCATGTAACATAAGATTCTTATGGCCACATTGTGCAGAATTTGCATGTATGTTGCATACAGTCATGTGTTGGCATGTGCCATGTATGTGCCATGTATGTACCACCACTGCCAGGAGATGACTGCCTTCTGCAACTTTATAGAACTTTTCAGGACTTGCCCACCTGTCACCCAGGTGTATAGGTCTATGAGGTGTCACCCTGATAGGAAAGCTTTAGGATCCTGCAGGAGTTTCACTTTTTATATACAATTGTAATATTATGTATATTTGTAGATATATTTTGGATCGCAGTGCAATGGAGGTGGGAGACTATGGGACTAGAACATCAGTCGTGTTCAGATACGGATAGACATTTGAGTTTTATATCAAAATCCATATAAAAGTATTCTGCGGATTGGGGATTACTTGCTAATCAGCGAGGAACCCCCCTCGATCACAAGGCAGGGGTCCCATATAAGTCAATTTTTATGGGTCTACCCCCTTTACTTGTGTATTTTCTTTTGTACAAACAAATGACCCCCATTCTTGTGCCCGGTGGGGGTTGCAGTGGTCAGACCTCTAAGATTAGTAGTATATATATATATATCCAGTGTCTTGTGCATAGGGTATATGTATTTAATAGTTTATTATAAGCTTCTGTATGATGATGGGGGGGGGGGAGCTTAACAACAAAGTTTTCTGCGGGTGACAAACCTTTTTTTTGGCTCTGTTGCAGCTTTTTTTTCGAAGTGAAAGTGAAACTCAGTGCCCGCATGTTGTAGTGTACAAGGAGCTCATTCTGGGCATGTACCCAAGGAATAGTTTGGGGAGTTTCCAATGTCATGGATGCAGCTATCTGATTTCTCGGAAATGGCCTGACTTTAGGAATAAGGAGTAACCTACAGATGCATCTTGTCTTATGCGCAGGTGTGATCTGTGAACTTTTGGGTAAGAGTACAGGTCACACAGGCGTTGGGGGGGCTTATATCTAGCAGCAAATTTGTGGCCTTATGTACATCCCTATAGACGCCTATGGCAACCGGCAGCAGTATGGTGACCACACGCACCATGCACCGGGTAAAGATTGAGTGTTCTTACCACCAGCCAACGTGTTTCACTATGGAGAGGGGAGGGGGAGCAAAGCTAAAAATGCCTTTTTTGAAGCCAAATATAAAACCAAGTACCATCCCTTATAATTTTTTAGAATTTACAATCCAAATCTGATTTTGTCCCTTATCTAAGTGGTTTTGAGATTGTTTTCTTGTGACACATTGTTGTATATATTAGTAGTATAATTTTGCTGATTGGTCTGGTTTTTTGAGGGAAAAATTCAACATTTAAGGAAAAATGTGAAAAAAAATTTCAATTTTCTAACTTTCAAATGTTCCATTTTACAGACAAAAAGTCATACCACAAATATTTTTTTGTAGAAAACTTCTTTTTATTTTCATAATTTTTTTACGCTTATTTTTTACGAATTTTAGAAGGTTTATAGTTTTAGTAACAAGTTCTCAAATTGCGTGCACTACTACATCCTCTGCACACCGCATGCAGTACTCCTACAATTACAACGCTCTTACAAGTGTGGTTGGAGGGCAATTCAACAAGAAAAATAAAATTTCTATTATTTAATACACATAGGGCCACATTTATCAGGATGTACATGCTCTGAAATAGGCTCAGTTCCTTGTGCACGGCCTGAAATTGCGCTTATTTCCCCAAATACGTCACATCCACTCCATATAGATGTATAGGGGTGTGGTGTGGACCACGGTTAGTGGTGGAGTGGGTGTTTCTGCCCCGCACCTGCATAATGCCTATAGCCTGCACCTGAACGGGGGGCAATTTTATGCCAGGTATGAGGGTGCCCCTGCCAGATCTAAGTGCTGAGAAATGTGCCCCATAATCCTTAAATCCATTCAGCCTAATCTTTAATAATAGGCACTGCTGCTGTTCAAAACTCCAGGCAAGCAGTGTGTCCAATGGGATGAGAGCCCCCCCCTATTCCCCACCAATCACAGGTGGCATGTCTTCTTCAAAGTTCCCAACTTCGGTCTAATTGGATGACACACTCCCTGTTTCTCCCACATCGCTCCCGTCTTCCAGTGTTGTGTCTGGGGCTTATTTATCCATTTGCAACAGAATTCTGGTTCCATTGATGTAAAAAAAACAACTACGATAATTTCTAAAATGCCTGAAAGGCTTTTAGTTTTTTTATACTTTCCCGATTAGCACTAAAGGGTCTCTAACAAAGGACATGGTCTATCTGTAAAACCCTGTGTGCCAAAAATATGTATGATGGTGCACCACATTTTGGAGCACAAAACTAGATCAACTACTGCGCCAATCTAACACTGCGCCAGATTTATCAACACAGTGAAAGATGAGCCATGCCTCACTCTGCTCTGGCGTACCCTATGCTACAATGATGAATTCCCTCCGCTGTCTTTGAAGACTTCTTCCTCTATATTTGCAGAATGAATCTGCCAATGCTATAAGACCTTTTAGAAAAAGTTTGTGTAAAATAAATGATAATGTCACATTGTATCCGGTTGTTCCAACGTTCCTGCATAAAAAACAGCTGCCATAAAAATATTGGAGCTAGACAAAAGACCCAGACATCTGATAACCTTTATGACCTGCCACCATGATTGGATTTAGGCCAGTTCTACCGGAAGCATTGGGGCCGTCTGTAGTCCAAAATATTTACTGTAATGTGTATCAGAAATTTGCTTCTGTAATTCACACATGATTCTTACACGGCTTGGGACATAAAGTGTGAGTAATGGAATGTCCATTGTCCAAAGCAATTCTCCTTTGTGGGGATATTTTGCGCAGGATATGAATGAGATGGCGCACATTATGCATTTTCGACTTCACTAAATGCCTCTTTCTTTGGGACTGGTAGCTTGCAGGGTTTTTACAGTGACCTGGATGTGACATCCTTATTGAAAGGTGCTGCTGATTTTTACTGAAAGTAAAGAGTGAAGAATGCTAATACTTTATTGTAATAATTAGCAGAGTCCTTGGTAGCTTTGTTGATGGCTTACTGTGTGCTTTTTTTATTTGATGGTTTTGGAGGTTGCCCAGACAAAATATTGATGTTGTATCCTCAAGAGAAGCCATGTTCATTAGCTTGGTGGAACCTGATACCCAGTACCCCTACTAATCTGTTGTTGTGGCCACTGCATGGAATAAACTGGATTTACCACTAAACAAACTGGGCCAAGTTCTATAGTCCAAGCCATTACTATTTAGACCCTATTTCAGTTATGGCGAACCTTTTGGAGAGGGAGAGCCCAAAATACAACCAAAATCCACTTATTTACCGTGGAGTGCCAACATGGCATTTTAAGCAGTAAATTACTGCTGCTTGTTCTTCCACATCTTTCTGTCGTATTGGCTGCCTGAGGCCACCAATACATTTGAAAGAAGGAGGGAAAATTCAATCTCTCGTTGTAGCTTCTCTCCAGGGTCTCTCTGTACAGAAAGAATGGAGGGTCCAGCAGGATGAGCTTCAAAATAATGCAGTTCTGTCAACACCTTCTCACTTTTCCCGCAGTCAATGAAGTGTCACTTAAGTTGCCTGGGACTGCAGGAATATTTGGTCATATTTGGTGAACTCTGTCCTGGGGTGAGTGTCCACACAAATGGCTCTAAGTGCCTCCTCTGGCACCCGTGCCATAGGTTCCCCACCACTGCCCTATTTCCTGTTCATGACTCCTTTGCATGATTCTGAAGCCCAATCCACCTTTCCCAGCATAGTTATGTGTGCTGAAAAAAGGGATGCATGAGCTTAATAAAAATTGTGTGTTTATATAATAAATAAAATATAAAACCTCTTGTCAAAACATTAAAAAATGTCCCACCCCATATTTTCCCACTCTTAAATTTTGGATTAAAAACACATCAGATCCTTGCATTTCTATTGGTGTCTGCAACGTTATACAGGCAGTCCCCTGCTTAAGAACACCCAACTTACAAGCGATCCATAGGTACAAACAGCCCTGTGGATGTTGGTAACTTACTGTACTTAATCCATAGGCTATAAAGATCAGCTGTAAGAGTCATCAAGGTGTCTGCAATTAAGATTTATTGTAAATCCTGTTTTTTATGAAAACCCTAAAAGTTTTAAAATTCAATTGTCACAGAGACCAAAAACATTTTGGCTCATGTTACAATTATAAAATATACAGTTATGACTTACATACAAATTCAACTTAAGAACAAACCTACAGAACCTATCTTGTTCGGAACCTGGTGACTGCCTGTAGTCCTTTTTTCATTTAGGCTCTAATGTCTTAGTCTAAAACATTTATTGAACAGAATACAATCATGTAACGTAGGCAGAATACTATAAAACATGCGCCATAAACATTTATAGGTACAGAAGCTGAAGCTACTTCCTTTACAAAGGAAACGGTTTCACGCACCATGACATAAGCTGAGAAATATCAAAATATCATGGTCTCTGGAGATGTATGGTGGCGTGGGAGCACAGCAGCGGTTTACAGACGTCTGTTTTTATTCTGGTAGATAACAGGTGGCCAAACCAACTTACTACATTCCCGGCAGCCATGTTGTATTTATATATATTGTATAGCTATGGCTATGACCAAGAGTTGTCCATAAATCCATAGATGGTCTGGTCCTTTTCTTATTTTTATTATTATGTGCAGTCTGAGGAATTGGTGGTGGATGGAGTGAGCAGGTCCCCATTGCCATCTGCATCAGAGCCTACGTAGACCATTGACCTGTATACAAAGTGCTGCTGGATAGAACAGTACGTTAGGTCTGGCCATAAAATCAAAGTAAATAGTTTGTTATTATGTCTAGGAGTTGGCTTAGGTTTCTACTATAACTGAAATCAGTTTTATGGTATCAATTACAATTTATGTTTTTATGTTGCAGTGGCCTGGCCATCTCTGACTCTCCAAAGAGTGTCAAAAACAGCAAAAGTGGTGCAATTTTTGGTACAGTGTTTTGCACAAAAATGCACCATTTTTCAATATTATGGGGGTCATTTTCCCGACGTGTTACCCAAATATTTCCGATTTGCGCCGATATTCCCTGAATGGCCCCGGGTTTTTGGCGCACACGATCAAACGCGACGGAAATCGGGGGCATAGCCGAACGAAAACCCAACGGATTTGTAAAAAACCGCCGCATTTAAAAAAAAAAGTGTCACTGGACACTCGCTTACCTTCACCCAGCAATAGATCGTGAACTCCGGCGGACCTCAGCGGACTTCAGCGCAGCAGCGACACCTGGTGGACGTCGGAGGAACTGCCTTAGTGAATCGCCGGAAGACTCGAATCCACTGCAGAGAACGCGCCGCTGGATCACGGATGGACCGGGTAAGTAAATGTGCCCCTATGTGTCATGTGCAGTAGTGGGGTACCTGTTCAATATGCAACAGATTCAACAGATTTTTTTAAAGGACATCTACCACCAATTTAATCATTGTTACCTTAGGGGTTAACTGGAACTGTTTTTCTTATATTCTGGGATGTCCGTTTCACCGCAAAAAGAATTTTATAAAAATTTGCTAATGAAGCGGAGGCGTTCAAGTCTACGTCAGCCGAGCGCCTCCTAGCTCCGCCCGCTAATAATTTATGCACGCCCCTTCATGAATATCTATCCTTTGAACCTTTCGCAAGCTGCGGACAGCCGGCTGATTAGCATACTTTTGTATATTTGTTTTTTGCGGTGAAACTGACGTCCCCGAATAGAAGAAAAAACGTTCCAGTTAACCCCTAAGGAAACGAGTAAATCTGGTGGCAGATATCCTTTAACATTAATTTTGTTGGCTGGTTTCACTTTAAACGAGGTTCTTCTTGCAAATAAAGGAAGTAGAAGAATAAAGCAGATACTTTCTCATGTGATTCCATAGATTTTAATAGAAATG
Source organism: Engystomops pustulosus (assembly GCA_019512145.1). Taxonomy (NCBI): domain Eukaryota; kingdom Metazoa; phylum Chordata; class Amphibia; order Anura; family Leptodactylidae; genus Engystomops; species Engystomops pustulosus. The sequence goes on along the minus strand of CM033648.1, from coordinate 26,607,237 downwards.
TTACATGCATGAGACATTTGCATAACGTATATTTGTCTGACCTTTAGTCTGTGCACTTCAGGTGTTTATTCTGATACAGTTTTTCTCTTGTCTGAACAGAAGACAGTCTTAAAGAGAACCCGTCATGCAAAATAACCCCCCTAAACTAAATATATTTTCATGAACTGCCATTAGAGAGCATTGCCTCTATCCCTTCATTGTCCCTCTACATGCCTGTAAACCTAAGCAATGAGGTCCTAAAGCTGTATGCAAATGACCTGTGAAATGTCCAATGAAGCATTAGCATATTCAAGCTGTCCACTCTATTCATGAGTGGGAGGCACAGCCACACCCCCAGTGCATGACTGACAGCCTGTATAATGATGTGAGGCTGTATAATGATGTGCCTCCTGGTGCTGGCGCCCCCTGCAGCCTGTGTGTGCATGTGTGTATGTGTGTGTGTTTAGGAGAGATACAGCAGCTCCAGGCAGCCATGTTACAGCAGAACATGTCAGATTCATGTGTAGCTAATGTCTGTGTCTCTCACCTGTATATTAGGAGGATGCAGCATGTCAGCAGGTACAGCACAGATACCAGCAATACTTTACTATACATTATACACAGACATGAGCAGGGGGAGGAGAGGGGAGGGGTAACAGGGGTGACATCACTGCCTCTGACCATGTGACCATCCTCATTTATATGATAAAGAATAGATGATTTTACAATGAATAATGTATGAAATAACTAGATAAAGGCTGGGATGGGATCCTTGTGAGCTGCTCCAACAGGTAGAGGTGACAGGACAAGTGACACAGACCTGATGACAGGTGTCCTTTAAAGGGAACCAATCATCAGAGTGTTTTTATAACAAAAATCCATAGCTTATTTCATCCTAGAAAAAGTACCTGGAACCGTCCCCAACTCATGTGGGAATCTCTGTGCTTCAGCCAGGTCATCAAGTGATTTAGCAAACATTTCTCACAGCTCCTTCTCTCCCTCCCTTCTTGCTATGTCACTCATTTTCAAATATTAAACCCCATAATACACTGTCCGCTCCCCTGCTTCAGTCATGGGGCAGCCGAGATGCCAGGCAGTTTGCTGAGTGACTCCATAACCTGGTTTAGCACAGAAATGCCCACATGACGCGGGGATGGTGCTGGTAAGGTGTCGGGTACTTTTACAAACTTTATTTTAGGGTAAAATAAGTAATGAGCATTATAGGTAATGATTATAAAAACCTTTTTGGAAACACCTTGACTGCTGCAGGAACCTGTCATTAGGGTTATGGTTGTTTAGCAGACCAGACGTTCCCATAGGGTCCGGAGTTCATGTATTGCCGCATTACCGGCCGAACAGCCGATCCCACAAATTGACGCCCCGCAGCTAAGCCCAGATTTTTGTATAGAGCTGAAGAGGGGAAAGCACGGTGCATCCACAACCTGATGGTCGTTACAAGCACATGTATGCCCTCAACTGCTTGCCATCGAAGCCGGCGACATGATTATATTTAATGCATTTACATTGCAGAGATAATCATTGTCAAGTCCTCATTAACATTACAGGCAGTTTTGGCGTTCTAAAGTTCTGAAATAGTCCAAAGGTGATCCAAACTATGTACACTTTATGATGTTCAACCGTTACAGTAGGAGGAGATACTATACTATAGGAGGGAACCTGACCATAGAGTAAGTATTGCTAAGAGAATTGAAGCAAGCTGCATTTAAAGGCATTTTAGACATCATCTGGTAAAAAGGCAACTCCATTGCTTACTCAAAAGGATGAAGTTGTACAAGTTCTTATTTTGGACTGTAGTTGTTAGTATTACATATGGGTATATGATTGATGTATACAGGGTATTAAAGTGGGTTAATCTAAGGAGAGGCACCTCTTTAGGGAAACGTGGCAACAAAAATATTTGATTGCAGCAGCTTTAGATCTTTAGACCTTTAGGAGTACAATGTACTTCTCAAGAGGACAGAAACTATTCTGGTGCCCAGGACAAAATTTTCAGCACTCCTGATATTTACCTTAGTGCTGTCGACAGACTCTTGTGCTTCACTGTTTACAAGCGTGAGCTCTGATGAATAGGAGGAGCTGCAGCAGGAGATTATGACTCAACCAGTTCCCTCCCCTTCCCCTCTTCCTGTATCTGATAGTAAGAAAGCGATACAGTGGAAGATTTCAGGAGTACAGGCTAAAGTAGCGATAGAGGAAGCTGTGTTTATATGCACAGGGCAGCATGGTGAGAACATGGAAAGGCTGAAAATATCAAAAGTTTACCTGTTTATACCCTGGAGTCATCCAGTAGAACCTAAGCTTTCATCAACTATAAGAAATGGGAACAACCAGGGGGTAAATAGGAGAGACTAAGCCCTGTAGCAGACTTCTGAATGGGACCCCCTTCCCTTTAAAAATATAAATATTTGTATGCTCACAATCACAATACACTCTTATACACATAAATACATTTATACTCTCAGAAATACATGTATACACTTATATATACTATATACAAATCTTATACAAACATACAGTATATACACATCTTATGCTCATAAAGTATATACACTACAAATACACATACATATAGTATGTATACAGTATATTATATTTATTATTATTACACATAAAGTATATACACACCGTCTGCCTTAGTGGGCCCCTTTGTTGGCCGCCCTCCAGTAGCCACACTGCCCCCCTTCCCCCTGTAGACACACTGCCCCCTCTCCTCCCCCTCTGGACACACTGCCCCCCCACCCTCCCCCGGAAAGAAAAAAAATTGCCTTTCCTCGTTCCCCGGAGCAGCGCCTGCAGCCGCCTTCTTTCTTCGGCATGTGCCTGCCGTACGCACCGGCTCTGAAGACAGCACATGTGATCTGATGACATCATCACGTGCGCTGGCTTCAGAGCTGTCGCTTTCAGTGCGGAGTGCCGCTTCGGGGGAATGAGGAAAGTTGAGTTTTGGATTCTACTTCTATGCTGTAATCACGCTGGGCCTGCAACAGTACCATATACACCCCCATATATAGCACATCCACATCACATTTCAAACATACACCATATACAGGCGGTCCCCTACTTAAGAACAACTGACACATACATACAGTATCATATACAGACATACAGTATATATACACCATAGACACATCACATATAACATACACAGGTTTTATAATAAAATAATATAAAATTTTATAAAAATAGCTTTGCGTTGTTTATACATTTTATCTTCTTTATTTGTTACAGTCGATGAGTTATCCGCCATGCACCCTGCAGAGGGCTTTCTGAAGCTATTACACAGTGATATAGATGTATCCTGTGCAATAAAGGATGTGGATTTAGAAGGTAGGTAGAATGTTAGGACATTCACATGCTTGTCTGGTTATTTGTAGGCAAAAAGGTTGGGAAATATTTTGACCTGTACAAAGCCTTCTTCTTGTTTACTTACCATGTGATTATCGTGGTTACACTTGATCTGATTTAAGGGAGGGAATTTTGATAGGTTCAACTTCCTTGTATCAGAGTTGAATTACTATGTGGAAACTGATTCAGTGCAAAGCTTTAAAAAACTGTAGTAAAATGAAGTGGGTGTGCGGGGTTAAAAAAAGAAGTGTTAAAACACATAAGTCATACAGGTCATTATTAATATTTAATCTTGTTCCAATATGCAGAATAAAGTAATAATATTTCACATTGCATTTCTGAGAAGTATTTGAGCCAAGCAGGAGTACAAAATGCTCAAATAATGAAATAATTATAATGATACATAGACATACAGTACATAAAAATACGGAAACTATTTATGTAGAACACATAGTAGATGTTGTATGATACAAGATAATCAGATCGATGGCACTGACTATTCCTGCAAAGCACACAATACTGTGCATTATAGCGGCATAAAATAACCCAAAACATTGTAGATGTCTCTACTACAGTTAATGCCATGATACAAAATAAGATAAATGGCACTGACAATTCCTGCAGGTAGCCAAGGGAGCCCCGCTCATGTCACCCTTACTTGTTTAAATATATACTGTAAATATACTACATATATATATAAAACAACATGGTCGTGTTTCTAAGGAAAACATAACCAGAGATATTCTCATTTACTGTTAAATTTACAGTCGGAAATTGAGATCTCTATTTAAAAATCACGTTTTTACTGTTACTTTAACAGTGGATATCTCCGGTTTTGTGAAACACAATGAAGAGGAGGAGATTCTCCTCTATAATAGGATATAATTGTGTACTCACCTTCCGACGCCCCCTGGCAGGTCCTCTTCTTTCCTTAGTGCTCCGGCTTTGGCTCTGTGACCCTGCACGGTCCGCCACTCACGTCATTAGCTCATGATTGGCACACACTATGATGTCAGCGAGAGACTGACGTCATGCTGCGTGCGGCGACCGCACGGGGACACTGAGCCGTAGTCGGGGCATCGATAGAAAGAAGGGGACCTGCCAGAGGCCGTCGGAAGGTGAGTACACATTTAGTTTTTCGTATAGGCTGGGAATACCTTGGGGGGGTAAGGGGCTGCAGGATATATACTGGGAGGCCGGGGCTGCAGGCTATATACTGTGGGCATTGGCTTGCTGGCTATATACTGGGGTAGACAGGGGCTGCTGGCTATATACTGGCGGGGGCAGGGGCTGCTTGCTATGTACTGGGGGCAGGGGCTGCTGTTAATATACTGGGGGGGACAGGGGCTGCTGGCTATATACTGGGGGAAGGGCCTGCTGTCTATATACTGTGGGGGCAGAGCCTGCTGGCTATATACTGAGGGGGGGACAGGTACTGCTGGCTATTTACTGGGGGGACAGGGGCTGCTGGCTATATACTAGAGGGCATGGGCTGGTTATATAATGTGGCAAGGGCTTCAGGCTATATACTGGGGTCAGGGGCTTCTGGCTATATAATGGGGGGCAGGGGCTGCTGGACATATGCTGGGGCAAAGGACTGGCTGTATTCTGGGGGCAAGGTGATTCTGGCTATATCCTGGAGGCATGAGCTGGCGGACTATGTGCTAGGCTTATACTCGAGTGAATATGTTTTCCCAGTTTTTGTGTTAAAATTAGGGGCCTCGGCTTATACTGGGGTAGGCTTATACTCAAGTATATACATTATGTAGTATATACATTATGTACATTATGTAAATAAGCATTTAACATGCAAAATATAAACAAAAATAATTCAATATTCAATACTGTGGATAATGACATGATGATATTTATTTAATGTACATCCGATATTCATAGTGCCACCATGGTGAGAAGGTCGGAGGACACACTTTATCTCATAATACATTATCTCAGAATATCAGGGCTCCATTATATTCTGCCTAATTACAATTTGAGTTAATCTCCAATAAAACAGATTTAATGATTGGTTTGCACAATCTCAGAAAAATCTCACTTCTCTTTTATTTAGATTTAGATGACATAGACTTAGATTTTCAAGACTGCAAAGACCTATTCACAGGTAAGAATACAGTAACACGTCTATTTTGTGGATCTACATGAGCAAGAACATTAGTTCCGGAAAATCTGTTCTAGATCCAATGAGCTGTGAATTGTTACCCTTGAACTTTTGTGTAGAAGTTTTGCTCTAACTTGGAAAGAAAGGTGAAGTTCACATCAGCGTTAAAGGGGTTGGCCAGTTTACCAAATTTTTTTTTTTTGTAATGTGTGTATGGCTAGTGTGGGGAGCAGGACATTAGTTAATTTAATATATCTATTAAAAGTTCTGCCCTGCTATCTTTGTATGTAAAGTGGAGCCTCCAATTTCTCATGTGGCCCCATGGGAAAATTCAATACCCTCCCCTGATCTAGGGAATTCCGAAAAAAAACCGTATTCACTTAACAGTCCTGAATACATACATGGAGGTAAAACTAATACAGATTTTCTTTTTCAGATGATTTTGTACAGGCATTGAGAACAGTCGGTGAGTTGTGTCTGGTTATCTTCTCTAGATTTTTAGTAAATATGAATAGTATCTTGTGTAATATGACATATGTGGAGTATTTTATTTTGCTGGGTCTTAAGTGTTGTCCACGAGCCTTTGTTAGGGTGAACTATCATGCAGCAGGTTTGTTGCAGAAACATCTGTGACTGTCCCGGTTATGTGAAGCGTCCTGGAAAAAATCTGTGTGCTAACCACCAAAACAACACATTTCATTTCTAGCAATTATCTATATGTAGTTTAAAAAGTACAAAATAAATTGGGGACGTGAGGATTTAGGTGCACTCATGTATAAACACATCTTTCCCAGTCCTTCCTCATGTAACACTTACATCCAGTTACATAAAATAAATCATAGATCTCTTTTTCAGATATTTCAGATATTGAAGAATTGGTAAACTACACAATTGGCGATGGAAAAAACTGTATGGATGATCTGCTCAGTAAGTAAAACTTGAAGGGATGAAAACAATTCTCATCTGTAAATAACAGGTGACAGTATACATGTTAGGCCTCATGCACATGACTGTATGTTTTTTCCTGTTCTATATATACCACTATTTTGGCTGTAAATACAGGATGTTTTTTACCCGTATGAGCACATATGGCACCGTATCCATGTGAAATACAGTGGTCTGACTGACTATTGGCTGGCTGACAGAATGCACCTCCCACTGGTTACAACATGTATATAGGGCAGCATACAGTGCACAACATGCAATATGCAATATGCAACACATATTTTATACGTTCCCATAGACTTATATGGGCTGTACAGTACAGAAATACAGGAGAAATTAGGATATGCTTTATTTTTTTTTTTTACATCTCGTTCACGGTACGTTGTGCTGCACAATACGGCCATGGAACTGGATGGCCATATTACCCCAATGTAATGAATGGGGCTGTATGCTACTGCCGTCTTTATACGTTCGTATGCATAAGGCCTTACAGCCACTACCTGAATTATATATAATATATAATATAAGAAATTGAAACATTGAAACTAATACAATGTCTAAATGATGTTTACTTGCAGATAGATTTAGTGAACTAGATGATTGTGAAGAGGAACCAGCCAGGAAACGTTCACGAAAAAATTGTAAGTATGCAAAATATATCTATTATTAGACACCCGCGGTGCAAAACATTTACTTTGTGAGATTATTTCAGTTGATTGCTATGGGTTGTACTAAGGAATCACAGCAGTCATATTGATTCACCTAAGGCAGTGGTGGCGAACCTATGGCACTGGTGCCAGAGGTGGCACTCGGAGGCATCTCTGTGGGCACACGGGCTGTCGCCCAGGCACAGAGTTTGCCAGACATGGCATCTTCCTGCAGTCTCAGGCAGTCCAAGTACTGCCCTGCTATTTTAAAATGACCCATCCTGTGCTGATTGGTCCTGTCCGAAGAGAGAAAAGGTGTGTACAGGGTCGGATTGGAGCTCCAAAATTCTGGTAGCAATAAGTTTGTTACTGCCTAAATTGCTGTGTTGGCACTTTGGAAATGCTAATGGTTTTTGGGTCTCATTTTGGGCACTCGATCTCTAAAAGGTTCGCCATCACTGACCTAAGGTCATTGAGAATCAGGGACAATAAGCTGTTCTACTGATAAAAAAAATGTATTGTCATTCCAGGTCCTTTAAGAAAAAGCACTTGTTCTCAGAAGCCAAGACAAAGAAGGAAGAAGAAAGGTACAAGTGATTCCTGGGTGACTATAAGGAGAAATACCAGGGTAACTTTTAAGCTGGACAGAATTCTTGGGTCATCAGCTAAAAGATTAGTTTTGGTCTTGATCAGAATAATGAAAAAAAGTCTATAGCACTTGCAGGTACAGGAAGCCCTTTGAAAAAGGAATAAAAAAATGCAGTTGTGGGATGTGCCTACAAATTGATGTAGGTCAAGAGTGGATGAGCTTTGTGTAACGACATGTGCTGAAAAACCTCACCTCGGCTTATACTCGAGTCAAGAAAAAAAAGACTCGCCTTCCGACATCCCCCCGGCAGGTCCTCTTGTATACAGCGGTGCTCCAGCATTGGCTCCATGTCCGTCTAGGCTGGTAGCCTATATACTACAGGAGCTGGCAGCCTATATACTACAGGGGCTGGTAGCCTATATACTCCAGGGGCTGGCTGGCTATTTACTACAGGGGGCTGGCAGGATACATACTACAGGGGGCTGGAAGGCTATATACTACAGGGGGCTTGCTGGCTATATACTACAGGTGATAGCTATATACTACTGTGACCAATGCATTTCCCACCCTCGGCTTATACTCAAGTCAATGGGTTTTTCCATTTTTGTGTTAAAATTAGGGGTCTTGGCTTATACTCGGGCCGGCTTATACTTGAGTATATACTGTATATTTTTCTCTATCATCCAATGTTAAGATGTATTACTTTTGTTGGCGCATGCAGAGACTAAGATCTTTTCCTTCCTTCATCATTGTTCTAGGCGGGTTCTGATAAAATAGGTTCTGGACCTAGTGCTTTAGGAAGTTGGATTAACTTTCATTTTACCTGGAAATTGTATATAGGTACCATATTAGGTATTGGAAGAGCTTTTAATAGCAGCAGAGAGTTAGTGCCTCTTACATTAATCGTAACCATAGAGAACCTAAGCTGTGCAGAGCTGTACATTAATATCTAGGCATTATTCTACATGGTCATTTTTGTATAATAGATCCTCACTAATATATTGCTGTAAAGTTGGTTAATTTCTCATTCATCAGGCACAAAAGCACTAAATGAAAGCTGCACTGGAAATGAAGCATCAGATTCTTTGAACTCTGCAGCTTTCCCCTGCTTCCTTACACCGGAAGGATCTCTTGTAGGAGCAGGTGAGTATTACTCTCCTTTTACATGCATTTGTTCCTTATGTTCAGATGAATCCATGTCCGCTTTCTTTTTCCCAGGAGACGCTTCTCCAGGATACCCTGGACCTTTCCCTGTGGTCCCTGTATCCCCTGTATCCGGTTACCAAATAAAAATAATATTTTGCCCAGGTAATTTCTTTTATTTCTGTTTCCTCCCATATAGTCTACACCCTATAGAATATCTCCAATATTTCTGATAATCTTATTGGATTAACATGGGCCTGGCATCTCCCCTACTCCAACTCTTTGAATCATTGACTCTGTGCCAGTCCACAGATTCCAGTGGAGTTGAAGTTTTTAGTTTTCTGTTCCTGAGCTATCATTGCTGTTATTTTCACCATGCAAAAAGCTTATTAAGTTCTCTACTGGCAGGTGGATGGTCCTGAGCGGAGTACCTCCTACATGACAGGAGAGAGCCTGATTTGTACATGGGTACAGTTATTACTCAGGAGAATAGACCTAGACCAAAAATTGATTGTGACTGTGGTAATCTTCTTATATATGTTATGCATGGCCTCCTTCCCTCTAAAATACTCTTTTAAAATTATGCAAATTAATCTGAAAGGTTACAGATATGCTTCCCAAACCCCCTCAGTGCTGAAGATTCACTGGCTGTTACAGTGTGCAATGAGCACATCTTACCCTCCCGCTGTGTGCTGAAACTTCCTCTGCTCAGGCAGAGGGAGGGGGGAAATGCTGAGAGAACGGGGGAGACAGTCTAAAAGCCTGTGAATCTGCAGCATGCGGGGGTTTGGGAATTGCCCTAGAAGTCTTTCAGGTTCCCTAGCATAAATTTAAAAGTTTATTTTAGAAGGACAGAGACCATGGATAACAAATATAAGAAGATTACCACAGTCACAGTGCCTGGATCTATGAGTAATGTCTATGGTTTATCATGATGGATTTTAATGGTAGATTTCCTTAAAGTCTTGGGGGAGTACCCGCTTAGCTTGTGTAAAATATTAACACAATGCCATGACGAAGACTTAAGGACAAGTGCATATAAAAGAGATTTGAAGTAGCATAATCCTTTATTTATACAAGGAACAACATATTCAATTATTTTTGAATAATATGTGGTTACAATTGACCTGTAAACTACAATAATTAGAACAAAACTATAAAAAAATAATTTTGTTTAAATATAACTTTTAATGGTTACATTTAAATTCTTTGAGGGATATCACCCAAATCCCATAAATATTACTTGTGTCAGGTCTCCAATGGTGGTTTCTATACAGTACTAATGGCTGTGTACTATTACTAATACAGTAAGATTATCATTGTCCCAATGAGCTCCTATAAATAAATCACAAAATCTGGCACATGATACATTGGGATTATTGCCTATAGCCCTGTATACAACCTACACCATACAGGTAGATAGAGGAAATAGGGGCTTGGTCCTCTTGCTGCAGTAGCATTTTCTGTTGGGGCAAGAATCTTTGTAGGCTAGGGAGGTCTACAGAGAAACTGTTAGTGAACAATTAGGTTCAGAATTGTCTATGGTGTCAGGAATGGGTATAGAAAAGGCCCTGCTGTCATTGGTGGGTTGATTTTGGAGCCCCTTTATTCTATGTACCGATCCATAACCGAGGAGCTGACTGTTATGTGGCACCAGCTACAATAATGATCTGTTAAGTGTAACATGTTATTGTTATTTTAAGGGGATATATTCAAATAAAGTAACTTCAGCAATGGCTGGAGGCTACTTAAATGTGTTTGTCACAGTTTGATAGTAAGTCAAGTCATTACTTGTCAGGTGCTCATCATTATACTCATTTATATATTCTGTACATACACTAAATTACTTCATTCTGTGATTTGCTTCCTAGCACCTGCTCCTGGATCAGTCCTGTCCTGTTTACCAACTCCAACACCCGTTCCCATTCCTGGTGAGGGCTTGTGCTTGTGTGTACAACACCTTTACTATGGCATAGAGAGCATTTTTTTGTAATGTTTGTAATTCAGTGGCTGATATTTATGAAAGCTCCTGCACCAGTTTTTTGTCTGACTTTGCGTTCTTTTTACTGCAAACTGCTTACACATTTATTTATAAAGTGTCCGCAACACATTTGTGTTGCAGCTGCACTGTACCCTACGCAACATAAATTTCTGTACTGAAAGGGGTGTTCTGGTGCACAATCAGACCGCTCGACACATTTATCATGCAGAGTCCGACAAAAAGTTGCCGACACTGTCGGAGTAGTGCAGGGGGCACCGGATTCATGAATAACGTGCCACAAATCATGAATCGGATTCCCTCTGCACACTCCACAGCAAACTGCACATAGTACAGACTGCACTGTTTTTTCAAAATGTGGGCCAGTGTTTTATATCCAAGGCAAGATCTGGAAGAAGGGTGGACAGATTAGATTAGACAGGTAAATTAGACAGTTTTCTGACACTTTCTGGATGTTCTAACATCTTAAATGCAAAATACTTATAGTAAAGTTGATGTTGCACTGAACTGGACACATGTATCAAAACCAGTGCACTGTACTGGTCTGTACTATGTGCAGTTTGCCTGTGGAGTGCGCAGGGGGCACCAGATTCATCAAAACTAGCGCACGGTTTTCATTAATCTGGCGCCCTGCAATGCTTGGGAAGTGTACACCATTTTTTTGGTTGCATTTTGTTCATGCTGCAGAATTTTGGAGCATGTCAGTAATAAATGTGGTGCAAACTCTGACTCGCCTTTAGGTGCACATTTTTTCTGTCTTTTTGGACACAGGCGCAGACACTTTATAAATACATGTGCAAGCAGTTTGCACATTCTTTTCAGTGCAAAGTCAGACTGGCGCAAACACTTTATTAAATGTGGGCTGATGTGTTGTCTCTTGTGTGATTTAGAATCCCATGCTGTATCTACAAATCCAAGCATCCCAGGATCTCCTGATAGGAATGGCTCCTGTAGTGCTTTTGCACCAAGTGCAGCTGATTTGCCAAGTTCACCTGAAGCAGCTTCTATGTATTGCACCCCCTCAACAGGTATCTTTAAGTCCCAAAGTTTTTCCATTGTCTGTTGTGTATTTTTATAGTAAACCTTAATGCTCTTTAACCACATAGACATTAATGTATATGAATAGGTTTATCCTTCCTAGAAATGGAAACAGAAAGTATATACAAACTGAAGCAAACACAGGTCCAACCTGTACAACAGGAAAAAAGAAATAGATATTAAATTCATCTGCCCCCTACATTATTCTTTGGTAGTGATTGTGAATGCTATTGAGATGATTTCCCTCTTTACCAGCATGCCAATGTCAAAGTCATCCTCTGTTAGCTAAGAAAATTAGACGTACCACCAATATTTCACTCTATATGTGTCATCGCTGTTGTTATCTTTCCTTAGAACTTCTGAAATCGTTCATTGAAGCCCAGAGAACACTATACCATGGAATGTTAGCATGGGAACAGGATCTACTGTATATGGAATCTGTCCTTGTAAACAGTAGGGTCAACGTAAAAACGGGAAAGGCTGTTGGCAAAACAGCTGAGAAGGAACTAGTCAATTATGACATGGCTGAAAAGGAGAGACATACCATTGAAATCCTAAATCTGTTTGAGGACAAAGACAGAAAAGAAATGGAGACTAATATTATTGCACTACTTGGACAGTCAGGAATGGGTAAAACTGTACAGGTCAAGAAGATCTGTCAAGACTGGTCACAGGGGAAGTTTGATCAGTTCTGCTTTGTGTTTCATTTTGAATGTAGACATCTGGATGTAAGTAAGCAGTACAGCTTCAGAGACTTTCTTTTCAAGTTGTCTACTTGTGCTCAGGAGAAGAACATTGATGTCTACCAGTACATTCTAAAAAACCCAGAGAAGGTCCTCCTAATCTTTGATGGCTTTGATGAATTTCAGGACCCAGAAGGTCTTCTTCATGGTTCCTTTACTACATCTCCAAGTAAAACCAATAAAGTTAAAGACTTATTCACTGGACTTTTCCAGAAAAAGCTACTACGTGGATGTACTTTACTGATAACTGCGAGAGTCAAAGAAAAACTCAATCAGTACTTGGGAAAAGTGGACAGAATCATTGAGATGATGGGATTTTCTTCTAATCAGGTGGACTGGTACATAAAAGAGTATTTTAAGGAAAGGCCAGATTTCAGTAATGCACTAGAATGGATTAAAGGTTACCCGTACTTGTTCAGCTACTGTTATATTCCCTTGATGTGTAAAATGATATGCCTTTTTACGGAGAAGACCTTGAAGACTGGAAGCAAAGAGCTACCATTGTCTTTTGCCGACTTTTTTTATGACTTGTATCAAAAAAATGTGAAGGCTACAGGTACTTGTTTTGGTGAAGGGACAATCGTACAAAACTGCACAGTTGACACGTCATGTCTTGATTTGGAATCTGACAAAAAAAGTGGGACACAATTCCAAACTCAAAAACGACCTACTGACAGTGGGAATACTATAGAGCACATACCTCCTTGCAATGCACTAGCACAGAGCTTTTCTTCAGCTCTTCTTACACTTGACAGCATAAGTGACAGGAACTTGGTCAAATATGTTTCTTTTGACCCTAAAAAGAGACGGAACCAAGAAATCTGTCCAGACATGGTACGAAGGTTTTTGATTGGTCTTCTGTACCACAATAATGGAACCCCCAGTTCAAAGTTCAGCAAGCATGTTAAAAAACAGAAGAAATTGACAGAGTATTTTCAGACATTGCATCTTTCAGGGCTCTGCCCTCATAAACTGATCGAAGTTTTACATTGTGTGTATGAAATAAATAATCCACGCCTCATGCGTAGTTTAGTCGCGACACTGAATGGATCAGTCTCGTTTGTTGATACCCGACTTACCCCACCTGATGTGTTTGTATTAAAGAATATATTGAAAATGTCAAAAACAAAAATTTCCTTGGATCTCAGGAAGACGGGCATTGATCCAAATGGATTAAAAGAACTAGTGACTCTAAAGAGCATCACATCCTACAGGTATGCATGGCATGGCATGACATGGAAAGTAGCCACATAGAATGATCTTTTGTTTTATTAAAAAAACTTTTTATTTAGGTGATTATATTATAACTTTAACAAGCAACAGATAAAGATTTCTCTATGAATGATATCTGGCCATGTTTCCCTGGACATGTCTGTTTTATATAAATATTAGTATAAAAAGCTCCATCACTTTTTAATGTGTAACTTGTAATTCCTTTAAAAATGTATGAATAAAATAACTGTGTGTTACCAGTTTGGCACCCTGTAAACGCTGCGACACAGAACCAGAACCAGTCAGATTGTTATTGACAGCCAATTCTGTTACGGCTCTAGCGTTCCACCTGGACATAAAGTTGACTTTCTCTGACATCAGGCCCCCCACTGATCAACTATTAAAGGACAACTACCATCAGAAATATTAAATATGGTAGAGTCCTATAATGAACTTACTCATCAAAAGGTCTTCTGTCTCATACCATTTTTATTCAATCCTATTGTCGGGGTGATTTCCCTGAAAAAGATTTTTATAAAACATGCTAATCAGCGCGCATGCATGAGATTTTCATACTGCTGCCAGTCTTGAGTGATAAGGCGGGACCCGGCTGTGTTAAGAAGAATGGGGACGTGAATATATTATCAGCCCCCAGAGCCATGGTGGCGCTCAGGTGACGTGAGCCGGAATGGCGCTGCTCATTAGCATATTTTATAAAACTTTTTTTTTAGGAAAATCGCCCTGCCCCAGGATTGAATAGAAATCTTATAGGAAAGGAAACCTCTTGATGAGTAAGTACATTATAGGATTCTACCATCAGTATTTCTGATGGTAGATGTCCTTTAATGACACATCAATACTAAATTCTGGAAAAACCTCTTTGTAATTGTACCATTCCCCAAAAAAAAATAAGTTGCTAATTTTTTTTACAGCATCTCCTGTTTGTATTGCCAAACCTGAAGATGACAACCAATAATATTGTATATATTGTAAATATATACAATATTCCTCTGCTAGCCAGCAATTTGGGCCCTGGACAGGGTATTGTATGTAATGCTGACTCTTCAGAAATGGACACTGTATATGAACTGTAACTTTGTGGAAAGCTAGAGAACAGTGGAATGAAATTTATCAAGCATGTCATGTTTTGTCATACACAGAGCCTCCCTTGGTGATACAGTTAAACTTTGGAAGATGTTGCTGGCAGATGGACAGAATTTACTATTGAAGAAATGCGTCAAGAAATTCACATTAGAGCCCTTTAAAGTGGAAACCAAGAAAGATGTCACAGATCTCATAGGTCTTGTAGATATCCAGGGTGACATTTCTGATAGGTAAGAAGTTAAGTATCATGGTTTATAAGGAAGCAGGAAAACGTTTAAAGAGACAAACTTTACAGAATCTCTCACCAAAGTCAAAGAAACAGGCTACTAGAAAGTATAGATGTCCCTACAGAACAAAGCCAGGGATAAGCTGCAGATACAACAATACCTAACAAACACTGAATGATAAAACTAGCCTTAAATGAGGCCCGGCCACTCCTGACAGGATGATACAAATCAACTGACTAGAAAGGCCGAAGGACGCCGGTTCAAATCCTGACACTAAGCTTGGTTTATATTTGCATCATGTGATTATTACAGAAACCATAATACACATAATGGGGCAGATTTATCAAGCAGTCTGAAAGTCAGAATATTTCCAGTTGCCCATGGCAACCAATCACAGCTCAGCTTTCATTTTACCAGTGCTCATGAATATTTTAAAGGGGAGCTGTGATTGGTTGCCATGGGCAATTGGAAAGATTCTGACTTTCAGACTGCTTGATAAATCTGCCCCAATATGTATAATATCATGAAATACTTAATATTGCATTCATTTCCCATTCAGCTCCCCAGATTCAGCACTTGGTATAAAGGAAATTCCTGCTGTGAAAAATCTGAAGCGACTCACATTTGGGTAAGTCACCAAAATCTCTACCTTTAATTTTTCTCTCTCTATTTTTAATTTGTGTTTTTTTGTCCCCAAATTTAGTTGTTTTCTATACATGTATATAATCCATTTCATCCTCTTCTTATTTTATTTGGCCTTGGAAATGCAGTTTTTACTAAGAGAGTCACACATTTTATAAACCTAAAATTCTGTTGCCCTTATTTATCATGGCTTGCAAGCCTGAAATCTTGTGATTTGTGGCGCACGGCCAGAAATGGCACCTATTTCCTCCATTACGCCACCTCCACAACTAGGGACGTGAAGGGGGATGTGGCCGGTGGCAGAGTGGGTCTGCGCCCGTTCAGGAGTAGGCCAAGATGCAAGTCTATGCCAGGTCAGATCTGGCTTGGAAGTGCACTGCTGGTGCAGTGCATCGCAGCTCCCCACCAGGTTTTAGCAGGAGACCAAATCCCCTATGTTGTACCTCTACATTTAGTAAATGTGCTTTTGTCTTTTAGGCTAGGGAAGCGACATGGACAAGATGGCTTCTTAAAGCTTGTGGAAGTCCTTCCAAAACTACCTGCACTTCAACACTTAGAGTAAGCAGTGCAATGTGCCAGAATATTAATTGTGTACCGTATATAATTTACAGTGGTTATGAAAAGTATTCAGACCACTTTAAATTTCTCAATCTTTTTTTCAATGCAGACAATTGGTAAGGTCAAAAAAGTTCTTTTTTTTGCTCATTAATGTACACTTTGCATCCCATCTTGGCAGGAAAAAACTGAAATATAGATATTTTGCTAATTTATTAATTATTCTGTGACACTGATATGCTGTCTATATCTTTCTGATCCTCCTTGAGATGGTTCTACTTCTTTATTTGAGTCCAGCTGTGTTTGAATAAACTGATTGGACTTCATTAGGAAGACACACACCTGTGACCTCACAGCACAAAGTGCATATTAGAGCACATGAGAATCACTAGGTCTAAGGAACTGCCCAAGGAGCTTAGAGAATTGTGGCAAGGCACAGATCTGGCCAAGGTTACAAAAGAATGTCTGCATAAGAGCAAAGTGGTTTCCATAATCCTTAATAGAAGAAGTTTGGGATGACCACAACTCTTCTCGACCTGGCCGTCCGGCCACCGTAAGCAATCATGGGAGAAGAGCCTAAGTGAGAGAGGTAAAGAAGAACCCCAAGATTATTGTGGCTAAGCTACAGTGATGCAGTAGGGAGAAAGTTTCACAACGTCAAGTATCAGTGCAGCCCTACACCAGTCAGGGCTTTATGGCAAAGTGTGCCGATGGAAGCCTCTCCTTGAAGACATATGAAACCTAAATATAGTTTGCAAAAAACCAATGAAGGACTCCCAGATATGAGAAATAAGATTCTCTGTTCTGATAAGACAAAGATTGAACTTTTTGGTGTTAATTCTAAGCGGTATGTGTGGATAAAATCACCTTCCAAATACAATATCAACAGTGACACATGGTGGTAGTAGCATCATGCTATGGGGGTGTTTTTCAGTTGCAGGGACAGGACGACTGATGGCGAGGAAAGAAGTATGCGACCAAGTGAAACCTCTTGTTCACCTTCCAACAAGACAATGACCCTAAACACACAGCTAAAATAACAAAGCAGTGGCTTCAGAACAACTCTGTGACCATTCCTGACTGGCCCAGACAGAGCCCGGACCTAAACCCAATTGAGCATCTCTGGAGAGACTTCAAAATGGCCTCCCCTAACGTTCACCACCCAACCTGAGGGAACTGGAGAGGATCTGCAAGGAAGAGACAGAGGATCCCCAAATCCAGCTGCGAAAAACTTGTTGCATCATTCCCAAAAAACCTCATGGCTTTGCTAGCAGAGTGTACATTAATTAGCGAAAAAAATTACTTTTTTATCTTACCAATTGCTGCAAGGAAACAAAGAGTGAAAATTTTAAAGGGGTCTAAATACTTTCCGTAGTCTCTGTATAATGAAGTACGACTGTAAATGAATCAATTAATTGATAACAGTGCAGTGCTGCAGTTTTGCGCAGAAGGGACTCATTATATGATGCTGTATAATGATGGAGTCCTGCCCTTTCCATTGTGTCTGTCCTTTAACTCCATTCAGAACACCAAGGTTGTGTGAGTTGGCTTGAGAGCTCTAAAATTTGTCTACAAAGCAGATCATTATGGTGCAGCACTTTCACCCTCCTTGCTATCCTCCTCTTGTACCTACAAATGATGCAAGGGCATGTGTATGGTAGGCTTATATCTGGCACATTCCACATCTGTACTGTCCCCTGCCAGATCTTTGTGCCTCGTGCCTCTAAGGAAGCTTGTTGCCTATGCCTTGTGCTTGTGTTGGGAATTCCCGTTGAGACCCCGGTTCCGTCCTTTGCTGCCTGCCCTGACCTTCCGCTACGTCCTCGACTCTGATCCCTGATCTGATTTACTATGGCTGATCATAACCTTGGGTATACAAAAAAAATTCAGTAGAATTTTCAGGTTCATTTAATTTTTTTTTCTCTCCAAAATTCCCCTAGTTTGAACAACCTGACTGAGAATCACATTGGTGATAAAGGAGTGGAGAAACTGGCAGAAAAATTTCCAGAGCTGCAATGTATTCAAACACTGGAGTACGTATTAGAAAATCATTAATGAGTAACGTGATCCGTAAAGAACTACAGGGACGGACTTTTGATTTGGGGTTTTGACCAATTGTGTGACAGTTGGAAGTTCATACAAGGTTATAGTAATAAAAGTTTGGTCATTGGAACAGTGTTATTGAAAAAGCTGAACATTAACTCAGCTGACCTTCAGGAATTTCTGTTTTTTTAAAGGGAACCTGTCACCAGGAATGTCATTTTTAGCTGGTGACAGCTTCCAATATTCTATACCATGCTTATTTTAAAAATGCATTTTGGTGAGTCATGGGAGGGGCAGCTGCTCTCCTCCTTCAACTCATCCAGCTCCCTGAACCTTCCCCACTTCCTATTATGTGCATTGAGCAGGCAGGGGAGGGGGATGGTGAGGAGGAGAGGAAGATAAGTCTCCCCCTTCCTCTGGACTCACCATATGCTACTGGCAGGGAGCCAAGTAATGTAAATCAAACTATTATAAATTACTGAAATAATTCTAAATACTGTCAAGGCATTTTTTTGCCTCAGCATACCAGAGGCTATTGACAGAACCTGGTGACAGGTTTGCTTTAAGTAGTCCCAGTGAATAAAGATTACTGTCATGTCTTAATTGCTTACAGAAGTTACCTTTAATGGGGTTGTACCATGTTTTATTGTTATCACCTGTAGACCCTTAGACATCACTGTTATCCCGTACTGTTGGGGCCCCCATGATCACGCATACGGAGGTCCCATGAGTAGCATTCATTCTCCTGCTCCATCCAGTACAATTGGAGCATCGTAAATTGATAAACACAGTGGGGGTCATTTACTAAGGGCCCGATTCGCGTTTTCCCGACGTGTTACCCGAATATTTCCGATTTGCGCCGATTGTACCTGAATTGCCCCGGGATTTTGGCGCACACGATCGGATTGTGGCACATCGGCGCTGGCATGCACGCGACGGAAATCGGGGGGCGTGGCCGAATGAAAACCCTACGTATTCGGAAAAACCGGCGCATTTAATAACCGAAAATGTGTCGCTTGGGAAGCGCTTACCTTCACCTGGTCCAGCTCGGTGTATTCTGGCGTTTTCAGATGATTTTCAGCGCAGCAGCGCCTGGTGGACGGCAGAGGAACTACCTTCATAAATCCCGTCCGGACCCGAATCCTGATCAGAAAACGCGCCGCTGGATCGCGAATGGGCCGGGTAAGTAAATCTGCCCCAGTGTTCTGATATTTATGGCTCTCTCATAGACAGAGAATTGGATTGTCAGATATATCTTTTCTGCAATTCTGCAAAAAGTGTTCTGCAATTTCTAGCACTCATGTAATATTCAAATGATGTTTGCTTAACCTGCCATTCCATCTTTTTAGCGAGAACAGGACCCCTCTTTCAGAACTCCTTCACGACTGCCATACAGACGTTTATGAAAGTCATTACAGTGACCAACTTCAAACGGCTTTACCTCCTGAACCCTGGCACCTAGAAACCCAATTCTGTTGTCATATAACACACATTTTGTTATTATTTACAGCTTTCTATTTCCTATTGTAACTTGATTCCGTATATCTCAAGCTCTGTTAAGCATCCATACACAATCATTATATCATATAAAAGGGGAGATCCTCCTGTTTAATATGACACCAGCAAGTGTGCAAGGGTTCAGGAGATATGGGTGTTTGATATGTACCCTCCTGAAGGCAGAATGTAGAAGAAGCTGCAGGAAAGACTTTCACTTTGCAGAAGTACATGCACCCTCTGCATCTATAGCTGAACCTGGAAAAGTGTGATAGAATAATGCTGTTCCTATGTATAATATATTTAGGTAAAAACTAATACTTATTGAAAAACTTTCATCTGAAAAATTACAAAAAAGCTTATTTGTTCACATTTGTAGTCAATTATTGGCAAATTTTATAAAGAAAAAAATATGTAATTAATAAAACTATCCTATCAAATTAAAGTCTCATATGTCACGAAAAAACAAAGGAAAAACTGCTATGATATGTAAAGCTTTTCCGAAGATATCGTCATTTTAAAGATGTCAAAAATTGACCTGGACATTCAGGCACCAATGACCTTTGGTCACGAAGGGGTTAAAGATCCTACCGTTTGGTGACTTAAACCCTGGAAAGATAATAATCCCACAGTCATAAGGCTTCTGCAAATACCCTGTTTCCCCGAAAATAGGACATCCCCCGAAAATAAGACCTAGTACAATTTTGTTCAATCTTAGAAATATAAGGCCTCCCCTGAAAATAAGACCTAGTGGCAGTCATTGCAGCACCTCCCTTCAAGCCGTGCATTAGTATTAGTAGATTTTTTTTAGATGCTGCAATAGGTTGTGATATGGGTGAAGAATTGCGGAGTAAAATTACTGACTGTTGCAGGACAAATAAGTTACAAGCAGCTACACGGACATGAAGTGGTCATTTAAGGAAAGTGCTATTGCAAAAACATGATAGAATGGGGCCAAATATTCCAATAATTTTGGAGAGTTATAAGGATGTTTTAGAAGATTTTTTTGTTCACCAATAAATGTAAATTCTTGTTCGTGGAAAAATAAGACATCCCCTGAAAATAAGACCTAGTGCCTTTTAAGGAGCAAAAATTAATATAAGACACTGTCTTATTTTCGGGGAAACAGGGTATGTTCAAAACTTTTTGATCAAAGCATCAACACAAGTGGGGCTGCCCTTCTCCATTTGACATCCACACAAGTACAATGTGATGTAGTCTAAGGCCTTAAAATTACCAGCGTGAGGGGCTGTTACCTACTGCTATAAACTGCAGCTGGTGGATTGAGGTGTGAAGGCAGAATATTTTGTCATATATGTGAAATGTCCCAATTGTCAGAAGCAAAGTCAATAGTAACATTTGTATTTGGAAATTGCATTATACTTCTGCGTTGACTGCATAGGACTAAAAACTCCATGGCTAAATATGTATCCCATGGGTTCCACTGTATGAGTTGTGTGTGTATGAACTTAAGCCAACAGTCTCTGTTTCTTCAGTTTGTCACAGAACAATATCACTGATGCGGGTGCAAAGAAACTAGCCGCTGCTCTTCCATCTTTGAAGTCATTACAGAGACTGAGGTAAATAGAGAATGGATGGGTGGAAAGCATCATAAAGGGTCTTTTCTGTATCATTCATTGTGAAACTGTAGAATCATACTTGTATACATGCCAGTATCTGATACATAATATTTCTGGTAAGTGCTCATGTTATAAACCTTGGCTACCAGTTATATTACGAATGTTACTGATGATCACTGTCTCCGTCTGATTGATAACAGCAAATTATGTGTTTATGATGGATCTTTCCCTGCTGATCAACCTGTCAAATAACATAATTATTTATTACATTGTTGGTAAATAATTACATAAATGTTAAAATGTTACCTTGAACATGTTACCCTGAAGAGTGGTGTGTGAGCTACATTAAAGGGAACCTACCACCACAGGAAATGAATGGGAAGTGGGAATAGGCCCCCCCCCCCCTTTTTGGGCTAACCTCATGTCGGCCGCTACCTTAAGAAACTTCCAAATCGGGGGATATATGTAAATTTTTTTTAAGCGCGCTTACTTCTGGGGCGTGGAGTGCCCGGACATTGGCAATCGTCTTCGCTGCTCTTCGTACCAGTACCCGGCAAATCCTGCGCGTGCCGCCGTAGCTCCCGGCTCTCGGAGCTGTGGGCCGCCGCAAGTGCCCGCGCTGCAATGCGAGCGGTCTCGGACTGCTAATGTAGCGCGGAGAAAGAGCTACCCCGGTGCGTGGATTAGCCGCGACGTGTATCCTCAGTGTCCGGCTACTCCACTCGCCCCAGATAGCCGCTTAAAAAAATTTACATTTCCCCGAAATGTTTGAAGTTTTTTCTTAAGATAGCCGGACGTAGATTAGCAAAAAGGGCTATCTCATGTCCCATTCATCCACGTTCCACCCTGATTACCTTTAGGTAGATCATGGTGGTAGGTGCCTTAAAACATAGCATATATATAGAGCCAGTAGGAAGAAATTGAACATAGTATGTCCCTATCTGCAGACAGCATGTTTATAGGGCATGGAGGAGCGAGTAGATTGGTCACTAGTGTCCTAACTGCAAGACAGTATTTTATGGCCAGAGAAGGAGATGAGTCAGATTGTTCATAGTATCACTATCTGCAGGTATTATATATTAGACAGCAAGGAGCTGACCCATTAAATCTTGAAAACACTGCCAATTTTATTTGCTTTCTTATCTAAATGACACCGCATCAGATGCTCCACAATTGTATCAGGTTTACCCCTGGTATAATTTTAAATTGAGAGAACTATCAAACCATAGCCATGCCCTCATGTATTGGAAGAAACAAAAACAGCCTATGCCTCATGTCCTGCTGGATCCTACAATCAGGTATGGGGTGGTTGTAAGGGCCAGGCTGTATATTGTTTTTTGCTGCTATCTATTACCAAGGGCACATAAAGAATTAAGATTGAATTTTTCACTTTGTTTCATTGCAGCCAATTGTTAAGTTCAAAAAAGTTTTTTCTTTTGCTCATTAGTGTACACTCTGCAACCCATCTTTGCTAATTTATTAAACAAGAAACACTGAAATATCACATGGGCATAAGTATTCAGACCCTTCACTTATTCGTGAGTAGCAGCAGCTTTGGAGCTAGTACAGCCAGGAGTCTTCTTGGGAAGTTTCAACACCTGGTTTTGGGGATCCTCTGACTCTTCCTTGCTGATGCTCTCCAGCTCCCTCAGGTTGGATGGTGAACATTGGTGGAAATCATTTTCAAGTCTCTCCAGAGATGCTCAATTAGGTTTTGGTCAGGGCTCTGGCTGGGGCTTATACTTGAGTATATACTGTATATTTTTCCTATATCACCATGTTTAAAGTCATTACTGTTTGTTGGCGCCTGCGAGAGACTAGATCCTTTTCCTTCCTTCATCATTTTTGTTCCAGGCGGGTTTCTGATAAAATAGGGTTCTGGACAGTGCGTTAGAAGTTGGATTTAAACTTCATTGTACTGCGAAATGTATGATATGGTACCATATTAGGTATCGGAAGAGATTTTAATAGACAGCAGAGAGTAGTGCCTTTTACATTATCTACCCATAGAAGAACCGAAGCTGTGCAAGAGCTGTACATTAATATCTAGCATTATCCTACGTGGGATCATTTGTTTATACATACCTCACTAATTATTGCTGTAAGTCTGTGTTAATTCTATTACATCAGGACAAAAGCATAAAATGAAAGCTTCACGGAAATGGAAGCATCAGATTTCTTTGACACTCTGCACTTTCCCATGCTTATCTTACCGGAAGGATCTCGTGAAGGCAGGTTGAGTATTACTCTCCTTTTTACATGGCATTTGTCTCCTTATGTTCTGAATGACCTGTCGCTTGTCTTTTTCATGAGACGTTCTCCAGGATATACCTGGACCTTTCCCTGCGCGGTTCCCTGTATCCCTTATCCCGGTTAACCAATATAAAATTAACTATTTTGCTCCCAGGTAATTTCTGTTATTCTGTGTCCTCCCATATAGTATACACCTAAGATATCTCCAATATTTCTGATATCATTTGGAGTAACATGGCCTGGCTCATCCCCCCCAACTTCATTTTGAATCATTTGAATCGTGCCAGTCCACAGATTCCAGTGGAGTTGAAGTGTTTAGATGTTTTGTTACTGAGCAACTCAATTTTCACCATGCAAAAAGCTTAATAAGTCTCTCTACTGTGCAGTGTGGATGTCCTGAGCGGAGTCACCTCCTAATGACAGGAGAAACCTGATTTACATGGTACAGTTATTACTCGGAGAATCGACTGAGACCCAAAATTGTGTGACTGTGGTAATCTTCTTATATACGTTATGCATGGCCTCCTATCCTCTAACACTCTTTTAAAAATTATTTCAAATATCTGAATAGGTTACAGAATATCTTCCCAAAACCCCATCATGCTGAGATTTCACTGGCTGTTACAGGTCAAATGAGCACATCTTACCCTCCCGCTGTGCTGCTGAAAACTTCCTTCTGCTCAGGCAGTGAGGGGGGAGGAAAGCATGAGGAATGGGGGAGACATTACAAAGCCTGTGAATCTGCACGCATGCGGGGCTCTGGGAATGTGCCCAGAAGTCTTCAGGCTCCCTAGCAAATATTTTTACTTATTTAGAAGGACAAAGGCATGGAAACAATATAGAAATTACACAGTCAAGTGCACTGCATCTATGAGTATGTCTATGGTTTATCATGATGGTTTTGTGTAGATTTCTTAGTTGGGGGAGTACCCCTTAGCTGGTTGTAAAATTAGAACATCAATTGCCATGACGAAGACTTAAGGGACAAGGATATAAAAGCGATTGATGTAGTCAAATCCTTATTTATAAGAACACATATTCAATTCTTTTTTTAATAAATTTGTTACATATGATCTGTAAACTATAATAAAGTAGAACAAACTAAAAAAAATAATGTTTGTTTAACTATGACTATTTAATGGTTAAATTTAAATTCTTTGAGGGATATCACCCAAAGCCCCATAAATATTACTTGTGTAGGTATCTGATTGTGGTTTCTATATAGTACTACATGGCTTGTGTACTATTACTAATACAGTAAGATTATCATTGTCCAATGAGCTCCATAACACTAAATCACAAAATCTGCACATGATACTGTGGATTCATTGACTATAGCCCGATACAACCTACACAACCATCACAACAGGTAGATAGAGGAATAGGGCTGTGGTTCCTCTGGTGCAGTAACACTTTCTGTTGGTGGCCAAGAATCTTTGTAGGCTAGGGAGGTCTACAGAGAAACTGTTCGTGAACAATTAGGGTAGAATTGTTCCTGAGGGTGTCAGGAATGGGTATAGAAAGGCCGCTATCTGTCATTGGTGGGTTTGTTGCTTGCTTTGGAAGGCCCCTTTTATTCTATCATATGTAACGATCCATAACCGAGAGGTGACTGTTATGTGGCCCGCACAATAATGATCTGTTAATGTCATATATGTATTGTTATATTTTAAGGGGATATCATTCAAATATAAGTAACTTCACCATGGCTGGAGGCTCTTGACATGTGTTTGTCACAGTTGTCATAGTAAGTCAAGTCATACTGGTTCAGGTGCTCATCATTACTCATCTTATATATTCGGTACATACACTAAATTACTCATTCTGTGATTGCTTCCTGCCACCTGCTCCGCTGGATCAGGTCCTGTCGTTTACCACACTCCTCTCAACACCGTTTCCCATTCACTGGTGAGGCTTGTGCTTGTGTGTAACAACCTTTACTATGCATAGAGAGCAATTTTTTTGTAACTGTTGTAATTCAGTTGGCTTATATTTATGAACGCTCCTGCCACCAGTTTGTTTGTCGGACTTGCATTTTTTTACTGCAAACTCTTACACATTTATTTATACAAGTTGTCGAAACAATTTGTGGCGCAGCTGCACTGTACCCTCGCACCATAAATTTTTCTGCCACTGAAAGGGGTGTTCTGGGCACAATCAGACCCCCGCCCCACTCGCGACCATTTATCATGCAGAGTCCGACAAAAAGTTTTCGACACTGTCGAGTAGTGCAGGGGCAACCGATTCCTGATACGTGCCACAAATATGAATCGGTATATCCCTCTGCACAACTCACAGCAAACTGCAACAAGTACAGACTGCAATGCACTGTTTTTTCAAAATGTGGGCCGTTGTTTTTAGTACTCCAGGCAAGATCTTAAAGAAGTGGAACAGAGTAGATTAGACGGACATGTTTTCTGACACTTCGGGAGTTTATCTAACATCTTAAAGAGTCAAATATACTATATAAAGTTGCATGTTGCCTGACTGGACACAGTATCAAAACAGTGCACTGCTACTGGTCTGTCCTATGTTGCGTTTCCTGTGGAGTGCGCAGGGGGCCCAGCTTCTCACAACTAGCTGCCGGTTTCATAATCTGGCGCCATGCATATGCTGGGAAGTGTACAACCATTTTTTTGGTCCATTTGTTCATGCCTGCAGAATTTTGGAGCATGTCAGTAATAAATGTGGTTGCAAACTCGGACTACGCCTTTAGTGCACACTTTTTCTTGTCTTTTGACACAGCCGACACTTTATAAATACATGTGCAAGCGTTTTCACATCTTTTAATGCGCAGTCAGAACTGTCGCGCAAACCCTTTAGTAATGGGCTGATGTGTTGTCTCTTGGTGATTTAGAAATCCACATGCGTTCTACAAATCCAAGCATCCCATAATCTCCTGATCGGAATTGCTCCTTGTGTGCTTTTGCACCAATCAGCTGATTTGCCCAGCTCACCTGAACGCAGCTTCATGTATATGCACCCCCTCATAACAGGGTATCTTAAGTCCCAAAGTTTTAAACATTGTCTGTTGTGTAGTTTTATAGTCAAACCTTAATGCTCTTTACTACCAAATAGACATTAATGTATAGAATAGTTTAATCCTTCCAAATATGAACAAAAGTATATCCAAACTGAAGCCAAAACAAGTTCAACCTGTACAACAGAAAAAAGAAATAGATATTTAAATTCATCTGCCCCCTACATTATTCTTGGTAGTGATTGTGATTGCCTATTGAAGTATTTCCTCTTTACCAGCATTCCAATGTCAAAGTAATCCTCTGTTAGCTTAAGAAAATTAACGTACCCACCATATTTTCACTCTATATGATGTCCATCGCTGTTGTTATCTTGCCTTATAGACTTCTGAAATCGTTCATTGAAGCCAGACGAACACTATACATGAAGTTTTTATCATGGCACCAGATCTACTGTATATGGATCTGTCTCTGTAACAGTAGGGTCACTATAAGAAACGGGAAAGGCTGTTGGCAAAAAGCTGGAAGGAACTAGTCAATTATGACATGGCTGAAAGGAGAGATCCATATCCATTGAAATCCTAAAGCTGTTTGAAGGACAAGACCAGAAAAAATGGAGACTAAATTTATTGCGACTCGTGGGACAGTAGGAATGGGATAAACTGTACAGGTTCAAGAAGATCTGTCAAGACTGGCACAGGGAAGTTTGCTCAATTCTGGCTTTGTGTTTCATTTTGAGTGTAGACAGCTGAGTAGGTAAGCAGTACAGCTCAGAGACTTTCTTTCAAGTTGTCTACTTGTGCTCAGAGAATAACAAGAATGTCAACCAGTACATTCTAAAAAACCCGAGACAGGGTCCTCCTAACTCTTTGATGGTTTTGCTAATTTTCAGGACCCAGAGGTTCTTCTTATGCTTCTATTTACACATATCCAAGTAAAACCAAATAAATTCTAAAGCACTATTCTACTGGACTTGTCAGAAAAAGCACTACGGGATGTACTGTTACTGATACTGCGAAGAGTCAAAGAAAAACTCATGCAGTACTTGGGGAAAAGTGGACAGTAATATTGAATGAGGGATTTCCTATCATAAGGTGGACTGGTACATAAAGAGTATTTTAAGGAAGGGCCCAGATTCAGTAATAATGCCTTAGAATGATAAAGGTACCCGTACTTGTTTCAGGCTTACTGTTATATATTCCCTGTGGTGTAAAAGATTGCCTTTTTACGGAGAAGAACCTTGAAGACTGGAGCAAAGGCTGCCATTGGCTGTTTGCCAGACTTGTTTTATGACTTGTATCAAAAAATGTGAAGGCTAAGGTACTGTGTTTAGTAAAGGGACATCGTAAAAATGGCCACATTTGACTCGTCATGTCTATGATTCTGGAATTGACAACAAAAAAGTGGGACACAATTCCAAAGCAAACAACCTAACTGACAGTGGGAATACTAAGAACACAATACCCTAGCAATGCACTAGCACAAGAGCGTTTTACTTCAACTACTTCGTACACTGGACCAGCATAAGTGACAGGACTTGGTCAATATGTTCTTTTGTGCTAAAAGAGACGGAACAAGAAAAGCTTCCAACTGGTACGAAGGTTTTGATTGGCCTTCTTGATACCACAAATAATGGAACCCCATTTCAAAGTTCAGGCAGCTGTATAAAAACAGACAAATTGACAGGAGTATGTTTCAGACATTGCATCTTTCAGGCTCTGCCTTCATAAACATGAGCGATTTTTACATTGTGTGATGATATAACTAATCCACGCTCATGCGTAGTAGTCGTACACTGACATGGATCCAGTTCGTTTGTTGATACCACACTTTTACCCCCCTGTGTGTTGTATTCAAGAATAATATTGAAACTGTCAAATAACAAAATTTCCTGGATCTCAGGACGCGGCATTGATCCAATGGATTAAAAGACTGTGACTCTAAAGACATCACATCCTACAGTATGCATGGCATGGCATGACATGGAAAGTAGCACATAGAATGATCTTTTTATTTAATTTCAAAAAAAAACCCCCTTTTTTTATTGGTTGATTAATAAACTTTACACAAGCACAGAAAGATTTCTCTATGGAATGAATCTGGCCAGTTTCCCCTGGACATGTCTGTTTTCATCAAAATATTAGTATAAAACGCTCCATCACTTTTTAATGTGTAACTTGTAATTCCTTTAACAAATGTATGAATAAATAACTGTGTGTTACCATTTGGCACCCTGTAAACGCTGCGACACAGAACCCAGTAAACAGTCAATGTTATTGACAGGCCAATCTGATTTACGGCTCTCATGCTGTCCCACCTGGACAAATAGTTACTTTGCTGCTACATCGGCCCCCAACTGATCACTATGTAAAGGGACACCACCATCAGAAATATTAAATGTGTAGAGTCCTTAAGAACTTATCCATCAAAAGGTCTTCTGTCTCATACCATGTTATATTATTCAACCTCTTTGTCGGGGTGATTTCCCTCAAAGATTTTAAAACATGCTATCAGCGCGCATGCAGAGATTTTTCATACTGCTTAGCCAGTCTTGAGTGATAGAGCGGACCCGGCTGTGTTAAGAAGAATGGGGACGTGAATATACTTTATCAGCCCCAGAGTCCTTGCTTGCGCTCAGGTGCCGGTGAGCCGAAGTGCGCTGCTTCATAGCCTATTTTATAAAACTTTTTTTAGAGAAATCGCCTGCCCCAGGATGAATAGAAATTTTTTGAAGGAAACTCTTGATGAGTAGTACATTAAGGATTCTACCATCTCAGTATTCTGTGGTAGATGTCCTTTAATGGACACATCCATACTAAATTCTGGGAAAAACCTCTTTGTAATTGTATCATTCCCCAACCTTCAAAAATATAAGTTACTAATTTTTTTACAGCATGCTCCTTGTTTGTATTGGCCAAACCTTAATGATGACAACCATAATACTTGTATACTTTGTAAATATTACAATATTCCTCTGCTAGCCAGCATTTGGGCCCTGGGAATGGTATTGTATGTAATGCTGACATCTCAGAATGGACACTGTTTAGAACTGTACCTTTGTGGAAAGCTTTGAGAACAGTGGAATGAAATTATCAGCATGTCAGTTTTGTCATACACAGGCCTCCCTGTGATACAGTTTAAACTTTGAAGATGTTGCTGGCGGATGGCAGAATTACTACTTGAAGAAATGCGTCAAAAGTAATTACAATTATAAGCCCTTTAAAGTGGAAACCACAAAGATAGTCACAGATCCATAGGTCTTGTAGATATCAGGGTGACCATTTCTGATAGTAGAAAGTAAGTTATCATGGTTATAAGGGCGCGGAAAATGTTTTAAAGAGGACAAACTTTACAGAATCTCTCCACAAAGTCAAGAAACAGGCTACTTACTAGAAGTATAGATGTCCCTACAGAACAAAGACCAGGGATAAGCTGCAGATACCACAATACCTAAAAACACGTCTGATGATAAAACGCTACTTAAATGGGGCCGGCCACTCCTGACAGGATGATAAAATCAACTGACTTAGAAGAGGCCGAAGGACGGCCGGTTTCAAATCCCCCTGACACTAAGCTGTGGTTATATTTGCATCAGTGTTTTACGAAACCATAAATACACATATATTGTATACATACAATGAAATACTATATCGCATTCATTTCCCATCTTCCAGCCATTCACATTGGGATATAAAGGAAATTTCTGCTGTGAAAAATCTGCAGTCGATCCATTTGGGTAAGTCACAAAATCTGCTTCTTGAGTTTTTATCTTCGTATTATTTAATTTGTTTTTTTGTCCCCTAATTGAGTTGTTTTCTATTACATGGATCTATAACTCCATTCATCTCTTATTAATTTTATTTGGCCTGGAAATGCAGTTTATATATCTAAGAGAGTCACACATTTTATAAACCTTAAAATTCTTGTTTGCCCTTATTTTATCATGGACTTGCAATGCCTGAAATTCTTGGAATTGTGGCGCCGGCCAGAAATGGCACCTATTTCCTCCTTACGCCACTCCACAACTAGACGTGAAGGGGGGATGTGGCCGGTGGTCCAGAGGTGGGTCTGCGCCCGTATCAGTGTAGGTCCAGATGCAAGTCGTATGCCAGTGCAGATCTGGCTTGGAAGTGCACTGTGGGCAGTGCTCGCAGCTCCCCACCAGGTGATAGCAGGGAGAACCAATCCCTGATGGTCAGTGAGGAAACTTTTCAGAGACTGAGTGCCCAACTACACAAAGACCCACTATATTCGCAAAGTGGTCCAACACAAAAAATTAATTTTGATATTATCTCTCCTCTGTCACAGCTTCTTGATACCAGCACTCTTAGGCCCCATAAGCTATAAAGTCCCAGGTGAGGCTGTCACGTTGAAATAGCTCTTGCGCAGCAAGTCTAGCCAGTGATGGCAAACTTTTAGAATCCGGTGCCCAACTACACAACAAAGACCTCGCTTATTTATCGTAAAGTGCCAACACAGTATATATGGAATTTGTGATTTATAACTCCCTTCCTGTCCACAGCTTTGCATTGAAACCGGCACCCTGGGACACATAAGCAGAAAAATAGTTCCAGGTAGAGCGTCCATTAAAAATGCTTGTGCACAGCAAGATCCTGGGCTTGTCTGGGGATCGCTGAAGATACCTGAATGCATCTCTGGTATGGCCTGAGTTGTCCACGAAAAGGGCTCTGAGGCCCCCTCTGGACCCAGTGCCATAGGTTAGCCATCACTTTGTCCTAGGCTGTCTGGGACTGCAGGAAGATACCGAGGTCTCTCTGGTGATGGCTGTAGTGCCCACGAAAGGGCCCGAGTGCCACCTCATGGCACCAGTGCCAAGGTTAGCACATCACTGCCCTAGTGTATCACGTTTAGTAAATGTGCTTTTGTCTTTAAGGCAGGAAGGTGGACAAGAGCGCTCTTAACAGAGTGTGGAAGTCCTCCATAACTACCTGCACTTCAACACGTAGAGTAGGCAGGCAATGGCCAAATATAATTGTACCGTATATAATCTACTGGTGTTATGAAAGGATATCAGACCACTTGTAAATTTCTCAATCTTTTTTTCATTGCAGACAATGGGTAAGGTCAAAAAAGTTCTTTTTTTGCCTCCAATTAATGTACACTATGCATCCCATCTCTTGGCAGGAAAAACTGAAAATAGAATATTTTGCTATTTATTAATTATTCTGTGACACTGATATGCTGTTCTATCTTTCTGATCTCCTGAGTGGTCACTTCTTTTTGAGTCCAGCTGTGGGTTTGATACACTGATTGGGACTTCATTAGTGAGAACCACACCTGTGACCTTCACAGCATCAAGTGCATATTAGAGCACCTGAGAACCCTAGTTAAGGAACTGCCCAGGAGCTTAGAGAATTGTGCCAAGCAGACAGAATCTGGCCAAGGTTACAAAAGAATGTAGTGCATAAGAGCAAGTGGTTCCTTAATCCTAATAGAAGTAGAAGAAGTTGGATGAACCCACAACTCTTCTCGACGGCCGTCGCTCCACCGTAAGCAATCATGGGAGAAGAGCCTAGTGAGAAGGTAGAGAAGACCCCACGATTATTGTGGCTACGCTCAGTGATTGCAGTAAGGTAGAGAAAGTTTTTTAACACGTCAAGTCTCGTGCATCCCTACACCAGTCGGGCTTTATGCAAAGTGTTGCCGTGGAAGTCTCTCCTGAACCATATGCAAACCTATATCTTCTGCCAAAAAACAATGAAGAAACTCCCAGACTATGAGAAATACAGATTCTCTGTTCTGGATAAAGACACAGATTGAACTTTTTAGAGTGTTAAAATTCTAAAGCGGTTATGGTGTGGATAAAATCACTTCAAATACAATATCAACAGTGACACATGGTGCTAGTAGCATCAGCTAGGGGGGTGTTTTCAGTTGCGAGGGACCGTACAGACTGATGGCTGAGGAAAGAGTATGCGACCAAGTGAAACCTCTTGTCAACTCTCCACAGACATCCCTAAAAACACAGCTAAAATAACCAAGCAGACATTTCATCACAACTCTGTGACTTCCTGCACTGGTCCAGACAGAGCCCGACCTAAACCCATAGCATCCTGGAGAGACTTCATAAGGCCCCCCTAACGTTTCAACCCAAC
Source organism: Engystomops pustulosus (assembly GCA_019512145.1). NCBI lineage: Eukaryota > Metazoa > Chordata > Amphibia > Anura > Leptodactylidae > Engystomops > Engystomops pustulosus. Next base: position 26,574,468 of record CM033648.1, on the reverse strand, counting down.
CCACCTAGGGAACTGGAGAGAGGATTGCAAGGAAGAGGACAGGAGGATCCCAAAATCCAGCATGCGAAAAACTTGTTGCATCATTCCCAAAAACCTAATGACTTTGCTAGCAGAGGTACACTTAAATTAGCGAAAAAAAATTACTTTTTTAATCTTACAATTGCTGCAGAACCAAAGAGTGAAAATTTTAAAGGGGTCTAAATACTTCGTAGTCTCTGTATAATGAAGTACGACTGTAAAGAATCAATGATTTGATAACAGTGCAGTGCTGCGTTTTTGCACAGAAGGACTCATTTATATATGCGGTAGAATGATGGAGTCCGCCTTCCATGTGTCTGTCCTTTAACTCCATTCGAACACCAAGGTGGTGGTGTGCTTAGCAGCTCTAAATTGTTGTCTACAAAGCAGATTCCATCATTATGGTGGCAGCACTTCACCCTCCTTGCTGTCTCCTTTGCACCCACAACACTGACAGTATGGGGCAAATGTACTACTACAATGATGCAAGGGCATGTGTCATGGTAGCTTATATCTGGCACATTCACACATCTGGTACTGTCCCCTGACAGAATCTTGTGCCTCGTGCCTCTAGGAAGCGGCTATGCTTGCTCTTGTCGTTTGTTTGGGACAATCCTTGAGACCCCGTTCCGTTCCTTTGCTGCCTGCCCGACCTTCCGCTAAACGTCCACTCGACTCTGATCCCTGATTGAGTTACTTATGCTGATCATACCTTGGGGTATACAAAAAAAAATTCAGTAGACATTTCAGCGTTCATTTATCTTTTTTCTCTCCAATTTCCCTAGTTTGAACAACCTGACTGAGAATCACACTTGGTGATAAAGGGAGTGGAGAAACTGGCAGAAAAATTTCCAGAGCGCAATGTATTCATAACACTGGAGTACGTTTAGAAAATCATTAATGATATAACATGATCCGTAAAGAACTACAGGGACGGCGTTTGTTTTGGTTGTTGACAATTGTGTGACAGTTGGAAGTTCATACAAGGTATGATTGAAAAAAGTTTGGTTCATTGCGACACAGTGTTATTGAAAAGCTGAACATTACTCAGCTGACTTCCCGGATTCTGTTTTTTTTAAGGGATACCGGTCAAATGAATGTCATTTTATAGCTGGTGACAGCTTCCAATATCTGATACCAATGCTTATTTAAAACTGCATTTTGGTGAGTCATGGAGGGGCGTTCTGCTCTCCTCCTTCAACTCATCAGCTCCCTGAACTCCCACATCTATCCATTAATTGCATTGAGCAGGCAGGGGTAGGGATGGTGAGGAGGAGAGGGAAGATAAGTTCTCCCCTTTCCTCTGGACTCACATATGCTACTTGGCAAGGGAGCCAGTAGATTAAATCAACTATTTATAAAGTACTGAAATAATTCTAAATACTGTCAAGGCATTTTTTGTTCCTCAGCATAGCAGAGGCGATATGAACCTGCGTGACAAGTTGATTTATTTAGTAAGTCCCCGGAATCAAAGATTACTGTCATGTCTAATTGCTATCGTAAGTGTTACCTTTAATTGGGTGGTACCATGTTATTATTGTTATAAGTAGACCTTCGTAGACATCACTGTTCTCCGTACTGTTGGGGCCCCCACTGATCCGCATCGGAGGTCCATGAGTAGCATTATCATACTCTGTCCATCCAGTTACAATTGGAGCATCATAAATTGGATAAACACATGGGGCGTACATTACTACAGGGTCACATTCGCTGTTTTCCCGTACGTGTTTACCTCGAATATTTCCGATTTTGCGCCGATTGCTAACCTGAATTGCCCCGAGATTTGGCGCACACTGATGATGGAATGGTGGTGGCAGCACGGAACTCGGGGGCGTGGCTAACGACAGAAACCTCGTGCTTCGGAGACCTATACGGAAAACCGGTGCAGATTTAATAACGAAAAGTGTGTCTCTTTGGGAAGCGCTTACCCTTCACTGGTCAGCTCGGTGTATCTGTGTCGCCGCGTGAGATTATTTGCGCGCAGCAGCGCCTGGTGGACGGCAGAGGAACTAACTTCATACATCCCGTCAGGACCGAATCCTGTCAGAAAAATCGCCTGCTGGAATACGCGAATGGGCCCGGGTAAGTAATCTGCCCCGTGTCTGATAAATTTATGGCTCTTAGACAGCAGAATTGGATGGTTCAGATATATCTTTTATGCAATTCTGCACAAAAGGGCTCTGCAATTTCTACACTCATTAATAGCAAATGATTTTGCTTAAACCTGCCATAATCTCTCTTTTAAGCGACGAACAGACCCCTCTTTCAGAATCCTTCACGACTGCAACATACAGACGTTATGAACAGTCATTACAGTGAACCAATGTCAACGGCTTTACACTCCTGAACCCTGGCACCTAGAAACCAATTCTTTGTCATAAAACACAACATTTTGTTATATTTAACGCTTCTATTCCTATGTAACTTGATTCTGTATTCTCAAGCTCTGGTAAGATCATACACAATCATAATATCATATAAAGGGTGAGATCCCTCCTGTTTAATATGACACACAGGTGCAAGGGTTCAGGAGATATGGGTGTTTAGCTATGTACCTCCTGAAGGGCAGAATGTAAAGAAGCTGCAGAAGACTTTCACTTTTGCGAAGTACAATGACACCCTCTGCATCTATAGCTGACCTGAAAAGGTGTGATAGAATAATGCTGTTCCTATGATAATATAGTTTAGGTAAAAATATACTTATTGAAAAAACTTTCTCTGACAAATTACAAAAAAAGCTATTTTTCAATCATTGTAGTCATTATGGCAAATTTTATAAAGGAAAAAATGTACATTAATAAAATAACTATCCTATCATTAAAGTCTAATATGTCACGAAAAAACAAAGGAAAAAAACGGCTATGATATGTAAAGCTTTTCCGCAGATATCGATGCAGTTTAAAGATGTCAAAAATGTGACCGGACATGTCAGCACCAATACCTATTGGTCCGAGGGGTTAAAGACCTACGACCGTTTGGTGACTTCAATCCCTGGAAGATAATATCCCACCGTCATAAGGCTTCTGCAACAATAGTTCAAAACTATTGATCAAAGCATAACACAAGGGGGTCGCCCATCTCCATTTGACACCCACAAAGTACAATGTGATGTCGTACAAGGCCTACCTTCACACGAGTATGGTGGGAACGAAGTACGGCCGATATCTGTCCCCCACAGATTGGCTGATTAGTGGGCGCATGTCGCCTACGGGGCAGTACGTGACAGCAAACTCTGATCCGTACACGGAAAAAAAGATAGGACTTCCTGCCTCACTCCTCCATCCTCATCCACGAGTGCACGCTCATGCCCGTACGGTGCGTGCAACAGCAGTGTGATATAGCCTAAGGCTTAAAATTACCAGCCTTTAAACTGCAGCTGGTGGATTGAGGTGTAGGAAGGCAGAATATTGTTGCATTTTGAAATTCCCCTATGTCAAAGCAAAATCAATAGTAACCATTTGTATTTGGAATTGCATTATACTTCTGCGTTGACTGCATATACAAAACCCATGGCAAATAATGGTATCCCATGGTTTCACTGTATAGTGTGTGTGTAGTGAACTTAAGCCAACAGTACTCTATGTTTCTTCAGTTTGTAACAGAACAAATCACGATGCAGGTGCAAAGAAACACGACGTGCTCTTCCATCTTTGAAGTCATTACAGAGATGTGAGCTAATAGGAAATGGATGGAAAGCATCATAAAGGGTCTTTTCTGTATCATGTCATTGTGAAACTGTAGAATCATACTTGTTACAGCCCAGTATCTGATGACATAATATGTCTGGTAAGCTGCTCACTGTTACTATAACCCTTGGCTGACCAGTTATCGAAAAGATTACTACTGAGATCACTGTTCCCCGTCTATTGATAACACAATTATGTGTTAGATGGAATTCTTTGCCTGCTGATTAACTGTCAAAAATAAAAATATTTTTATTACATTGTGGTAAATAAGTACAAATATGTTCAACATGTTACCTTGAACATGTTAAAAATCCTGAGAATTGGTGTGTGAGCTACTTAAAGGGACTCCACACGATTCTACCTATAAAGGTAGAACGGTGTGGTAGGAGATGAATGGAAGTGAGATAGCCTTTTTTTGGGCTTACAGCCTCATGTCCCGCTACCTCTAAGAAAACTTTCAAAATCGGGGGATATGTAAATTTTTTTAAGCGGCTATACTGGGGCGTGGAGTGGGACATTGAATATATTCCGGGCATCTTCGTACCAGTACCCGGCATCTGCGCGTGCCGTAGCCTCGGCACTCGGAAGCTGTGGCACGCGGCTAGAAATGCAGCCTGCGTTCCGTCTCAGAGCTACGCTCAATATGTCGCGGAGAAAGAGGCTACGCGGTGCGGGGATAGCCGCGATGTAAGTCCTCGTGTCCCGGCACTCCACTGCCCCAATAGCCGCTTACTTAAAAAAATTTACATTTCCCTGTTTGGAAGTTTTTCTTAAAGATAGCGGGACGGTGAGGATTAGCCCCAAAAAAGGGCTATCTCATGTCCCATTCATCCACTTCCCCTGATCACCTTATGTAGATCATGGTGGGTAGTGTGCCCTTTAAAGCAATTATAGAGCAGTAGGAGAAGATTAACATAGTTTCCTATCTGCAGACAGATGTTATAGGGCAGGAGGAGCTTGAGTAGATTGTACATAGTGTCCTATCTGCAGACAGTATGTTATGGAGCAGGAGGAGATGAGCAGATTGTTCATAGTATCCTATCTGCAGGTATTATGATATAGAGCAGGAGGAGCTGACCCAGAAATCTGTGAAAACTGCCAATTTATTTAGCTTTCTTAATCTAAATGACATCGGCATCAGATCAATTGTTATCAGGTTTACCCCTGGTATATTATTAAATGATGTATTGGAAGAAACAAAAACAGCCTATGCCTCATGTCCTGCTGGATCCTACAATCAGGTATGGGGTGGTTGTACGGGCCAGGCTGTAAATTGTTTTTATATTGCTATCTATTATCAAGGGCACATAAAGAATTAAGATTCCTTTGAATTTTTCACTTGGTTTCACTGCATCCAATTGTTAAGTTCAAAAAAGTTCTTTCTTTTGCTCATTAGTGTTCACTCTGCAACCCATCTTTGCTAATTTATTAAACAAGAAAAACTGAAATACCACATGGTCATAAGTATTCAGCCCCTTTGCTCAGTGTTGAGTAGAAGCAGCGTTGGAGCTAGTGCAGCCACGAGTCTTCTTGGGAAGATGCAACAAGTTTTTCACACCTGGATTTGGGGATCCTCTGCCTCTTCCTTGTAGATCCTCTCCAGGTCCCTCAGGTTGGATGGTGAACATTAGTGGAAGTCATTTTCAAGTCTCTCCAGAGATCAATTGGGTTGAGGTCTGGGCTCTGGCTCGGCCAGTCAGGAATGGTCACATGGTTATTCTGACATCTCTGCTGTGTTATTTTAGCTGTGTGCTTAAGGTCAATGTCTTGTTGGAAGGTGAAACTTTGGCCCAGTCTGAGGTTTTTCTCTGGTAAGAGGTTTTTATCCAGGATATCTCTGTACTTGGCTGCATTCATCTTTTCTTCAATTACAACCACTCTTCCTGTCTATTCCCCCATAGCATGATGCTGCCACCACCATGTGTTACTGTTAGGATTGTATTTGGCAGGTGATGAGAAGCGCCGGGTTTTCTCCACACCAGAGAATCTTATTTATGAATAGTCTGGGAGTATTTTTTTTTCAAAATTGTATTCGGCTTTTATATGTCTTGGAATGAGGAGAGGCTTCCATTTAAGGATTATGGAGGCCACTGTGCCCTAAGGAACCTTGAGTACTGCAGAAATTCTTATGTAACCTTCACCAAGTCTGTGTCTTGCCACAATTCTGTCTTTTAGCTCCTTGGGCGGTTCCTTAGATCTCATGATTCTGATTTGCTCTGACATGACCTCCAATTAGTTTAATTAAACACAGCTGGACTCCAATGAAGGAGTAGAACCATCTCAGGGAGGATCAGAGGGAAATGGACAGCATGTGAGTTAAACAATCTAAATACTTATAACCATATGATATTTCAGTTTTTCTTGTATAATAAATAAGCAAAAATCTACATTTACATTTATGTTTTTATTTCTGTCAAGAAAGTGTACATTAAATGGAACCTGTCAGCAGCAATTGACCTAATATACCACTAGCAGTATTTTGCCAAGTAACTGAACACCTTCCAGATCGTGTTTCTTTCATGACGCAGTGTGGGGCGTCTCAAGCAGAAAATCAACTTTGAAGTGAGATGTAAACTGGTTGTACAAAGTAAAGGGGGTGGAGATTATAACACTGAAGTCAAGCTCTCTCTTCCTCAGAAAGCCCCCATCACTGTAATTGATGGTCCTGCATCTAGAGACCTCACTAACCAGATCTCCTGAAATACGGTGCATGATGACAATCACAGAAGAGGAGGCATTCACAGCTCCCCACCTTGACTTCAGTGTTAAACTCTCCTCCTTGATTTTATACAACCAATTTACATCTCACTTCAAAGATGATTTCTAGATGATGCCACCACACTGGGCCATGAAAGAAACAAAAACTAGAAGGTTTTAGACTGTTTGACAATACACTGGTAGTGGTTTATTAGGCTTATTGCTGATGACAGGTTCCCTTTTAATGAGCAAAAAAACCTTTTTTGATCTTGCCCATTGGCTGCAATGAAAAAGAGTGAAACATTTAAAGAGGTCTGAATACTTTCCCTACCCACCGTATACAATGTTTATGTCAGACTTATTCAAATCAGATAATTTTTCTAATTGTTAATGAGCGAGACCAATTTCATGTAGCACTGAACATACTAAAATCAGAATAGTCAAGTATGTAATTTGTAGATTGTGCTGGTCCCTCTGCGATTGATATTCTTTATGTTGCAGCAAAGTAGAACTATGATATGATATCCAGTACATGACTAGCACTTATGTAAAAATACAAATTGTCCAATTTTTTCTCCTTATTTGCAGCCTACTTTCTAACAATGTCTGTGATGCAGGAGCAGAACAATTGGCCAAAATTCTTCCTGATATGACATCCCTCCAGGCATTACAGTAAGTGCATAGGGACAGTAGCAACTGTCATTTATCCATACTAGGGTATTTGGGTGTCATGGGGTTGTGAGTGTCGGGGGGAGGAGGGGTCTTCTGCTGGAACCCTTGTTCCTAGAATTTGTGGTGCCAGGGAGTACCCTGCTTCTGCCATTTGTGAAGGCTGAACTTGTCTTAAAGCATGATGTGAACATACTGTAGCCTTATTCAGTAAGGTAATTCTTTTTGTTTTCAAATATGAATAAAATAAATTTTCTCTAATATTGAATGAATTGCTATTTTATTATTCACTAACTGTTATATTTATTTTTCTTAAGTTTGGAATTCAACAGAATCACATGTACCGGAGCTGAGCAACTCGCTGCAAGTCTTAAGATGTGTCCGAAAATGAGAAGTTTAGGGTATGTGCAAGGTTTTTGCTGTAAGGAAATAGCGTCATCTAGTGTTAGAAATTGAGAATGCAAGGCAATATTTCTCGCATGCAAAAGAGCTTGGTATGATTTTAATATTTTAAACAGGATTGATTGGATTGATGCTAGAAGAATAAAGTTAGCTCTTTGCCAATAGGAGCTTTATGTTAACCCCCTAGTTGGGTTGATTTTGTGTTTTCACTAGCAGAAGGTATGGCTGCGATTGTATGGAGTCCACTACTGCTCGCTATACAGTAGATCAGCCGTGCTATAATGATTATTAGTAATAATAGTGACCCTTCATCCAGAGCCTCACGTATCATTTTGTGTCTCTGTAGGATGTATAGTACGAACATTCCTTATACCAGTCTACAGCGTCTTCTGCAGCAAGATCCACGAATCAGCTATGTCTCCATTGGGTGATAAGGTATTTGTTTTAGCATATTTGGAGGGTTTTCCAGCCTCAGAAAAATCGTCAGAAAATACCTTTGCATGAAAGTGATCATTTTAAATTTTGGGTCAATTTCTGAACATGTAAATGGCAGTGTACATTTATGTATATATTTTTTTGGTCTGGTAACATTATGAATTTTTAGAAATTGTTTGCACATATTAAAAGCTAAAAAGAAATCTTATAGTTTTTATGCAATGTTGCTCTATTTGTCTTTTACAGCGTGCATTTTTGCATGCATACTGCTTAGTCCACTTGTATGCTTCCAGACAGCTTGTTCTCTAGCTCTCATGTCTACTCTGTGCTTGTTCAGGTTTCATTCACATTCATCACATGAATTTTTTTTTTTTTTTTCATATCCTCAAATCTGCACGATTGCAGATTGTTTTACCATCAGTTGTGCTTACTGATGGTAGATGTGTCCTACTAAGAAGTTCCCAAGGAACAATGTTCCTCAGGAATTCTTTTATTTTAACTCTATATGCCGCAATTGTGGCAATATAGAGTTATAAAAATGATGCTAATTAGCCTGAGGTGCTCTGGCTACATCACTGGTGGGACTAGACCAGGCTTGTATTGGTACAGGGGAAGTGTAAAAATTATAAGACGAGATGCTCTGAGGTGCTCCGGTGACGTAGCCAGAGCAACCCAGACTGATTAGCATAATTGGAGCATATAAGTGGGTCATGTTCGGTCTCAAAAGATTCTGGATGGGTCTCATGGCACCAGAACTGTAGTCCTGTGACCTCCCATTGACATGTGAGAATTCATCTGATCTGATCCAGGCCTGAGAGATTCCTTTAACACACCTAAGGGCCGAGGATTTGACTACACAACCTATAAAAGCACATGGGCCCCTTTGCCCATTGTTCTTTCCCTAGAGGATTATTATATCAAGATCACATCAAAAGGCAGAATCTGAAAGTGCTGGCCATCCCTCCTCATTGGCGCAGAACACTGTAATAGACTTTCATTGCATTGCTTACACTTGTTGTACTACGCTTGTAACTCTTGTACACTCTGTTAACTATACATTTATTCTCTTGTGCGTATTGTATTGTATTGTTTAGTATTTCCTTAAAGGAAATCTACCATTTGATTTGATGCATTATGAAGCAAACATACCTTGAGACAGCTGTAGCTACACTGATGCAGGATCAGATCTTGGTTAATCCCTTAGCTGAGTGGTTTTTCTGATAAAACAATTATTAAATTATGATAATTTAACAGTCTAGCTTCTATGGCTGGTCAGCACTTCTCCTAGCACATTACTTATTCACTGGTTCACAGGATGATGTAATCCCTGGGTTGTGCCTGAAGGCAGAATAATCAATTGCTGCACCATCCCCCAGCTGCTGTGTATGAGTGATCCAGCTCAGGTTGCTTAGTCATGTCTTGACTAACTCATGACTAAGCTCCATGTGTAATGACGAGTTCTGTGTGTAATGTGTTCATGTAGGCAGGCAGCCTGACCCAGCTTTCCCAAGGTCCTGAATGTTATAATAGTTTTTTCAGCAAAACCACTAAACTCAGGGATTAACCAAGATATGTTTCTGCATCAGTGTAGCTACAGCATTCTCACGGTATGTTTGGTTCATAATGCATCAAATCAAATGATAGGTTTCCTTTAAGGAAATTAAATATATAAATCTGAATTGTTTTTTATCTTGATCCACAAATCCCCACGTCCGTGTCTCGGTTATATATGCGCTACCTGGGTTGACTTCTAGCCTGATATAATCCTGTTACGGCACAGGCTTATATCTGATGAAAGTTAATGGCAGACGACCATGCCCACAGGGCTCTATTTCACTGAGGCGAGTGAAAGGGGAGTGATGTGCAGGATTGTGGGAGAGTGTTATATGGACAACTCTATCTTACTTCCCATGCCCTCAGGAAACCGTGTGTTCATGAAGTGCAATGAAAAACAATAACTGATCTTGTGTACTCTTAAGGCATCTGCATCACATCCTACCAGAAGGGACTAGTAGTTTAATGTGCTAAAATTAAACTGGTGACAGGTTCCCTTTAAGATATAGTCATAATTAGAGATGAGCGAGCACTAAAATGCTCGGGTGCTCGTTATTCGAGACAAACTTTTCCAGATGTCTCGAATAACGAGCCCCAATGAAGTCAATGGGAGACCCGAGCATTTTTCAAAGGGACCATGGTTCAGGAATAAAATGTGTTATTTAATTGAAAAAGAATGTCTTCTGATAAGTGATCAGATGTATGCAAACATCTGCAATCTATTCTTCACTGTTCCGTGTGTATATTATCTCCCGACAAGTTATCAGATGTGAAGAACAGTGAAGAATAGAATAAAAACAGTGAACACAGTGAACACAGGATCATTTAAGTGAAAAACGCAGTGAAAAACACAGTGAAGAATAGATTGCAGATGTTCGGCACATCTGCTTACTTGTCGGGAGATACGCTGTCCCGGGATCCGCTCCTCTTCTTCCACTGAAGTCTCCCCGATCTCTCTGCCCTTCCCGATGTCTCTGTACCCGCCGCTCCCCCGCTGTCTCCGTGCCTGCCGCTCCCCCGCTGTCTCCGTGCCCGCCGCTGCCCCGCTGTCTCCATGCCCGCCGCTGCCCCGCTGTCTCCGTGCCCGCCGCTGCCCCGCTGTCTCCGTGCCCGCCGCTGCCCCGCTGTCTCCGTGCCTGCCGCTGCCTGTGCTGCTCCCTGGTGTCTCTGTGCTGCTCCCTGGTGTCTCTGTCCTGCTCACCGTGTTCTTCAATGTGTTCTTCACATACTATTTTGTTCCGCGCGTATCTTCCGACAAGTAAGCAGATGTGCCGAACATCTGTAATCTATTCTGCACTGTGTTTTTCACTGTGTTTTTCACTTAAATGATCCTGTGTTCACTGTGTTCACTGTTTTTATTCTATTCTTCATTGTTCTTCACTGTGTTTTTTTTTAATTAAATGCTCGATCTCGAGCAGGGGAAATACTCGTCCGAGCAACGAGCCGTTTCGAGTACCTTAATACTCGAACAAGCATCAAGCTCGGACGAGTATACTCGCTCATCTCTAGTCATAATCCTACTAACCACCAAGGTAGTGTACAATGTTTACTAAATGTTTTGTTTATTTTTCAGGCAAGAAGCAAAGAAAAAACAATGAATAATCAGAATATTCAGAATTGCACTAATGAAAAATTTACCAATGTTTGTATTTTACATTCATCCCATAATAACAAATTATGTTATGTTTGAGAGATAAAAACAAGGGCACAGTCAAATGATCTTCTATGTGTAACCTACTGACAGATCCTTTGCTGCTATTGGATGCGCAAGGATACAAAAGAAGGAAATGTAAGAATGCTAGACCCAAAGTTACTTTGGTAACTTAAAACTTATTTGGGACTAAAATGCCACACACCACAAAATGTCTCAAAAGTGAGATCAAACAGGCAACTCATCACATGTATCAAAAAAAACCTTAAGATACATTGCAATGATTAAGTAGACCGACTTCAGGAAACCTGAAAAAGTGACAGCCGAAAAACTATGATACATGTGCCCCAGTAACTTTTATTGCACAAAAACATCCACAAAAAGGCAATTATTTGCACTATTACTATGACAACTGTTTGCACTATATTGTAGTGTTGTGCCCAATTCTTAGAAGACGATATCTCACACATAGAAGGGCTGCAGTTCCATGCCCCTCCTCTGGCTACTATTACTGCATCACTCAGGAGCTGAGAAGATTTCTACAAAAAGTCTGGAGCCGTGGAATGGGAATCTATGGGCCACACTGAGAAATTGTGTATCAATAGTTAATGTGAAGCCACTGCCAAACTACTTGGCAGCCAATATGCACATATTTCAGCAAAGATCCCCAAAAATTGGTTAAAAAAATTATACAATTTTCAATTTAACCTTAACCCCTTACCGACATGTGACCGACAGGGCCGAGCCCTCTCCATAGCCGGTAAGTCTTTGCTGCATATTGCAGCAAAGGCTTGTCGGTAACACCCGCGATCGGTGCCAGCACCAATCGTGGGTGTTTTCCTGCTGATCGCTGCCGTCAAAGCTGCTGGCGGCTTCAAAAAGATGGTGGCGCATGGGGTGACGTCATCGGGGAGCGGCGATCCATCGCCATGATACTTCGGGTTAACCCATGCATTATAATGTCAGCACATTGTAATGTATGAGGAGTAAAATCCCCATATACAGCCATACTGTAGTATGGCAGTATATGATAGGATCGTACAGACACCCTAGGGTAAATGTACCCTAGGGAGTCTGCAAAATAGTAAAAATAAAAATTAAAAAAAATATAATAAGAAAACCTAAAAACTCAAATCACCCCCCTTTCCCTAGAACTGATATAAATATAAATAAACAGTAAAAATCATAAACACATTAGGTTTCGCCGCGTCCGAAAATGCCCGATCTATCAAAATATGATAACAGTTTTTCACTGCGGTTAGCCCCGTAACGGAAAATCGCGCCAAAATCGAAAATGGCACTAAAAATGTCCTAAAAATGATAACATTGTAAACGTCATCAAAATCCGCAAAAAACTACACCACCCACAGCTCCGTACACCAAAGTATAAAAAAGTAATTAGCGTCAGAAGATGGCAAAATCCCCCAAAAAAATTTGTACAGGAGGTTTTAATTTTTTTAAATGTATGAAAACATTATAAAACCTATACAAATGTGTTATCCCCGTAATCTTACCGACCCAAAGAATAAAGTAGACATGTCATTTGGGGCGCTCAGTGAAATCCGTAAAATCCAAGCCCACAAGAATACGGCGCAAATGCGTTTTTTCACCATTTTCACTGCATTTGGAATTTTTTTCCCGCTTCTCAGTACACGGCAGGGAATATTAAATGCCATCACTATGAAGTGTAATTTGTTGCAAAATAAGCCGTCACACAGCTCTGTACATGGAAAAATAAGTTACAGATTTTTGATGGTGGGGAGTGAAAAATGAAACCGCAAAAACGAAAAAGGGCTGTGGCGTTAGGTGGTTAATCATTTTACACATGATGCAACAAGTTCTAGAGCAACATGAGTGACTTTATGTTCATACTGATAAATCATGTGATTTATGCCGATACCTTGTAAATATAGTGATCTGTAGTCAAATTCATCTTTTTACTTTATGTCTATTTCAAACAGACTAAAGGTATGATTTTGGAACATTTGCAGCACATGGCGAGCTCTAGATTGAGTGAGGATAGTTTTATGCACTGTAATATGTTGTTTTATATTTGCACTATATTGTACAATTTGTGAATGTTATTTTGTGTTTTTAGCCCTTTTTCTGCTGCTTTTATACTTGAATCTTGTAATACATATTTGACAATCAAAAACCTTAACAATGGTTCTCGTATTTCTGGACTGTGGCTTACCTATACATGAATGATATGTGACTGCATTTCTATCTATTACATTATTGATTTGGGATACAATGCCATACTATCCATGGTCTTGTAACCCATCATACTTATTATTGTGCATATTCTCCATACTGGTCTGCTGTACAGGCAGTCCCTGGGTTACTTACAAGATAGGTTCTGTAGGTTTGTTCTTAAGTTGAGTTTGTATGTAAGTTGGAACTGTATATTTTATAATTGTAACCCCAGGCAGAATTTTTTTTGGTCTCTGTGACAATTGGATTTTAAAAATGTTGGGTTGTCATAAGAACCAGGATTAACAATAAAGCTTCATTACAGACACCTGTGATAACTGTTACAGCTGTTTATAGCCTGGGGCTAAAGTACAGTAAATTACCAACATCCAGGGGTCCGTTTGTAACTAGGGGTTGTCTGTAAGTCAGGTGTTCTTAATCAGGCACTGGATGTTGTGATATCTCTATGATGCCATGCGGTGAAGTTATATTTTCATAGTGTAAGTGGTAAGTATGATGGTGGTTTATGGGGTAGATATTCCAAGGACACATGGGGAAGGGCATCACTGCAGTACCCACATATAATGTGGGTATAATTTTAAAGTGTTCTTCCAAAATTTACGTCTCATCTATGCACAAAATAAGTGCTAAACGTCTAATAGCTGAACCCCACCGTACCGGTGAATGGGGGTAGCAATGGTGTGGCATTCTTGTACTTGCCCTTCCTGTTCCATAGGCTCCACATACATTTAATCTACTCCTTTAGAGACTACGCCAGCGTTTTCTATAGTGGTCTCGATACACCCTTTACTGTAGGAGCCATGCACCCAATTTATGCCAAGATGTGCCCCATGTGCCTTTAAAGATTTCATCATTTATTTAAAGGTTTGCACAGAAAACGCAAAACATTGTCACTTTTTCCAATAAAGAGGTTTGCCCATGAAAGAAAGTTTTAAAATTTTAATCTCCTAGTCATGTTTACAGAACAAACATTTTTAAGCCCTTACTTTACAATTTTACTCAGTTTTATTGCTGTTCTAGCTCCTATCACTCAGTGATGGTCAGTGCAACATTCCAGTGTGTGAGCGAGGACTCTAAGCAGACACTTTATGATCCCTCTAATGCTATGAGATACAGTGTGCTGACAATGTGCTTAGATTATCAAGGCACAGGTTTATATATACTTTTATTTACCTTCTGAATATTGTACTAGTATTTGACACATAGAAAGAGTGATGAGACGGATAAGAGATGAAAGAGGGTCTGCAGAAAGCACTGCAGTGTGCAGAAGCTATTCATGAGAAGAATCTGACCATAGTCAGGAGATTCACGAACTGATAGAGACAGGTTGGAATTATATCTGTGAAATTCTTTATTTTTGTCAATACACTAAATTATCGAATGTTATAGAATATTATTTTGTTATCCTGAGTATATTTAAGAATCTTGTCTTTATGGGAATACCCCTTTAATACACGTGTCAATGGGTGTTGCATTTCTGCTGTATTGTTTTGAATAAGGCATTTAACAAGGTACATGACATTGTTTTTGTGCTAATATACAGTATATAATGATGGGTATAATTTTACTTTTGTCTCTAAATGGGAACATTAAAGTCACAGTGTGGCTACATTATTCCCCTAGGCACATAATTATGGACTACTATAATTCAGTGATGCAGCTAGTAACTGCAAGTGTATCATTCAATATGTACTATGTCTCTAACTACTGACGATGGGGCGAGCACTCAAGCTCTGTACCCTGAACCCCCTCCCAAAAAAAAAAAAAACAGAATTGGATGCTATATATAGTGTAAAGAGCACTTTAAAAATTTGTTACAGATGTCCCTGTGCCATGTGGAGCCACAGAGCTACTCTATTAGTGTCTGTAGCAAATTTTAGGAATTTTCCATGTAACAGAGGGTCTTTGTATGGACTTGGTACAAGCATTGCACTGTATGCAAAGAATGTGGAGATAAAATCGTTCCTCACTCTCCATTTGGTGTAGAACTATGGGGAGCGATGGATGATTTTACATGTTTGGTCCTGTCATTATTACCACTATCTGCCGATACTGTTGCCAGTGATTTTATGTTGTCAGAATGTGTAATAATTTGTAATATTCAAAAAATTTTATAACGGTTTTTAATAAATAAATTTTAATAAAAAAAAAATAATTGTATCACTGTAATATTACATGGTAACTACATAGATGAATGGCTGTCCATGCACAACACTGACAGCTCAAAGCCACCACAACAAGAGATTCTCCACATAATGGTTCACAGAAGGGATGAATTTGGACCTATATTGAAGTCAGTCTTTTTAATTATTTATCAAAATTGGTGGCCTTTTTGGACATTGAGTAAGTTAAAGAGGTTGTCTGAGACTGAAAATGAATAGTCCATCCTTAAGGCATGGACATGTGATGCCTAGGCCCCACATTGATGCAGGCAGTGTAACCAAGCCACTACAGAGTGTACAGAGCTATTTCATTTCAGCTCTGATTCAAATCAATGGAGGCTACACTGTAATAGCAGCTCTTGGCCACTCTAGATTGGATGCAGCTGCCTGCTTCCAGCTCAATACAAGTCATTACTGCAGGGCTCAAATGTCAAACCCCTCTTATGTCCACTCTTAGACACCCATTAAACACTTTCTTGACTGCATGTGACTTCCATGAAAAAGGTCTCACAATACATTTCACAGTTGGCTCATCCATAAATATGGAGATGCCTGGTGCCACAGCTTAGCCCAGTAAAGTGAATATTTTACAGGGCACTACCTAAAGCGAAATCAGACCTCTCACCGATCTGTGTCACTATTCCACACCAATCCTAATGACTATTGCCCTGTAGCATAAACCATCCTTAAAGGACATCTACCACCAGGATGAAGGATTGTAAACCAAGCACACTGACATACTGGTGTGTGCCCCTCTGGCAAGATCCATTCTTATTTTAGCTTCTTATGCCGTTTTTTTTTTTTTTTTTTACAAAAAAGGCATTTACAATTATGCAGATGAGTCAAATGGCTCCACAGGCTCATTTGCATAATTTTTGCATTCTTTTTTTTCTAAATAACAAGGACATAAGTAGCTTAAAGTCACCATATTTGCACATATACAGCCAGTTACATGTTCCTTTAGAGCTCTATTCACTAACTGACACCCTTCTTTTAGCTAAAAATTGTTTTGCTTACATCCACATAAATCACCTTTTATCTTATATTACCTGGCATCAGAGGGGGCGTGTCCTGCTCAGACAGCCCCTCCCATCTAAACCTCCCCAAGCCTTATGCCTCCTTACTGATCACAGTTCATGTCATGTGACCAGAGTGACATCATCTCAGGTACTTTAGCCTCTTAATAATAGCAAACTGTAACCTATGAATGTATCTGACCACATGAAGTCACAGCAGCCTCCATGGACTGTTACTCCTCCTCATCCTCCATGGAGGCTGTTGTGATTTCATGTGATCACATACATGGTGTACAGTTTTCATGACTCTCGGCAGTCACTGCTGGCCTATGTAGTGGGCGTTTTTATCTCTCACTTTTCACGTTTTCAATCATATAATCCAAGCAGCCCCATGGTATAAAATGAGTTGAGTCTTTTATCTGGGGAGATACATTTATACATCTTGTAGAACAGATGGAGCTCAAGTACCATACATCATGCTGAGAGCTTTACTGATAAAGTGTTTTCTGCATAACAAATAGTATTTTGTAGTGACAGTATTTATTTTTCCATGCTATGTACTGGGAAGCAAGGAAAAAACTACAAATGCAGTGAAATTAACAAAAAACATTTTCTTATGGGTTCTGTTTTTAAGGATTTCACTGTGCGTTCCAAATGACTCCTCCCCTTTATTCTTTGGGTCTGTACAATCACAGAGATACCAGATTTATACAGTTCTACTAGGTTTAATTAAGTTTAAAAAGTAAAAATTTCCATTTTTTTGTGTTTTGAAATGGCAAGAAAGTGGAGATTCTGATATGTTCGGTTAAGGGGTTCACTGCCGGGAATAACTGTTTTAATATTTTAAAAGATCAGACAATAAATAACATGTTTATGATTTTTTTGGTTTATTCATACATTAGTTCTAGGGATAAGAAAATGATTTCATTGTTTCATGCGGTCACATGTTCCATGGGCAATGTGTTTTGAAACGCAACGCAATCATAGCAGGAAGGGGCTTGTGCCAATCACATCTGCACTTGAGAGGAAACATATATGATCGGTAACTAGCACCACGTGTTTTGCATGTAAACAAGGTGCTTGTTCCTGATCGCATACGTTTCCTCTGCAATGCAGATGCAATCATCACAAGCTTCCCACGTTATGATTGCATTGCGTTTTAAAACACATTGCCGATGGAACATTGACGGCACAGCTGAAGAGGGCTAGGTATGTTTGTGGAGGGCCCTGAGCCCTCTTCCATAGCTCCCAACCGTCAGGGATTGGGGGGGACTGTCCGTTTTTTTTTTTTCACTGTGCCTCCATCCCGGGTGGTTGGGAAAATGTCCCTGCATGTCCCGGTTTGTCTTGCCTCCTGATTCCCCCCCACCTCGGGCGGTTGTGCCCCCCTTCTCCAAGTCAGCTCAGAGTGCAGGCATCAGAAGAAGAAGCAGGACTGCGGCGGGAGAGTGAGGGAAAGGTACGTAACAAGTTTTTTTGTTTGTTTAATAATTTGGAGGGGAGAGGGGCCACAATATAAGGAAGTATGGAGGAGGGAGGCCACAATATGAGGGGGGATTGAGGATAGGAGGCCACAATATGAGGGGGTGGAGGGCAGAAGACCACAATATGAAAGGGATGGAGGAGGGAGGCCACAATATGAGGTAGATGGAGGAGGAAGGACAGGAGGCCACTAGGGAGGATGGAGGACAGGGGGCACAATATGAGGGGGGTGGAGGGCTGGAGGTCACAATATGAGGGGGTGGGAGGACAGGAGGCCACAAGGGAGGATGGAGGACAGGTGGCACAAAATGGAGGGCAGGGGGCCATGATGGGGAGGAGGAGAGGATAGGAGGAGGGGATGGGGTAGGAGTACATAAAGTATTATATATAAGTCAAGGGGAGATAAATAATAGTGCGGGAACAAATGTAAAGGGAGGATAAAATTAAAGATGGGCCATTATATGTTGCATTAGGAGGTATTATATAAGTCCATAGGATAGAATTCGGCCATTATACTATGAGGGGCCATTAAGGTCAATATTATACTTATAATTATGTGTTTGGGGGTGGGGCAATGGGTGTGGTTTAGAAAAAATGGGGGGAGCTTTTTGTTCCTCTTTCTCTAGCCCAAAAGTTGGGAAATGTGAATTTGGTTTTCAAACATTCTTAAGGCCACTGAAACCCTCTAGTACAGTGGTGGAGAACCTATGGCACGGGTGCCAGAGGTGGCACTCAGAGCCCTTTCTGTGGGCACCCAGGCCTTCACCCCAGCACAGAGTTTGCCAGCTAGATGGATTGTCATTGCAGCTCCTGCTCTGGGTCTCCTGATTCTCTCTCTTCAGAGGACCCTGGAGGGAAGCTACAATCCAAATTTCTCCATCATCTTTCTATTGTATTGGTGAATTCAGGAGGCCAGTATGATTAAAACCTGTGCTACAGCAAGAAGCAATAAGTTACTGCTTAAATTGTTATGTTGGCACTTTGCGACATATATGTGGGTCTTGGTTGTAGCTCCGGCACTCTGTCTCCAAAAGGTTCGCCATCACCGCTCTAGTTCCTCACAGTCATTAAGGTGCTAATGGGTTTAGTTAGTGTCCATTTAATCCTCTTCTAAAAAACGTCCAGTAAAATCCATGGACATAATAACAGATCCGTGTTCCGTTATTATTGTTTCAGTAACGGAGGTCCGAACGCAGGTGTGAACTGGGCCTGAAGTGTTTTTGAGGGAAGGGAAATCATCAGCACCGCTACCATACAGGAGGTAAAATAAAATTGATGCATTGTATGTACAAGTAATCATTTCTTGTCACTGATAGTAATGTACACAGGGATGATGACACTGGACCGTGGCGCGTGTGAGTGACAACCTATCTTGTGTGTGAGTCCCCGCCCCCGGCAGGCTGCTCCCCGCCCCCGTGTATGTATATGAGTGTCGCTCTGCAGTGGCAGGCAGTGCCCGGGCCCCGCACCGCTGGATCCGCATGAGCTCCCCTATATGTTCTACGTGGGCTTGTTCTTCGTCAATGTGCTGATCCTGTACTATGCCTTCCTGATGGAGTACATCGCCCTCAACGTGGGCATCGTCTTCCTGCCCGAGGACATGGACCAGGCGCTGGCGGAGCTCGGAGTGTTGTCAGACCCCGCATCGCTGCTGTATGAGGCGGGCAGCGACATGGACGTGCTGGACGGCTACCTGGACTAGTGATCCGCCGCTCTGCAGCATGGCCCCTGCCCGGAGCACTCCCGCACCTACAGTGAGTTACCGGGGGACGCTAGAACCCTAACAACCAATCACATTGCAGCTGTCATTTATCCAGCGCCTGCGCAAAATGAGAGCAGACATGTGATTGGCTGCTTTGGATAAGTCTATGTACAGTTATAAGACCCTTGTATGACCTGTATGTCACATGCTCCTCCTACCTCGTCCCGACTACCCCTCCTGCTGCTCACATTCATACAAAGTAGTTGTATGGAATATGTAGGTAATAAAGTTATCACATCACGTGACCCGGGCAAAGCGGCTTCACAATGGACAAGGCTTCACCATGGGGAGACATTCGGAAACATTGCGGGCCGTGCGCCAGTTTTATGATGGACTTTGCACGTTCTATTATGTGTAATCTGCTTGCACATGTAGTTAGGAAGTGTCTGCGCCACATTAGTGTCACACGCGACTGTTTTGTGGCACAGCTGCACGAGGCATCATGCAAAATAAATAAGGGGGCGTTCTGGTGCTCAGCTGGACCGTGCGCCAGATTTATCATGCAAAGTCAGACAGAATTGTGTCACATGCCCCATGTTAAAGGTGCACCATAAAAAAAAAGTAGGTGCACTCTGTCGGCGCAGTGCAGGGGGTGCCAGATTCATGAAGAACATGCGCCACAAATCAGCAAAACAGGAGCACTGGACCACACTTATTACAGTGTTTGTTTTCTGTTTTACTTTGCACTAGAAAGAACGTGCCGACTGCTTGTACATGTATTTATAAAGTGTCTGCGCCGAATTTGTGTCGCGGGTGCACTGTGTCCGGCAAGACGAAAATAATGGGGGGCATTTATATAAAATGTCGGTGTCTGCACCGGTTTGGTAACTGACATGTCAGTGTTTGCACAGGCTTGGTAACTGACTTGCTCTTGAAATGGAGATACTTACTTAATATTGTGGAGCTGTGCAGATACATTTCTGGCACAGAGACCATTTTCTGTCCCTGGGACCAGAATCTGTCCTGAGCTCCATTAATGTGTGCAGCAGTCGTGTTGCAGAACAAGCTGAGCGCTGCCCTGGAGTATAGCAATGGCCACTGTAGCAATGCATCGGTGGCTGACCTCATCCGACACGTTGGCCAGTCGGAATTGGACGCCAGAAGGACAGATACAGGACACATCCTGATGTGGGGAGTGTTTTGCCTCCTGCATCCCAACACCCATCTACATGTTATAGACCGTCGTACAATTAAAGGGGTTTTCCCATCTGGACATTTAATTAAATTCATTTACCATATGTAAACATTTCTTCAATTGGATGTTATTAAAAAAATGTTCCTGTGTGAAGATAATTTCTCATAAATGTCACCATGTTGTCCTTTAGAAACAAGATGGCTTCCTCGGATACGACCACCTCACATTTTGGCAGCGCTGGCCAGACATGCACTATTGAGCCCTGCCTGACCACCTGGATTCAGCGTTCATTACCACAGGACTGCTGTGGGACATACAGTAAGTCCCAGGCATTTCATTTTGTAAAACCTTTTTGTTTCTTTTGTGCAATCACTCCAGCAGAGGTGGTCATATCCAAAGAAGCTATTTCGTTTCTAAGGGACCATATCACTACATTTATGAGAAATTATCTTCACACAGGAACATTTTTTTTAATAACATCCAGTTGAAGAAATGTTTATATATGGCAAATTAATCCAATTAAATGTAAATGCCCAGATGGAAATACCCCTTTAATCCAAAATCTATGATAACCATTGCAGTAGAACTCAATTTGATTTTAAACTCCACCTTTTGGGTACGCTAGTGTAGGCTGAGTGCAATCGCACGGCTTTGTGTCCCAGCTAAACCCAATTTCTTTGGTTCTACTTTCTGCCAGTTTACAGCGGCCAAAAATGGCTAAGAACTATTCCGCCAAAGCACCTTTTCGGAGCTAGCGGAAAAAAAAATTCTTTTGGTGCCACCTGCTAATAAATCGGTTGGAAAAGAAGAACATGCAATGCGAGCGCAAAAAAACTGGCGGAAGTGCCACAGTAACTGTCCCCCAATGTGCTCCTAAAGGGGCGTGTTACTGCTTAGTAGGAGTATTTATTACTGATGTGCTCCACCATTCTGCAGCATGAACAAAGTGTACCCCCCTCCCCCCCAAAAAAGTGCTGACTTTCTAAGCAGTGCAGGGGTGCATTTTACACACTCCATAGGCAGTCCTCATGAATCTGGTCCCCCTGCACTGCTCTGAAAGTGTGCACCATTTTTTTTTTTGTACAGAATTGTGGCACACGTCCTTAATAAATGTGGTGCGGACTTCAACTAAACGGCCCCCTCAGCTGCACATTTTTTTTTTTGTCTTGTCAGACACAGCGCATCCCCGACACAAAACTGGCGCAGACACTTTATAAATACATGTGCGAGCAGCTTGCACGTTCTTTCTAGTGCAAAGTCATACAGAAAACTGGCACAAACACTTCTGTCCTTCTGTGCTGTAGCTTCACAGGCTGTTACTCTGTGCAGGAGCATTACCCCTATCCCTTTTCTTGCTGTAATCTCTCACAGTGGGAGGAGGGATGTGCTCCTGCACAGAGGAGTCCTGCTCATACCCCCAGTAGCCTTCTGGCAGATTGGAATATTTTTAAAAGTTGATTTTAGAAAGAAGCCATGGACAACAGTCCCAGTGCCTGAATCTACGAGTAAGTGTCCTTGGTGTAATGCTTGATTTTCTTTTTATGGTACATTTCCTGTAAGGGTATATCCACATGTAGTGCAGGAGACAAATGTGCAAATTTAATTAGACTATTTTTGTGAGAGCAGAATACAGGAAACCCTCTCATGTTGCTTTAGGGAATTAGGAAATAGAAATATGCATGTGATGTATGATTTGTGAATATCTTAAACAAAAACAGAACTGAACTAGGGTGAGGCGAGAACTCCCAAATATATAAATGTCTTATTTGTCTGGGCTGGGGTATTATAAGAAAATGTCAGGGCTGGGGTATTATAAGATATTGTTTGAGCTGGGGTGTATTATAAGATAATGGGGCTTATTTACTAAGGGTCCGCGGACCGCATTTTCGTTGGGGTGGTGTTGGCCGTCGGACAACCTGACTGATTCTGACAAAGCGCAGGATTTAAAATTCAAATTGTGTCGCAAGACATGCACTTACATACACCGGGACCTGAGCGGGGAAGCGACACATGCAAGAAATCGGGCTCACAATCTTGTTGAATCGCGGCAGTATTCATTCTCGTCGGACAACGCACCTCGGGGATCGGGTAAGTAAATGTGTTCCAATTTCTGGGCTGGGATCTGTATCATGAGATATTGTATAAGTTGGGCTAGGGTCTGTATTATGATATAATGTCTGGGCTGGGTCTATATCTAAACTATTTGCCCAATTATTGTCTGTATAATACTATGAAAATGCTGCCCTCTGACCAAAAAAAAAAAGGCTGACCCGTAACACTAAATACCTCATTCTGCATCCCATTTACAGAAATCTAGTTTCCATAAGCTGCAATATTCTAGATTTCTGGAAAGGTATCCTGGCCCCAATGTCACTAGTACAATGTATCAGTCATCACTAAGTCTTATGCTTGTGTGTTCTGTAGTCTCACAGCTTATTGTAAAATACCTTCCTATGATGGAAATCTTTCCTAGTTATCTTTCCTCTAGGGTCAGAGGTTGTCACATTGGTGTCACAGCCCCAGCAACCAATATGCTGTGACCCCTTCATTCTCAGACTTGTAGAAGCTTCTATCATAAAGTGAGAGAACATCTTTACGAGAAACTGAGAACCCCCCCCCCCCCCCCATGTAAGTGAGGATTTTTGGTTTTCTGTTAGGTTTGTCCGCTGCAGCCTCACATTACACAATAGCTTATTTCTGCAGCATAGCCTTCCCCACTTCTATAAATGCACATGTACATTTTCATTATTAATGTGTTTGTGGAACCCAGAAAATCTATATTTGAAGTATTTTAGGACCCAAGGTTGTGCTTGGCCTATACCACTACTCTCATTTTCTTTTCTCCTGAATCAGCACAAGGTGATCTTACAACACTGACTGATATGGCGTCTCCTTGAAGCCTGTGCAGCGTCTGACCATACGTTTATGTTATGACTGTCAGCATCGGGCTGCAGAAGGTGCAGTCACTTTTATCATCATTATTAATTCAGGAACCCAAATGCTGTCCATGTGCCATCATCAGCTGGCATTGTCCTGACCTCTGAAGATTCAAGGACATACTGGAACTGGGAATTGCTGCAGATGTACAGTGCAAGGCTCCATGCACATGTCCAAAAATGCGGGCATGAGCTATCCGCAAAAAAGGACGGCTAGCTTCAGGCCGCCACAGACTCGAAATGTGCACTGGAGGCCGCACCACGAATGATAGAGCAGGTTCTGTTCCTGCTCAATTCCCTATGAAGATAGGAGGGGTGACCACTCATCCCCCACTCTCTCCGGCCGCCTTGCGGCTTACCGCACATATCTGCTAATGCGGACGTGTGCATGGAGCCTAACTGGAAATTAATGGGGCTTTCCAAGGCTAACCAAAACACCACTGTGGGTTGAGAAAAGATTAAGATAAGATTAAGGAACATGCCTGAACCGGAGCCTATGTGAGGACCAAGGTCAGTGGCACACGCTCGTGGCCATGAATCACATAACTTTTGCTGACCAGATTTAAGGGAGATGGAGGTGATATGAGAACAGGGGTCCATTGTAACTAACCCCCAAATGAATCGAGCAGCTTGTCGCACATTGGACAGTGCCGTACTATGGATGTGGATAGGGGATTATTCAATGTTATTGGAATACCCCTTTAAAGTAAATCTAAAATTAAAATCAAGCATATGTGTTATCCCCTCTTCTAAAATCAACTTTTAAAATTATGCTAATGAGTCTGAGCGTTTACATTGTGCATGAAAACCCCCCCTTCCTTCTCCCACTGTGTGCTGAAACTTCCTCTGCTGTTGAGATTACATCAGGGAGGACAAGACAGTGTGACAGTCTGTGAAGCTACAGCATGGAGGAACCCCACATCAGTGTTTGGGTTAGCCCTCTAGTCACCGTTCTATAGAAGCCTATTTGTGATCTATACTTTCCATAAGCATTCCTAGAAGATCTTGTTCTGTGTCACTCATGTAACTACTTTTCTCTTATTTTCTAGTTTCAGACAAATGCGGAATATGCAGAGAAACTGGAAAAAAACATTGATGTAAAGAAACGCTGTGAAAGTTTATTGCGGAACATGGATGAAACCTAATTTGCATTAAACCTTTTTACTAACCAACGTCGTCTACACGTTCTAACATCTACCACAGCGCCACGTGGCGTGGACTTCTGTTATGTGAAGAACGGGCCTTCTGGTCATTTCAGGGCTCTCCTTCACAGCATATAATGTGAAAGCATCTCCCGAAACGTCCTCGAAATACTTGTATATAGGATATGTTTACAACACAGTGTTCTGCTATAAGGTATTTTGTAACCCAGGGCTTGAATCTAATACAGTGCGCCTTATAGTCTAGCATACTGTACTAAGCGGGCAGCATCATGCACATTACCATCTCCATCCGCAAATTATTGGCATTCCTAACACACAGTCATATAGGAAGACTGGACTGGGGTATGGAGTAGTCTTCCTGTATAACCAACACCATTTAGAGGATTTCCTCAGTCCTGACTAAAAGGGCATGCTACTTGTATAGTAATTCTATATTTTTCCAAATATAAAAAAAAAAATTGGACACTTGATGAAAAGAATGAACCTAATATTTTGACAACTAAAGTTTGGAATAATTAGTATTTTATTAGTTAATATTAACAGCAATAAAGATGTAGTCATTATCTCACACTTAAGCCCTATGTCCACCTTCACAATCATTTATTATAGCCTCAGTGCCTCTAAAATCAAAAATATAAAACAACTTTGGAAAGTTCCTATAGCTCCTATATAATGAGTACCCCTGGTAAGACACAGCGATGGAAAAGAAAAAAAAACCTGGGAAAAAAAAGGATTTTATTTACATTTACCTCTAAAGGACTGATGAAAGGGTCTGACTACATAGGGTTCAGTTGCTGTCTGTTACCATGGAGACATATTATGTGCATTGGAGCTTGTAACAACATCCTATGACAACATTGCGTTTATTTTAGATGCTTTGGGGAATGTAAATATGATTGGGCAGATGGACATAACCTTTAAGAGACATATAGAAGTATAAATACAACTAAACCTCCTGTTCACCTCGCTCTGTAATGAGCTTCTCCATGTTAGTAGAAGAAGCTACACCGCCACCAGCAAGCAGTCTGTCTGGTTTCTTAGGTAATTATGTGTTTTATGTTGGTATCTGGGTATTTTTAAGTACCTAAAAATGTATTAAAGAAAAAACTGCTAATTTGTTATTTATATGTCCTGTCCTGACATCTCCCTTTATGAAGCAGCTTTACTGCTTATTCTGGGCCCTGGCGCTATCACATGATCAGAAAACTGACTGATCCACTCGAGAACCCAAAGCAAGTCTTCCCATTCATTCCTATGTGACACTGGGCCACACTCAAGGGATTGAAGGGGGAAACTGGTTTTTGGTTCGCCGATAACAGGCCAAGGCCCAGACCTAGCAGAAAAGTAGTCAAGTACAGCTAAAGGGAAGTGATGTCATAGCACGCACAGATATGACATATGAATTACACAAGGAAAAGTAAAAAAAAAATTACAGACAACTGAGCACAGTGGGATAGGAAACCAGGGATTTCCTATTGAAGCAGCGAGTACAGACCCCAACAAGCACCCACCTACAAGAAAGGTATATTATAGACACATATTATTATTCTGTGCAACAGAGTCATGTAATCATATCTGTCATGAGCAATTGCCCTGCCATGAGCTTATGATAGTGTTTGTGAATATAAGATTAAGGTCCTGGCAGGGAAATTGTTCATGGACTGTTAGAGATCACATGACCCTCCATCTGCGTCCCCTTTACATATCAATAAAATGGTTCAGAACTTGTAATAGATGTATGTTGGTAAATTACCTAATATCCCCCCCCCACTTACACACACATTACAAAAAACATCAGGTAAAGTGGCCAACCCCTTTAAAGAGGACCTGTCCCCTTTAAAAACTGCACTAGAGTAAGCAGCTCCTAGTGCTACAGCATATGCCGCAGTGTTACACTACTAGAGAGAGCGCAGGTGCAGCGGTTTCAATTGTACAGCGCTGCGGTGTTTGTTAGTGTTATTGGAGGTCCCTCCAGCAATGTAACACTGCGGCATATGCTGTAGCACTTACTTTAGTTAGCTGCTCCTAGTGCAGTTTTTAGAGGTGACAGGTCCTCTTTAAGACTTTATTTTTTTTACAGATTCCAGTCTCAAATGTTTTGGAATCAATGAATGAAAAAAAAAAAAACGTTTGCAGTTCATAGGAACATTATTATCTATATCTTACTGGTGAGGTAGCACTAGGTCCCCAGATTTCCATGCATGACCAGCTTGCTTGATGTGTTTCATTACTTATTTTTTTGGAGTTGATGTAATGCCAAAAAATATTTAATATGAGCAATATGTTATATGTTTCCCTGACAGTCTTTCTTCATGTGAAAGCTAAATTGTACTGACAGAAAGCTGGGCAGCAACCACACCAAGCACCTGCCAGCCTCAGGCCATAATGTAGTAGTGATTTATCCTCATCTGTCATCTATTGATTAGTCTATTGATTATTAACCTGTGACTAGGTCATTAGAAGTATAGGGGGAGGAAACCACTTTAATGGTTAATTAGAGCACATGAACGTGTGCAGCATGTGGGAACAGACTCGTGTGCTGGCTGCACAGGATGGGAGCCCATGCATCATACAGAAATGATGCAAGGATTTACTGTCTGGTGGCCGAACTGTAACAAATGTAATGGTGTTGGCGCTGTTGTTCCTTGCATCATATTTCTGTATGCTTTAAGATGCAAGGACTCCCGCCTGGTGCCAAGTGTGAAGTCTGTGAAATCAGGCCGCGGTCACAAGTACCGCTAGGCGTCCATTCATAACGCGCTGCTAGCGCACAGGGGGAGGTCCTCGGCCCGAACGCACATGTGTTTCCATGGAAACGCATGCGACTGATAAGCCGATCGCATGCGTTTATCTGGAAACGCATGTGCGTTCGGGCCAAGGACCTCCCCCTGTGCACCAACGTCGCGTTATGAACGGATGCCTAGCCGTACGTGTGACCGTGGCCTAAGACCAACACATGGGTCTTTTTCCATGGGCTGAATACATTTGTGCGCAGCCAGCCTTAGATGAAGGAGCTCTTCAGCAGAAGCCATACCCACATATTGTCTACAATTTTGTTATCTGCCCCTTTCTACAACCAGCAGTAAACAGTTTTAGAAAGTTTTCCTTGATTTTTTTTTTAATTGGGTAAGAACATACAGTAATAAGGACAAAATGTACTCACCCCTGAAATATCCCTCTTCTAAAGTGTGTGTACAGGAACTGTGTCATCTGCCTATAGCACGTGGGCAACTAACAGAACCACATCTGGTGTAGGGGTGAGATTGGGAACATTTACTAAGGGCGCCAGCAATCTGGCGCACCCTACATTATACACAGGCAATCCTGCATTCAGTGCAGTTACTCCCCTTAGTAAATGTGCCCCAATGCGCTTCTTCTCCTATAACAAACTGCTCTCTGATACTCAGGACGAAGGTTTCCAGCTAACACTGGCCTCTACGGGTCGTGAAGTTTTCTTTGTTTTCGTGCTCTACAATAATATCACATTGCTGCTAATCCTCCCCAGTATTTACCTGTGTAGTTTTGTATAAGGCCCAGTCAGGCAGACTGGGGTAGGAGCGAGTAAAGCCCCTCAAAGGATCTGAAACGTGTGGGATCTGGGAGGGCAAACCCCATCTTATACGTCTTACTAAGAAAATATTTATATGTGTTTGTTTTATATCAGTTGTTCCTGAAGATGATTTTCAACCCTTTATCATTTGTTTGTGAAAGCAATATGTTATACCAGTCTGTTTAATAAAGTTTATAAATCTAAAGCACATAGTGATGTATTTACCCTTAATATACAGTATACACAAGACAGACCCATAGGCATAGAAATGCTCTTGGAAAAGAAAAAATACAATATCATATATATAATACACGCAAACATACTGCCCCCCCTCTCCTGCATATATACACATGTATACAGACACTGCCCTCTCCTCCGTATATACACATGTATACAGACACTGCCCCTCCTCCGTATTGAGAGATGCCATGCGGTAGACAAGAAGAGATGCTTGGTTGATTGAAGGTTGTAAAGGAAAACTTGGAACGCCTGTAGTGCAAGAAAACATGAAGAACTAGAGTTTATAGATTTCTGAACACGCTCATATAAAAAAAGATGGTTTAGGGGCTATGATCAGTTAAAGCATTTTAAGTAGGAGCATTTAAAAAATGAACTAATCAGATCAAACAAAAGAAATAAGGAGCAGCACCACGTTGGGGGGAGAAAAACTCGTGTGCAGGTCTTCACAGCAGGGTCCGGTAGGGGCCCTTGTATCCAGGAAAGAAGAGAATACTGAAGCAGCACTCCGTAAATGTGTATTTATTCCACCTTCATGATGCGACGTTTCGTCTATTCAATCAAGACATTTTCAAGCATGCAGGCTGTGCATAGCTCTTGTATATAGGCTATGTGCATGTACACTGAGAATATATATATATATCTCTTTATCTGGGACGTACCCATAACTTCTAGTAGTCCTGTTATGCCAAGCCAGTGCCTAGACTGCTTATACACTACATCTGACCCATTTTTGTTCCAGGATTCTGTATCCTGAAGTCATGAGGAGGAATGAACCTCTGTTGCAGCCAGTGATTTGCTGTTTCAGATGTTCAGGATGTCTTCTGAGTGACGTAACTGTCTATATGTACATGCAGCGGAGGTTATGGCTGGAGATATTACAGTGGCATCTGTCTTCCATAGGCTATAATGGCCTCCGCTGAACATTTACTGCTTTCTACAGCAGGCATGAGAAATAAAAACACATGCTATGCAGTTGTGATCTCAATAAATTGGTTTCTGTTTATCATTTATGTCATTATAATTTGCATATATTTGAGTCCCTTGCTGCTGCTCCTCCTAATCTATACAGTGTAGTCAGTGTTTACTGTGACACGTCACATCCCGGACTTTACCCTACCATGAAGCTGTAGACAACAGGTAATGTAAACACATAAAGCCCTCAATATTTGCCATGTTTGAGCCATCATTTTGACGTGACCCATAAGGACAGCCCTGGGAATTTCATATATGAGGATGTACTTTAAGTGGAGGGAGCATGGGTGTTTTATTAAGAAATGAATGCACAGGACCTTATATTTTATCCTGTTCTGTATATACAGCTGTATTTTGGCTGTAATTACAAGATTTCTTTCACCCATAGGGGCACGTATGGCACAGTATCCCTAAAAAATATGGTGGGTTGGCAAATGATGGCAAACTATTGGCTGGCTGACAATGCCCCTCCCACTGGTTCCTGCACATATACACGGCAGCATGTATGCAGCCTATATTTTATATGTTCCTATAGACTTCAAAGGGGAATATGGAACGGAAATGCTCTATATTTTTTTTATGTTTCACTCATGGTACGTTGCACAATACGACCTTTAAAATTGATGTCCTCATTACCCATTGTCATGAATGAACGGGCATTTTCATATGTTCCTTTACATGAGGCCTTCTGTTAAGTTTAGATTGGAACATTAGTGATTTGAATAATGTTCGGGGTTTTTCAAGCTCCATTGTTTCCTAAAGCTTTAAGGGGGCTCATAGTCCCTACCTCCCCATTTTAAGGGCACATTTACACTGCCGTTGCCCACCGTACTGTAGCACGGCAGCGCCAGGGAAAGGAGGAGGAGGAGGTGAGTGGACAAGTCCTATACCGTACGGCGCTGCGCGCCCATTGCCGCCCTGTGGGGGACGTATATATGTCCCCCCGTACAGCTGTGTGAATATAGCCAAATACAGCACAATTCACATAAAAGGTATATCTAGGTATTACGGCCCAATGTGGAGGTATAACAATGCTTCCAGACTAGGTAGAGATGCTGGAGCTGATAATTATATATAATTCTATAACTTCCCTCTTGTTCTTTTCTAGGTACATGTATCATGTGCTGACCAAGAATACCACAGTCACAGACCTCAACCGCAATCTACTGGTGGAGACCATTCGTTCCATCACAGAGATCCTCATCTGGGGAGATCAGAATGACAGCTCAGTGTTTGAGTATGTTCATAATTTTGGGGTTTGGGGTGCAGATTTGTAGGTTGTTTTTTTTTTTTGTTGTTTGTTTCTGTGGGACATGATTATTGTACTTTGTCCTGTAAGGTTAGCAAAATATTTGAGCCAAAAGAGAGAAATATAACTTGCTAAAGTTAGAATCATTAAAATCAATATTAATGAATAAATACAACATTACAAAGTAGCAAACTATGGACCAGCTAGATAAAATGTGTGTGTCCAAATTTTACAGCAAACGATGCCTGAAAGTAGGTAAAATATCACCTCAATACAGATACAATGTAATATATGAACAAGTAATAGACATATAAAGTGAAGCTGTATCAAAAAAAGCTTGTCATATAAACCTGTACAATCATAATATAGTAGAGGACAACAGATATAAATACCATACAAAGTGAAGGATCACACACACTCGTGCTTGTCTCTAATGGTTTTTCAAGAGGAGTCCCCTTGAAGTTGGGCTACTTTAACACACACACACACGTATGCTATCATGGCCATAACCGGGCGCGTTGGAGAGGAAGGGGTGCGCTGCTGCCCCCCTTTTCCATAGTGATTCGCAACGCTTGTCTGCAAACATGGGAAAGCATAAGACATGCTTTGTCTTTTTCCCGTCCAAGGTACGTTGCCACACTTGTGTGGTCATGGTACCGCCACTGGGCACCACATGTATGTGAAAGGAGCCTTATGTAGAGTTTCATGATTGGTTTTTATAGTACAACTAAGGCCCCTTTCACACTTGCGTTTTTAAGGTGCTAGTTTTGCGCGTGCTTTTCATGTGCAGAACTTGCATTGCACTCTGACCCATTTTATTCAATGGGTTTTTTCAGACTTGCATTTTTTTTCACGCGGACAAGCGCAGTTTTTTTGATGCGTGTTTAAATCTCAGCATGCTCTACGTGAAAAAGCATAGTAGTCTATGGAGATGCACTCTGAAACACCTGCAAGTGCAATGCGGTTTTCACTGATCAATTTTTTTTTTGCGTGCATTATCTGCGTGTGAAAAACGCACTGAAAATGCATTGAAAACACCACAAAAATGCGTGTGAAGAACTGAGACACTGAACAAACTCTGACTGAAAACTGATTAAACTGTAATGAAAAATATCAGTTTTTCACTGACCAAACCCTGAGCGCACCTTGATCGGACGTGATCTGCAACGCAAGTGTGAAAGATGCCTAAGATGAGTCCAGACTGTTCTATGTCATTGTAGGACTTCAATCCGTTGCCCACCAGTGTTTGTTCTGTGGGCTTGCAGGTTTAACTGGTGGATTGAACTCTGTATGTCCATTCAGTTCAGTGATTATAGGTTTGGTCTTGTAAATCCAGCAATAACACACAGTTTGTCAGAAAAAATACTCCTCACTTTATACTCCAGACATTTACTGTAGGACACGGATGCAGACGACTGCATGTTTACGGAATCCTATCCGTTTGATTCGGTACACGCTTTGGGAGTGGATCGTTCTAATGGTCGGTGTTGTGGTGGGGTAACCATTGGATTACATAATGATGACCTGTTCTATGATCAACCTTCATGAATGCTTTCCCACCTATTAACCATTCTCCTGCCTGTGTACTAGTATTTGTCTTGCGTTGCTTATTGTGTGATCATTCATTTATTTTTCAGCTTCTTTCTGGAGAAAAATATGTTTGTTTTCTTCTTGAACATTCTACGGCAAAAATCCGGTCGCTACGTCTGCGGGCAACTTCTTCAGACCCTAAACATGTTGTTTGAGAACATAAACCATGAAACATCTTTATGTAAGTTATAGCGGTGGAAGATCATTCGTAATAAGCTTACGTATATACTGTACCCAGAGACCCATTTTCATGATGTTATTTTTGAATGTATCACCATTTTAAGTCTTAAAACCAGATATGGAAACTGTACAAAGGTTATCTACCATGAAAGTGTCCAGCATTTTATGCCATGTCTTTATGCAATAATCGGAACAGTTATAGTCTATTAAAAAACAGCATATTTGCCGCTAAAACGACTTAAAATATGTAAATGGATTTTTTTTGGGGGGGGGGCTGTCAGCAGATATTAACCTAATAATCTATTAGCAGTTTGTTGTCAAGTAGCTGAACATCTTCCAGATCATGTTTCTTTCATTACCCAGTGTGGTGACATCATCCAGAAAATCTTTGAAGTGAGGTAAATTGGTTGTATAGAGTCATGGAGGTGGAGATTTTAACACTGAAGTCAAGCTCTCTTATTCCTCAGAAAGCCCCTATCACTCTAATTGATAGTCCTGAATCCAGAGACATCACTAACCAGATCTCCTGAAGTCTCGTGCTTGATGTCAAACGGAGGTGGAGGCATTCAGAGCTCCCCACCTTGACTTCAGTGTTAAAATCTCCATCTCCATCTTATACAACCGAGTTACTTCTTATTAAGAAGGTGTTGCGCTGCTTGACATTAGGCCAATTGCTGATGACTTCCCCCTGTTGTTACAGTATCTCCTGCCCCCGGCCTGGGAGCTAGGAAAGAACAGAAAATACTATTACAATCCAGAGGTTGGGAGTGGGAAATGGAAAACCTAAATAATAAATGTTAAACAAGTGACCCTAGTTTGCAAATGACATCCTGCAGTGAAATAATTAAGGGGTATAGGGAGCAACGTGACCTAAGAGTGGTTACAATAATTCCTTTTACCAAAATGAATTCACGACAAAGGTTGGAGTGAATTGTGAATGCTTTGTATATAAGGAGGTGGAATATACCAGGGGACCAACTAAAATGTTGTCACTCTGGAGTTCCCCCAGGTCTCGTAGTATATTGTGTCCTTCCTAACCCCACCTTTAGGACTCAGAAAAAGGCTCTGTTCCTTCCTTTAGAAGCGGCTGTAATTCACCAGGCAAGTGCTGTCCTGGCAAAACAAAAGGGGGGCATCTAATCCAGAGGTACTGGGGCCCCGTCCTTCTTGTCCAAATATAAATTCACTAATATCCGCCTCTTGAAAATAAAGTACAGCATGTAAGAGTTTTACAGTGCCATCTGTACAATGTGCACGGCCAGCGCTTTTGTACCATGTCTTCGTTTTCTGTAGGGCGCTGTACGGCTTCAGCACCTGATCTGATAAATACATGGGTGGGTTTGATCTATTGTGACTTGTGGGCAGTGGTGGTGGGGCGTACAGTGCCGCCACACACTACGAAACCCCTGTGGTCTGCGGGGCAGGATGTATGGCCATCAGGAATTTGTTCTTTTCATTGGTACCATTTTGGCGCTTGTAACTTTTTTTATGATCAATTTTTAGAACATTTTTTATAAAGCAGTTTGATCAAAAAAATGATTTTTTGGCAAGTTTTTCAATCAGTGTTCACTGAGCAGGTTCAATTATGATTTATTCTACAAATTGTTACGGATGCAGCGTTACCAAAATTTTTTTTTTTTTTTGTGATTTAGTGTTTTCAGTCCTTTACTAGTTATATATAGGGAATTGTGGTGTCTGGGGGACTTTTCACTTTCTTTTATTATTTTAAAAACTTTGTTTTAACATTCTTTTATTCTTCCTGACATGTTGCTTGAACAAGTGATCTTCTGGTTGCAGGGATGGGATACAAAAATGGGAGACGGCACCTACTATTGTATTAGGGGGTACACATTCTCACACAGAGTATTGATGGCTCCTAATACACAGTTGCCTGTGTATTAGGGTGGTACATATTTTCAATCAGATGGGGTTTTTTTTGTTTTTTTTATTCAGTTTTAGAAAAACTTTTTTTTTTTTTTTTTTATTCTGTACAATTCCAGGTTCCCTTCCGGTCCTTGACACTGAGTAGTCTTCAATACGAATGAAAATGAAACTACCTCAGAGATGTTCGTCCTCCATATGTCCTGTACAGTCATTAAGGGACATATGGACATGCCCTACAGGATTTTTCAGCAAAAAAAAATGTGCTGAAAAAACATTAACTTGGCTTGTACAGACAAAAGCTGTACTCACCCAAAACCTGCTGCAGGCTATATACAGGGGCTCAATGGCTATATAGTAGGGGTAGGGGCTGCTGGACTGTGGCTGCTGGACTGTGGCTGCTGGACTGTGGCTGGCAGTATACTAGGGGGCAGGGGCTGGCTGTGACCAATGCATTTCTCACCCTAGGCTTTACTTGAGTCAATAGGTTTTTTTTAGTTAAAATTGGGTACCTTTGTGTACCCGTTGGCAATCTGCTGCAGGATCTTATCTGAATTAGCATATTTTAAACACATTTTGCAGAAGTTACAAGGTTTTATGACTAAACCAGATAAGATTTTGGGCACACTTACTAAGGGATTTGTGCAGTTTTCCATCAGACTTTGCACTTTCTTTTAGGTGCAAAGTGCTTGCACAGGTATTTTGGAAGTGTCCAAGACACTTACGTGTCACACGCATCTCATTTGTGTCACGGCTGCACTATTCTTATTCTTCATGCGACACAAATTTCTGCACTGAAGGGGCGTTCCCATGCGCAGTCACCGTGTGACAGAATTATGTTGCACGCCCCATGTTAAAGGTGCACCAAAAAAAGTTGTCGGAGCAGTGCAGGGGGCCCCAGATTCATAAAGAACGGGCGCCAGAAGTCCTGAATCTGGGGCTCCCTGCACTATACACAGGACACTGCACAGACTACACTAGTCTTAGTAAATCTGCCCCATTTTGTTACACGCTCTTAGTTGTTCCGGTCTGTTTTCAGGATGTGACATAATTGCACCTATTTTTTCTTGGTGCTCTTTGCTTCATGGTGTTGTGACAGAATTGTGTCGTATGGAGAGGAAGAAAAAATGTTGCACAAAAAGGCAACTAAGACAATTGTAGCGCAAACACTTCATAAATACATGTGCAAGCTCTAAAGACACAAGGCTGCAGAAAATCTGACAGGTTTTTTTTTTCTTTTTCCCAAATGGTCACTGTTGAAGACTAAAAAACTGTGCTTTTTTTTCCTTTGAAAATGTTTGACAGTCCTGCACAATGCTTCATTATAAATTGTGCTCCTCTTTTTCTCCCCTTAGATTATTTACTCTCTAATAACCATGTGAACTCCATCATTGTCCATAAGTTTGACTTTTCGGACGAGGAGATTATGGGATATTATATCTGCTTCCTGAAAACGCTCTCTGTGAAGCTGAACAGCCATACGGTGCATTTCTTTTACAATGAGGTGAGTAGGACTATAATGGTGTTACTATGTTATACTACATTAACAAGAGGGCGTTCCTACACGTTACCAGGGGGTGCCTGCTCATTCACCCAAAGCTCAGATGTATCCGTGCAGCTCTATCATTGCTCATTGCTATCAGTTTTCTGCTTTCTAATTCACAATTGTCCCATCTGCCGATTTGCGAACAATTTGGGTGAACCTAGCCGCTCCACTTTTCGCTTCAGACTGATTACTGCAGGTTTATCTTGTGATGGGCACAAATCCCCTCCA
This sequence comes from Engystomops pustulosus, assembly GCA_019512145.1. NCBI lineage: Eukaryota > Metazoa > Chordata > Amphibia > Anura > Leptodactylidae > Engystomops > Engystomops pustulosus. Next base: position 26,538,050 of record CM033648.1, on the reverse strand, counting down.
ATCCCCGGTGGCTTAGGAAAAACTTGCGGCAATGTACAGGGGTCGTTATAACACACAGCTCTCATTACCCTGTAGTAAGCCCAGAGGCCTCGAAGAAACTGTCAGGACAGTCAATTGAGAATCGGCTCAAATTGCCCCTGATCTATCCCCAATGACCAATACTTGCCTACCAACCCCAAGTACAGCCAAAGTACCAGACAGCTCCTCCACTTCCAATATGGCTGCTCTGCCAGTATTAAAGTCCGAGACGGTGCATAACATAACTGTGTATATTTGCCATCTCTATGAATAAAGGGGAGGTTTAATCTGGAAAAATAAATGGTGCAACTACATATTTTAATAATTAATTCAGAATTCTATCTTCGGTGGTCTGTCCTTTTTTGTGCTACAATTTCACACATCCCACGGATGGACTAGTGAAGCTGGCAGACTTTGGTATCTGCTTCAACAGTTAGAAGTGTATAAGCAGCCATGATGGTGGCTCCTCGCTAACATCTCCCACAGCTTGTATGATGGAGACTACCAGTATCTAAATCTGTCTGGTAGGGCAAGATTATTATTGTACCGTGTCCATACAGATGACATGAATTCCTAGGGGGGCATTTATCATGACTTGTACACCATTGTTTTGGGTGATATAGTTGCAATTATTTGTGAACTGCCAGAAAATGTGATTATTTTTCTTGTCATGCTTCCTCCACGCCAAGTGGGTGAGGAGGGGATTGAAGGGAGTGCAGCCAGAAACAGAGTGGGTCTGAACCCCCTGATGTATCCGGCGACGCCAGAGGGGCGGGGACTTTATCAAACAACGGTGCATGATAAATGTCCGCATAAAGTGTTGTTTTGGTTATCTGACCTGCAATTTTATGAATAATATCCTTTTCTGAAAATGCCGTGTGTACTGGGTATCACCACCTAAGGGCAGCACATACACATGTTTCAGTAGTCTGCAGTCCATCCGTTCTAGTCGGGATTTCTTATCATTTTGTAATAAATTTTAATTTTTTTTTTCCAATTCCATATGCAAATGACTGTCACCTACTGGCCTTCTTGTTAAGTCAATTTGCGACTCTTGTTATTTACAAGGAGAGTTTACTGACTATATTCAGTTTGTTTTGTGTCCGTATTGCATCCACATCCGCATTTATTTGCATGTATATGTGGCAAATAGGACAGTAGCAGTGAAAAAAGACACATGCTACGGCTTGTAGAAGAGTTGGTATGTTGTCCTTGATAAGTAGAAAAACTGATGTGTGAATAAGCCCTTGGGGATTGTCTGACTGGTTGTTATCCTCGTGTCAAGAGCGTCCAGAAAGTAGAAACCAGCAGGGACCTAGGAAGTAAAGTATATACATTGATAGTGGACAATTAGTTATTTATTTATTTTTCCCTTGAAAGAGTTAACACAAGTTTATCAATGAGATGTATATACCCCCAAACCTCCATGACTTGTCCTACTAACAATAAGCTGTAATACATCAACGGAAACATAAAAAAGTTTGGGGCTTTTGACGCATCAAAGGATGGGAAATAACAAAAGTCACTTGGCCAGTCATTAAGTGGTTAAAGAGATGAATCTGTGTGTTTTGTACACTGACCTCATGTGTACATGATCACGACCCCAGCCAACCAAACCCGTGAACTCTCAGGAATCGGATATTACTATAACCAAGAGTGGATCCATAAGAAATGGGTAAAATATGTTCTTATTAAAGTTTACGTTATCTATACATTTATTTGTATTACAGGGGTTGCGTCATCATTCATTTTATTATTATTGAAAAAAATCCTAAAACCGTAATGCCTGCTGCTTAGATGCTCTCAAAATATCTATCCAGCAAATCGTGTCATTAATCTAAGGACCCAATTGCCAGCTCTCTGCAGAGTGATCCTCTCAACTGTAGAACAGCCAATAGAAATCTCTTTTTGCCCTGCTTGTCAGGGAAGGAGCAGAAGCTTAACAGAAACATGGTGGACTAGCCGAGAAGACGCCTTGTGCGAGGGAAGTAACAGGATTGTAGTGTCCACTGCCTGTAGGGGAACTGAACGGTGTTCTCCCAGAGCCATCTGTTCAGATTAGTAGAAGAGCAACGCAGAACATATGGGAGCAAAAAGCTCCGATTTATTTTCTTTTTATTTTTGTTCTGTAATAACTGTGACTATTTTTCACCCGAACTAAAGAAATTAAAGGTTAGAAAGTCGTCAGGTCCGGACTGTGTAAGCGCGAAGATCCTTCGAATGTGCTCTGGGGAACTTGGTCCTGTTTTCTGTGAATTGTTTAATCGTAGTATTTCAGCTGCAGTGGTTCCTACGTTATGGAAGACGTCGTGTATTATTCCGGTCCAAAAGGTCAGGGCTCCGAGAGAACCAAATGACTACCGCCCGATAGCGTTAACACCGATAATAATGAAGGTGTTTGAATGTTTTATTTTGAGACATCTTGCTGAAGTAGTTGGACCATATCTTGAACCTTTTCAATTCGCATACCAACCACGTCTGGGTGTGGAGGATGCGATTCTTTATCTGCTCCACAGGGTATACATGCATCTGGACGAGCCGGGGTCTGAGATCAGGATAATGTTCTTCGACTTTGGGAGTGCTTTTAATAGGATTATCCCGTAACATCTGTGTCAGGAATTGGGTAAAATGGGGGTTGGTTCTGGCCTAATCCAGTGGATCTTTAATTATCTGATATTAAGACCGCAGAAGGTGAAAATTGGAAACACGGTGTCGGATGTGGTTGTGAGTAACATTGGAGCCCCACAGGGGACTGTTCTTGCCCCGTTTCTATTCACCATCTACACTGCAGATTTTCAAAAAAATAGAAGTGAGTGTTTCCTGCAGAAGTATTCGGATGACACTGCGATAATAGGGTGCATAAAAGGGGGAGATCTGTCTGAATACTGGTCGACCATTGACGTGTTCTCGGAGTGGTGCGACACAAATGGCTTGGAATTGAATCTATCTAAGACCAAGGAAATGGTAATCACTTTCCGAAAAGAACGTGATACTGATGGTGAGCCTACAAAGATTAGGGGTGTCGCAGTGGAACGCGTCACCAACTATAATTATCTGGGCGTCTATCTGGATGATAAGTTAATGTGGCATATAAATTCAGAGAAATTGTATAAAAAGGCGACCGGGAGACTGTACTTTTTAAGATCTCTTAGGTCTTTTGATGTGGACCGTAGGATGTTGCTGTCCTTTTACCAGTCTGTAATTGGAAGTGTTTTATTCTATGCGGTGATATGTTGGGGAAACAATGCCCGCACGACTGACTTAAACAAATTTAAGAAATTGGTTAGGAAGGTGAACTCAATTGTTGGCACTAAGACAGAGGATTGGGAGTCAGTCTTGTGTGCACGTATGCTCTCCAAATTTAAGTCCATTGTATGTAATGAGAAAAACCCATTACATAACACACTGTAGAAAAAACAGGTAAATAGCAGCTCACCTTCGCTCAACGTCGTGCTCATGAAGTTCGTCCGGACCTTGACGTAGTATTGCAGAAAAAACAACAAATTCACTTCGGCACCGGCGTGGCTTGATTAAAATTTTCATTCCATCTTTATTTCATCCATTAAAAATGTAGGACATGACAACCCAATGGCAACACCAGTTGTTACAAAATGTGGGATTTAAGCCTACGCGTTTCAGGTGCTACACGCACCCTTAATCATGGCACCATAACACACACACTGATGGGTCAACATAACACACTGATGGGTCAACGTAGTACATTTGGTGAACGGTTTCTGCATATTAAATGTAGAACGAATCGTTTTAAAAATTCTTTTATACCGAGGGCAATTGTATTAGTTAACATGGGCAAGTAATTAATATCTGTAACCATGGTGTTTTTCTTCTTTTTATACTTTTTACTGACTCTTTTAAAATAACTGTTATTATCTATATGTATATGTATGTTGAATCATCACTTCTATGTCCCTATGGGATTTGTAATAACGTACAGACACTAGTAATCGGGAGAACAACAACTGCAACAAGCCCTGAAATTGTCTTACGATACTAGTGTACCCCCCATCCGATATACATGATGTTGACCAATTATTATTTCTTTTATTTCTATTTTCTCCCTTGAAAGAGTTAACACAGTTTCTCATGAGATGTGTATATAAAACCCAACCCAATGTGTATATAAACCCAACCAACAACCCACCCCACAAACCTCCATGACTTGACTACACAACACAGACTGTAATATCCCTCACAGAAGTAACCACAACGGAAACATAAAAAAGTTTGTGGCATTTGACCGCATCAAGGATGGGCAAATAAAGTCACTTGGCCAGTACATTAAGTGTTAAAGAGATGATCTGTTGGGGTTTTTGTACACTGACCTCATGTCTGTCACGACATACTCGATCACGGACCCCAGCCAACACTCAAACCCGTGAACTCTCAGGATCACAATCGTATTACTAAACTATCAACAAGAAGTGGATCCATAAGAAATGGGTAAACTTAAATATGTTCTTATTAAAGTTTACGTTATCTATACCTTTTTTGTGTTACAGGGGTTGCGTCATCATTCTTCATTATTATTTATTGAAAAACAAAAATCCTAAAACAAAACCTTATGCCATGCTGTTAGATGCTCTCAAATATCTATCCAGCAAAAATCGGGTCAATAATCTAAGGACCTAATTGCAGCTCTCTGCAGAGTGATCCTCTCACTGTACGACATAGCACCATAGAAATCCATCCTCTTTTTGCCTGCTTGTCAGGGAAGGAGAGCAAGAAGCTTAACAGAACGTGGGACTAACCGAAAGAGACGCCTTGTGCGAGGGAACGTTAACAGGATGTAGTGTCCACTGCCTGTAGGGACTTAACGGTGTTTGTCTCCCCAGAGCCATCTGTTCAGATTATAGTAAAGAGCAACGCAACATATGGGAGCAAGTCCGTTATTTTTCCTTTTATTTTTGTCTGTATAATCTGTGACTATTTTTAAACCACAACCTTTACACACCAATGATTTGCCTCTATACACTGAACGATAAGTTCTTTATAACAACACCCTGAGCACATGGCCGAGTTGCGGGTGAAGAAACATCACTTTAAAAATATCTCAGTAAAGTAATTTTTTTGTGGGGGGTATTTAAGGTACCAGCAGGGATGATACTTTTTTTCCTCATTTACATTGTTTAAAGAAAAGGACAATCACACCCAACCAAAGGATGAGTCCCCTATAGCCGCCTGCATCTGTATAGACACCGGTCCCCTATAGCTGGCTCCTACAGGCTCCTGTAGGTCTCCTACAGATTGCTGCATATAAATAGAGAGAGACACTTGTCTCCTTTGCTACTGTATATACTTGAGTATAATCAAACCTGAATATAAGCCAAAGAACCTAATTCTACCACAAAAAGTACTTGGAGAACTTATTGACTTGAGTATAAATTTAGGCTGGTCACACACACACACCCCTCGGTACTTACATCCGGCACTCCCCACGGCTCCTCTTTGCGGGTAGTGACGAGTCCATGGGCTCTGCTCACACACACTCTATGATGTCATTAGGCGGCGGCACCATAGAATCATAGTGTGTGAGCGGGCAGAGTGCGTGGACCTGTCTATACCCACGCTGCTGAGAGGGAAGAGGAGCGCTGGGGAACACGGGAGGGAAGTACTGAGCTTTTTCTTTTATTTACAAGAATACGTTAAAATTATACGAACTGACCTGAGGGGCCCCTCTGTACAGACTTACACTGTCTCATCCGCCCCCTGCTCCCTCAGCACTAGGATTACAGCAGGAAGTGTTCACTGCAAAAAATGCTCAGGAAGCAGGGTGTAGGGTGAGATCGTTTAACAGTCTGTAAAGCCGGATCACAGAGGGGCTACAGTAGCCCCTCAGGCTCATTAATTATTTTAAAAGTTGATTTTTATAAGGAAGGAGGCCATGGATTAAAAAAAAAAAAAGATTACCACAGTCCCAGTGCCTGGATCTATGAGTAAGTGTCCCTGGTTTATCATGATGGATTTTAATTGCAGAATAAAACATAGTCTAGAGGAAATCTACCCTCTTCATGTACTAGATGAGGATTTGTGTTCCTCCAAACCATAAGCCTTGAATTAAGAGTCATAAAAAAACCTGTTCCCTTCCATTAGGCTAAACCTGGCACAAAGTACTATATTTGCTCCATTCACTTCTCCCTTTTTGTTTTACAAACCCCATTAATTCTAGCCGGCAATTATCACCGACACCAAGATCAATCCCAGCATTTACTTATCAAATGAGAACTGCCCGGCGGATGGCAATGTACATTTAACAGACTTTTAATAGTACATTAAAAGCAACAGTAAAATGATTCCAACGTAAGGACGACAGAGGAGCCAATGCGGCTTTCTGTTATCCATTGCCTCTTTGTCTATACATGAGTGATGACCTTTTTCACCACTATTTTTGTTCAAAGAAGCCATTCTAAGCATTGTACAGAAAAAAGAATATTTTTAAAACTTGATTTTGTCCAAACCTCAACATATGGAGCACATATACAAGACGTATGTACACCTTGCATTACTGCACATGCTCAGAGAAGTGCATAGTAATTGGTTTTTACTGCAAAATTCACACAATGCTTTATGACTTCGTTGGAAAATGCAACGGGAAGTGGCTTTCCCAGAATACAATATACTTTTCCACTAAAACGTGCTCTGAAATGAGCACTGAGTGTTTTGCATGTACAGTAAGTAATGAAAACCCTTATTTGTTCTGGCAAAGCCATTCCTGTTTCAGTTTCCAGTGCAGTAAAATCTCAACGTGTGAATGCGCCCTTTGAGGAAAGTTTTGATGATTGCATTTTAATATGCCTGATCCTTTCACCGCTCTTGAGAACACGTGTATGATACAGGGACCAATAGTCATCCATACAACACTCCATCTATTCTGTATGACATGTTGTATATTTTTCTTGGTCATCCAGAAAAAAATGGGATACAATTTTTCACCCTTCATTCCTATTTTTGTTCAAAGAAGCCATTCTAAGCGTTATGCAGAACATTGAGGGTTATGTAACATAGAAGACATGTATCGCTCCTGTTGCTTCCTTTTTCTTTTTTGTGAAACTTTTTGCAGTTTGGTGCGCTGCTTGATTCTGCACCTAAAAAGTCACAAAGTTAGCTGCCTCAAGGATGTAACGCCGGATTTATCTTTGTAGCCCAGATGGTTGTTCAACTTGTGAGAATTTTCGCCTCTGAAATTATCTCATTCTTGCACCTAATAAGTCCCAAAACAGAGCAGGCTAGACCCAGACTTACTTTTGGTAAACAACTATTTGGGACTAAAAAGTCGCACATCACAAAAAGTCTCAAAAGTGAGACTAAACAGGCAACTCATCACAAGCATTACAAAGGGAAAAAGCATAAGATACATGGCAATGATTAAGTAGGCCAACTTCGTGGAACCTGAAAAAGTGGCAGCAAAAAAACTGATACATGTGCCCCGTAGAATTGTTTCCCTTAAATCCCTTCCTCATCCAATCCCTTCCATTCCTTGGTTGAAGTTGATGGACATGTGTCTTTTTTCAACCATATAAACTATGTAACATGCTGTTCAACCTGCAAACATTTTTGGAGTAAATTTACCTGCCTGGCACTTCGTAAGCCAGGTAAAATCAGTAACAGAGATCCCGTTTCGGAAGAACAGACACCCAGCTATCTGGAGTACCAGGGGACACATTCTCAGGAACTGAAGGAGTAGCAGGACGGGCATGCACCCTGCCGCTCCACTCATTTAGTGCGACTGTGACCTCTGTTCTCATGTTCTCATGTCCGTTCTTGTAATCCATGACGGTCCCAGATGTCAGGCCCCCACTGATCAGATTATCACCTATCCTGTGGATGGTTTCAGATAAATTCTCACAATTGACCACATAATTAAATAATATGCGTATTTATACAGATTCAAAATAAGGAATTTTCAACAATGTGAACACCTTTCCTGTCTAGCAATACCGTCCATAAAATCCCCGGCGTTCTCATGTTCCCCCTGTGCCTTCACCTTTTACTACCCTTATTCCAACCAGTCCATGCTATCCATGCTTCCTTCCTTATGTGTAGCAGCAAGCGCTCCAAGAATAATAAAACTTTACCCCCATGAACTTCTTCTAGTTGCGTGACATTAGGTCACTATAATTCTGCTGTGGTACTGTAGTTTATATTTGCACATCCTCTTACTCCTCACTTCTAGAGAAAGATTAAGGATTAAGTATGAAAATGTATTCATTACTATTGTATCCAACAACTCACATCCGTGCAGAATGTGGACACCCATAATAGAGAGTAAAGAACAGATCTGTGTTATAAAAATAGTCCGATCCACAGAAACTCTAAAAATATACAGGGTTTAGAAATACTTAAAGGGGTATTCCCGTTTCAGCAAAAAAATGTTATTGTTTTTATGATAAAAAGTTATACAATTTTCCAATATACTTTCTGTATCAATTTCTCAGATTTCTAGATCTCTGCTTGCTCTTCTTGTATGGAATACATCTGTTTGGTACTAGTGAACAGAACAGGTGCACAGCTCGTTATAACACGGGCAGTAATCAGAGCTGTGCCGTATAACGAGCCGTGCACCTGTGTGACCATTATCAGATTTCTGTCCACTAGTAGTAAACATAGAAGCTTTCCATAGAAGGACAGCAAGCAGAGATCTAAAGAAAACTGTAAGGAATTGATACATAAAGTATATTTGATAACTTTTGATAATAAAAAGAATGACATTAATTTGCTGTAATGAGAATGCCCCTTTAAATATAATTGCACTCACCCGTACAATAATGTATCCTTACAGAGGACGCTCTCACATGCTGTCATCTGCTTCAGTTATTTCACAAATCTTTGCTCCCTCTGCGACGGGTAAACTAGATTTGGTTACTAGATTTCAGACCATTTAGATTTTTGGCATATTTAATGCATTTTCATGAACTCCTCCCCAGTTTTTTTATTATTATTATTTTTTATTTTATTATTTTTCTATTCTGTATTGTTCCTCTAACAAAATGTTTTAATATAAAATATTCTTAAATGAAACTTGAGTATTTTTTTTTAATCCTATTAGATTTCTATACCCAATGTATCTGTATGGCTGTAGTTTTTATATTGTAGTATTGTCATTTCTGTATTTTATTCAGATACAATATTTGCTCTGTACTTTGGGTGTGTGCATTCTTTTCTAAAACGTTGTGGATATTATTGTACTTAGTGTCAAATATACCACACCCCATTGTTTAAGATTTCACTTTGCCCATCATATGAACGGATTACTTTACCATGTATTGTTCTTTACTGATGTTTAGTCATAGTTATTATGTTTCCCTATTTGCATCTCTTCTTTTTACAGAAAGTCATTGTTTCAATTTTTACAAATCTCTTTGATAGCACTGAATAGTAAGGTGGCTGCCTGCAGCAGTAAAGGTTCATACTGTTGGGCTACTCTTGGTTGTAAGTATATGCCAGGAGGATTCCCAATGTATACTTACATCAAAGGGTAGCAAGAATCCCAATGTATGAGCATACATACACCAAAAACGCGAGCAGGATCAAACATTGGAAGTATTTGTTTTGCTGTCCATGTAAGGGAGATATCCAGACTTTTTTTTTATAGCTGCATCACTAGGGCTACTCCCAAGGTCTATCTTTAGTGGAGGCTGGGGTTGGATGCCATTCACTGGCATCCGTCTTCCATTGGTTATTCCTGCATGCTTCTCTTGCATAAACATGAATATAGTTTAAAGTGGGGTCCAAAATTATGGTGACCTTTTTGAAGATCATTACAGTAGCTTTTAAACCAGCATTTAGTCTACCATGTAATAAGCCATAATGAGAGCACTAATATGTAGGCAAGATAGTAAGGAGGATATTATCAATAAGGTAAGGATGGTCTTGCTAATCCAATTAACCTCTAGGCTCCTCGCCTCTGTCCGCATATCCTGTATTTGCTCCACTGTCTGTGTGAATGTTTCGGTGTCCGTGTCTCTTAACCTATGTTGACTCCTTTTGTGTTCTTTCCTATGTTTCACTTTCAAATCCTCTTATGACCTTCACTGTGTTTCCCTCTAGTAAGATCTGGCAGGAAAGGAAGACGGCGAGTCTTTAGTCTATCGGAGGCAGACAGTCACGGAGGACACTGGGTTTAGGCCATCGAGCTGCACCTGCCTCAGTGAGTCTCATGAACTGTAGTGCATCTTCAGCCCATTACATGAAGCTTGTCCATTGATAACTGAGAACGTTTTCAGCGACAGTAACAAAACCGCCTGCACACTTGTGTCCTCTGGAGTATCAGTCTCCATTTGAGTCATTAAAAATTCTTGTTATTCATTATTTAGTTCACATGTTGCTTAGTTACTTGGTTATCTCAAGTAGTATGGATTTTATAGTCTTAAAGGGGTTGTACGAGACCTTTAAAAAAAAAAAAAATAAAAAAATTAAAAAAATAAACATTTACTTACCTCCACTGCGCCGAATTCAGCTTCCAGCCGGCCGAGTGGTGTTGGGTGGGATAATCTCACTGATCGGAGAGAGTGCGGCGCTGGACACCAGGAGGGACCGCAGAGGTAAGTAAATGTGTTTTTTTTTTTTAAGCGGCCACATAATTTTTTTTTTTAGGTCTCGGACAACCCCTTTAATATATTAATGATCTGTACAGAGACATAATCAAAAGCTTTGACGTTGGTGAGACGGATTCTGCAGTAAGCTTCCCCAACCGCTACCTGATGTACGGAGCTTTCCGCTTCCAACCTTGTCCAGTGCATAGTGGCCACCAAGTTGACCTTAAAGGGGTTATCCGGGTTTAAAAAATTTCTATGGCCGGGCTGGGGAGGGCTAGTTAAACATAATAAACATGTTACTTCCTCCTCCGGCGCCGCTGATTGTCCCGCACCGCGGTCACTCGATCCGTGCCCCTGTTTGTTTACAGGGCACTGCAAGCCGCGCACGGGAGCTTCCGGTCCGCGATGTGGACGGCTCTCCCATGTCCCTATTCTCAGCGTTGCAAGCGCTGGGAGATGGTGCGCATGGGAGCATTCTGGCCGTCCGGAAGTCCCTGTGCGCCGTGTATGTAATGAAACCGGCGCACAGAGAAGACAGGCCGCGGCGCGGGACATCGGCAGCACCGGAGGAGGTAAGTACATGTTTATTGTGTTTAAATAGCCCTCCCCAGCCCGGACATAAAAAATGTTTTAAACCCGGATAACCCCTTTAATGGTTACCAGTTCAATGGACCCACCAATCTCTTTTTGACAATCTCCTTTATGAATATTTCATTGATTATGTTAAGTCTAAAGAGTCCATTGAACAGTGAAATACAGGATGAGTTTTTTTTATATACCATGAATGGAAACTTGAATAAAACCACCGGTGTAAATTGGTTACTATATGGATTTGGATTTGATCCCATATAACAGTGATGGCTAACCTATGGCACTGGTGGCTAACCTATGGCACTCAGGCCATCACCAGAGATGACTCCAGGTATCTTCCTGCAGTCCCAGACAGCCCAGGACTTGCTGTGCAGAGGTATATTAAAGTGACAGCTCTACCTGGGACTATTTTCTCCTTTATTGGTGTCCTCAGGTGCTGATATGAATGAAAACTGTGACAGAGAAGGGAGTATAAATCACAAATTAAATTTCTGTGTTGGCACTTTGCGATAAATAAGCGGGGATTTGTTGTAGTTTGGGCACTCGGCCTCTAAAAAGTTTGCCATCACTGCCATATAACTTAGTTTTTGAAGACTATTTACTTTTAATGGTGACATTTGAGTGTATCATGTCTATAATTTAGTTTTAGTTATGTAGAAGTCATACCTTTTCAGACAAAGGTAATGGTAGCTGAAGTTGTTACAGTAGACCCATTGCTATCTATCCATCCATCTGTTACTCTCTATCTTTAACAGACTATTAATCATTCTTCTGCTAATATACAAAATGTTAATTATTCCTCCATTTCTGCCATGTGATGTTGTAATGTTTGTCATTGTTGTGAATCAAGTGAAGAGACAAAGACACATTTTTAAAAAACTGTCTCCTATGGCCTGTAAACATGTATTCTTTGCTTTCTACGTACATGTGTTCTGTCTCCTGTGAGAACAACTGATTGGGCATGTGGAAACTAGGCATGCCCAATCCTTTTATTCCATCATATTATTAGGCAGTTAGGAAGAGAGAAAGTTAGATCATAATTAATCAGTGTGACTCCAACTTTGTTCTCATAACTTTGATTGCCATAAACCCACTACCTGGGAACCTGTCATCAGGATCAAATCTTTTCACTTAATGATAGGTTCCCCTGGCCTTTTTATTACTGATTCCCAATCTGCTTTTATAATTAATGTTAGTGGTTCCACTCACTTTGAAAAGTACATAAAAGTTTACCTGGCTTATAGTGAAATGCATTGAGGTACAGGGGCTTTGGCAACAAGGTTGCAATCATCATAATTATCTGCTCTTCCTTCCTGCCTTATGAAGCTGAAAGTTGACCCCGTTCTCCAAGCAAATTTTTCTCAGCATGCATCTCTAAGGGGGAGGCAGGAAGATCTACCAACGCAGGGGGGAGATGATATTGGCTTGAGGGTCGCCAATGCTCCCGGGACTCCTGTTGCATTTTGTTGGCAGGGTGGGGGATAAATCTTTTTTTATACTTTTAATGAGTGGAAACAAATGTTAATTATACAAGCTGATTGGAAAATATTAAAAAGGCTTTGGGAACTTGTCATTAGGTAAAAATGTGTGTCCTGATGACAGGTTCCCTTTCAGTCCAGCTGATTGAGGGTGTGGCCAGTCAATCCAGGTGAGTTATAGAACAAGTTTCCTGCTTTGTGAAACGACCCTTAGACCTCATATTAGACCATGCTGTGCTATGCCCGTCTGCTCTGCCCCATTCACAAGCTATAGACTACCACAAACAGAAGCCCACTGACTGAGAGGCAGAGCATTTCTCCTAATATAAGCTCGGCTGGTAATGTGATCATGTTCAATAATCATTTCATGTTAGGAAATTGCTACTTCTCTTTCGTTCCCATTGATCAACCACATACAGACCTAAGCTTCTACTTTAAAAAGCTTGTGGTTATAACCTATTTTCATATGGCCAGGGTGCGATGCTGTGGTTTACTTTCCGAGAAAATGTACATGTGTTGACCCAAGTATAGAAATGCCGATCATTAGTCAGTGCATGACGTAGTTCATAGGGATCTGCTGGCCTCCTCCTGAGGAAGAGACCTTCAATGTAACCTATAGTACAATGTATGCATCTCACCTTCTACATTCCGGTTTATGTGGATAATACAGGGTCAATGTCCTTTATAGATAATATAATGTCAACAATCTAGAAATGTTACCATGCTTAGTTTCTTGCTACTGCTGATCATCATCATGTACGTATTTTTATATAGTATCTAGTAGAGAGTATTGTGCTCTGCGTGACTGTGCTGGCGATAGGCTTTCCTTCACACTAGGTCTAATCCTGTATCTTACTCTAAATATCCGGTTCGTGCATAAAACTGACAATCACTGTGAAACCTCTTTTAGAATTTATCCTGGTCAAGAAAGGTGGACAGTGGCTCAGAGGTATCAGACTACAAAAAAAGTCTGTGAAGAAGGGGAAGGAGTAAATGCGAGCTGAACCAGAGAGGAGTGAACGGCACAAGCAGAGAGAGCTGCTGGAGAGAGTTGGAGGGGGAGGAGCTAATAGGAGCGGTGGAGACTCAATCGGAGCCTGCTGGAGAGAGTTGGAAGGGGAGGAGATATTGGGAGCAGAGGGGGAGAGAGACACACACACTCTCCTGGAGATAGTTGGAGTGGGAGAAGCTAATGAGAGTATTGGGAGTGAGAGACACAGGCAGAGCCTGCTGGAGATGGTCGGATAGGGAGGAGATAACAGGAGCAGTGGAAGAGAGACGCACACAGGCAGAGACTGATGGAATTGCAGACTTATTTGCATACTTTTTAAAGACTTTTTTTTTCTAAAAACAAGGGCATAAGAGTGGATCCTGCCAGAGGGGGCACACACCAGTATATCAGTGTGCTTGTTTTACAATACTTCATCCTGGTGGTAGTTTTCCTTTAAAGGACATCTATCACCAGGATCAAGGATTGTAAACCAAGCACATAGACATACTGGTGTCTGCCCCCTCTAACGTGAACTGCTCTTCTTTTAGCTTCTTATTCCCTAGGTTTTGCAAAAAAGCTTTTAAAATTATGCAAATCGACCTCTTAACGCTCCGAAGCATATATGAAGAATTGTGAGCCCTTGTCATACAGCTGCGAATGGTGCTACTCTCAATCGGTGTTAACCCTTTGATTGCCACTGGTGGCACATTGGTGCCACCACCTTGTTTTGACTAATACTCCCTGTGATGTCATTGGGGAGCACCGATCAGTTGCCATGATAGCCTCAGGTTTTTGTAAAAGTCAAGGCTGTATAGTTTATGCAGATTTTTTACAGTGCCAGTGGCACATTTTAATAAATCATGTGTAAAAACACTATGTACTGCAATTGCAGTATTGCAATTTTATGGTATGAACATTCAGACTGCCTAGGCTTAAAGTACCCTAAAAAAAAATAGTAAACCTTTTTTAAAAAAAATATACACTTTAAAATTTTATCCTAAAATTTCCCGAGGGAGGGGTGAAGAGAAGAGAATTTCTGAGGGAGGGTTGAGGAGGGGGTTTAGAGTAAGACGTGGCTTTGTGTGAGGCTCTGCTATAGCTGTCTACTACATGACTAGGACAGAGGACATTAATAGAAGTCTTGAAACTCGTCAGACGATTCCCTCTATGCGATTGTAAGCTTTTAAAATGTGGAAATAAAGCATAAAACTTTGATCATAGTTCTGCAGTAAAACCTAAGGAGACTACAGAGCCTCCTGCTACAGCCAGTTGGAGATTAGACACTACTGTAAGTCAGTGTGACTCTGGTGGCAGAAATGCCTTATTGCCCCACTACCCATATTAGACCTGATCAGGGGACTGAAGTATTTCAGCAATGTATGGCGACCATGTGACCACAGCAGCCATTTATATTAGACTTTCATGATGATAATTACTTTTAATTCAATGAACCTCAGCAAACAAGAATTCACTGATATCATTTTTTATACAATTCTGACCTACAATTATATGGTGTGAACAGAACCTTATTCATCTTCCTTTTGTTTTCCTTACTCCTTGACCCTTCCTGTCTGCTTGTTTTGTTAACGTTTTTATGCTATGAGTATTATTTGTGACTCTTCAGTCTTTTTTTATTCTACTGTGCTAAATAAAGCCAAATGTCATATCGTTGTATTAATGATGGCATCTCTCTCTTACCAGATGAGTCTCCCATTCCTGACCAACCTCCAATGACCATTTACAGTCAGGTGGAGTCTGTCGATGAGGCTCAGCACACTGGCTCTAGAACTAGGAAAAGTTCCCTGCTAAAGGCAGATGGTGAAATAACCAATTTGGCCCCCAGCCTGACTCCAGCTCCCCAGCCGACCATCTCCTTAATATCGGATGAAAATACTGATGCGCTCAGCGTGGAGTCTCTTACGCTGGTGCCACCGGTTGATCCGCAGAGTATTCATACATTCAGTTTCATTGTGGAAGCTTCAACCGAACCTGGAGATGACGTCCAGAAAGGGGATGACAATACTGAGGCCAGCGTGTCTGAGAAGGCGGTGGTGGTGGAGGAAGAAGATGGCCAGTGAGGATGGAAGTCATGTCACATCTATTTTTATGATGTAAAGTATAAAGCCATATTGTCAGCGAAATGGGGCTAGGGCTGCATCCGGTGTGTTCGCCAATGCCGAGAATTCCTGATGGATGAACCCCGGTGCCACGTAAACATTGTCACCTCCGAGCTATCTCTGAACATTCAATACGCACATCCATGGAGAAGAGCTACTAGCCTGCTATTGTATATGCTGCACTCTCCCCGCTCATGCTGCTTCTATGCTATGATATTTCAGCAACCAAGAGTAGGACAAGCTACGAAAACCATTTCAGTGTCCATTTTGGCCATTCAGTCTCGTCTCTTCCGCTCTGTCTCGTAATTTATTAGCGAACACCTCCGTAAGGCAAATTCAAGACCATTTTCTTGATGCATTTGACTTATGTGGCATAAAAAAAATCTTTTGCACTGTTTGGCACTTTAGATATTTTTTTTTTCCCCGCTGCCTGTGACTTTTAGCTGGTTAATTGTCTATTTTTAAGCTTTTCATCAGGACACCAGCAGTGGTTTCTTTTTACTGGCAGTGCAAGGAAAGTGGGTTGTTCTGACGCCCAACTGGACATGTCATAAAATAGTGATCAAACAGGTGGAGATCACTAATGTTGGAATGTCCCAATCTCGGGAAAAGTGGTCTTTGTCCTTTGTATTTACTGGATCTCCAAGTGCTCTCAAAAAGTTTTCTGAATGTCTTCAATGGAGCATCATTGTACATGAGCTGGAAATACATAGCCACATTCTCGAGACCCGGTGCCTCCAACCGGTTGACTTGGAGTTTTGCCACCATCGGAGAGGCACAGGTTTGGGATGAATGCTCTTTCCAGTGTTTTGCCCATTACAACCATAATGTAACCACTTTCCTGAGCTTTGGTGCATTCCACGTGTACACACCATAGACACAGAGGAGGCTAATGCAATTAAAGTTTATTAAGTTTTAGGTCTCCCCCATTGTCTCTTGTATATGGGTCTATTGTTCTGTGTCCCAGTGCTTTCTGCTATGGTGTGATATAGATGCAAGCCTGACAATAATTAAGGGCACAGATGTGTTTTTCACATTTTTTCTGGCTTATAGTCAGAATTTAGGTCTAAGTCGCTGTATATAGAAAAAGTCAGGAACACTGTATATAGATGAATTCAGAGGGCTTCTTACTAATCACTATTTTCAGACAGTATTATCAATGTGAGGTTAAAGCAGACATATAATGGGCTGGTAGTTGAGTGGAAGCCTGTGGTGTAACAAGCGTAGGTTTTAGTTCTTACACATTCTCACTCTTGGTCTTCATGGAGTTGCATGGTGATTTTTTTTGTTTTGTTTTAATTTTAATTCCATTATTTAAGATTACTTAAAATCTAGTTGATTTTATTCCACCTTTCTTCAAAATTGTTAGTAGCTTGCCATGGGCTACATATGGTCCCCCATTACCTTTCTTCTTATGAAAACACATTCTGAAGTACATGAAGGGGGGGGGGTCACAAAAAGCCTATTCCATTTGTCTGTGTGGTCTATCCAGATTACCTTGAATCTTAGAGGCCGCCAAGGGTAGACACATCTGTACATTCAGACGACCTACAGCCAAAATCGGCCTGAGATCCTTGTTTGTGTCACCTTTCATCCCATCACCTTGTTCGCCCGCCTAAACGGCAAAAGGTGGTTGGACCAAAGAAGACCATTGTGTCCTAGAAAGTGAAATTATTCAATAGGTGCACATTACTACCCTATATATACATTACAAAAAAAGTCTAACCACATGCTGTATGGGTAGAGATGACAAGTCTCCAGAGACTACAGTCATAATCCTTGGGGCCACAGCACTGTTTTTTATCTGGATGACTACAGACCACAGGGATCATATATTAGGATATTACTTCTTTGGTTATGATAGACTAATAGATAAATGGAAAGCAAAATTATATATATATATTTTTTTTTTCGTTTTTCATCTTGTACTACATCTTATGACTGGGGTCTACTAGGAATCACATTACAAGCCATTACACTAATTACCTGGAACTTGATTCAGGAACAGAGCCAACCTCTTGCTGCATCTCGTATCCCCCATACTAGAGCATAGCATCCTATAGCTCACACAACATTATCCCACATCTTCTTCATACAGAACTGCCGTCCCGGATCTCTCTCAAGCACCTTCTCATAATACAGCCCTTGGCCTTCAATGTCGCCAACTTTTGCCATAGTCGCCCCGTTTACCCAAAACTATACTCTACACATTATGAACCAAAACGACAATTATACACTAGGGGATGAATTTTGAGTTCATTTTAAAACTGAGAAAAAAAAATGTAATCTATATTCCCCCCAAAAAAATTTTTTTTGAACTTTATCTCCCCCAAAAATACTAAAAATGACAAAAGGGTCCTTTTAACATTCTTACAATTTTTAACCATTCCCTAAATGTCACGAAAAAAAGCAGCAAAAAAATTCTTGGGGTTAGGCAATTCTTGGTAAACAAATGACACATTGGAATTTGTTGTTTGCCTAAGGGTTGTATTTGCCTATGTTTAAGTTTTTTTTTGTTTTTTATTGAATTATAAAGTTGATTGTATCAGGATACAAAGATGGCGGACTTTCTCCTATGGCTGTGCTGCTTTTCTGGTAATACCCCATAGCACTGTTTTATTTGGGAAAGTGGGGTCACTCTATTTTCATACAATTTATGGTTTCATAGTTTGTGGTGTCTTTCTATAGTTTGAAGTCTTACGTTTTAGAGTTTTATCCTTTGCCAGAATGTATATCATTAAGAACACTCTGTGTACATTACAGCCTGGTATGGAGATTTCACCAAAAATGTAGGTTCCCTCAACCTATTTCTCATGTCTCACCTTTCTATAAATCCAGTTCATGAAACGTTCAGCAATTCTGTATTTAATAAAGAAAATTGAGTATAATAATATAAAGTGCGTTTCTCATTTCTGGGCGCCTGGGTGCTGTGTGGCGGGTGTAGAGGGGGGGGGGGGGGCAGGCTGTGCAAAACCTCTGTGTGAATGGTGTCTAGAAGTTGTTATTCTATGTATAAGTTTTTTGACTGGTTTTCTGAAGGAAGGTACTAATTTTACCTTTTAATACACTCAATAGAATTATCTCACCTAGAAACATGCTATAAATTCTCCTCAGTACATGTTAAAAAGTTTCCGATTCATCACAGTGGTTTTTCTCCCATGTTGAAATTTCTTTTTCACAATATTATAGTAGGTACCGAAACTTTAAAGGAAGCCTGTGATTGTTCACATCTGTACATATACATCTGAGAAATGGCAGCAGTACCCGCTGACAATGTGCTTGCTAATTCTACTACACCTTCTGTCTCCCCTCACTGTAGAAATTGGGAGGAGAGAGGTGGATTTTGGAGTCTGACCATCCACAGTGCCCCTAAATGCCCCTAGGTATTTTTTTTTTCTTGATTGTTATATTTGCCCTAAAAAATACAACTATGTAGGAGTTTTGTAACTTAAAGGAAATCTATTTTGTGCATTGTGAACCAAACATACCTTGAGAATGCTGTAGCGACACTGATGCAGAAACATCTTGTTTAATCCTTGAACTAAGTGGTTTTGGTGAAAAAAAACAATTAAAAAATTCAGGACCTCAGGAAAGCTGGGTGCATAATGGCTGCTGTGTTTTACGGAGCCTCCTGAACTGTCCAGTCTCATGACTCCTACACAGCAGCTGGGGGATGGTGCAGCGATCGATGACTTCTGCCTGTCAGGGACAACACAGTGCTGACGCATTCTCGGCTTATACTGGGCAGGACAAGGCTGCAGCAGGGCATAATTGGATTAAGAGGAGAAGCGCCGGGGCAGGCACAAGAGTGACCGAGCCTCATTATAATAATTTTATAATTGTTTTTTCAGCAAAACAATGATTTAAACAAGATAAGTCTCTGCATTAGTGTTGCCAGAGTATTCTCAAGGTATGGTCGGGTTATAATGCATAAATCAAATGGTAGATTTCCTCTGTTGTCTATTCCAACTGCTTTCTTACTGATATAATATGGAAAACTTTCAGAAGACGAGATGTCTGTTGTGCAGGTGAAAAGTGGAGGCTAAACCATTGGGAAAACAGTCATCAAAACAGTTCTGTACTTTTTATAGAAATGTTAAATTCTAGAATTAAAATGTTTTCACAACACATTAAGTGAATTAAGTTTATAATTCAACATGGCTGTTGTTTTTAGTGTTCAAATTCATCAGTGCTACATCTCTACTATAGACAAATGGGGATGTCGGGCAACAAAGAAGTGTGGGGTACTCAGTTTTTACTCGGATTTCTATTATGTGGAAACAGTAAAGTCCTAAATATGCCCTTTACTACTATGCTATAAGTGGAATACATGTCACTCTCATGTAAAGAGATTTGGATTAACAATAAATTAACAATAACAAGTTGCTTACAGTGTTTGTCCGAGTAGCAATAATCTATACGGAGATGCTAATAATGGTATTTGAGGAGCTAAATGAATAAGAGACATCCTCTTTCCATTTTTTTTTGCTACATTTTTGCACTTGAGCCAATTTTTTCCGTATATGTCTAGTACATATAAGTGCTTACAGCACCATGGATTTTTATACTTGACGTATGACACATGGGCTCTTTTTTTATATCAATAATAATACAAGTTAAAGGGGTTGTCCAAGACCGTAAAAAACCATTGGTGGCCAGGAGGGAGCTGCTTTTAAAAAATAAAACATTTACTTATCTCCATGGTCCCTCCTGGTCTTCCACGCTGCCGTTCAACTTTTGGCTGGTCACTCCCACCCGTCCCTATTCCCATCGCTGTATAATGCGGGGCAGGTGGGCGTGGCTGGCCACTCCTCAGCCAGCCAGAAGCTTCTTGCCCGGTAGACAACAGCCCAGGATGCTATGGAGGTAAGTAAATGTTTATTTTTCTAAGCAGCTCCATTCCAGCCACCAATGGTTTTTTACGGTCTCGGATAACCCCTTTTAAGTCTTATGATACATTGGCACTCTCACATTCTCCCCCCTACCTTTTTTATTACCTGACATCTCAGTTTGTTTGTTCAAAGTACTTATAATGAGGTGTAAACTGATGTGACTGCAATCATAAAAAGACCACACTCTATTTATCATTTATCCACCTCTACTGTAACCATGTTCTCATTTTTCATGTTTTTGACAACCCAATATACTGTATATTTTTTACTGTAGTTACATATGTATTAGGAGAAGCCTACTAATCCCATAACCGTGATTTTTCCAGTTCTCACCATAACTCTTCACATGAGCAGACTTGTTGCTGCCTCCTACACAGTGTGAGCTCTTATCATTCTAATGATATGGTTATTAAACTTGACATGTAACTTATTTACTCCTACTTGAGCTCTAAATGAATAATACTAATAATACCAACTGGTCAAACCTATCATACAGTTTCCTTTACTCATTTTGAGTACATGGCAATTAGAATATTATATTTTAAAAATCAGTTTTTTAAAACTTTTTATTACTTTTTAACAAAAAAAAAGTATGGAGGTCATCCTATGCTTCCTGTACGGACAGGAAGAGAGAGAGGTTTAAAGTCCCTCCTGCCAGGGTAATCCTAGGTTTAATAGGATGAGAGAGAGAGATGCACATTTTAGATCCAGAGGGATGGGATGGCTGGACATTCCCAAATTGCACCCAAGGATGAACCAGACTTGTGTAAGTCCACAATTATCTTCACAATATCTTGGCTGGTGTCTTTAGACTTTCACATGATGTAACACAAATAAGCAATTCCAAACGAAAAAAGGTAATTCCAGGTAGCTCATGGGGAATGTGGTCTATAAAAACTAGGCCTGTTTATTAAAGTTCCAAATAATATAAAATCTTCAGGCAAGGTACACAACCTCTTACATCATGGTGTGCAAAAAATGGTCATATTGTGTACCTTGCCTGAAGATTTTATATTATTTGGAACTTTAATAAAAGCAAGATTTTATAAGCACATTCCCCTGAGACGCTGGATTACCTTTTTTCGTTTGGAATTGTATCGTAGACCCGAAGTCCGTGGGGTCCAACTTGTTGTCCGTGCGCAAGGGGCTATCAAAGGAAGGGGAGCTGAACCCTTTTTGATCTTATTGATGTGAACACAAATAAGCAGTACGTTTTAAGATGTTTCTTCAAATACATCCACAGGTGTGACTTTAACTCATATGTTTCCAATAAACCAGAAGACATGAAATCATTATATAATCATCATATATAAATAATTTTGGTATTCCTAACTTTAAACATAAAAGTTTATTCTGATTCCAAAATTGATAATGAAAAAAACTTGCATATGTCCCTTCATCTATAGTGTTTGAAAACTCCTGGCTTCAACCATTTAGCAAAGAGGGCCAGAGTTTCAGAACCAGACTTAAACTCTGAGTTAGACTCTGATGCCTATGGTTCAGTTCAGGATCAGACAATAGATGATGAAGCTTATGGTACCTCTCGTAGAAACAAACTAAAGTATTTCTTTTCCTCTGATGGACTTTTTCTCACAGATTTGAGGAGGTGATTAGACTTTAAATATAATTGAGTAAAAATCTATACAATAGAAGCTATTTGGTGGTCTGAGTTCTAAGAAGCAAGAACTAGGGTTAGAAGAATAGATGGGACCAGAAAAACACCTCCAAATTTCTAAAACATGTTGGAACCACTCAATCTTTGACCTCTCTGAGACTAATGTTTGAGATAGTATTTCTAAGGTAACCGGGTAGTGAAGAAGACCGATTTCCACTTTGAAGACTCAAACAATTTAAAGATTCTATGGACAGGAAAACAACAAGGCTTGGGAGGCCTTGATGTTAAATTTGAAGACCAATGTGACCGCTACCAGGTAGCAATAATACAGTTCCACTGGCTTGGAGAGTTGGACGATCACATAAAAGAAGGCATACTCAGGAATGTCATTCTGGATACAATTCCACTACTCAAAATCAGCTACAGGGTCTTTAGTGGATGTGTAAGCAGAAAGCCTAAGAATCACAGCTAAGGTGGGTGCACCTTCCAATCCAGCCTGTAGAGCTGTCTGGATGAAACAATGGAGCGGGAAATCCAAATCTAAGTTGTGCAGCCTTCCTTTTAAAGAAGAATGTGTGATCCCTGACAACAGTTTACCTAAAAAGTTCAGCAAACCAGGAAGTGGACTTTCTCAGTCGCCGAATTGTAGACCCGAACAAATGGAGCATTTTGTTGATGGCTCACCAGCACAATGAGGAGGTCATCATGTTGCTGGGTAACAGAGAGGGCGCCGGGATGGATGTCAGTCTGGCACTCTCGTCATCACTAACACCCAAATCTTAAAGATGTGCATGTTGTTGATCATTGTATAATTTGGAGTCTGTGGAGGACAGAGGCGCCCATCACCTGCTCCAAATGGACAGCACTCCGGGTGGTTGCACGTCCCACTCGGCACTAGGCCCTGTTCAATAGTCACAAAATAGGTCTTGAAAACGTTGAGTCTCACAACCATAACATGTAATTAAAGGAGTGCAACTATCCAATGCAACTTTCTTAGAGCTCACACAAAAAATATTTTGAACCTCATTCCACTATGTAAAACATATGAAATATAACCATGAGAGTTATAGAAATCCCCTTTAAGGCTGTATTCTATGGCTGATCTGATGATTGTGATAAACCACTTATGTTTTGAGTTCTATGGAATAAGTGTAATCTGGGGTAGTATCCATTACATTGTAGCAGGTCATTACATGGCTATTGTATAATGCACAATTATGGATGGAGCTCTGTCTGCCCAGCAAGCGCTAATTCAAGAAAGTTAATTTTATTTTAAAGAGATTTGTCTACGGTATTGCACCTCACACTTGGTGTTTAAAATGCAATACCAGACCTGACCCAGAGAAAGGTGTGCATTTGTTTTTGGAAGAATGCATCTGTCTTGTTACAAATCACAAATATAGAAAGATGGCGACATTCCTTAATACAATCGGTAACGAGACACTTCATTGAGACACCTGAAGACCCAACAGATAACATATGCTGGAAAATTTCTTAATTATGACTTCTTCTACCTCAAATTGAAACTTTCG
This sequence comes from Engystomops pustulosus, assembly GCA_019512145.1. Classification (NCBI taxonomy): domain Eukaryota; kingdom Metazoa; phylum Chordata; class Amphibia; order Anura; family Leptodactylidae; genus Engystomops; species Engystomops pustulosus. Next base: position 26,514,263 of record CM033648.1, on the reverse strand, counting down.
TCTTCTATTGTCATTACCAGGTTATTGAACGCAGATCAAGAATCCGGTGTCTCCTGCTGTTTTTAGGTGGTGGTGGTGGGGTCTTCCCAAATAAATTTATTGGCCACTAACATTTATAACCATCAGTCTTAGACCTTCAATTCCATCATGTTATCCTTCCCAATAAGGATCCTTGGAAGGACGTGGAGGCAGAAGTGATTAAGTGCAGAGCAGCAGTTGTCCAACACTGTGGTGGTCATTTACTAAGGGCCCGATTCTCGTTTTCCCGACGTGTTACCCGAATATTTCCGATTTGCGCCGATTTTCCCTGTATTGCCCCAGGATTTTGGCGCACGCAATCGGATTGTGCCGCATCGGCGCCGGCATGCACGCGACGGAAATTGGGGGGGCGAGCGAAAACCCGACAGATTCGGAAAAAACGCCGCATTTAAAACAATAAAAGTGTCGCTTGGGACGCGCTTACCTTCACTTGGTCCGGCCCGGTGAACTTGAGTGCGTTCACATGCTTTGCAGCGCCACCTGGTGGACGTCGGAGGAACTACCTTGATGAATCCCGACCGGACCCGAATCCACCGCAGAGAACGTGCCGCTGGATCACAAACGGACCGGGTAAGTAAATCTGCCCCTGTGTCTGTTGTGCAGAGACACAAGGGAGCTGGGGATCTCTATCCTATATAAATAATATACAGAATGTAACCAAAAAGTTGGGTGTTAAAATATCTGCCAAAATACATATCAGATCAAAAACTCAAAATATACGTGTTAAATATTTTTTGCAAAAATCTATCCAATGATGCCAAACTCAGCCCCTATCTGGGGCGACTTTAAAATCTTAAATGGGAACCTCCAATTTCTTTTGTTGAAAATTTGGTTTCCATGGAACAAATTACAACGATTTGTTGACAGATTTTTTGAAAAAATCAAAATGGGTAAAAAATAAGTTAAAAAATGGGGATATCATGAAGAATTCAAATCGTATTGACAAACAAAAAAAAATATGACGAATGCAGTATTATCTATCCAAGGACACTTAAGCTGACCCTGTATTTTCACCACAAATTTTTATGTAGAAAATACATTCAGAGTAACCCAGGAACAAAGACTTGGACTTTGGTAGTTTTCTGTTCTCTTACAGTGCTTATTTAATGTGAGTCTCACATCGGAGAGCTTGATCTTGCAGTATCTTATGGGAAGGGGAGCCCCAGCTGTCTGTGTCTAACACTGATACAACTTTACAGGTTCCAACACAAGGAGGAAGTCCCAACAAATGATTGGTGCAAGGTCTGGGTGTTGGATCAAATACTGATGACTTGTGGTCAGTCCATGTCTTCTGTATAAAATGTTGGGGAACTAGAAGACCCCTTCAATGTATCATAAGGTTATGTTGCTTTAAAAAAGAATTTTAACTTGCAATGAACATGACTACAAATGCTCAGTGAAAAGGAGAAGGATACGGGTCCTCACACAACTTTTACCAATATGTCGGGGGAAAAAGAAGGACCCGCTCTAATCTGCTATCAACGACGGCTCATAGATTTCTCTCTGATTCCATAGTTCATCACGTGGCATCTGTTTGATGCAGTTATGTCTAGAGAAAACCATTCTAGTGCATCACAGTCTTTGAAATCACAAACTATTGTCAAGTCTACGCTGAATGGTCCAGTGATGCCTCTCCATACAGGATTCCTATGGCCTCCTCCGGTTCCTCCATTCCTCATGGTCACGTTCCACCCTGACATTGTGGCAGCTCATACACCATGTGCTCTACACATCTGATACATGAAGTTGCTGTTATTTAGACTTCTCTTTTCCTTTACATTTGCATAAACAAAAGCTGAGTTATCTTTCTTATCACGTTCCTAGGAAGTATAAACCACTGTCATGGCCGCTTGTTCCTATCTAAATATAATATTTCAGCATAATCATTATTTCTGAGGAAAGCTGAGCAGAGGCCATGGAGGTTTCGTCATTGCAGCAGTGATGCTTTGCTAAAGTGAATCATATGAGGCAAGTTGTCAGTATTAATTGCCGCTCATCCGGCATGTGTAAGCTGCTGAGCTGATAATATATCACAGAGGGACATAAATTCAAGTCAAAAGTGCTTGTGTCAGATTAGAAATAAGTTTCCCCCAAAAAGTGGCACCCTCTTACCTATTGACAAGAATGGCATCTCAAATGACTGTAACAGCCTATGGAAACAAATATATATATATTTATTTTAGGCAGTCCCCGGGTTGCATACAAGATTCCGTAGGTTTGTTCTTAAGTTGGAATTGTATGTAAGTCGCAATTGTATATTTTATAACTGTAATCCCAACCAGAATTTTCTTTGATCTCTGTGACAATTGGATTTTAAAAATATTGGATTGTCATAAGAACCAGGAGTAACACTAAAGCTTCATTGCAGACACCTGTGATAACTGTTATAGCTGATTATTGTAGACTAGGGCTAAAGTACAGTAAGTTACCAACATCCAGAGGTACGTTTGTAACTAGGGGTCATCTGTAAGTCAGGTGTTCTTATGTAGGGGACTGTCTGTGTGTGTGATATATAAATATATATCTCCAAAAAGATAGTCGGCACACCAATATATAAAAAAAAAGAAAGTGGGTACTTTATTCACCCAAGTTCTACGTTTCGGATCCTGTTCAGAATTCTTAGAAATTGTCAAGTGTATTTATTGTAAGGCATTTTCTTTACGTTTTCTATATCTCAAATGTTGATGATTTATTGGCAGCCAATGATTTTGGGCCCCACCACGGCAGATACATCAGGAGCCTCCATCGGGTGGATGGCTGCACTGGTGTACCATTCTACAATTTCATGAATGTTCTGAGGCTACAGGTGGTACCCACATTAGGGTCACTTGACTTACAGATGACCCCTAGTTACAGACGGACCTCTCTGACCACTGTGACCTCTGGTGAAGCTCTCTGGATGTTACTTTAGTCCCAGGCTGCAATGACCAGCTATAAGGTGTCAGTAATGAAGTTTTATTGATAATCCTTGTTCCCATGACAGCACATAATTGGGAAAATCCAATTGTTACAAAGTCATAAAAAGTCTCTAGAACAAGGTATATACTGTGTGTGTGTACAATCAGATACATTTCCTATATTCAAAGTGACTGCTGTAATATATCTATATTCTCATGGCTGCCATTTGAAATTTTGGGGAGTCTTACGGGTAAAATGTTTAGCTCCTCCATTCCCAGTTCACCATCTACATCACATACATCTCATCATTACATTATGGCACTGGTCAGACACATTCAAAAGTGGCATATAGCAACTTACAGGTGATGGTCTACTCCATTGGGTCCAGCACTTAGCAGATTTTTACCACCTGTTACTTATCTGAACTTTATTTGCCCTCTGATGTTTTCTCCATCTTGTAGAATATCTCCACACTGCACCCCTAAAATAAACACTTAAAAAAGCAGCATGATACACCAGGGATACTTACTCATAGATCCAGGCAATGGGCCTGTGGCAATCTTATATTTATATTTGTTATCCATTGCCTTCTTCAACTTTTGTGGCTTATTATGCTAATGAGCCATAAAGGCTCTGGAGGGTGTTAGCCCTCTATGCTTCAGATTCACATGATGTTACTGTGTGCAAGAAGTACTTCCCCCAACAACTGTGTGCTGAAACCTCCTCTGCTGTAGTAAGATTACATCAGACAAAGGCAGGGGGAAGTGTTGAGGGGGTGAGGGGAAGACACTGTAACAGCCTGTGAAACTAAAGCACAGATGATGTCCCACAGAGCCTTTCTGGCTTATTAGTATAATTTTAAAAGTTGATTTTATAAGGAAAGAGTCTCCGTGCCTAAATCTTTAAAGGATTGTGTAACCTGAATATCAACACTGTGCTCCCAATAATATATACTCCTCACAAGGCTATGATGTGTACACCATAAATAAAATAGAAATTATGTCCCTTGAGTAAATTACACTGAAATTCATCCACACAACCCCAACGACCCCCTACCCCCCACCCACCCCCGTCCTCGTCCCCGTCCCAACACGGTGAGTCCGAAACTGCACTTAAAAATAGAGAGATTATTCATAAGCCAAAATCATATTTATCTTTTTTGATAGTATGATAGGTTTTACAGATTTATATCTTTTCTGATACAGTAGGTTGGTGACAAGACTGGTCTCACGTGAGATCTCTTCTGCTTTGTAATGGAAAGTTCCTCATTGGTATTTGATGGATAAATATATATACTTATAGAACAGGAACAATCCCTGGTAACATGATGGATTTACCCATATCCTATATTCTATTTTCGCCCATAAAGCTCTGCATACTGCTGACTTGACTGCTGACTTGTGTTCTAATATATGAGTACATAGGGCACTAAACACCAGTATGAAGCTTATATAGAAAGTTAATTGCTCCATAATATAATATACAATGTGAGCTGTTGTTAAGCAAATGCAAGTGTCAAGAATCAGTTGTTCTGGGTCTTTTTTTTGTGTCAAACTTGACTAATGGTGGTGAGAATTCCACATGCTCTATAGAACTAGAAAAGTTCTAGACGGTGTTGTCACAACATATGGCTTGACACCAACAGAAGGCTTATGTGCAAAAACTGGATATGGCCTCTCCTTTGCGTGAAAATGCATCAAGCATAGACAATCAGTAAAAAAAATCTTAATTTGAGAGTATAATTATTCTGTTGAACCGAGAGGTTCAAAGAATTATTCGGTCTTGGGGTTTCCGTGTGTCGGTACCCCACCAAAATATTGATTTCATGAATCTCATTAGCCTGGAGAATCACTTTCCATTGCAACTGGGCATCTTCACAAATCTGCAAGAAGCCCTCACTTGGGCAGAGTTGAACTGGCCCACCAGAGTACCAGAGATTCCTCCAGTGGGCCCTGGTTCAAATCAATACTGATCCCTAGAGGTTCGGCAGATAACATCCCAATTTGGAGGTTGCTAAAGTCTATTTCCTGGGGAATAATGGAGGGTAGAGCCATGGATTCGTTTTCTCTGGCGGGCCTAAGGAACCCCAGTCCGACACTGCTTTTGGGCATATTTGCAGAAGCTCCACTCTCTTTTTAGTATCTCATGGTTCAGTCTTGCAAGAACTATAGCAAGGTACTGCAGATATTAATATGAATTTTTTTTTCTAAATTGTTCTGAATTTTAAGCCTCATGAGTGGTTCTCTTCCAGCTGTAAGGAGTAATGATAACATTGATTTGGCTGCCCACAACCTTGGCTTCCCTAGAATTTCTAACACATCTGATGCACAGACTACTAACCTGAGAACAGTGTCTGCAGCTTCTGCTTAGCTGATTAACGTTCCGAAATTTGTTATGATCTACTCCTCAATATCGAGTGTGAAACCTAATATTCCTCATGTTTACACAGTAGTGGCGGGGAACATAATGAAATGTCAGAACAATCTGCAGTTAGGACTCTCAGCTTAGAACAGAAAATGATGATATTTTCATAAGTTCTCAAAAAACCTCAAAAGAGAATGGAAAATCACAATCCCTCACTGCCTGGAGGCAAAACAGTTACCTATGCTCTTTCTAGTTCATAAAACAGAAATCCTTATTAATATAATCATGAAGTGCAGAGGCAACTATGGATACATTCCAGGGCTAGAATAAGGTTGGTCGATACTGAGGAGCTATAATAATAGTTACATGTTAGATGGGACCTGAAACACACCTGAACCCCATTGTAAAAACCTGATATCATAATATGTCAGATCAGAAAATATATTATGGATCAGATTCTACTGACAATACTGTATCAAGTGCCTCAGGTGGTAACAATATTATAAATAAATAATTCTTTATTTATATAGCGCACACAGATTACGCAGCGCTGCACAAAGCACGTCAAATTGGTCCAATGGGGCTCACAATCTAAACAACCTAACAGTACTTTTTTCGGAGTACCCAGAGGAAACCCATGCAAACACGGAGAGCACATACAAACTCTTTGCAGATGTTGACCTGGGTGGGATTCGAACCCAGGTCCCCAGCGCTACAAGGCAGAAGTGCTACCCACTCAGCCACCGTGCCGCCCAGTGCTACCTACCTGTGCCCTTCTTAGCCTTTTCCTCTTGGCTGGACATGTCCAGATACTAGATATATGAGGCACATTTACTTACCCGCCCCGCAGAGTTCACGAAAGTGAACGATGATAATGCATTGTGCTGTGATTCACCAAGATCGCGCGCCCGATATCCTGCATGTGTCGCTTCCCCGCTCAGCTCCTTCGGACTTCACCATCTTCTTCCCGGTATATGTAAGTGTATTGTCATGCAACACAATTTGAAAGTTAAATCCCGCGCACAGTCCGAACTTGAAGATAAGGGCAACGTGACAACGAAAGAACACCTAATCCAAGGTACTGGAACAATCTTTTGGTGAACGTTTTTTTCTGTCTTTTCGGCACAGTGCAGCCGCAACCCAAAACTGGTGCCAACACTTCTTGTGCAAGCAGGTTGCACATTCTTTCAAGTGCAAAGTCAGACAGAAAGTTGGTACAAACGCTTTAATAAAATGTAACCTGATATAACACTACTGGAAGGTGCTGACGAGGGCGTCGTTTGCCTCAGGCAGCAAAGTTTGAATATAAAAAAAACATTTTCTGCTCTTCTTTTTCCTGCAGTGAGCAATGTCATGTACACAGCATAGAGATTAGGAAAGAAGGCTAAAGAGGAACTCTGTGCATGCCTAGAGAATATTTCTCTTGATGATCAGGCTCTGTAAGAAGATGACTATTTATAGTTAAGTCATTAAACACTTTATCAGGCTTCTTTATCTCTCAGCTGTCAGTGCATACAGGATAGAAAGCTGATTTACACAAACTGTTTAAGAAAGGCAGGGGAAAAGAAGGGCACAAGCAGATTTCTTTGATAGAGCATATTGCAAAGTTTGCTTTTATCTGTACTATTCATTTATAATGAAAAAAAAGTATTGTTCTTTAAGAATGGCGACACGTATAGTGGCAGCAGAGGAATAGAGGGGGCAGGTACAATGTTTCACAAAACCTTTTTCATTGTACTTCTGACAGAATGTATGATATACAACACTGTGAAAAGATTATCCTAAATGATTGGTGATGACTCCATGAAACAGAAATCAATGTTCCTTCTTCATCTTATATTCATACCAATTTTACACTGCAATAAAAATCTATAAGCAGCAGTGACAACATATAAAGTAGTTTTAGTGGTTAGGCTTTCCTCATTTATTATGGATGTTAATGCAAGGATGTGCATATGGCAGTATAATTTAATAGTATTTCATGGTGGTAATACAACATATGAAGGTGGAAGTATGTGATATACATTGATTTTGTTATTCAACTCAAGGAAGAATTTTAACCTCTTGTTATAGTGAGCTGAAAACCATCACATGGAACACAATTCAGATAAATACAATTAGCCCCAACAGTATGGCATATTCCTAATTCGCAGCACTCCAAGGAGAAGCTTTAAGGCTCTACGCTTCTGCAATGTGAGACGAGATAAATCGGGTAGTAGCTGCAACTCAGGCCTTCAAACGCATTGGGGCTCAAATGCAAATTTTCCAAGAACAGCACTATCGTCGGTAATTCCGCGGATTTATATTTGTGCCGCATTTAGCAGGGGAATTTAGTGCACGCAATCGTATTTTGGCGCATCAACGCTGGCTTTCATGCGACACAAATCGGGGGGCGGGCCATCGGACAATCCGACTGATTTCGTCTAATCGCGGGATTTAACATTTAAATTGTGTAGCAAGACATGCACTTACATACACCGGGAAGAAGATAGTGAACTCCGGCAGACCTGAGCATGGAGCGACACATGCAGCATATAAGAGAATCGCGGCAGATGTGCATTCTCATCGGGGAACGCACAGGGAAGGGTAAGTAAATGTGCCCCATTGTGCCCAATTTGTGGGCTTTGGCGATTATCTGTTCTTTGAGCTGATATCTATGGATCCTGCAGATAACATCCCTAGGACAAGTGGGATCCATGGGACAGGGGCCGAGAGTTCAATGTGCCCTATCTAGCTTCACTGGAGAGTTGGCTGGAGCTCCCAAGATGTTGTTCAATATACTTCTGTGGGAGTTGTAGAGCTGCTGGTTGTCAACACTTTCAAGAACACTCTGATATTGTTCCTACGAACCCGGTTCTCTGCATTGTCCAATTGCTCAGATAGAGTCAACAATTGCTGGGTATGTAGTGATAACTGAGAGTCATGAGCTTATATCCTATCTGTGACTGTACGATGGGATGCCTCAGAGGTGTTGACCCGTTCAACCGATGCACCTCGTTACATAAGGTGGAAAATTCTGTACTGTACGATTGTTCAAGCCGTGCCACATAGCACTCAATGGGGCAGATTTACTTACCCGGTCCATTCGCGATCCAGCGGCGCGTTCTCTGCGCTGGATTCGGGTCCAGCCGGGATTCATTAAGGTAGTTCCTCTGCCGTCCACCAGGTGGCGCTGCTGCGCTGAAAAGCATCGGAATGCACTGAAGTACACCGAGCCGGGCTGAGTGAAGGTAAGTGCAAGCTCCGCGACAGATTTTTTTTTTTAAATGCGGCGGTTTTTCCGAATCCGTCGGGTTTTCGTTCGGCCACGACCCCCAATTTCCGTTGTGTGCATGCCAGAGCCGATGCGCCACAAATCCGATTGCGTGCGCCAAAATCCCGGGGCAATTCAGAGGAAATCGGCGCAAATCGGAAATATTCGGGTAACACGTCGGGAAAACGCGAATCAGGCCCTTAGTAAATGACCCCCAATGTCTTCCCTTGTTGGGATAGCTCTGATATGATTGCAAAGGGCATGCAGGTCTGCCAGAACACCTGTGTCTGTTTAGTTCCCCTGGTAGCTAGGGAAATGTTGTGTGGAGCAATAATCTTCCATTTCAGGAGATGGACTGGGAGCCTGGCAAGGCGAGAAGCCCAGCTCAGCAAAATGAGGCAAATAAAGACTATGCAGCTGAGATGGCAAGGGCTTGGAAGGGGACTGCAAGTCTGGGCATCCTAAGGCTAAACATCAGAGGGGGCAGGAGAGTACAGCATGAGACAGTCAGGAGGGTCTGGCTTGGGCAGCTGATTTGGTGAGGCCAGGGAGTGCACAGCAGCTGGAGAGGGCTTATTTTGTATGACCATGGATACAATCAAGACTGGCATGGTGAGGCTGTTGACTGCAGCTCCTTTGCCAAGCCCTCCCCAGGTCCCCTGGGTAATGATGAGGGCTCACCTAGGGGAACAGGTCACTCTCCCTGCTGCTGCGTCTGGGCAACCACTAGAAGTGGTGAGTGGCAGGGTGGTGCTGGTTGGAGTGGTGCGGGCTCCAGGTGTCCGAGCACCAAGATCTGTCTCCTGAGCTCCATGGGCTGAGGGCAACCGAACAGAACTGCCTAGTGACACAGCACGCCAGGCATGGGTGAGGGTGTCCGTTCGGCTGTGGAGCCAGGGTGTCATCTGCCTGCATGACTCGGAGATCCTGAGCGCGGTGGAGGCAGGTTGTTGTTCCTGCCAGCAGCCGGCTGTGCTGCAAATAAAGGAGGGTCCCGTGGCACCAGAAAGGCTGCGACCTCTGCCATCTTCCATGTGACCAGTTTACATGAGCAGATCTGTGACACCAGGGGGGGTGTGAGCATCGGGGCGGCGGGATGGGATAGATCTAAGAGATCAATTACTTTCATGACGGGGTGGCACATGGGGCAACAATAACTTCCCAATACCTCTCGATGATGGCCGTAATGGCATCGTAGCAGTCTCCCCTGCACTTTTTCTACTTTGTAGAAGATGATTAGGCTGGATGGGAATGGATTATGTGGCATAGAGGCCCTGGCTTTTACAGGAGCTAAATAAAGGTGCTTCCACACTCCTCTATAGCCAGGCCACGCACCCTGACACAAAGCATTTTAGACTTATTTTTTTGTAACAAATTATTCAAGGACTCTGGTGCAAGTAGAATGATAAATTTCCTCCAATGTGTCTTGTTTCTTCATTTCTATGAGAATAGGAAGGAATGTAATAGGAATAGGGTATAATAGGTATTTGGTGCACACTGGCCATCACGCAAAATACACATGGACTACCAATGTAACATTGTACCACTAGGTTCACAACATCATGCGGGGCTCATACAGTTACAATTATGGTTCAGATTCTTGACACTTATAGATAAAGGATTAGAAAACTAGTGATAGATTATGGATGTAACTAATTGTAAGAGCATGGATTATTGATACACTAACCATCATCTATAGAAGAGCTTGTTTGTTATTGCAAGATGCATGACACATTGTAACTGGGTGACTACACATCGAGGATATGCATCTTGGGGTACATTTATCACTGCTTCTGAAAAGCACTGACATAATCACAAATTATTGTGCAATGCAATAAATTGCAATTATTATTGCAACTACGCCACCCACACAGCATTTAGGTGTGGAGGGGGCGTGATAGGGGTTACTCTGGTCGGTCCTGGCGCCAGCAGATACATCATGACATCTAAGCTGAGGAGCCCCAGTGTAAAAGACATTTTCTGAAGCTCATCATCTTGTTCTGCACATCACAGGAAATCCTGAACCAAGAGGAAAGGTAAGAAAGTTCATGCTGTATCTGTGGCAGACATTTACTGTCTATTACAAGGAGGTTAGGGGTACCAGCACTTCCTTTTTGCAAAGGTCATCATTATAATTTCCAGTGAATGGAAATTTACATCACGATAGATCAAGATTACACCTAAAAACTGAACAACCGTTTGACGTGCAAGTTTAATCCTCAATAATTGAGTTAATTTAATCTCAAAGATGTAAAGTTCTGTCATTTCTGTGTCACTGACAAGAATCACTTGTAATCACTCGGTTACTACAGTTTGATCCATTGGGGTATATAATGCTAATATTAGCTTTACAGCAAAAACGCTCTGTCCAGCTCACCACTGCTGCGTCCGACTGCATTCACCATTGGGGGTAAACGGAACAGCCTCGGAGTGGTGGGATAAAATTTCTTCGTTATTGAGGTAAATAATATCAGACCAATACAGAAGGAAACTGCCATGATCAGGCCACTTGGCCATGCAATGGCCATAAGTAAGGCCTAGTGCCAAAATCCATAGGCCTGAAGCCGGTATCCTTCTGGATTGATCTGATTTTATATACCTCAATGAAGAAGAAATTTTATCTCACTACTACTGAATTGTGTTGGAAAATACTTATTGTCTATATTTACAGATTACCAATAATGTTGTAATGTTTGCAGAAAGGTCAACTAAAGAGAGCCACAACGTCACCCTTATCTCCTGTAACACCTAATGTCAGGGAACCGGGAAAAGTCCTACACAAACACTACCACCTAGGATTCAGGGATTCCTGACATGATGAAACTGACTAGTATTAAAAACCTAAATGAAACAGAAATTTATAAGTGACCCATTAAAGGTCTTGAGTCTAAACATAATCTGGAATTCACCTTTTTTACCGAGCAATTATATGATGTCATTTTCCGGTTGCGTATGTGAGATGTTAGATTTGTTTATGGCAATTTATCATATAATCTCATAATGATATTAGTTTATTTAGGTGATTTCCCAGAATGCACATGCTCCCTGTTTTACTTGCAATGTCATGCATATCTATATAGATTTTGAGTGGATACAATCCACTAGAGTATTTGGCTCCCATGAACACTACACCCGGGGAAGATCATGTTAGAACACCCTGTGCCTAATGTTTGTAACCAATTTGTCCTACAAATGATGTCCCACAATTATTACAAATAATAGGAAGGTGTAATGAAGAATATAAATGGAGTGACTGAGAGGACTGATACCCACATGGATGGATTAAGGCTATCGTGGGCCATGGGCACTATGAAGGTTTTGGGCCCCCACCAGCATAAATGATATGATGATATTGTACCAGAACCAATATATTACGATATACTGTAATACCAGAACCAACCTTACTACATAGATACACTACTAGAACATGTCAGGCTTCAGGGTTAGTGAACCCCCTAGACCACCTCGGACGATGAGACAAGCCAACACCTGGGACCGGAATCTAAGTGGCACCCGGTCTTCACCAGAGCCCACTGCAAAACAGGATGGTATTGCTGCCACCAGGTCGTTCCACAGGTGCGGCTTGTCTGCGATGGCAGTCAAGGTCAAAGTAGAGATTGAGTGGGCAGTGCCAAGGTCGGGGACAGACAGGAAGTCAGGGCATGCAGCAATGGTACAGAATCAGGAACGGAGCAGGAGGTCAGGGCTGGGAGTGAAGAAGCGAAGTCATGGTCAGGTCCGGGGTCACAACAGGAGGTCAGAATACAAGAATCACTCAGGAGTATTCTTAAGCATAGGCTTAAAGATCCGGCGGGGGTTGCCGGGAGTGGTCAGCAGCAAATCAGCGCAGTGCTGGCCCTTTAAATCTGCAAGTGCCACCGCGTGCGCCCTAGGGAGCGGGGACACATGCGCTCACCAGCCAGGACAAGAGCAGGAAGATGGAGAGGTGCGTGAGCTTGGGACGGGGTGCCACCTTGGAGAGGGGCACTGGTGTGCCTGCGATTCAATACATGGATCGCAGGGGCACGTATCCCAGATTACTACTTAGAAACAGAACCAGAACCAAGCACTCTATATAAACATTGGACAAAAACTAAGCTTTTTGTCACACATTGTGGAATCAATGCAGGTATATGAATGATATCCACATGCACCAAAAAAAAGAAACCCTGCAATGTAAAATGATTAAGAATGTCATTTATTGCTGTATATTCTAGGTGTGGGATTTAACCTTTGAAATGCAAAGCCTCAATCTCATCCTTGATGCAGTTGTGTTTATGGATGGTTTTCCTATAACAAATTAGTATAAAAGTAGGGAATTTAATTAACCAAAAATAATCGGTGCGTACACCAGCGCCCCTTGAGCGCCATGGAGCTGCCCATTCTCTCTGTCCTATTTGTATACCGTGGTCTGCAGTGACGTCACACACTTGAACCAATATCTGTGGGCTTACGACATCGTCCACGGTGGTCCAGTGGGTCCACTACTTCTGGACCCTGACATCTGTATAGAGTAAGATACAAGCAAACTGAACCTCCCACAGACTGAGAAAAGCATCTGCAAATTTTATGAATGTAAAATAAATACAGTAAACAGCTCTAGTATAACAAGTCTTTGTGAAACATACAAACAATTATTCAGCTTCATGTTCTCATACATTTATATATATCACTTATTAAAAGGTTTTCTACTGTAAAATCACAAAGCATTAGGTTAATAAAATATTTGATTGTGGAAATTTCTGAAATTATCTGAATGATCATCATGTATGTTTGAAGAAATAAAAGAAACCCAAATTAACCAAAAAGTGAAGAAAAGCCTTTATGTTATTGTATAATCAGGTCAGATGCTTTAAAGGGGTTATCATTGTTTCCAAAAAATTTAAGATATCATGGATGCCCTTGCGACCCATGTCTCGGGTCGCTGGCACACCTGTGTGCCTCCGTGTGCTCCTCAGGGCTGCTGGCAGTCTCACTTACCTTTACCTGTTCCAGTGGCGTCTCCCTCAGCTCAGCACACACACTCCTACCTCCTAGGATGCGTGCATGCCGGCTCTGTAAAATTGAAAGGGCCAGTGCGCAACTAATTGGCGCACTGGGTTTCGCAGGGGCACCTGTGACATGGACTCTGCAATGCTCCATTAGTGTTCCAGGAATTTGTCAACGCTAACTTCCAAGACTTGCGTTACACTTGTGTCATTGTCTACTTGGATGATATTCTGCTGGTTTCTCCCGACCTGCAGTCCCATCAGGTCTACGTCCAGCAAGTTCTCAACCGCCTCAGCTTGTATGTCAAGCTCGTGAAATGCCATTTTTATCTTAGTCTTTCCTGGGATACATTATTTCTGTCAAAGGACTACAGATGGGTCCTGCAAAGTTATCTGCCGTACATCAGTGGCCTCACGCAGTGGGACTACGTGCCATACAGAGATTTCTGGGCTTCGCCAATTATTACCGGCAATTTACTCCACATTTTGTGGATGATGACATAAGCTGACACATGGAACAGCTAAATGGTACACGGTTTTCACCAGAACGTGCCTCGAAGCAGGTTGGATTTGTTGCGGCACCACCAGGTCGTTCCACAGGCGTGACTTCGTGGTGGTGGCCAAAGCGAAGCACAGAATCGTAAAGGAAACACATGGGCGGGGACAGGCAAGAGGTCGAGACAGGCAGCACGGGATCAGGGTCAATAACGGAACCGGGGTGAATTTGGAAACACAGCAAAACGCATGAAAAAACTTTTTTTTTATCAGTTTCCTGGGAATGGCCAACACCAATTAGAGGTGCACTGGCCCTTTAAATATTCGAGTGCTGGCATGCGCGCCGAGCTTCTGGAGCAGGAACTTGGACAGGTAATAGTAGGAGCAGAGCCGGGGACCACAGGGAGGCAGGGTGCGCCGGGATGTGGGTTGCATGGCACCCGAATGCCGAGGGACCCATGACAGTACCTCCTCTTTGGCCTCCCTCTCTTCTTGGTTTGGAGGAACCTTTGCAGGTGCCCGACAGCAACTCTATAGGACAATCGTATGGACGATACGGTGGTAGAGTCTCAGCTGGCTTTTTAGAGAAGATATCAGCATAGTCCAGATAAGCAGTGGGAAGACCCTCCAGAGACTTAAGAGACAAGGAGGATGGCATAGCATAGACCAGATGGAGAGCCATGAGACAACGAGACTGGAATTCAGGACCCAGCAAAGAACCTCACTGGTCTGCCAGTCGAGGACAGGTGCGTGTTGCTGCCATGGAAGTCCCAATAGAACGGAGGATGTGGAACGGGTAAGTACATAGAAAGACAGTCTTTCCTTATGCAAGGCACCAACTTGCAGAGGTAGTGGTAGAGTATCTGCCCACTGACGGACGAGATATGCAGCAACTTCTCTAGACGAACCACAGGGAAACAATGACGGGAGACCAGAGCAGCATCCATGAAATTCCCAGCGGAGCCAGAATCCAGGAAGGGCAAGACTTGAACCAGACCACTTGTTCCAAAACTGAGCAGAACAGGAATATGCAGACGTGGAGATGCTTTGTTCTCACCTAGGGACGTTTCTCCCAAGAACCCTAGGTGAGTTTTTCTCTCTGGATGAGGAGGACGGGCAGGGCAAATCTGCAGAAAGTGTTCTAGACTGGCGCAATAGATGGCAGGTCCCATGCAGACAAGGCGTTTTTGATCAGTGCGGAAAGTCATTTTTTAAAGGTAGCAAATAAGGCTGCTCCATTCCAGTCCAGCTCAGAGGCTAAGTTACGTAGTTGAACTGCATAGTCACCAACAGAAGAGTCCCTTTGGTGTAATTTCAGCAGGGCAGTTTCAGCAGATGACGCCTGGGTTGGTTCCTCGAAGATGGATCAAAATTCTGCGAGTAACGTGGTGAAGTCAGCCATGACCGTGTCTTTCCTGTAGCCCATGCCAGCCCATCTCCGTGGGCATAAGCTTGATGTACAATGCGTGATGAACCTCCGGAACAACTATGCATCACCAACGTATTTGGATGGCATGGATAGACGCAGTCTGGGTTCTGCAGAGGCCAATACGGCCTCAGTAGCGGAGGGTACAATAGCTGACTTGTCCGAGTTGCTGACCTTGCACAGCAACTTACTGGGTCCGCTGAGCCACAATGGTCTTAAGATCAGCCAGAACAGGTAGCAGAACCTTGGCGGGATGTTACTTTCAGGATCAGTGGTAGTGGATTCCCTGTACCACCATGGACGATGACATAAGCTGATACCTGGGAACATGGTTTGCAAGGGCACCCGTGACACCTATTGTGGCACCAATCCTAGACTTTGACCTCAAGGGACTGAAGAAGCTTTTAATAAGCTGAAGTCTGCCTTTGCCTCTGCTCTAGTTCTCACACGGGCTGATACGGAGAAGCAATTCCAGCTGGAGGTTGACGCCTCATCCGTTGGTACTGGAGCCGTTCTCACCCAGAAAGGGCCCAAAGGTCGAACCCTCACCTACGGTTTCATCTCTAAGACAGTCTCTACCACAGAGAGGAATTATTCCATTGGTAAATGGGAACTACTGCCCATAAAGATAACTCTGGAGGAAAGGCACCATCTTCTGGAAGGAGCTCATCATCTGGTCTATATCTACACTGACCACAAGAATTTCCTGTACCTCCACACCACTCAGCATCTCAATCCGCGACAGGCTCGCTGGTCTCTCTTCTTTTCTTGGTTCAACTTCTTGATTCACTTCAGTCCAGCCAAGATGAACGTCAAAGCTGATGCCCTCTCTCGTGCCTCTGATGTTGTTGGGGAAAAACCAGCTGCTTGTCATATTGTTCCTTGGAACATCTGTTTGTTGCTGCTCCTGTGGACCTAAGGCAGCTTCCTCCTGGCAATATCTATGTCCGACCAGCTCTTCGGAAGAGGATACTAACTTGGGGAAACTGCTCTTGTGTGGCTGGGCACCCTGGGGTGCAGAGATCTATCGCTCTCAAATCTCATTACGTTACTACTGGTGGCCACATCTGGTCAAGGACATTAGAGATTTTGTGAGTACCTGTGTTTCCTGTGGCCGCAACAAGTCATCACTTCTCAAGCCAGCAGGTCAGCTCCTGCCGTTGCCGTCACCCAGTTGCCTGTGGACTCACATAGCCATGGACTTTATTATGGATCTCCCATCTTCTTCCGGTAATACAGTCATCTGGATGGTAATGGATCGCTTCTCCAAGATGTCCCACTTTGTGCCTCAGCCAGGTCTGCCGTCGGCTCCACGTCTTGCCAGCTCGTTCTTCTTTTACATCTTTCGGCTTCATTGGCTTCCTCAATACATCTTCCACAGACTAACAGGTAAGTGGAGAGGGTCAAACCAGACTCTGTGCTGCTATCTATGGTACTTTGTCTCTGCTTGTCAGGACGATTGGTCTACCCTCTTATCTTGTACAGAATTCTCATATAATTCTCTGGACTCTCAATCTGCTGAAGCCGCTCCCTTGTTTGTTGTCTTTGGACGACATCCACGCCCACCTCTTCCTCTGTCAGTGCCTTCTGATGTTCGTGCCCTGGAGGAATTGGTTCAAGACCTCTAATCCATCTGCCTAGCGCTCGGCAGTCACTGCCGGCCTATGGAACGAGCGGGATGGTCCGGGGAAGAGGCAGCGCCTCGGACCGCCTCCTCATGAATACATCGGACCGCTTTGCAAGCGGTCCATTGATTACATTGTACCCCGCCGCAGTGTTTAATAGCGTTACCGGAGGTTTCTGGTAACGCTAACACTCTAACACTGCCGCGTTTGTTCAAGCACTAGGAGCTGCTTACTTTAGTGACAGGTCCTCTTTAAGTGGTCGGCCCGCACCAAAACCCAGGCAAACAAGAAACGCAGGCTGCCGGCTTTCTCAGTTCCTTTTCAAACATGTATATGTCTTTATATGTCTGTATTTATATCAGTCTACCATCCGTAAATCTGTTGGTAGATGTCCTTTAAGATCCGTTCCTGTCTTTGTTAAAACTAAATTTATTCCTTCACTGAAATTAATAAGACAGTACCAAAACTTCCAAGGGTAAACATGGCCTTATAGATCTTCTCTATTTGCAACAAATTCTATTTATAACTGACAGATAAGGCAACTATGGACCACAACAATGATTTATGGGTTTGGAGAGCTTCAGAGTTTATCAGTCTACAGGATCTACAGACGGAAACTATGAAAGTAAAACCCCTTTAAAATAAAGCTCCAGTTTACAATGGGTTTTACATATTAACTTAGGGAATTGCATTCCCTAATTGAATCTCCTAATACAATTTTCCAGAATTACTCCCTTTACAAGCAGAAGCAATTCTGATAATAAACCTCAATGGTTGTGGGAAAATTAAATATATCAGTAACCTCATGGACATCTGTTATCAATGCAAATACTGACACTGTACACTTATATTGTCAGAGATACTTTCCCTTGTTGTTTCAATCCTTATCTGAACAAGAAATCTTAATAATGTCTGTGAAATACCCAGGTTGATTGAGGAAACTAAAGTTGGCCATAAAATTTCAAGGATATAGATACTGCAGAATATGATGGCTCTATATATACTACTTATGGTTAGTAGTTTTCTCAAAAATGGGTGCATATGGGCTGCTTACATTAAAGGGTACCTGTCACCAGGGACCTCATTTTCACTAAAGACAGGTTGCAGAAGCTTATTACACCTGCAGTGCAAATCTGCCTTTATATTACAATATAAGTGTGTGTTATAACTCACTCTTGCACCCTGACACAATCCTGGGGTAGTCATAGGGGCTCGGCTTTGGTTTGGATGCATTTCATAAAACAACATGTGACTTGTCTGCAGGCTGCCTCCATCTTTGTGCTCCTGTACAGCTTGTCCCTCCACCACTAATGTCAGGCTGACCAGGCTGTGACCTCTGAGAAGGCTCAGGAGGTGGAGTTGTACAGGAACACAAAGGTGGGGGCAAGCTCTGAGGAGTGAGTAACACAGACAAGTCACATGTTGTTTTTTGATATGCATCCAAACCAAAGTCCAACCCCTGTGACTACCCCAAGATTTTGTCAGGGTGCAAGAGTAAGTTGTAGCACACAATTATATAGTAATGCAAATGCTTAGAAAAGTCAGAAAGGCAGATTTGCACGGCTGGTGTGAAGGGCTTCTGCAACCTGTCTTTAGTGAAAATGAGGCCCCTGGTGACAGGTTCCCTTTATTCTAATTCTTGTGGCCAGCCTTGCCAAACTCCTGTGTAAGGAAAGTCAATAATGCAGATTTCTGAGCTTGTTTTGCTCGAAAAGCATAATTTTACCCCTTTTTTGTGGCATGTCTTACCAGCTGCTATGGGCTTCCAAAGTGTAGGGGTCCAGATTTAGGTGGCTTAAAGATAGAAGGGGAAAGAAAACCCTAATAATCATAACCTATGCATTTTACTTCATTTTTAAAGTGATACTTTAGTGATCCAATTAAAAAAAATAAAATAATCATGAGGTCCCAGGTTCATGCGTCTCTTAGTTGCAGAACTAGCGCTGTAACAGCTGCTACGAGGCCCACAGAGAGAGGGGCCCATCAGACCTAAAGACTGAATAGTCTTGCTGGGTCCGGAAGACGCAGAGAGAGTTGACGGCAGTAGTAAAGATGCAGAGTGAGGCTAAGTGCGGAAATTAATAGTGTAAATAGCTGTCTGCCTGCAGGTAAAACCTGCAAGATAACTGTCTGGCTGCATACTGAGGCTTTTCTAGACCTAAGTACTGTGCCCTGCATGCAGCCAGTCAGTTATCTTGCAGGTATCACCTGTTGCATGTCCATCCTCTTTAGAGATCCTGTTTTGTAGCTGTACTATGGCTTCCTTACAGCCCTGCCGCATAGCAGTTTTCTTTCCAGCCCTTGCACGGGACCTACTCCAGGGTCTAAGTATAAGACCCTACTAGGGATAACTATAGAGTACCTACCATGTTAGAATTTAAGATCTTGTGAACATTTGGGCAGCAGGGCATGGGACTTCCTGTGATGTCCCACACAGCCCCTTCCACTAGTACACAGGACATCACAAGAAGTCCCGAGTCTACTGCCAGGGGTCACGTGAACTGCTGCGCCTGGTAGCGAACCCCAAACCTTATCAGGGTAAGCATAATACCCTGTTAAAGTTCACTTCCTGCTCACCTCACCTAACTGCTGAGGGAGCAGGAGGAAGGGTGAGACAGTGTAACAGTCTGTAAAGCCAGATCTCAGAGGACCTAGTATAACCCTTCATACTCATTAGCCTAATTTTAAAAGCTGATTTTTAAAGGAACCATGCCATGGATAACAAATAGAAGATAACCACAGTCACAGTGCCTGGATCTTTGAGTAAGTGTCCCTGACTTTTCATGGAAGATTTCCTTTAATCCACCATGCTTATCTCATTATCTGCTGTGTTTTTTCTTCTCTGAGATGTACACTCACCGGCTCATTATCTGCTGTGTTTTTTCTTCTCTGAGATGTACACTCACCGGCTACTTTATTAGGTACACCATGCTAGTAACGGGTTGGACCCCCTTGTGCCTCACGAAAATGCCTCAATTCTTCGTGGCATAGATTCAACAAGGTGCTGGAAGCATTCCTCAGAGATTTTGGTCCATATTGACATGATGGCATCACACAGTTGCCGCAGATTGTCGGCTGCACATCCATGATGCGAATCTCCGTTCCCCACATCCCAAAGATGTCTATTGGATGAGATCTGGTGACTGTGGAGGCCATTTGAGTACAGTGAACTCATTGTCATGTTCAAGAAACCGTCTGAGATGATTCCAGCTTTATGACATGGCGCATTATCCTGCTGAAAGTAGCCATCAGATGTTGGGTAAATTGTGGTCATAAAGGGATGGACATGGTCAGCAACAATACTCAGGTAGGCTGTGGCGTTGCAACGAGCTCAATTGGTACCAAGGGCCCAAAGAGTGCAAGAAAATATTCCCCACACCATGACACCAACACAACACAGCCTGAAACCGTTAGTAAAGGCAGGATGGATCCATGCTTTCATGTTGTTGACGCCAAATTCTGACCCTACCATCCGAATGTCGCAGCAGAGAAATCGAGTCTCATCAGACCAGGAAACGTTTTTCCAATCTTCTACTGTCCAATTTCGATGAGCTTGTGCAATTGTAGCCTCAGTTTCCTGTTCTTAGCTGAAAGGAGTGGCACCCGGTGTGGTCTTCTGCTGCTGTAGCCCATCTGCCTCAAAGTTCGACGTACTGTGCGTTCAGAGATGCTCTTCTGCCTACCTTGGTTGTAACGGGTGGCGATTTGAGTCACTGTTGCCTTTCTATCAGCTCGAACCAGTCTGCCCATTCTCCTCTGACCTCTGGCATCAACAAGGCATTTCCGCCCACAGAACTGCCGCTCACTGGATGTTTTTTATTTTTCGGACCATCCTCTGTAAACCCTAGAGATGGTCTTGACCATGTCTAAATGCCTAAATGCACAGAGTTGCCGCCATGTGATTGGCTGATTAGAAATTAAGTGTTAACGAGCAGTTGGACAGGTGTACCTAATAAAGTGGCCGGTGAGTGTATGTGATAGTAAAGTGTAACTAAACTGTAGACAAAACTGCATAAATCACTTGTGAGGATGATAATAGTAAACAAAAGATATTTGTTCCTGCTTCCTTCTTTTCCCTGTTTCTTCCTTGTTTAAACAATTTGTGTAAATCAGTTCTGTGTCCCCATACTTCACCGATATAAAACCCTAATAGGAACAACTATAGAGTATCTATCATGTTAGAATGTTTCTACTCTCCTCAACCTCGCAGCAGGATGGGAAGCGTGATCCAGGTCTGTGTGCTTTCTTTTTTAAATCTTCTACTCCTTCACTGTGCGCCTAGGGCAGTGGTGACGAACCTATGGCACGGGTGCCAGAGGTGGCACTTAGAGACCTTTCTGTGGGCACTCAGGCCATCACCCCAGGACGGAGTTCACCAAACAGGACCAAATCCATCAAATCTTCCTGCTGTCCCAGGCAACCTGGAGAGAAGCTATAATGAAAGTCTGAATTTGCCCTCCTTCTTTCAACTGTATTGGTTGCCTCAGGCGGCCAATACAATTGAAAGATGTGGAAGAACAGGTAGCATTAAGTTGCTGCTTAAAATGCCACATTGGCACTTAACGGTAAATACGGTAAGTGGATTTTGCTGTAGGTCGGGAACTCTGTCTCTAAGGTTCGCCATCACTGGCCTAGGGGGTTTTCAGATTTCTGCAGACTTTATGGTTTGTATCTCATCTGCTGGCACATTGGCTGGGTACATGGTTGTCATCACACTGCCAGGTTGTATTTTCTTGTACACCGTATCATGGATAATACATGGTGATAGCAATGTTTACTGCCCATTGATAATCACATCATGAATGACTGGAACTGCTCTTCCCGCTATTACCGTTCTGTATCTTTCAATGCAAAAATCTCCATTTTGTCAGTAAAAATATCTATGATCTTCCTTGTACTTGAAGTCATTTGTCAAACTGATTAGACATCCAGTAAAATACTCCTCCCCATACACTTGTCTTTAAACATACATCTTTGTGGAATAAATTCCCAGTGGAGTGAATCCCCTGGTAGAAGAGGTCACATTAGGTCATAGCCCTTCAGTGTAGTGTTCCTGGAAGTAATTAGATGAACAATGTCCAATACAATACAGTATGTTATAACCCCCTGCCCCTCCCCCCACCGTGACATCTTAAATCCAGAGATTTAAAGCATAAGTACGGTTCTAAAATAATGGCTTTACAATAAATGCATTCATGTGAAGAAGAAGAAAAAAAGCTAGAAAAAGATTTTTTTCTCTGAGTGTTATTAACTGAAATGACAAAAGCCATAAGTTTGAAGAACCTATGGCGAACCTTATGTCTTATATCAACTCTGAGTGTATTATATGTACAGCAGCGTTTTAGCATGTATTAAAGGAGATAATGGGGGTCAGTTACTAAGGGCCCGATTCACGTTTACCCGAATCTTTCTGATTTGCGCCGAATTTCCCTGAATTGCCCCGGGTTTTTGGCGCACGCAATCGTATTGTGGCACATCGGCGCCGGCGTGCACGTGATGGAAATCGGGGACCGTGGCTAAACGAAAACCCGCTGGATTCGGAGAAACCACTGCTTTAAAAAAAAAAAAAGTGTGCCTGGACACGTGCTTACCTTCACCAGGAAAAGGATCGTGAACTCCTTAGTGAATCGCTGGAAGACCCGAATCCACCGCAGAGAACGCGCCGCTGGATCGCAAATGGATCGGGTAAGTAAATCTGCCCCAATTTGCTTATTTATGTCCAAGACTTCTTCATAGTAAGCTGTTCGTCTGTTATATCTTCTAAAAAAAAATAGGAAAAGACAGTATATATCCAAATATATGGCGTCATACCCTTCATATTGTAACCCAAGACAATTTTTTAAGAGAATGAGTAACAAAAACAGGGCAAAAAGAAAAGAAAAAACCACATACACACATAACCATAGTTGTAATAGGTACATTCTGGCCAATATAAATATAAACCTCTAACCATCAGTAACAATACTTATGCTATATCATCGTGGTGGTCAGGGCACACATAGCTTTCTATTTGTTTCATTTTTAAAAAAAAATTTATTTAGCAGATTATCATGTAGAAGATTTTTTATTTTTCCTTTTTAAAGGATATCTACTCTCAAAATCAAGAATGATTAACCAGGGACACTTACCCATAGATCCAGCCACTGTGACTGTGGTTGTCTTCTTATTTTTGTCATCCATGGCCTCCTTCCTTCTAAAATCAACTTTTACCAGAGCCCCTCCGTGTTGTAGCTTCACAGGCTGTTTCACTGTTTCCCCCTCCCCCCATTCCCTTGGCACTTCCCCCTCCCTTGTTTCTGATGTAATCTCACAGCAGCATAGAAAGTTTCAGCACACAGTGAGAGGGGGGAAGTGCTCTGCACAGTGCAACAGCCTGTGAATCTGCAGCACAACGAAGCTCTGGAAGTGGTAACTGCTAGCTAACACATCTGCTGTTATAGACCTTAATAGGAACAACTAGAGAGTACCTACCATGTTAGAATTTGAAATCTTGTGTACCTGGTTTGAACCCAGAACTTTAACATGGTATGTGTAATACCCTGTAAAAGTTTGCTTCCTGCTCATCTCACAACTGCTGAGGGAGCGCGGGGGAGGGTGAGACAGTGTAACATTCCATGAAGCCAGATCTCAGAGGGTCTAGTATTGCCCTTCATGCTCCTTATCCTAATTTTAAATGCTGATTTTTAAAGAAGGGAGGCCATGGATCACTGACTTTTCATGGTAGATTTCCTTTAAGCCACCATGCTTATCTTATTATCATCTGTGTTCTCTTTTTTCTTTGTTTTTTCTACTCTGAGATGTATGAGATAGTAAAGTGTAAGTAAACTTAGGACAAAACTGCATAAATCTTGTGCAGATGATAATAGTAAACAAAAGATATTTGTTCCTGCTTCCTTCTTTTTCCTCTACCTTCCTTGTTTAACTTAAGGACGCAGCCTTTTTTTGCTCACCACCTTCAAAAATCTAAAACTTTATAATTTTTTTTGCTTGCAGAGCTGAGTGAGGGCTTATATTTTGCGTAACAAATTTTACGTCTTTATTATTCCATGCCTTGTACAGGGAAGCTGGAAAAAAATTCTAAATGTGGTGAAATTGGTGAAAATACAAATGTATAAGTTTCTTCTGTTTTAAGACTTTCACTGTGCACTCAAAATGACACCTCTGCTTTATTCTTTGGTTCGGTACGATCACATTAGATACCAATATTTTATTTAGGTTTAATTGTGTTTTTATGCATTTTCAAAAATTAAAACTGTGTACTAAAAAAAAAATCTTCTGACCCTAATAACTGTGTTATAATTCAGTGTATGGAACTGTGTGAAATATAATTTTTTGCAAGATGAGCTGACGTTTTCATTGCTACCATTCTGAGGACTATGTGACCTTTTGTTCACTTTTTATGTTATGTAAATGGTGTAAAAGTCGCGTTTTGGACATTTGGCTGCTATTTTCTGTTATTTGGTTCACCGTCGGCAATAACCTGCATTTTGGGACATGGCAATACCTAACATGTTTGTGATTTTTACTGTTTATTTAGTTTTATATCAGTTCTAGGGAAAGGAAACCATGCAGCCTTAGGTCGGACAAAGACCCGAGGCTGTCATGACAACCAATCACTGCTCCCCAATGACTACAGGGGGAGTGGCGATTTCAACAAAGATGGCGCATCTTTGCCAGTGGCAATCAAAGGGTTAGCACCCACGATTGGGTGTTAACGATGGGTGTTATCTGCAATGTGCATCAAACCCATTTCTGTATGAAGACGGCTCACCCTATGAGCCCTCTTCATACATCCTTCATAGCTCGCTGACAGATATATCCATCCGTCAGTGAGCGTTTGTGTAAATCAGTTCTATGTCTCCATACTTCACTGACAGCTGAAAGATAAAGGAACCCGATAATGTTCCTAATAATTGAACTTAATTTAACTCTTTACAGAAAGTCACTGGATAGTCTAATCTCTGTGATCATCTCTGAGACGTAGCAGAGCTCACAGTGTAAAAGTCTGTCAGCCTCTGTGTAATCTCATGCATCTCTGATCTGTCTCATCTCTCTCTTTCTATGTGTCAGGACAATGTCAGAAGCCAGATGAAAGTGCATATACACCTTATACCCAGATAATATAACCACATTGTCACCCCACAGTACTAGATGGATCATAATGGGGCAGATTAACTTACCTGGTCCAGTCGCGATCCAGTGGCACGTTCTCTGACGCTGATTCGGGTTCTGCCGGGATTCACAAAGGTCGTGCGCCCGATGTCCACTAGGTGTCGCTGTTGCGCTGAAGTCCGCCAGAGTTCACCTCCTCCGTCTCGCTGTATGTGAGTGCTGTATTTGCGACACAAATTCTTTTTTAACTTCCACGGTTTTTCCAAATACGTCGGGTTTTCCGACGGCCAGCCGCCCGATTTCTGTCGCCTGAAAGCCGGCGCATATGCGCCACAATCCGATCGCGTGCGCCAAAATCCCGGGGCAATTCTGTGCAAATTGGAAAAATTCGCTAAGCCCCACGTAAATGCGCGATTCGGACCCTTAGTAAATGTGCCCCAATGTGTCTGCTTAGAGAGGCCCTACACACACCCTGTGATTTTGTAAAATTGTAAAGTAAGGGGTTAAAATGATCTTTGTGTTAACATCACAAGGGGATTGAAATGTGAGAATTTTCTTTCATGGGAAAACCCCTTTAAGCAGCATACATCAAAATTCTGGTATAATTTGCGTCATGACTGGTGTTGATAATTCTCCATCTTTTTATTCCAGTAAATATTTATTACAGGTCCAGAATGTATCATGGTCACTGCCCATATAATTGAGGTCACGCAGCTCCTGTTATGTAGTATCATGACATTAGTGTCTTTTTAGAGCTTACGCTGTGTAATCTACCTGATGATAGACTGGACCATTGACTTAACTATGATCTGAATGTCTTAGCATCTTCCAGTCAAAGTGTATAGTAATAATAAATCATTATTTATATAGCGTCATCATATTCTGCAGATCATGTGGGACATATACAAATACCATAAGCCATTACAGAGCAATAACATTATGAAACTATAGTAATGGGAGCCCTGCATGCAAGGACTTACAATCCATGAGATTACTTGTTCTCATCACAAAAAAAGATCTTCAGGCTGTCCTATTTAAGAGGAAAAGATATTTATAGAAATGTGAAGTTTTTGTGTCTGGCAGGAAATGCTGGTTTTTGTCTAAATCTCTGAATTGCATAATTTCTGCTCCCAGGTAAGGTGAATGGCATGTAAAGTTGTTTATGGTTGCATTGTAATAGGATACCTGTAAGTTCCATGTTGCAGTCATACAGATATTTTTGACATTTTTTATTGTAAACCTGTTGTAAAATGAATACCAGCATAAAAAACACGTTGGGAAAGTTCCTGAAAGAAGAGCAAAGTGATGAATGCACAATCCTGCGCTGCAGCAGCCGTTATACATTATGCATTGCTACACTTTATTGAAAATAAACACTTTTTTTAGGCAGCACAAGTTTTATTTTTATATTTGTTACTTTTATGAGGTTCCTATTTTTTTTTTTTTTATGCACAAATTTAGACCTAAACACTAGGAGCGCACTCAGAAGTTCTGTTTTCATGCTTTTATTTTGTGCCTTTAATCTAAATATAAGCATAAGAACAGAACAATGGCATTAAAATAGGAAATTAAAATCTGAGATCTTATTATTTTTTTTGGGGGGGGGGATATTATAAAGACAATCAAGTTTAGGCTTTGTTCACACTAGTTTTAAAGGGAACCTGTCAGGGCGAGTTGTGACACTAAACCCACCACATGGGGTCTCATATAGATACTGTTAACCTGTGGGTGGTTTAGTGTCCCTAATTGGCAGGAAAAACTGGTTCTAGCCTCAATTCTCTAGGAGCAACTACAGAGGTCCCTGGATATACAGACTTCTAGCCACCATGGAGGTCCTACAACACCAGGAGTGCTTCCACCTGCATGCCCTACACTGCCTGATGCCACTATGAGGCCTGACCAGCCAAGCGGAGGCCGCTCTATTGTCCAAGGAGCCCGTGATGTGTCTGCAAATCCAGTGAAAAACATGGTGTGTGCCGTTCCCAAGGACAACCAACTGGAATAGGTATGCAGATGCCTAAAAATGCACTATTGTGTGTCTGGATGATGGAGTACATCCCGACATCTTGATGTTTCTGAGCAGTGAACCAGGGACAGGTAAGACTGTACTGATTGAGTTTAAAACTGGCTTTGGGACTGTGAGTTTGAACTTTGGAGGTCGAGTTCATACTTGGTAAAGACTTTCCTTATTTCTTAAAATAACACAACAACAATTAACAGTACTAACAATAACAGAGGTCACTTAAGACCTAATCATAAAGGTAACTCCACTATGCCAGAGTTGACAGAGGTGGCCCTCACAATTATTGAATAAATACCAAAAAAAATAGACGAAAAAAGGGAAATCCATGCCAATAATAATCTTATAAAATAGAGAAACTTTATTGATAACAAATTAATTCTTTAAAATGTACTAAAAAGTTCCAGGAGAGACAATGCATGAACAACCCAGGTAAGGGTACACAGCTGTATATAGAGTAGTGCAAAGGGAGCGCAGCTCCTAATGGCAGTACTGTGTACTGCACCACATAACAAAAACTCATACCCAGACACAGAAGTTAAGCAAATGAATACTACAAATAAACATGCAGTTATTTGAAAAAAGTATCAGACCCAAACAAGGATAAAAATCTGTGAAAGGGAGATCCCGTGGACCACAGTACCTGGTGTTCAGCCCCCGACACGCATTTCAACCCGCTGCACTCCCTATGCACTACTCTATATACAGCTGTGTACCCTTACCTGGGTTGTTCATGCATTGTCTCTCCTGGAACTTTTTTGTACATTTTAAAGAATTAATTTGTTATCAATAAAGTTTCTCTATTTTATAAGATTATTATTTGCATGGATTTCCCTTTTTTCATCTATTTTTTTTGGTATTTTTTCCTTATTTCTTGCAGTTGTGGTAGAGTATCCAAAATGGTGCCAAAACTGCCTCCTGCAAAGTGTTCTGTACAAAAGTCTAAAAGAGACAGTGCACAAGTCACAGACTAAACTCCCTGAGGTCATGACGGACGGAGTCTCACTGTCTGACAGTCTGAACTGCGACCAAAACAGGTTGAACCCACAGAATGAGACGGTACAGCTGGGACTTGTAGGGTCTAATGGACTGTGTGATAACAATGAATCACATGCAATAGATTGTACTGAAATTGACACTGCTGCAATGTCATGTTTTGTGGATTTCCTGCCTTATGATTGTATCATCCTGCACATTCAGGTAAATTTGGAGTGTGAACAGGCAGGTAGAAGTGCAGCCAAATGTAATGAGGGGATTGGCTCAAGTGTGCCCTAGAGGTTGTGGGTTGTAATGCCAAATATAGCAACACTGATAAGTTTGCTGTAACTAATGGTAACAAAGATTGCCATGCTGCCCTAATGTTTTCTTGTGACGCTAATGTAAATGATATTGACCATGGTTCCCCTCCAGCTCAGAGTAAAGTGAGCACTGATGACTCTGAATTGCATGAGTGCGAACTGAGCCCTAATCAAATGGCTGTAAGTGCCAATATTGTGGATAAGCTTGCCAATACAGATGAGGTCTATGATAAGGCTGACCATGTATTTTGGCCTACTGATACATGTACCACTAAATGCTTTCGTACCCCAGAATCTGTGGGATGTGAGGATCCGCAGTTTCAGTCACTGGTTAATAACCAAGAAGGTAAAATGTCAGATGACAACCAGAGGTCTGCTGTACCTACGTTCTATGAGGAGGTTTGTTTTACAAATGATGACTGATCAAGTGATGAGAGGATCAATTGCAAATCAGCTACTATCAGATTCTGTGGAAGATCAACGTGTTAAGGTTGGATTCAGCACCAGCCATTCCCGCCGTTACCGTTATCACAGCGGGCAATATGCAGCAGCAGGGAGAAGAGGAGGAGGTGAGCACTGCTCACATGTCCTATCTTTTTACAGGTTATGGAGTGGTACAGTGCCGCATGTGTGCTGCACTATACTGCTCCCGTAGGGCGCTGTGCACCCATTGCCGTCTATGGGGGATGTATATCGGCCATATATACACTCACTGGCCACTTTATTAAGTACACCTGTCCAACTTGTGTTAACACTTAATTTCTAATCAACCAATCACATGGCGGCAACTCTTGCATTTAGGATGTGACATGGTCAAGACAATCTCCTGCAGTTCAACCCGAGCATCAGTATGGGGAAAAAGGTGATTTGAGTGCCTTTGAACGTGGCATGTTGTTGGTGCCAGGGGCTGGTCTGAGTATTTCAAGAAACTGCTGATCTACTGGGATTTTTCACGCACACCATCTCTAGAATTTACAGAGAATGGTCCGAAAAAGAAAAAACATCCAGTGAGGCGGCATTCTGTGGGTGGAAATGCCTTGTTGAAGCCAGAGGTCAGAGGAGAATGGGCAGACTGGTTCAAGCTATAGGAACAGGCAACAGTGACTCAAATCGCCACCTCCTTACAACAACGGTAGGCAGAAGAGCATCTCTGAACGCACAGTATGTCAAACTTTGAGGCAGATGGGCTACAGCAGCAGAAGACCACACCGGGTGCCACTCCTTTCAGCTAAGAACAGGAAACTGAGGCTACAATTTGCACAAGCTCATCGAAATTGGAACAGTAGAAGATGATGGGAAAAAACGTTGCCTTGGTCTGAGAGTCTCGATTTCTGCTGCGACACTTCGGATGGTAGGGGTCAGAATTTGCGTCAACAACATGAAAGCATGGATCCTCCTGCCTTGTTCAACGGTTCAGGCTGGTGGTGGTGGTGTCATGGTGTGGGGAAATTTCTTGGCACTCTTTGGGGCCCCTTGTACCAATTGAGCATCGTTGCACACGCCACAGCCTACCTGAGTATTGTTGCTGACCATGTCCATCTCCTTTATGACCACAATAACCCAACATCTGATGCTACTTTCAGCAGGATAACGCGCCATGTCATAAAGCTGGAATCATCCAGACTGGTTTCTTGAACTGACAATGAGTTCACTGTACTCAAGGGCTCCACATCACCAGATCTCAATCCATGAGCATCTTTGGGATGTGTGTGAACGGGAGATTCGCATCATGGATGGGCAGCCGACAAATCTCGCGCGCAACTGTGTGATGCCATCAGTCAATTGGACCAAAATCTCTGAGTAATGCACCAGCACCTTGTAATCTATGCCACGAAGAATGAAGCAGTTCTGAAGGCTAAAGGGGGTCCAACCCATTACTAGCATGGTGTACCTAATAAAGTGGCCGGTGAGTGTATGTTGGCCGTATATACGCCCTCCATGCGCAGTATGAATTTAGCCTTATTCAGAGTCTAACAGTTGTGAGTAACCTGTGTGATGGATCAAAAGGTGTTATGAAGAAGCAACATTACAAGTGCTATTAATTTTCATCTATGAGACCGTCTGTATTATTGGCATATCCAGCTACAAATAATACAAATTGCAGTGAAATACAGAGACAAATTGTGGTGACAGATTCCTGAAAATATTGATTTGGATGACTATGAACTTTTTTTTTAGTTTTTACTATTTTTCAATGAAGTATAAGATTACATTTGAGTACAGGTTCAGGTTTTTTAATTCTACTTTTTATGTCTTTCAGAAAGGGCCCTTGCAGAAATATGAGTATAACATTTTGTAATAAAGATGTTATCGCATAGACAATTTTAGCATTTTAACTATTATATGATTCAATGGTATTAATATTCTGAATATACCCATCAAAGTGGGATATGATCTAAACAGGGAAGTTTTGAGTGTACTGGTTTATATATTGTAAAGTAAGTAGAGAGGTATACATTTGGAATATACAGGCAATCCCCAGGTTATGTACAAGATAGGTTCTTTAGGTTTGTTCTTAAGTTGAATTTGCATGTAAGTCATGTTCTATTTTCATAGGAACCAGGATTAACAATAAAGCTTAATTGCAGACACCTGTGAGCCTAGAGCTAAAGTACAGTAAATTACCAACATACAGAGGGCCATTTGTAACTTGGGGTTGTCTGTAAGTCAGGTGTTCTTAAGTAGGGGACTGCCTGTACTCTAAATGCATTGGAAAATTGAGAAGCTAATTGAGTGTATATTCTTATAATTTCGTTATGCATTTAAACAGGTTTTCCCAACAAGAAAGTTAGGCCCATCCAGAGGATAGGGCCTAACTCGCTGATCAGTAGGGGTCTCAGTGATGATACCTCCGAAGATCACGAGAACGGGTGGTCAGTCAGGGTCCCAGGTACCTCCCTGGAACAGACGGCCACGCGTGGATAGGGCCTAACTTGCTTGGTGGAAAACCCCTTTTAGTTACATATAAAAGCATACCTGAAGCATATATTAATATTGTAAATTGAATAAAGTAAAATATATATATGTGTGTGTTGTATTTACTCTATTCTATTTTCTAATATTGGTATATGCTTCAGGTCACATTAAATATGCTTCAGGTGGAACATTAAATCCTTCTCATACATATAGCTTGGCTTTAAGATCACCTTCAATCCTGATCAAGTAGCTAGGTTCTTCCAGACCCTTTTGCACCCAGCAGACCTCAGTCTATCGAATTTTGTCTCATCTCTCCACATCACCCTTTTCCAATCTTCTTATGTCCACTTTTCATATTTTTTCACAGGGTGAAAAGACATAAGAGTTAAAACCTAACTTTTAATATAACGGCTGATAAAATTACACTTACTCAAACACAAACAAAAATAGATTTATGGACCATCTTAAACCAATGGATA
Source organism: Engystomops pustulosus (assembly GCA_019512145.1). Taxonomy (NCBI): domain Eukaryota; kingdom Metazoa; phylum Chordata; class Amphibia; order Anura; family Leptodactylidae; genus Engystomops; species Engystomops pustulosus. The sequence continues at coordinate 26,482,350 of CM033648.1, read as the reverse complement.
ACACTTCCCCACACATGTAGGATTTTCAACAAACCAGTACCTACTTGAACCTGGCAACAAGCTGAACTCAAATAACCACACTACATGGAAAGTTCTTACCGGTTCACAGGGGGGGGGGGGGGGGTGCGGGGGGTGGGGGTCGGGAGAGTGTAGTGCGGGATCCACCAGGTCATGAACAGTTGACGACACTGCACCTAGTAGTCCCTACCCATACCTTTCCCTGACCCCAAGATATATAGCTCCCGCCCTGACAAGGGCGGTCCCAAGGTGACCCTAATTCTAAGATCACCCTAGTAGGCCCTAAGTAGTTCCCAACGCGTTTCTAGGTCCTGAAAAAATCAGGACCTGTCATCAGGGGAATCCAAATGCATTGTCCAGAGGGACCCAGATGGTGATTGATAATCTCCCCACTGAACAGTGCCGCGGTGCACGTGGACAGTGGTCCTATGTTAAAGTGCCGCAGCTAGGGTAGAGTGCTATATATCTTGTGGTCAGGGAAGGTATGGGTAGGGACTACTAGGTGCAGTGTCACCAACTGCTCCTGACCTGGTGGATCCCGCACTACACTCTCCTGACCGACATCCCGCACCCGTACACCCCCCTCCCCCCGTCTCCGCGAATCGGTAAGAATTTTCCATGTTGTATGGTTATTTGAGTTCAGCTTGTTGCCAGGTTCAAGTAGGTACTGGTTTGTTGGAAATCCTACATGTGTGAGGAAGTGTGCTCCATTGGTTTAAGATGGTCCATAAATCTATTTTTGTTTGTGTTTGAGTAAGTGTAATTTTATCAGCCGTTATATTAAAAGTTAGGTTTTAACTCTTATGTCTTTTCACCCTGTGCTGAACTGTTTAAGTGATATTGGTGGAAGCCGAGGTCCTCAGACACTTCCAGGGGATACGTGCTATACTCTTTGGCAACAGCAACTGTTGTGTAAATCTTGTGTGTTTTCATATTTTTTGCAGACTAAAGACAACACTTCTTATGACAATAGTGAAGTTGAGGCTTCTTCACCTTATTTTGGGCCACCATGCTAGACTTGTGTAATGTTCATTGCATGGTGCTTCCATGGACCTCTGTGATCTCACCATCCCGAAACATATGAGCCACTTCCACTGCCGTGTCTTCACACCAGAACCGGTAGACCTTGTGATGAGCCGACTTGTTGACTTGGATATTTTGCCAGATCCCAATGTGATCTACAGTATACAGATGAAGACATCGAGAAAACAAAACAGGTAAGAGGCTGGAACATGGAAAACCATATTGGAGCACAGGAGGAAACTTTAGTGTAGGCTGGGGTGTCTGTTTATGGGGTTAACTTTGCTGCAAATCTTTTTGCCTTGAAGGCATCTTGGCACGTGTCCTACACACCTGTGGAGACATCCGGTTTGGATCATCCTCTGCCTCCTCCATGCCTGTGCTGTTAACTACATGTGTATGTAATGATGTAAAAGTGTTATCTATGCAGCTATTATTCTTCCGTATATTAGTAGTGTGTCACATGTTACTTAAATTGTCAGTATCCCTTTCCCTTTACTTTGTACTTTGTTGTGCTCCCATAATACTGTTATTATACCGTATATGAGTTGCATTGAAAAAGTATAGAAATCAATGACATAATTGGATGGGCTCATCCCCTACCGTGACCTCTTCTCTGAATTGATACACTTTACCAGCAACAAATAATTCTATTTCTCATAATATCTGAAAATGTATACAATTTTTTCCTCGCTGCAGTGTAATTTTGATCAATGGTTTCTTGTAAATTCTCCAATTTGTCTGTTTTGTTTTATCCCTTAGGGCATGGTAGACTGACTGCCCTTGACCAGAGACTTCCATATAACATCTTGCTTTACAGTAAAACAATCACCGGCAGACAGCTGGCAGCAGCACTTACTGTAAATTGACTAAAGGTGATGATTCTCTGTGACAGCGGATGACTATACAGGAAAGGGTTTCTGAACTATCAGATTTGCCAACTAACTTGTAAATTATATAGTTAGATCATCATAAAACATGTATTTGCAGCATTTCTCTACAATGAATAGTTGATGTGACTTATACTATAAATATGCATGTAGGCTTAGGTTTCCAATTATAGCATCAAAAGGAAGCAGCAGCACAGAGGTAGTAAAGTGAAATTAACCCCTTAACGACCTTGCCCTTTTTTTCGTTTTTACATTTCCATTTTTCACTCCTCACCTTCAAAAACTTTTATATTTTTCCATGTAAAGAGCTGTGTGGGAGCTTGTTTTCTGCACTTCATACTGACAGTATTTAATATTCTATACACCGTACTGGGAAACGGGAATGCAGTGAAAATTGGTGAAAAAAAAACACATTTGCACCATTTCTTGTGAGCTTGGTCTTTCACTAAGCGCCCCAAATGAGATGTCTCATCTATTCTTTGGGTTGGTACGATCACAGGGATACTACATTTATATAGGTTTTATAATGTGTTCATACATTTACAGAAATTAAAACCTCCTGTACAAAAAAAATTGTTCATTTTGCTGTCTTCTAACTTTTTTATACTTCAGTGTATGGAGCTGTGGGTGGTGGTGTTATATATTTTATTATACTTTGCTAGATCAGACATTTTTGGATGCTGAATTACCTAACTTGTTTATGATTCTTACTGTTCATTTATTTTTATATCAATTAAAAGGGGGTGATTTGAATTTTTATGTCATTTTTAATTTATTTTTTACTATTTTTCAGACCCCCTAGGGTACTTTAACCCTAGGTTGTCTGATTGATCCTATCATATACTGCCATACTACAGTATGGCAGTATGTGGGGATTTTCCACATCTATTCTAATGTGCAAATCGCCAACAGCAGCTTTGCCGGAGGCAGTCAAAGGGTTGACACCTGCAATTGGTGCTAGCCAAACACAGAGAGGGCTTAGCCCATGAACCCTCTCCATACACCCACAGCCACCATGTGTCATACTAATGGGGTAAACATTTTGAATTAAAATTTGAACATTAACTTATCAGTGCAGTTTGGATCGATATCAATGACTGTAGTGAGTAGAACTACCGGTATGTTGTGAATGGGCATCTACAGTCTCTAAATCCCAATGTTAAAGGAAACCTGTCAGGGTGATTTGGGATACTAAACCACCCAGAGGTCCTTATTGATAGATGGCTTAATGACCTTTCCTTTTATTCAAGGAAAACGGGTAAGTACATGGTGGCTTCTCTGTGCATTCGCTGTAAGTCTGGCGCATGCGCAATGAAGCTGAGGTGCAGTGTACCGCTGTCACTGAATCACTGCACATGCGCAGCCTGAGATGACTCTTATGTGCCTTATCAGACTCATCTCAAGGTTAGAATAATAGTAAATAAAGTAGGTGGGTTTGGGACACTAAACCACAGATCCACATGCACCAAATCCAAATTCTGTCTGTTTACGGTCTACTATGATCCACGCCTGGTTTTGGATGAAAAGTACTATCTCATTAATATCTGCACATATCCTTATGCTACAACAACCAGGAGTGTGTGTACTCAGCTGCTCCTGTGGAGTTGCTCACCATATATGGCAGACGCCCATTAATAAATCTGAATGGGAAGTTATTAAGGAAGACATGGTGAGGTTCTCATGAATAATGTTGTGCTGATAACATTATTTTATCACAGCTTCCTAAAATAATCTCTCCAATGTAAGGCAGAAGAACTTCACAATTTTAATGTCTTCCTGAGGAAATGTGTCAATGAACAATGTACCCTCAAGATATATTTGAGACAAGCAAACTGTTTTACTACTTTCAAGAGTTGGTTGGCACAGTATCATTCAAGAAGGGATCTCCTTTTTGGGGGGCTCTAGGAGAAAAAGTATTATTATTATGCATAGTCCATAATATTGGGATCCTAAAAAATTCTAAAACAAAGATCTACAACAATATGTTTTGATACAAAGTGTATTGTGCCGTTTGGTCTTTTGTAAGATGACACATGTGACAGCCTATAAGGAGAGTCCATCTCATCTCTATGGACCACAGACATAGTTGACCTGAACTTTCTATACATTGATTTTAAATCAGAAGTCTTATCAGAATCAGAAGTTTTATCAAAGATAAAAAAAAAAAGGATACCTAATAAAAGTATAATCTGGTAGCCCAGACAAAGTGACGTGATGACATCAGCTGCTGGCACTACTTTACATTGTGAGGAGACTAGAAGTCTGCTCCAGAGGACTACTGCTCTATTTCAACTTTAGCTGTGGTTGAATAATTATTTTCCTGATTTTGACGTGCAAATAAAGTGGTTTTCTGAGAAGCAACCTAAAAATGACATCCAGGAAAATCAGAACATCAGACTTCCTGCTATACCTTCCTCCAGCTAGAAGAGATTTACATTTCACAATTTATTCAATCTGTTCCTGGTATTTTCTAGGAACTCACCAGATATGGATTATAGTTTAATGTTTACTGCTTCCTTGTTTCCAAAAATGAACATTCGTGGAGACTGTCCAGAGATATAAGGCAATTCTTTATCTTATCAGGTCTAGGAAATTTGTTTTTACGCAAACATAAAACGTGTTCAAACAATGGATCATTCATTTCACGTAGGTTGTAATTGAATTGAAAAATACATTGGATTTACAGTATGTAGCATTTACAGGATTTAGGATAATCTCTATGGAAAAAAATCTTTAAAGGAAATATCTATCATCTAATTATATCTGTGTATATATAATATATATCATCTAGTTTCACCTCTGTTGACTGTTACCTGCAGGTAGATACTCAGGTAGTTTTTACCACCAAGATAAATAATAATAATAATAATATTAAATTTATATAGCACACACAGCATACGTAGCGCTGTACAAAGCATGTCAAATTGATCCCTGTCCCCATGGGGCTCACAATCTAAACAACCTAACAGTATGTTTTGGAGTGTGGGAGGAAACCGGAGTACCCGGAGAGAACATACAAACTCTTTGCAGATGTTGACCTGAGTGGGACTAGAACCCAGGACTCCAGCGCTGCAAGGCAGAAGTGTTACTCACTCACCCACAAGATTGAGACATATATTCATATAGCGGTTTGCTCCACTGTTATCCTTATAAAATAACATTTTACATTTACGTAAATGAAGCAGAAGTGCTACAAGGGCATTACCAAAGCTCCTCTGGTGCTCCCTTCCCCATGACATCACCTCTTTCCTAAAATCTTGCGGCAGCAGTGAATTTAGTAAGCTCGAGGGGGAGCGCTGATGGAGCAGGCAGGCAAAGGTACAAGTGCTTCCAAAAGCCATACATTTAATAAATTTTCTTTTTCGTAGCATTATGAGGGCTTGTTATATTTTGTGTTAAACACATTTTTAATGGAACCATTTTTTCATTGTTTTATAATTTTCTTTTAATTTAATCTTTTTTTTTTTTATAACAATTTTACATCTACGGAGTTATGAGGAGTTAAATTATGCTCTAATACCCATCTGACTGCTTGCCGGTAATACTAGAAGAGGAGCCTTCGTGCACCCTGTGCTGGCTTTTCATGTCCTGTTTGCCTCCTGGCATGAAAGTTAGGACATGAGAAAGTAGCGTGGTAGAGGCAACAAGTCAAAAAAAATTTTTTTATACTTGACTTACACCAGACAACAACTTCCACACTGTAGTTTAGGAATTTGAGTGTCATTCCAACCTTCCCTTGTGGTGCACTGTATTATTTTAGTAGATTTATTATTTTTATTATTTTAATATGAACAAGCCATATAATTTCTCTTCTTTACTTTTATATTTTTGTTCCCTTTATTTAACTTGTCATTATTAATGTCAGGAAAGACTTTTAGTACAACATTGGTAACTGTGTCTTATACTGCACATTTCCACTGTATCATAGCAGCCAATCACAGCTAAGTTTTTATAAACTCTAATAATAATGCTTCTCTGTGATTGGTTGCTGGAGATATACAGGTTTTCTATTGGACTATTTTCATGAGCATCAACACATAAACCCCTCCCATAGTGATAATGATACAAAACTGATAGTTGAAGTCGATGCATCATGGAGACATTTACTTACCCGGTCCAGTCGCGATCCAGCGGCGGGTTCTCCGACGCTGATTCGGGTTCTGACGGGATTCACTAAGGTCCGTGCGCCGATATTCACCAGACAAATTATATGAATGGTAATAAAAGTGCCCAGAAAAACGGAAAGGTTAAATGTGAACTTCAAGCTCAAGAAACATCGTTGTCAGATTGCACCATTTGTTGTTGTTTGAGCCAAAGTGGACTTTAATGGGAGACGACCAAGGAGCACACCAGGTTCTAAAGAGACCTTCTATGAGCCCTGGCCTAAATCCTATTGGGCATCTGTGAAAGGAGCTGAAACCTGACGTCTGGAAAAGGCCTAACCCCAGACAACTGGAGCAGTCTGCTCATGAGGAGTGGCCCAAAATACTTGTCGAGTGGTACAGAGGTCTCATTCAGTTACAGAAATCGTGTGATTGCCTCAAAAGGTTGTGCAACAAAATAATAAGTTAAGGATGAAATCATTTCTGTACAGGCCCGTGTCACAAATTTATTTTATTTATTTTTTTGAAGCATGGTTGAAAAGCAATATCTGCCTTTTATTTGTTCATTTTCATAGAAATGTAATTTATTTTTACTTTTGTCAGATTTAAGTTATTTCTGTGACCATGGTGGTTTTACTTTCATTAAACGAGGGGTAACATATATGTCCATATATGTATAAGACTTTTCCAGAAGTATTGTTCTTCGTCAGGTGACTCTTTAATAATGTACATTTTTTATATAGACCGCAACAATAGTAAACCATGTTGCTGATTTGGCAAGTTCTGTGCTGCGTTGCGTATTCTGTGTGCGCTATATAAATAAATATAAATAAAAGGAAAATTGTCAATGAAGAGCCTTTAAAAGTGACTCCCCTTAGTCAAAATATGACTTTTCTCTGATCATTTTCACATTTTTTTTTATAGGTAAACGGATGAGAATTTAAATAAAAGTGGGAATTATAGAATGGACATTTCCCTGTGATACCTGGAATCTACTAGAAGGACTAGAGGAACCTAGACCCATAGTGCACTCTGTGTATTATCACCACAATCCGTACTTATAACAATAAGCTGCTGTGTATTCCTATTATACACGTTTTATTGAATTTATTCACACACTTGGCTTGCTGACAGTAAGTGTAAAAGCCAGGCCATCTGTATACAGTGAAATAACAGTGTAATCTGATTGTAATTGACTTTCAGTGCTAGGTTACAGTATGAGAAATTAGACTTCAGATTGTGAGGCCTAGTGGGACAGATGTAATTAATACAAACTATGTGAACACGCTCCAATGGAAAATGGACCTGCACAGATCACCAAAAGCTCCCAATCATGTGCATCAGTTCCAATAATGAGCTTCCGATACCGGGACCAGCACTGCCTGGACTGCAACCGTAGAATCTCATGTAGAAATTGGAGACCGATCCCAGCACCGTAAAAAAAACTTCATTTATTTAAGACATGTTAAAAATATGGACGAGTGAGTGTCACCATCCATGCTGGCATCTGTATCCAATTTCTAGTTATTATTACAAACCTCTGCACAACGCTGCTGAATATGTAAGCACAAAGTAAGTGATGTAATATGTGATGTAAAAACACTGCTTGCTCTGTACGTGCATCAAATAAGCGTTGGACCTTGATTGTGATTGACCCGCAATGTCATACAGTTGGACAGATGGAAAGGATATGCCGTTTCTGGATAAAATAGGCATAGGCCAGATATGGACTAAAAACAGCATGATACATTTTTACTATAAAAACTCCTTAGCAATGTGTACACTATTATCTATGGGGACATGAGGAAGCCAGAAAAAAAATTCTGGTAGCCATTAATATGATTATCAGGGTCTTTACTAAGTTATAATAAAATGATCTCTTACCCTGATAGTTATGACCTGTTTCATTTATTGACTGAGGTAACTGATATTGTAACTTAATTGATGTTGTAACTTAATTGGGTTGCAAATGATGTGGAGTGGGGGACTGGCTGAACTGAGGCTCCCTATTACCGTATGTATTTAATAAGAAGAGCCGGACCTCCCATCACTAGTATAAACATTGCAGTGCAGAGTAAGAGGGGTCAGAGGTCACATTGTTTGTAAAGGTGCAGTAAATCTGTCACACTGGAGGGGACTAGAATTCAAAATCTGCTGAATGAACATATCGATGAGGTTGAGCTGTACCAACATAGCACCTACTTGTGTCTTTTAGACCAGTGGTCCCCTACCATTTCATATTCGTGGACCGGCTACGCCCAAAAAAATTTTTCCAGGGACCGAAACAATCACTGCTGGGGTAAATCCTGTTGTCATTCTGCAATATGTGCAGTTATCCTATAGGTAGCTCCACTCCATTTTATATTTTTGCGTTTTTCCACTCACCCTGCAAAGTTTGCAGCGGTGGAGTTTTTATCTGTCCTGCCTGATTCATCTCAAGAATCCAGATATGGATATTTAATAAAAAAGTAGCACATTTTTTGGACAATCATATTAAAAATTTGCAATTTTTAGAACAAATTAAAGAGGACCTGTCACCCATAAATTGGGCACTAGGAGCTTCTTACTAAAGTAAGCAGCTCCTAGTGCTTAAACAAACGCAGCAGTTTTAGAGTGGTAGTGTTTCCAGAAACCTCCGGTAACGCTATCAAACACTGTGCCGGAGTACAATGTAATAGGACCGCTCTCCCAGCGGTCCAATGTATTCATGAGGGGGCGGGGTTGAGGCGTGGTTAGGGGCGGTGACTGCCGCATGACACGCAGCAGTGGAGCCTATGGAGCGAGCGGGGGGGTCTGGGGAAGAGGCAGCGCCACGGACCTCCCCCTCATGAATACGTTTATTTATGGGTGACAGGTCCTCTTTAACTCCAGTCCTGAGCAGGTGTAGGCCAATGTTTAGAAAGGGTTGCAAGTTTTTGCAACTTTTGTGCAAAAATGCAGCTACGATACAGTACAGAAATGATTATTCTGTATATACTGAAGTTAAAGCACAGTTTATAATATAACACATTGGCGGGCATTCTAGATTTAATATAATGGGGGGCATTGCATGGATATTTTTGACTTTGGGGGAAGGGGGGGGGTGCTTTTATGACCTGCTGGATAAAATACCTAGAAACTGCCATGCATGGGCCCACCAGAGGGGGTAAAATCTTGAACGCCCACTCTCCAGCCATAAAATCCCCATCTCATCAATAAGATCTAATAATCCTAATTATTTATGGATAATCCTATAAGACATAGGGGGTCATTTACTAAGGGCCCGATTTGCGTTTTCCCGATGTGTTACCCGAATATTTCCGATTTGCGCCGATTGTACCTGAATTGCCCCGGGATTTTGGCGCACGCAATTGGATTGTGGCGCATCAGCGCCGGCATGCGCGTGACGGAAATCGGGGGGCGTGGCCGAACGAAAACCCAACGTATTCCGAAAAACCGCCGCATTTAAAAACGGAAAATGTGTCGCTTGGGACGCGCTTACCTGCACTCAGCCGGCCTCGGTAAATTCCGGCGCATTCAGATGCTTTTCAGCGCAGCAGCGCCACCTGGTGGACGGCGGAGGAACTATCTTATTAAATCCTGGCCGGACCCGAATCCAGCGCAGAGAACGCGCCGCTGGATCGCGAATGGACCGGGTAAGTAAATCTGCCCCATAGACTTTAGTGCTAAGTGATTGCCCCAGTCATCTCTAATGGGTTTTGGGTCTTGTGCCGGATATTGAGGGCTAATTATAATTTGTTGGAGCCTAAGCTCACCCGAGTCTGGCCCTGTGGACTCTTACATAGGATGCTTTTTTTATTAGTTGAGGAGAATGATCTCTAACAAATATTTTGTTCAGTCATTCACTAAAGAATCCTATTAATACGTTAATACAATTAAATACCACGTGTGCGTATGAAAAAGCCATAGCTATACAAAACGGGAGAACAACTCACTTTGAAGCCCAATGGGAGACTTGGACCAGTTCACAATGCTACACTGAGTGACTTAGCCATTCGCCACCACAGCACCATGAGGCAAGACCACCACCACAAGAAATTATAAAGAATGCTTGTTTTTTTTCCCAGTTGAAGTTGATGGACAACTTAAAGAACCGGACTCCAGTGGTACTGACCGGCCAAGTAAAGTCCAAGTTTGGTACATGAAGAAGGCCACTATACTAATAACTAACCAGCCAAAAATTGCTAACTAGCATAACTACTCATGTATCGGGATAGACATGTAAAATATTTATTATATACAATTGCATGTATATTCCCTTTTTTATTTCCAATAAAATATTTATTTAAAAAAACAAAAAAAAAACGTTAGGTTAGGGCACTGTGTTACAGATCAGACTGTAATGTCAACTTCAGACATCAGAAAATGAGAAATATCTGGGAATACAATATATGGTACGTACAGTAATCCATCAAAGCTGTAATGTCATTTCCTTTACTAGCATAGCTTTCTGTCACTCACAGTAATCATGATGTACATGATGTCATCGCTGAGCCGTTCTGGTTAGAGCGGTCTCTTATATTTGTGTTTCTTTTACTAACTTTGTCAGAATTTCTTAGAAATGTTATCACTGGCACACAGATGTCATTTACTTCCTGGTAAGGGATGTCATTTGTATAGTATCACCATAGTCAGGAGAGATGAATGAAGTAGATGACATGTACTGTTGTCCCATTTCTTACATTTTTTTGGTTAAAAACACATATTTCATTTACTTTTATACCAGTTTTCTATTTGATCTGTTCGATTTAATGGCTATAAAACACATGCTCTGCTGTACCAAATAAAATCTTTAATAAAGGGCTTATTCCATGGGTGTAGTTTTGTGGAGCTCTGTGCTCCATATTTGGCTGGTATTTTCTTCCAGGAGAGAGCAGCTCCATTTGTTTACATTTACATTTTTTTCAGGTAGAAAGAAAGATAGATATAAAGATAGATAGATAGAGAGAAAGAGAGAAAGAAAGAGGAAAAAAAGAAAGAAAGATAGAGGGATAGAAAGAAAGAAAAGATAGAAAGATAGATAGATAGAAAGATAAGGAGAGATTTGACAGAGGTGTCTGAGAGCAGAACTGTTCTAGTTGCCTATGGCAACCAATCAGGGCTTAGCTTTTATTTTCCTACAGCTGTTTGTAAAATTATAGCTGAGCTCTGATTGGTTTCCATGGGCAACTAGAACAGTTTTCCCTCGGACACTTCTGATAAATCTTTCACATAGATGGTAGAAAGAGATACAGTACAGGGGGTCCCCTACTTAAGGACTCCTGACTTACAGACAGCCCCTAGTTACAGACGGATCGCTCTTCCCCTGTAACCTCTGGTAAAGCTCTCTGGATACTTTACTATAGTCCCAGAGTGTAAAGTGTCTGTAATGAAGCTTTAATGATAATCCTTGGTCCCATTACAGCAAAAACATTTTGAAAATCCAATTGTCATTGGGGCCAAAATTTTGTCTGGATCTACAATTTATAAAATGTACAGTTACATACAAATTCAAATTAAGTACAAACCCAAGGAACCTATCTTGTATGTAACCCGGGGACTGCCTGTATATCAGTAGACAGACATTTCAAACCTAGGTTAGTCTGCAAGGGCATTTCTATGACTATAATAACATTACTCGGACATATATACTCCACAAAAACAGTGGAGCAAACTGCTTTTTTTGTCCATGTGTCATTTCTGGTATTGCAGCCCAGCTCCATCGAAGAATAGGGTTGTGCTGCAGTTCTACGCACCACCTGTGGATGGATGTGGCACTGTTTTTGCGGTATTGGAAATAGAAAGGGTTGTTTGGGTGCTATCACAATGTAGACGATCCAAAAGTCTGGGTTGATACAATGGAAAAAGCAGGCAGCACAAAATTGTGAAAGTAGAGGGTTTTATGCACTCAATGCAGCTACATTGCGGTTGTTCCATGCAACTTGACCAGGTTTTCATGGAGCAAGGTAAACGTAGATGCATTGGGTGAATAAAATCCTCCTTTTCTCACTATTTTTATTTTTATATTATTTTTATATTCTTCTATTTTTATTTATTTTTTTATTCTATTATTTTTATATTTATATTTATTTTATTTTCAGTTTTTTTCATTGTAGATAGATACATAGGTAGAAGACAGACTTGGGTGGTCCTGTTAACTGGTATTGCAGCCCAGCTCCATCGAAGAATAGGATTGAGCTGCAGTTCTACGGACACCACTGTGGATGGATGTGGCGCTGTTTTTGCGCTATTGGAAATACAAGGGTTCTTTGGGGTGCTATCACAATGTAGACAATCCAAAAGCCGGGTTGATACAATGAAAAAGCAGGCAGCACAAAATTGTGAAAGTAGAGGGTTTTAGCACTCATGCAGTACATTGCGGTTGTTCCATGCAACTTGACCAGGTTTTCATGGAGCAAGGTAAACGTGATGCATTGGGTGAATAAAATCCTCCTTTTTCACTATTTTATTTATATTTATTTTATATTTTATATTCTATGTTTATTTAATTTATTTTTATTTTATTTATATTCTATTTATTATATTTATATTTTTTTATTTATTTTCACAGTTTTTTTCATTGTAGATAGATACAGGCAGTCCCCGGGTTACATACAAGATGGGTCTGGAGGTTTGTTCTTAAGTTGAATTTGTATGTAAGTCGAAACTGTATATTTTATAATGAAGTTCTAGACAATTTTTTTTCTTTGGCCCAGTGCAATTGGAGTTTCAAATTTTTGGTGTAATTGGACCAAGAATATAAATAAAGCTTCATTACAGACACCTTACAGCTGATTATGCAGTCTGGGACTATAGTTAAGCATCCAGAGAGCTCACCAGAGGTCACAGTGGGCAGGGGGGTCGTCTGTAACTATGGGTTGTCTGTAAGTCGGGTGTCCTTAAGTAGGGGACCGCCTGTACATAGGTAGATAGACAGACTTGGGTGGTCCTGTTAACTGTAATATAGATTTCTATTTTTTTTGCTTAGATTTTTTTTGTATTTATAATATTGCACATAAAATTATCTGTATTGATCTCCAGTCGCAGTGATTACTGACAACTAAAGGGTCAAAATTCAGGTATAGAAAAACAAAGCTTGTGAAAATGACACAATGAAAAATGAGCTGCACTAAATCTAGTCGTGCGAACTTCACGGAAGAAGGTTCAGCTTCTCTTCCAGGAACAGATAATTATGTTGAAACGTCATTTTGTGCTTTCCTTTTATCACATGCAATGACAATGATGACATGGTCCCTGATGTATTTTAACGGTCTGTCCAGACGGAGCGTGACGTGTACTGTGTCACTGTGGTGGGTTTACTGCTATCGAGACCGCACAGGGCAATTTCCTATGCATTGTGCTCCATAAATACTATCGCCAAATGTAGGTTTGGGTCCCATTGACAAGATAAGAATAATAAGTCACTTTTTATTTTTGGATTTTGTAAAAAAACTTTCCTAAACTTCAGCATGATACCATCTGTGGATGAACCCCATGCTATAGTTCAGAGGAGTGAATCATATTTCTCTGGAGATCTACGATTAATTCAGTAGAATCATTGTGGTCCGGGCTGTAATGAGGCTAAAATTTGGTTTTATTACAGCTGTCACTAGCTGAGAGTTGTTAAAGATTCATTATATTGTTGATCAGCTGAGCAGATTAAACATTTTTTGAAGAAGATTTATAAAGAACTAAAAAATGTACACTGACTCTCCGTACTGTAGCTTCAAAGGCTGTTACACTATGCAGGAGAACATATTTTTTTCCCCTGCTCCCTCGAACTTCCCCCTCCCTTTCTGCTGTAAACTTCACAGTGGGAGTGGGAAGTGCTCCTGCACAGTGTAACAGCCTGGGAAACTAAAACTTGGAGGGGTCTGGTAATGCCCCAAGAGCCATTCTTAGTAAGATTTTAAGTAGAGTAAGTGCCCCTGGTTTATCCTGCTGATTTTTGTGGTAGAAGTTATCTACTATTCACAGGATGGGATAATTATATGATTATTGAGGGTCCAACTGCAGGGACCCCCCTCCCCACAGCAATGAGAATGGGACCACCCCACAATCCGGGGAATAAGTTTCCCATTCTATCCAAGGATGAGATTGCATTCTATAGTATGGGAGTTTTGGAAATTGCCAAGCACTGCAATTAGGTATCTTTTTTTTTTTTTTAAAGAAACGTTTTAACTTTGTGGAAATGGTTTCACTTTTGGATTTAACAGACAGTATTCCTGCGTTCTTGTAAGTACATGGTATAGTACACTTTTATATGTGACTATCCAGACCAGCCGGCATAGCTATAGGGCGTGAAGGCAAACCTTTTAGACACAGAGTGCCCAAGTACAACCAAAACTCGCATATTTTTAGCAAAGTGCCGATGCGACAACTTAAGCAGTAACTTATGACTCCCTGCTGTGTCACGGTTATAATTGTATAGGCACCTGAGGACACCAATACAGTAGAAAGAAGTTTGGATTATCGTTATACTGCCTTCTAGGGTCCTGGGCTGTCTGGGACTACAAGAGGCCTTGAGTCCGGTCTGGCGAACTCTGTGCTGGGGTGATGTCGAGGGTGCCCATAGAGAGGGCTCTGAGTGCCACCTTGGCACTAGTGCCATAGGTTCGCCATCACTGCATAGGGAGTGCAAAGAAAGTACCCATTACAGGGTACAACCTAAGGGAACCCAAAAACTACAGTAGAAGTACTTGTGTTATAAAATGACACTTTATAGTTAAAGGGGTTGTCTGGAAAAGTTATAAATGTCTTGGGGAGGGGGAAGATTCTAAAATCAATAAACCTCTTATACTACTCTCTCCGAGCTTCCATTCACCACGGTGCCGCCTGTCACTGCTTGTCTCTGTATACAGAGCCGTTGCTCGTGCTCTTGCGGTCTGTTCGTGCCTCCGTGAGCCGGCTGTGGTCAGGACTGAAGATTGCCATAGATGTCTAGAAAGTGTGTGGGCAGCATGTGCTGGTATTAGGATATAAAACAACTTTAAAGAAGCAGCTCTATAATTTTGGACGAAATCCTGAGTGTCTGACTTTAGTTATGGCTACATACCTTTATGGAATTATTTTATTTTTTCAAAAACATTTTCGTTCCCAAAAATCACAACCACAATTGTGTTTTTCTCAGATTGTGTAAGAAGTATTATTTCCTCTTCATATGAGCTCAGAGCAGCTGGATACTAAATGTTTATGTTCAAAGCGGGTTATTAACTTACTGGGCGTCTTCCGAGCAGACCAAGGTTTAGCTCCACCTTGTTGTCAGACATGTACTTTTCTGGTCTGTCCCAATCATGTTTAGACATGTAACTCACAATCAGTACAATGCAAAGTGTGAGATTACTGGATGCAGACTGGAAAGTCGGATTGCATTTACCAAATTAGGACCATTGCAGAGGCGTAACTGAGGGGGTGCGACCCGGGTCCCTCGTGCGGTTGGCTGCCGGACGGAACCGAAGAGTTCCACCCCCAAGCGAGGAGATTAGACGGGGAGCAAGGTAAACGTAGATGCACTGGGTGAATAAAATCCTCCTTTTCTCACTATTTTTATTTTTATATTATTTTTATATTCTTCTATTTTTATTTTATTTTTTTATTCTATTATTTTTATATTTATATTTATTTTTATTTTCAGTTTTTTTCATTGTAGATAGATACATAGGTAGATAGACAGACTTGGGTGGTCCTGTTAACTGGTATTGCAGCCCAGCTCCATCGAAGAATAGGATGCTCGTCTTATGTACAAATTTGACTGTTGTTGGTCAATCATGGATGTTCCTGATTTTGACGTGCAAATAAAGTGGTTTTCTGAGAAGTAACCTAAAAGGACATCAGGAAAATCAGAACATCAGCTATTCCTGCTATACCTTCCTCCAGCTAGAAGAGATTTACATTTCACAATTATTCAATCTGTTCCTGGTATTTTCTAGGAACTCCGCCGATTGGATTATAGTTTAATGTTTACTGTCTTCCTTGTTTCCAAAAAGACTTCGTGGAGACGTCCAGAGACTAAAGGCAATTCTTATCTATCAGGTCTAGGAAATTTGTTTTTTACGCACACAAACATAAAACGCGTTCAAACATGGATCATTCATTTCACGTAGGTTGTAATTGAATTGAAAAATACATGGATTTACAGTATTAGCATTTACAGGATTTAGGATAATCCTATGGAAAAAAATCTTTAAGGAAATATCTATCATCTAATTATATCTGTGTATATATAATAATATACATCTGGTTTCACCTCTGTGACTGTTTCCTGCAGGTAGATCTCAGGTAGTTTTTACCACCAAGATAAATATAAAATAATAATATTAAATTTATATAGCACACACAGCATACGTAGCGCTGTACAAAGCATGTCAAATTGATCCCTGTCCCATGGGGCTCACAATCTAACAACCTAACAGTATGTTTTGGAGTGTGGGGGAAACGAGTACCCGGAGGAACATACAAACTCTTTGCAGATGTTGACCGGAGTGGGACTAGAACCCAGGACTCCAGCGCTGCAAGGCAGAAGTGTTACTCACTCACCCCAAGATTGAACATATATTCATATAGCGGTTTGCTCCACTGTTATCCTTAAAATAACATTTACATTTACGTAAATGACGCAGAAGTGCTACAAGGCATTACCAAAGCTCCTCTGGTGCTCCCTTCCCCATGACACTCACCTCTTTCCTAAATCTTGCGGCAGCAGTGAATTTAGTAAGCTCGAGGGAGCGCTGAGTGAGCAGCGCGCAAGGTACAAGTGCTTCCAAAAGCCATAAATTTAATAAATTTTCTTTTTTGTAGATTATGAGGGCTGGTTATATTTTGTGTTAAATACATTTAATGGAACCATTTTTTCATTGTTTTTATATTTCTTTTAATTTAATATTTTTTTTTTATAACAATTTTACTCTACGGAGTTATGAGGAGTTAAATTATGCTCTAATACCCATCTGACTGCTCGGTAATACTAAAGAGGAGCCTTCGTGCACCCTGTGCTGGCTTTTCATGTCCTGTTTGCCTCCTGGCATGAAAGTTAGGACTGAGAAAGTAGCGTGGTAGAGGCAACAAGTCAAAAAAAATTTTTTTATACTTGACTTACACCAGACAACAACTTCCACACACTGTAGTTTGGAATTTGAGTGTCATTCCAACCTTCCCTTGTGGTGCACTGTTTATTTTAGTAGATTTATTATTTTTATTATTTAATATGAACAAGCCATATATTTCTCTCTTTACTTTTTATTTTTGTTCCCTTTATTTAACTTGTCATTATTAATGTCAGGAAAGACTTTTAGTACAACATTGGTACTGTGTCTTATACTGCACATTTCCACTGTATCATAGCAAGCCAATCACAGCAAGTTTTTATAACTCTAATAATAATGCTTCTCTGGATTGGTTGCTGGAGATATACAGGTTTTCTATTGACTATTTCATGAGCATCCAACACATAAACCCTCCCCATAGTGATAATGATACAAACTGATAGTTGAAGTCGATGCATCATGGAGACATTTACTTACCCGGTCCAGTCGCGATCCAGCGGCGGGTTCTCTCCGACCTGATTCGGGTTCTGACGGGATTCACTAAGGTCCGTGCGCCGATATTCACCAGACAAATATATGAATGTATAAAAAGTGCCCAGAAAACGGAAAGGTTAAATGTGAACTTCAAGCTCAAGAAACATCGTTGTCAGATTGCACCATTTGTTGTTGTTGGAGCCAAAGTGGACTTTAATGGAGACGACCAAGGAGCACACCAGTTTCTAAAGAGACCTTCTATATAAGCCCTGGCCTAAATCCTATTGGGCATCTGAAAGGAGCTGAAACCTGCTCGGAAAAGGCCTAACCCCACAACTGGAGCAGTCTGCTCATGAGGAGTTGGCCCAAAATACTTGTCGAGTGTACAAGATCTCATTCAGTTACAGAAATCGTGTGATTGCCTCAAAAGGTTGTGCAACAAAATAATAAGTTAAGGATGAAATCATTTCTATACGGGCCCGTGTCACAATTTTTTTTTTTTTTTTTGAAGCATGGTTGAAAAGCAATATCTGCCTTTTATTTGTTCATTTTCATAGAAATGTAATTTATTTTTACTTTTGTCAGATTCAAGTTATTTCTGTGACCATGGTGGTTTTACTGTTCATTAACGAGGGTGTAACATATTAGTCCTATATGTATAAGACTTTTCCAGAAGTATTGTTCTTCGTCAGGTGACTCTTTAATAATGTACATTTTTTATATAGACCGCAACAATAGTAAACCATGTTGCTGATTTGGCAGTTCTGTGCTGCGTTGCGTATTCTGTTCGCTATATAATAAATATAAATAAAAGGAAAATTGTCATGAAGAGCCTTTAAAATTGACTCCTCTTAGTCAAAATGACTTTTCTCTGATCATTTTCACATTTTTTTTATAGGTAAACGGATGAAATTTAAATAAAATGTGGGAATTATAGAATGGACATTTCCCTGTGATACCTGGAATCTACTAGAAGGACTAGAGGGATGGAGATTTCCCTGAACTAGACCAATAGTGCACTCTGTGTATTATCACCACATGGGCAATCCATACTTCTAACAATAAGCTGCTGTATATACCTATTAAACAAGTTTTATTGAATTTATTCACACACTTGGCTTGCTGACAGTAATGGTAAAAGCCAGGCCATCTGTTACAGTGAAATAACAGTGTAATTGATTGTAATGACTTCAGTGCTAGGTTACAGTATGAGAAATTAGACTTCAGATTGTGAGGCCTAGTGGGACAGATTAATTATACAAACTATGTACACGCTCCAATGGAAAATGGACCTGCACAATCACCAAAAGCTCCCAAACATGTGCATCAGTTCCAATAATGAGCTTCCGATACCGGGACCAGCACTGCCTGGACTGCAACCTTAGAATCTCATGTAGAAATTGGAGACCGATCCCAGCACCGTAAAAAAACTTCATTTATTTAAGACATGTTAAAAATATGGACGAGTGAGTGTCACCATCCATGCTGGCATCTGTATCCAATTTTTGTTATTATTACAAACCTCTGCACAACGCTGCTGAATATGTAAGCACAAAGTAAGTGATGTAATATGTGATGTAAAAACACTGCTTGCTCTGTACGTGCATCAATAAGCGTTGGACCTTGATTGTTGATGACCCGCAATGTCATACAGTTTGGACAGAAAAGGATATGCCGTTTCTGGATAAATAGGCATAGGCCAGATATGGAGTAAAAAACACAGGATACATTTTTACTATAAAAACTCCTTACAATGTGTACACTATTATCTATGGGGACATGAGGAAGCCAGAAAAAAAATTCTGTACCATTTATATGATTATCAGGGTCTTTACTAAGTTTAA
Organism: Engystomops pustulosus; assembly: GCA_019512145.1. Classification (NCBI taxonomy): domain Eukaryota; kingdom Metazoa; phylum Chordata; class Amphibia; order Anura; family Leptodactylidae; genus Engystomops; species Engystomops pustulosus. The sequence goes on along the minus strand of CM033648.1, from coordinate 26,462,980 downwards.
TAATAAATGATCTCTTACCCTGATAGTTATGACCTGTTTCATTTATTGACTGAGTAACTGATGGCTCACTAACCCTTAATTGGGTTGCAAATGATGTTGAGTGGGGGACTGGCTGAACTGAGGCTCCCTTATACCGTATGTATTTAATAAGAAGAGCCAGACCTCCCATCACAAGTATAAACACTTGCAGTGCAGAGTAAGAGGGGTCAAGGTCACATGTTTGTAAAGGTGCAGTAAATCTGTCGCACTGGAGGGGACTAGAATTAAAATCTGCTAATGACCATATCGATGAGGTTGAGCTGTACCAACATAGCACCTACTTGTGTCTTTTAGACCATGGGTCCCCTACCATTTCTATTCGTGGACCGCTACGCCCAAAAAAATTTTTCCAGGGACCAAACAATCATGCTGGGGGTAAATCCTGTTGTCATTCTGCAATATGTGCAGTTATCCTATAGTAGCTCCACTCTCGGGGGAAATTTATCTTTGCATTTTATATTTTTGCGTTTTTCCACTCACCCTGCAAAGTTTGCGCGGTGGAGTTTTTATCTTCCTGCCTGATTCATCTCAAGAATCCAGATATGTATATAAATAAAAGTAGCAATTTTTGGACAATCATATTAAAAATTTGCAATTTTTAGAACAATTAAGAGGACCTGTCACCCATAATTGGGCACTAGAGCTTCTTACTAAAGTAAGCAGCTCCTAGTGCTTAAACAAACGCAGCAGTTTTAGAGTGGTAGTGTTTCCAGAAACCTCCGGTAACCTATCAAACACTGGAGTACAATTGTAGCCGGACCGCTCTCCAAGGTCCAATATTCATGAGGGGGCGGGTTGAGGCGTGGTTAGGGCGGTGACTGCCGCATGACTGCAGCAGTGCAGCCTATGGAGCGAGCGTGGGGGGGGGGGGTCTGTGGAAGAGGCAGCGCCTTGGACCTCCCCCTCATGAATACGTCAGTTTATTTATGGGTGACAGGTCCTCTTTAACTCCAGTCCTGAGCAGGTGTAGGCCAGTGTTTAGAAAGGGTTGCAAGTTTTTGCAACTTTTGTGCAAAAATGCAGCTACGATCATACAGAAATTATTATTCTGTATATACTGAAGTTAACACAGTTTATAATTACACATTGGCGGGCATTCTAGAGTTAATATAATGGGGGGCATTGCATGGATATTTTTGACTTTGGGGGAAGGGGTGGGTGCTTTATGACCTGCTGGGTAAAATACCTAGAAACTGCCATGCATGGGCCCACCAGAGGGGGTAAATCTTGAACGCCCACTCTCCACCATAAAATCCCCATCTCATCATATACAATAATCAATAATCCTAATGATTTATGGATAATCCTATAAGACTAGGGGGTCATTTACTAAGGGCCCATTCGCGTTTTCCCTTTTGTTACCCGAATATTTCCGATTTGCGCCGATTGTACCTGAATTGCCCGGGATTTGGCGCACGCGATCGGATTGTGGCGCATCGACGCCGGCATGCGCGCGACGGAAATCGGGGGGCGTGGCCGAACGAAAACCCGACGTATTCGGAAAAACCGCCGCATTTAAAAACGGAAAATCTGTTGCTCGGGATGCGCTTACCTGCACTCAGCCGGCCTCGGTGAATTCCGATGCTTTTCAGCGCAGCAGCGCCACCTGGTGGACGGCGGAGGAACTATCTTATTAAATCCCGGCCGGACCCAAATTCAGCGCAGAGAACGCACCGCTGGATCCAAGGACCGTTAAGTAAATCTTGCCCCATAGACTTTAGTGCTAAGTGATTGCCCCTCATCTCTAATGGGTTTTGGTCTTGTGCCGATTTGAGGGCTAATTATAATTTGTTGGAGCCTAAGCTCACCCGAGTCTGGCCCTTACATAGGATGCTTTTTTTTATTAGTTGAGGAGAATGATCTCTAACATATTTTTGTTCAGTCATTCACGTGCAGAATCCTATTAATACGTTAATACAATTAAATACCACGTGTGCGTATGAAAAAGCCATAGCATACAAAACGGGAGAACAACCACTTTGAAGCCCAATGGGGACTTGGACCAGTTCCCAATGCTACACTGAGTGACTTTCGCCACCACAGCACCATGAGGCAGACCACCACCACAAGAATTATAAAGAATGCTTGTTTTCTTTCCCAATTGAAGTTGATGGACAACTTAAGAACCGGACTCCAGTGGTACTGACCGCCTAAGTAAAGTCCAAGTTTTGGTTACATGAAGAAGCACTACTACTAACCTAACTAACCAGCAAAATTGCTAACTAGCATAACTACTCATGTATCGGGATGACATGTAAATATTTATTATATACAATTGCATGTATATTCCCTTTTTTATTTCCAATAAATATTTAAAAAAAAACAAAAAAAAAAACGTTAGGTTAGGGCACTGTGTTTCAGTCAACTGTAATGTCAACTTCAGACATCATAAAATGAAAATATCTGGAATACATATATGGTACGTACAGTAATCCATCAAGCTGTAATGTCATTTCCTTTACTACAGCATAGCTTTCTGTCACTCACAGTAATGATGATGTACATAATGTCTCGCTGAGCCGTTTCTGGTTAGAGCGGGTCTCTTATATTTGTGTTTCTTTTACTAACTTTGTCAGAATTTCTTAGAAATGTTATCACTGGCACACAGATGTCATTTACTTCCTGGTAAGGGATGTCATTTGTATAGTATCACCATTGTCAGAGAGATCAATGAAGTAGATGACATGTACCGTTGTCCATTTCTTACATTTTTTTGGTTAAAAACCATATTTCATTTACTTTATACCAGTTTTCTATTTGATCTGTTCGATTTCAGGCTAATAAAACACATGCTCTGCTGTACCAAATAAATCTTTAATAAAGGGCTATTTCCATGGGTGTAGTTTTGTGGGCTCTGTCCTCCATATTTGGCTGGTATTTTCTTCCAGGAGAGAGCAGCTCCATTTGTTTACATTTACATTTTTTTCAGGAGAAAGAAAGATAGATATAAAGATAGATAGAGAGAAAGAGAGAGAGAAAGAAAGAGAAAAAAAGATAGAAAGATAGAGGGATAGAAAGAAAGAAAGATAGATAGAAAGATAAGGAGAGATTTGACAGAGGTGTCTGAGAGCAGAACTGTTCTAGTTGCCTATGGCAACCAATCAGGGCTATCTTTTTTTTCCTACTCTGTTTGTAAAATTATAGCTGAGCCGATTGGTTTCCATGGGCAACTAGAACAGTTTTCCCTCGGACACTTCTTATAATCTTTCACATAGATGTAAAGAGATACAGTACAGGGGGTCCCCTACTTAAGGACTCCTGACTTACAGACAGCCCCTAGTTACAGACGGATCGCTCTTCCCCTGTAACCTCTGGTAAAGCTCTCGGATACTTTACTATAGTCCCAGATTGTAAAGTGTCTGTAATGAAGCTTTAATGATAATCCGTGTCCCATTACACAAAATAATTTTAAAAATCCAATTGTCACTGGGGCAAAAATAGAATTTTGTCTGGTTCTAACTTTATAAAATGTCAGTTTCCGACTTACATACAAATTCAAATTAAGTACAAACCCAAGGACCTATCTGTATGTAACCCAGGACTGCCTGTATATCAGTAGACAGACATTTCAACCTAGGTTAGTCTGCAAGGGCATTTCATGACTATAATACTATACTCTACGGACATATATAATAAGTAATATATTAAAACACAAAACAGTGGAGCAAACTGCTTTTTTTTGTCCGTGTGTCATTTCTGGTATTGCCGCCCAGCTCCATCGAAGAATGGATTGTGCTGCAGTTCTACGCACCACCTGTGGATGGATGTGCGCTGTTTTTGCGGTATTGGAAAAGAAGGGTTGTTTGGGTGCTATCACAATGTAGACGATCCAAAGTCTGGGTTGAAACAATGGAAAAAGCAGGCAGCACAAATTGTGAAAGTAGAGGGTTTTATGCACTCAATGCAGCTACATTGCGGTTGTTCCATGCAACTTGACCAGGTTTTTCATGGAGCAAGGTAAACGTAGATGCATTGGGTGAATAAAATCCTCCTTTTCTCACTATTTTACTCAAATCACCTTTCTTCCCCATACTGATGCTCGGTTTGAACTGCAAGAGATTGTCTTGACCATGTCTACATGCCTAAATGCACTGAGTTGCCGCCATGTGATTGGCTGATTAGAAATTAAGTGTTAACGAGCAGTTGGACAGGTGTACCTAATAAAGTGGCCGGTGAGTGTAATCTATCTATCTCGTATCTATCTATCTATCTCGTATCTATCTATCTCATATCTATCTATCTATCTCATATCTATCTATCTATCTATCTATCTCATATCTATCTATCTATCTATCTATCTATCTATCTATCTATCTATCTATCTATCTGTCTGTCTGTCTAGAAAAGGAGAAGTCCAAGGCAGCACAACCTGTTTGTCTGGGTGCAGGATCTGTATATCCGTGGCAAGGATCTGGTAATATATTCAAGGAAGGCAGCAGCACTCCAGTAGGTGAATTAAATCAGGGTGATCTTTATTTCAGATGCGACGTTTCGGTGTATCCACCTTTTTCCTTGAATATCTATCTATCTATCTATCTATCTATCTATCTATCTATCTATCTATTTCTATTTTTATTTTATTTTTATATTCTATTATTTTTATATTTATATTTTTTATATTTATTTTTATTTTCACAGTTTTTTTCATTGTAGATAGACACATAGGTAGATAGACAGACTTGGGAGGTCCTGTTAACTGGTATTGCAGCCCAGCTCCTTTGAAGAATAGGATTGTGCTGCAGTTCTACGCACCACCTGTGGATGGATGTGGCGCTGTTTTTGCGCTATTGGAAATACAAAGGGTTCTTTGGGTGCTATCACAATGTAGACAATCCAAAAGCCTGGGTTGATACAATGAAAAAGCAGGCAGCACAAAATTGTGAAAGTAGAGGGTTTTATGCACTCAATGCAGCTACATTGCGGTTGTTCCATGCAACTTGACCAGGGTTGCATGGAGCAAGGTAAACGTAGATGCATTGGGTGAATAAAATCCTCCTTTTTCACTATTTTTATTTTTATATTTATTTTTATATTATTTTTATATTCTATTTTATTTTTATATTCTATTTTTATTTTATTTTTATATTCTATTATTTTTTTATTTTTATTTTCACAGTTTTTTTCATTGTAGATAGATACAGGCAGTCCCCGGGTTACATACAAGATAGGGTCTGGAGGTTTGTTCTTAAGTTGAATTTGTATGTAAGTCGAAACTGTATATTTTATAATGGAAGTTCTAGACAATTTTTTTTCTTTGGCCCCAGTGACAATTGGAGTTTCAAAATTTTTGGTGTAATTGGACCAAGAATTATCAATAAAGCTTCATTACAGACACCTTACAGCTGATTATTGCAGTCTGGGACTATAGTAAAGCATCCAGAGAGCTTCACCAGAGGTCACAGTGGGCAGGGGGGTCCGTCTGTAACTATGGGTTGTCTGTAAGTCGGGTGTCCTTAAGTAGGGGACCGCCTGTACATAGGTAGATAGACAGACTTGGGTGGTCCTGTTAACTGTAATATAGATTTCTATTTTTTTTGCTTAGATTTTTTTTGTAGTTTATAATATTGCACATAAAATTATCTGTATTGATCTCCAGTCGCAGTGATTACTGACAACTAAAAGGGTCAAAATTCCAGGTATAGTAAAACAAAGCTTGTGAAAATGACACAATGAAAAATGAGCTGCACTAAATCTAGTCAGTGCGAACTTCACGGAAGAAGGTTCAGCTTCTCTTCCAGGAACAGATAATTATGTTGAAACGTCATTTTGTGGCTTTCCTTTTATCACATGCAGCTGACAATGATGACATGGTCCCTGATGTATTTTACACGGACTGTCCAGACGGCGTAGTACTGTGTCACTGTGTGTGCTGGTTTACTGCTATCAGAGACCGCACAGGGCAATTTCCTATGCATTGTGCTCCATAATATACTATCGCCAAATGTAGGTTTGGGTCCCATTGACAAGATAAGAATAATAAGTCCACTTTTATTTTTGGATTTGTGTAAAAAAAACTTTCCTAAACTTCAGCATGAGACCATCTGTGGATGAACCCCATGCTATGGTTCAGGGGAGTGGATCATAATTTCTCTGGAGATCTACGATTAATTCAGTAGAATCATTGTGGTCCGGGCTGTAATGAGGCTAAAATTTGGTTTTATTACAGCTGTCACTAAGCTGAGAGTTGTTAAGATATTCATTATATTGTTGATCAGCTGAGCAGATTAAACATTTTTTGAAGAAGATTTATAAAGAACTAAAAAATGTACACTGACTCTCCGTACTGTAGCTTCAAAGGCTGTTACACTATGCAGGAGAACATATTTTTTTCCCCTGCTCCCTCGGAACTTCCCCCTCCCTCTTCTTGCTGTAAACTTCACAGTGGGAGTGGGAAGTGCTCCTGCACAGTGTAACAGCCTGGGAAACTAAAACTTGGAGGGGGTCTGGTAATGCCCCCAAGAGCCATTCTTAGTAAGATTTTAAGTAGAGTAAGTGCCCCTGGTTTATCCTGCTTGATTTTTGTGGTAGAAGTTATCTACTATTCACAGGATAGGGGATAATTATATGATTATTGAGGGTCCAACTGCAGGGACCCCCCCTCCCCACAGATCATGAGAATGGGACCACCCACAATCCGGGGAATAAGTTTCCCATTCTATCCAATGGATGAGATTGCATTCTATAGTATGGGAGTTTTGGAAATTGCCAAGCACTGCAATTAGGTATCTTTTTTTTTTTTTTAAAGAAACGTTTTAACTTTGTGGAAATGGTTTCACTTTTGGATTTAACAGACAGTATTCCACTGCGTTCTTGTAAGTACATGGTATAGTACACTTTTATCATGTTGACTATACCAGACCAGCCGGGCATAGCTATAGGGCAGTGAAGGCAAACCTTTTAGACACAGAGTGCCCAAAGTACAACCAAAACTCGCATATTTTTAGCAAAGTGCCGATGCGACAACTTAAGCAGTAACTTATGACTCCCTGCTGTGTCACAGGTTTAAATTGTATAGGCACCTGAGGACACCAATACAGTAGAAAGAAGTTTGGATTATCGTTATACCTGCCTTCTAGGGTCCTGGGCTGTCTGGGACTACAAGAGGCCTTGAGTCCGGTCTGGCGAACTCTGTGCTGGGGTGATGTCGAGGGTGCCCATAGAGAGGGCTCTGAGTGCCACCTCTGGCACTAGTGCCATAGGTTCGCCATCACTGCTATAGGGAGTGCAAAGAAAGTACCCATTACAGGGTACTAAAGCCTAAGGGAACCCAAAAACTACAGTAGAAGATACTTGTGTTATAAAATGACACTTTATAGTTAAAGGGGTTGTCTGGAAAAGTTAATAAATGTCTTGGGGAGGGGGGAAGATTGTAAAATCAATAAACCTCTTATACTTACCTCTCTCCGAGCTTCCATTCACCCACGGTGCCGCCTGTCACTGCTTGGTCTCTGTATACAGAGGCCGTTTGTCTGTTACTGCCTGGGGCTCCTGCTGCAGAGGGTGCGCGGCTGTGGTCAGGACTGAAGCATTGCCATAGATGTCTAGAAAGTGTGTGGGCAGCTATGTGCTGTGTATTTAGGTGATAAAACAACTTTAAAGAAGCAGCTCTATAAATTTTGGACGAAATCCTGAGTGTCTGACTGTAAAGTTATGGCTACATACCTTTATGGAATTATTTTATTTTCTCAATAATACATTTTCTGTTCCCAAAAATCACAACCACAATTGTGTTTTCTCAGATTGTGTAAGAAGTATTATTTCCTCTTCATATGAGCTCAGAGCAGCTGGATACTAAATGTTTATGTTCAAAGCGGTTATTAACTTACTGGGCTGTCTTCCGAGCAGACCAAGGTTTAGCTCCACCTTGTTGTCAGACATGTGACTTTTCATCTGGTCTGTCCCAATCATGTTTAGACATGTAACTCACAATCAGTACAATGCAAAGTAGTGAGATTACTGGATTGCAGACTGGAAAGTCTGGATTGCATTTACCAAATTAGGACCATTGCAGAGGCGTAACTTGAGGGGGTGCAGAGGGTGCGGTCGGAACCGGGCCCAAGAGGATTAGGGGGCCCATAAAGTCTCTCTTTCCCACATGAGAAGACTATTACTATAAGTTATGCTTTATAGTCGGGGGGCCTGGCGCAGACTTTGCACTGTGGCCCATCAGCTTCAAGTAATGCCACTGGCCCACTGGTAAATTCCTAAAGCCCTATGGTCTATTGTGATGTCCCCTTAAAGCACTTGCAGCTAATTTGCATATTTAAAAAAAGATAACTTTAAGTATAGATTCTGATATTGAATCTTGGGGGCCACAGGAATCTACTGCAGGTGCTACTTTGGTAACTAAATCCAGACGGTAGATTTAGGTATCCAACAAAAAATGTGTAACTTAACTAAGTTTAACAGAAGTTTCAGATGCACATATGCCATGGGGGCCCCAAAACTCACAGATATATAGTGTGTTGTGCTTGTTACAGATGTTGGATCAAGGCCCAGAAGATGGTGGAAATGTCTCTGTTACAGAAACATAATAGACGACGTTCAGACAAATCTTTACTTGTAGCAGGCAGGGATGTCATGAAATTTCAGATTCTAGATAATCTCTTTATCCTGTGTGACACACAGGAATGGAAAAAGATGTATCATCACAATCGCCGTCATTGTAGCTTGATGAAGTGTGCACAACCGAAAACACAGCACAGTGCAGGGCCTGGTGGCATTGCTTGATGTGACCTTCATGGGTGACATGTCATTGCCATCTGCACCTGCATGTGTGGTGCGATATTACAATGAGGCCCAGTGTATGAGCAAATATAATAGAATATGAGAGTTTATAACCCTTTGTTCTATGTAGATAATTAAATCAGGATTAGATTTGCCATTTCTCATTCTCTGTTTCCAGTACAGACCCAATATAAATGCCTTTGACCATTGGAACCATGTTATGATCTTGTATTTTGTCGGCTCAATGACAACTATGGCGACTATTTCCCCCTTCATGCCAAGTTCTTTCTCCCGCGTCTGCACACTAGCTATAACCTGCGTCCTTTCAGCTCTGAACGGATGCAGATTACAGCTTAATTCTATGGCAGACAAGGCCAGACGGATACATCAGGAGGTCGGAGTCTCCCGATATATTAGGAGGGGCAGGGGGGAAATCATGGCGTACAATGCACAAGCATATGATAAATAACCCTCTTTGTATGAATTGCGGATACCAAACAGTTCACACGGTTTTGGACCATTAAACACATTGGGGCACATTTACTTACCCGTCCTAATGCGTTCCCCAAAAATGCATTGTCCGACCGGAATGCACTCTGCCGCGATTCACTTAGATCGTGCACCCGATATATCCTGCTTGTGTCGCTTCCCCGCTCAGATCTGCCAGAGTTCTCCTTCTTCTTCTTGGTGCATGTAAGTGCATTGTCTTGTGACACAATTTAAAAATGCGCTCAGTCCGACCTGCCCCCCATTTCTGTCGCATGAAAACCAGTGCAGCCGTCCAACAATCCGACCACATGCGACACAATCCCCAGTTAAATACCTGTCGCAGCCGTGCAAATCCCGAAGACAATAAATCTCTGGCTCTCCCATTCACTGTCTGTTAGTGCAAGAGATAGTATAGGATTGATGGAAATTGAATATTGAATGGAACAGCAGGATGCCTGCCCCTGTTTTCCAGATTGCTGTGGGTCGAATTCTCATGATTAGTAGGGCCCAGCAGTCGGATCCTCAGCAATCACCTCGGTATCCTTTATACTTTGGATAGTAGACATCTTCTTAACTTCGTACTACCCATTTATAATGAGCTTGAAAGGCCAACACCAACTGACTGCACCAACAGACTGGTTTATGATTTTACTGTTTATTCTACAGATATTTCAGGGATTTCTACAAACACACAAAAAATTTTACTGTATTTGCTGCCACCATTTCTTTGCTAGGACTGCCCCCTATAAACCAATCAGCAAAGACACAACTAACCGCCCCACAACTACCTGGTGAGTTCACCCAGGCACTATGGCAGGCATTGTCCAAGGACACGGTAGTGGGGTGTTGTAGCAGGCACAGAGCTCCCATACTTGGCTATCATTTCATTAATATCAGAGCCCAGATCTCTTTGCTCCAATTGTTCCACTTTTGTAAGCCCACCTTGACTTCCAACATGGACACATAGGTTTTGGTAACTGGCTTTTTGGTCTTACTAGTCACGGTGTGTACATCTATACACCCACAACATTTTCCCCACAAACTGATCCAATCTAATCATATATGATATGATATACACATCATTCAAATGGAAATGGGTTTATTATAGTATCTACAGATATTACATTTCCAGTAAAATGTAACTTACTTGCTGATGCATTTGTAGAATTGTTGCACATCATTCTAACTTTTACTTTTCCTTTCCTATTTTACCTGGTCATTGCCCCTTCCTTCTTGTAAATGACACAGTCATAGCAAAACTAACTGTGGCCACAGTGTATTTCTTATTCTATGCTATTTACTAATTTCTACTATTTTATTAAAGTACAAATGCTCTGTAGACTATGGAGGTGATCCAAACAGTAGAGGGTGATAAAATGGGGACCTATGGCCACCCAAACCATTAACCGAGTTTTATACTGAGAAGGGCCTTCATCCATGAAATCCTTGTACATCGGTTCCTGCTCTCGATACACATGTACACAAGAGCTATTTCAGGACCTCTGAAGGTCCTACAAGGGTTCAGAAATTGTAAGTTGAATGTGGGTAAAAGGGACAAACCCTCCAACCCATAAGAAGCTTGTTTCTCAAACCATATGTAGGAAGTGAATTCCAGACTTGTAGGGGATATTATATTCATACAGCCCAGGGCCCAAGGCAGTCTTAATCGGTCCTTTGATCTAATTGCCCAGATTTAATACAGAAGCGTCATTTTTTTCACATTCTTTTCAGTACAAAGTGCTTGCACATGTATTTAAGAAGTGTTTTATGTTGTGGCTGCACTATATCCAACGCAACACAAAATGCTGCACTAAAAGGGGGCGTTCCGGTGCACAGTCTGACCATGCACCGCATTTATCATGCAAAGTCCGACAGAAGTATGCCCCACGTCCTATGTTAAAGGTGCACCAAAAAAAAGTTGATGCACTCTGCCAGAGCAGTGCAGGGGGCGCCAGATTCATGAATAACGTGCACCACAATTCCTGAATCTGGCGCACCCTTTTTTTTGATACATGTAGGCCTATGTTTTATGTCTACAGCACATATGCTCACTTATGGGGCTCAGTAAGAGAGATTAAATCACAAGCAAATAACAGTATTAGTGAAATGGTCATTCTTTTTGATTCATCCCAAGAGATAGGGAAACGTACGGAGCAGAATTTCCTGTGCTGTCCTTGTGCAGTGTGTGGGAAACAACATGGCATCTAGTTTCCGCCCACTAGCTTCAGAACAACTGAGAATCAGAGCAAGAACGTGAAAAGGGAAAAACTGCAAGAAAATTAAAAAGCCATATCATAGCCAGAAAAAGTGTTACTCTTCATTTGCACGATAGTTTAACAAGAAGCGTATTTGAAAGATTTTTGCTTGTGGTAAAGTTGTTATATAACAATAGATTTTTGGCAGGGTTCGAAAAGGAGAAAACAAATGTCTTGGAACATTGGAAAAGGTTTTTGAAGATCTAGTTCCATTTCCTCTATATGGAATTTAAAGGGAACCCATAAGTAGATCGACCTACTACTAGTATATTGTCATGCAGATTAACAACTTCCAGATCATATTTATTTAATGGCCCCATGTGGCAGCATCATCCAGAAAATCAGTTTTGAAGTGAGATGTAAATTGTTTGTATAAAGTAGCAGAGAGTTTAGAAGCTAAGTCAAGCTCTTCCTACCTCAGAGCCCCCCTCCGCTGTAATTAAGGGTCTTGCATCTAGGGACATTTTATCTTTCCTGGTGCATATGAGGCATTCTGAGGCCAGGAGAGCTGGACTTCGGTGCTAAACTCTCCACCTCGGTGACTATATTCAAGCAATTTACATCTCACTCCAAAGTTGAAATTCTGGATAAGACCATCACACTGGGCTATGAAAGAAACATGATCTGGAAGGTGTTGAGTTGCTTGACAACATAGTGAAGGTAGTTCATGAGGTAAATATCTGCTGACAGGTTCCCTTTCAGCTGCAGTGACTCTGTTCAACCACCACATAGATAATGGAACTTCTTTCTCTACATGCATCTTCCTCCTGTGACATTTTATATGAATACCCCCCTAATCTGACAATGAGGAACTACTTTTTAAGCCATGAAAACTGCTTTAACTAGACAGCAGACACAAATCTTGAGTATGACGAGTGGTAGAGTTCTGTAGTAGAGCTCCGGGCAGCCATTTGTAAAGACAAACTATACTCTACATTGACTGTAAGCTACACTCAGGGTAAAACAATTTTGTCAGCTTTTAAGTTGGATAAGTCATAATGTAATTTGTGTTTGTTTCCACAAGACAAGTTATAAAACCGTAGTCATAGCTACAAAAGATCTTGAATGGGGCTAAACATTTAGCTACCCACACAACTCGACACCCTGAAACGTTTGCAGAGTGTGGAGGCGGTGGAGAAATGTGGACTTTCCCTGTCTGAAAAAAGTTTAATGGATGTTGAGAAGGAACGTCTAGCTATGCACAGCTTTACCATCGCTACATCAATGGAAGAGAGCATGTTTAAGCCTGTTACCCTCACATGAGTCTCAAACAGGTGAGAACAACAAAGTCTCCACTCTAATTTTAAAACACACAGAAGGAAAGTCTTTTCCATCACATAATAATAGCCATATAGGGGGAGGGTCGGCATATGGTTGGTGACCGTGTTACACATATTCAAGTCACTCCTCTTTAATGCTCAGTTACCACTATAAACCACAACTGTATTCTAAAATATAACATATGGCCTCTGGTACAAGGAGAAGTTGGTATGGCATAGCAAAATAGAGGAAAATTTATATTTTTCAGATTTGAGAATCGGCTCAGTGGTGGGCACCTAGTCATAGTCATGTTTTTATTGGTGCCATCCCCAAAAATGTAGGAAAAGTGTAGTGGAAAAGGGGGAAATGTCCAGGGGCCCTGACCTCATGAGGGTCCCTGGGCATCTGAAGTATGTAGTGATGGACTGGCGGTACCAAGGGGCCCAAAGAGTGCCAAGAAAATATTCCCCACACCATCACACCACCACCAGCCTGAACCGTTGATACAAGGCAGGATGGATCCATGCTTTCATGTTGTTGATGCCAAATTCTGACCCTACCATCCGAATGTCGCAGCAGAAATTGAGACTCATCAGACCAGGCAACGTTTTTCCAATCTTCTACTGTCCAATTTCGATGAGCTTGTGCAAATTGTAGCCTCAGTTTCCTGTTCTTAGAGATGGTTGTGCGTGAAAATCCCAGTAGATCAGCAGTTTCTGAATGCGTGAAAATCCCAGTAGATCAGCAGTTTCTGAAATACTCAGACCAGCCCTTCTGGCACCAACAACCATGCCACGTTCAAAGGCACTCAAATCACCTTTCTTCCCCATACTGATGCTCGGTTTGAACTGCAAGAGATTGTCTTGACCATGTCTACATGCCTAAATGCACTGAGTTGCCGACTCAAATCACCTTTCTTCCCCATACTGATGCTCGGTTTGAACTGCAAGAGATTGTCTTGACCATGTCTACATGCCTAAATGCACTGAGTTGCCGCCATGTGATTGGCTGATTAGAAATTAAGTGTTAACGAGCAGTTGGACAGGTGTACCTAATAAAGTGGCCGGAGAGTGTATGTGAAAGGAGTCTTACAATAAAGGCGGTAGAGTGTTAGGGGTAGCAGGGGGGGGAACGAGCAGTTGGACAGGTGTACCTAATAAAGTGGCCGGTGAGTGTAGTGTGATGCTGTTGATGCAGTTCTTTTGCAATAACCTACAGTTTTAACACAAACTTTTACCTGTTTCCACTTACTACAATTTCTCTTTTGAGCAAATGCCCAGTCCGGATCTCGAAGTGGAGAGATAGGGGGCAAGATAGGGCAAGTTAAGGGGCAAGTGAGGGCAAATAAAGTATTTAGGGGCAGTGAAACTAAGTTGCCTTTGGTAAAGGAGAGCCTAGTTATGGTTGTACTTATCTACCCTGACATCTGTCACTTGGTGAAAGTCATTTGTGCCCCTTTCACATAAAATAGTCAACCACAATGATTGAAATAGGTTGTCAGGGAGGGCACCACCAAGCCACTTTCATGTGTTTAGAAGTAGAGAAAGGGCAGTCAAATTAACTTTTGGTTTAAGTGAAAGAGTTTAGCTATAGCTTTGCATTACTGCATTGACATCTGATATTCAGGTTTTCCTCATACATGTGAAATGATCAGTTGAAAATGGTGACCCCTATAGAGGGCACCAACAAGCAACTTCTAAAGGCCCTGTCAGGACCTTGATCTTATTATGTTCATGAATACTATCATAAGGTCCTGGCAGGGCGATTGTTCATCGACAGATAATATGACATGACCCTCTATCTGCGGCCATTTTATGGTCAGGACTGTCTGATTGATGAGGTAAAAGACAAGAGGCTTCACTTTACATATCGAGAAAGCAGAGCAGAACTTTTAATAGATTTTGGTAAATTACCTCATATCCCGCCCACGCTCTTATACACACATTAAATAACACATGAGGTAAGTGGCCAACCCATTTAAGTATATAGAGGCAGAGTAGGGAGAGGGAACTAAACTTTTGCTTGAGGCTAAAGCCCACCTACAGCACTGTGAGGGATTTATCACATTCTTTTCACTTTTTAAACACTTCATTATGCTCCTTTTTGGGGGGCACAGGTAGATTTGCGACTAAAAAAAAAGGAAAAACAAAAGATTCATAAGCACGTTTTAACACCCTCAAAGATACATCAACCAAGACCCTCCCACACACAAAAAAAGACACAAATTTCCAGATTTGACATCTACCACCTGGGGAGAGTGAGGAGACCCCCATATACACATCACATGATGACCTCAACCCACGCATGAATGATACATTTTCAGAAACTTCTGCTTTACCGCTCACTAACAAGCTGTAAAACCCTTCCTGGGTAGCTGTAATGACTGCATAAAACACAATTACATGAAACTTTCCATCCTGCTTATCTACATAATCTACATATCTCTTACAGAGGAATGCAAGCCCCAGAGCGCGGCCACATTACATGATAAGAGCTCTCCGATGTCATATGAAGCCAACAATAACACTTACGTTGCAATCATTATTAATTTGCAAACCACAGACAAGCGAGAGTACAGCATAAGCGGATGTGGCATCCTGTACTAGGGGTTTTCTATGTTGTCGAAATATTCCAGAAAAAAAATTCTTGGTGACCAGAAATGTTTAAAGTCTTCTGGAAGTGATCATAGTGAATCACAAAGTACAAGGATAACTTGTAGTGCACATGTTCTCTGTTCTCTGTATCTTTCTGCAGTTCTCAGGGGCCTGCCTGTCCCAGAGCATAATATAAGCCGTACATTCCATGAAATGGGATTTTAGTTGACTTTGGACCATTGCCAGTTATGTCTCTGCTTAAAAAAATAACTCCCTCTCTAACTTTTCAGCGCTCAATATACTCTATTTTTGTCGCACCAGACAGTTTTGTTTTATTGCTATCGGATCTCACTTGGAAAAAGGTCACTTACACATTATCAGTGATCCACAACTGACTGATGCAAAGTATTTCCATTACGAATTCTCCCTTTAGGACCCACTCCTCCACGTCCAAATACTGACAAGACATCTAAAGTATGACGCTGTTCACATCTTCAGTTTTATTTTCTATTATTAAAAAATTACAATGGTGCTGGATCTGACACCTACTGGACACCCATGGCACCTAACAGACCTGACTACTGGATAAGTCCTGATATTTTGTATATCATTTTATTGTGACTCTACACCGGTTCCAATACAAATGTGACCAAACTTGTGTAAACTTTACAACAATAGTAGATGTGAGGTTTTTTATTAAGAGGTCCAAAAAGGTTGTGAGCAGGGTACTAAGGTAAAATGATATGGCAATAAATTGAATCCTGGCAAGTGAATAAAACCTAGCCACAGCTCTACCTTAACTTCTACGGGGGTCATTTATCTTTAGTCAGGACATTTGTGTGTGTCTTTTTTTTTTTTTTGCTTTTGCTTTTTCTGGGTTTTAAACTTGTTTCATATATCTGAGGGTGATATATGCAGAATGTGTAATTTTTACACCTTTTTTGCAAACGCTATTGCATTCTCCTTCTCAACGTTTGCATAAGCCTACTGGAGACTGCACCAAAATTGCTCCATTTTACGTTGATTTGTGCCAAAATTGGGTCTTTTTTTTATGTACACCTCTGGATTTTAAAGATATATCAGGCACAGCACTGAAAAAATTCTTGCGCAGGTAACTAGGTGAGTGGAAAAGACGTAAATTTTGGTGCAAATGCTCCCAAAAAAAGTTGCAATTATAAGAGAAAATACAAATAAAAGCCTAATATAAATGACCCCCTCCATGTGTGTTAAAAGCTTAATGCTAAAACCAAATTGCAGTGAACTTCTCCATCTATAGGGTTGTAATGTTGCCAGAGTAAAGACCACCCATAAACCAGATTTATATTGTTACCAAATAACAAAATCAGCTCAGCATCATCCACATGTAGCACCGCTCCATTGTCACTACTGGCAAATGTAAAAAATGTCCCACCAAACGAAATAACCAGATACAAGGAAAACTGTGGGTTTTTTTTGAATATTTTATAATAAAATTTATTACTTTTAAAGTGTAATAAAATAAACAATCTGCACGGCAGAAAAAAACATTCAAAAAGGGGGCGAACCCTTTTAGTTTGTGCAAATAATCTGTGTCTGTAAACATTAAAAGGCAAGTGTTCAAGTTTCATCCCAAAATACAGTTAAATTGCTACAAAAATAAACTTGACCACCGTTAAATAAGATATAGATAAAAAATAATCCCAGGAAGCTGAACACGTAACGCGCCTGTCCTTCTCGTGTCGGGTTTGTTAATGCCCTTTGTTGCTAGATCTGAAATGGGAAAGACTTTAAATAGTCCTTTAAAACCCGGTTGACGGGTATGATGTCCAGGTTCTGCCTCCCGAATGTTGCCAGGATGCTTTTTCGGCAGAGTTCTTGTAGTGGTCTTAATCTGACCTTCCTTAGAGGAGCAACAAGCATCTTTTTAGGAGACAATATATAATGTTCCAGCAGCTGGAAAAGGCAATTGAATGACTCTTTGCTGCCATCTAGGCTAAATCTCCCGGCCTGAAAGTGGATCCTGATGCTGATGGGTCCTGTAGATGTTTTAATACTGATGGCAAAAAAACAATTCTTCTGTCTACTGTCCCTGATGAGGAAAGTGCCCACTGGCTCCAGCCTTAGTTTCTCATGGGCCACATTAACTGTCAGAGGTCCCCAGTAAAATCCACAAGTGTCCAGTATACTGCTAGTCTTGGTGATGAGAGTAAAATCCGACTGAGAGCGGAAGGTCCTAAAGTGTGTGTCACTGAGTTGCAATGCGGGAATGGGACGTCCCGGGCTGTTATGAATGGCTCTGGCAGGCTGGATTTGGGAGCGATCAGAGTGTGAAGCATCCAGGCGCTGAGGTCTTCTTTCCGAAACTGCATTATCTGCTTCCACCTTGCTGTGTGCTACCATCCTATAGACTTGACCAACTTATGTGGTCTTCCATAGCGTCCCTCCCAGCAGCAGTTCTCCACGTCCTTTGTTGTTCTTCTGAAAAAACAAAGAAAGAATAATTGTTGGAATATTATGCAAAATATGATACAAATGCAAAAGAACTGCAATGTCAATGCAGATATAAATCCAGAATAGTAGAGGACCAGTCATCAGTATTTCTACAGTATCTATCCTCTATCCATGTATGGTAAGAAGGATACCTTCACGTGATCTTATGTATAAACACAGTGTCAATGAAGGTTTAAATCCAGATGAGTAGATGACCAATCATCAGTATCCATAATATCTATCTATCAACAAATCTTTCCATGGATAGTAAGAAGGATTCCTCCAAGTGATCTTATGTACAAACACAGTGTCAATGAAGGAATAAATCAAGAATAATAGATAACCAATCATCAGTATTTCTACTATCTATCTATCTATGTATCTATCTATGTATCTATCATCAATAGATGGTAAGAAGGATACCTCCAAGTGATCTCATGTACAAACACAGTGTCAATGAAGGAATAAATCAAGAATAATAGATAACCAATCATCAGTATTTCTATTATCCATCTATCTATTTATCTATCTATCTATGTATCTATTTATCCATCAATGAATGGTAAGAAGGATACCTCCAAGTGATCTTATGTGCCAACAAAATGTCAATAAAAGTATAAATCCAGAATAATAGATGATGAATGATCTTAATATACCCTAGATGCATCTATCTACTCAATCAATCTATCAAGCTAATGATCTCTACAGTATCTATCTGTATCTATGTGTGGTAAAAGGATACACCACAATGTTAATGTCGATATAAATCCGGAATATTAGATAGTTAGTGATCTACCTAACATGTCCTGCATGTCTCTACAGAATATTTATTTCTACTATCTATCTATCTATCTATCTATCTATCTATCTATCTATCGTAGGAAGGATACCTCCAAGTGATCCTATATGATATTACAATGTGAATGAAGGTATAAATCCAGACTGAAGCCAAGATCACTTAACATTCTATCTATCTATCTATCTATCTATCTATGGTAAGGAGGATGCCTCCGAGTGATCCTATGTTCCCACAACAATGTAAGTGATCGAAAAAATCCAGGATGACCAGTGTAGACGAGAGGGTTTAACATGTCTATCTGTCTAATCTATCTATCTATCTATCTATTTATCTATCTATCTATCTCTATCTTTCTACCTACATCTACAGTATCTATCTATCATCTGCATTTTGTCTATCTACCTACCTACTTTCTATCGTCTATTTATCTAGTTTGTAGGAAAATCTATCAGATAAAATGCATTTTCAGGTGACTGCTGTACCTCCAGTGATCCTGTGTGCCACCACAATGCTTGTCAGCCCAGCATTTCCCATCATAGACTCATCATGAGAAGCTGCTTTCTATTTTTACCCTGTTTGCCGTAAATGACAAGTTCTTGGTAACAGTCTAGTGCACAAGTCTCCGCTACCCCTCTTTCCTGTTACTCAGCCTTTACCGTCTACGACTTGGTCGGCAGTAAATTGCTTCCTACCAAATAATATGTTTCAGAGTCTCCTCCACACACTGCAGGCGGTTCGATAAATCTTTGTTGATTGACTTGACCTTATCTCTGGCTGGGATTTTAGAATTCAGCTCTTTCTGGTAGAAGTAGTATCCACTTATTGACTGCTTCAGTAAATGGTCGAGAAGCAAGCAGGCCTTCTCAGAAAACAATTCCCCACAGCCATTTTTTACAGCTACTCTAGTGCACAGGCATTGATTGAAAAACGTGCATTTAGGCTGATTGCTGCTTCTCTGAATGGTCAGTGGCAGCTCGGGATATCTATTGGAAGCTGCTTTCCCGGGATGCAGAGCCCTCCTCTGCTTCTTAACCCTTACTGTTATCTATAGGTACAGCACTTAGACCTACCAAATAATAGGTTCCGCTCTTGCAGTTTCCAAAAATGCACTTCTCTGTATGCAGATGTAGCAGAGCTGAGGTTGTCAGTTAATAGAAAATAATAAAAATGCAGAATCTCTATCTGCGGTTGTATATGTATCCACACAAGGGCTTCTGGTAGACTCTAAAGATATAATTATTGTGGTTGTAATTGGTGCCTGTAAATCAGGGACTCCTGGGACAAGTGCCCCTAGTGTTAGGTGCTAGTATTGCAACACATCTTGATATCACACGAGTCAAATAACAAACTCATCTACACTAGATCAGTCCTATACAGCGTACACCACTAGTTACTAAGCTTTGTAGCTTAGTAGAAACCAACATACATGTAAAAATCTGGTGCGGTGCCACTCTGCAGGCCTGTCCTGGGAATACACATGTAGGTTGTTATGTTTTGCTCATGCACTTACTGACAGCTGCACTATGTGCACTTAAGTGACCCCTACCTCGGGTTACAGATGCTGCATGTAGAACAGAAGATAACCGCCTTGGCACAGGATATACAGCCCAGGCCTAGGACGGGTTTCCAGTGAATTGTTAGACATTTCATTAGTCTGCGTTACAGAGAATCAGATCAGGTTTCCATCTCACTGGAGGATTTTACATCTCAAAGAAGCTCATTCATTGATGCACAAAGCCTCGCGGATACAATAGCTGACATATAGAAATTCTGTGGAAGCACAGATGACAACTAAATCTTGCAAGCCGTTTCTTTGTAGATCTACTCTGCCTATCCCTCAGGCACCAAAGTGCAGCCTACAAATGGCCATTAATCCTGTTTTTCCAGTGAAACGGCACCAAAACATAGAACGTGTTTTATGACGAAATCTTATCATGATGGCGATGATAGCAATGCCCTGAATGTGCACAGCAGCAATGATACATATGCGGAATCCTAGACTCTCCACATAGCGATTTTAATGCCATGCTATAGCGGCACAGTGAGTAGTACACACGGACGTAGCTGCGCTGTTTATGCCTGTTACGCGTAGGATTAACCGCACATACAGCCCAATGACAAACTCATCACTGCTGCTATGACAAACTCCTACCTGCTAGATCTGTAATGAAAAACTGCTGTTCTTGTGAAATACTGAAAACGCTCAGTTATACAAGCAGGGCTTCACCCTTGGCTGGAATACATGCAAGTCCAGAGAGGTTTGAGTCATCTGGAGATGAGTTCCTTGTTATAAAGCTTATAGAACTGAGGACGAGTAATGAATAGTGACATATGGGCATTGGGGAATGCTTCCTAATAGTGTGTACCAGTGCCAAGGACCGATGTGAGCGGATTCCCCGGATCAATTGTTAAGCGTATTATTAGTGAGAATAATAATATTATTAAAACACAATCCTAGCTTATGGCTCAATGTAGCCGGGCTGAGTGTATCATATGCACATCACACTGTGATACCAGAATCTATCATCTCTTCCAGTAAGGCTACCACATTACCGAGCGATGCAGGCTTACAGTAAATGACAGCTTCAGCTCTGCTATTCCTGTCCGGCTCCATCTCAAGCTCTCCTAGAAGCACAGCATGCGGTATATAACACTACACCAGGCACCCCGAGCTATAGATCCATCACAAGACTGATCGAGATATAGTGAGGCCCTTACCTGATGTATGTATCACAGCAGACAAACCGCACAAACCCTCCACAGTGTCCGAGCTGAAAGAGGTCACCACTATATTCCACAGATACAATCACAGGGATATGAGTCCTAGGGAGGCCAGCGGTGATATAAACCATAATCTCCTGCACAGGGCAATCCAGGTGTCTGGATAGTAGAGGGTAATGCTTGGAGGAGGAGGAGTAGTGAGTGCACCAGAGCTCTGCTGGGCTGTCATTGCCTCTGATTCCTCTGGGTGACACGTTCCCTTTTGTACAGGTCCCTCCTCCCAGTTCCAGCAGGCGAGGCAGTAAATGCCTACTTTCGCTTTCTATTTCTTGTGCTGCTAATAGCATTGTTCTGATTGCTGATGTTCTTTATTGTTCTTATTTTCAATATTATCGTTATGATTGATTCGATTATTATGTAGATTGTTCCGATTCCTTTAATTAGATGTATTACTTTTATATTAACTGTTGTAAATGGTTACATATGTGATTACATTTCATTAAGAATCAGAGGCATAAAAAAGATTCTGCATTCAGGACCATAAGATAACCCTTAATGAAAGCGCAAGGGACCCCTTTTTCTTTGATGGGGTGTTTTGGGTGCCATTGGTGCCCATTATTGTAGTTTTTTTTTTCAATGATTTTGCTACTACAATAAAACAATGGAAAACCCCTGAAACCAGTGTGAACATATTCCAACAGTCTCATTTTTAGACCATACAGCGCTGTTACATGATCCTGGTGCATTCACAGGTTTTTATGAAGTGTATACAGGGACCTGTAATCAGAGCTTCTTTCACCCAGGACCAGAGTTCATCTCACTTCTTACTCTGTGTTTATATACATAATAGTGGTGTCTAACCCCTCACCCGTCCATTCCCAGCTTACACCCCCGTCCTAATCGTATATACAAGTAATAATCCTTCCTAGAGTCTAATGCTGCACAGTATAGAGCAGCAGGAGGTGCTAGAGAAGAAGCCGCCAGCTGAGGGTTTCATTATCTGCTGTCATCTGAGTTTCTTTTCTAGGAAAAGACAAATAAAGAAGAGCTTTCCCTTATGAGCCGGCTACAGGAATAGCTGAGCATTTCTCTGAAAATAGTCCTGGGGTGTGACTAAAGGTGTCAGACAATATCACAGGGCACTATGGTACATCATAAGGCAAATGAAAGTAGGTCTGGGGTTTATTACCTGCAGGGCAATTGTTTCACTTTTATTCTTCTTCACCTGCCTATCTCATATCTATCTATCTCATATCTATCTATCTATCTATCTATCTATCTCATATCTATCTATCTATCTATCTATCTATCTATCTATCTATCTATCTCATATCTATCTATCTCGTATCTATCTATCTATCTATCTATCTATCTATCTATCTATCTATCTATCTATCTGTCTGTCTGTCTAGAAAAGGAGAAGTCCAAGGCAGCACAACCTGTTTGTCTGGGTGCAGGATCTGTATATCCGTGGCAAGGATCTGGTAATATATTCAAGGAAGGCAGCAGCACTCCAGTAGGTGAATTAAATCAGGGTGATCTTTATTTCAGATGCGACGTTTCGGTGTATCCACCTTTTTCCTTGAATATCTATCTATCTATCTATCTATCTATCTATCTATCTATCTATCTATCTATCATCTATCTCATATCTATCTCATCTCATATATATCTATCTCATATCTATCTCATCTCATATATATCTATCTCATATCTATCTATCTATCTATCCCATATCTATCTCATATCTATCTATCTCTATCTCTCTATCTATCTCATATCTATCTCTATATCTATCTATCTATCTATCTATCTCATATCTATCTATCTATCTCATATCTATCTATTTATCCCATATCTATCTATTTATCTATCTATCTATCTATCTATCTATCTATCTATCTATCTATCTATCTATCTATCTATCTATCTATCTATCTATATCTATCTATCTCTCTTTCTATCCATCCACTATTTATATATTAATTATCTCTCTACCTATATATCTATATATTTTTCTCATATCTAGGGATCTCTATCTATCTAGGGAATATTCAGCCTTACCAGTCCTATCTATCTATCTCATTTCCATCGATCTCATATCTATCCCATATCTATCTATCTATCTATCTATCTATCTATCTATCTATCTATCTATCTATCACATATCTATCCCATATCTATCTATCTATCTATCTATCTATCTATCTATCTATCTATCTGACAGGTTCCCTAACACTATATGAGTCTTATATTTGGTTGGTCTATGACTAATGTAGTTTACTGTAATATCTATTTGGGCTCTTAGTTTTTTATTTTCAGTTTCTATGTATCTTTCTTATTGACAGTCCATCTTACTTATACAGCGTACGCTGCCCCCTGCTGGTGACTCTGAAGAATTATTATACTAAATAAAGGGAAATATTGACTAAGGATCAGGTGTATCTTTTTTTTTTTTTTTGACACTTTTTCTTTGGTTTCGTGGCTTTTTCGTGGCTACCTAATGACCAAATGTTGCCATGTGGAGAATGATATCATTAGGACGTATTTTTCTCAGGTTGGTGTAAACAACATAACATAAATTACATAAAGTGTTGTAAAATTGCAACACAAAAAGCACAAAAGAACAAAAATAACTACCCCAGGGGGATGTTCACACGTGGAAATTTTGTGGATGATCCCGATTCGGGGGTTCCCCTGGGCCAATCATAGCCATGGCTGGTTGCGAGGGACGTTCTTATGCCGGATTGGCTGTTCGGCCGTAAAATTGGCAATACATCTGGGTTCGGCAGCTGAACCCAAACGTCCAACCTGAGCCAGGATGTCAGGTCCGTTCATCTCTACTTGTGAGGCGACCTGGTCCGCGGATAGAGCACGAATGAGTTGATATTCAACTTGTTTGGGTAGCCAAAATGTGCAAATTTTATGCAGTAATCTCACCCAAAATTTACATAAAAAAGCAAATATTATATTGTTTCTTAACCCTTTATCTCAGAGACCTGTCATTCTAGATTCCCTATTGCTCCCTACTGTAGGAAGGATGTAATAAGGAACCAGCAAAATCACAATGAGGCTCATTTACTAAGGGTTGCACTCCTCACTTTTGTCATACTGTTTGCCTTTTTTAGGGATATATTTAGGTGTCTGTGCTGGGATTGTGTCGCACGCGATTGTTTTTTTTTTTGGCGCAGCTGCGCTGACTTACTTGCGACACAAATTAGGAGGCGGGCCGCCGGACAATCTGACTGACTCGGACTGAGCGCGGGATTTAAATTTCAAATTGTGTCATAAGCCAAGCACTTACATGCACCAGGAAGAAGAAGGTGAACTCCGGCGGACCTGAGCGGGGAAGCGACACATGCAGGATATTGGGCGCACAATCTTAGTGACTCCCCGCACAGCGCATGATCGTCATACAATGCACTCGGTGAACTGCGGGGACAGGTTTGTAAATGAGCCCCAATATATTGCAATATATTCCGCAGTGTAACGGTATATTGAACAAGCATTTTGCTTCAGCACCTGAAAAACATAGGAAAATCAACTTAACTTAAAAAAGTTAAATGAATATGAAAAAGTATAAAAAATATCCCCCATTCCCTACAACAACAAAAAAAAATTTCTTTTCCCTAAATGTAATTTTTTCCCCCCCTATAGATAAAACCTATATAAATTTGGTATTTCCACAATAAAGGGGATTTGGGCCAAAAAAAAAATGTGCCAAAAAGTGATGGCAAAGAGGGCGTGGCTTCACAATAAAAGAGGCGTGCATCAAATATTATATAAATGCAACCACATTTTTTCATATTTTTCTGGCATAAGTTAAGTCAACAAATCGGAGGTGCAAAGTAAGAAGAGATAGGGGCTTATTTAATAAGGTCCCGCGGCCGCATTTCCTTCAGGTTTTCCGCTGTTTTTGGGGATCGCGCCGGGGATTGTGTTGCACGCGATCGGATTGTGTTGCGACGGCTTTCACGTGACACAAATCGGGGGGCGGCCGTTGGATGATCTGATGGATTTGGACTACGAGCGGGATTTAACAAATCAATTTGTGTCGCATCCAGTGCAGTTACATGCACCAGGAAGAAGAAGGTGAACTCTGTTGGACCTGAGCGGGGAAGCGACACATGCAGGATATCGGGCGCACGATCTTCATGAATCGCGGCAGATGGGCATTCCGCCAGACAACGCACCTCGGTGATCGCGCAGGGACCAGGTAAATAAATGTGCCCCATAGTCTGATACTAGGCCAGATCCATCATGTCGCATCAGACACTGTTATAAATCTTGTTAAACATAATAAACGTCTACTTACCTCTTCCGGCACCGCCGATGTACCGCACCGCGATCCCTTCGATCCGTGCCCCTGTTTGTTTACTCCTGTTTGGCTCCTCCCATCCGTCCCCATCTCTCAGCGTTGTAAGCTCCCCTGTATACAAACTGGCGCACAGAGGAGACGGACCGTGGTGTGGGACATCGGCAGCGCCGGACAAGGTAAGTAGATGTTTATTATGTTTAACTAGCTCACACCAGCCCGGCTCTCGGTAATTTTTATCAGCCGGATAACCCCTTTAAAAACTTTATTTTAGTAATATGTAAATGAAAGGAAATCTACCGTTTGATTTAATGCATTGTGATGCAAACGTACCTTGAGAATGCTGTAGTTACACTAATGCAGAAAAATATCTTATTTAGTCCCTGAACCGAGTGGTTTTGCTCAAAAAGCAATTATAAAAATGGGAAAGCTGGGTGCCGCCTGCTTACCATGCTTAAGCATATTACACGGAGCTTCCTGAACTGTCCAGACAGGACTAATCAAACTGAGCTGGGTGACTCATACACAGCAGCTGGGTGATGGTGCAGCAATTTATTACTTATGCCTGTCAAGGACAACACTGTGATGACATCATTCTATGGAGCAGCACATAATTAGGGTAAGAGGAGAGCGCCGGGGCAGTCACAGGAGCAACAGAGCTTAATTATCATCATTTTATAATGTTTTTTGCAGCAAAACCATTCAATTCAGTGATTAAACAAGATATGTTTCTGCATCAGTGTAGCTACAGCAGTCTCAAAGTATGTTTGATTCACAATGCATAAAAGTGAATGGTTGGTTTCTTTTAACTACAGAGGCTACTGGGGCGTGGACTAGCCTTAGCTACCAGTGCCCGGCCAGCCTAATATACGCCCCAATAGCCTCTGCAGCTAATTTACATATTACTATTTTTTTGTTTTGTTTTTTAACAAGTTAGAATAGGTTCCAGGATTATTAAATTACAGATTAGGGCAGAAGCAGCAGGAGGAATCTACCATCACATCTACTTCTGATAGCAGATTCCTCATGGTTGGTTTCCTTTAAGTATAAGAATGTCCATATCCTTTATTAATTTTTAGACACTTTTGGGAAATTTGATGTAAAAATGTTTGATTTTCCGTCCTCTCTTAGCTGGACTCAGCTTCTTCCTTCTCCCCTCTCCATAGATCTCTATGTAACGACGCCTTAGTGACCTTCTGTTCAACTTGTTAGCAAGATGGAATTCAGCGAAATTCAGAGCTGCAGACAGGACAGAGAAGTGTCCCCGTGTAGCAGGATAGAAGAGAAGTGTGTGGGAGCTGCAGAAAAGACGGAGAAGTGTCCCTGTGTGGCAGGATAGAAGAGAAGTGTGTGGGGGCTGCAGAAAAGACGGAGAAGTGTCCCTGTGTGGCAGGATAGAAGAGAAGTGTGTGGGGGCTGCAGAAAAGATGGAGAAGTGTCCCCGTGTGTCAGGATAGAAGAGAAGTGTGTGGGAGCTGCAGACAGGACAGAGAAGTGTCCCCGTGTAGCAGGATGACCAGACTGGTGTCTGAGGAGGATACTGGTCAGAATTACAGGGGGGCAGCAGAAGATCAGCACCGGGGGATCCCCTCCAGTAGAGGCAGGAACTCAACTCATCACAGATGGTTGTAGCTTGTGATAATTCTGGTGCAACAATGCGCCACAATTAAGGTGCAACAACTACACTTAAGTGCAGAACAGTGATACATCTGGTCCAACGGCCGCATCGAGTACCGGTGCTGTCACTCACTGGCAGGGGCCTCAGATCGGGATGGAGGCCCCTGCGGAGGTACCGGGGACCTGCTCTTGGCCAGTGCGACCCCGCTGGCAGGGCCCTCAGATGTGGATGGAGGCCCCTGCCGTAGCGGAGGTGTGGAGGGCCCACCGGAGGATTCACCGGTCCTCCGGTGGGCCAGTCCGACCCTGCGTTCATGTGTTTCAAGGAAGAAGCTTGGAGTTGTAGAGACATCTCAGATGACACCAGGTCTACGAAAGGGTCATCTAAACTAAAAACCGGTTGTATTTCACTGACTAAAATTGTACAATTTGCCCCTTTTTTCGTGGGCAACTGGCTTTATAGTGGAATAAATAAGAACCTCTTGCTGCTCTTAGTTATTTTATGCTGTAATTGCTTAAAAGTATAGAAACCAAATAACTACGTGGCTGAAGCGTCCAGGGGGAATCTTACTCAGTTCATATCAGTACCTGTCCAGCAACCACAACCAGGCTTGGCGCTGTCTGTCAGACTAGGTAAGTGGTGGTGAACTCACCCTGCGGGCTAAGGCCCTGCCTAAAGCAGATAAACCGCCCTGGCAAGGGCGAACCCACTATCAGGAACCTAACTGGCGGTCCCTGAGCGACCCTACAAGATGATAGGGGAGGCTTACTTCGTCTGACAGCTGCTGGATGGTGGAGCGGACAGGTAACGGAAATACAGGTATAGACCAGTGTTCACACTGGTAACAGAAACTGACACAAGACTGAGACAGGAAGGTGGGGTCACACTAGGAGATAAATGATACTGAGGGACAAACAACAGATACAGACAGACAAGCGGAGTCAAACAAACTGGGTGAAAACCAAGATGGCGGCAAAGGTACAGAATCGTATAGCAAATAGAATGGTCAGTAGGCAAAGCAGAAGTCAGTACATAGAATAGCAAGAAACGCAATGGCAAGAGCACTAGATAGACTACAATAACCAGCACCAAATGAAGGGCTGGGCAGTATATAAGGCAGTAATGGACACGGCCCCCGGCACTGACTGGCTCAGCCGTCCATCACTCAAACCACAGCTGCATACAAGACGAGTTCAAAGACACACCCAGCTTTCCCAAGATCAGAAATGGAGCTGTCAATCACAGGCAGCTCTGGGTGTGGTTTTCCAGCAAGAAACCTGAAACCAGATCCCATCAGTACAATTTGCGAGTTCTGACATGTCATTAGTTTTCTTTTATTTAACCCCAGCTTGAAGTCCATGCACGTGTAGAGCTGTGTGATTTAAGATGGATTTTCTCAAAACTCCTCAGAAATACTAAAGGAACTGTAACACCAAGAGCTTGATGTAAGGCCCAAAGCTTTTTATCTGTTCTTCTGTTCAGAGAAAATGTCAGAGAAAATGAGTCCATTAGAAAATAATCCGTTATCTAAAAATGTCAAGAAAATGACTTCCTTCAACTCCTTTTAAAGTATTTCATTGATATAATCATAGGGTGTCATTGCTGTGAAATTCAGGCTTCTCTGCTATTTCGGAATCTGGGTTACTTTGGTAATAACATGATAGAAAGGGAAGAGCCAAAAAGTGCTGCACAAAAGGACAGTGATGTACAATTATGTCAACTTAAAATATAAGGTATTATTTCTGTATGTCATTGTTGCTTTCAGATATCTCAAAAGCAGGAAATTATTGTCTAATTTAGACAAAAGGTTAATTGCACAAGTTCTTCACTCGTCCACTTTTTGAATACTGCGGCTGTCACCTTCTTTCTCCTCTCTGCATATGGACACACAAGTTCTTATGCATCACCGAATCCATGGTCTCATTTATGGTTGTTCTTTGAATATTTTAATTCCCTGTCTACTCTGTTTAAAGATACAAAGAGTAAGAGAAAGTCCATGGGGCACATTTAGTTACCCGGTCCTGTCGCGATCCCCGATCCGGACTGTCCGACGCGATTCACCAAGATAGTGCGCCCGATATCCTGCATGTGTCGCTTCCCCCGCTCAGGTCCGCCGGAGTTCACCTTCTTCTTCCCGGTGCATGTGAGCGCATGTCTTGTGACAATTTGACATGTTAAATCCCGCGTGTTATCCGAATCCATCTAATCGTCCGATGGGCCTTCCCCCGATTTGTGTTGTGTGACAGCCGGCACCGATGCGGCAAAATCTGATCGCGTGCGACACAATCCCCGGCGCGATCCCCGATAAGTTGGGAAACCAGACGAAAATGCGGCTGCGGGACCCATAGTAAATAAGCCCCAATGAGTCATAAAAAATCTCAGATCAATATGTTGGTTAGGGAGAGTTATGGAGTTATGGTCCATCTCAGCCCAATGGCTCATACATTTTTGGATTCGGTATCATCAGGGGATGGCACAGATATGAATCATTAGGTTCTAGGATCCTTTGGTCCAGAGATATCAATATCTCGGGATGGGACCATAGCAAATGGGTCCGGTTTGGTTTAAATGCGATCCTGGGATTCACCTGGATCCAATGATACCAGGACCCTGACCCTATGACTTCCCCTTAAGAAACTATGACTTCTCCAAGGTTCTGGATTTAATTCCAGGTAGAAGGGTCCAGAGCCCTCCTGGGGGTTTGCAGGGGTGTGTCTGCACCTAATATAATCAGAGCACCCCTGTTACCTCTGGTCTTTCACCTGGGGGAAACCTTAACATCACAAGTGCAGGAAAGCTCTTAAAGTGTGGACTATCCATCCCCATTAGGCCCACACAAGGTAACTAACTCACTGCCTGCTGATACTTGTAGTCTTACCTTTGTATTATGTACTCTGCTGAATGTATATATATATCTATTGTGTGTACCGTTTGTCTAGTGTGCCCTTAAGGCAATTAAATATAAAATCTAATCTTTGTTGCTTTTTTATCTCGATCTACAAATCCCCATGTCCACTTCTCGGTTATATACATGCTACCGGGTTAGTTCCTGACACTATATAATCCCGTTAAGGACCGGGCTTATATTAAAGGAGAACTGGTGGCAGCTTATTGGTTTGATAATAAGGGTTGTGATTTATTGTTGTGCCATATCCGGAGGTTGTGTGGACTAAATAATTTCCTGCGCCTCTCAGAACATGATGCTTTCTGGGAGTGTCTATAAAAGGATAATTAATAGACCGTGCATGCCCCTCAGGGGTCCGAAATGTCACGTTTTTTGTCACACATGTGAATTGAAGAATGAAGAATTTTCTGTATCCATTTTAATTTGAAAGTATGAATTTTTAGTATAAATTTCGGTGGGAGGTTTGAGTGGCCATGGGCCCTCTAGACCCCCTCACACCTCTATAGGTACTATATACAGGTAGGGCCCCCCACCCCCATTGACACTGATGTAATTTATTTTCTAGTACTGATGGGCAAGTCCTTATGGAGTCATGTGGCCCCACATGAGTGGCATGTACAGTACCCACCACACAGAAGGAGTCTCATATGCTGCTAAGTAAAATTGCTTTTAGAATAGAAATCTTAATATGGTAGAAATGTGAAAAATTTTCTGTGCAGCAAGACAACGAACCCTGGCATCCAGCCAATGTCATTAAGAAATATCTTTAGTGTAAAGAAAAACCTGGAAGTGTCATATGGACATCACAGAGCCCCAGTTCTCATCATCATCGAGTCTGTGATTATATGAAATTATATGACGTCCACATCCACAGAAGACCAGTGGTTAGTCCTCCAATGCTTTGTGTTGATAAAAAAATAAACTGCTATTTTTTAAATCATATTTTTTCTCCCCCTCCTATTTAAATCTACCACCAGGGTGAAGGATTGTAAACCAAGCACTGACATACTTGTGTGCGGTACCTCAGGGAGGATCTGCTCTTCTTTTCGTTTTTTATGTCCTGGTGTTTACAAAAAAAAAGGCTTTTAAAATTATGCAGATGAGTCTGAGGGGCTCCGGGCTCCATAGGTGTTAATGGATTTGGGAGCCCCTCGGGCTTATTTGCCTAATTTTTAAAGATTTTTTTTTTTTCTTAAAAACACGGTCATAGGAAACTTAAAGAAGAGCAGCTCCTGCCAGCAGGGGCACACACCACTATGATAGTGTGCTTGGTTTACAATCCTTCATCCTGGTGATAGATGCTGGTAGATGTCCTTTAAATACTCAAATCATTTTATAGATGGCTCAAGAACATAGACATTTGACGACCCTATATAGCAGTGATGGCAAACCTTTTAGAGACCGAGTGCCCAAACTACAACAAAGACCCGCTTATTTATCACAAAGTGCCAACACAGAAATGTAATTTGTGATTTATACTCCCTGCTCTGTCACAGTTTTCATTGATACCAGCACCGAGGACACCAATAAAGCAGAAAATAGTCCCAGGTCGAGCTGTCACTTTAAAATAGCTCTGTGCACAGCAAGTCCTGGGCTGTATGGGACTGCAGGAAGATACATGGAGTCCTCTCTGGTGATGGCCTGAGTGCCCACAGAAAGGGCTCTGAGTGCCACCTCTGGCACCAGTGCCATAGGTTAGCCATCACTGCTATGTAGTATTAACTGGAAAGGATGAATGAATAAGTCTTATTAGCTGCATTGATGACCATAGTAGACCATAGTTCCAGTGAAAGGAAGCTATACGTCTAGCTTTGTGGTAACTGTTTAGGGAAGGTCCTTTTACTTTCTGAGCACCATAAAAACACAATGATCTCTGTACAAATGGTTTGTTGAAGTAAATTATCCTTATTTATCAAAACCAGTGCAGTCTGTATTATGTGCAGTTTGCCTGTGGAGTGTGCAGAGGGCACCCGATTCATCAAAACTGGCACCCGATCTTCATAAATCTGGCGCCCCTGCACTGCTCCGGCAGAATACTCCATTTTAATTTGGTGCATCTCGTTCATGCTGCAGAATTGTGGCGCCCGTCAGTAATAAATGTGGCGCAAACTCCAACCAAGCACAGCCCCTTTAGGTGCTCATTTTTTCTGTCTTGTTTTATATATAAACTATATTATATTTATTTATTTATTTATTTTGTTTTAGTTTTCTCATTACCAATTTTTTTTTTTTTTTGTACCCCGTAAGCCTCTTGGACCCTGCTGATTATGAGGACCGAGATCTAATTTTAGCTGTTAGAGATCTGCTTTACAGCAATCACAAAGCATAGACACTTTAGACTCCTTGCAGGTCTGTTCTCTTAGGGTGCCCATACACTGTGCATCTCCACCAGGGCCGGCTCTGAGGTTCAGTTGGCCCCTGGGCCCCTTTGCAGTGAACTTGCATGGCAGCATTAAAAATTCAGAAACAAACAAACAGTCCCTAAAATATTCCATAGTTTATCATCCCAAACAGCTCCTTCATGGTTATTTTATGCAGAGCCCCCTCATGGTTATTTTATGTACAGCCCCCTCATGGTTATTTTATGCACAATCCCCATCACCCTCTATAGATTCAGTAGACATAGCCAGCCACACCCACATGTATTCCTTATGAACAGCCTTATGTGGGCCCCCCACAGCAGCCCTGGGCCCCAGTACTTGCCCAGGTAGGCCCAGTGCTCTAATCTCCACATTGGTAAACTAATTAAGTAGCTGGTTATGCTTTAAAGAATGCCAAATAAAGGTGGAGACCGACAACTAGTGGCAATCCACATGCATCTACACCTGCGCTGTTGACAGGCATCATAATGTGTCTCACAATAGTGTCTTCTTAACCACCCCAACAGCAGTATACACCGGGAGAAGACTGTGGTGGAAGCGCAGAATACAGTAATGCCTTCTCTACTGACTAGACTAGGCTGCTGGGCCCCCATAACAGCTCGTGCCCCATAGTAACCACTATGGCTGTTATCGTGGTAGTGATAATATCATATAGGCCGGTCCCCTACTTAAAGGACACCTGTTATCAGGTCTCTGCCACTATTTCTGTCACCTCTACCTGTTGGAGCAGCTCACAAGGATTCCATCCCAGCCTTTATCTAGTTATTTCATACATTAATCATTATTAAATCATCTATTCTTTATTATGTAAATAAGGCTGGTCACATGGTGAGATGCAGTGATGTCATCCCTGTTATCCCTCCCCTCTCCTCCCCCTATTCATGTCTGTGTGTAATGTATAGTAAAGCATTGCTGGTGTCTGTGCTGCATCTGCTGACATGCTGCATCCTCCTATCCCAGGGACTGCATGTGTGTATATATATATATATATATATACTGATATGTGTAGCGCATACGCATAGCAGTCATATGCAGACTTTGTTCATTGAAAAAAACTTATCAGACTCCTATAGTCTGTAGATTTTCCTTTGACTTTCTTTGTTTCAAGCTAATCTAATATCACTGGTTTAGGATTAGCATTGGGCTTCACGCCAACTTTTCCGCTGTCTAATTCCTTGGAAGCTGCAGAACTCTTTGTTCCTTCCACACAGGACTATAAAATACAAACAGCTGGCATGGGCCCAGTCCATCCATTTCTGTAACCTTATGTAACTTTTCATGAAAATGTTAACCTAGTCATTGCCAGATCAGAGTGGGAGCTTTGATGATAATCATTGTTTTTTATTGAGAGAAAGTTATTTTTAGAAATAGCCAATAAAATCCCTACACTCCCCTGTATGTTGGCAGGTCTGCGTCCTTTTTCATGAGAAACTACAGGCGGTCCCCTACTTAAGGACACCCGACTTACAGACAGCCCATAGTTACAGACAGACGCCTCTGACCTCTGGTGAAGCTCTCTGGATGCTTTACTATAGTCCCAGGCTGCAATGATCAGCTGTAAGGTGTCTGTAATGAAGCTTTATTGATAATCCTTGGTCCCATTACAGCAAAAAATGTTTAAACTCCAATTGTCACTGGGGCCAATTTTTTTTGTCTGGATCTACAATTATAAAATATACAGTTTCGACTTACATACAAATTCAACTTAAGAACAAACCTCCAGACCCTATCTTGTACGTAACCCGGGGACTGCCTGTACTTTATTTATAGAACTCTGTTTATTTATTTGTTTGTTACTAAGAAAACAGATACTTTCAGTTCACAATCTATATTAAATATAGGTCATGTTCACATTAGGCCATAGGGGCAAAGTAGACGAGGGGAAATTATATGAAATTATAGCAGTAAAACACTTAAAGGGACTCTTTACAGTCTATAACAACTGCTATAGGAATAGTATTACTTCACCCATATCTCCTGAGTGATGTATGGAGCTATAATATTGCACCCAAGCCTATGGATCTGTACTGGAGCTTTGTTTGCTTTTCATAAGATCATTGACACCAGAGATATTGTATATGACACTGCACCCAGTGATCACTATAAAGGGTAAAAGGTGTATTATAGTTGCACAAATATTACAATCTTTCACAATTGATCATCACATGGAAAAGCATGGCTTTTTTATGCAGCATGAGGTTATTATGTTAAAATAATACAAATAAACATTGTGTAAACATAGGAAGGATTTCTCGAGAAATCAGGAAGCTTCAGTTAATCACTAATCCAGGAACATATTCTGTAACTTTCCTGTATATAATTATCACATTGCTGTCCCAACCTTGCATTTAAAGGGAACCTGTCATCAGAAATTGGCCTAATAAACCACTACTAGTGTATTGTCAGGTAGTATAACACCTTCTAGTTTTTGTTTCGTCTGTGGCTCAGTGTGGTGGCATAATCCAGAAAATCAACTTTGAAGTGAGATGTAAATTGGTTGTATAATGTCAGGGAGGAGGAGAGTTTTACACTGAAGTCGAGATGGGGAGCTCCTCCTATGTGATTAACCAGATCTCCTGAAGTCTGGTGCTTGGTGTCAGTGTTGCCTCTGGATGCAGGACCATCAATTAAAATGCAGGGGGCTTTCTGAGGAAAAGAGAGGTTGACTTCAGTGTTATAATCTCCGCTTCCTTGACTTTATACAACCAATTTACATCTCACTTCAAAGTTGATTTTCTGAATGATGCCACCACACTGGGTCATGAAAAAAACATTGTCTAGAAGGTTTTCAGCTGCTTGGCAACGTACTGGTAGTGGATTATTGGGTAAGTTTCTGATGACAGGTTCCCTTTAAATACCCTGACTATGGCAAAACGGCTTGCTCTCACCTCCATCTCTTAAAGGGGTTATCCGGGAATAAAAAATAGAAATGTGTATATGACATGGGTGGGCTGTAAACGCAATCTCTTCTACTCATCACGTGCCCTTCACTTTTGGTCTCAGAGGCGGGTGGTAATGTGGCGACCATACTCGCACCCCATTTAAACCAGGAGTTTAAAGCAGTAGCAGGCAAGTGATCATGATGGCATCGCTGGCTTCTGTATACAAACAGAGACTGGCAGTGACTGGGTAGAGGTGACTATAAGAGGTTTAATGTCATGGACAACCATTTTAACGTTCAGGACTCAGGACCCTCTTGGTCTGTGGTTCCATATCCTGAGACATCTATGTGTAAAATCCCTTTAAACACATATTAGTCCAGAGCAATTGCTGACTATGAGGCTACAGTTCATTTCCCAAAGCTGGGAAACAGATTGTCCAGATCTCCCATCTCTCATGCTAGAATGATAACTTTCGGAGAGACTGCCACATTTCATGCCTATAGTAACATTTTTTTGTAAAAAAAAAGAAAAAAAAAAAAGTCTTTCACTATAAACCCCAGACACCACTTTACACACAAAGGAAGTCACCGGTTTTGATAGTTATCATTTCTGATACATTTTCTCTATAAATTGTGTCATTTTTGATTTAGTTCTTTTTTCTGGCTAACATCTTTTTTCTAACGAAATCCCCAGTTTCTAGCAAATCTGAGTAATGAAATATTTATGCTACTGTTACTGGAATACACATGACCGCAAGAGACTAGTAAAGATGATAGTTATAGCTAGTGTGTACTGCTATGCGGCAATGTACTGTTTTTTAAAGACCTTTTTATCTTGGATTTAAAGAAAAACTATTTTATTGCCCTAAAAGGTCATCTACCACCAGGATGAAAGACTGTATGCAAATGAGCCTGATGGGGCTCCAGGTTTCATTAACACCTATGGAGCCTGGAGCCCTTGAGGCTCATTTGTCTACATTCAGTTATCCTGGTGGTAGATGCCTTTAACAACAGAATAATAAATGGCAGAGTTAATATAATTTCTGCCTTGCCCCTTATAGATTGTTTTCCTTTTTTTAATCCATCCACCTGTTCAGAAAATATGGACCTAAATATTGAATTTTTAAGCTTTTCATATTAGCCAAGGGGGTGTTAACTGCTTATTTTATACACTACCAAGAGACACACCCTCATGGAAAACAAAAGGTTACTGCCTGCAAGGTTTATATGTGAATTTTCCCATTTAAATTTTTAGGAGCCATATGTTGGGTCCTTTAGTACATAGAACAAGTTGATGAATTACAATAAACCAAAAATCAAATTTATCAGGGGAACCGTGAAAATTAAATGAGGTATGCCTAATTTTGTACTTGGTAACAGGTTCACTTTCAACAGGTATAAAGGGAAAATGAAGAGGTTACAAGTAATATATCTGATGATTTAGGGACAATAGTTAGGCTGAAGCTGTAAAGATTATATATATATATATATATATATATATATATATATATATATATATATATATATATATATATACAGATGATAGGCAATGCTATAAATATATTATATTTTTCAGTGGAATTGAACACAAGACTGATAGCAGAAGTAAGAGGAAGATAACAAGGTCTCACTTCCATCACTGACTAATTCAGTGATGAGTGTTTCATTTTCTTCTAAATGAGCCTATAATGGTAAATTACAGAATAGCAGAACTCCTGTTCACCCTCCGAATCATCAAAAAGACACTTCTCTGTACCAAAACCTGTATTCACAAAGATCGAAACAGAAACTTTTGAAGGTGCTATTGATAAAATTCCCCATCACATTACATTCCTTTCCTGCAGATTTTGTATGCTCCGAGCTAGAAGACACTGTAAATGTATTTCTGTTTAAAAAAAGTGGAAAGAAAAGCCACCTTCTTCATCTCTTTTGGATAATCAATTCTTCCATCTTATATAGAGGAACAATTATTAAATTCATATTAAAGGAAACCTACCATTTGATGCATTATGAAGCAAACACACCTGGAGAATGCTGTAGCTACACTGATGCAGGATCGTATCTTGTTTAATCCCTGAGCTGAGTGGTTTTGCTTAAAAAACAATTATACCATTCAGGACCTTGGGAAAGCTGGGACAGACTGGCCTACACATTAAATGGGAGCTTGGAATTGCAAATGCATGCTATGTAAAGAAAGACTAAGCATGACTAGTCAAGCACTAATCAACCTGAGCTGAATGACTCATACACAGCAGCTGGGGGATGGTGCAGCAATTGATTATTCTGTCTGGTGGGAAGAAAACTGCGGGTGATAATGATGCAATCAGAGAGAAACTCCCCTGCTATGAGAAGCGGCCAAGCAAGCGCCAAAGCAGAGATAGAAGCCACAGAGGAGCTTCATTATCATAATGTTATATCTGTTTTAGCAGCAAAACCACTCGGCACAGGGATAAACCGAGATATAATCCTGCATCAGTGTAGCTACAGCAGTCTCAAGGTATGTTTGCTTCATAATGCATCAAATCAAATGGTAGGTTTCCTTTAATAAAAAGAACACTGTCAGCAGCATTTACCTTTACAAAGCACTGCAGAATTTTATGGTTCTCTATAAATAAAGATTATTGATATTAAGCTATCAACAACCTCAGATAGGTTATGAAATATCATTGACAGAATTTCCTAGGTAAACTAGGCTGTTTATCTATAAGAAATCACAAAGTCCTATACAAATTATCTGAAAAGAACTAAAGAGAGCATAAGATGTGACACACTCGCAGGCTGAAGGGAGGGCGTAACATCACATGGACATATCTTTGGCTCTTTAGGACACAGAACCAGTACCATATTGAAGAAAAGAATTTGCTCTTTTATATTCCAAAACCTATCTTTCAACCCCCAAACAAAGAGGGGTGAAAAAGACCAACATGAACAGCCGGAAAACGTTAATAATCGTACAAAGTATAAATTTTATTGGGTCAAATGACAACAAGAGTGGTTAAAAGTGAACCCACTATGGGAGGGGACACAAGCAAGAGTTGCATCGCAGGCAACTGATCATAACACCTAGATGAATGGTATGTAAAGACAACAATGGCCAAATGAGGGTGTAAAAACAGTCATAATGGGAAGCGTGGAAAATAAAGAATTGGTAACCTAATAATCAATACATAAGAACCTTGTAACGAGCTTACCCATATTGTGATCGTTGCCCAGGATAGCAGCAACCCCGACGCGCGTTTCGGCTGATGGAACAGCCTTCGTCTGGGGGTGTGATCAACAGGGCGACGAGCCAGATTTAAAAAGGAACCAGAAGCCAATCAAGCAGCAGAGTTCAGTCATGTGGTGGAGGTAAGATGGCGCTAAAGTGTCGCGAGATCTCGTGGGAGCCGTCGGATGTGAATGCCGTGAATTGTCCGTGGTGAGGCGCGCGTGCGCAGAAACAAGAGTGCGACTAATGTGAGCGTGCGCACAAAAACGTCTGTGGCGCCAAAATGCGGAGCGTGCGCCAAAAAGATTTGTATATATATAGTGTCCTTAAAAATTGGGCATAACCAAGAGGAAATACTATCCTCCCCAGTCTATGAACAAACGACGGCCAGATACAAGGAGTGCGAAAACAGACAACCAATTAAAGGTAATCAATTTATCAGCACGGGCCCTCACACCAGATGAGGTAAGTGTGCTAGAAAGAGGTTTGACATTTTCACCATGCACCAATTTTAATACCTTTTCAGCCATAAAAGACCTCCACATCTTTGGAAGATCCCTGCTCTTCAAAAAATGGTTCCACACGAAGGATCCGAGTGAGATTTTCGACACTCCTGAAGAAATAGAAGCAGTTAGGATCCTTGAGGAACTACAAGATGAGAGTAATATGCAAGAAAACATCCCACCATGTATAAAGAAAAAATCACAACGCTTCCCCCCCTTAAACACCTGCCCTGCGGTAGATTTATTCGTGAAAGTGGTCTCCAACGAATTCTCACAAGTGTACCAACAGGTTAGTCACGATAATCTTTCTAAACAGGAAAGACAATGTATAAATAATCTGAGACATGATAAAACCATTGTAATTAAGCAGGCCGATAAGGGGGGGAACGTGGTGGTATGGCCACATACATTATACGAGAGGGAGGCGTATCGTCAGCTTAATGACACACGCTGTTACAAACGCCTCACGTTTAACCCATCCAGCAAATTCACAAGTGAATTGAATAAAATCCTCACGCAAGCAGTAAACAACAAAACCATCAGTAAAGAACTATCTGCTTCTCTCCAGGTGTCTGATCTCGTGACTCCCACACTGTATCTTCTACCAAAGATACACAAGCATGCGACACAACCCCCAGGAAGACCCATAATCTCGGGCCGTGGATGTCTTACAGAGAATGTGAGCAGGTTTGTTGATTACCATCTTAAAAAGATTGTGGGATGCCTTCCGTCATACACTAAAGACACCACAGATTTACTATGTAAAATCGATGGGCTACATATCGACAACGATATGTTACTGGTGACTTGCGACGTTGAGTCGCTGTATACGTGTATCAGACATGCCGACGGGATACGTGCAGCACAATTTTTCCTTTCTATGGAAAATTTGACCACTGAATTTTCCAATTTCCTGCTACAACTTCTCGAATTTATCCTGTGCCACAATTACTTTGTCTTTGGGGGGTCCTTCTTCCTGCAGCTCCAGGGTACAGCTATGGGGGCGGCGTGTGCGCCCTCATATGCAAATCTGTTCCTGGGGCTGTGGGAGAGGGACCTACTCAACAGCGATCCACTTCCATCAATGGACCGGGTCGTTTTTTGGACCCGGTACATTGATGATATTTTGATCATTTGGAAGGGTAGTTTGACGGATCTTAAGGAATTCTTCTTTTGCCTCAACCAAAATCCTTACAACATCAAACTCACCTATGAAGCACATGAAACTACTGTCACTTTTCTTGATGTGAAACTAACCAAAGATAGCAATGGTTTTTTACAAACCAATGTATTTCGAAAGGAAACTGCAGTCAATGCGCTTTTACACGCTGCATCATCTCATCCTCCGCAGACCATTCGAGCTGTACCAATTGGGCAGTTTCTTCGAGTACGCAGAATCTGCTCCACAGACACGGAATTCGAGATACAAGCAGAAGAACTCAAATCCCGTTTCCGGCAACGAGGCTACAGCAACAGAGCCATTAAACACGCATACTTTAGAGCAAAGGCCACCTCACGTCAAGCCCTACTGCATCCATCACCCAAACCATCAAATCCATCCAAGGTAAGATTCATCACGGATTACCACACACAATGGCAAAATATGAGACAAATATTGACTAAATACTGGCCCATTTTATTATCAGACCCCATAATATCCAAATACATCCATTCCCAACCCAGTGTAACGGCACGACGCTCTAAGAACCTTCGGGATCTACTGGTGCGCAGCCATTATGAATCAGCACGACCAAAGACGATCTTTGAATCAAAACCACCAGCATGGGGCTGCAAACCATGTGGTAAGTGCATAGCCTGTCCCAATATTGCACGAGCAGTTACCTTTCAGGACTCCACGGGACTATCTGAGTACAAAATAACACACACAATCACGTGCAATACACGGGCGGTTGTGTATTATGCAACCTGCCCGTGTAATCTGATATACATTGGCCTCACCACACGTGAACTAAAGGTCCGTGTGCGGGAACATATGAGGGACATAATTTCTGCCAAAGATGCTGACTTCAACACAGAAGGCAGACCTGTTGCCCAGCATTTTAGAATGCATCATAATGCCGATCCTCGGGGATTGATGGTCCGAGGCATTGACAGGATTTTGACCAACATCAGAGGTGGACCAGTACAAAAACAACTAGCGCAACGAGAAGCCCGTTGGATTTGGACACTAAAAACACTACAACCAAATGGTCTAAACGAAACACTTAGCTTCGCTTCCTTTTTGTAGGATGATTTCTGTTAATTTCTGCTTCTGTGTCCGCACCCAACCCAATCTGCACCCGAGACGTCCTCAGGGCCCCAGTGAGTATGCCATCCATTGGCCTTGATTTAAAAAAAAAGTTTTTTATTTTTATTTTCTTCTTCATGTTTTTAACTCACTTCTCTCCTTTCTCATAGTTGTTTGAGCCATAAGTGTCCTACATTTGATGTGACGTACATTATAATCACCTGTCCTACAAGTTCCTGGTGTTTCCATGACCTGAAATGGATGCAATATCGGTCCTTCTCTACAAACCAATAACTGCATTGGAGACCAATAATTATATTGATCCATCACATTAAGTTCCCGATAGCTAAATTTTGGAAACTAGTATTTTTTCTGCATTTCTATTATACTAACTCTTTGGCAGCTAATGTTTAGGCATATGCATATTTAACACTACAACGCACTTTATAGATTATGCCCTCCCAGGCATTGAGTCTTTCGATATCTCACATAATGAGTGTTCATAATTTGTCACTTATGTTTGTCATCTCACCTCCCTCACTGTGTGTCCCTCACTGTGTGTCACCGGATTCACTCCCTCACTTTCCTTCACTCCACATGTATGTGATCACTAAGTCTATGTATATATCAATATTTGTATTATATAAAAAATCTTTTATGGAATGTTCAGATATACACAGTTTATGTCTCCACACATCTATATCACTCACGTTTTTATGCCTGTCATATTCCATTGCTGTTATTATCATTATTTTTATACTGCAGAGAATTAAGTCTTAATTAATGTTTTTATGTATACAATTCCCTGATATACTAATCGTCATGTTTTTTGTTATGCCCAATTTTTAAGGACACTATATATATACAAATCCGGGAGCCTTTCTCTCACCAGAGCTAATCAGTCATGCCATAACGATATGCGCCAAAAAAATCTTTTTGGCGCACGCTCCGCATTTTGGCGCCACAGACGTTTTTGTGCGCACGCTCACATTAGTCGCACTCTTGTTTCTGCGCACGCGCGCCTCACCACGGACAATTCACGGCATTCACATCCGAAGGCTCCCACGAGATCTCACGACACTTTAGCGGCCATCTTACCTCCACCACATACTGAACTCTGCTGCCTTGATTGGCTCCTGGTTCCTTTTTAATCTGGCTCGTCGCCCTGTTGATCACACCCCCAGACGAAGGCTTTCCATCAGCCGAAACGCGCGTCGGGGTTGCTGCTATCCTGGGCAACGATCACAATATGGGTAAGCTCGTTACAAGGTTCTTATGAATTGATTATTAGGTTACCAATTCTTTATTTTCCACGCTTCCCATTATGACTGTTTTTACACCCTCATTTGGCCATTGTTGTCTTTACATACCATTCATCTAGGTGTTATGATCAGTTGCCTGCGATGCAACTCTGCTTGTGTCCCCTCCCATAGTGGGTTCACTTTTCCCACTCTTGTTGTCATTGACCCAATAAAATTTATACTTGTACGATTATTAACGTTTTCCGGCTGTTCATGTTGGTCTTTTTCACCCCTCTTTGTTTGGGGGTTGAAAGATAGGTTTTGATAGAGATATATACCGTATATACGGCGTATAAGACGACTTTGAAGACTGAAAATCTTCAGTCTGGTCTGGGGTCGTCTATACGCCGGTAATGTTTCTTCTCACCTTTCTCCGCTATCACCGAAGTCTCGTGCTACGCTCCGCCGCCGGTGACAGCTCCGGGTGCAGCGTCGCAGAGAGTATGACGTCGGACGCGCGGCGACGTCATATTCTGTGAGCCACCAAGCGCTCAATGAGCTGTCACCGCCGGCCGGAGTGTAGCAGCGGAGCTTCGGTGGATCGCGGGAAAGGTGAGAAGCTGTTGTATATTAATGTGCCAAGCAGGCTGGCTATATAGAGGGGTGAGGCGGCAGGATGCAAACTGGGGGGGCGCATCTGCACAATTGGGGGCCGCCAGGCTGTATAATAGCTGGCTGTATACTGGGGGTACAGGCTGGCAGTATACTAGGGGGGGCAGTTTGGCTATATACAGGGGGGCTGGCTGTATCTGGGGGTACAGGCTGGCAATATACAGGGGGGAGCGCTGTTGGAAAAGGGGTAGTCTTATACGGCAAATATATCTTAAACTCTATATTTTAACAGGAAGTAGGGGTCGTCTATACACCAGGTCGTTTTATACGCCGGAATAACGGTATGATTTTATAGAAAACCTATTTTAGAAAAAGTGTATGTAAGTCATTAAGGACAAAAGTTTATAGAGAAAATACTTTTTTAACATAATTTGACAGACAATATAAAGATTTTCAAAACATAATTCTATTGTAAATCATCTTATAAAAAATTGTATGCATCTTTCTCATTTATCCTACAACTTTTATCTAATGATTTACAAAAATCATGTTATTTGAAAATCTTAAAGGACATCTCCACCAGACTGTAAACCAAGCACACTGGACATACTGGTGTGTGTCCCTCTACTAGGATCTGCTGTTCTTTAGATTTTATGCCTGGATTTTACAAAAAGGCCTTTAAATTATGCAAATGTGCCTGAGGGGCTCTGGGCTCCTTAGATGTTAATGTGGCCTGGAGTCCCTCTGGCTCATTTCCATAATTCTTTAGTCCAGAGTGCTTGTTACAATCCTTTAACCTGGTGGTAGATGTCCTTTAATACTCGTCTTCCAATTATGTTCAAAATATTTCTCCATAAAACTTTTGTTTCTCTCATGAATATTATGACTTGCAAACAATTGTTCTAAAAAAATCTTTATGTACTTTTATGACTTTTAAATGTATTATTTTTGTATATGCAGCTATTTTTTAACCTTAGGTCTTAGAAGGAGATGGTGAACACCATTT
This sequence comes from Engystomops pustulosus, assembly GCA_019512145.1. Classification (NCBI taxonomy): domain Eukaryota; kingdom Metazoa; phylum Chordata; class Amphibia; order Anura; family Leptodactylidae; genus Engystomops; species Engystomops pustulosus. The sequence continues at coordinate 26,418,709 of CM033648.1, read as the reverse complement.
TTACCTAAAAGAGCCTACAACTTCAGTGAGGGCCATTCTAGTCACCACCACTGGGTTCCTTCACACCCTATATATAATCGCGGTGACCATTCAGTTGACCAGACATACACCTGGGCCACTGGAGGGTAAGCATAGCACAACTAAACCTTCCCTGGATATATCAGCAAGTACATGATGCAACATAGGACACTTTGTGAAAGGCACATGAGAATTCGGTCTGCTAAAAGTAAGTAAATAATTTTATTAAACTAACAAAAACAAGATATATAGAGAAAATAACCACAGACACTATAAAGAAAAATTACAATATAGAATATAGCGGTTACCTTCAATCTTTCTGGTCACACTAGGTGCATAGCCAGGGTCACAGATGCACATATATGACCCATCTAAATCTCACACCTGCCATGAGGGGAGCAGATTTCCGAAAGAGAGAAACATTCATCTATATCTAAAATGGATGCAACAAAATGATCAGCAAGCCACACTCAAGTCATACAGAAATAATGGCTGGAGAGTAGATTATCTTAGTACCTTGACAAAATTGTTGGATTCCTTTGTTATAACCTGTATCCTTCAGGACAGAACATCGGAGGAGCCTGGAGTGTTTATACATTGTCCTCCAACACATGCTGTTGTGTTATACACTCGTTGATATCTGAAATACCAGTGTGAGACCTTTGAGATGAGATCCATTTCGTTTCTGATCTTTTTCTCATGCAAAATCACCAATCATTGTAGTTTCTATAGAAATTTTTGCTTGTACTGTGAGTGAATGCAAATTTTAGATCTATGGTTTAACACAGTTGGTAAATACGCCGTTAGTTCCATCAGGGTTAACTCTGGAAATTTGGAGACACATCACTGGCTATTCTTGGAAATATTCAATTGCAGGTATGGATGGGATGTTCTCCTCCCACCACCACTTTAGACTTCATAGGCAGGCCACAAATTTTTATATCTGATTATGTCACTTGTGTGTAACCTTATGTGGTAATAGCAAAACACCAATGGATGAACAAAAAGGAGATAGGTATTCCAAAATCTGGTCCTAAAGTAATAACACTGTGCATACAAAAGAGACAGAATAAAAGACGACAAGAAGTAAAGGAGAGAGAAAAGAATAAGGATGGAGAGAGAGAAGGGAAAAAAGAGCAGTAGAAAGTGGGATAAATGGACCCTGAACCAGCACATCACTCATAGTAGCTGTTCGTATTGTCTAAACTCTAGAGAGTCTTGAAAACAATCCAGTCATTACAATAACTCACAACATTGTTCAAAGTGCCAGGAGAACTGAACAGCCATCAAAACAGCCACATCTGACTTGCGAGCCATAGGTCCCAACCCCTGTCTAACAGGGTGGGAACCTATGTCTCGCAAGCCAGTATTGGCTGTTTTGATGGCTGTCACTGGCTCGTGACTGGGCTCGTGGTGGGGCAGGTGAAAAAATTTTTAAAAAATGTTCTCCCTTTCCGATGCTCCCCCTAGTTCCTCTACTTGAAGCAATTGGCGCTGGCGCGCACAGACTCTGATGTTGGCAACACGACCAAGTGGACTGACTGGCTGTATACAGAAGGGGGAGCTGGCTGTATACAAGGAAGGCTGTACATATACGTGGGGGGGGGGCTGGCTGTATACTGGGGGCAGAATATTGTGTGATTGTAGACCTAATTCCGTGCTGTTCTTTAGAGACTATTTTTCTTCTTCCTTAATTCTTCACACATTTCTCCACCTAATAGTAGTTCACTAATTATCTTGGTTGTATAAATGTAAACTTAGAGGTCTCTGACCTAGGTCTCATTGCAATCTCTTAAGTGCAGACTTAAGTGTTGTAGCATCAGAATGATTCCAGAATCAAACCAGGATTGAACCAGATTTGCACACATCATACTATATGTAAGTACATATCACAAATAGTCACAAATAATGCTGTTTGTAGCAATCATCTCCCCTTATTTTCATATCCTTGACCACTAATCCCTATATTCCACCACCTCCTAATGAATCCTCTATATCACATCTCTTTCTGCCCACCCCATCGCTCTAGAGCAATATGGAATGCACGGTCAAACATCTAGACACTGCAAACTCTCTGAGAATCTCCTACCTCTTCTTCATATCCCCATTCAAGGAGGTAGAAACTGCTACTACTTCTACAATACCATAGTTTCTTCTGCCCTGGACTCTATAGCCCCCCCTCACTTCATAATCTAGACAACGAACGGCCCCTGGAACACCATCTGAGGCAGAGTGCCAGGAGAGCTGAACCGCATTGGAAGAATCCTCTCGAAGAAGACCTTCTGTCAAACAAGCAAGCGGTCTTCACCTACAAATTGCACTTGCATCTGCTACACGCATTACTTCATTAATCTTATATCTCTTTATCTCACAACCCCAAACAACTATTTTCTACCTTTAATTCCCTTCTACCCTTCTTCACTACTCCATTTGCCTCAAACTGGAACAACATGTCCACCTAGAACTATCTTCCTACCTATCCACTTCTCTTGACAATCTACAATCTGGTTTCGATCCAATCATGCCACTGAGACTTCCCGGCCCAAAATTTCTGATAACCTACTGTCAGCTAAGGCAAAACATCACTGCCCTTCTCCTCCTCCTTGACCGTGTCCTCTGCTTTGACACTGTCAACCATTCTCTCCTGCTGCATACGCTTTGTTCTCTGGTTACACCAACTGCCCTCCTCCCGGATCTCCTCATACCTTTCCAACTGGACGTTCAGTTTTTATCACCTCACACCACCTCTTCACCTCGCCCCCTCTCTGTTGGCGTCACCTCAGGGCTTGTCCTGGAACGCTTCTCTTCTCAACCTCTACAACTCTGGCCTGGGACACCTAATTAAGTTCTATGGCGTTCCAATACTATTCAATGCAGATGACAAGCGACTTATATTTCTGGTCGAGATATTCCTCTCTTCTAGCCAGAATTCTGAGTGTCTGTCAGCCTATCCTCCTTTTTCTCTTCCCATTTTCTAAAACTTAACAATGGACAAAACAGAATCTTTCCTCCACCTAACACTCCCTACCACCTACTGTCACAATCATGGCTCCACACTCTCCCCGGTCCCTAAAGTCTTTGCCTTGGAGCCACCTTATCTTTTAGCCTCGCATCGAGGGCCTTACTACAACCCATCTCAAGCCTCCATCTCAAGAACATCTCTTTCATTCGACCCTTCCTCATCCAGAGTCTACAAAATTTACAGTCCATGGCCTCATCATCAAGCCATCCACAGCATGTCCCCTCCATTATCTCTGAACTCATCAGACAATACCGTCCCACATGTACATCTCCGCTTCTCATAGGACCTTCAACTTCAATTTACTACCATCCTCTCTTCCACAACCGCATCCAGGACTTCTCCGGTGTATCTCCTACTCTGGAACTCTCTACCAAAAGCCGCGCAGACTGTCCCCCACTTTCCAACCTTCAAATGTACTGAAACCCCCTGTTTAGGTCGCCTGTAATGTACAATACTGCATCTGCTCGCTCACCTTATGTTCTCTACCCCCACCCCCCATATAGATTGTGAGCCCTCATGGGCAGGGTCTGCTTCTACTTGTCTCCTGATCACTGCAGTTTTCTATTTTGTTCTGCACCTGTTTTGTCTAATGTCATTTATGTGACCCCCTTACGATCGTACAGCACCATGGAATAAATGGTGCTGTATAAATATTAATAATAAATTATAATGGGGTGGCATACTGGCTGTATACAGGGGGACGGCTGGATATATACAGGGGGGGGGCTGGTTGTATACAGCAGGATGGTTAGCTGTAACAGGGGGCAGAATGGCTGTTACAGGGGACGGGCTCGATTGTTACAGGGGGGAGGTGCTGGCTATATAATGGGGGGGCTGGCGGCTGATACAGGGGCAGCTGGCTGGCTATATACTGGGGGCAGCAGGCTGCATTCTGGGGGGCTGGCTCTATAGAGTAGGGGGCTAGCTGACTATATACTTGGGAGGGGCTGGCTGGCTAATACTGGGGGTTGTCTGGCTATGTACAGGGAGATGGCTATTACTGGGTGGACTGACTAATACCTGGGAAGGGGCAGGATGGCTATATACGGGAGGGATGCTGGCTTATATACGTGGGGCTTGCTGGCTGCCTATATGACAGGGAGCTGGTGGCTGACTATCTTGGAGGCTGGCCTTGGCTATATACGTGGAGCGGCATGTAATTGGGGGAGCATGCTGTCATTTGCCTGGGGGTGCTGGTCTTGGTATATACTGGTGGGTGCTGGGGGCATATGCGTGTGGGGCTATCTAGCATATATAGGAGGTTGGCTATAAACTGGGTGGCATTTACTGGGTTGGGCTGACTGGGTATATACTGGGGGCTGGCTGTATACTGGGGGGCAGGCTTCATACAGGGGGCTGGTTGTATACTGGGGGATGCTTCTGGCCTGTATATAGGGAGGCTGTCTGTATACTGAGGGCGACTGTCTGGCCTATATACAGGGTTCAGGCTGTCTGGTTACTGGAGGGTGCGGCTATCTCACAAGGGGCACTGACTATTGACTTGGAGGGGCTGGCTGGCTATCATACGCGCTCGCTCGTCAGAATTATTTTTAAATCATAATTTCTTCGGTCTTCTGTAACAAGCCTGCAGAACGCGGCCCCAGATGTTCTTGTGCCGGCGCATACTATTATGATGGTCATGATGATGCGTCAGTCTGGCAGCGGTAAGATGTTACAGAGGACCGGGCCGCGGGAGGTGAGCAATATAAGTTTATTCTTTTTTTGACTCATGTATAGCGCAGAGGAGGTGTTTCTCGCACATGTTTTTGTGTGCTACAACTCCTGTTTCACTACTAGTCTCATCTATAGATAAACCAGATGAATCATATAGCTCGTCGGGCTTGCAAGCCCTCTCTCTAGCCGGTTAGTCTTTGCTGCATATTGCTAGCACTCTATTCGCACGTTTCCCGCCCGCATTGCCAACGTTGGAAGCTGGGCGCGCGCCATTCTTGCGTGGATCGTCGCTGTGTGACGTATCAGGGCGCAGCGACCTGTCACAGACAGCCTCGGGTTCTCTCGTTTTTGAACCCCTTCGTACAATATGCTGCTCAGCACTAGTGTAGTGAATGAGGAGAGCAAAATCCCCATATATGCCATATCTGTAGTAGGTGGCCGTTATATGGTAGGATTGTCAGCACAACCTAGGTTAAAGGACCCCGAAAGTCTGAAATATAGTGAAAGGTAAAAAAAACCATTATAATAAAAAACCCCTCAATAATTAACACCCCTTCCGTAAAACTAATTACCATATTACAACAGATAAAAATCCAATAATACACTTGGTAATTGTCTGAAAATGCCCAATCAAATTTATAATAACAATTTTTCACTGCTTTTAACCCGGTAACGGAAGTCCAAAATGGATATCTGTTTCTGTATTTGGATGAATAGAAAAACTCAATAAAAAGTGATCCAAACGGTCCCAGAGCTAAAAATTATAGCAATGAAAAAGTGGATCACAATTTGCAAAAAAAATACACACCCCCAGTCCGTACAGCACAGTATACAAAAAGTATTTTGCGTCAGCAAGATTGCCAAAAACCTAAAAAAACATATTTTTGAACAGGAGGTTTTTAATTTTGATTAAATGTATGAAACATTATAAAACTGCAAAAATTGGGTATCCCCATAATCGCAACAACCAAAGAATAAAGGTCGACATGTCATTGTGCGGCATGAAATGTTAAAATCAAGCCCACAAGAAGACAGTGCAAATGCATTTTTCACTATTCACACTGATTTGGAATTTTTTCCCACTTCCCGGTACACGCATGATGAATATTAATACCGTCAATATGAAGTGCCAAAAGTTCTATAAGCAACAATAAGCCACAAGCAGCTGTGTTACATGGAAAAATAAAAAGTTAAGATTTTTGAAGGTGTGATGAAAAATAGAAATGAACAACAAAAAAGGCCGAGGCGTTAAGGGATTAAAAAATCAATCGCACATGGGACGCAAAAAAAAAACATGCAAATCATGTTTTCAAATTCGTTTTATCTGGCAGCTTTTGATTAGCTGATGACTAAATAAGCTGCTTCCCGTCTGTTTTCTTCAAAATGTATACGTTTTTTCTCTCTCTCTTGAGGTCATGTACATCATCTGGAACAAATATCAGATTGCAATGGCTCGTTGAATAGTGAGGATTCAAGTTGTTCCAGTTTTTGTTTTCAACCCATTGACCAATCCGCTCACAGACGGTCAGTAGAAAGTTTTTTAAATAGTTTAAAGATATATGTAAAAAAAAAATCAACACAAAAAACAATAAAATCATAAACATATTAGGTATGCCGTATACCAAAAGTGCTGATCCATTAAATATAAGGAACAATTAGTTCCGGTGAGAACACACATGCTATTTGGCTTCGATAAAAATTTGAGTAAAAAGCGATGAAGGTCATACAGTTTATAAAAATAATCATGAGACAGCACACCATCCGCAACAATGAGACTTTACACAGCGCTGTACACCTGAAGTATGAAAAAGTTACAGGTGTCCGAATATGGCGATACAAGGTATTTTTTTTTTATGTCAGGTTTTTTTATAAACTTTTTTAAAGGTATTAAATTTACTTAACTGTAAAAAATTGGTATCACTGTATTGTACTGATTCCTATATTAATATAGTGGTGTACTGATATATAATAGTGGAGAGGTGTCATCTGACATACATGAATCCGTGCAAATAAACCAAAGAATTAAATGGTGTCCCTATTAATAAATTTGTCTCGGCATATAAAAAGACAAAATATAGCTTTTGTAAACGCAAAAATAATCTAAAAGTTACAGCTTGTGAAAGAGAGAAGTTAAAAACGCTAACGCAAACATTTTAAAAAATTTGATCTAGAAGATGTTAAGAGCTCAATCAAGACACTGAAGTCCTTGTTTTTTTATCTCACCTTCCATAAAAGTGGTCTTCTAGTCTTTATTTTGTATCCTTTTGACATTCACATTTGTATATCCCCGCAAATTAACCCAACTGCGAGAAGTCCCCACCACATTCCATAACGTGAACACCATCCACATCCTGTAGGCAAACATTTCATTGAGCAAGTCATACCATATGTGACCCTTTCAATAAACATAATGGACTTTTTAAGTTCACATTATAATTATGAAATCCATTTTTATTTTAGCTATCGTGCCTTCATTCCTATAGACTTTTTGGTCAGAAAGTCTAATTTATACTAAATACTTTACTGTAAGATTGAAAATAGTTTACATTAGAGATGGGCGAATTTGTTTAAATTAGTTTCGTCCGATTTGCCGAATTTTTCGACAAAAATTCGATTCGACCCGAATCAGCTCAAAACGAATCACGTTAAAAACACAGGCATTCCTGGCGGCAGAGGGCCGTAGGGTGTTGTGAACGTTGTGCCATCTTTGACACTGTAATTTCAGCGAAAATCACTGTATAAACTATTTGATTTCACACGTAAAATATGGCTGTAAACTAGAGCCCCCAAAAGGTATGGCACTGTGCGTTATACAGTTACCCCACAACTGACAGTGTACTTTCAGTGAAATCACTGTATAAACTATGTGGATTTCACACGTAAATCTGGCTTGTAACTAGAGCCCCCAAAAGGTATTGTCAATGTGCGTTTACAGATACCGCACAACTGACAGTCACTCTGCAAGATGCATGAATTGTCAACAGATTTCTTCCTATTCGATTTTGTCACTAAATAGAACTGCTATTTGGGGTAACAATCCCCCCTTAAAGAACAACCAGGATTGGTCCACCAACGCTCTGCAGATGCATGAAAGTCAAACAGATTTCTTCCTATTCGATTTTGTCCTAAATATAACTGCTATTTGGGTTATACATATTCCCCTTAAAGAACACCCGGGGATTGGTCACCAATCGCTACTGCAGATGCATTAAAGTCAACAGATTTCTTCGCTATTCGATTTTGTCACTAAAAGAGAACTGCTATTTGGGGTATACAGATCCCCCTTAGAGAACAGCGAAGGATTGCAGCAAGAATTCGCACAGTATATAGCAGCAGCTGGACGCTCCAACATGAAGTTGAAGTGCTGCAGGATAGAAAATGGCTGGATTTTATAGGGCTTGAGGGGGGGGGGGGGGGTGGACATCACATAAGCCTGATGGTACTGCTTGGCTTACAAGGTCTGCAATGTCCCATCGGGGGTTGTTCCTTTCTCCTTCCCAGAGTTCTCTGCCCCATGTAACACGTTGTTCTCATGCCCATTTAGCAGAAACATGAGGGGAAAAAACAACTTTCGTTCCTCATGGGGATGCGAATCACTCATAAACTTCTCGCTTCGTTACTCGATGAATCCAATTTTGCCTAACCGGCTAGTAGAATCATTAGAAACAGATTCGCCCATCTCTAGTGTTACTGACATATATAAATTATATTGGTGTAAGTTGGAGAAATTGGTACATTTACAAAATAATTTTTTGTGAATTTTCTGGTTAAAAAATATGCTAAGGCTACATTCACACATGTACTGGCCCCGCCGGTTCCCTAAGTACGCCGGGCTACATCGCGCTGTGGAGGGAGCAGTGATAAGTGCAGCTCACCCACCCCTCTCCATAGGAATATACAGCCGCACGGCTCCGTATTAACGTAAAGAATTTAAAGAAAAAAAATGTTCCTATCTTTCTATGGGCTCTGGAGCAGGACGGACCGCCCTATGTAGCACCGTACCTCTCCCGTCAGTGCCGTGAGCCATAGGACGTGTAATGGCGATGTTATACGCTTGTATATAAGATGGCCGGATATAAGTCCCCCATACGTTCATGTGATGTACAGACAAGATGGTTTTACAAAATACAAAGCTTACAAAAAAAAAACTATAAAGCGACCTCCATGGACTGCAAGAATGTGAGAAAGAGAATTTTGTTTAGAAAAAGCAAAACAGGGGATAACTTTTGGAGTGCTGAAGGTATGGCCATAAAGACGCGGAACCCTTGTGAACCAATAATATGTATCTTTCCCTAAAACGGCCAGCACTATAAATAATAAATTAAAGTGGAGATCTGGTACAGACTATGTCTTGATCTTCAAGTTTCTGCTTCTCATGGGATGGTTTGGGGATATAGTGAGGGGGTGGTTCATTCTGCACCTACAACTTAAGATCCCTGTGCCATACCTAGGAGAGGCTTGGCCCTACCCCTTTCCTTTCTTAAATATTATGGAAGTATGCAGACCATTTGGAGATGGGAGGGGTGAGTCCCTTCCCCTCTCCATCTCCATAGGAGCCAGGCAGCCGCACTACAACCGGGCAGTGGTAGAGCGATATGTAACAATTTTAGTTTATTGCTGCTTTTAACAGATTACAGGCGGTCCCCTACTTAGACACCGACGTACAGACGACCCCTATTAAAGACGGACCCTTTGCACACTTTGACCTTTGAGAATCTCTCTAATGCTTACTACAGTCCCCAGACTGCAATGATCAGCTGTAAGGTGTCTGTAATGAAGCTTTATTGATAATCTTGGTCCATTACAACCACAACTTTTTGAATTCCAATTGTTTTTGTCTGGACTACAATTATAAAATTTACAGTTTCGACTTATATACAAATTCAACTTAAGTACAAACCTATGAACCATCTTGTATGTAACCCGGGACTGCCTGTAGTCATATTTCAGTGGTTTATAACATATTTCCAGAATATGTTGTAAAAACCCGACCAGCCAATGGAAGCACAAAAAGCCAAGCAAGCAGTTCTCAGCTATTTCCTATGGCCATGGCATAAACAACTGTGATGGTACACAACTTATGTCACCATGAGCAATTTAGTCAGGAGACGACAAAGGAAAGATCAAATTTTTTCTTACCACCACAGATCTTGCCACGTGTGATACATTAACCTGTATCCATGATGACAGTGACAATTAAATGAGCAGCTGTGTTTAGACACAAACCCTTCCGTGACCAAAGGGTTCCACCCTTGCATTCATCATATCTAAAAAGTGCAAACACAATAAAAGTCATTAATCTACAAGAAAGGTGCAAAATGTTCTAAAAGCCTGTTCAACTATAACATAGATTTACTAGAAAGCACTAAAATTAGCCTTCGGAATGTGATAAAAAAAAAAATCTTAGCTTGTATTTAATTAGCAATATGTCTAACAATGCTCTTCCATATTCCACCATTGACAATTCTCTTAAAAGGGTTCTCCAGCCATTAAAGTTTGGAATTTAATAACTTTATCTGCTGAATAGTCAAATTGTCGCATTTAAACCAATTTACTAGTTTAGACATTTACAAGATATACTAATGTTGTTATATTTACCTGGTTTGCTTCCCTTTTCCTGTCTCCAATGAATTACTGTAGTCCTGTCTTTTTGTGGCTGCGCAAACACTTCCTGCTTTCAGCGGGCCATTGTTTAACACATTAATATGTGAATCACATCTCCAGAGGGGCTCAAAAAAAGGATCATGGAATTTGGGGACTTGAAGTCCATACTACACCAAAAATCACTTATGTTTTAGAAATAATGCGAGAAATTCAATAGAGAAACATTAACCAGGACACATTAGGCCTTTAAATTGTTTTTAATAATTGAGGAATGCCGGCAAAATGGTGGTAAACAAAAAGGCAAATTTGCTACATGGTTATGGGATGGGCCCTGCACTTAGCAGGTTATGGAAAATGATTAGTCACTTTGTTTTGTATGTATTAGATACCACAATTCAGATGGATATTTGGAGCTCCTTTTGTCATTTTTACACAGCTCTGTTATACTAAAAAAGGTTAGTAAATTTATTAATACTTGCCAATTAAAAAATTGTGTTGACACAATGGATATCAACTCATATCTCCAAACACATGGCGTATCGTCGCAGTTGTACGGGGCCTGTAAGCTTCAGGGGCCCGGGCGGGGCACAATCACAATGTCGCAGAATTGCGCTGCAATTTTCCGTAGCCGATCGACCGCCGCCGGGGCCCTGCATACGGCCACCTGTCACCCACCCCTGTTTTTGGGGTTTCTGTCCCACCTACCCCTGTGTTTCTGTCCCCCCGTCCTTGTGTTTTCTGTCCCATCCCGCTCCACCCCTGTGTTTCTGTCCCGTCCCACCCTGTGTTTCTATCCCACCCGCCCTGTGGTTTTTGACCCCCTACTTACCTGTTCGGTGCCGTTCACCGGTTGCCTGCAGTCTGTAAGTCCTCCAGGCCTGCAGGCGCACCCCTTGTCATGTGACTGACGCGACCTAACTCAGGTTGCGTCAGTCACATGACCAGAGGCGCGCATTGCACCCTGGAGGAACCGAGCTGCCATTTTGAGCCGGACTAGGAGTAGAACTACGGGAGAAGGAGTGTAATATATAAGTTTATTATTTGTAAAGTGGAGGCATTTAATTAGTGAAGGGCATTTAATTAGTTAAGGGAGGCCACTATGGGCATTAGTGAAGGGAGGCCGCTAGAGGCATTTAATAAGTAAATGGAGGCCGCTAGGGGCATTTAATAGTGACGGGAGCCTCTAAGGGCATTTAATTAGTGAATGGAGGCCTCTAAGGCATTTAATTAGTGAAGGAGGCGCTGGGCATTTAATTAGTGAAAGGAGGCCACTAGGGGCATTTAAAATAGTCACGGAGCCCGTTAGGCATTTAATTAGTCAATGGAGGCCTAGGGCATTTAATTAGTCAGGGAGTCGCTAGGGGCATTTAATTAGTAAAAGGAAGCCGCTGGGGCATTTAATATAAGGGAGGCCGCTAGTGGCATTAATTAGTGGAGGAGGCCGCTAGGGGCATTTAATTAGTAAAGGTATGCCGCTAGGGCAGTTGCAATTAGTAAAGGGAGGCGCTAGGGCATTTAATTAGTGAAGGGGCCGCTAGGGGCATTTGTATGTAGTAAAGGGAGGCCGCTAGGGGCATTTAATTAGTGAAGGAGCCACTAGGGGCATTTAATTAGTAAAGGAGGCCACTAGGGCATTTAATTAGTGTAGGGAGGCCACTAGGGGCATTAATTAGTAAAAGCAAGGCCGTAGGGCATTAATTAGTAAAGGGAGTCCGCTAGGGGCATTAATTAGTAAGGGAGGCCGCTAGGGGCATTAAATTAGGCAAGGAGGCCGCTATGGGGCATTTATTGGTGAAGGGAGGCCACTGCTGGGCATGTTAATAGTGAAAGGGGGGGGCGCTGCTGGTATTTTTTAGTGATTAGAATCCTTTAGGTGTTTGGTGCATCATTCCCTTACCCCTTATTGTAATTACTTTTAAAGCATTATAATTAAATAAAAAAAAACGCGTTATGTATTTGAATGGCTGGCTGAGTGGCGGTGCTGGGTCGGTCGAGAGTGGGCCCTGTGAAAAGTTTTTTCTATGGGGCCCAGCATTCCTAGTTACACCACTGCCAAAACATATTAAGTAGAATAAGTGGACTAATTAGTGTCTTGCAATTGGTGGGTAAAACCTAATATTTGAGATATAATCCAACAAATGGGCATATATTTGGCTACCATAGTTAACAGGCTTTTTTCTTTGGGAGAAATAGGAACTTTTTAAAGACATAAGCTTAAATCGGTAGAGAGACATCCAGCAGTTGATAGAGTGGAAAGGGAAAGGAGGGAAAGGTGGGAGGCGGGGTTAAAATCTTGATAATGTAAGGAATAATTTATTTTGTACTGTTTTTTGTATGCAAGGTTATTTAAGAGATATAAGCACCATTAAAAGGATCATATTTTACTGGCAAAAGTACAAAAAAAATCTAATACAATATTGAAAAGAAAAGTCCCAAGGGGCGTACACAGCTATCTTCAATCAAGCCAAGGAGATTAAATTAAATCCAGACTAAAAAAGAGGCAATTTTGATTGCAAGTGTGGTTGAAATCAGGCTATAAAGCGTGGCTGAAGAACCCCTTTTAAATCAAGTAAAACACCATAAAAACACAGCCCATGATAAAATAATGTTTATTGTTCCGTTAGTAGTGAGTGATATTTTTATAAAGGACACTTACAAATTGCTTCAGTCCTGATTTGTGGGTTCTTTGATCGTGGTTTGTTGGCATTGTCCACTCTTGTATTATTGGAAGTATATTGGAGACATTTTTCTATGTGATGTCCATCTTTGTCCTTAGTGCAATCAAAGTTATTTTAAACCTACGGTATTTTAGCCCCTTTCAAACCAAGCCATTTTTTGGTTATTGCACACCATGTGCTTTTTATTTTCCTAATGTAAACTGTATTCTCCGACTGATATTATTAACACTTTTTTAATAAGAAGACCTGATTTTTTATCAGAGAAAATAAGAATAAGTATACCTTTTACCATACAGCATAAATATTTGAAAATGTATAGCTGACATAGGTCAACCCTATAAATTAGTTCTTTTATTGGGGGGTTAACTTTTTATTGTAGAATTTAATTAGATATCAGTTTCCATTGGGCCTGTCAACTACCATTAACAACCCTGACTCCCGACACTCAATATGTGAGTACACGGATTAAGAATTTTAATGCTCAGGATCACATATTCCTTTGGTCTGGGTAACTTTCCCAGAGAAATATTTTGACAAGCTTTATTTGTGGATTGCCGTGACCATTGCCTGTGATACAAAGACCCAAATTGCGTTGTCCTCTTGATGCTGCTAAAGTCTGTAGATAGAAAGTTCTTAACTCTGATAGGACTTATATCATCTATGGTTGGTCCAGAATACTGAGATGTTTCCTACCAATACTTGTATGGCATGGCCAAAGGATCCAACCTATCACTAACTTGAATCCTCAAAGACCTGTTTTTCTGCATCTCCTGATAAGTATAGCTACCGTATTTTGATGATACTACCAACGTTTGGATAAAGGGTTATCCTGTCTCCTCCTGAATGGCATGACAGGTCAAGCTCTGGATTAGGCACTTCCAGCTGTTTCATAAAAAAGGAATAAAATGCCCTCTCAACTCGGTTCACTATAATGAAGCACATGATAGTGACTACTTTCTTCTACTTTTGGAAAAAATCTTTCATAACTGTTACTGTAACTATTACTTTCCACTCTTAGTTTTTCCCCCAAACTTTAACCTATTTGACTAATCTAGAGAGAATGCTTACTAACATCAGTGCAGACAAGCACATGACTAACTCCAGTGAATCAGTTTTACTCACCTACACAACCCTCTTCTCAGGATCTTGATAGTATCCAGGATACAACTGTCAGTAGAACCCTGTAGGGGTTGAGATGCATTCTCCTGTCCACACAAGGTTTCTTATCTCTTCCATTCATCAGTTTAGGGAGGAATAATCAGGTTATAAATGAACGTTGACATAATATATAAAGCAGCTAACAGTTTCCTGGATCTTTTTTGCTTATTAGCAAGATAAATATATAAAAAAGAAGATTCTGCTGACCTGATGTTTTGTCCCAAGGATCAGACGTTTACTCATAGAGAAATAACTGTTTGTTTACAGATCGACTTAGTGTTTCTTACGGAAGAGAACTCCTTTAATGTAGAAGCCAATTAGGCATTAACTTACCTGTCAATTGTGTTGGAGGCAATCTCAGCACCTGCGTGTGTCATATTCAGCAGAAATTGTTTTCGCACGGGCCACAGTTGTGGCTCCAAATGAGTGCTAAAGATGGACATATTTGAAGTATGTGTTTATCACTTAATCATTTCGCACATTAACCATAGCAGTTGATTATGTTATAACAGTAAATAAAAAAATGTATATCACATACATTATGCTTCAAATGGGGTTATTTATTCCAGAGAACGGTGGTCCAATCGGTAATTATGAGGGCCTTAAATACAGAAGAAGGAATATTCTGATCATTAGTTCTACTATGAATAAATTATATTGCTTTGTGATGGTGGCACACACCCTGCAACGCATAGGTATGTGGTAGTTCAAATAGCGTCCTCCCCATGTCAGGATCTATCTGTGACGGGCAACCACCCAGAAGTTAATGTTAGGATACTTAGTGTACATGCAGGCTTAGAGTCTGCCTGGAAAGGCAACAGTTAAATTGATATAAAGTATTCTCCATTATATTGCCTGTATTTTTGACCAGTGGGTATAACACCCCTGGTGTAGTGGAGCACATGGTCTTGTGCACAGTGCTTCCCTGGTACACCTGTGTCAACGTGCTGCTACAGATTACTGATCCCAGGAACTGATCAGGAGACTCTAACCCGAGCTGCAGCTTTCACAATTTGGCACAGCTCCAACTCACTATCCCAGCCTGCATCTACTATTAGGCTTGTGTAACATTCCGCGGAACACCTCCCATGACACTCCAATAACCAGAATCCACTGTTACGAGTCGCGTGAGAATCGTGTTTAATCCGTGCCTGCTGCTTGGTTCAATAAAGAACTATAAGTTTATTTGCCAATGTTGCCTCCAGCTGTATCCCTTGATATGGCTGCTTCCACCAGATCTTTCCCTCCATTCCCAGAGACCATCCTACAGACACTCAGATTTGACCCAGGGAGAAACCATCCACTCAGCCTCTCCCTCTTATTTCTGCACACCTCCACCACCTCTTCTGGTTCAGACCTGCCATGGCTGTAGGTCAGCCTCCAGTCCCCCATACAAAGCACCGTGAGACAACAGGTGACATCGGCCGCAATAGGCAACGGCAACTCCGTATTCTGGGACCCGGCTGCCCCCTGGCCCACAAGAAAAGGCTAGGCCCCGGGGTGGGTGGATGTTGCCGATGTCTTCCAATGATAGTTTAGAATCAAAGAATCATTCAAACATAGTTAAGAGGGTAAAGGCTGTGATCCCTCCTGCTAAGCCCGACCAGCTCAGGGAACACTGGGTCGGTTAGGCTATAAATACAGGGACCTAACACTGCAATGCAAAGCGCGGCTTCTGCTTTCGGACAGCAGCGCCAAACTATATTTAGTTGATGTGGTTCTTCAGTGCCACGGTATGCTCCCGCATCCCTGTCTCGTATTCAACGGGTGTACCTGTGTACCATCCGTCCCCCCTCAACTCCCTCCTCAGCACCTGACTTAACTTCCCGACTCAGGCTCCCCACTGGACTGCGGTGTGCACGTGCCCCGTCTCTTAGGGTATGCGTTCAACTGACGGAAATTTAAGGGCCAGCACACTGGTGATTGGTGGCGCGGGCTAACACTCCACGTTATAATCGGACCTCCCTTCCTGCCCCGCCGTATCTTTGTCTTACACCTTAGAGAAAGCTCTCCGTTGTTTAGATTGTGAGCCCCATGGGGACAGGGACCAATTTGACATGCTTTGTGCAGCGCTGCGTAATCTGTGTGCGCTATATAAATAAAGAATTATATTATTATTATAAAGCACTGTTAAATTTCTAGCTTTATCAAAACTTACTGAAAAGCTATGAAACCCTGATGTACGTAAAGGTCTGATTGACGGACCTAGTTTCCAGAGGTCCGGCTTATTCATGACAGGACAGTCCAAGTCGCTCCCCTGTTTTCAGCTTCTCTCACGGACCTCAAACCCCACACCATATGCCCGCGGTGACTGCCAGGCTTGATGTTACAGTCACGTCCTCCCAGACCACCCCCTTATGAATACGCCAGACTATCGGAAAATTGGTCCGTCGATCGAAATATTACATGCTACACATGGTATAACTGGGGGAGGGCTAGGGAGATATTTCCTTTAGTATGTGCAGCTAGAGTGTGTTATTGACCTGACAGGGTCTCTTTTATCTTTTGGTCTACAGCTGTAACTAAATAAAAAAGGAAATAGTTCTAATAGAGACAGAAAAAATGGGAAAGCGCTTCCTGGTGCAATAACGTATGTGAATTATGGATATCACCGTGTTTAAAAGTAATCTGCTCACCTTCTTGTGTTATGCACGCCGGCATGTATATATATATATTTTTTTTTTACTTTAATAAAGTGGCATCTTATACAAATTTTCTTTGTATGCCGCATATAACTATTTGATGTCCAACTTTTCCAAAACCCGAAAGGAGCAAGGATCCCTCTTCTTACCTACGGGTCACCAGATACTAAAAAAGGAAATAATTCGTTAAAGATCAAGATCACTGGCAAGAAGCTAAAATGATGCAAATTTTCCATCTTTCTTTCTACTGTGTTTTTGTCCTCAGGAGGCCAATATGATTGAAAGTTGTTGCAGAACAGGGAGCAATAAGTTACTGCTTTAATTTTTGGTTGGCACCTCACGTTAAATAAGGGGGGTTTGGGGTTGCAGTTTGGGCTGCTAAAAGGTTCGCCATCACTGGTGTAGGGGCTGCTACAGATTCAGTGGCAGTGAATTTTCTTTCTAGTTCCTATGGTTGTGGGGATATCAGTCCCAGTATCTGACCATTGTAATATGTGTTCTGTTGAAGCTGGGGCTGAAGCTAAAGTCATGTGTTATGCTAATCTTCTCTCATACTGTCCAATCAGTGACATCGAGTGTATGAACTCTCTCTATGCTCATCTTGATGCTGTGTATTGTGTTAACATTCTGCTAATATTCAGTTAGCATTTTGTTAACATAGTGTTTACAAAAATGCAATGTTACCAAATGTGATAACAACGAAATGCAAATGAAATGGATACACAAATGTAGTGTAAACACACACACAATGTGAATGCCTTGTAAATGTAAACACAAATGCAATGAAAACACAAACACCATGTACACATAAACACCCCGCAAACGCACAATAAGTGGAGGAACAGAGGATGGGGGCACAATAAGAGGGGGAGCAGTGGATGGGGGAACAATAAACAGGGAGCAGAGGATGGGGGCACAATAAGTGGGGAGCAGTGGGTGGTGGCACAATAAGAGGGGGAGCAGACGATGGAGGCACAATAAGAAGGGGAGCAGAGGATAGGGCACAATATGGAGGGGCAGAGGACGGCACACATTAAGAGGCAGAACAAAGCAATAGGGCACAATAAGAAGGGGTGCAGATGAAGGGGCAAAATAAGAGGGTGAGCAGAGGATGGGGGCACAATAAGCGAGGGAGCAGAGGATGGGGGCACAAAAAGCGAAGGGGCAGAGGATGGGGGCACAATAAGCGGGGGAGCAGAGGATGTGGGCACAATAAGCAGGGGGAGCAGAGGATGGGGCACAATAAGTGGAGGAGCAGAGGATAGGGGCACAATAAGCGGGGAAAGCATAGGATGGGGCACAATAAGAGGGGAAGCAGAGGATGGGGCACAATAAGAGGGGGTATAGGATGGGGGCACAATAAGAGGGGAAGCAGAGGATAGGGGCACAATACGCGGAGAGCATAGGATGGGGGCACAATAAGAGGTGGAACAGAAGTTGGAGGCACTATAAGAGGGGGAACAAAGGATGGGGGCAGAATAACAGGGGGCGCATAGGATGGGGGCACAATAAGATATTATGTATATGGTATTTGTTGTATTTTATTTGTTTGGTTGTATGGAAATAGTGATCATGAATGGAGGTGTTGATGTGGCGTTTGTGACAAGTCCCCCATTCCAATATGGGGACAATAAACTTATATTCAATTCGATCTATATCTAACATTCTTCTGCGTAGGGCAAATTTATTATTGTAGACCGGTGTCGCATACAGATGACAGTCAATTCCTGAGGGGGGCATTATAGACTGATAACACCATTGTTTTGGGTGATATAGTTGCACATTATTTGTGAACTGTCTCGAAAATGTGAGTTACTTTTGTCTTGTCATGTTCTGATCCTCCACGCCAAGTGGGTAGGAGGGGATTGAAGGGAGTGGATGCACCAGAAAACAGAGTGGGTCTGAACCCCGATGATATCCGTCGTACGCCAGAGGGCGTGACAAATTTTATCATCAACTACAGAACGGCGACTATGATAAATTCCCATATAAGGTTGGACTTTGGTTGCATACTGACCGAAATTTTATGAATAATAACCTTTTCTGCAACATCCGCGTGTTTGTACTGGGGATCACCACCCTGAGGGCAGAACATACACATGTTTCGTAGTTCTAACCTCCACCCGTTCCTAGTCGTCTAATTTACTTATCATTTTGTAAGAAATTTTAATTTTTTTATCCAATTCCAATGCAAAATTGACCTGTCACCTACTGCCTTGACTCTGTTAAGTTCATACGACTCGTGATTATTACAAGGAAAGATTACTGATAATATTCCGTCTTGCCTTTGTGTCCATATTAACCTCCACATCCACACTTTATTGCACATCGTTATGTGGATGAAATAGAAGCCCCCTTACTGGTGAAAAAAGAGACAAACATGGCTAAGGCTAGTAGAAGAGTTGGATGTAGTTGTCCTTGATAAAGTTAGACACGAAAACTGATTCCTGCTGGAATAAGCCCTTGGGGGATGTCTGGACTGGTTTATCCTCGTGTCAAGAGCGTCCAGAAAGTATAAACAGAAGGGACCTAGGAAGGAGTAACAGCAGTCCCGGGTTACATACAAGATAGTATGGGCTAGTTCGTGTGTTTAGTCTTAATAAGTTGTAATTTGTATGTAAGACGATGAACTGTATATTGTATCATTGTAGTCCCGATCAAGTTTCTATTTTTTTTTTTTTTTATTGCCCCAGTGACAACCTTTAGTGAATTCAAATTCATTTTTTTGCCTGTATAGAAACTGCAAATAAACATTAGATTCTATAAATGTCCTTCATTTGCAAGACAA
Source organism: Engystomops pustulosus (assembly GCA_019512145.1). Classification (NCBI taxonomy): domain Eukaryota; kingdom Metazoa; phylum Chordata; class Amphibia; order Anura; family Leptodactylidae; genus Engystomops; species Engystomops pustulosus. Next base: position 26,399,125 of record CM033648.1, on the reverse strand, counting down.
TTTTAAGCTGATTATCTGCAACTCGGTGGGCACCTATTTTAAAAGCACTCCAGACGAGCTTTCAACGCACCCCATGCGACGGTCACAGTGGGCAGAGGGTCCGTGCTGTAATATGGGTTTGTCTGTAAAGTCGGATGCTTGCTATCTAAAATACAGGCCGAAGATCGCCCAGCCTGTATATACATTGATAGTGGACCATTAGTATTTATTTTATTTATTTCTCCCTGAAAGAGTTAAACACAAGTTTATCAATGAAGAGGTGTATATAAACCAACCCCACCCACAAACCTCCAGACTTGACTACAAAACAGACTGTAATCACTCACAGAAAGTAACCGACAACGGAAACATAAAAAAGTTTGGGGGCATGGCATTTGACCGCATCAAGGATGGGCAAGGAAAACAAAAGTCACTTGGCCAGTCATTAAGTGTTAAAGAGAGGAATCTGTGTACGTTTTGTACACTGACCTCATGTTGTGTACATGATCACGACCCCAGCCAACCAAACCCGTGAACTCTACAGGAATCGGTATTACTAAAACACAAGAGTGGATCCATAAGAAATGGGTAAATTAAATATGTTCTTATTAAAGTTTACGTTATCTATACTTATTTGTATTACAGGGGTTGCGTCATATTCATTTTTATTATTTATTGCAAACACAAAATCCTAAAAACCGTATGATGCTGTTAGATGCTCTCAAAATATCTATCAGCAAAAAAATCGTTGTCATTAATCTAAGGACCTAATTGCCAGACTCTCTGCAGAGTGATCCTCTCAACTGTACGAACTAGCAAACATAGGGAAATCCTCTTTTTGCCTGCTTGTCAGGGAGAGAGAAGCAGAAGCTTAACAGAACATGGTGGGACTACCAGAAGAAAGAGACGCCTTGTGCGAGGGAAGTAGTAACAGGATTGTAGTGTCCACTGCCTGTAGGGACTGAACGGTGTGTTCTCCCAGAGCCATCTGTTCAGATTAGTAGAAGAGCAACGCAGAACATATGGGAGCAAAAAGCTCCGATTATTTTCCTTTTATTTTGTGTCTGTTAATCTGTGACTATTTTTCACCCTTTAGCACACCAATGATTTTGCTTTGTACACTGAAGCGATTAAGTTCTTTAACCACCCTGAGCACATGGTCCGAGTTGCGGTGAGAAACATCACTTTAAATATCTACAAAGGTAAGAATATTTTGTGTGGTTTACTGTAGCAGGGATTAATTTTTTCTCATTTATGTTTTTAAAGAGATATCCACCAGGATGAAATACTGTATGCAATGAGGCTGAGGGGCTTCAGGCTTCATTAATAACCTATGGGGCATGGAGCCCCTCAGGCTCATGCATACAGTCCTTCATCCTGGTGGTAGATGCCCAGAATAGACTGTGACTTGCACATTGCAGTTGCCGCAGTGACCATAGGGTGGCAGTAGTGGACTGCATTAAGGACCTGTTTTATTTCGGTGTGTTCATGAGATTGGTACCCGCGTTATCTACCACAGAGAGTATTACAAACATTTCCTTTATGTTAAATGTTCATAGAAGTATTAATCAGAAATGATCATCTATGACCATGAGAACCATCGCCCAAGAGTCGCCACATTACTGTAGCTTGGAACTAGCGGATGTCTCAGAAGATTCCTAGACCATAGATTATTCTATGCCTGACGTACTTTTATTCCATAGTACACAAAGTCTCTTACGTGTCTTTCATTTCTTGGGAAGATATGTTTTTCTTAGAAATGACAATTAATTCAGCTTCAAGAAGGGTCTAGATGCTTCTTTTACACCTAAAATAACATTGATTGTTTTATGCTATATAGGATTGTTTCCCCTCAAATCCCTTATCATCCAATCCCTACCCTTCCTTGGTTGAACTTGATGGACAATTGTGTCTTTATTCAACCGTATAAACTATGATACTATAAATTCACTTTTAATATTACGCAGATGAACTTGTGAAGCTGCAGCATGGAGGGGTTCTGGTATATGTCTACCTCAGAGCCCTCTGGCTCTTAATCTTTAAAAGTGCGCTTTAGAGGTGAAGGAGGCCATGAATAAACAACAAATATACAGTATTATACTTGAATATAAGCCAAGACCCCTAATTTTACCACACAAAAAAAAGGGAAATCCTATTGACTCGAAGTATAAGCCGAGGGTGGAAAATGTATGGTCACAGCCTTCCAGTGTATAGCCAGAGGTAACAAGTGCCGTGTGATGTGGGCTCGCCTATATTAACTCGCAGTGGCCTACATTCTGTTCTCACATGGAGGTCCTGTTCAATGGGAATCTATTCAGCAGTTTTTCAAGTCCCTAAAGTTGACATGTCTGATGCAGCTGATGTTTAGGCTGCGTTCACATGTCTGCTTTTTCAATGCTTTTTGAAACGCCTTTCAAAGACAGGCAGAGAGGAGGAGCTTGTCCAGACACCTGTGTGTTTACATTGTTACAACCAGGCAAAACACGTGGCGTCCTTTCTAATCACAAGCACATCTAAACCACATCTGCAATCAGACGCTATATAATCGTTGTTTCTTAGACGCATATTCACACGCTTCAGGGTCGTAGTGAACACCAACCTAAGTCGGTGGGAAAAAAAACGGATTGGCAGTTTGGGGGGTCCTACCGAGAGGATGGCTGCAGCTTGGTACAACTTGAGGCGTGTAATGGCCTCCATTCACAGCACAAGTCTTGCGGGCCATGGTTCCAGAAGAGAAAACGTCCTATATCCACTATAGCGCCTCTTCACTGAAGCTTTTCCAGAGCAGCAGGAAGATTTGACCGAGTCCTAAGTAATGAGAACTCGGTTAGTAGTTGGTAGAATTATTGACATAGGAATATAATAATGCTCTTGAAAGGTAGACAGAAGTCAGTTCTTCTATGTGTGAATGCTGCGTTCATGTCTTTTCCATGTGTAGAGTTGCCGACAGGCTCCTCCAATATTGAAGGGTTAAATGCTGTGTATCATGAAAATGGGAAGTGAGCCCGGCAAGGTATTATAGATGAGCGCTCCGCAATGGGTGTCCCTCTCGCCCCGTCGTAGGCCGTGGGAAAAGTCTGTCTGGATTGATGTGCGGCACGCAATAGAGTCAGACGTCAGGCAGTTGAACCTGAACACCCAAACCCGACCATTGGGGTCGTTTCATCGCTCTATGTGATACTGATGCCTTAAATGTACCCAGGTTTGAACTAAAATATTTCTATTTCTTGCCTTCTTCATGGTGATCCCTAGTGCCATTATCGCAGTGTCCATGTAAGTTGCTTACCATGTTACCATTGCTTTCTGTGATGTGTGTCTCAATAAGAAGCTTGCATGAAGTCAGACTGTTGGTGGTGGGCATCACAGAGATGAGCTGTGGTCATACTGTGGCTCATAGCGTATCCCACTCATACCGGATCAATTAGTGAGAGTGAAGATGTGTAAAATTGGTCACCAATCGGGTTTGCCATTACAGAAACACACACCCCATACCATGACAAATCCATTACAATGTGAATGAAAGCCACTAAAAAGAATAAAGCAGGGTTAGAGAGGGGCGGTTACGTTTCGGTAATGCTCATACGTGGGGTAAAATCGCAATCTGTTCATTGTAATGGGTCACGCTAATTGGGTTTGATGTATCAATTTTGTTGCTGAAATTTAAATTAATTGTGGAAGCGTATGAGAACCAGTTTGATGCAATTTTTATTATTCAGAATATAAGAGCGTGCTAGTGGATAATAGTTAGTCTTTATATATAATAAAAAGTAATGCAGCCTTTTTGTTTATGCTCTTCTCCTCAGCAGGAGCAGTGTGCTTTTGAGTGGATCAGGAGGCTATTGATCTGTTGAGTTTTAAGAGAAATAAACTTTGCCTATTATCTGAGTATTATGTCCAGACAGCTTCTTTCTGTTTCTCAGTTTTCCCATCCTGGCAAGTAGCTGTTTCCAGCTTTTGGCAGGATAATACCTGTGAGACCATGCTTTGGTGTCCCATAAGTATAATCCGTTAGAGGGGAACGAAGCTGCTCTTCCTTCTCAATTGGAGGGTTTGAAGGGGAGGAGTCTTGTGAATGCCTGTGCGTAGCTACAGACGGAGAGCTTCGTGTTAGCAGATCTGTTGTTTAGAAGAGTCTCTAACAGATACGTGAATAGTGTAGTTTGGACATTATCTGCACAGCCAGGGAATGCTGTAATCCTTTGTACTCACAAAGCACATTTATCTTACACTTTATAAACATGTCACTGGGGTCTTATTGGTAGAACATGTCTGGAAGTACTGACTTGAATAGGAAATGTTTAGCTGAACACAAGACTCCTCACACTGTGGCCATCAGTATTAATTTGGGCTAGGCTTCAGGGCAAAGATGGGGAAAGAGGTTAGTTCTCGCCAATTCACTGTGCTGAGGAAATTTATGACAAGGATCTACAACAAAAAGATACCAAACTCTGAGTAAAGATAAAGAGTAGCTCTGTTTCTAAAATGGGCATCATACTGTTTGTTTGTTATAAGCAGAGGAGGGGGTCAAGCATAAACAATTTGGTAAAAAATCATGTAAATCTGAGTTATTACTTTTTAATACCTCTCCTTTATTTAGATGAGTATTCTCCTATGATTAGTCTCTGAGTGGATGTGTAAGGAGTAAAGTTCATTAGACCACTATCAAGGGTCGTTATCTTCAGTGTCAGGCACACAGGACAGACAATTGCTGATTCCCATCAAACTGCTTAAAATCAAAAGAAGAAAGGGTTCCAGGTGAGAAGAAAAAGAAGGGCACAGCAACGTATTTTACTAATAAACATACAAGGTTTACTATTCACATCTGCACATTCATGTTATCAAATTCTGTTGACATTTTAGTTTGCAATGCAAATGTGGCAACATAACAAATTACCGGTGATGTACAAATACGATTATCTGTGCTATACAGACTCAGATGTCCACAATGCAGACTGTACAGTGGAATTGGTGATTTGCAAAAGACTGTAATTCCTAATCTATTCTCATAGATTTTTCTGTGTTCTTTGACAAATGCTAACTCTTGGATAAATGTTATTAGCAACCATAAACTTAAAAATAGAGACTAAATTACTACTAACATATCTGTTGTACATGTGTCATTATTAATGAAAAATATGGCTGCCGCCAGATTATAGGCCGCAGGTGGCTTACCCGTTGGAAAGTCCATTAACATTGCCGAATTTTTAAAATGATTAAATTTAAGCTATGGTTGGAATATTTTGTATTGTCCCTGTAATAGTTGCACGGGCCGTAGGACCACCATGGAGTAGACAAATCTATTGACCAAGTTGTTGGACTGGTTTCCTGATAGCCAGTTTCGTTTTTCTCTTTATTCTGGTTCGACCATCTGACATATGATCCCATTGGACATCGTAATCACGTTGTGGCCAACAATTCTCTTGTGTGTGACACTGACAGCCGTTAATCCGTGAAGCGTGAAGCCGGTGAATGACAAGACGTGAATACCTTGAATCCGTTTTGGTTTTTAAAAATGTATTACAATTATACTAAGGCCTTAAGGCAGGGGTCCCCAAACTTTTTAACATTAGGGGGCCGTTCACTGTTCCTCTGAGACTGTTGGAGGGCCGGCGCGAAACTAAAGTTAAAAATTAAATAGGCCGGTACATGTACTGCATCCGTAATACACTGGCCCCCCCTCAATTAGTTATTTAATATAGTGCACTCCCTTGTGAACTATTTATGTATTGGTTCCAATAATTAATTAGTCAATTAATTATTAAGGTATACTGGCACCTTCCAGTAAATTATTGAATATGCTCCCCCCCATTAATTATAGACGCCCTTCATAATTATTTCTTATGCCCCACACCATTTAATTAATTACTATGCTGCACCACACCTTTTATCCTATGCTGCCTTCATAAGTAATTATTTCCTATTTGCCCCCTATAATTATTTCCTATACTGCCCCTCATAACTATTATTTCCTTGCAAGGGGTGCGCTTGCAGCGAGATGACGTAATCACGTGGCCGCGCATCATAGTTCACTGGAGCGATGTGCGCCGTGGTTGTCTTCGGCACATACAGCACTGTTTACAGTGACGGCCGGAGGCTTCAGTCCGGATGACGGAAGCCCTGCCCTGACGGAAGGCAGCAAGGCCCAGTTGCTGGCGCTTTCAAGACGTCGGGGGCCGGTTAGAAACGGGTCCGCGGGGAGGCGCCCCGTAGTTGGGGACCCCATGCCTTAAGGGGGTGGTTTCCACAAAAAGCAAAGTAGGCAACAGTGCGAGACCCCTGTAGATTGCTGAAAATGAGGGACGGTCGTCGCAGCGCTCACCGATCTCCATCGGCTCCATAGGAAATTAAGGAGCAGAATGGTCTGTGTGGCCGCCGCCTCATTAATCTTTTCCTCAAACAACAGCGTATCCGTGGCATTGATGTTAGGATAATAGAGCGATAGAAAACTAACAGTCATAGCCACAGAAAAACCTAAAAAAAAAAAAAAAAAAAAAAAAAAATGTATATTAGCGTAAACTGCCCATTGTATTTGGGGCAGATACATGTAATGTTATCTGTCACATACCTGCACCGTCCTTTTCCCTCACTTCAAGCTGTTTACTCGTTATTGCATAACGACGGCCATACTAAACAAATTTACTAGCCCCTCGCCCTCGCTGTGCAGCAATAACATTTTTTGTAATTGGAGGGGAAGGAAACAGATAAAAAAAGGAAAATATTGACACATTTATGGCAAAGCAATAATCGTTTTAAAAACGATGCTGAGTTTTACAATATACAGGCGTTACCCTTAATTTAGCTTAATGGACCACAGACCTCTTCAAGGTCATCGGCTTGCTTGTATAATTATACTTAATGCAATTGCTTGCGATTCTCTCTTATAGTAACCTGTGCCTGTTTTTTTCATGTTGTTATTTTTTACGTTAACAACCAGCCATGTTGCACTATATGAGGGATAAAACCGCACGTGCCGTATTTTTCCAACCTGGCTGGTTCATTGGAATTCACGTCATTGAGCGGACAAGTGTGTTCCGAGATGATGAAGAGTAAGTACTTGTTTACTTTGTGTAGTGTGTAATTGGTATCAGGAGACCTTTTATTAAACTATTGGTTTCCAGGAATGCTTTGTTCTTTGACCTCAAACTTAAAGGGAGGTGGACACACAATAAATCTCTTCCCATAAAGAACTACTTCGCATGTAAATGTACCGTAGCTTTGCCCACAATTGCGAGCTTTAGCCTTGCCGAGTTCTCACTTATGTTGCCCTCTGCCATATACACACAGCTTTCCTCTCCACTTGTCTATGACGGTCACCCAGTGAGTCTCTGTGCGTCTTGCTAACAGGGCACAGGAAAGGGGACGGGGGACAGGATGTGCCATTACTTGTGGATTGTTTCTAATGCTGCAGCTTATCCTATCAGCGGAGCAAAAGACATGGAAAACAAAGAAGCACAAGCGTCTGCAGACAGCAAAAGGCCCCTTTCCCACTAATATGCAGCGGTTAGAACCGACGTATGGCACACAGCGGTTGGAGAAGGGGAGGGAGTGGGTGGGTCCCTAGTATCTTGAGGAATATTACGTAGTCAGTAGGGTAAGGTCACCTGAATTTACTGTTATAATATGGGTTCTCAATAAAATGGAAATTTTGTTGCATATGGAAGAGCTTCCCGGGGGATACAAACAACTTGGGGCCTCTTTCACACAGTCAGTATTGTTGAGTATTTAGAACTTTTAGTATTAAGAACTTTTTAATAAATTATTACAATGTACATTTATTATTATCCTCCCACCCCCCCCTACAATGACTTCAGGTTTTTTGTACATGTGTGTAAATTTTCTCTTTTTTGTGGCATTTAACTTAACAGAATAATGGGTGGGAAGGGGCCATAGGTACACTTCATTGTCATATCCGCATCCAGAAATTCCAACTCTTAGCATCCTTATCGGTGCTGGTTATCTAGTTCCGGCACATTTTGGAATATTTTCTTTATTCCGTGCCAATTCCTGAGCAAGCGGAAGCACTACCAGAAAACCAGTGAAACGCTGATTTTTGGAGAATAGAGGGGGCTAAGAAAGAATCTCCAAAAATTATTTCAAGAGACTATCAAAAGGAGGTAATCGTATGGCATGAACTTATCTCTGTATTGATATTCTGTCATTACCCATCTTGCCCGGTACCTCCGTCATGTTCCCGGCCTCTAATTTCATTGGTGTGTGCCAGGATTTAGTGTATTCCTGTGCCAGGCGATCCATCAGGCCGCATAAGAACAGTAAACTCTGGGCGGATTACACTATGCAGAGTATAGAAATGCGGTCGGCAATCCCCCCCTTACCAGCACTTATTGCCGGGCCGTATTTTTTATGTATCGCCGGATGATCATAACATTCTCCAAAATGCCGAGTTGCCAGAATGAAGATTTATCAAGGAGCCCCATGTGAAGAGCTCGGAGATTGGCCTGGGCTGCAGCCACGATTTAGATCGTTCTCGCCATCATGTTAGTTTTTTTTCCAGTTATAAAAAGTGCTTAATCCTGATGCCTTAATCATGTCCATTCTTGAATGATCCTGTACTGCCTCTTAATTGGCTTGACATGAATTATTCACAGCTTCATCCGGCGTGGCAGGCCCCCGCAGCAGCCTCTCGTACAATAAGGCCCTGCTTGTTGTACTTGAGTGATTGGAGTGGTTAGCGTAATCCATATTCTGAAACACCATTAAAGTGATTGTAATTTGGCTAAAGTAATAATAGACCACATTCCTGCGTGGGGAAGGAGGCAGCGGAGATGCGCGGCTGCCGCTTGGAGTGTCATTGCATGTATAACCTCCTCACAGCAGATCCCGGGAGACTAGGAGGTTGTAGTGCCCAGAAACCATACCCAATAAAGAATGGTTGGGAAAAACTGGCCTTAATGGGATTATTCTTTTAACACCTTAATGAACAGGCCTTTCTGCCAATTTTCAAACATTTTTGGGCTTCAGCCAAAAAAAGCATTTATTGAGGTTTCTCCATGCTTCAATGAACATTATATTATTTTTTTCGTAATTTTGTGCATTCTTAGATGGGGAAAAAAAAGGTTTAATGTTGTACCATTACAGTTAAAATGCTAAATTTCTGTATTTAATGTGATTAAGAAACACTATGCGTTTTTGGGTACTAGTTTCTTTTACTGATTGAGTAAAAAAAAACATCTTTTTTTTTTCTTTTTGTATCAATCCTAGGCATTTATATAGTGAGGTCTCTTTGTGTTTATTATTCGATCCTGTGTTTTTTGTTTGTTTAATTCATGAAATCAAAGGAATTATTAGGACCTTTTTGGGGTAGGATAGAGTAACTGTTACAGAATGGCAATTTTAAAAATGTGTTAGCCCTTTACAGTAGGAATGTTTATAAACATTAGGTAATAGTGCTCTAAGCCAAGTCATGAACATTTTTTTGACTATTTTATTATATTGGGGGAAATTTTGTGTTTTTTTTAAATTTTACTTAATACCTTACATTGATACCTTAATTACCAGTAAAAATTATTTTGTTTTGTTTCATTGACGTCCCAATTGGGAATTCTTCACTTCTGTAGCATTTATTATCGCCAGTTCAGCCTAAAAGGCTTCCGTTTATGTTGCCCTACCCGTGCATTGCGGCAGTCCATGGGGGTAAAGGAGAGGTTCCTTTTTTTTTTTTTCTCGCCGGTCTCACCATGGAGGTTCAGTGGTCAAGTCGTGAATAAAGGCATGTAATGTAAGGATTTAGGCCAGCTGTGAAGCGGTGGTGTGTGTTTTTAAAATTGGGATTATTTTATTAGATGGATTTCTTTACAACACATGTAACAATTTTCAGTATCTTACCACAAAGTGTTAAAATAAGAAGTGGTGTAGTGTTAATAGGTTCTGGATGTGAATGCAGCTGTTTTCATAGCCAGAAGATTGCAATGCTGCAGTCTTGGGTTGTGTATCCATCTTGCATGGTGGCTGTGCCGCTCCTGGTCTGCTCATGTCCTACATGTTATTTTATAGACATAAGAATCGAGGAAGTCTGAGATAATTGGTGTGCAGCATCTGGACCATCTGAATTATCTCATGATATTCTCATTACAACTGCGGTTTTTTTTTTTTCTTTGAAGATGTGATGCCCGATCACCCTTATATGAAACAGATTACTAATGCCCCTCTCTGTGGACTCACTGGTGAACCAGGCCAAGGTAATTGCTCGCTTATGGTATGTGTTGTATAGGCCCACTCCGACTTGCTTTCTCCTTTTTTTTTTTTTTTTTTTTGGTCTCTGGTTTTAGTCTTTTGTTGAACACTGTGAATTGCAAGAGGGGCTATGGTAACACCCGCAGGAACCCTTCTGGCTCCCTAAGCATAATTTTAAAAGTTGGCTTTTAGATGGAGGAGATGATGGGCAAAAATATTGGAAGATTAGCACATCACGGTGCCTGGATTATGGCTACGTGTCCCTGGTTTATCCATGCTTGGAATGGAATGCAGCTTATATGATAAGTACCTTTTGTTTGGAGTAGGGACCTCACTGTCCCATGATTGTAAAGTCTGCGGATTATACACTATCAACCATATAAACCTGATATTATGAGCATATAAAATACATTTTCTAATTATGTATAACTTATTGCCATAAAAAGGTGCATGGGCATTTACGCCATCTTCATGAGTTTTTCTTTCGTTCTTATTTGTGCAGCAAGAAACGAAACTAAACACCTGCAATGTTCGTCAAATCCTTTGCGCAGCTTCACCATGTACTGTGTTGTTTTTTTTTGTCCTCTTCTCTCTGAGCTTCTAAAACTGGTTGAAACTTTGTGCTAACATTTTTTTTTTTTTTTTCTCTATTAGTCATCAGACCGTCCACGAATAAGGTACCCAAGGTTCATTGGATTGTTGTCCAGGTGAGTTCTGTCATTGAGCCCGAAAATAAAATTGCGCAATCTTGTCTAAGAGCCGGCAAAATGATGATCGGGTGTTCTGTGTCATGTCCTGTTCCTGGGTGAGGAGATGGGAGCTTTTCATGAAGTGATTTTCGGTCCCACACTTTTTATTTATTTTAGATTTTGGGCTTTGAGAATTAGATTATAAATTTGTCGCACGTTTTGTGTCCCATACTATTCAGATTTGAAGAAGAAATTTGGCATATTTGATATATTATTTTTTTTAAAATAGAAGTGCTATTCTTTTTCAGATATTGATTTTTTAAGTGGTATCGCTATAGCAAATAGTATTGATTGGATAGTGGATCAGTGGTGGGCATTAATGCAGCAGCCTGATCATTTCAGCCGGTCCTTAATAACACCAATCTACAAAATTCAGATTAAAGAGAACCTGTTGTCAGATTTTACTCATTAAAATACTACCCCTTCCAAGTAGAGTATGAAATTTCCATTATAGAATTCCGTCTTGTTATTTCCTATTGCCTCCATTTTTATTGTTCATGAGCAATGAGCAGAGAAGGAGAAGAGTTCATATGCGCCTGAGATAAGGTGAGAGGCTGGAGGCAAAAGCTGCAACTCAGAAGAGCCGTTCTAGGCAATAGATACGTGCTTGGTGTCATGTAAAGATGAGAATCTTTAAAATTTATGCCAGGAGCATGTTTCTTGGTTGCTTTGGAACTGAAGATGAGGTGCTGGAATTGACACATTCCTTGGCAGTCATTAATGTGACTCCTCTCAGAAAATATGACTATATTCTGCTGATTTGCAGAGATTTGGTGATTTTAATAAGTAAAATGACCGTGAGAGCCTCACATAAGGGGAATTCTAGAAAGGAACCTTCATAACTTCCCTGATGTGGGCTCAGGGAATGGGTTTTAAAATGCAAGGAAGACTAAAACGACCACAGAAACTTAGAACTGTGCAGGCAGGGGCCGTGCGTAAATTAAAAGGTAAGGGAAGACGAAGGCGCTTGGGCAGTCAGTCTTACAAGTTAAATATTTTGTTAATATAAAGATTGCAAGAAGAAGTGTCTAAAAACAGCCCCCCCCCCCCCCCTCCCCACGGGCCAGTGCCGGTTGCGGTTTAGTTCTCACATTAAAAGAAGATGAGGACAGCTGACCAATCTTGACATGTGCGATTGCACTAAAAACGCTTGTCATGGGTGGGATAGTGGATGTGTTTCCCCACACAATCTGTCACCTCCATGTTTTTTAATGGTGCATAGAGAAGAGCCGCTCCAATGTCGCCATAACACACTTATACCAAATGTAATAGTAAATTACTTCCATACCAACAACAAAATTGAAGCGCACCAGCCCCCGGTATCGGTGTTTGTTGTATCTATTATTCATCCCTGCCCTTCACCCTTAGCCATGGGACTGTTATGGATCTTTGCATTACGGGAATGCTTTCAGCATTTGGAGCCCATCCCGTTCAAGCTTTGCCTCAAAATAAATAAATGTGCTTTGTCCTGACGCCTAATAAGATTTTAAGTTCTGGCAGGATTGGACTTAGAAACCTTGAGAGCGCCTGCTCGCTAGCAACGAGGGCCTTTCTGAAGAGCGCTTAATAATGCCACTCCGAGCGAGACCGACCGAAAAAAACCTTTTTTTTTTTGGTCACCTTTTTTGTTTTTTTTTCCATTTTTTCTCAGAACTGGAAATAAAATAAATGATGGCGGCCGCCCTTATTGTGTCCTGGCGGAGGGACGAAGGCAGCGGAGTATGTGAACACGGGGATATATTAGATGGTAAATCAGTGATGTGTCTGCCCTGCACGCACCTTCAGTCCCACGGCTCAATCCACTATACTTGTGTGTACGCGTCCTTCCGGTTGTTACTGCTCACGCCTCAGAATCAATTGGTGCTGTTTATCATAGAAGAAATCTATTATTATAAAGGAAAGGAGTAAGCCACGACTAACAACTTCCAGTGCCCCCATTAGTGGGTCCATACATTATGAGGTGCGGGACGTCACATTGTGTACACTGCCGCGTAACACGCGCCCCCAGTACTATACTGGCAGCTAAGTCCCCCATGGCACCGCCACACAGCAAACAGCGGACGCCATGCGTACTGCACCATGTGAACAGGTCCTAAAAAAAGAAACCTGTCACCATATTTTAATTCAGAGAGGCACATCTGCTCAGTCGGGGGGGTCCCCCAAAACATTTACACCTCTCTGTGGACCTTGCTTCTATTGCAGATGCTGTGTGACCAGGGTGACCTTTGCTCCTAACATTGGCCAACTACCATGTATGGATCTGATACGATGATTAGAAGCTTTAACCTGTTCTCTTTTCCCTTCTCTGGACTGTACTATTAAATCATCCATGGAGGATTGATTGATTTTCATGTGATCGGATTACAAAACGACGTTTTTGAGACTTGCACAAGGACAGGCTTAGAGATGTCAACCAAGGTCTATGTGCAGGGCTGCATTGGACTCAATAAAAACCACACCTAGGCACATGCAGCGGAAGTGCTGGTTGCCAGGAAAAAAAAAATAACATGAGGACCAAATTAAACTATTCCAACATTTGGGGAGGGAGAGCCAGAATCGGGACCGACCACATCCACCACATCCAGGTGACGGGGTTCTAGAAAAGTGGGGCCCACAAAATAAAAAGTTCATGACCAGTCAGTCAGTAAGAAAGCTCCCTTAGTAATGCGTAAAACAAAACTGTATATGGGAGAGAGTTTATAGGAGATAGATGATGCGGACATCTATGATGGGGCTCAGTGGTTAAGCAATAAAGCTTGATAACATATGCCAAAGAGTTGTATGTTTCTCTTGGGGTTGGTGGGGTTTCTCTGGGTCCTCCCGGTTTCTTCCATACTCCAAAACGCTTAACTGGTAGAGTTGAACGAGATCTGTGAGCCCCATGTGGACAGTGACTGCGTTAATCTGTGTGCGCTTATAATTAAAGAATTATTAATTATATGATAGAAGATACATATGAAAGATAGAGATTCTAGATGCAGAACTATAAAGTAGATGATATATACAGTAGATGGTATATGAGAGGAGGAAAATTACAGTAAGAAGAGAAGATGATTAAACAACAGAGAAAAAGGAATATATAAATGGTCAGATTATACATGAGATAAACTTGACACATAGATGATAAGCATTTCACCAGGAATTCAACCCAAAGGGTATTAACCCTTTCAAGCTATCCCCCTCACCCTGGCTGGACTGTGACCATTGCTCTTCACACAGCGTCCTCTCTATGCTACACAGACCCCAACTTTTTGATGGATGGTTAATAACCTAGCAGCGCCTGAACACCGATCTGTCTCTCCGCACCTGCTCCCCCACTCTCATGAATTTCTTCAGCATTAGCAAAGGAGTCGTTGGGGGGATTAGGTGGGAGGGGGGGGGATAGTTGACTGCGTGCCGCAGCTCCCCGCCTCCACGACCTGCGTGCCGAAGCTCCCCGCTCCACGACTGCGTGCCGCACCAGCGCCCCGCCTCCACGACTGCAAAAACGCGGCATCAATCAGTCTTTTTTTTAGAATGAAAGGTGGCTCTAATGTCATGGATGAGGGCCATCAGGGGAACATTTAGCCGTCTTCTAGTCTCTTTATCAGAACTCTGCTGGCACTGTCTTACTAATAACCTAATGTTTCTATCATGTACCCTTGGTAGGTGTTTTTAACAATCCATTATGCGCCTCTGGTTGACTCTCTGGCGGATGTCATCTGAAGGCGACCTCTCTGTGTTTTCATCGCAACCAGAACATGATGGTGCAACGAGTTCCGTAGTGGAAACCCAATCGTTCTGTAGCAGTTGTGTGGAAAAAAGCATTAAAGTTTTGGATAAGGGCAGGGCTCTGACCATATGTGCTCGTAGGTTGTATTTATATCGCAGGTTTGTCATTGACCTGCCTGACTTCCAATATCCTCTCAAAATGCTTTCTTGGTAGTGAGCAGGAAGTCTCTGCCGTAAGATGGATGAATATGTTATCTTCATTTTATTTAATCCTGTCATTTCACCACTCCACATTAATTTACAGTAAATGTAAAAATTGTATTAAGGAATCAAAAGGGCACAGAGGCCCAAGCTTTGTTTAGAGTTGCCGGAGAGAGTTGTATTATGGCACCATATGCGTAGTTGCAGTAAGGGAAACGGCACAGACGATTGCGGTTGTATTCTATTTCAAATCTCTCTATAGCAGAACAGAGACCCTGATCTTCAGAATACGACGACCCATCTCTATTGGACATGCGTTTAGTTCTTGTAGATCTGCCTACAGTGACAATCGTCACATGTATTTTGTTTGATACTTCAAAGTCAACATCATATAATCTTAAATGTGGAGAGATTTGCAAGACACAAAAAGTAAAAAAAAAATAAAAAAACAAGTGGGGGTGGGGGTGGTACCCTCGAAGACAAGATTCTTAATATCACTCAAGATCCAAAATAACACAATCTCCAATTAACTGTTAACAAAATACAGTTTGAATTATATCTGTGAAATTGCATTGTATCGATCAATCTCGCGAGTACACATTTTCTGTTGCATTCGGGACCCGACTGTAAATCAGAATTTTAGGGTCAGGTAGGAAAGATTATTCATCTATCTGACGATGCACTAGCTCCTCTCTGACTCAGCCCTCCCCCTGCATTCAAGATGAGCTTCCACACACAGACTTCTGCCGGGGGGAAGGAAGCTCCACAAACTCTACAAGCTACAGGCAGATAAAGGTCTTTATCCAGGGAGAAATGCACAGCAAAGCTGATAGGATTTATGCAGTGCTGAATGGAATGTGTGTTGCATCCAAGAGACTCTCATCTCTCATTGTTGGATTCTGTCTCAATTCTTCTTGTTCTTGCCCACACTCTGCCAATTTTATCAGTTTTATTGCCCGTGATAGCTCCGATCACTCAGTGAGGATGTGGTAGGGTAAAAATTCCCCAAAGTAGGGTTAAAAATAATCTTAATGTGTAAACATTAAAATTTGAGAATTTCAGTTCATGGGCAAACCCCCCCTTTAAGATCCTTTGTCTGACATCTCCAAAAATATGCATTACACGATATACTTGAGTAAAGCCGGAGAGTAGAAAGCATGAGTCCTAGCTGCCCCCAGTAATCAGCCTTGCCCCCCAAGCATGCGGCCCCACCAGTCCCTGCCTATAAGAAAAATAAAAGTGCACTCACCAGAAAAACGACCACAAACCAAAGGTAGGTGAAGTTTTGTAGTTAAAATGATGGTCATGAAGTACCAATCGAGATGACCCAATCGGTACGGGGTGCCGTCGCTCAAAGCCTGTGCCGGAGCAAGAAACATCGTTGGACAGAGGAAG
This sequence comes from Engystomops pustulosus, assembly GCA_019512145.1. Classification (NCBI taxonomy): domain Eukaryota; kingdom Metazoa; phylum Chordata; class Amphibia; order Anura; family Leptodactylidae; genus Engystomops; species Engystomops pustulosus. The sequence continues at coordinate 26,382,899 of CM033648.1, read as the reverse complement.
CACCTCCCCGGTGGGGGGTATGGGGACGTCATAAGGCGAGTACCAGTTGAGTAAGGGTTTTTCAGCACAATTTTGTGACTGAAAGAAGAAAGAAAACGGCTTATCTCGAGTATACACGGCTATATTCCAAGTACAGTGACCCTGGGAATGGAATTCTGGATAATGTCCCAATTTTTCATCAGTTTTGGCCACGCAAGAAAAATTTTGATAAAAGTGATTAAAAGGTTTGTTGTTACAGTCCCCAAAATGATAACTTTCAAACTCCAAAACCCGAAGAATAAAAAGGTAGATTTTGTCAGGAAATGGTCTATACGGCACAAAAACTAAAAATTCTCAAAAGATTTCTTGTTTAAATGCCTAACTATATAAATTTGAATACAAAGCTGCTAAGAAAATGGTTGCAACAGTGTTTTATTGTAATTAACTGCATTTGGATATTTTTTTTTTTTGGTCCCTGGTTACCAAGACTATTCATGGGAATTATTAAATACTGACCTAAGACAGTGGTGGGAACCTATGGCAGAGGATTGTCCTCTCTGTGGACCCAGGCCTTCACCCCAGCACACAGTTGACCTGACAATGCATCCTCTCCAGTGTCCCATCCTTGGCTTCTCTAGAATACTGGACACGCCGGTGGGGGACAGAGGTGGATTATCTTGGGGACTTCCAAGTTCGGGATACCTGGATGGGGCTATGATTATCTCCATTTCTCCACTTTCTATGTATTGGTGCCTCAAGACGCTTGATACGATTTAAGCTGTTGAAAGGACCAGAGAAGTAAAAATCTAACTTACTACTTAATTGCTATGTTGGAACTTTTACGATACATAAGTGGGATTCGGTTGTAGTCATGCACTCTAAAAAGTGCCACCAGTGCTGGCACTGGAAAGTACAGTGTCTCCCTACAGGTAACAAGCCCTTTACAGAGCTGTAAATGGAATATAGTGGAGCATTCATTGTGGTTTTGGAAGCGGGGAAAGTGAAAAAAAAGAAATGCAAAATAAAACCTCTCCTTCAGGGCTAAAATAATCGGAAAGCTGCTGCAGACCAAAAAAATATTGGGAGATCATTTCGATACAAAGTGATTTTTTTTTTTTGGGTTGGCATGTTATTGGTTACAGAGTTTAAAAATACACATTTTGTTTATTTTCCATGGGGGACGTGTATCACTCTATGTTTTTTTTTTTTTTGTTTTTTGTTTTTTTGTTTGTGTTGGTGCAGTTTTTTAGACTTTTTAGGTTGCAGATCCAGTTAGTGCACCAAAAGTTAGCTGCCTCCAGGATGTTAATGCAGTGGCCGGATATCTTTGTAGCCCAGATGTTTTGTTAACTTGTGAGGGACCTTTTGGGTATCTGAAATGGGCCATTCTTGCACCTAATAAGTCCCAAAAAAAACAGATGATGATAGACCCTTACGTAAGTAGGCCGACTTCAGGAAACGTGAAAAAGTGGGAGTCTAAATAAAAACTACGAATACACTCAAGCCACTTATTGGTACCATGCTAGTAAACGGGTTTTGGGACCCCCTTTTGCCTTCAGAACTGCCTTCAGCTTGTGGCCATAGATTCAACAAGGTGCTTGGAAGCACTCCTCAGAGATTTTTGGTCCATATTGACATGATGGCATCAACAGTTGCCGCCGAGTGTCGGCTGCACCTCCTGATGCGAATCTCCCGTTTCCACCACATCCCAAAGATGCTCTATGGATTGAAGGATCTGGTGATGTGGAGGCTTTGAGTACAGTGACCTCATTTGTCATGTTCAAGAAAAGCAGTCTGAGAATGATTCCAGCTTTATGACATGGGCATTATACTGCTGAAAGTAGGCCATCAGATGTTACAGGGTACATTGTGCTAATAAAGTGGATGGACATGGTCAGCAACCTAATCAGGTAGGCTGTGGCGTGCTGTGGCCAGGCTGTGGCCAATGGTCCAAGGGCCCAAAGAGTGCCAAGAAAATATCCCCACACCATGACACCACCACCCACCAGCCTGAACGTATTACAAGGCAGGATTGGATCCATGCTTTCAAGTTGTTGACGCAAATTTCTGACCCTACCATCCGAATGTCGCAGCAGAAATCGAGACTCATCAGACCAGGCAACGTTTTCAATCTTGTCTACTGTCCCAAGTTCAGATGAGCTTGTGCAAAATTGTAGCCTCAGTTGTCTGTTCTTAGCTGAAAGGAGTGGCACCGGGGTGGTCTTCTGATGCTGTAGCCCATCTGCCGCAAAGTTCGACTACTGGGCATTCAGAGATGCTCTTCTGCCTACATTGGTTTGTAACGGGGGGGGCGATTGGAGTCACTTGTTGCATTTCTATAGCTCAAACCAGTCTGCCCATTCTACTATGACCCTTGGCATCAACAAGGCATTTCCGCCCCACAGAACTGCCTCTCACTGGATGTTTTTTTTTTCGGACCCTCTCTGTAAACCCTAGAGATGGTTGTGGTGAAAATCCCAGTAGATCAGCAGTTTCTGAAAACTCAGACCAGCCCTTCTGGCACCAACAACCATGCCACGTCAAAGGCACTCAAAATACTGTATGCAAATGAGGCTGAGGGGCTTCAGGCTTCATTAATACCTATGGAGCATGGAGCCCCTCAGGCTCATTTGCATACAGTCCTTCATCCTGGTGGTAGATGCCAGAATAGACTGATTACTTGCACATTGCAGTCTGCGCAGTGACCACTAGGTGGCAGTAGTGGACTGCATTAAGGACCTGTTTTATTTCGGTGTGTTCATGAGATTGGTACCCGGTATCTACCACAGAAGTATTACAACATTTCCTTTATGTTAAATGTTCATATGAAGTATTAATCAGAAATGATCATCTATGACCATGAGAACCATCGCCCAAGAGTCGCACATTACTGTAGCTTGGAACTAGCCAGGATGTTCTCAGAAGATCCTAGACCATAGATATCTATGCCTGACGTTACTTTTATTCCATAGTACACAAAGTCTCTTACTGTGTCTTTCATTTCTTGGGAAGATATGTTTTTCTTAGAAATGCAAATTAATTCACTTTTAATATTTCAAAGGAAGTCTACCATGAAAACCCATCCTGATAAACCAGGGACACTTACTCATAGACCCAGGCACCGGGAGTGTGGTAATCTTCTTATATTTGTTATCCATGACCTACATAGAACATGCACCCGTTTATTGGGAATATAAAATAATAAATTCTTAAGGCAAATGCATATTTGCAGGTTCATTAGTAATATTGTAGGATCTTTTTATTTTTCATTGTGTGCACTTTTTAAAGAACTTAAGAAGTTTAATTCTGTGGCATAAAAAGTCATAATTTGGTGTTCTGCATTACGCAGATGAACTTGTGAAGCTGCAGCATGGAGGGGTTCTGGTATATATCCTCAGAGCCCTCCTGGCTCTTAATTTAAAAGTTGCTTTTAGAGGGAAGGAGGCCATGAATAACAAATATACAGTATATACTTGAATATAAGCCAAGCCCCCTAATTTTACCACCAAAAAAAAAAAAAAGGGAAATCCTATTGACTCGAGTATAAGCCGAGGGTGGAAAATGTATTGGTCACAGCCTTCCAGTGTATAGCCAGCCTGCCCCCAGTAGTACATAGCCAGCAAGCCCCCAGTAGTATACAGCTTTCCCAGCACTTTAAAAAACAAAAAAAACAAAACATACTCTCATTCAGGTGGTCCCGATGTTCGGAGCGGCTCTTCTTCTGTCTTCTCCGCGATGCTCCTGTCCCCGCGGCCATGCACTCTGCCGGCTGGGGCACACTATGACACGGCCGTGTCTCTACCGGCTGTTACAGAAGACCGAAGAGGAGCCGCGCCGGAAGGAAGTATGTAAGTTTTTATTTTTTTTTTTTTGTGCTGAAAAACTTGGCTTAAACTTGAGTATATATGGTAAGAAGATTACCACAGTCACGGTGCCTGGATCTACAAGTAAGTGTCCCTGGTTTATCATGAAGGATTTTAAAGGTAGATTTCCTTTAAGCAAGGCAATGAATGGTGCGAGTTTAGGTCATTAGATCCATCCGTATCGGAGACACTTGGCTGTCATGAAAGTGCAAATCTGTGCATTGAATATCCCAATGTGAAACTTATCATGAATGAGACGCTGAAGGATGCATAAAGTCTTACCTGTGCATTAAAGGTCTGTCTCTTCCACTCTCGGCAGAGGTAACAAGTGCCGTGTGATGTGGGCCGCTTACTATAACTGGCAGTGGCCTGCATTGTGTTTCTCACTGGAGGTCTATTTCAATGGGAATCTATCAGCAGTTTTTCAAGTCCCTAAAGTTGTACATGTCTGTATGCAGCTGAGGTTTAGGCTGCGTTCACATGCTGCTTTTCAATTGCTTTTGAAACGCCTTTCAAAGACAGCGAGGAGGAGCTTGTCCCGATCACCGTGTGTTTTACATTGTTCACCAGCAAAACATGTGGCGCTCATTTCTAATCCCAAGCACATCTAAACACATCTGCAATCATCTTAAATTGTGCTTCTAGACACAATTCACACGCAGTGTGTGAACACACCCTAAGTCAGTTGGAAAAAAACGATTGGCAGATTTGGGGTCCTACCGAAGGATTGGCTCAGCTTGGTAACCTTAAAGGAGTCTATGGCCTCCATTACAGCACAAGGTTTGGCGGCCATGGTTCCAGAAGAGAAAACCGTCCTATATCCACTATAGCGCCTCTTTACTAAGCTTTTCCAGAGTCCAGGGAAGATTTGCGAGTCCTAAGTAATGAGAACTCGGTAGATTGTAGAATTATTGAATAGAATTTATAATGCTTGTAAAGTAGACAGAAGTCATTCTTCTATGTGTGATATGCTGCACTCATGTCTTTCATGTGTAGATTGCCGGGCTCCTCCATATTTGAAGGGTAAATGCTGTGTATATGATAAATGGGAAGGAGCCCTGCTAGTTATTATAGATGAGCGCTCCCAATGGTGTCCCTGTCGCCCCTCGTGGCCGTGGGAAGTTGCTGGATTGGCTGTTCGGCCGGCAATATGTCAGAGTCAGGCAGTTGAACCTGAACACCAAACCCGACCATTGGGTCCGTTCATCTCTACTAGTGATACTGATGCTTAAATGACCCAGGTTCTGAACATAATTTTCTATTTCTTGCCCTCTCTTCACTGGTGATCCCTATGTGCCATATCGCAGTGTCATGTAAGTTTGCTTACCATTTACCATTGCTTTACTGTGCATGTGTCTCAATAAGAAGCTTGCATGAAGTCAGACATGTTGGTGGTGGGCATCACAAGATGAGCTGGTGGTCACTTGTGGCTCATAGCGTCTCCCACTCATAACCGGATCAATTAGTTTGAGAGTGAAGATGTGTAAATTGGGTCACAATCGGGTTTCCATTACAAGAACACAAACCCATACCATACCATCCATTACATTGTGAAACCACTAAAACATAATAAAGCAGGGGTTCAGATGAGGGGCGTTTACGTTTCGGTAATCGCTCATCACGTGAGGGGTAAAATCCAATCTCTTCATTTAATGGGTCACGATAATTGGTTGATTATATCGATTTTGTTGCTGAATTTAAATTAATTTGAAGCGTAATGAAACAGTTTGATGCAATTTTTATTATCTCAGAAATTAAGAGCTGGTGATAATAGTAGTCTTTATAATATAATAAAAAGTAATGCAGCCTTTTTGTTCTATTGCTCTTTCTCCTCCAGTGAGCAGTGTGCTTTAGAGAGATCAGGAGGCTATTGATCTGTTGCATTTGTTTAATAGAATAACTTTGCCTATTATCTGAGTATTTATGTCCAGCAGCTTCTTTTCTGTTATCCTCAGTTTTCCCTATCCCTGCAGTAGCTGTTTTCACAGGCTTTGCTGATAATACCTGTGAGACCATGCTTTGTGTACATAAAGTATACCGTTAGAGGGGACGAAGCTGCTCCTTCCTTCTCAATCTGGAGGGTGAAGGGGAGGTCTTGTGATGCTCTGTGCGTAGCTACCAGGAGAGCTTCGTGTTAGCAGATCTGTTGTTTCAGAAGTCTCTTACACAGGATAGTAGTTTCTGGACATTATCTGCACAGCAGGGATGCTGTTAATCCTTAGTACTCACAAAGCACATACTATACACTTTATACAACTATTTCACTGGGTTTATTGGTAGAAATCTGGATGTACTGCTAAATGAGTTAGCGAACACAAGACCTCACACTGTGGCCATCATAAATTTGGCTTAGCTTCAGGGCAAAGATGGGAAGAGGTTAGTCTCCGCCCAATTCACTGCTGCTGAGGAAGATTTCTGACAATGGATCACAACAAAAAGATACCATAACTCTGTAAAGAAAAGAGCAAGCCGCTTAAAATGGGCATCATTCTGTTTGTTTTTTAAAGAGGGTGTCACAGATAACAATTTGGTAAAAATCATTGTGAAATCGGAGTTATACTTTTTAACCCTCTCCTTATTTAGATGATATTTCCCTTGATGATTCCGCTCTCTGAGGGACTGTCTGTAAGGAGTAAAGTCATTAGACACTATATCAGGTTTCTTTATCTCTCAGCTGTCAGTGCACACAGGACAGAAAGCTGATTTACCCAAGCTGCTTAAATAAAGAAGAAAGGCAGGGGAAAAGAAGGGCACAGCAACGTATTTCTATAATAAAATTACAAGGTTTACTATTCCCATCTGCAACATTCATTTATAAAATTCTGTTGACATTTTAGTTGCAATGAAATGTGGCAAATAACAAATTACCGGTGATGTACAAATACTATTACTGTGCTTTACCAGCTCCAGATGTCCACCACTGCAGACTACATGTAATTGGTGCTATGCAAAAGATGTAATTCCTAATCTATTCTCATAGATTTTTCTGTGTTCTTTGACAAATGCTAACTCTTGAATAAATGTTTACTAACCAAACTTAGAAATAGAGACTAACTTACCTACTAACATATCTGTCTGTACGTCTGTCATTATTAATGAAATATGGCTGCCCCATATTATAGGGCTGCAACATTGCCGAATTTTAAAATTGATTTAAATTTAAGCTATGGTTGGAATATTTTGTTTGCTACCTGTACTAGTACACGGCAGGACCACTGGAGTAGACAAATCTATTGCCATGTTGTATGGACTGGTTTCCCGATCAGCCAGTTTAGTTTTTCTCTATTCGTGGTGGGACCATCTGACATATGATCCCATGGACAATCGATAATCCACGTTGTGGCCAACAATTCTCTTGTGTGTGACACCTGACAGCCGTAAATCCGTGAAGCCGTGAAGCCGTGAATGACAGCCGTGAATACCTTGAATCCTTTTTGGTTTTAAACATGTATTACTATATACTAAGGCCTTAAGGCAGGGGTCCCCAAACTTTTTACATAGGGGGCCGTTCACTGTCCCTCTGAGACCGTTGGAGGGCCGAACTAAAGTTTAAAAATAAATAGCGGTACATGTGACTGCATCCGTAATCCACTGGGCCCCCCCTCAATTAATTATTTAATATAGTGCACTCCCTTGTGAACTATTTTTATGTATTGGTCCAATTAATTAATTAGTCAATTAATTATTAAGTATACTGGCACCCCTCTCCATTAATTATTGAATAATGCTCCCCCCCATTAATTACTAGACTGCCCTTCATAATTATTTCTTATGCCCCCCACCATTAATTAATTACTATGCTGCCCCACACCTTTTATTTCCTATGCTGCCTTCATAAGTAATTATTTCCTATTCTGCCCCTAATAATTATTTCCTATACTGCCCCTCATAACTAATTATTTCCTATGCAAGGGGTGCGCTGCCGCGAGATGACGTAATCACGTGGCCGCGCATCCTAGTTCATGGAGCGATGTGCGCCGTGGTTGTCTTCCGGCCACATACAGCACTGTACAGTGACGGGCAGGAGCTTCATGTCCGGATGGACGGAAGCCCCTGCCTGACTGTCGAAGGCCGCAAGGCCCCGGTGCTGGCGCTTCAAGCGTCGGGGGGCCGGTTAGAAACGGTCCGCGGGCCGTAGTTTGGGGACCCCTGCCTTAAGGGGGTTTTCCCACAAAGCAAAGTTAGGAAGCAGTGCCGAGACCCCTGTAGATTGCGAAAATGAGGGGTCCGTCGCAGCGCTCACCGATCTCCGTCAGCTCCATAGAAATTAATGGAGCAGAACGGTCATGCGTGGCCATCCGCTCCATTAATATTTTCCTCACACAACAGCGTATCCTTGGCATTGGTGTTTAGGATACTAGAGCGATAGAAAACTAACAGCATTACAACAGAAAAACCTAAAAAAAAAATTATATTTGGCGTAAACTGCCCCATTGTATTTGGGTGCAGTACGTGTAATGTATATCTGTCACATACCTGCACCGTCTTTTCCCTCCCTTCAAGCTGTTTACTCTGTTTAATTGCCAATAACGGGCACATTACTAAACATAGATTTACTAGCCCTCGCCTCGCTGTGGCAGCCATAACATTTTTTGTAATTGGAGGAAGCAAATAAAAAAAAGGAAATATTGTTACACATTTATGGCATAAGCAATAATCGTTAAAAACGCTGCTGAGTTTACAAATATACAGGCTTTACCCTAATTTAGCTTAATGGACACAGACCTCTCAAGGTCATCGGCTTGTTGTATAATTATACTTAATGCATTGCTTGTGCTTCTCTCTTATAGTAACCTGTGCCTGTTTTTTTCATGTTGTTATTTTTAGTTAACAACCAGCCCATGTTGCACTATATTAGGGATAAAACCGCCGTGCCGTATTTTTCCAACCTGGTCTGGTTCATTGGAATTCACGTCATTGAGCTGGATAAGTGTGTCCAGACTGATGAAGAGTAAGTACTTGTTTTACTTTGTGTAGTGTGTAAATTGTGTATCATGATACCTTTTATTAAACTATTGGTTTCCAGGAATGCTTTTTCTTTGACCTCAAACTTAAAGGGATTGGACACTTTACAATAAATCTCTTCCATAAAGACATACTTCTGCATGTAAATGTACCTGTAGCTTTGCCACCATTGAGAGCTTTAGCCTCTGCCTGTTCTCACTATGTTGCCCTCTGCATATACACACAGCTTCCTCTCTCACTTGTCTATGACGTCACCCAGTGCGTCTCTGTGCGTCTTGCTAACAGGCACAGGAAAAGGGAAGGGGGCAGGATGTGCCATACTTGTGCTGCTGCAGCTTCTCCTATTCAGCGGAGCAAAGACATGTAAACAAAGAAGCACAAGAGTCTGCAGACAGCACAAAGGCCCCTTTCACACATAAGTATGCATGCCTGGTTCAGAACCCGAGTATGGCACACAGCCGGCTGGAGAAGGGGAGGGAGTGAGTGGTCCATAGTATCTTGGAATATACTTAGTCAGTCGGGTAAGTCACCTGAATTTACTGTATACTATGGGGTTCTCAATAAAATGGAAATTCTTGTTGCATATGGAAAAGAGCTCCCGGGGGATACAAACACTTGGGCCTCTTTCACACAGTCAGTATTTTTGTAGTATTTAGAACTTTTAGTATTAAGAACTTTTTAATAAATTATTTACCAATGTACATTTATTATTATCCCCCCCCCCCCCCCCCTACAATGACTTCATGTTTTTTGTAATGTGTGTAAAGTGGCCATTAACTTAACAGAAATAATGGGTGTGAAGGTGGACATAGGTCATCTTCATTGTCCATATCCGCATCCAGAAATTCCAACTCTTAGCATCCTTATGGTGCTGGTTTATTCTAGTTCCGGCACATTTGGAATATTTTCTTTATTCCGTGCCATTCCTGAGCAATCGGAAGCACTACCCAGAAACCCATGAAACTAATGTAACGCTGATTTTTGGAGAATAGAGGGGGCTAAAGAAAGAATTCTCCAAAATTATTTCAGAGACTATCAAAAGGATGTAACGTTGGAATGAACTTGATCTCTTGGTATTGATATTCTGTCATTACTCCATCTTCCCGGTTACCTCCGTCATGTTCCTCGGCCTCTAATTCATTGTGTGAGGATTTAGTGTCTTACGTGCAGCGCGCTCCATCAGACCGGCATAAGTAACAGTAAACTCTGTGCGGATTACACTATGCAGACTATAGAAATGCTGGCTCGGCACATTCCCCCCCTTCCAGCACTTTTATTGCCGGCCGTGTTTATGTATCGCCGGATTGATCATTAACATTCTCCAAAATTGCCGAGTTGCAGAATGAAGATTTATCAATGAGCCCCATGTGAAGACGCTCGGAGATGCCTGGGCTGCAGCCAAGATTTAGATCGTTCTCGCCATCATGTAGTTTTTTTTCCCTTTATAAACAAGTGCTTAATCCTGATGCCTTTAATCTGGTCCATTCTGAATGATCCTGTGACTGCCTCTTAATTGGATTGCATGAATTATTCACAGCTTCCTCGGCATGGCCGGCCCCCGCAGCAGCCTTCTCATGTACTAATTGAAGCCCTGCTTGTTGTACTTGAGTGATTGGAGTGGTAGCGTAATCCATATTCTGAAACAATCCATTAAAGTGATTGTAATTTGGCTAAATTAATAGGCCACATTCCTGCGTGGGGAAGGAGGGCAGCGGAGGATGCGCGGCTGCCGCTGGAGTGTCATTTGGCATTTATAACCTCATCACAGCAGATCCCTGGGAGACTACAGGTGTAGTGCCAGAACCATTACCCAATAAATAATGGTGGGAAAAACTGGCCTTAAATGGGATTATTCATTTTAACCCCTTAATGACCAGGCCTTTCTGCAATTTCAAACATTTTTGGGGCTCTCAGCAAAAAAGCATTTTATTTAGTTTTCTCCCATGCTTCAATAACATTATATTATTTTTTTCGTAATGTGCCATTCTTAGATGGGGAAAAAAAAAGGTTTAATGTTTACCATACAGTTAAAAATGCTAAATTTCTGTAATTTAATGTGATTAAGAAGACACTCTGCGTGTACTAGTTTTCTTTTACTGATTTGAGTAAAAAAAACATCTTTTTTTTTTTCTTTTTGTATCAATCCTAGTCATTTATCATAGTGAGGTCTCTTTTGTTGTTTCTTATTCGTATCCTGTGTTTTTTGTTTGTTTTAATTCCTGAATCAAAGGAACTTTATTAGGACCTTTTTGGAGGTAGGAAGTACTGTACTAGAATGGCAATTTTTAAAAATGTGTTATGCCCTTTACAGTAGGAATGTTTATAAATTACGGTAATATTCTCTAAGCCAAGGTCATGCAACATTTTTTGACTATTTTATTACTTATTGGGGGAAATTTTGTGTTTTTTTTAAATTTTTACCTTAATACCTTTTACCTTGATACCTTAATTACCATAAAATTATTTTGTTTTGTTTTATTGACCGTCCCACTTGGGAATTCTTCACTTCTGTAGCATATTATAGCCAGTCAGCCTAAAAGGCTTCCGTAGTTGCCCTCCCCGTGCATTGCGGCAGGCCATGGGGGTAAAGGAGGGTTCCTTTTTTTTTTTTTCTCGCTCGGTCTACAGGGAGGTTCAGTGGTCAAGTGTGAATAAAGGCATGTAAGGATTTAGGCCAGCTGTTGAATCGGTGGTGTGTGTTTTTAAATTTGGGATTATTTTTATTAGCATGGATTTCTTTCAAAACATGTAACAATTTTCATTATCTTACCACAAAAGTGTCTAAACTATAAGAGTGGTGTAGTGTTAATAGGTTTTTATGTTGAATGCGAGCTGTTCTTCATAGCCAGAATGATTGTGAATGCTGCAGTCTTGGGTTGTGTATCTACATCTTGCATGGTGGCTGTGCCGCATCCTTGTCTGCTCATGTCCTATCCATGTTATTTTCTAGACATAAGAATCGAGGAAGTCTGAGTAACTTGGTGTCGCAGCATCTGGACCATCTGAATTATCTCAATGATATTCTCATTATCAACTGCGAGTTTCTGAATGATGTGCTGACCGATCATCTACTGAACAGATTACTACTGCCCCTCTATGTGTACTCACTGGTGAACCAGGACCAGGTAATTGCTCCGCTTTATAGGTATGTGTTGTATTAGGCCCACTCCAGACTTGCATTTCTCCTTTTTTTTTTTTTTTTTTTTGGTCTGGCTTTTAAGTCTTTTGTTGCACACTGTGAATCTGCACACAGAGGGGCTCTGGTAACACCCGCAGGAACCCTTCTGGCTCCCAAGCATAATTTTAAAAGTTGCTTTTAGAAGGAAGGAGATGATGGGCAACAAATATTGGAAGATTACCACACTCACGGTGCCTGGATCTATGGATAAGTGTCCCTGGTTTATCCATGCTTGGAATGGAATGCAGGCTTATATGATAAGTACCTTTTTGTTGAGAGTAGGGCCCTCACTGTCCCCATGATTTGTAAAGTTCTGCGGATTATAAACTATCAACCATATAAACTCTGAATATTATGAGGCTATATAAATACATTTTCTAATTATTTATTAACTTATTGCCATAAAAAGGTGCATGGGCCATTTAACGCCAATCTTCAGATTTTTCTTTCGTTCTTATTTGTGCAGCAAGAAACTGAAACGAAACCACCTGCAAATGTTCGTCAAATCTTTGCGCAGCTTCACACTGTACTGTGTTGTTTTTTTTTTTCCTCTTCTCTCTGAGGCTTATAAAACTGGATGAAAACTTTGTGCTAACATTTTATTTTTTTTTTCTCTATTTAGTCATCAGACCGTCCACGAATAAGTACCCAAGTTTCCTTGTACTTGTTGTCCCAGGTGAGTTCTGTCATTGAGCCAGAAAATAAAATTGCGCAATCTTGTTCTAAGAGCCGCGGCAAAATGATTATCGGGTGTTCTGTGTCATGTCCTGTTCCTGGTGAGGAGATGGGAGCTTTTCATGGAAGTGATTTTTCTGGTCCCACACTTTTTTTATTATTTTAGATTTTTGGCTTTTGAGAATTAGTTTAAATTTGTCGCACGTTTTGTGTCCCATACTATTACAAATTTTGAAGAAATTTTGCATATTTGATATATATATTTTTTTTAAATATATAATTGCTATTTTCTTTTTCAGATATTGATTATTTTAAGTGGTATAGCAATTAGTATTGATTTGTATAGTGGATCAGTTGGGCATTAATGCAGCAGCCTGATATATTTTCAGCCGGTCTTTAATAACAATCTACAAAATTCAGATTAAAGAGAACCTGTGTCCAGATTTTACTCATTAAACTACTACCCCTTCAAGTAGAGTATGAAATTTCCATTCTAGAATTCCGTCTTGTATTTCATAATTTGCCCATTTATTATTGTCATGCGACAATGAGCAGAGAAGAGTCATATTCGCCTGAGATAAGTTTAGAGGCTGTAGGCAAAGTGCAACTTCAGAAGGCCAGTTCTTGTGCATAGATACGTGCTTTGAGTGTCATGTTAAAGATGAGAATCTTTAAAATTATGCCAGGAGCATGTTTTTGGTGCTTTGGAACTGAAGATAGAGGTGCCTGAATTGACACATTCCTTGCAGTCTCTAAATGTGACTCATCTCAGGAAAATATGACTATATTCTGCTGATTTGCAGATGATTTTGGTGATTTTATAAGTAAATGAGTGAGAGCTCACATAAGGGGGAATTCTAGAAAGGACCCTTCATACCTTCCCTGAGGTGGGCTCAGTGTAATGGGGTAAAAATGCAAGGAAGACTACAAACGACCACAGAAACTTAGAACTTGCAGCAGGGGCGTGCGTAAATTAAAAGTCAGGGAAGACGAGAGGCGCTTGGGCATCGTCAGTTCTTACAAAGTTAATATTTTTGTTAATAAAGATGCAAGAAGTGTCTAAATAACAGCCCCCCCCCCCCCCCCCCCCGGGCCAGTTGCCGGTGCGGTTAGTTCTCACATTTTACAAAGAAGATGAGGACAGCTGACATCTTGACATGTGCGTTTGCACTAAAACGCTGTCCTGGGTGGGATAGTGGATGTGTTTCCCCCCCACACTCTGTACCTCCATGTTTTTTAATGTTGCATAGAGAAGAGCCGCTCCAATGTCGCCTACACACTTATACCAAATGTAATAGTAAATTCCTTCCATACACAACAAATTGCAGCGCACCAGATCCAGGTATCGGTGTATCTATTATTCATCCCTGCTCCTTCACCCTTAGCACATGGGACGTTATTGATCTTTGCATTACTGGAATGGCTTTCAGCATTTGGAGCCCATCCCGTTCAAAGCTTTGCCTCAAAATAAATAAATGTGCTTTGTCCTGACGCCCTATAAGCATTTTAAGTTTCTGCAGGATTTGACCTTAGAAACCTCTGAGAGCGCTCTGCTCGCTAGCAACCGAGGGCATTTCTGAAGATCCGCTTAATAATGCACTCCGAGGCGACCGAAAACCTTTTTACCTTCATTCTCAAGAAACAGAAATAAAATAAACTGCTGGCGGCGCCCTTATTGTGTCCTTGGCGGGAAGGCAGCGGAGTATGTGACACGGGATATATTAGGATGGTAAATCAGTGATGTGTCTGCCCTGCGCACCTTATTCCCCCGGCTCCATCCACTATTACTTGTGTGTCACCGCGTCCTTCCGTTGTTACTGCTCACGCCTCAGAATCAATTGGCTGCTGTTTAGTAATAGAAGAAATCTATTATTTATAAGGAAAGGAGTAAGCCCACTAACAACTTCAGTGCCCCCCTTAGTGGGTCCCTACACTATGAGGTGCGACGTCACATTGTGTACACTGCCGCTGTAACACAGCGCCCAGTACCTATACTGGCAGGCTAAGTCCCCCATGGCACCTGCAACACAGCAACAGCGGACGCCATGCAGTACTGCACCATGTGAACAGGTCCTAAAAAGAAACCTGTCACCATATTTTCATCAGAGGAGGCACATCCTGCTCAGTCGGCCCCAAACATTTACACCTCTCTGTGGACCTTGCTTCTATTCAGCATGCTGTGTGACCAGGGTGACCTTTAGCCTCCTAACATTGGCAAACTACCCCATGTATGGATATGATCACGATGATTAGAGCTTTACTCTGTGGACTTGTACTCAATCAAATCCTCCATGGAGGATGCTTTGATTTCATGTGATCGGATACAAACACGGTGTAGACTTTGCAAAAGTAACAGGACTTAAGATGATGTCACCCAGGTCTATGTGCAGGGCTACATTGGACTCAATAAACACACCTAGGCCAAATGCAGCGGAGTGCTGGTGCCAGGAAAAAAAATAAATGAGGACCAAATTCAAACTATTCCAACATTTGGGGAGAGCCAGATCTGGACCGCACATCCACACATTCAGGGCCGGTTCTAGACAAAGTGGGGCCCCGGCCAAAACTAAAAGTGGGGCCCCAAAATAAAACTATTTCATGACCAGTCAGTCAGTAAGAAGCTCCCTTTAGTATGGTAAAACAAAGTTTTATATAACAAAGTTTATAGGCGATAGATGATGCGGACATCTATGATGGCTCAGTGGTTAGCACTACAGCCTTTATCAACATATGCAAAGAGTTTGTATGTTCTCTTGGTGTTTGTGTGGGTTTCCTCTGGGTCCTCCGGTTTCCTCCCACACTCTAAAAACTTACTGGTAAGTTGAGCGAGATTGTGAGCCCCATGTGGACAGTGACTGATTTGGCAAACACTGTGCATCGCTGCGTAATCTGTGTGCGCTATATAAAGAATTATTAATTATTATGATAGAAGATAAATATGAAAGATAGAGATTTCTAGATGCAGAACTATAAAGTAGATGATATATACAGTAGATGGATATGAGAGAGAAATACAGTAGAAAGAGAAGATTGATTAAAAAACAGAGAAAAAGTGATATATATAAATGGTCAGATTATATGAGATAACTTGACACATAGATGATAAGCATCTTCACCCAGGAATTCAACCAAAGGGTATTAACCCTTTCAAGCTAACCCCCTCACCCTGGTGGACATTGTTGACATTTCTCTTCACACAGAGTCCTCTCTATGCTCACAGACCCCATCTTTTTGATGGATTGGTTAATAACCTAGCAGAGCCTGAACACCGATCCTGTCTCTCCGCACCTGCTCCCCCACTCTCATGAATTTCTTCAGCCATTAGCAGAGTCAGTTGGGGGGATTAGGTGGGAGGGGGGGGGATAGCTTGACTGCGTGCCGCAGCTTCCCCGCCTCCACGACTGCGTGCCGCAGCTTCCCCGCCTCCACGACTGCGTGCCGCAGCGCCCCGCCTCCACGACTGCAACAGAGGAATCAATCAGTCTTTTTTTAGAAGAAAGGTGGCTCTAATGTCATGGATGGAGGCATCAGTGTAACATTTTAGCAGTCTTCTAGTCTCTTTATCAGACTCTGCTGGCACTGTCTTCCTAATAACCTCATGTCTTCTATCATTGTACCCTTGTAGGTGTTTTTAACAATCCATTATGCGCCTCTGGTTGACTCTCTGGCGGATGTCATCTTGAATGGCGACCTCTCTGTGTTTTCATCGAAACCAGAACATGATGTGCAACGAAGTTCCGTAAGTGGAAACCTCAATCTTTCTTGTAGCAGTTGTGAAAAGCATTAAGTTTCTGGATAAAGTGCAGGGCTCTGACCAATATGTGCTGTAGGTTTTATTTATATCGCGGTGTCATTGACCTGACTTCCAATATCCTCTCAAAATGCCTTTTCTTGGTAGTGAGCAGGAAGTCTCTGCAGTAAGCTGGATGAATATGTTTATCTTCATTTTTATTTTAATCCTGTCATTTCACCAACTCCACATACTTTACAGTAAATGTAAAAATTGCTTATTAAGGAATCAAAGGGCACAGAGGCCAATCTTGTAGAGTGCCGAGAGTGTATTATGGGCACCATCTGCAGTGCAGTAATGGGAAACGGCACAGACGACTTGCGGTTGTATTCTAATTTCAAATCTCTCTATAGCAGAACAGAGACCCTGATCTTCAGAATAGAGACCTCTCTATTACATGCGTTTATTTCTTGTAGATCTGCCTACAGTGACA
This sequence comes from Engystomops pustulosus, assembly GCA_019512145.1. Lineage (NCBI taxonomy): Eukaryota > Metazoa > Chordata > Amphibia > Anura > Leptodactylidae > Engystomops > Engystomops pustulosus. Next base: position 26,366,016 of record CM033648.1, on the reverse strand, counting down.
ATGTCACATGTATTTTGTTTGATACTTCACAAGTCCAACATCATATAATCTTAAATGTGGGAGATTTTGCAGACACAAAAAGTAAAAAAAAAAAAAAAAAAAAAAAAAAAAAAAAAAAAAAGTGGGGGTGGGGGGTGGTATCCCCTCGAAGACAAGATTCTTAAATATACTCAAGATCCAAAATAACACATTCTCCAATTCACTGTTAACAAAAATACAGGTTTGAATTATATCTGTGAAATGCTGTATCGATCAATCCTGGTGTACACAATTTCTGTTGCATCGGGACCCGACTGTAAATCAGAATTTTAGGGTCAGGTAGGAAAGATTCTTCATCTATCTGACGCTGCACTGAGCTCCTCTCTGCCTCCAGCCCCTCCCCCTGCATTCCAAGATGAGCTCACACACAGACTTCCTGCCGGGAAGCTCCACAAACTCTACAAGCTACAGGCAGATAAGGTCTTTATCCAGGGGAGAAATGCACAGCAAAGCTGATAGTGTATGTTATGGCAGTGCTTAGAATGGAATTGTGTGTTGCATCCCATGGATCTCATCTCTCATGTCTGATCTGTCTCAATTCTTCTTTTTCTCTGCCCACACTCTGCAATTTTATTCAGTTTTATTGCCGTTATAGCTCCGATCACTCAGTGATGGTCAGGGTAAAATTCCAAAGTAAGGAGTTAAAAATAATCTTTAATGTGTAAACATTGAAATTTGAGAATTTCCGTTCATGGGCAAACCCCTTTAAGTATCCTTTGTCTGACATCTCAAAATATAGTCATTACCGTATATACTTGAGTATAAGCCGAGAGTAGGAAATGCATTGGTCCTAGCCTGCCCCCAGTATACAGCCTGCCCCCCCAGCATGCGGCCCACCAGTCCCTGCCTATAAGAAAAATAAAAGTGCACTCACCCTCCAACGCCCCACCGGTAGGTCCTTTTCTTTCCAATGATGTTATGGCTCCCTCTCTCCGTGCGGTGCCGTCGCTCAAGCTGTGACCTGGAGCCAGAACATCGTTGGACAGAGGAGCACCTCCCGGTGGGGGGGTATGGGGCGTCATAAGGCGAGTACAGTTGAGTAAGGGTTTTTCAGCACAATTTTTGTGCTGAAGAAAACGGCTTATACTCTAGTATACACGCTATATTCCCATACAGTGAATGGAAATCTGGGATAAATGTCCCAATTTTTCATCATTTTGGCCACAAAGAAATTTTGAATAAAAGTGATAAAAAGGTGTTACAGTCCCCAAAATGATAACTTTCACAACTCCATAACCCGAAGAATAAAAAGGTTAGATTTTTGTCAGAATATGGTCTATACGGCAAAAACTAAAAATTCTCAAAAGATTTCTTTGTTTTAAATGCCATAACCTATATAAATTTGATACAAGCTGGATAAGAAATGGTGGCAACGGTTTTTTTATTGTTAATTATAGCGCATTTTGGAACATTTATTTTTTTTTTTTTCCCTGGCTTACCAAGACTATTCATGGAATATTAAATACTGACACTAAGACAGTGGTGGTGAACCTATGGCAGATGTGTCCTCTCTGTGGCACCCAGGCTTCACCCCAGCACACAGTTTGCCTGACAATGCCTCCTCCTGCAGTGTCCCATCCTTGGCTCTCTAGAACTACTGGACACGGTGGGGACAGAGGTGGATTATCATTGGGGCTCCAAGTTCTGGATAACCTGGATGGAGGCTATGATTATCTCCATTTCTCCACTTTCTACTGTATTGGTGCCTCAAGACGCTGATACGATTTAAAGCTGTGAAAGGACAGAGAAGTAAAATATAAATTACTACTTAAATTGCTGTGTTGGCACTTTACGATACATAAGTGGAATTCGGTTGTAGTTCAGGCACTCTAAAAAGATTCACCATTGCTGCACTAGGAAGTCAGTGTCTCCTACAGGTAACAAGCCCTCTTACAGGGCTGTAAATGGAATATAGTGGAGCATTCATTGTGGTTTTTGGAAGGTGGAAAGTGAAAAAAGGAAATGCAAAATTAAAAACCTCTCCTTCAGGGGCTAAAATATCGGAAGCTGCAGACCAAAAAATATATTGGGAGATCATTTCCATACAAAGTGATTTTTTTTTTTTTTTGGGTTGGCATGTTATTGGTACAGTGTTTAAAAATACACAATTTTGTTTATTTTCCATGGGGGACGTGTATCACTCCTACTGTTTTTTTTTTTTTTTTTTTTTTTGTTTTTTTGTTTGTTTTTTGGTGCAGTTTAGACTTTTTAGGTGCAGAATCCAGTAGTGCACCAAAGTTAGCTGCCTCCAGGATGTAATGCAGTGGCCGGATTTATCTTTGTAGCCCAGATGTTTTGTTCAACTTGTGAGACATTTTGGGCTCTGAAATTGGCCCATTCTTGCACCTAATAAGTCCCAAAACAGAGTATGCTAGACCCTTACTTAAGTAGGCCGACTTCAGGAAACTTGAAAAAGTGGCAGTCTAAAAACTACGATATACACTCACCGGCCACTTTATTAGGTACCCCATGCTAGTAACGGGTTGGACCCCCTTTTGCCTTCAGAACTGCCTCAATTCTTCGTGGCATAGATTCAACAAGGTGCTGGAAGCATTCCTCAGAGATTTTGGTCCATATTGACATGATGGCATCACACAGTTGCCGCAGATTTGTCGGCTGCACATCCATGATGCGAATCTCCCGTTCCACCACATCCCAAAGATGCTCTATTGGATTGAGATCTGGTGACTGTGGAGGCCATTTGAGTACAGTGATCAGTGATCTGGCGTGTGCCGAGACGATGAAGGTAAGTCTTGTTTTACTTTGGGGTATGTTAAATTGTGTATCAGATACCTTTTATTAAACCCTTTGGTTTCCGGAATTGCTGTTCTTGACCTCAAACTTAAAGGGATTTGACCGTAACAATAAATCTCTTCCATAAATACATCCTTCGGCATGTAATGTACCTGTAGCTTTTCCAGCCACCATTGAATAAGCTTTAATGCCTCTGCCTGTTCTCACGATGTTGCCCGTGCATATACACACCTTCCCTCATCTCACTTGTCTAGGACGGCCCCATGCGTCTCTGGCGGCTTGCCTAACGCACAGGAATGAGGGGGCAGATGTGCCATACTTGTGCGTGCTCTCTTCGCCTATTCAACGGAGCTAAGCCCTGTAAACAAAGAAGCCAAAGAGTCTGCAGACAGCACAAAGCCCACCTTTTCACACATAATGAGGCATGCTGGTTCACCGACCCATTTGGCACCAGCCGTCGGAGAAGTTATTGAGGGTGGTCATATACTTTGAACTTAGTCAGTCGGGTAAGTCCCCTAATTACTGTATACGATTTGTTTCTCAATACTGGAAATTCTTGTTGGGCATATGGACAAGAGCTCCCGGGGATACAAACCTTGTGGCCTCTTTCACACGTCCTATATTTTTTGTATTTTAGAACTTTTAGTATTAAGAACTGTTTAAATCAATTTTTACCCTTACCTTTCGTTATTATCCTCCCTTATCCTCACCCCCCCCCCCCCTACAATGACTTCATGTTTTTTGTTAATGTGTGTAAAGTGTCCATTACTTAACAGAAAACTGGTGTAAGGTGGACTAGGTCATCTCATCTCATTGTCATATCCGCATCCCAAACTCCACTCTTGGCATCCTTATGTCTGGTTTATTCTAGTTCCGGCACATTTGGAATATTTTCTGTTATATTCCTCCATTCCCTGAGCAATCGTAAGCAGCTACCCAAAACCCAGCCACGCTGATTTTGGATATATATTGTGCTAAAGAAATAATTCTCCAAATTAGTTCAGAGATCATCAACGTATTTAACGTTGGAATGTAACGTCTCATGACTTGCTCTTGATATAGTCTGTATTACTACCATCTTCCCGGTTACCTCCGTTCATGTTCCGTTCTCGGCCTCTGAATTCATTGTGTTGACAGGATTTAGTGTCGTACGTGCAGCGCGCTCATCAGAACGCATGATAAGTAACCATGTAACTCTGTGGGATTACCACTATGCGACACTAGAAATCTGGAGCCGGCACATTCCGCCACCTGCGCAGCACTTTTTATTGCCGGCGTGTTTATGTATCGCGAGTTTGCATTAAATTCTCAAAAATGGCCTGAGTTGCAAACTGAAATATTATCACATGCACCCATGGCGGATACGACTCGGGATGCCTGGGCTGCAGTTACCATACTTGAGAAGTAGACGTTCTCGCCATCATGTAGTATTTTTTTTCCTTTCTAAACAGGTTATCCGTGCCTGTATATCTGTCCATTTGCGATGATCCTGTGCTCTGCCTCTTCATTGGATGGCATGAATTATTGTCCAAGCTTCCGGCTTGGCCGGCCCCCAGCCACAGCCTTCTCATGTCCTAATTGAAGCCCTGCTATTTGTGTCTTGAGTGATTGGAGTTGTAGCGTAATCCATATTTCTGAACAATCCATTAAAGTGATTTGTGATTTGGCTAAATTAATGACCACCTCTATTTACGGCTTGGGGAGGAGGGCACGGAGGATGCGCGGGCTGCGCTCGGAGTGTATTTTGCATTTATACTCTTCACATCGCGAATCCTGGCGACTAGAGGTGTATGTCCAGACCATTAAACCAAGAATAAATAGGTAGGAGAAAACTGGCCCTTACATGGGATATTCATTATTCAACCCCTTAAGACCAGGCCTTTCGCGATTTCCAACATTTTTGGGGCTTCTCAAGCAAAAACGCAATTTTATGTAGTTTTCTCCATGCTTCAATAACATTATTCTTTTTTTTCGTAATGTGCCCTCTTTAGATGGGGGAAAAAAAAAAGGTTAATTGTTTACCATACAGTTAAAAGGCTAATTTGCTTCCGTAATTCTAATGTATTAAGAAGCACACTCTGCGGTGTACTCAGTTTTCCTTTTCACTGATTTGAAGTAAAAAACATCTTTTTTTCTTTTTTGTTTTATCAATCCTAGTCATTTATCATAGTGAGGTCCGTTTGTTGTTTCTATCGTATCCGTGTTTTTTGTTTGTTCATTCCGAATCAAAGGAAATTTTTAGAAAACTGACCTTTTTTGAGGTAGTGAAGTACGTACTAGAATGAGAATTTTGTAAAAAATGGTTAGCCCTTACAGTATAATTGTATTCAAAATTACCAGGTATATTCTCTAGGCAACCGAGTCTGAACTTTTTTGACTATTTTATTACTGATCGTTGGTGAACTTTTGGTTTTTTTTAATTTTTACCTTACATACATTTTCCTTGATACCTTTTACCATAAAATTTTGTTGTTTTGTTTTATTGACCGTCCCATGGGATTCTTCAACTTCTGTGAGCTATATAGCCAGTCAGCTAAAAGGCTTCCGTAGTTGCCCTCCCCGTGCATTGCGGCAAGGCCATGGGGGTAAAGGAGGGTTCCTTTTTTTTTTTTTCTCGCTCGGTCTACAGGGGGTTCAGTGGTCAGTGTGAATAAAGGCTGTAGGATTTAGGCCAGCTGTTGAATCGGTGGTGTGTGTTTTATAATTTGGGATTATTTGTATTGCATGGATGTTTTCAAAACATGTAACATTTTCATTATCTTACCACAAATGTCTAAACTATAAGAGTGGTGTGTGTTAATAGTTTTTTATGTTGAATGCGAGCTGTTCTTCATAGCCAGAATGATGTGTGAATGCTGCAGTCTTGGGTTGTGTATCTACATCTTGCATGTGGCTGTGCCGCATCCTGTCTGCCTCATGTCCCTGCCATGTTATTTTCTGACATAAGAATCGAGGAAGTCTGAGTAACTTGGTGTCGCAGCATCTGGCATCTGAACTTATCTCAATGATATTCTCATATCAACTGCGTTTCTGATGATGTGCTGACCGATCATCTACTGAAAGATTACTACTGCCCCTCTATGTGTACTCACTGGTGACCGGAGGACCAGGTAATTGCTCCGCTTTATAGGTATGTGTTGTATTAGGCCCACTCCAGACTTGCATTTCTCCTTTTTTTTTTTTTTTTTTTTGGTCTGGCTTTTAAGTTCTTTGTTGCACACATCTGTGAATCTGCACACAGAGGGGCTCTGGTAACACCCGCAGGAACCTTCTGGCTCCCAAGCATCAATTTAAAAAAAAGTTGCTTTAGAAGAAGGGATGAGATGGGCAACAAATATGGCGATTAGCACACTCATACACGGTGCCTGACTATGGATAGTTCCTGGTTTATCCATGCTTGGAATGGAAGCAGCTTATGAAAGTACCTTTTGTTGAGAGTAGCCCTCGTCACCCATGATTTGTAAAGTTCTGCGGATTATAAACTATCAACCATTATAAACTCTGAATATTATGAGGTCATATAAATACATTTTCAATTATTTATTAACTTCTTGCCTAAAAAGGTGCATGGGCCATTTAACGCAATCTTCAGATTTTTTCTTTCGTTCTTATTTGTGCAGTCAGAAACTGAAACGAAACCACCTGCAAATGTTCGTCAAATCTTTGCGCACTCTTCACTGTACTGTGTTGTTTTTTTTTTCCTCTTCTCTCTGGGCTTATAAAACTGGATGAAACTTGTGCTACTACATTTTTTTTTTTTTTCTCTATTAGTCATCACACCGTCCACGAAAAGTACCCAAGTTTCCTTGTACTTGTTGTCCCAGGTGAGTTCTGTCATTGAGCCAGAAATAAATTGCGCAATCTTGTTCTAAGAGCGCGGCAAAATGATATCGGGTGTTCTGTGTCATGTCGTTCTGGTGAGAGATGGTGTAGCTTTTCATGGATGATTTTTGTCCCACTTTTTATTATTTAGATTTTTGGCTTTTGAGAATTAGATATATTTGTCGCACCTTTTGTTTCCTCATACTATACAGATTTGAAGAATTTTGCATAGTTTGATTATATATTTTTTTTAAATATATATGCTATTTTCTTTTTCAGATATGATTATTTTAAGTGGTATAGCATTAGTATTGATTTGGTATAGTGGATCAGTTGGGCATTAATGCAGCAGCCTGATATTTTCAGCGGTCTTTAATAACAATCTACAAAATTCAGATAAGAGAACCTGTTCAGATTTTACTCATAAACTACTACCCTTACAGTGAGTATGAAATTTCCACTAGAATTCCGTCTTGTATTTCATAATTTGCCCATTTATTATTGTCATGCGACAATGAGCCAGAGAAGAGTCATATCGCCTGAGATAAGTTAGAGGCTGTAGGCAAGTGCAACTTCAGAAGGCCAGTTCTAGTGCATAGATCGTGCTTTGAGTGTCATGTTAAAGATGAGAATCTAAAATTATGCCGAGAGCATGTTTTTGGTGCTTTGGAACTGAAGAGAGGTGCCTGAATACACATTCTTGCAGTCCTCTAAATGTGACTCATCTCAAAATGACTATAATTCTGCTGATTGCAGATGATTTGGTGATTTTTAAGTAAATGAGTGAGAGCTCTCACATAAGGGGGAATTTGAAAGGACCTTCATACCTTCCCTGAGTGGGCTCAGTGTAAGGGGTAAAATGCAAGGAAACTACAAACGACCACAGAAACTAAAACTTGCAGCAGGGGCGTGCGTTAAATAAAAGTCAGGGAAGACGAGAGGCGTTGGCATCGTCAGTTTCTTACAAGTTAATATTTTTGTTAATAAAGATGCAAGAAGTGTGCTAAATAACAGCCCCCCACCCCCTCCTCCCCCACCGGCCAGTTGCCGGTCGTTCTTTTCTCTCATTTACAAGCCTGTCTGAGTCGCTACTACTTTACTGTTCTGTTTCTTCACAACCTCTTTAGCGAGTCGTGGGGGCGATCTTACGCGGCCTCCTTTTTGGTTTGATTGTTCCCCGCTGCTAGCTACTTTCTCCAATGTTATCGGCTCAAAGTAACCTCCACTTTACCAAATGTATAGTAAATTCCTTCCATACACAACAAATTGTCAGCGCACCAGATCCAGGTATCGTGTATCTCATTATTCATCCCTGCTCCTTCACCCTTAGCACATGGGACTTATTGATCTTTGCATTACTGGAATGGCTTTCCGCATTTGGAGCCCATCCCGTTCAAGCTTTGCCTCAAATAATAAAGTGCTTTGTCTGACGCCCTATAGCTTTTAAGTTCTGCAGGATTTGACCTTAGAAACCTCTGAGAGCCTCTGCTCTCTAGCAACCAGGGCATTCTGAAGATCCGCTTAATAATCACTCCAGGCGACCGAAAACCTTTTACCTTCATTCTCAAGAAACGGAAATAAATAAACTGCGGCGGCGCCCTTATTGTGTCCGGGCGGAAGGCACGGAGTAGTGACCGGATATATAGGATGTAAATCGTGATGTTCTGCCCTGCGCACCTTTATTCCCCGGCTCCATCCACTATTACTGTGGGTCACCGCCGTCCGTTCCTTGTTACTGGTCACGCTCAGAAATCAATGCTGCTGTTTAGTAATAGAAGAAATCTATTATTTATAAGAAAGGGTAGCCCACTAACAACTCAGTGCCCCCTTGTGGGTCCCTACATATAGGGTGCGAGTCACAGCTTTGTACACTGCCCTTAACACGCGCCCTAACCATCTGGCCTGTCTCCCCCATTGGCCCCTGCACACAGCAACACAGCGACGCCATGCAGTACTGCACCATGTGAACAGTAGCCAAAAGAAACCTGTCACCATATTTTCATCAGATAGGCACTCCTGGCACATCTGCTGCCCAGTCCAGGCCCCAACATTTCACTACCCTCATCTGTACCTCGTTGCTTTCCTCTTCCTGTGCTCCCAGGGTGACCTTTAGCCTCCTAACATTGTGCAAACTTACCCCAGTTATGGATCTGATCCACGATATTAGAGCTTTACTCTCTGTGGACTTGTACTTATTAAAATCCTCATGGGGATGCTTTGATTTCATGTGATCGGATACAAAACACGGTGTAGACTTTGCAAAAGTAACAGGACTTAAGATGATGTCACCCAGGTCTATTGCAGGGCTACATTGGACTCAATAAACACACCTAGGCCAAATGCAGCGGGAGTGCTGGTGCCAGAAAAAAATAAGAGACCAAATAATCAAACTATTCCAACATTGGGGAGACCAGATCTGGACCGCACATCCACACATTCGGCCGGTTCTAGACAAAGTGGGGCCCCAAAAAAACGTTTCATGACCAGTCAGTCAGTAAGAAGCTCCCTTTATATGGTAAACAAACTGTAATATGGGAGATTTTATAGGAGATAGATATGCGGACATCTATGATGGCTCAGTGGTTGCACTACAGCCTTTATCAACATATGCAAAGAGTTTGTATGTCTCTTGTGTGTTGTGTGGGTTCCTCGGGTCCTCCGGTTTCTCTTCCCATACTCCAAAACGTACTGGAGGTTGAACGAGTTGGTAGCCCCATGTGGACAGTGACGCGTAATCTGTGTGCCTATAGTAAATAAAGAATTATTATATTATTATGAAGATAAATATGAAAGATAGAGATTTCTAGATGCAGAATCTATAAGTAGATGATATTACAGTAGTGGATATAGAGAGAAATACAGTGAGAAGAAAGATTGATTAAAAAACAGAGAAAAAAGTGATATATATAAATGGTCAGATATATGAGATACTTGACACATAGATGATAAGCATCTTCACCCAGAATTCAACCAAAGGGTTTAAACCCTTTCAAGCTTCCCCCATCACCCCACCCTGGTGGACATTGTGACATTTCTCTTCACACGATTCTCTCTATGCTCACAGACCCCAACTTTTTGATGGATTGGTTAATACCTAGCAGAGCCTGAACCCCGATCTGTCTCTCCGCACCTGCTCCCCCACTCTCATGAATTTCTTCACCATTAGCAGAGTCGTTGGGGGGATTGGTGGGAGGGGGGGGGATAGCTGACTGCGTGCCGCAGCTTTCCCGCCTCCACGACTGCGTGCCGCAGCTCCCCGCCTCCACGACTGCGTGCCCCGCAGCCCCCGCCACGACTGCAACAGAGGAATCATCAGTCTTTTTTAGAAGAAAGGTGGCTCTAATGTCATGGATGGAGGCATCAGTGGAACATTTTAGCAGTCTTCTAGTCTCTTATCAGACTCTGCTGCACTGTCTTACTAATAACCTCATGTCTTCTATCATTGTACCCTTGTAGGTGTTTTTAACAATCCATTATGCGCCTCTGGTTGACTTCTGGCGGATGTCATCTTGAATGGCGACCTCTCTTGTTTTCATCGAACCAGAACTATGTGCAACGAAGTTCCGTAAGTGGAAACCTCAATCTTTCTTGTAGCAGTTGTGAAAAGCATTAAGTTTCTGGATAAAGTGCAGGGCTCTGACCAATATGTGGCTGTAGGTTTTTTTATATCGCGGTGTCATTGACCTGACTTCCAATATCCTCTCAAAATGCCTTTCTTGGTAGTGAGCAGGAAGTCTCTGCCGTAAGCTGGATGAATATGTTTATCTTCATTTTTTTTTAATCCTGTCATTTCAAACACTCCACATACTTTACAGTAAATGTAAAAATTGCTATTAAGGAATCAAAGGGCACAGAGGCCATCTTGTAGAGTGCCGAGAGTGTATTATGGGCCACCATCTGCAGTGCAGTAATGGGAACGGCACAGACGACTTGCGGTTGTATTAATTCAAATCTCTCTATAGCAGAACAGAGACCCTGATCTTCAGAATAGAGACCTCTCTATTACATGCGTTATTTCTTGTAGATCTGCCTACAGTGACAATGTCACATGTATTTTGTTTGATACTTCAAGTCCAACATCATATAATCTTAAATGGGGGATTTTTGCAGACACAAAAAGTAAAAAAAAAAAAAAAAAAAAGTGGGGTGGGGGTGTGTATCCCCTCGAAGACAAGATTCTAAATATACTCAGATCCAAAATAACACATTTCCATTCACTGTTAACAAAATACAGGTTTGAATTATATCTGTAAATGCTGTATCGATCAATCCTGGTGTACACAATTCTGTTGCATCGGGACCCGACTGTAAATCAGGAATTTAGGGTCAGGTAGGAAAGATTCTTCATCTATCTGACGCTGCCACGGAGTCTCCTCCTGCCTCCAGCCCTCCCCCTGCATTCCAAGATGAGCTCACACACACAACTTCCTCCGGGAAGCTCCAACACTCTACAAGCTACACGGCAGATAAGGTCTTTATCCAGGGAGAAATGCACAGCAAAGCTGATAGTGTATGTTTGGCAGTTGCTTAGAATGGAATTTGTGTTGCATCCCATGGATCTCATCTCTCATGTCTGATCTGTCTCAATTCTTCTTTTTCTCTGCCCACACTCTGCATTTTATTCAGTTTTATTGCCGTTATAGCTCCGATCACTCAGTGATGGTCAGGTAAAATTCCAAGTAAGGAGTTAATAATCTTTAATGTGTAAACATGAAATTTGAAATTTCCGTCATGGGCAAACCCCTTTAAGTATCCTTTGTCTGACATCTCAAAATATAGTCATTACCGTATATACTTGAGTATAAGCCGAGAGTAGGAAATGCATTGGTCCTAGCCTCCCCCAGTATACAGCCTGCCCCCCCACATGCGGCCCACCAGTCCCTGCCTATAGAAAAATAAAAGTGCACTCACCTCCAACGCCCCCCGGTAGGTCCTTTTCTTTCCAATGATGTTTGGCTCCCTCTCTGCTTGCGGTGCCTCTCTCAAGCTGTGACCTGGAGCCAGAACACGTTGGACAGAGGAGCACCTCCGTGGGGGGTATGGGGGCGTCATAAGGCGAGTAAGTTGAGTAAGGTTTTTCAGCACTTTTTGTGCTGAAGAAACGGCTTATACTCTAGTATACACGCTATATTCCCATACAGTGAATGGAACTCTGGGATAAATGTCCCAATTTTTCATCATTTTGGCACAAGAAATTTTGAATAAAGTTGATAAAAAGGTGTTACAGTCCCCAAAATGATAACTTTCACACTCCATAACCGAAGAATAAAAGGTTAGATTTTGTCAGAATATGGTCTATACGGCAAAAAACTAAAAATTCTCAAAAGATTTCTTTGTTTTAAATGCCATAACCTTATAAATTTGAATACAAAGCTGCAAGAAAATGGTTGCAAACGGTTTTATTAATTATACTGCATTTGGAATATTTTTTTTTTTTTTTTCCCTGGCTTACCAAGACTATTCATGGAATATTAAATACTGACACTAAGACAGTGGTGGTGAACCTATGGCAATGTGTCCTCTCTGGGCACCCAGGCCTTCACCCAGCACACCTTTTGCCTGACAATGCCTCCTCTGCAGTGTCCATCCTTGCTCTCTAGAACTACTGGACACGTGGGGGACAGAGGTGGATTATCATTGGGGCTCCAAGTTCTGGATAACCTGGTGGAGGCTATGATTATCTCCATTTCTCCACTTCTACTGTATTGGTGCCTCAAGACGTGATACCGATTTAAGCGTGACAGGCCGAGATTAAATCAAATTACTACTTAAATGCTATGTTGGCACTTTACGATACCTAAGGGGATTCGGTTGTGTTCATGCACTCTAAAAAGATTCACCATTGCTGCACTAGGAAGTACAGTGTCTCCTACAGGTAACAAGCCCTCTTACAGAGTGTAAATGGAATATAGTGGAGCTTCATTGTGGTTTTGGAAGGCGAAGTGAAAAAAAATGCAAATAAAAACCCTCCTTCAGGGGCTAAAATATCGAAGCTGCAGACCAAAAATATATTGGGAGATCATTTCGATACAAAGTGATTTTTTTTTTTTGGGTTGGCATGTTATTGGTACAGAGTTTAAAAATACCACAATTTTGTTTATTTTCCATGGGGGCGTGTATCACTCCTATGTTTTTTTTTTTTGTTTTTTTTGTTTTTTTTGTTGTTGTTTTTGGTGCAGTTAGACTTTTTAGGTGCGAATCCAGTAGTGCACCAAAGTTAGCTGCCTCCAGGATGTAATGCAGTGGCCGGATTTATCTTTGTAGCCCAGATTTTTGTTCAACTTGTGAGACCTTTTGCTCTGAAATTGGCCCATTCTTGCACCTATAAGTCCCAAAACAGTATGCTAGACCCTTACTTAAGAGTCGGCCGACTCAGGAAACTTGAAAAGTGGCAGTCTAAAAACGACGATATCACTCACCGGCCACTTTATTGGTACCCATGCTAGTAACGGGTTGGACCCCCTTTTGCTTCAGAACTGCCTCAATTCTTCGTGGCTAGATTCACAAGTGCTGGAAGCATTCCTCAGGATTTTGGTCCATTGACATGATGGCATCACACAGTTCCGCAGATTGTCGGCTGCACATCCATGATGCGAATTCCCGTTCCACCACATCCCAAAGATGCTCTATGGATTGAGATCTGGTGACTGTGGAGGCCATTTGAGTCAGTGACCTCACTTGTCATGTTTCAAGAAACCAGTCTGAGATGTATTCCATCTTTATGACATGGTGATTATCCTGCGAAGTAGCCATCAGATGTAAAGGGTACATTGTGCTCATAAAGGGATGGACATGGTCAGCAACATACTCAGGTAGGCTGTGCGTTGCCTGTGGCCAGGCTGTGGCCAATTGGTACCAAGGGGCCCAAAGAGTGCCAAGAAAATATCCCCACCCATGACACCACCACCACCAGCCTGAACCGTTATTACAAGGCAGGATGGATCCATGCTTCAAGTTTGTTGAGCCAAATTCTGACCCTACCATCCGAATGTCGCAGCAGAAATCGAGACCATCAGACAGGGCAACGTTTTTCCAATCTTCTACTGTCCATTTCGATGAGCTTGTGCAAATTGTGCCTCAGTTTCCTGTTCTTAGCTGAAAGGAGTGGCACCCGGTGTTGGTCTTCTGCTGCTGTAGCCCATCGCCTCAAAGTTCGACGTACTGTGCATTCAGAGATGCTCTCTGCCTACCTGTTGTAACGGGTGGCGATTGTGAGTCATTTGCCTTTCTATCACTCAAACCAGTCTGCCCATCTCCTCTGACCTCTGGCTCAACAAGCATTTCCGCCCACAGAACTGCTCTCACTGGAGTGTTTTTCTTTTTCGGACCATTCTCTGTAAACCCTAGAGATGGTTGTGCGTAAAATCCCAGTAGTCAGCAGTTTCTGAAATACTCAGACAGCCCTTCTGGCCACAACACCTGCCAACGTTCAAGGCACTCAAATCACCTTTCTTCCCCATACTGATATCTCGGTTTTGAACTGCAGGAGATGTCTTGACCATGTCTACATGCCTAACTGCACAGAGTTTCCCATGTGATTGGCTGATTAGAAATTAAGTGTTAACGAGCAGTTGGACAGGTGTGCCTAATAAAGTGGCCGGTGAGTGTATATGCCCCATGTCTTATTTAGCCTTACAGCGCTGGGGTCCTGGGTTCAAGTCCCCGCAGGTCAACATCTGCAAAGAGGTTGTATGTTCTCTACGTGTTTGCGTGGGTTTCCTCTGGGTCCTCCAGTTTCTCCCCACAGTCCTAAAATACTATTAGGTTATTTAGATTATGAGCCCCATGGGGACAGAGACTGATCCGGCACGCTCTGTGCAGTGCTGCGTAATCTGTGTGTGCTATATAAAGACGTTATTATTGCCATGGGATCTGTGTGGAGACGTAGACTGTAGCACAGATAATGTTTGTGTTTGGTTACAAATTTTCCCTTGGGCTACTGTCTGAGGCTGTACCTAGGTAAGTAGTGAAAGTACAAAGCACAAGTAAGCAACCTACACAGAATCTCTGTAAACATAAAATCCATCCCGGACGACTTTTCCCTAGGCGACTTCTTCAGCATTGTTATTATCCCAGTACTAGGTTCTTTTCATCATACATATGAACATACTGTGAGCCTGTTCATGGCGTGTGTGTAAGTGTTAAACATCTCATGACGTGGACTTCTTCTGAAGCAATTATTTTCGAGGCTTCCAGCTATATTGATTTCTGTAGAAACCCAAGCAATGAACAACTTCCTTATTACTGTGAAAACTAAACTTTCTAGAATTTTTGCTTTACAATCTTAGAATATTTATTTTTTTTAGCAGTTTTTTTTTTCTTGCAATCTGATATTAAAGGGAAAATGGTTTCAAATGATATGATTTAATGATTTTTATACAAAAGCATATAGCATGGCACACAGTATGAAGACTTTAGGAAGCGGTCATTGGGTTTAATGGTGACAACCTGATGACAAGTGCCCTTAAAAGAAAACCTATCATCAGAAATCTACCTATTAAGGTAGATCTGATGGTAGGTGCCTTGTAACCTTCTTAACCCGTATCTCTCTTCCCTAATCCTATGATGGTTTTGAAGCTAAACTACACTTTATCTAGCGAATATGCTAATTTCCGCCATTGGCTACTGGGGTGTGAAAGTAGCCTCGCCGGGGAGCAGGAACAAAGGCTACTCCCCGCCCCAATTTTCCCCGGGGCCCCCTCGCTGCCTGTGCGTTCTTGGTGCACTACTGCTGCCGGTACCATGGCTCCTTGGGAGCTCCGTCTTTCACTCCGATGGGAGCGTCATTATTCCCATCACAGGAGGCAGATGCATAGAGCCCCAAAGGAGCCAGGGCCTCAGTAGCAGGGGTGCGCTGTGTAAATGCAGGTAGTGAGGGATGGCAGAGGCTAGAGAAAGTGAAGTTTAACCTAGAAACAATCATAGGGTTTAGAAGGTTACAAGTAACCTACTGTCAGATTTACCTTAATGGGCAGATTTCTGATGGTAGGTTTCCTTTTAAAGGAAATCTACCATCAAAATCAAGCATGATGACCCATTCCACAAGCCTTCTCCGTACATAAAACAACCATACATGTTATGTACAGATATGTCAGATGTCGTTAGGGGTTCAAGGAAATCTACCCTCAAAATCCAGCATGATAAACCAGGGGTACTTACTCATAAAGCCAGGTATTTTGACTGTTGTAATCTTCTTATTTTTGTTATCCATGGTCTCATTAATTCTAAGGTCAACTTAAATTTCTAGCCATAATGGCTCTGGAGGGTGTTACCAGAGCCCCTCTGTTCTGCAGCTTCACAGGCTGTTACCCTGCCTCCCCTTCTGCTTGTTCTGCACCCCTACCCCTCCTTCCCATTCCTGATGTAATCTTGCTGCAGCAGAGGAAGTTTCAGTGTGGAGGGGGAAATGCTCATGCACAGTGTAGCAGCAGCCTGTGCAGCTGCAGCATGGAAGGTCTCTGGTTACACTCCAAGAATACTTCTAGCTCATTTGCATAATTGTAAAAGTTACAACCTACAACCTCAGTCTGCTCTTTTACGCCTGATATGGCGGTCAATAGTACTTTCCATATATAAACCATTACGGAATGGTACGGTGCCGCACGTGTGCACTTGACTTGCAAACTTGGTACAACCCCTTTAAAGGAAGATTCCTGACCAAGCTGATTCAATGAATTGTACCTTGTGCAGGAGGAGCAGGACTCTTAAGTTCTAGGAATACAATGACCTGACTTCTCCTCCTCCCTTCAGGCCCCGTATTCAATGAATTGTCTTTCACTATTCCTTTTAAAGGGGTTTTCCCACAAAAGATCATTTTAACCCCTTACTTTACAATTTTACTCAGTTTTAATGCTGTTTTAGCTTCCATCACTCCCTAGGCTGCTCAGTATAAAATCCTGGGGTGTGGGTGGGACACTTTAAGCAGACACATTACTGTGTCATCCATCTAGTTCTGTGGGGTGACAATGCGGTTAGATTATCAGGGTGCGGGTGTATATGCTCTTTCATCTGGCTATTGACATTGACCTAACACACTGACACATAGGGGGAGATTTATCAACAAGTTTGTGAGTTAAATCCGTTCTAGTTGCCCATTTGAAAAGAATTGGAGCTCGGCTTTAATTTTAAAAATGGCTGTGGGAAAATGAAAGCTGAGCTCTGATTGGTTGGCATGGGCAACTAGAACAGTTATGCTCTAAGAGACTTCTGTCTTATCACTCTCTCTATGTGGGAGATTTATCATATCAGAGATTCATGAGATGATTACACAGAGGCTGATGGACTGTTACACTCTGGCTACATCTCACAGCTATGTGCCTGCATTCCCCTTCCCCCGGGTCACTTATCTCCTTGTAGCTTGTTGTTTGCAGCCTCTCTCCCTGCTCACCATGTGCTGACAGGATGTAATCAGTCAGTGTTATTGATGGGTAGTTTGCGAACGAGCTGGCACAAAGAGCCGGCTCTTGTTCGTGAACGACCTGAGCGGGCTCCCATCAGTGAGCCGATGGCTCACTAAACCCCGCCCATAAATTGCTCGCCACGCTACCTTTAACCTGATATCGGGTTAAAAGTGGAGTGAATCAGGGAGCCTGACTGGGCTGTGGCTCCCTATTAGATATTTAATAGGAAGCCGTTCAGGAGCCAAATTAAGCGAAAGCGTCATAGATTGTGAGACCACACTCCGTTTATCTCATATGGCTGTTATTACTCTGTAATGTCTTTATTTTGTTTGTGTGCATATACCCTAGGATCTGTACAGCTCTGTGGAATATGTCGGCGCAGGATAAAGATTTATTTATATTTTATTTTAAAGGAAACCTACCACTTGAAGTGGCAGGTTTCCGATGGCAATACCGAGCACCAGCTCAGGGGGAGCTGGTGCCGGAGCTTATTTTAGTTAGTGTTTTAAACCGCGGTATCGCGGTTTAAAACACTTTTTAAACTTTATAGCCGGCGCATGGAGGTTGTGTGCGCCGACTTAAGACAAGTACCCTTCCTGTTCTACTGACTACACTATATAAATAAAGGAATTATTATTAAAGGAAACCTACCACTTGAAGTGGCTACATAGGAAGTGAAGGAGAGCCGCGCGCATGGTAAGTGCCGAGCGCGTAACTGCCTGCGCCGGCTATAAAGTTTAAAAAGTGTTTTAAACCGCGATACCGCGGTTTAAAACACTAACGAATATAAGCTCCGGCACCAGCTCACCCTGAGCTGGTGCCCGGTATTTCCATCAGAAACCTGCCACTACAAGTGGTAGGTTTCCTTTAAGAGGCCAAAATATGAGGGAGATGGAGGATAAGGGCAACAATATGAGGGAGATGGAGGACAAGGGCCACAATATGAGGGGAATGTAGGACAAGGGCCACAGTACGTGGGGATAGAGAACAGGGGACCCAATATGAAGGGCATGGAGGAGAATGCACCACAATATGAGGGGGGTGGAGGACAGGAGGCCACAATATAAGGGGAATGGAGGACATGGGACCACAATCTGAGGGCAGTGGAGGACAGAGGACACAATATGAGCGGACAAAGGACAGGGAACATAATATGAAGGGGATGGAGTGCAGGACCACGATATGAGAAGAATGGAGGACAGGGGCAAAAATATATGGGGGATGGAGGACAGCAGGCCACAATATGATGAGGATGGAGGCGAGAGGTCACAATTTGAAGAAGGTAGACAGAGGGCACTATATGAGGGGGATAGAGGACAAGGGGTAAGCGCCGAGCGTGTACCTGCCTGCGCCGGCTATAAAGTTTAAAAAGTGTTTTAAACCGCGATACCGCGGTTTAAAACACTAACTAAAATAAGCTCCGGCACCAGCTCACCCTGAGCTGGTGCCCGGTATTTCCATCTGAAACCTGCCACTTCAAGTGGTAGGTTTCCTTTAAGCAATAATCATTCCTTAAATTATCCTACATACAAAGTCCCTTGTTCAGGTCGGATCCCACAGATCGAGCATTACAGGGGATAGGAGTTTTTTGCGTTACATAGAAATATGATGCAAGGAATCCCTTCCTGCTGGCCGAACAGCAGCAACGGTTGTACAGTTGGTGCTTGCATCATATTTCTCTGATGCAAGGACTTCCATTTCCCTAGGCCTAGGACATTCCTTTGTGGTGTCTTTACTCTCTGCACTTAGGTCTTGTTCAGTTTTTGTTTCACAATAAGTTATTATTTTTTTTTTTTTTTTACCATGCTGGTGTGAAATGAACTTTACAGATCAGTGATAGTGTGTTGCCTGTGATATATCATGTAAAGTTCTGCCTAGTGGTAATGCTTCTCAGAAGACCTAAAGTTTCATTGCAAGTTTCCAGGAAGCCTGTGGCACCAGTGGTGGTAGGTTAGAGATGAAGCGGATTGTTGTCTCTGGATGCTGTGTCATCTGTACCCCGTCATCGCTGTCAGACACAACCACCCTGCTTTCTGTAAGGTGCGGGCTGGTCACCTATTGGAAGGTAGTTTCCCTAGTTTTTTTTGTTTCTTCCTGTTGGGTGTGAGAGGTTCCCATCGGCTTCCTGTACAATAGTGATGTGGTTTGGCTCTATCTGCCCAGAGATTGTCGATCTTATAACCTACTTTCTCTTTCCCGTAAGATGTCAACTTTACCGGTATGACTCTGAGTTACTAGCAATCTTACATATGTTCAAACCAAGCCATGGAAAGGATGCGAAAATAATGTATATATAGCAAAATGTGGTGACGACTCACAACCAGATTTCCATACGCGAAGAGACATTTGGCCTTCGGATAAAAAAAAAATGTTGTGAAGTCTCAGATGGTGAATGACTGAAAGTTGTTGGTTTTTTTTTCTCAATAAATGGCTAATACAAGGCCAGATGATAAATCTGTTGCCCCCAATCTTTCCTAGAATGGGCTAAAACTAAGTGACTGCCTCTATTCTTTTTGGGGTTCTCCTATTGTCCTAAATGGAAATCATGTGTGCTTAGACAGTGCTTCCTCTATTATTTCCCAGGGTCTGTCAACCATACCAGAGATTCCACGGATGGTCACTGGCTCCGATTTCTGGTCATAATTTGACTTTAGGGGCGACTTTTATGAGAGTATGTACAGCAATTTTCTGGCATACAAGTCCTTAAAATAATCCAGAATGTCTGCTGTTTCCCTAGGCATTGCAAAAATTTTAAGGCTTACCTCTTGATGCCACCTCCATGCCAAGTGGACATGAAAGAGGGCACAGGTGGTGGTGGAGTGGGGCCTGAAAAATCGCCCATAATAGCGCAATTCTTTGCCAAACATAGACATAGCCTGAGTAGACTTGTCAGCCTGTGCAGCTGGCCGCCAAATACATCAGGATGCCAGAGCCTCTCAATGTAGAGGGGCAGGGTTTTCATCATACGCTGTCCGCCGATGTCTTCACTTTCTGACAGCTATCGCCTCTGCTGGCTCTGTCTGTGTACCAGCAGTCCATGCTCAGCGGAGATCTAGCTGCTGTGACTCTCTGCTCCTCCCCTCTGTATAGAGCTTGTGATCTAACACTTCGTTAAGCTTCTGTCAGTCTTGCTAGCAAGGTAAAATTCAGCGGAGATTTCAGCATGAAAAGCTGATTAAAAAAAAAGAGGATGGATGAGAGCTAAAGTGAACAAGGACTCGTTTACAAAAGTTTCAGTGATTTAGCATTTGTTCTATGCAGCCGATAAGCTTGTTTCCATTTTTAATTTTATGGTGAACCTCCTAAATAAAATCATTATTTTTCCAAGGAAACTTCAATTCTTTCTGGACATAAACCATTTACTTGTATAAAAGCCTAAAAACAGAAAATTTTAAAGGGGTTGTTAAGGAATACAAATTTCTTTATATCTTTGGGGTGGGCTTGGGGTTATTAAACAAAAAACCCCAAAATATCACATGGTCATAAGTATTCAGCCCCTTTGCTCAGTGTTGAGTAGGAGCAGCTTTGGAGCTAGTACAGCCATGAGTCTTCTTGGAAATGATTCAACAAGTTTCTCACGCCTGGATTTGGGGATCATCTGCCATTCTCTTTGAAGATCCTCTCTAGTTCCCACAGGGAACTCCAGAGATGCTCAATTGGGTTTAAACCGGGCTCTGGTTGGACCAGTCAGGAATGGTCATGGAGTTGTTCTGAAGCCTCTGCTTTGCTATTTAATTGGATATGTCTGTACTTGGCCACATTAATATTTCCTTCAATTACAACCAGTGGTCCTGTTCCTGCCCCCATAGCATGATGCTGCCACCACCATGTGTCACTGCTGGGATTATATTTGGCAGCTGGTGAGCAGTGACTAGTTTTCTCCATATATACCAATTCGAACTAACAACAAAAAGTTCAAACTTTGTCTCATTAGATCAGAGAATCTTATTTCTCATAATCTGGGAGTCATTTGTGTATTTTTTGCAAACTTTATGCAGCTTTCATATATCTTGCACTGAGGAGCGGCTTCCGCTTGCACACTCTGTAATGAAGCCCCAACTGCTGGAGGACTACAGCGATAGGTGACTTTGCGGAACTTTCTCCCATCTCCCTACTGCATCTATGGAGCTCAACCACAGTGATCTTTGGGTTCTTCTTTACCACTCTCACCAAGGCTCCTCTCCAACGATTGCATAGTTTGGCTGGACTGCCAAGTCAAGGAAGATTTGTGGTCGTCCCAAACTCTTCCAATTAAGGATTATGAAGGCCACTGTGCTCTTAGGAACCTTGAGTGCTGCAGAGAGTCTTTTGTAACCTTGGCAAGATCCGTGACCTGCCACAATTCTGTCTCTGAGCTCCTTGGGCAGTTCCTTTTAGATATGATGATTCTCATGTGCTCTGGCATGCACTGTGAGCTGTGAGATCTTATATAGACAGGTGTCTGCCCTTCCTAATAAAGTCCATTCAGTTTAATTAAACACAGCTGAACCATCTCAAGTACTTTAATGAGCAAAAACTTTTTTTTAACTTGTTTAATAAAAATCACTGAGAAGTAAAATTTTGTAACGCAGTAAATATATCCCTCGCGTTTTTTTCAACGTGGGGAGCGATAAATGAACAAAAAAAACCTGCTGCATTCTTATGGTTTCAGAGGCTGCTATGGCAACTGTACATATTTGATGACCTGTAAGTATATGTTACTTGCCGTGCCATAAAATTTATCAAAGCATCCACACACCTCCTTGGTTATGAAAATTAGGAAAACTTCTCTTGGGGGTCTCAAATTAGTGGAAGCTCCTGTTGTATAATGCATTTTATTTTATGATTATCACAATGTAACTTGTTTCATGTGAACCCTGGAAAGAATGAGAAGGTCTTCTGCTGAGAAGCATCTCACTTTTGACGTAGAAATGACACAAAAAAAGGTCATTTATATCGTCTGCAGTGAATCAATTAGATTTTTTACACCTGGCCCCCACAGAACCTGAAATATATGTGTTTAGTGCTTTTGTTTTGGTTATGATGCGTCCTTACCGAATCTCCTTGCGTCATGTGGCTCTGTCTACACGCTCTTGTAGCGTAGTCTCATTTTTGTGTGATCTTTACTGGCAACCACATTACACTCTACTGCCATGATGGATATAACTTCTAGATTTCAGCCAGGTGATATTTGTTTTTGTCTTTAGAATTGCTTGCTCGCCAATGTCCCTCCAATTGGTCTCTACTTCAGGAAATTTAGCCACCGTTGTGGTTGTCGAGAGAGGACAAAATTACAGACCCAAAAGACTTGTTAATTGTAGGAATAGGAGCAATGTGACTGGCTAGGGGAGTGTTACTCTTTATTGTATGTATAGTATTGTATAGTATTACTCTTTATGTTGTGCCATTCTACATCTGCAAAAAAAAATTATTTGCCAGACAACCCCCTAAGAGAAAAAAACAAAACTTGGTTCTTTTATTGAGCCTTGGGCTATCTTAGGCCTGGGGTTAATCGGTGACCTCCACACAAATGGCATCAGTCATTCACCGGCTTCAGGCAGCGCTTGCCAAATCCCAGAGCTGAACAGTGGTTAGTGGGTAAATCGGGAGGGGGGGGGGGGGGGGGTGTTGAGGAAGTGTTTGGTTTTATTATAGATCCAAAATTTCTGCATTCAGGACGGTTGCATTCTAGAACAACTATCTGACCCGTGTGATATCTACTGGACCACATGAATAGCTGATTTATTCTATAGAATCTCTCCTCCGTTTTTGTGTTGTGATGAATGACCGCAAACATGATAACCCTAATGTGTGATCGGCTACGTCCTTCTCTGTTGAGTTACCGCAGCACTCCCTTTTTTTATTATTGTTTTTCATTTTTAATATTTTTCAAATAAAAAGTCAAACTATTGCATTAAAGCAGTGAGGTCATTCATTTGTACCAGCCGGTAATAAAATGAACAAACTTTAATCTAGTTAATGTCTTCTTGATCTCACTTGTGGCGAGCTACCGATGTGTATGTGTCTTCACCCTCACTGTGCCGTTTTTCAGCCAGGATACATTCTAATGTACAGGCAGACCCGACCTACAGGCGACCCCCTAGTTACAGACAAACCTCTCTGGCCACTGTGACCTCTGGATGCTTTACTTAAGTCCCAGACTTTAATGATCAGCTGTAAGGTGTCTGTAATGAAGCTTTATTGATGATCCTTGGTCCCAGGACCGCTCAAAATTTTTAAAAATCCAATTTTCACAGAGAGAAAGATTTTTTGTCTGTATCTACAATTTATAAAATATACCTGTTTTTAATTAAATACAAATTCAACTTGGGGTCTGCCTTGGGGGACTGCCTGTATCTGCAATAAATTTTAAGCATTTGTATTTGCGCCACTCTTGTCCATAGGCTGTATGTGGTATTGCAGTCTAGTCACATTCTGACTTCACCTGTTCACGTTCTGACATTCCAGAATTTGTCACTTTTTGTATTGTAATGTAGGGGGAATCCAGCATCCGGTGTTTCATAAAACCTCAAGAAAGTTTAGAAAAATCCCTTGAAATAAATCGGCAGAGGGGGAAAAAGAAGCTGCAAAAGAGGCCGAACTACAAAAATGTTGGCGAAGAAGAGGAGGAGGATAAGCCCCCTGAGGATGGCCATGAAGACCCTGATAAGGCAAAGTCCTCAGAGATTGGCTTAAAAGGAACAAGAACTATGGGGGAAGGTGAGAAGAGGCAACTTTTATTTTATGTTGGAGCCGGGTTGGGAGGTGATTAGATATCTACATCGTCATTATTATTATTATTATTATTGTATATTTTTATATAATTTTGTTTATTCAAACTTTCAGAGGAATACATGGTAGAGCGGGGAGTACATCTTTTATACGACATGTGTGTATTTACATGCCCCGGGGTGAATACTAAGCACGCGCACCTTTCCATAGATACACCTACATGTCCCTCTGAGCAGATCAGAATTTCTTGCTACGGTCCTTCTCTGTTCATGTGTTATGGATTAAGTATCGCCCTGAAGGGGTGTTATTAATAGGTTCATGTGATACTTTATCCAATACTTGGTGTCTACACAAGTTGTGACACTCCTGGAGCTGCCATAACCTGTGTAATGCTGGCAGCCTCCTCGCATCTCTTCACTCGGCTTAGTAAACATCCTCTGATGGAGTATCCTTCTTATCTGGTTGTTAATCGCTTGGAACCTCCTCTTAAAAAGCTTTTTATTTTTGGCAGTCGTACAGCAGAGGAATTTTTTCTTTTCTTTTTTATTTTATTTAAAGTTTTTGCCTGTGGAGGTTTTGTGTGTAACTTCTTTGTAGTTTAGCATCATTTTGCTCAACTAGTAAAAGAAAAGCTGTAGTTTCATCTGCAGTTGGTTAAGTACAGAGGAGCTGCACTTGTTTTTTGTCGGACTTATCACGTTCTTTTCATGTGCAATCTGCTTGCGTCTTCATTTAAGAAGTGTCCGCGACACATTTGTGGTGCACGCTGCTCTATAACCGACACAACACAAAATTCTGCATTGAAGGGGGTGTTCTGGGGCTCAGTGGGACCGCGTGCCACATTTATCATGCAGTGTCCGACAAAAAAATGGTGCATGGGGCGCCAGATTCATGAAGAACGGGCACCACAAATCATGAATCTGGCGCCCCCTGCACACTGCACAGGCAAACTGCACATAGTTTTCACTGTTTTTAGTAAATGTGTGCCAGTATCCTACTGCAGGTAGCAGGGGAGAGCCACTTCACACGTCCTCCCATCGGTTCTGTAGTATCTAAGAACATGCTTTTAATGTCTTATTAAAGATGAGACTCTAATCTTTCAGATTTCAGGATTGTAATTATGTGAGCTACAGAACCAGAGATACGTGACCTCTAGTGAAGCTCTCTGGATGCTTTATTAAAGTCCCAGACAGCAATGATCAGCTGTAAGGTGTCTGTAATGAAGCTTTATTGATAATCCTTGGTACAATTACAGCAAAATTTTTTGAAACTCCAACTGTCACTGGGGCAAAAAAAATGTTTTGTCTGGATCTACAATGATAAAATATACAGTTCCAACTTGCATACATACGAATTCAACTTAAGAACAAACCTATCGAACCTATTTTGTATGTAACTTGGGGGTATAAAGTTAGTTAAAAACAACCGGCGGCCATAAGTAACAAAAATGTAACAATGTAAATGTTTTAAGAAAATGGGGCGGCACAGCTAATACTGATAGTGCCAAATGTTATCTTCTAGAAATAGAAATGGTGATCATGGAGAGATCGAAA
Organism: Engystomops pustulosus; assembly: GCA_019512145.1. NCBI lineage: Eukaryota > Metazoa > Chordata > Amphibia > Anura > Leptodactylidae > Engystomops > Engystomops pustulosus. Next base: position 26,340,737 of record CM033648.1, on the reverse strand, counting down.
GCAGCTGAAAAAGCCATGGTGCAGGTTAAGGAGGAAAACACGACGGATGAGGAGAAGAGTGCTGCAGCGGCCGGGGCACAGGCCTGTCAGAGCAGGTGAGGATATGATGTCTGGGAACATGCAATGGATCCCTCCTGCAGGATAGTCCTTGTATAAGCTTCTTTTGGTATTGGTGTGAGAGGGACATTGTCTTGTTCATCATGAATTATTTTTCTTGAGAACATTTTTCACTGATATTAATCATGCAAAATGTTTATTTATTAAGCATCAATGTATTCCACAACGTTTTACAGATCCCAACCTATTCGAACACACACAGACATTGCATTACAGCAAGGCCCTGCTCACAAGCGCTTACAATCTATGAGAATCATAATGTAGGTCTACTTTTTATGCTGAATCTCCACTTCTTCTTTTGCCTTATATTCATTTATAGTGCAGATTATAAATAATTGCAGCGCTGGGGTCCTGGGCTTGAATCCCACCCAGATCCACATCTGCAAAGAGTTTGTATGTTCTCTCGGTGTTTGCGTGGGTTTCCTCCGGGTCCTCCGGTTTCCTCCCACACTCCAAAACATACTGGTAGTTTGATTAGATTGTGAGCCCCATGGGGACAGGGACCGATTTGGCTTTGTGCAGCACTGTGTAATATGCTATATAAATAATTATTATTATTAATTGTAGTGGGGTTTGCCATACTTGTTTATTACCATTGAGGTCACTCTGACCCTGTCTCTGTGTAATAGATGTGCCACGGATATAACCACATAGTCTGTATAGGTTAAGGCCAGGGCAGTGGAAGTGCTGGCAGGTAACCTGCAGTGATTTACAGAGATTTATACATTACGATTGAAGCAATTATTGCTGTGGATTCTTGGTACAAAATTAGTATGTGAAATGCATGTTGAACTCCTATCCATCACACATTGAAGGAAATCCACTGTCTGCAGTAGATTTCCCAAAAAATGCCTTATCCTTATACACCTTAAAGGCTAAAGACTACACCATGCACCAAGTAGCCCTGCAGGTTTGCATCTGTCTTGTAAGAAGCCCACATCTTCTCAAAGTCTGATGCTCACAGCTCCTGACGACCCCACTACAAAGTTATCCTCCACTTGTAACTGCTGCACAACAAGTCATGGAACAATTTCCTGTGTCACGTCTAGTAACAAATCATGTGTAACAGATATGGGACAGCTGTTTTCGACTGTAAGAATTGCACAATTGATGCACCAAAGTTTGCTCAAGAATACAATTCTGTGGATCTCTGTTGTGTAGCAGAGAATAGCACTAATGGCACAATTGCAATAATTTCTTATGTAATCCTCACTATTGTTGTGACAAGATTTGGGCCCCATGGACACGACCAGATTTGTGCCGTGATCTGGCCGCACTAGGTGTATGGCATCTGATTACGGTGCGTTGAGCACACAGTGTCTCTCCGCGCCATGACTTTGCCTGGTGATGGGTAGTGTATGTCCTATACTTTGCTGGATATGTGGCCGCCCTGCTCCTGTAGAGTGGTAGGTGTGACTAATGCACCTGCCCATGTATTACACCTAGGGGGCACACGGTCATGTGCAAGAGGCCTTCCCATGTTGCAGCGTCCTTGGTTTTCCTTTTGAAAACAAGATGCCATTGCTTGAAATAGTCCTAGTTATGGTAAGGTTGGGTTCACATCACATTCTCGATGTATATGCTTAGCATATACAAATAAAGCACCCGAAGTATAAGCTTAGCATATGCATTGGCAAATAGTGGCAGACAGAGGCAAACTTGTTGAATCCTTCTGGCCACTTAAGGCTTTGTCAGTCAAAAAAAATGCAGGCATGTAAAGATGTAGCAAGCACTTCTGTCCGTATTAGGACAGTGACATCACTGCGGAAACGCCCCGTTCATCGGCAACAGCCATTCGCTGGCTGCTGTTTATGTAAACGCCCCCCCCCCCCCCCCCGCCATACTTTGTATTGTGATCATGTTATTGTGCTCTTGCATCATGGGCCTGAAATATTGTGTAACTTTGGTTCTGAGATGATCTTGTCTTCCCTAGGCCTTTTTTGGACATGGTTTACAGTACTTTGGAGTGCACAGATGACGATTACTACACTCTGTTTGTCTTGTGTCTTCTTTATGCAATGTCCCGTAATACTGGTAAGTAAAGTGGATTATACAATGTATTTCACAGCTTCATAGTTAATTGCTATTATATACAGACATAACATAGGCTGTTTTATTCATCTTATTATTCTACTTGCAAAGTATAAAAGATAGAGGCCTCTCATAAAACTCACACCATCATCTCTGCCCAACCCAAAGTTTTGTTCTCGTTCAGTTTCCCGAGATATGGAAATGGTTGGTTTTTGTGCCAAGGGCTCCACAAAAATAAGCCTGGTGCTCTTTATGTGGTTGTATGCTCCCAACATTGCAGCTCAGTGTTTACTTAAATGTATTACTCTATAGGTTCTGTTCCCGTTTTTTAGGGAATTTCATTATAATGAAAGAATTGCACCTAATTTGGCCGCTAAAGAAGACATTTTACACGACTGAAGATCTGCACTGATGGTTAAAGGGCTTTTGACACTTATTTAAGTTATCTCCTGTGGACAGGATAGGTGATAATGGCAAGGTTATTGCTGAGGGTCCAACTGCTGGGAACCGCCAATCATCAAACAGGACCCCCAGCAATCTGGAGAATGGGGCCTGTTCTCACTAATTGGGGGAGTGGTAGGTCGAGCATGTGTTCTGCGCTCTAATCACTAGTACAGCTTTGATGGAAATTTCCAAACACTGCACTTGGCAATCTCCAGCTGTTACAAAGTCAGAGAAATGTCTGGCACTGCCATACAATAAAATATCACTGCAGGACACCTGCTTGTCCTGTCGCCCCACCCATTAATAAGAACAGGAACCCCATTCTTCTCATCCATAGGTACCCAGCAGTCTGACCCTCACCGATCAGTGTGTTATACAGAGGATAGAGGATTACTTGAAAACTTTAAACAACCACTTTAAAGAATGGTAAAAAGAGTTGACTTCACTTTTACCACCAGCCAAACCACATTATAAGCTCTGGTCACGTTTACTTGAGCAATAGATCTGTGGCTTTGTACACATTTTACTTTGTAGCTTCTGTTTATAATAGAAAGGGCAAGAAGAATCCATATTTCTTTTTAATATGGCCTGTGTCACTGCAACGCCTCTCGACTGATAATGTATGCACGCCGCCTCTGTGTTCATTGCAGTCTGGTCCCATCCACTGATGGTGATATCGGCAGGCAGGAGCAGGCTGCGATGGATATGGATGGGACGTGCATACTGCCGAGTGGCGCCCCAGTTTGAATATGTTTATAAAGTCTCTGTCCATTCTCGGACATAAGAAAAGTGAGGTTATCCCCTGGCAGACATAAAAAGCAAGTAAGTTTGGGACCTCTACCATCAGTAAACATTGCGGTAGGGTTTTCTGAATTATTGGTTTGTAAAGCCTTCCCATCACATTAAAGGGAACCTGTCACCAGGGACCTAATTTTCACTTACGACAGGTTACAGAAGCCCATAACACCTGCATTGCACACATGCCTTTCTTCTTTCTCTAAGCATTTGCATTACATTATAACTGTGTTATAACTTGCCTCCCACCCTAACAGAATCCTCAGTGTAGTCCCAGGGGTTGGGGTTGGGCTTTGGTTTGGATGCATTTCAGAAAACAACATGTGACTTGTCTGAGCTGCTCACTCCTCAGCTCTCAGTCCCCACCTTTGTGCTCCTGTACAGCTCCTCCCTCCTGCACAGAGCTCACAGCCTGGTGAGGTGACAACCGTGGTTGGAGGGAGGAGCTGTAAAGGAGAAATTTTAATTTTTTAAATTTTTCTATGATCCATCAGAACTGTCGATGTGAACAGTTTTAATGGGACTAACTATTATGACCTTTAGTACCTCTAGTATGGTCCTCATTGCAGTCTACAGCCTCCCTGTCACTGCAGATGCATCTGATTTCATACAAAGGCATGAGGAGGATTCTTCTGTAAAATGAATTGACAGGAGGTATGGAGAGTATCTGGGAATGTCTTGTTCTGTTCCCAAAAATCTCAGCACGGTTCCTTTTGACTTTAACAAGATGGTCCATGTTTCTACCACATTTCGTGGTCCTTTTGTTGCTCACTGCAACCTATTGCCAAATCTTGCTATGAAATTCCCCATTATCTTGGCTGTACTTTCCACCCTGTCTGTGGGAAATCACAGTACCCCATCACATTGTACTCCCCATTATTAAGCTGCCGGAGTACAATTGAGATTCTTAAATATTTGCTTGGAGATAACAAAAAATAACCGCACAAGTAATGAATTTCACTGCGGACTCTAAAACAATGCAGGACTCTGCAAAGTAGATTTACATAGTAAAAGCCAACATGGCCACTTCCGATGTTAAACAGAACATCCATCTGGTAATATTGCCTTTCTTTTTGTTGCCAGGGATAAATCCAGATAAACTGGAAAAAATCCAGCTGTCATTGAAACCAGCTAAAGACAGCCATTCCTACAACCATGTATTAGTAGAGCGACTAATCCGAATTATGAGCCAAGCCGCTCACCCAGGTAAGATACTGGGATGTTCGTTGTGTTTTTTTTAAATTTTTTATATTTTCTAGCCATCATGAGAAATTTTATACAGAATTATATATGCTTTAAACAGTCATATGGTCAGGGACCCCTGGCCTCCCTCTCCGGTTGAGCACCTAAAATTGGAGATTGGAGGACCACAACCCTTGTGCTATATATTTTGTAGCTGGATGACAACCAGCAGCTGACTAACCAAAAAGAGGAATGGCCGGACTGGACTGGGGAGGGTGGAGTCGGGACACGCGGGACTGGGAGTGTTCAGGAGTGTTGCTTTATTGTGCTTCATAGTGTATTACAAAGCCTCTCCTTTTTGAGTATATAAAGGTGCAAGGAAATCGAATTATAATCCATGTGTTTTTTGCAGATGGAAAGGTCCGTTTGGCTACGCTGGAGCTGGCCTGTATTCTCTTAAAGCAGCTGGTTCTGATCGATGGTGAATGTATCATAAAGGATGTCCATCTGGCCTGTCTGGAGGTAAGTGCACTCTCGGCCCATACGTGTTCACATACAATTAGGCTAAAGCCATTGTGTAAGCTTCTAGAGTTTGATTTTACGGTTTAAAAGTAAAAGGTTTCGATAATCTCTTTTCTGTTTGTCTAGGGCGCAAGAGAGGAAAGTGTTCATCTTCTGCGCCATTTCTATAAGGTAAAATATTACCAGGTAAAACTCTCTTATTTTGATCTATAATTATAGGAAATTAGGAATTTTTTTTAATGGACCATACTTTACTGGGGAATGGCGGTATAGGCCACATCTTTGTGTGAGTTCTGTAGTGTTAATATTTATGTACAGCTAAGCATGCATGTGCGCAACTCCCTACATGCATCAGTGTCTGCATCAATCTGACCATGGCGCCCTCTGAATGGGGATTACCAAAAAAATGCATCTACACAGACTCAAACTAGTGATGTGTCGTTCGTAAACGTAGTTTGCCAATGGCTCCCTTAACCCCGACCCTAACCGGTTTACCACGCCCCCTTTTAACAATCTGGTTACAAGTGGTGTGGAGTGGGGTGTGGACTGGCCTGCGGCTCCCTATTATATATTTAATAGGGAGCCTTTCAGGATCCAGAAGAGCCGGCTCTTCTTAGTGATGGGAATTATGGCTCTTCTTGGGGAGCTGGCTCATTAGGCTCCGCTCATTAACAAAAAAACATCTCCATAGCAGAGATAATAAGCAATACTGAGTGATAAAAGTGATTGTCGCTGGCGGTATAATATTTAGTAAATCTATGCAGACTTTGACAACATGGCGTTTGCCCTCTTCAAGCATCATCTCGCATCGGCTCCTGCTCTCTTGGTTCTTATCTCTTGATTCTCTACACTTCCTCTGTTCTCCATCTTTTGACTTTTCCTCCTGTCTCTTTACTGTTTCTCATCTGTTAACGCTCCCTCCTGTCTCCAGATGGTCTCCTCTCCCCTCCCTCCCTCCTGTCTCCAGATGGTCTCCTCTCCCCTCCCTCCCTCCTGTCTCCAGATGGTCTCGTCTCCCCTCCTCCTCCTGTCTCGATGGTCTCCTGCCCTCCTCCCTCCTGTCTCCAGATGGTCTCGTCTCCCCTCCCTCCCTCCTGTCTCCAGATGGTCTTGTCTCCCTCCCTCCCTCCCCTCCCTCCCTCCTGTCTCCAGATGGTCTTGTCTCCCCTCCCTCCCTCCCTCCTGTCTCCAGATGGTCTTGTCTCCCCTCCTCCCTCCCTCCCTCCTGTCTCCAGATGGTCTCGCCTCCTCCCCCCTCCCTCCCCTCCTGTCTCCAGATGGTCTTGTCTCCCCTCCCTCCCTCCCTCCCTCCTGTCTCCAGATGGTCTCGCCTCCCCTCCCTCCCTCCTGTCTCCAGATGGTCTCGCCTCCCCTCCCTCCCTGGGGGAGGGGCAAGATCTGATTTTTCATTCTTGCCGCAACCTAGAAATATGCTAAGACAACCGCCAAGAGACGTACATATTACATAAGAAGGTACTGCTTGTGGGCTTTGGGGAAGTTAATTTGGTGACCGGTTCCCTTTAAAGTTATAGTGACTGTTTTTTGTGCTGGATGGACAGAGCTTTTCTCTAGAAGTGTTGTTTTGAGGGTAGAATATCTCTGTTTATATAGAATTTTGTGGAATATACAACTTTTTTCCTGTCGGGTTCTTAGCTTTCATAAACTATTTTAATGGATTCAAAACGCAGTAATGAGGTACAGGAGATCATTGATAGCAGGTCCATTACTGCTCCTGATGAAATATTCTTACGTATGAGAACATCGGCTGTTCTATAACCAGATTGTATAGGAATGGGGTCTATGGTAAGGGGGTAGAGTAACACCTATGTGACCCTGCCTGCATTACTTGTAAGAGGATGAGGGTGACATTCATTGCCATTGCCCATGGATATGGTGTGATAAAACAGTCGACTCCATTCATGGCTGTATAAAAGACGTATACATGATGGATGAAATGGGGAGAGGAGGGAACACCAGAAAATAAATGGATCACATTAAAATACTTTCCATGTATGTGCGCAGAGAAATAAACATTCTTTCATCTTACCAGGAATATACTGGAACTGTCGAAAACATAATCCAGATTTCCCAGATTCAGGAAAGTTTTTAATGTGGTGTTTATAGATGATGAAGTCTGGCTTTGAAGGGTTTATTTTCTTCTGTTTTTCATTTAGGGAGAAGAAATTTTTCTGGACATGTTTGAAGATGAGTACAGGGGCATGATGGTGAGTCTTAACTATACCTCGGGGTGTGTTCACACAGGACAAATCTGTTGCAGATTTTTCATGAAGGAAAAGATATTGTACTGGAAAAATGGGGTGTTTTTTTTTTTTTTTTTTTGCTGAATATTTCTGACCGCATGTGGATCTTTAGATTAAATCCTATTGATCACCGGAGCGACAGAGTTCCTTGTCTTTTAGTTAATTCACTCTCGCTGTGGACCGGCGGGAGGTGTGTCCTAAAGGGGGAGTACATTAATGAAAAGATGAGCCACTCTGAGGTGCCTCAGACTGATTTGCATAATGTTTATAGCCGTGTATTTTCTTAATTACATAACTATGTTATAATAAAATAAATCCCAAGGAGAAAATCCATCTGCAACTTTTAGTAGATCGATCTACCATCAATAAAACTGATTTTCTTTAAAGAAAATCTACCATCAAAATCCATCATGATAAACTAGGTGCACTTGCTTAAAGATCCAGGCACTGTAAGTGTGGTAATCTTATAGTTCTTATCCATGTCCTCTTTCTTTCTAAATCAACTTGTAAAATTATGCTAATGAACCAGAAGGGCTCTGGGGTGTTAAAACGAGCAGAACATGTCTCGCCTAACCCCATGCTCCCTCCCTCTACCTGCATAATCCATCAGCTGCAGGAAAGGACATCTACCACCAGGATTAAAGATTGTAAACCAAGCCCACTGACATACTGGTGTATGCCCCCTCTGGAAGGATCCACTCTACTTTTAGCTACTTATGTCCTTGTTTGTAAGAAATAAAAGGGTTTAAAAATTATGCAAATGAGTCTGAGGGGCTCCAGGCTCCATTAACACTTATGGAGCCTAGAATCATCTCTCAGGTCATTTGCATACAGCTTGAGTACCTGAGTGCTTAAGTCTTAAGGCATGTAGAGGGACAATGAAGGGATAGGGGAAATTCTTTCTAATGACAGATTATGAAAATATATTTTTAGTTTAGGGGGTTAATTTGCCTGAACGGTTCTCTTTTAACCCTGAAGGTAGATGTAGCTTCACAGGCCTCCCATGCCCATCACTGAGGGGCTCTGGAAACCTCTCCAGAGTCCTTCAGGCTCATTAACATAATTGTAAAAGTTGAAGTAGGCCATGTATAACAAGAACATTACCAGAGTCACAGTGCCTGGATCTAAGAGTAAGTCTCCCTGGTTTATCATGCTTGATTTTGATAGTAGATTTCCTTTAAGTGCTGAGGCCTACAGTATGCATACATTATAGATGCAGGTTGTTTTGACTTGCATTACAGTTACATTTGTCACTGATGGTAATTTAGGGTCCTTATGTTCAAGTATTGTACGTTCCCCTTCCAATCAAGTTGACATCTTGAAATGGGAACGCCATAGGTTTCTGACAGCTTGAAGAGGCTGCCTATAGAGGAAAAAAATTGGCTAATGCATACAAGACCAGCCACTCCATTCATTTAGGGTTACAATTTACTTGTGATGGTGTTTAGCAGGGGGAAGAATCCATACCTCTCCTCCCCTTCCACCTCCATTTAGGATCCAAAATCTCCCTCTATCCTACAGATTCTGCAGTGATGTTTGCTTTTTCAAAGTAATTCTAGTCTGTAATCTTAACATGTTAAAGCAATGGTCCCCAGCCTATTTTATCCGGGGAATGACTGCACCCAACATTTTTTTTTTCCAGGGACCTGGTCGGGTAACCCCCTTACCGTGGTCGCTTAAAAAAAAACTGTGTACCCAGCAAATATGCAATATCTAACTTGTCGGTTGGGGAATGCTGTGTTAAGCTACTTGGTGCTACCTTGTAGCTGCCACTAGAGAGAGCTCTGGAGCCTTCTGCATACAGTCTTGTTACAAAATAGGCGGCTATGCTTCCTCTAGTGGCACTAGAACTCGCTAGCTACCTACTTGACATTATAATATCTGTATCCGAAAAATCATGCTTATTACACACACAATTAAATTAAAAACTTGTTGATATTAACATTTACGAGCTACAAAAATAAATTACTCCTGAAGTTAATTTGCTAGCTCAAATTATAAAGAGTTGACATATTTAATAGTTTTTGAAAATACAGTTTTCCTCAGTATTATGGATATGTTATATATGGCTGCTTTGTATTCTTGTCTCCTCATACACATGGAGCTACGTGGGATTTTTTCATTGTAGGATTATCTACATTTTATCATAAATTTTTCTTCTTCTCTGTAGAGCAAGCCACTGAATGTTGAATACTTAATGATGGATGAATCCATATTGCTTCCCCCAACTGGAACTCCTCTTACTGGAATTGACTTTGTCAAGCGTCTACCTTGTGGGGATGTGGAGCGAACACGAAGAGTAAGTTCTTTTTCATTAGCCATAAATGGGTTTAAAAATAATTTTTCCTTTTACATTGACCATTCACTAAAAAATGACCCAATATTTGACTACCGGTATGTTGTCAGGCATCTTGTGGGTGCAGAGCTCTGTGCACAAGTCAAGCTCTCCCTGCCTCAGAATGTCCACTGGGATTGACATCCATGCACATAAGTAACCAGCTCTCCTAAAGCTTCGTGAGTGATGTCGATCACAGTAGAAGGATGTTCTGTAGCCGGGAGAGCTTGACTGTAGTGCTATACTCTGCCTTCATGACTTGCATCTCACATCAAATATGTTTTTCTGGATGATGCTACCAAAATGTCCCGCCACCGGAGCCTGACCTAATGGCTTGTCCGCAGCTGAATTCCCCTGGTACCCGAGTGGCTGGCTTTAGTGCAGCAATAGTGCTTGACTTGTCATGGTCACTTGGTCCATATGGAACAGGCCTCATCCATGACGGGCAAGTCGAGCGAGAGCATGCAAGAGGAGAAGGTGGCTGCAGTATGATGGAGGTTTCCCAGTTGGGAAACTCCGTGTATGTGTGTCATGGGGATCCCCGTGTAGATGGTAGAGGGGAGGCCCATAATGTTAATGGCAGCCAGGGATCGCACATGGAGAAAAGATGTAGAACATTAGCTTAAAGTTCCCTTATTCCAAAACTTCAGCCCAGCAACGATAACTGGCTGAGATAGTGTCTGATCTACCAAGGTCTGAGGTAGCTGGTTGGATGCAGTCTAGTAGGAGAAGCACACAGCCCAGATAGGGAACTTGGGGCTGGAGATGTTAGGAGCTGCTTTGGCAGCAATCTTAGCGCAGACCTTGTATAGGTGCAGGGCTGCAGCACGCCTTGAGGAGAGGGATTAACCTCAAGTGAGACAGCAGAAGGCTTTTGTCTACAGGCCTTGTGTCCTCTCACATGGAGGTCTGCGATCTTTCTTGATCTTCAGCCTAAGGGAGTATATCTAATCTTCCCTCTGGGTGGAGTTACAGGCATCCACCAATTATGGACCTTGGGACAGAGCCGGATTGACAAAGAAAATAACATTTATCATTAATAAGTAAACTATCCCTTCCCAAGTAGGGGTCCATTCACACAGCAGTATGCCCGCCGTGCGGGCATACCGCTGTGAGCTGGAGAGGAGGAGGAGGCAACCCCTCCTCCCTCCATAGAGAATAGTGGCGCATGGCCGCACACACGCCAAAAGATAGAGCATGCTCTATCTTTTTGCGGTGTGCGGCCCGGATCGGTGGCACACATGTGTGGCACCGGATCTCTGATGTGCCGCTATTGCCGTCTATGGGGACGTACATGCGGCCGCAAATTTGCGGCCGCATGTATGTCCCCGCAGACGGCCGTGTGAATAAGCCCTAGATGACAGACAGATGCATTACCAGTTACTGCTGACAGGTTCCCTTTAGTGGTAAATGGCAACATAAATGACATTTTAAACTTATTTAGGTTTTGTAACATTGTCCAATTTGTCAATCTTTGTGCTTAATTTATTATTATTCAATCCATCTAGTGTTACAAAAGCAACTTTGATGAAATATGATTTCAACAATATTTTTATGAATACAGCTCTTGTACAGACTAATTTGCCTCCATGGTAACAGGCTGCAACTCATGTGTAATCTGAGATTGCTTATATTTGGATATAGTAACGAAGAAGCTCCTTTTAGATGGTGATGGATAAATAATATAGAAAGATAATATGCAGCACCTAACCACCTCTATATTTTTCAGTGTCTTATTTAGATACATAATAATTCAGACTTGATCATGTTTTATCATGTTTATTTTCGCATTACGTATGTGGAACAAAACGTCCGTAAATATTGTACGCCATCCTCCAATAGTGAATGATCAGATGTGAGCCATGGCTTCATGTGATCTATTAATGCAAGAGATATACTTCCAGGAGTTCAGCCAGGACTAGATACTTATCCAAAGATAACAGCTAAACATTATGTAACCTATATTTCCCTTTATTTGTATAGAGGGGATAATGTCTGGTATAGATAGAACATACACTAGATGAAAGAATCATCTGCTTGTTCTTCAAGTTCATAGTTTTGACCTAATATTGTCATTAGGTAACCTGGCTTTATGTTAGGCAAAATACTTCAATGTGGGCCTAATAAACCATTTATAGTATGTTGAACAGCGTCTGGATCATGTGTCTTTCATGAATCATTGTGGTGGAATCATCCAGTCATGGAGGTAAAGATTTTAAAATTGAAGTCAAGCTCTCCCTGCCTCTGAACACCTCATCTTATGTGATTGACATCATGAGCGGGGCTTCAGGAGATCTAGTCAATGATGTCCCTGGATGCAGAACCATCACTTACAGTGAAAGAGGCGTTCTAAGCGAGAGAAAGCTTGACTTCAGTTTTAAACTCTCCGCATACTTGACACCAATTTACATCTCACTTCAAAGATGATTTTCTGGATGATGCCACCACACTGGGCCATGAAAGAAACATCACCTAGAAGCTTCTTGACAATAAACTGGTGGTGTTTTATTAGGCCAATTTTTGATGACAGGTTCCCTTTATTTTCCCTTACCATGTACTGGGAAGCAGGAAAAAAATCCAAATGCAGTGAACTTGAGGATTACGGTGTGATCCATATGACACCTCCCATTTTATTATTAAGGTTGGTGTTTTTATGGGGATAGAAAATTTTATATAGGTTTTATTTACTTTTAATATCGTGAAAAAAAAATTTGAAAAATGTTTTTCAGCATTTTGCCATATTCTGACAATAAGTTTTTCATACTTTGGCGTATATATGGCTTATATCAGTTTAACCCTAGAGGGATTGATTACACTACAGTATGGTAGTATATTGTAAATTCCCTGGATCTGTAAAAGAGCCTGCCGACAACCAGCCAAAGTTCACAGATGATGTTAGTGGGGCGCCCATGCAGCACTGTCACTTATGTGCCACTGTCACGTTTGAGGGAAGCACTTAAAGGACATCTTCCAACAGGATCAAGGATTGTAAACCAAGCACACTTACCTTCTGGCAGCATCCACTCGGCTTTTAGCTACTTATTGCCTTCACTTTACAAAAAAAAGGCTTTAAAAATCATGCAAATGAACCTGAAAGGCTCCAGGCTCCAGGCTCCATTAACAGTTATGGATCCTGAAGACCCCTGGGCTCATTTCCATAATTTTAAAGGAAAAAGAAGGATATAAGAAACTAAAAGAAGAGCAGATCCTGTCGGACACCACACCAGTATCTCACCAGTTCCTCCCCTTGATCCTGATGTCCCTTTTTTTTTTTTTTTTTTTTAAACATTTTATTTGATTTTCAATTAACACTGGAATAAAAGCAAAAACATAAAACACATTTTGCAAGATACATTTATCAAGTTGTGAATGTTGAAAGTCACTATGCAGTTTCTGGGATGATAAATAAGACGTTTCAACATAATGCAGTATGAAAATGCCCTGGGGAGAGATTGCCACTATACCCATGTTCAGGACCCGCTTCTTGCTTCATTGTAGGGAGGACAGGTAGATGTCGTTTAAGGGGTTAACGCCCCCTGTGGGTATTAGCTGCATAATGCAGCTAACACCCACTGTGTATGGAGCATGCTCAGCCCTTGAGCCCACTCCATACATCCTTTACTGGCATGAGATGTACAGATCACACGTAAAAAGATCAAACCGCAAAACTCTAACCTCTTCTATGTTCCAAGATTTATTGTATTACCCTATACACAGGATAGAGGACAATGATCAGATTTAAGGAGGACTGAGCCTGACCCTCATCGATCCTCAAAACAAGGCCCCTGTTCTCACTAGTTTCTGGAGCTGTAGGTCGAGCATCTACCCAGCTGCTCCATTTCATACTACGGAAGCATCAGCCGTCCATTCTCAGAAAGGGCCGGAGATGGGGCTCCCATAGAATTAAATGCAGTGTCAGGACACATACGCCATCTCATCCATTATTGAGACCCTAGTTCTTGTGAACTGTGGGGTCCAGTGGGTGTCTGACTGCCTGCACCCTACTACACAATAAGCAGATTTGTATCCCCTACCCCGTGCACAGTATCAGGGCAGGGTACACCTTCCCCTAGCAGCATCCCAATGTCAAATTGTTGATAAATATTTAGGGATAACAACAAAGATGCCCCATAATACATTCCAGGAGAGCGGACCGGACCATGTTTCATGTGACAATTGGTCCTTGACCTCTTTTCTGTGTCACTGTAAACTCCATGCCCGTATTTCTAGTGCATTTACAATATAGAATTATTTTGCATACACATAAGCTATGTCACACACAGTTATTTATGTGCATATTATGTTAATGTATACTGATATATGTATTGTCCATCTTCCTTTTTAGTAGCCTCTCTGTAGTTTTCGATTTTTTTTTCGATGTGGCATCCAAGGAGCGTTCCTTGCTGGAAAATGCTTGACCTTTCTAGGAAAACACATCTGAATGACTGCATTATTGCCAGTTATTCTTTTCTCTCTGACACGAGCGGCTCCCTCCCTGCTGCAGGCAGATGATTTCCTAGAATCCTTTTGTACACACGGGGTTTGACATTGCGTTAGAGATCATTATTTTTTTTTTCTTTTGCTTCTCTGGAATGTAGTATGGATAGAGACAATGGGGCATATTTATCAGGGCCTCTGCACCACGTCAGTAGCGTAGAAGCCCTGAAATAAACACAAATGCTAGCTTAATGCTAGCACTTGCGATTATTTAGCCCAGTCTGCCACATTCATGCCAGAGGGGCATGAAGGGGGGGAGGGCATGGCCAGCCATGTGGAGGGCGCGGCCGTTTGGGACTCGACCGACACCGGGCGTTACTGTCCCAGCGCACTCACTGCAGTCGGCGACTTTTCACATGCGATAAGCCGCCGGCTGCGTTTATTTATACACCAGGCAGAGCCTAGCATAGAAATAAATGCTGTGCAGCACCCTGCCGGATACATCAAGAGGATTCAGCCTCTTGATGTATCGCGCTGCGAAAAAGCAGTGGCAGAGCTATCATACACTGGCGCCGTTCGATAAATATCCCCCAATGGGATCCATTGGTTCACAGTAAGACTAATCCCAGGAAATGGACTGGGTTCAGATATCCCGAAAATGGATGAGCCTCCGTAAAAAAAATAGAAAAGCATTACACTACGGTGTGTGACCTTTGTTTGTTCCTAAATCTAAGATGTGTATTTCTGAGTTTTTTTTTAATTTTTTATTACGAACGAGATAATTTACTTAGTGCTTCATTGGAGGAGGACATAGTAGAGTGTTCTTTTAAGGGGTTAACGCCCCTGTGGGTAGCTGTCATATGCAGCTAACACCCACTGTGATGGAGCATGCTCAGCCCTTGAGCCCACTCCATACATCCTTTACTGGCATGAGATTACAGATCACACGTAAAAAGATCAAACCGCAAAACTCTAACCTCTTCTATGTTCCAAGATTTATTGTATTACCCTATACACAGGATAGAGGACAATGATCAGATTTAAGAGACTGAGCCTGACCCTCATCGATCTCAAAACAGCCCCGTTCTCACTAGTTTCTGGGCTGTTGGTCGAGCATCTACCCAGCGGCTCCATTTCATACTACGGAAGCATCAGCCGTCCATTCTCAGAAAGGGCCGGAGATGGGGCTCCCATAGAATTAAAGCAGTGTCAGACACATACGCCATCTCATCCATTATTGAGACCCTAGTTCTTGTGAACTGTGGTTCCAGTGGGTGTCTGACTGCCTGCACCCTACTACACAATAAGCAGATTTTTATCCCCTACCACCGTGCACAGTATCAGGGCGGGTACACCTTCCCCTACAGCATCCCAATGTCAAATTGTTGATAAATATTTAGGATAACAACAAAGATGCCCCATAATACATTCGGAGAGCGGACCGGACCATGTTTCATTGACAATTGTTCCTGACCTCTTTTCTGTGTCACTGTAACTCCATGCCCGTATTTCTAAGTGCATTACAATATAGAATTATTTGCATCCCTAAGCTATGTCACACACAGTTATTTATGTGCATATTGATGTTAATGTATTGATATATGTATTGTCCATCTTCCTTTTTAGTAGCCTCTCTGTAGTTTTCGATTTTTTTTTCGATGTGGCATCCAGGAGCGTTCCTTGCTGAAAATGCTTGACCTTTCTAGGAAAACACATCTGAATGACTGCATTATTGCCAGTTATTCTTTTCTCTCTGACACGAGCGGCTCCCTCCCTGCTGCAGGCAGATGATTTCCTAGAATCCTTTTGTACACACGGGTTTGACATTGCGTTAGAGATCATTATTTTTTTTTTCTTTGCTTCTCTGAATGTAGTATGGATAGAGACAATGGGGCATATTTATCAGGGCCTCTCACACCACTCAGTAGCGTAGAAGCCCTGAAATAAACACAAATCTAGTCTTAATGCTAGCACTTGCATTATTACCCAGTCTGCCACATTCATGCCAGAGGGGCATAGGGGGGAGGGCATGGCCAGCCATGTGAGGGCGCGGCCGTTTGGGACTCGACGACACCGGGCGTTACTTCCCACGCACTCACTGCGTCGGCGACTTTTCACATGCGATAGCCGCCGCTGCGTTTATTATACACACCAGGCAGAGCCTAGCATAGAAATAAATGCTGTGCAGCACCCTGCCGGATACATCAAGAGGATTCAGCCTCTGATGTATCGCGCTGCGAAAAAGCAGTGGCAGAGCTATCAATACTGGCGCCGTATGATAAATATCCCCAATGGATCCATTGGTTCACAGTAAGACTAATCCCAGGAAATGGACTGGGTTCAGATATCCGAAATGGATGAGCCTCCGTAAAAAAATTAGAAAAAGAATTACATACGGGTGTGTGCACCCTTTGTTTGTTCATAAATATAAGATGTGTTATTCTGAGTTTTTTTTGAATTTTTTATTAAGAACGAGGAAATTTACTGAGAGGGATGCCATGAAGGAAAGTTCTCAAATCTGAATCCTCTAGTGATGTTTACACAATAAAGATCATTTTTGACCCCCCTTACTTACAATTTACTCAGTTTTATTGTTGTTTTAGCTAATATCACCCAGTGATGATCAGGGTAAGATTCCAGAGTGTGGGCAGGGAATCTAAGCAGACACTATGACCTTGGTGCTATGAGATGTGTGTGTGCTGACAATGTGCATAGATTATCAGGGTACAGGTTTATCTACACTTTATTTAGCTTCTAAATATTCTACTAGTATTTGACACATAGAAAAAGAGAGATGGATCAGACATGAGATCCATGAGATGGATATAAAACACTATGACATTTCTCCTCTGCTAATCGCCAGTAACACACACAGAGGTAGCTCTGCTATAATGCCGCCGTCCACCTACCTGGATAAAGACATATGTCTAGTTGTACAGCAAGTCTCTCGCCACTGATGCTCTGTGCAGGAAATGTGTGCTGAGCGGTCTGTAATGCATGGGAGGGGCAGGAGGCAGAGAAAGCAATGCAGTGTGCAGACAAGAGAAGTATTCATGAAAGGAATCCAACTATAGTTAAGAGATTCACAGTCAAATCTGGGAACACCAAATTGTGTACACCAGGACTGATAGATAGGTTGAAATTTATCTGTGAAATGGTTATAACAAAATAACATATTCTCAAATACACAAAGTATATTTAAGAATCTTGTCTTTGTGGGAATACCCCTTTAAGACTTGCTTCCTGTATATACACTGCTCAAAAAAATAAGGGAACACTCTAATGACACATGCTAGATCTGAATGAATGAAATTTCTCATTGAATACTTTTTGTTTGTACAAAGCTGAATGTGCTGACAACAAAATCACAAAAAATCATCAATGGAAATCTAATTTATTAGAGGCTGGATTGGAGTCGCCCACAAAACTAAAGTGTAAAAACTCACTAGAGGATGATCCACTTTTATGTAATGTCCGTCATACAAGACATATGAGGCTCCGTATTGTGTGTGGCCTCCACGTGCCTGTATGACCTCCCTACAACGCCTCTGCAGCCCACACTAGTAGGTCAGTAGTGCAGCTCATCAGGATGACACATCATTGCAAACTGTGGCCAGAAGGTTTGCGTGTGTCTGTCAGTGTAGTGTCCAAAGGCTGGAGGTGCTGAAAAGAAAGAAGAGGAATGTGCCGTATGACAATACAAGAGTAAACCTTTATTCAAATACAAAACAAAGCACAATCTCCGGCATAGGGATGAAGAAAGCATAAAAACATTTAAAAATGTACCAAGTACATCAAACCATATAGTTGGTACTGCACGGTAGGGCAGTCCAACAAACCATTTCACTCCACCGACAAAAAGGAGGTATAGGAACCACCCTTGATGTATATAAGTCAAACAAATAAATCTAGTAGGCACACATACAAGCTCAATATAGATAATACAGTAGTAGAAAATAAACAATGGTCTGAAAAGCAGTGTGCTATTCCTATTGATCTAGAGGTAAGTCAGAGAGAGCGTATTATGAAGTGTCCATACATTACAAGTCAGTAAGAAGGTCAGGAGGCTGTGTGGGACAAAGTCCCATGCTGTCCACAGTCAGAGTGGTTCGGTAGGTGGATGGAAAGGGAGGGCTCACCACGCGTTCCGTCCCCAAATGGAGACTTCTCAGGGGTTGAAGCTTCCTCAGGGGTTGAAGGCTGGAGGTGCTACCAGGAGACAGGGCAGTACACCAGGAGATGTGGAAGCGGGCAAAAACCCAGCACAGGACCACTACTCAGTCTTTGTGCAAGGATAAAACAGGAGGAGCTCTGCCAGAGCCCTGACTCCAGCAGCCACAATGTGCAGGGTGTCTGAAAAAATGGTTAGAAACAACTCCATGAGGATGGTATGAGGCCCCCACATCAACAGATGGGGGTTGTTATCACAGCACACATGACGTGCAGGACGCTTGCATTTGCTAGAGAACACCAAGATTGGCTAATTCGCCACTGGCGCCCTGTGCTCTTCACAGATGAAAGCAGGTTACATGAACACATGTGACAGCGCCTGGAGATGCCAAGGCATTTTTTTGAGGGCGCGCACAACCCCCATACCATTAGGTACCAAAGGTGAGATCCTAGATCCCTTGTCAGACCTATGCTGGTGCGGTTGTCCTGGGTTCTACCTAATGCAGGAACAATGCTAGACCTCAGTGGCTGGAGTGTGTCAGCAGTTCCTGCAAGGTGAAGGCATTTGAAGCTGTGGACTGGCCTACTCATTCCCAGACCTAAATCCGACTTGGCAGATCTGGGACATCATGTCCCAATCTCACATTTGACCACAGACTGTCCAGGATTTGGTGGATGCTTAGTGCAGATATTGGAGTAGATACTCGGGGGAACCATCACAAACTCATCAGGAGCATGCAGAGACATTGTAGGAAGGTCATACATGCACCAGGAGGCCTCACACAATACTGAGCTCATTTTGTCTAGTTTTACGGACATCCCACTTTAATTTATGGGTGAAGAAAATAAGCAAACTCCGTAAAAAAATAGAAAAGCATTACACTACGGTGTGTGAACTTTGTTTGTTCCTAAATCTAAGATGTGTATTTCTGAGGTTTTTTTTAAATTTTTTATTACGAACGAGATAATTTACTTAGAGGGATTTGCCCATGAAGGAAAGTTCTCAAATCTGAATCCTCTAGTGATGTTTACACAATAAAGATCATTTTTGACCCCCCCTTACTTTACAATTTTACTCAGTTTTATTGTTGTTTTAGCTACTATCACCCAGTGATGATCAGTGTAAGATTCCAGAGTGTGGGCAGGGAATCTCTAAGCAGACACTTCATGATTCCTTGGTGCTATGAGATGCTGTGTGCTGACAATGTGCATAGATTATCAGGGTACAGGTTTATCTACACTTTTATTTAGCTTCTAAATATTCTACTAGTATTTGACACATAGAAAAAGAGAGATGAGATCAGACATGAGATCCATGAGATGGATATAAAACACTATGACATTTTCTCCTCTGCTAACTCGCCAGTAACACACACAGAGGTAGCTCTGCTATATGCCGCCCTCCACCTACCCTGGATAAAGACATATGTCTAGCTTGTACAGCAAGTCTCTGCACACTGATGCTTGCTGGCAGGAAATGCCTGTGCCTGAGCTGGTCTTGTAATGCATGGGGAGGGGCAGGAGGCAGAAAGCACTGCAGTGTGCAGACAAGAGAAGCTATTCATGAAAGGAATCCAACTATAGTTAGAAGATTCACAGTCAAATCTGGGAACAACCAAATTGTGTACACCAGGACTGATAGATAGGTTGAAATTTATCTGTGAAATGGTATAACAAAATAACATATTCTCAAATACACAAAGTATATTTTAAGAATCTTGTCTTTGTGGGAATACCCCTTTAAGACTTGCTTCCTGTATATACACTGCTCAAAAAAATAAGGGAACACTCTAATGACACATGCTAGATCTGAATGAATGAAATATTCTCATTGAATACTTTTTGTTCTGTACAAAGCTGAATGTGCTGACAACAAAATCACAAAAAAATCATCAATGGAAATCTAATTTATTAGAGGCCTGGATTGGAGTCGCCCACAAAACTAAAGTGTAAAAACTCACTAGAGGATGATCCAACTTTTATGTAATGTCCGTCATACAAGACATAATGAGGCTCCGTATTGTGTGTGGCCTCCACGTGCCTGTATGACCTCCCTACAACGCCTCTGCAGCCCACACTAGTAGGTCAGGTAGTGCAGCTCATCCAGGATGACACATCATTGCAAACTGTGGCCAGAAGGTTTGCGGTGTCTGTCAGTGTAGTGTCCAAAGGCTGGAGGTGCTTGAAAAGAAAGAAGAGGAATGTGCCGTATGACAATACAAGAGTAAACCTTTATTCAAATACAAAACAAAGCAAATCTCCCGGCATAGGGATGATAGAAAGCATAAAAACATTTAAAAATGTACCAAGTACATATCAAACCATATAGTTGGTACTGCCAGGTAGGGCAGTCCAACAAACCATTTCCTCCACCGACAAAAAGGAGGTATAGGAACCACCCTTGATGGTATATAAGTCAAACAAATAATATCTAAGTAGGCACACAATACAAGCTCTAATATAGATAATACAGTAGTAGAAATATAACAATGGTCTGAAAAGCAGTGTGCTATTCCTATTGTATCTAGAGGTAAGTCAGAGAGAGCGTATATATGAAGTGTCCATACATTACAAGTCAGTAAGACAGGTCAGGAGGCTGTGTGGGACAAAGTCCCATGCTGTCCACAGTCAGAGTGGTTCGGTAGGTGGATTGGAAAGGGAGGGCTCCCCACGCGTTCCGTCCCCAAATGGAGACTTCCTCAGGGGTTGAAGCTTCCTCAGGGGTTGAAAGGCTGGAGGTGCTACCAGGAGACAGGGCAGTACACCAGGAGATGTGGAAGCGGGCAACAACCCAGCAGCAGGACCACTACCTTAGTCTTTGTGCAAGGATAAACAGGAGGAGCTCTGCCAGAGCCCTGACCTCCAGCAGCCACAAATGTGCAGGTGTCTGCAAAAAATGGTTAGAAACCAACTCCATGAGGATGGTATGAGGCCCCGACATCAACAGATGGGGGTTTGTACTCACAGCCCAACATGACGTGCAGGACGCTTGGCATTTGCTAGAGAACACCAAGATTGGCTAATTCGCCACTGGCGCCCTGTGCTCTTCACAGATGAAAGCAGGTTCACACTGAACACATGTGACAGCGCCTGGAGATGCCAAGGCATTTTTTTGGAGGGCCGCACAACCCCCACTACCATTAGGTACCAAGGTGAGATCCTCAGATCCCTTGTCAGACCCTATGCTGGTGCGGTTGTCCTGGGTTCTACCTAATGCAGGACAATGCTAGACCTCATGTGGCTGGAGTGTGTCAGCAGTTCCTGCAAGGTGAAGGCATTGAAGCTGTGGACTGGCCTACTCATTCCTCAGACCTAAATCCGACTTGGCAGATCTGGGACATCATGTCCCCAATCTCACATTTGACCACAGACTGTCCAGGATTTGGTGGATGCTTTAGTGCAGATCTGGGAGTAGATCTCGGGGAAACCATCCACAACCTCATCAGGAGCATGCAGAGACATTGTAGGAAGGTCATACATGCACAAGGAGGCCTCACACAATACTGAGCCTCATTTTGTCTAGTTTTACGGACATCCCACTTTAATTTTATGGGTGACTACAAATCCACGTCTCCATAGTTTGATAAATTAGATTTCCATTGATGATTATTTTTTGTGATTTTGTTGTGAACACATTCAACTTTTACAGAACAAAGTATTCAATGAGAATATTTCATTCATTCAGATCTAGGATGTGTTATTTGAGTATTCCCTTTATTTTTTTGAGCAGTGTATGATGCCCAAGGCGCCAGTGTCCGTGCTCATCTTCTTCTTGTTTTTTATTAATTCATTAGTTCATGTAGTCAATTGGTTAAGACTATCTCCTTGAGTCTTATTTTTACATATTGGATGCATTCCCCCAGGAAGCTACTTTTACGTTGTTGGTGCAATGTAATATGTTGTATAAGAAGGTTAATAAATAGATGTCCAAGTTACAATAACGTCAGCCAAACCCACAAGCCTGCAGTAGGTCTGACATGTGGCGCCAATACAACGGCCACCAATGTCGCACTCTTATGTTACCGTACTTATTTTAGCTGTCTTTAGAGGATTCCTGGCTTTGGTTTGCTTGCCATTGCTGAGAAACTTTTAGAAACTTGAAATTATTAAAGGAGTTTTAAAGTTTACCTAATATACCATCCAACAAAGTACCGTATTTTTCGGACTATGAGGCGCACAAAAGTTCCTATGATTTTCTCAGAAATCAAAGGTGCACCTTTTATTCCAGTGCGCCTTATATATACTTAGACAACAGCTGTCTTGAGCTGTGCACAGGTCTGCCACCTGCTGGTCATTCATCCTTCTAATCCGGTGCGCCTTATATGAACCTAGATGTGTTGGCAGGCATTTATTGATGGTGCGCCTTATAGTCTGAAAAATACGGTATGTACAAATCTAAAGTACATTGTGAACCTATCTGTGTCCTATGTGTCCCATACACTGCAGAAAGTTGAGGAGAGTAAAGAGATGGTAAAGAAGGACAGCACTTGTGTAGAAAAGGACACTTGCTTACACCAAGGGTTATCTGCTTGCAGTGTATTGTAGAGAAATTTACTTTCAAATTTCAAATATAGTTTTAATACTTGTGTCTATTCTGTCATTTACAAGATACATTTATTATAATTAGTATGCTAATGAGGCAGTTGGTGCCTGAGTTCTATTCCTGCTTTAACCCCTACTATCTAGATCCATTGGCTCCCAAGGCCATCTCTGATGAAGAGGGTAGTGGTCCATGCAGGAATAGCAGTGTTCCAGGGACTGAGGAGACCCCTTGAGCGCACCAACTCCACCATGCAGATCCAAATCTGTATATCAGGGGAACGGCTTAATGAACAGAGATTCTAAATAGGTGTTAGGAATAATTTCTCAGCGACGTGCTGCAAGCAGATTATAATGCTTGGTGGCTGGACTCCCTTAAGGACTGAATGTTTTCATCATACATGGACATGGCCTGCAGATGTTAAGCAAGAGATATTAGAAGCCATAATAATTATTCCTATATTTATATTGCGCACACAGAGTTTACCAAATTGGTCCCTGTCCCCATGGGGTTCACAATCTAATCAACCTACCAGTATGTTTTGAAATGTGGGAGGAAACCTACAAAAAACACAGAGAGAAACATACAACTCTTTGCAGATGTTGACTTGGATGGGACATGAACCCAAGACCCTGGCGCTGAAAGGCTGTAGTGCTAACCACTGAGCCACCAGTGGACAGAATCCTACTTAAGAACAACCGACTTACAGACCACCCCTAGTTACAAACGGACCTCTGGATGTTGGTAATTTTCTGTACTAAAGCCTTAGGGTACAATAAACATAACAGTTATCACAGGTGTCTGTAGTGAAGCTGTATTGTTACTCCTGGTTCTTATGACAACCCAACATTTTTAAAATCGAATTGTCACAGAGACCAAAAAAGTTCTGGCTGAGGGTTACAATGATAAAATATACAGTTCCAACTTACATACAAATTCAACTTAAGAACAAACCTACAGAACCTATCTTGTATGTAACCCGGGGGCCGCCCGTTAATATCTTTATAAACCCCCCCCCCCCCCTCCTCTACAAAGTACAAAAAAACATGACCTAAAATTGTCTCTACGTTTTGTTATGAGCTCTATGGCTCCTCTTAGATAAGGTCTTTCATGATATCATTTACCAAAAAAGTTAGAAAATTGCAAAACAACCACCAATTACCAAAGTGACAATCAAGCTTTGTATCATTCAGAGATTTACGTAAAGTAGATGGAGATATGTGCGGACCTCCTTTCCTGTATTATTGCTGTCATTTCTACGTAGTGCGGGGCTTATTTTTGTAGATAATCTAAAGCATTGGCTGCAAAGGAGCAAAGTGAAAATCTGGTTTTATCTGAATATTTTCTTTTTGTTCGGTTCCTGGAAACCCCTCCCTCGTACTGTATATACCGTAGGAAGGTCACTTACTTTAAGACAGCCGCTGCTTTATGCAGAAAAGGTTATGCTGTGGTTTCCGTTTGACAACTTTCTCTTTCATTACATGTAAAATCAGTAACACATGTTCAGCGTCGAGAAGGAAAAAGAACAGAATTTCTTTTTTTTTTTTAATGGACTAACCTGTGCGGTAGACAGGTTTAGAAGGACACATCATGTGTAGTCTTGGGATGTATTCACACGTTTAGGTTTTTGGTGCAGTTTTTGCAGTTGCAAGCTCGCATGGACACCGCAATGGCAGGTATATCAAATGTTGACCAGTTAACCATTTAGCTCAACAAAGACTATAGTAACTAAGTGGTTAGATAGATCAACAGAGCTCTCTAACCTTAAAGGGGTGTTCCCATTTCAGCAAATTAATGGTTTTGTTTGTTTTATAAAAAGTTATACAACTTTTCAATACACTTTCTGTATCAATTCCTCATGGTTTTCTAGATCTCCGCTTGCTGTTCTTCTATAGAAAGCTTCTATGCTTGCGTCCAGTGGACAGAAATCTGGTCACACAGGTGCAGGGCTCGTTATATCACACAGCGCTGATTACTCTCTATGATACTAACGAGCTGTGCACCTGTGTGACCATGGTCAGATTTCTTTTCCCTGGAAGTAAACTTTGATACTTTCTATAGAATGACAGCAAGCAGAGATCTAGAAAACCATAAGGAACGGATACAGAAAGTATATTGGAACTTTGTTTAACTTTTTATAATAAAAACAACATTAATTTACTGAAATGAGAATACCCCTTTAACTTCCAAACTATAATGTTACTTAGGCCTCATGCACACGACAATATGCATTTTGTGGTGGGGCAAAAACTTGCCTTGTGTCAATTGCATGTAACCCATGTGCTGTGTCTGCAAAAATATGGTGGGCTGACACCCATGTAACCTGGTCAACTGGGCAACCCACCACAAAAAAATGGTCCGTATAAGGTGAACAGCACCATAGGTAGCCCATTAATGTTATTTTTTTAAACTCTCATAGGCTTCTATAGAGAGACCGTACTGCAAAAACATCACACAGAAAATGTTCTCTTTTTTTCAGACACACAAAAAAAAATTGGTGCATTTTTTACCCTTCTAACAAATATTGTGGAATACATTGTATAGGCCATTAAAAATTGGACTCGCCCTACAGAAAACAAGCCCTCATATAGAATGCAGACAGAAAAAAATGGCTTTTGGGGGATGGGGATAAAGGGAAAAAACTAGCTGTCGCAGGGACGGGTTAAAATCCACACTCCACAATAAGCTTCTTTAATTCTTCACATCTCGCTGTCTGTTTAGCGAATAAGTCCTTGTTCCTATTTTTTCAAGGCTTCCTGTAAACTTCATATTACCTCACTGATTCAGTGTTGGGAAGCGGCTTAAATTGCTTACTCAGATCAAGTTATAGACCATGAATCCAGTCACTTTGTTCCAGAAGATTAAACATATTTTAATTTATTCTGTGTTTTACCGTAAAGCGCT
The DNA here is from genome assembly GCA_019512145.1 of Engystomops pustulosus. Lineage (NCBI taxonomy): Eukaryota > Metazoa > Chordata > Amphibia > Anura > Leptodactylidae > Engystomops > Engystomops pustulosus. The sequence continues at coordinate 26,314,999 of CM033648.1, read as the reverse complement.
TTTCAATGACACGCAAAATTGAATCTGAAAAACAGGGAAAACAAATCCTGGTGTTTCTGGAAGTCGTAGAAAATCGACAGTTCCAGAAAATGTGGCTAATTTTTACTTCTGTCAAAGCACAATTGGCTGCTATTGAATTAACTAAGACCAGGGGCTGTTAGTGAGGAGTTATCTCATTGTCTTTTCCGATACAAAGCACTTGGTAGGATTGTGTGTAATGTATCGCCGTACCAGGACTATACACAGAACTGCTCTAAAAGTACAGGAAATATCATCTCTGTTAATGCATTCATTGTTTTGGTAAAATATTTGTGACCTTTTTTTTTTTTTTTTTTTTTCTTTTCATGTATTTATTTATAGAATTATACTTAAAAGGATAAAGAGGACCAACCACTTGCATCATATTAGTCATTATTATGACTGGTTTCTCGTACGTCCGTTTTCATCTTCCCCATGCTGCTAGTGGTGAATATAACTAGGTCCAGTTCACACCTTTTTTTGGGGGGGGGCTTTCAGTTACACTTACCTTTTTAAAGGGATTTTCCCCCGGCGCTCGGCAATTTCAATCGGCTCCGTTGAGACGTATGGAGTAGAATGGTCATGCGCGGCCGTCTGCTTCATTACTCTCCCGGAGCGACGAGGGGGGGGCTGATTGAGGTAACTGGGACCCCATCAGACCCCTTGTTTTTGTAATCGCTGGGGGGGGGTCTCATTTCTGAAATCCCCACCGATTAGCAAATTAGGCCTTATCCTGCGGCCCTATCAGATAGATCTTATCCAATTTACAAGCAAAAAAAAAACAAAGACTGTGGTATTTTTTTCCCCATGGTTAATAACTGAATGTGTAACAGAACCTTCTGAACACAGGTATGACCTTGGCCTAATAAATTTGTTGCATCCATTGTATCAGGAAGTGTAATACATGTCCGCTCGTTGCTGACCTATCTGAAGGAAACCTGTCTCCTCAATTTTCTCCCTTTTAATCGTATTTCTACCTTTTGGAAAGCCAGCCTTTTTTAAAAGCTGTCACCGCTCAATGTTCTGTAAATCGGGACCTAAATATTTCCTGTTGGTATGCAAATGACCAAAAGTACCCCTAAATGCAGCCTCTGCAACAATGCACTCAAAATACCAAAAAGAACCAGAGCAGCAATAGATTCAAATGTATAAAAATAGAATTAATCTTTATTGAAAATACACAATTACAGCATATATAATCCTCAAATGGGAAAAATAATAGATATCATATGAAGGGGACACAAATAGCCCCAGATGAAAAAAGGGGCAATACAGAAGACCAGTGGCCACCCCTGTTAGTCCAGAGTCGAAATCATATATTGGAAAGTACACATAGTATGGTCATAATATTAGACTCAAATACATTTGGGCAAAAAGTGGCAGTAGTGCAGTAAAGGATAAATATACCATACACAACACTGGAGGTACCACCCAGTGCTGGTAAAAAAACATCACAATACTATTGCACACTCACCCGAAAACATAATGGATAGACACTGGGCACTTCAGGGGAAAGCCAAAGGATACACCCCAACGCGCGTTTCGCACGAATGCTTCATCTGGGGCTATTTGTGTCCCCTTCATATGATATCTATTATTTTTCCCATTTGAGGATTATATATGCTGTAATTGTGTATTTTCAATAAAGATTAATTCTATTTTTATACATTTGAATCTATTGCTGCTCTGGTTCTTTTTGGTATTTTGGTATGCAAATGAGCAGAGATGTGGCAGAGCCACACTTTGGATTCCCAGTCCAGTATATTTATCTAGCTAGTGGTCTGATCAGACCCTCCAGTCTCTGCACAGAGCCGCCCATTCGCTCCTCCTCTGCGCGAACTTCCACTCCGCAACTCTCTGTTGCGCGCAAACTCCCCACTCTGAACCTTTTACACAGAGATTCATCAACCTGCCTCGTTTCTCAAGTCATTTCCACCTCCAATGCTGTGCGTCACGTTTATTGAAAGTTGTAGGCCATTTTTGGTCCATTTTCCAATTGGGCGTATCCTACCCCAACGAAAATTCTGATGCAAACTCCACAGCTCTAAACTACTCCAGATTTACACTTCATATTAACTGGCGAAAATATGTGGAACCTAACTCTGCACCAACATTTTTTTTATACATCTCCCTCAGTGTTTCCTGTGACGTCAGCTCGCAGGGGTTGCTGCAGAGTTACAGCTGTGGAGGAGATGCACATGCGCAGGATTTTGCGAGAGTAGGAGATGCGGCAGTGGGTGGGTCCGGATGGTACAAGAAAAGTCCAAGGCGTAAACCTTGTTTAGCCACAGAGCTAATTTAAATAATTGGCTGGGGAATGGAAAGGGTTTAAAGGGGTATTCTCATCTGGGAATTTACATTCAATTTAATTAATCTGCCATATATAAACATTTCTTCAATTAGATGTTATTAAATTATTTTCACGCAGGAACAGTTTTTTTAATTGCATCCAATTAAAGAAATGGTTACATATAGCAAATGAATTAAATGAAATGTGCAGTTGGGATTTCTTCTTAAGCTCTTATTTTTGCCAATCAGACCACTGGAGGTCATGTTACGTATGTTGTCCCGATCCCAATTTTTTTCTTCTTCTTGGGCATAGTTTCACAACTTTGTTCTTTTGTTTTGTAATCCAGAAAGCTTGGGCAATAGCCACAATAAAATAATTTAAAAAATCATCTAACCATCCGTAGTTTGTGGCCTGTGTCATTGACGTGTGAAGCCTGCGTACATGCCAATGACAGTAGAAACTGCCCAAGCTGCAAATACGGCCAGGAACACAAACTTTTAGGGGTCTTTTAGAAAAAAAATTTTTTTGGAGCCCAGTTAATACAACAAGCGATATTAGATATTAATTGCTGTAATAAAATACTTGTCTCTAAGAAAAATAATTCCATTGCTTTGGTCAAAAAATGTTCTTAGATATTAATGTGCTATCATTTATTTATTTTTTACTTTAAGGCGATTAGAGTCTTCTTCATGTTAAGGGCGCTGTCCCTACAGTTGCGGAAAGAGCCAGAGACTCAGCTTCCTCTGACCCGGGAGGAGGATCTGATAAAGACAGATGATGTCCTTGATCTCAGTAAGTACCAATAATTCTGTCGGGGATGATGGGATTTTGGAGAGGAAGCAGTCAGGAAATGAATTAGAAGGCTAGTAGTTGGACTTAAAGGAAATCTACCAAAAAAAAACAAGCATGCTCATAGATCCAGGCAGCGGTGACAGTGGCAATATTCGGGCTCATTAGCATAATTTTAAACATTGATTTTAGAAGGAAGGATGCCGGGGATAACAAATATAAGAAGACTACCACAGTCATGGTGCCTGGATCTAAGTGCCCTTGGTTTATCCATGTGAGATTTCGATGGTAGATTTCTGTTAGGATTGTTTTCCTGGGAGGAAAAAATTTAAATATAGGTTAAAAACTAAAAAGGAGGCTCTTTCCTCACTCATCAATTTCTATTATTGTAGCCTTGTCCTGGTCTATTCTGGTCTCTCCTTCTTGGTCACTTCTTGACTCGCAGAGAATGCATGTTCAGCCTAAGGAGGTGGGTGATTGGCTAGACAGGCATTTCCAAGGTAGGACCTGGAAGTGGAGATCAGCAGCAAGGATCCAGGCAGTAGCGGAACTGTAGAGGTGGGTCATCATTGATGTAAGCCTCATTGTTTTGGGTTTTAACTAATTCTGCAGCTGTTTTTTTTTTTTTTAAATGTTTACCTGCTAACAACCAATTTGTGGTTCCCAGATTTGTATTCCTATAAATCATAATTTTTAAGATTTATGAAATGATGTCTTCTTCCAATGTGTGGAATGTTTTCCACTCAATTTTTAGATCAACAGTCTGAACACATTCTGAACACACTTGGACCAAAATCTGTGTAATTTTTAACATGGTTCGTGGGCAAGAGGCCTTAGTTGTGGTGAGAAATAGAGGAGCCATGGAGCATGTGCGTCCACTCGATATGTTCACCTAGGTGGACACAGAATAGCCTCTGCTGTTTTTATTGAATAGCCATTCTAACATGGTTTGCAGAATCTCTGGGGAAACTTGCTTTTCAAATTATGGATTTCACATTAAAACTATAGTTTGTGGTACATACCTGTAAAGATAGTTTCAGTATTACTCACAGTTCGTAAAAACTGAAGAGACTTTTTGGTACCAGCATAAAATAGCGAGGCAATGGCCGCAGATGACTTTGAAGCTTTTCTACAGAAACATAAGCCCTTGAGGGATTTAGTTCTTAAGAAATGCACGCGTGCTGTATGTAATGCTTGTGACTGCCTGTTTTACTTAATCTGTTATAGATAGCATTATCTCAGTTTAAACTGAGATGTATACTTTTTGGGCAACTATTTGTTTACAAGCCATAGAGCAGAGATCCCTGCTATATGTTTAGGCATCACAACCGAATAATTTGTTGTGAATGTCTCAAGTTCTGAGGTGTTTCATGAGTTGACCTCCTGATGTTCCTGGCCTTAGGGGTTGTCTGGTCACAATCGTATCGGGTAATGGCGGCATCAAGGGGGGGGGGGTTGCCAGAAGCGGAGCCGATTATAGGGAATGGAGCCAGAAGCAGAAAGCCAAAATACTACACATCTGCTCCAAATCAAGTGGATGGGAGCACAGCTGCGGGAGCACCCATGCATAAAGGCAACATGTAACAGGTTTTTGATGACCTATAGGAAACATCCATCAGTAGAAAAACACCCAGGAGATTTCCTGCACACAACTTCATATTTTCCTCATCGGTTACATTTTGGAAAGTACCCTTAATTTTAACTGTCTTCCCCATTTCACACCAGTTTTACTGAAAATTTAAAGAAAAGAAATGTATTGCACACAAGTAAAAGACCTTGTACAATTTTTTATATACTCTTTTTATATATATATTTTTTTATACATAAATGTGGTCTAAAGGAGACATTTCCACACTACTCTCTCCATGGTGCACTTTCCAGGTCACTCCTCCTGTACCCTCTCTCGCATTACTTTCATTTGACATCCACACTGTCTCTGGCTTCTTCTTTCGGGTGTCCTTCGGCCTCATCCTATCTGTTCCTTGACCTTTTTGCTTCTTGGCTGCCTCACTTTCTATCCTGTGATATTCCAAAACTCCTCAAGGGAGACTTTAAAGGGGTTGTCCACTTTAAGCACATTACAGTTAGTAATTGATATTGTTTGTGTTATGACACTTTTCCAATATCTTCTGTATCAATTTTTCATGGTTTTCTAGATCTCTTTTAGGAGCAAGGCTTGTTAGCATCAGCCGTTCACCTATGTGACATTAATGGCCAAGGACCAGTGTTTACCTACAGGAAGTACACAATGGAGCTTCTTGTTGCATGATCGCAGGAAGACTGCAAGCAGGGATCTAGAAAACTAGAATTGATATATTGGAAAATTTTATAACGTCATATTACACAAACAATATAAATTATTTGCTGGAATGTGCTTAAAGGACAGCCCTTTTAAGATTCCTATTAACATCCCCGTCTCCCCTTCTGTGTCTCAGCTCTTATCACGAACTAAAACTTAAGGACTCTTACAACTCTGAATCTCCCACTCACCAGGAAGGAAACATCCTAGACTTGGTCTTTGTCGACGATTTTCAGTCTCTGACTTTACAAAGTCTGCCTTTCTACTTTCTGACCATAACCTTCTCTTGTTTACTGGAAATCGTTTTTCTGCTGTACAGAATATGGCCATTTTTTATCACACATAATGGAAACCATGTGCCATTAGTACTCGCCATCTTGCAAAAACTGGTATGGTCATCACTGTCCGCCATCTCCTCTCTCTTCTGTCCTAACTTGGCTGCTTACCATTATAATAATCATGTTCTCAAAAGTGCCCTGGATGTCCGGGCCCCTCAGTTCGAGCCTTTTGACACAGATGTTGGCAAACTTGGCACACGCCCCGAACCCGTTTGACAGTGTTTCAGGAGTGCCGAACGTCTGTGTAGAAAATCGTGCACATCTGCAGACTTTCTCCGCTTCACATATATGTTAAGAATATCTACTCTGCTCTTCACCTCGCTAAACCGCTCTATTTCACTAATCCAATATCCTCTGAATTTAAAAATTCCCAAAGACTCTTCCATACTCTTCCCTTATTACTTACACCAAAGGTTCAGCCACCTGTCACAGACCTAGATAAAATTGGCTGTATTTGCCAGGAAACAACTTATCAGTGCACCAACTTCAATAATCCCCTACCCTCCAGTACCTCACCCTCTAAATCTCTTCTTCGAGCCAGTCGCAGAAGATGAAATGTCCAGGCTCTTTTCCTCTGCTTGCCCCGCTACCTGCATCAGTGACCCCATCCCATCACATCTCGTACAGTCTACCTCACTGAAATATTACTAAAGTTTCCAATGTCTCCTCACTGCTAAATTCAAAGGTGACTATTCTCTCCTTATTCTACTGGATCTCTCTGCAGCATTTGATACCATGGACAACCAGCTCCTCCTCAGTATGCTTTGCTCCTTTGGCCTAAAGGACTCTGTACTCTATTGGTTTTCTTCCTATCCCAATGAGCACACTTTCAGTGTCTGCTTTTCTGGATCTCTCTCTCTGCTCCTTTTTGTCTCAATGTTGGGGTCCCCAATGGGCTCAGTTCTAGATCCTCCCCTCTTTTCCCCTCTGTACTATCTCCATTAGTAGATTTGGTTTCCAGGATCCTCTCTATGCTGATGACACCCAACTATATAATTCTGCACCTAACCTTCAGAACACTAGTAAATGTCTTTCTGCCATCTCTAACATCAAGTCCTCTCTCTTCTTGAAACAAAATCGTTCTAGGACTGAAGTTCTTGTCTTTCCACCATTTACTAACTTTCCATCTGTCTGTAGGATCACTATAGCAATGAGGCAGCATGCTATCTGTCTTGGGGTTCTGCTGGACTTTCCTTTGCACCGTATATTCAGTCAGTTGCTCACTATTGCCGAATGCATCACAGAAACATCACTAGAAACCGACAATGTCTTACAATTGAAACCTTTAAAATGCTTATCGTCGACTCTCCGCTAGATTACTGTAACTCCCTACTAATCGGTCTTTCGTTCATTAAACTCTCCTCTCCAATTTGTCCTTAATGCAGCATCCAGGCTTGTCTTTCAGACCAAAATCTATAGTCTGTGCCAGTCACTGCACTGATTGCCCATCTCCTTCTGAATAAAGGAGTTTAAATTAATCCGCTGATCCACAAAGCTCTGCATAATGCTGCACCTCCCAACCTGTCCTCCTCCCTCATCTCTGGCTACCACCCATCCTGAGCTCTTCTATCTGCCAGTGATATTAGATTAATCTACAGCTTAATTCAAACCTCACTCATGTCTCCAGGACTTCTCCTGAGCTGCACCAATTCTCTGGAATGCCCTTCCCCAGCCTGTTAGAATAATACCAAACCTCCGAACTTTCCAAAATGCTCTTGAAACCCATCACTTTAGTACGGCCTTTCACGTTACCTAACCACATGAAATGTCATCTCTCTCTTTACTAACCCAATCTTCCAGATACCAAGCTCCGGGCTTCTCTGCAGTCCCATTGACTTTGGACTTTGTATATAAGATGGCGGCTGATGGATGTTTTAAGCAGTAGCATCTTTATTAGGAGACAGAGTAAAATAATTTCTTAAAGAATGACTGCACCATAATACAAGCTCTTTTACCTCTTGTCACCCCCTTCATCCTCGTAGACTGTAAGCTCATGTGAGCAGGGCCCTCACTCTTTTTGTTCCTTATTACTGTTTGTACTCTGTACCACATAAAGAAACATTTTTAATAATAATAATTTTATTATTATTCTTCCTGGTTGCTTAGATTAGCAATTTGTGAGGTTTTTTTTCCTATTGAAAGGTGTTGTCCTCTCTCATTTTTTTTCCAGTAAATTTTTAGGGAATTTTTGCTCTGCCAGAAACATCCCAAGTTCCTTCAGGATGACCCTGAGATCCTCCAGGATAGTAGTAGGTTCAGGGAATTTCATCTGATTCCTTCTCCCTTTTCTAATGATTAAGAAAGATATTGGTGATGGCCACACCTTTTATGCTCCATAAACCACCTTCTAGATTTGTTCTGTAGCCATGGTCTTCAGTGATTCAGAATACCAATCTTGCAGTACTGTCAAGGCTTCTTCATATCATATTGATTTTCTTTAAAAATCGATCTTTAATTGGATTTACCTAGTGGGGCCTGTCATTTCTTTCTTTGCCTCAGGATGTTCACTTGTGTTCTGTCACTCAATTTAGTTTGGACATTTTGCCATTGAACTCTTACCCTCCAACCCCCCCCCCCCCTTCCCTACTGTCCACACATGGTGACAAAATTTCTCCAGTTGGTTTTAATTTTTAATCATAATTATTCCCCATCCATCTTCCAAACATATCACTTTTGTTGCCCATCTGCTTTATACTGTAGGCTAGGATTACGTTTGTTACGTTTTTTGGATTATTATAACTGGTTTTGCATTATTTTGCATGTAATGTTGCAGAACCATGACAAAAATCATCACATTATGAGAATGCGGACAATTTTGAATGTCCTCTGTTTTGCTACCAGAGCGGTTTGGGTAAACCAGGATCATGATCTGATGTATACATATATGCAGTTGTGTAAATTAGGAGAGGTAAGTCTTAGTCAAGCTATGCATATGCTCTCAGTGTGAATAGGGGGAATATTTGCCTCCATTACACTTTGGTAGTGTCTTATCTCATCAAGGATCTTGTATATTGAAACCCAACATTCCCAAACATTCTTTCTCATTTGGCTATTGTTGGGGGAAAGGCAGAAAGATTTGATTCACACAAGTTGTTGATATGGTCCCATAATTAGTCATTTAATGTATATACTTAATGTGCATGGTCAATTTTAACATGAAGTAAGTACCCCTGTGTGTGTTTTGTGTTTGTTTGTTTTTTTTTGGAATAAACACATTATATAATGGAAAAATCTTAGCAATGAAAAAACATTAGATACTTTTCCCATTGAGCGTCTTCTTGTTTCCTGTACAAGTAGAATTGTTGGACCTTGAAAGCCGCCTTTCGCCACTACTATTATCGAGAAACCTGCTGAAACATCTCGCCGTTTTACATATTAAGGGAAAGCGGCATAAGATAGTCCTGATCAATTTTAATTGATTACAGATAGCCAGTCAGGATCACTTAACAGAGTTTGTTCAGGCAGCTCCCTTATTAAGAATTTACTGGCAGCCTGTCTGTAGCTAACTCAATTTCATACAATATGGTATGCAGTTTACTGCAACAAATTCAATCAAGGAAATCAAATGATAGAAATCAGGATTTCTGTTGGAACAGCACATTCTAAATTTAGAAGACTTGATTAGATGGATGTATAAAAAAATAAATAAATAGCATCTCCCAATTTTGAAAGAAACCTTTGGCAGGTTGACACCTATTCTCCTAGCACTGGGGAACCTACAACCATGTGCCCTGGAAATATTGAGGTGAGAATAATATTTCATTACTAGCACTTAATAATTATTATTATTGCCATAACAAGAGCCCTCTCCTTTCATTATACCCCAAAATTTAAATGAGCCTTTATACTTTCCGTATGTCTTTTTTGGGGTCCGCCCATGAGGAGCCTCAGCACTTAGCCTTTGCAATGTATGTTTGAGTTGAGCTGTTCAAAATAAGTACAGATACCCCACTTGGGCTCGCCATATATAGGCAGTTAGCACCCAGTTACCTATTGGGCAGCCACAGCTGAAGCTTCTTCTCAAGTCCCCGTTTTCCCATTCATCCATGGCATTGTACTGAGCTCCAGCATATGTAAAAGTGATGATGCTCCTGCCAGCGTAGTCAAAATGTATTGGCCCAGCCTCCCCTACTACTTGTGTCCAACATGCTCTTGTTACGTTTTATTCTAATAAGTTGGGTTAATTTTTGCTTTAATCAATAGAGACCTGAAATGAGCCTTAGTGAAATAGGAGATTCTATATGGATTCCAAACCTGCCACATGTCTTGGTCTGCACATTGGTTGGCTTGCTTGGCATATAAAAAGAGGGGAATGGCGAAGACGAATATTAATAAAATAGAACAAAGTGGTGTTAGGTTGTGCTGATGTTTTCAAATGGAAAGTAAAAGTAAATGAAAGTGCATTCTTGTAGCTATGACATTGGACCTCTTGATCCTGTAGTAAAGTTCTTTGTCTTGACAGACATTGACCTCATTTGTTGGTCATTGTCCAATGACCAACAAAGTTCTGATGATTAACTAATATTATCTAGCCTTATCAGCATAGAGGATACAAATGTACACGAAGGGGGAAGTATTATGTCCATCTCCGCATTTAAATAAAAAATTGTGTCGCGAAAATTTCACTCACCTTCATCCAGGATAGGCCGGTGTATTTCGAGGCATTCCAGCGGACTTCAGCGCAGCAGCGCCACCTGGTGGACGGCGGAGGAACTACCATCATAAATCCCGGCCAGACCCGAATCCAGCGCAGAGAAGGCGCCGCTGGATCGCGAATGGGCCGGGTAAGTAAATCTGCCCCATTGTGTAGACAGTCATAGGGGGGGGGGGGAGTTTTTGTTTGTTTTTGGAAACCTACCTGCAGGGCAGCTATAATTGAGACACAGTATTTAGGCCCACAGTGACAAGATAACAATTATATTCGGCTTTAAATCTTTAAAGCTGAACTGTAAAGTAATGATGATTCTATCAAATTATTATATGTGATTCCCACTTTAAAAACAAGCAGAACAGTGCCTACTTTGTGCGCCTCACCCTTTTCTTTCTTAAGTGTGCCGAGACTAATTTCTTTCTGTTTATGCCCTCAAGCTGAGGCCAATTAGCTTGCCCACAGATCCTTTGATGCCTTATGTTCTCTCTCAAAGTAAGTTAGCATTAAATCCATTTAGTTTCTCACAAGTATGATTCTCACACCCCGTGCCTGTGACGCAAAGGAGGCTTGGAAAATGGAAATTGCCTTTTATGACAGTAAGTTTTGGATACTTGTGTGCCTCAGAATCTTTATATGCTGATATCTTGCCATGTGGGCTTACTATAAACCTGGTCTTCCATCTTTTCCCTCAAGATGCCCCACACTCACGCATTCAAACTAAGGCTACATTTATATGAAGTTTGCCCGGCGGGCATACGTTCAATGAGATGGAGAGGAGGGGTGACCATAGCGATGCACGGCGCCATAAAACAGGGTTAGATAGGACACGTCCTATCTTTTCCCCACGTACGGAGTGGCCGCAAGCTTGCCGGACCTGGCGGTCATGTGAATGCAGCCTAATCGTGAGGATATCAGTATTAATATTTTGAAAGTTATTTAATTGGCCTCTGTTGCTGAGGGGCCATTTGTTTGCCTTTGACACAGTAACGGCAGGGAGGTGGATGGAGTTATTATGGGCTTTTCTAGCTGCGAACTGAGAGATAAAGGCCACAACCTCTTTCTCACCTAATTGATGAATGTAAAGAGAATCTCAAACGCCATTGATTTTATTATAGAATCTCTGGTATTAGGGACAGATTGGTTTATTGCCCAAGCATCCTGGTCTGGGTTAGCGGAATTTCAGGGAGGAGGAGTGGCCTCCTAATTTTATGATATACCTCTATTTACCCTACCCTCATAATAGGGTAATTGTGAATGAAAGCAATTATGTGATATTGAGAACTACATCAACAATCTTTAGGTGATCTTTAGAGGTAAGAGACTAAGATCTATTGGAAACAAAGCTCAGGTTACACCTTCCTTAGGGTTTTTCCGTAAAACATTGTTTACCTTCCTTTTATTAAAAGCAAAAAAATGTGGAAAAACCAGATACAGTGGAGTGGAGCAGTTTGTGAGCTGATGCATCCAAGGAGGAAGCAGGATTTTAAAAGAACCTAATTCTTACCAGGAGTTTTTCATTCCTAGAAGTGTCTTTCTCTTACAATGAGGAACACAATGTCCTATGTATAACCGGACATCTCTGTTACATCTGTACATATATCAGTCATGTCCTTTATCCTGTTGCAGAGATCTGGACATTTTGTGAAGTGTAATGAATAGACTTTACCAGAAAGGGTTATGTAATAGGAACTAAGCAATGTAGTGTCCATGTCATTTACAGTACATTGTGTAATCTATATATATATATTTTTTTTTTAATTTTCTTAGTCATTTCTAGATTTTGTTTTAAGATGTCAGTGTTGAAGGAGTTTATAGCTTATAGTTGGTGAGTGTCCCCCACAATGATAAGAATAGAGTGCCCCTATTTGGCTGTCTTGCAGTTGCATTGTCGCTGCACCCATTCCTATGGGACTGATCATAGTGTTCAGCGCTTGGGCCATCACACGGTTTAGTTTATAGATTGTGTTTCTTTTTCTTTCTTTTGGCTGGCAGCCTAATGGGAAGATAAGTATCAAACAGAGAAGTGTTACTGTGTGACGCTCGTCTTATCGTGCCTCTCGCCATCAGGCATAGGAGAACACAGAGAAGATGTACTTTATATACAAAAAAGAAGTGGTGTGAAAAACCAGGACTTTTTCACGCATAGCAATACAGTTTGCCTTTGCGGGCAGCCAGAAGTTGAGATCGCCCAACCAAACAGTGTTTCCTGACCCTTGTAAAATGACCTTCTGGAGGTTATGATGCTAAATAAGCAATCTGAAAATGATGCAGTGTGTGTGTTACCACCAAAGGTATGGAAACGGCAGAAGTTATGGAGTAAAACAAACTACACCAACTGTATAGGAGTTAAAGAACATCATATTTTGGCTGATTCCAGAAGTGCCATGCTTGGATGAAGAATTTTCCCCATTTTCCAATATTGACCATGTTTGGTTAAGACCTTAAAAACTGTTTAAAGGGATTGTCCACCCTAAACAAATAATTGATATGGTTTGTGCAAGTATAAAGTTTAACGGAAAGTATATTGGACACTTGTATTAATTCCTCCCAGTTTTCTAGATCTCTGCTTGCTGTCCTGCTATAGAAACCTTCTATGAAAGAAACCTGCCCATGGTCATGTGATGTCACTCAGGTGCACGGCTCGTTAAAATACGCAGTTCTGACTACTCTCTGTGATACGAACGACTCGCGCACCTGTGTCACATGACCATGGACCGATTTCTATCTGCTAGTAATCATTAGGTAATTAATCATAGATGTTTTCTATAGAAGGACAGCAAGCGGATATCATGAAAATAGATTAAAGTATGCTGATATTTGTGTAAAGAAGTTATACAATTTTCCAATTATTTGCAGAAAGTGGGCAACCCCTTTCAGACAATTGATGGGAAGCAGAACCGTAAATATAAGTAGAGTATTCCGTTGTATCGGCAAGTGTTTGTGCACATGTGAAGGTTTGATTCCCTGGTTAAGATCTGGTCTTTGGTTATGTTTGAGAAGTGGAATGACTTCAAGTATAAGTGTATCTTGCTTCCGATAGCTCAGAAAGAATACTGTGGCATATCCAATTTTAATATATTCATGCCTTCTTGTAATTCCATTAAAAATGCAAAAGGACAGTAGTACAGGTAAGCGACCAATTCTCCCCCTTACTCATGGCTAAAATACACAACTATTTAAAAGCATTTACTGTAACCCCACCGGAAAATTATGTCACATCCCATGGATATATTCCCATCATTAGAAAACGTATGTATAGAAATACATAAAACATCACCTCCACATACAGATTACATTTATGCTGATATTTATATACAGGCGGTCCCCTACTTGGAACACCCAACTTACAGATGACCCCTAGTTACAAACGGACCTCTAGATACTGTACTTTAGTCCCAGGCGACAATAAACAGCTGTAACAGTTATCACAGGTGTCTGTAATGAAGCGTTAGTGTTAATCCTGGTTCTTATGACAATTCAGTTTTTAAGTACTATTGTCAGAGAGACCAAAAACAAATTGTCTGGGTTTACAATTATAAAATATACAGTTCCAAATTGCTTACAAATTCAACTTAAGAACAAACCTACAGAACCTATCTTGAGGACTGCCTGTATGTTATAAAATTTACAAAAAACGATACTTGATAAACTCATTAAAAATCCCTTTTCTGTAAATATTTGGACTATTCTGTAAGGTTGATTTGCAGCGATTTTGAGCACCACTTTGTACACATCTGTGATAGGGTTGTCAGGGCGCAAAACACATTTTCACATGTAGTTTGGTAATTCCTTTTTGTAAATGTAACAGTTAAATATCTTATTCCACATGTGTCTCTTCTGCAGCCAAGAGACTCCCTATAGAAAATTTTGTTCATATGGTATTATAGACAACTGCAACATTGTAATCCTTATGTTCCACTTTTTCCTGCTTTACACAGTCTGTACATTTTGGTTTTAACTCGTAGATTTAGAAAATGTTTCTAAACCATCCCATCTGAGCTATGTTGGCTGGCTAGATCTCTAGATCTCTGCTTGCTGTCATTCTATTGAAAGCTTCTATGTTTACTACTAGTGGACAGAAATCTGACCATGGTCACACAGGTGCACGGCTCGTTAGTATCAGAGTAAATATAGACTCTTTCTATAGAATAATGGCAAGCAGAGATCTAGAAAACCATGAGGAATAGATGCCGAGAGTATATTTTCATGATACAAATGATAGCGTTAATTTTCTGAAATGGGAATACCCCCTTTAAAGGAAACCTACCATTTGATTTTGTGCATTTATGAACCAAACACACCTTGAGAATGCTGTATCTACACAGATGCAGAAACATATCTTGTTTAATCCCTGAGCTGAGTGGTTTTGCTGAAATAACAATTATAATAATGAGGCTCTGTCGCTCCTGTGGCTGCCCCAGCGCTTCTCCTTTTACCCTAATTATGCACTACCCCAGAGCATGGTGTATTCCCTGTATTGTCCTTGACAGGCAAAAGTAATCAATCAATACACCATGCCGCAGCTGCTGTGTCCTATTGCTCAGGTTGATTAGTCCATCTGGACAGTTCAGGAAGCTCCTTTTAATGTGTTTATGAACGGCGGCCAGCATGAAACCCAGCTTTCCCAAGGTCCTGAATTTTATACCTGTTTTTTTGAGCAAAACCACTTGGATCAGGGACTAAACAAGATATGTTTCTGCATCAATGTCGCTACAACATTCTCAGTGTTGCTACAAACAAACCTACAGAACCTGCCTTGTATGTAACCCGGATACTGCCTGTAGTCTCAAAGGCCTTGATGCTGTCGTCATCATAAAAGCATCACTTGCCTTTATGGTACAATTTTTTTTCCCTTTTACTATATTTTCTGTACCCTCCCATTTGATAAAGTGCAGCCTTTTGTTTGTACTTACAAGACACTGTGTGGCTGCTTCCATGTATTGATTCCTTGATCGGTACCTGTCTGCTCCATGCATCTTTTTTTCAGTAATGTGCATTGATGCACTTTTAATGTAAGTTCCTGTAAAACTTTGCCTTTTCTCGTTTCTGTTAACCATTTCCTCCCATAAAGACATCACATCACCCTCCCCTATATCTATGTAACCCGCTGCATGCTTCCTGTAAAGAGTTACTTCTAAATCCCAATCAATCAGTGGAACGATCTATCCCGTCATTTTGTGACTTGTGAACCCCCTGACCCTATACTCCAATCCTAAATCACAGATCATGGAGTGATAAAGATCCTTGAGGGAGGGGTAATAGCAGCCATATTGGTTGTCACTCAACATTTCTAGAAAATACTTAATAGGCAAAATTTCAATTTAAACTTACAATATTGGTGAAGGATTTTGGTGAGTTTTGCTGAGACTTCCTCTTTCGGTTTAGCACCCTAGACCATACTACTTTGGTGGAGAGGGGCCACCTAGTTTTCGGTCACACAGGATAAGTTGAAGGGCTTTTACAATGTTTTAAGTAGTATTGGCCATTTTATGGTTTGGGCTTAGGAATTTGTATTTTGACCTGGAAATTGCTTTGTTTTTGTTTGTTTTTTGTTGCTTTTTTTTAAAATTCTTTTCAATGTGGAAGTTTCGTGCCTTCCAATGCTTGCTTTGGCACCAAGTAGGTTACCCTTCACCTGACGTGGTCAGTCTATAAATGAGTCACAAATTGTATAAGGCAGATGAAGATTCCTCGCGGGTCGTGTTCCTGGTATATTTACAGGAAAGTTTTATTAATCTTTTTCAATGAACGGCGGTTACTTATGTGAATTGCCTAAAGCTCTTTGCTAAATTAGTTATGTTTTATAATCTGATATGATTTGATTGTATTTATAGTCACTACACCAGTCTTGTGCTTAATTCTGGGAAAAGCGGCTAATTTTAGTGTTATGGTCTTAGTCATCAGCCGTTGTATGTAGGTTTGAGCCTAAACATAGAAATACAACAATGTACAAGGTCAGGACTTGCAACCAAAGGAAACAATTGCTCATTGTGTCTAGAATCTCTGCAGGTAAGCCTCTCTAAAGGACGTGTATTTCATTTTACTTTAAAAGCAGTGGCTCTGGTGCAAACTTTGGATCTGGGCCCCCATATACCTAAACTCCCCTGCCACCCCTGTCCCGCACATTACACTTCAGAATACAAATATATGCTACACAGAATTATACTCATTAACCATAAGCCTTATACACCTTGTACACATATGTAGTGTCCAGCAGCCTCCCTTATTAATATACATTTCAGCAGTTCTTATTATCAAAATGCTCACAGCAGCCCCCCTAATGAAATGTTCATAACAGCCCCTTAATGAACAGTCCGCAGAGACCCCCTTAATGATATGCTCGCAGGAGCCCCCTTCAAGGGCATCTACCACCAGGATTAAGTATTGTAAACCAAGTACACTGACACTGACTGGTGTGTGCCCCCTGTTGGCAGGATCTGTTCTTCTTTTAGCTTCCTATTAGCTGGTGTCTACAAAAAAAGGAATTTAAAATTATGCATATGAGTCTAAGGGGCTCCCGGCTCTATTGGTTTTAATGAAGCCTGGAGCCCCTTAGACTCATTTGCCTCATGTTTTTAAACTTTTTGTTAAAAACACGGGCATATGAAGCCTAAAAAAAAGAGCAGATCCTGCCAGAGGGGACACACCTCACAGCATATAAAGTGTGCTTGGATTATAATCTTCCATCCTGGTGATGGATGTCCTTTAATGAAATGTCAGCAGAGACCCCCTTAATGATATTCTCACAACAGCCCCAATGTGCCCCATCAATGTGCGCAGGCGCGAGCACGTGCGTCAGCGTGCCTGCGCCGCTATTGTAATCAATTGTCTCTGTGTTTGACATGCATACAATTAGTTCTCCTCACCTCTGACTGGACCTGCAGGCCCTGGTCCATCGCCAGACCCGGTCACACCTACTGCGACCACGATTGTTACGCCGCTGTTTAAAGAGACTCTTGTGTAATAATCAATCATAATCAATAATCCAGGGACACTTACTCCTAGATCCAGGTACTGTGACTGACTGTGGTAATCTTATATTTATTTGTTTCAAAGACATTTTGACATGATGAACATTACGGCAGCTGAAGTGAATTAAAGGGTTTTTCCTTTTAATGAGTAGATCACCAGATCATCGGTGTTGGTCTGCTCTAACAACTTTTCTCATACGTCTGTGACTTGTGACGGTTATAAAGTGGGCGTCCTGTAGGCTTCCTCTACGCCTTCCAGCCTGCAGTCTGTACTATTTCAGATGAATCTTGACGTTCCCAGCTCGTACCGTCTCTAAACTAAAATTAGAACTTTTGTGACCGCATGAACGATCATAACATCAAAATATTTAAAAAATTGTCTTGCACAGTTCATATTGTATGTATGGTTTTTGAGTTACCGTACTTCTTCATACAGGATAGAAAATATTCTGATTTTGTACTATAAGATTTTTTTGACTACACAAGTGATTTGGACCCCTAAAAAGCCTACTGAAGACTCTATGTAGAGCTCACACCCTATATTAACGCTGGTCCATCTCAATGTTCATTTTTAGTGTTGTGTTCCAATATTAATATTGTTCTATGACCGCTGTACATTGGAATAGATCAAGATCTCCAGTTGTTCAATCACTGACTTTGGTGCAGATTTTTTGCGAGATATCATTCGAGGTTTTCAATTCATGGGGTTTCTCCAAGTGAAGGTCCACACATACTATACATATGGCTACATATACACTATATATTTTATTATTTTATGTTCAAGTTCATACCTTGCGTGAATAGGTGAAAGAAAAATGGAACAGCAACATTTTTTTCCCCCACAATTAAAGTGGTTGTCCCAATGTAGGAAGCTATCCTCAATCCAATTACTATTTGGTGAGGGTCCAACAGCCAATCTCCATAGATCTGAATGGAGCCGCAGGGAGTATGCTTGTCATCCATTTGTGAGAACAAGATTCCTAGGGGGGGTCCCGTTCTCCTGGAGGTCCCAGCTATCAGAACCCACACATTAGGATTGGGGATAACTTCCTTAGCTGGGACAATCCCTTTAAGAACCGATGCATTATGGAAGATCCATTAAACTCTAGGATAAAGGAAAGCTGTGAGCAGGGGCGGAGGTGAGCAGCGCCCATCCCCTGCTCCTCTCCCCGGCGCCGATGTATGCCCACCGTACTGTGGTGCGGTGGGTATACATCGTGTGAATGTAGCCTGACACTGGAAGCTCCCAAACATACCCCAGAAAGTGAAGGAAGAGGTAGTAATTTATGTGAACTTGTCAGCAAATAATTACAATGCAATCTGTGGCCAGCATGTTATAGAGCAGGAGGGCCTGAGCAGATTGTACATAGTGTCCTATCAACAGGCAGCATGTTATAGAGCAGGAGGAGCTGAGCAGATTGTACATGGGGTCCTAACTGCAGGCAGTATATTATAGAGCAGGAGGGGCTGAGCAGATTGTACATAGTGTCCTATCAACAGGCAGCATGTTATAGAGCAGGAGGAGCTGAGCAGATTTTACATGGGGTCCTAACTGCAGGCAGTATATTATAGAGCAAGGGGGGCTGAGCAGATTGTCCATAGCGTCCTAACTGCAGGCAGTATATTATAGAGCAGGAGGGGCTGAGCAGATTGTACATGGGGTCCTAACTGCAGGGTGCATATTATAGAGCAGTAGGGGCTGAGCAGATTGTACGTAGGGTCCTAACTGCAGGCAGTATATTATAGAAAAAGAGGAAGGGTAATAATAAGTGGTGGGTTTTTACATAAGCGGAGCATTACGAAATGTGTTGCCCGTTAAGGTGGATATTTTAAATTGTTTGTACGATAGAGGGTGGTATAAGGGGTAGAACCTTATAGAAGAGAAGAATCTATCCAGCACGACATAGATTACCAGGAAAACATATTCTTCTTTATTGTTCCATATTTAAAATTGACACAACACCATGGAAGGAACAGCCAAGCGCCTTAGACCGCAACGTTTCGATAAAGACACGATGTGTCGAAACGCGTTGGTCTGTGACACTTGACTGTTTCTTCAATGGTGTTTTGTCAATTTCAAATATGAAACAATAAAGAAGAATAGGTTTTACTGCTATCTGGATCTTTTCGTCTCTTTTGCAAGTGGTTTTAGGTTCGGTTGGGCAACAGACCAGTTCCTGTGCACTGCGAGAAGCAGATTTTGGGGAGTTCAATATTGATGAGAGTCGGGTACAGAAGCACACACAGTACAGTACCTCTATTTTCTTTTTGTTTTGCGGCACTAGGGGTATGGCTTGGGGAGATAAAACATTTTGTGTGGTACTCATAAATACAGGCAGTCCCCGGGTTACATACAAGATAGGGACTGTAGGTTTGTTCTTAAGTTGAATTTGTATGTAAGTCGGAACTGTATATTTTATCATTGTAATCCCAGCCAGAACTTTGGTCTCTGCAAAAATTGGATTTTAAAAATGTTGGGTTGTCATTAGAATCAATATTAACACTAACGCTTCATTACAGACACATGTGATAACTGTTATAGCTGATCATTGTAGCCTAGGACTAAAGTACAGTAAATTACCAATATCCAGAGGTCCGTTTGTAACTATGGGTCGTATGTAAGTCGAGTGTTCTTAAGTAGGGGACCGCCTGTACTGCAGCTTCTGTCAGTTGAGAGATATGCTATAGAGCACAAAACTACCTAGGCCTGGCATTGAAGAATGTTGCGCTGTAGACGCTGGTCTTGATCTACTGTGCACTGGAATAAGCCACGCCGATGTATTATGCTAAATACTTTCCTAAAAACTGGTACAAATCTACAATTTTCCTGCCTTCTCACATAAATTATCCAGGCTGCACACCTTAAAATAAATAAATAATATAAAATGAACAAATGTTTCATCTTGCCTATAATGCAATATTAATTCAAGAGACTTAAATGTATTGAAAGAGTTTTAGTGACGAGTGTTAAAATGTTAGAATTTTAATAAACATGATTATATTGGGGGAGAGGGGCAAGAGCATGAAATTGGTGATGTACAGCTTATACAGGTTTTACCGAGCTTACAAGAATGCATGTCACATTAAATTCTATTTTTTAACATTTTGATTATAAGATTCAGAACCTCAAAGAAGGTCATTCCGTATCTAGTGCCTCTGAATATGTAGAATGCAGAACCCCACATAAAAAGGGGAAATGGTTCTCTCCACAGTGAAATTAACTCGCCGCATCGAGTTTGTTAGCTGTAAACAGATGCTATTTATGGGTACCCCCCCCCCCCCTCTTGTGTACCGGGAGCGAAATCAGCACGAAATGAGTCAGGTGTTCCACAGATTGCCAGTGCTGAAATGTGGAGGGTCTAAGGACAGGAAGTCATACCAGAGCCTACGGACTGAGTAAGACTGCTCACCATGAGACTCAGGAGGATCTGTAGGTGTGTGAAGTGGGCAGACAGTTGTTTCACAGCCATTTTTTTGTTCTATACTATATGGGTCTATTTTGCATCAGTTATTTTTAAGACTACAGCGCAGAGTTATTGTTTGCCTTTACATTTCGCGTAAATGGGAAGACTATTTCTGGGAATTGAAACAATGTATATGATAACTTTCTGAGAAGGATCATGTGAGGATACGGACTGGACCTATGTTGGAGGAACGTGCACATTTCTTTACAGCTGAATTTGCTTATCATTTATGGCAATGAAAGTTTGCCCTCAGCACCTATCCATGGATGCC
The DNA here is from genome assembly GCA_019512145.1 of Engystomops pustulosus. Taxonomy (NCBI): domain Eukaryota; kingdom Metazoa; phylum Chordata; class Amphibia; order Anura; family Leptodactylidae; genus Engystomops; species Engystomops pustulosus. Next base: position 26,293,908 of record CM033648.1, on the reverse strand, counting down.
CCTTCTACCCCTGGGAAATGTAATTACCCTCTCATCTCCATGAATCAGAACTTGTATATTCCACCTCTTATTACTTTTCATGTACAGTATAGCTATATCCAAGCTATTTTTATCATCATATTCACTTTTCTTATTTTATGATGTAACATACAGTCATAAGTCCTCTTAGAACGTAGGCTGCACTAATGTATCCTATGTATAGAGTGAAAGTTTAAAGAAATTTGGAAAATTTTCTATGGGTTGTATCCCCATAAGGCACTATGCCGCCATAACTGCCACCCACATGATAATAGTACACTGCACCCCTTTACCCTCATGCGTTTTAACTAAACTAATCATGTAAGAGTGCAACTAAGGCCACAAGCCCACTTTGCATGTGATTCTCATATAATCATTATTTGGCAGATCCCAGTCACTTAAAGAGAACCCGTCATGCAAAATAACCCCCCTAAACTAAATATATTTTCATAAACTGCCATTAGAGAACATTGCCTCTATCCCTTCATTGTCCCTCTACATGCCTGTAAACCTAAGCAATGAGGTCCTAAAGCTGTATGCAAATGACCTGTGAAATGTCCAATGAAGCATTAGCATATTCAAGCTGTCCACTCTATTCATGAGTGGGAGGTACAGCCACACCCCCAGTGCATGACTGACAGCCTGTATAACGGTGTGAGGCTGTATAATGATGTGCTTCCTGGTGCTGGTGGCCACACCCCCAGTGCATGACTGACAGCCTGTATAATGATGTGAGGCTGTATAATGATGTGCTTGCTGGTGGCCACACCCCCCGCAGCCTGTGTGTGCATGTGTGTGTGTTTAGGAGAGATACAACAGCTCCAGGCAGCCATGTCACAGCAGAACATGTCAGATTCATGTGTAGCTGATGTCTGTGTCTCTCACCTGTATATTAGGAGGATGCAGCATGTCAGCAGATACAGCACACACACTAGCCATGCTTTACTATACATTACACACAGACATGAGCAGGGGGAGGAGAGGGGAGGGGGAACAGGGGTGACATCACTGCCTCTGACCATGTGATAAGCCTCATTTACATGATAAAGAATAGATGATTTTACAATGAATAATGTATGAAATAACTAGATAAAGGCTGGGATGGGATCCTTGTGAGCTGCTCCAACAGGAAGAGGTGACAGGACTAGTGTCACAGACCTGATGACAGGTGTCCTTTTAAGTCTTTACACTTTCTTTTAGTTGTCTTAGTTTGTACACAAAAAAAAAAAATATTCAACACACCCGCTATACAATAGTGGACACTCCCAATACCAGCTGTATGATTGTGGTCTAGAAGAACTAAAAATGACCTGCATTTTGTAATCTCTATATAGCTCTGTGTACGTGTTGTGATTTTCTGAGCTCTTATTTATGGACTCAACATTACGTTATAAATAGTGCTCACATTCATCTCATTGAGACCAGTCGCACGTCATCCTTTTCTTTCTTGCAGCACTATTTGCCAGCAATAGATATGAGATCAGGGATTGGCTACAGAAGCCTCATATTGTAGATGCTGTGACATCACTACAAACGTAGATCATCAATATACAAAAAGACAGGAATCTGGACCGCGCTTCTCATTCACAGAAATCGTTTATTTCGCCCCCGAAACCCTGTACGGTTTCTAAAATAAACGGTTTCTGTGCATGAGAAGCGCGGTCCAGATTCTTTTTGTATATTGATGATCTACTCCACTCGCCGGTATATCCCATATCCCGGTACACAGGACACGCTGCAATCTCATCTCCAACTACCAAGACCATGACCTAATCCTACCATCTAATTTTAGAAGTGTCATTTATAGATATTTGATGCCATGCAAGTTTTTTTCTTATTTGTACTTATATCACTGCAAATGGACCAGTTAACTGCACTTGTCCCTCATGGGCAAATGTTTTACAAAATCTGAGAGCCCTTTTAAAGAGGACGTCAAGAAAAAAAATGCTAATTTTATTACTCATGTGCCCCTTGTTTAAAAATCCATCAGTCAGTTCACATCATATCTATATATTATATACAGGCGGTCCCCTACTTAAGGACACCCGACTTACAGACAACCCATAGTTACAGACAGACCCCTCTGCCCACTGTGACCTCTGGTGAAGCTCTCTGGATGCTTTAAAATAGTCCCAGACTGCAATAATCAGCTTAAAATTGTCTGCAATGAAGCTTTATTGATAATTCTTGGTCCTATTACAGCAAAAAAATTTGAAACTCCAATTGTCACTGGGGCAAAAAAAAAAAATTGTCGGGAACTACAATGATAAAATATACAGTTTCGACTTACATACAAATTCAACTTAAGAACAAACCTACAGTCCCTATCTTGTATGTAACCCGGGGACTGCCTGTACACAGTTTAAATATTATTAAAGAGATTGATGACTGACCTTTTAAAATAGCAGTAAAAAGTATTGTTTTGGGACCGATCCTGAGGGGAAAAGCGAAATCCTTCCCCCTTTAAAATAACAGCAAAAACTACTGTATCGGGGGCGATTTAACTCATAAGACTGATATCTAAGAGGCCAGCTGCTATGGGATTTTTTACAATAATGCCTACCTGCAGTAAATATAGCACAAATAGAAAATATGAGGAATTATTGTTGCGAATCCTTCTTCATCTGGTAGAAAATGTCATGACAACTTCTTCTACAATCACCCTGCTGCTCCATTCAATTTAAGAACGTTGCCCAGTAGTAAGTGGAATATTGCCAAGCACAGCGCTTCAGCACTCCATGTAGACAGTGAATGGGAGTGCCGGGGATAACATAGCGCTATGCTTTGTAATTCCATGCAATTGAATGGAGCAGTAGGGCACATGCTCATCCTGCCACCCCACCTGTTAATAGAAACAGGACCCACCTTCTCCGAATTGCTTTGGGTCCTGTTCTCAGAATTGGTGGGGGTTCCATCAAACTGACCCCCACTTATCAGCTTGATGTAAATGCAGGATAACTTGAAATATTTATACAAACCTTTTTCAAGTTCTCTGCTAGTAGGAAACCCTAATCCGGGGGTCACAGAGGGCAAACTTACTACTGCTGTATATGTCATGTAAAAAAAAATAAAAAATACGGATTGCTGATGTTTTTGTGGTACTGTAGTGGAATACAGCACATGGCATGTACCATTTGATGCATTCGAGTCAGGAATTGTTCACATATACAATAGGTTTCCCTCCCAATAGACCATATTATACGTCAGCGGGGTCTAAAATTCCATTGTCATATACAGGGGTGGCCAAATGTATTGGCACCCCTGCAATTCTGTCAGATAATGTTTTCTTCCAGAAAAATATTGCAATCACAAATTCTTTGGTATTAATATCTTCATTTATTTTGCTTACAATTAAAAAAACACAAAAGAGAATGAAGAAAATCATTGATCATTTTACACAAAACTCCAAAAATGGGCCGGACAAAAGTATTGGCACCTACAGCCTAATACTTGGTAGCACAACCTTTAGACAAAATAACTGCGAACAAGCGCTTCCGGTAACCATCAATCAGTTTCTTACAATGCTCTGCTGGAATTTTAGACCATTCTTCTTTGGTAAACTGCTCGAGGTCACTGAGATGTGAAGGTGCCTTCTCCAAGCTGCCATTGTGAGATCTCTCCACATGTGATCTATGGGATTCAGGTCTGGACTCATTGCTGAACAGTCTAGAAGCCTCCAGTGCTTTCTTTCAAACCTTTTTCTAGTGCTTTTTGAAGTGTGTTTTGGGTCATTGTCCTGCTGGAAGACCCATGACCTCTGCAGCATAATCTATGGCCCAGAGCTGGGTCTCTCTCAAAATTTGTTGGTAGTCTTTAGACTTCATAATGCCATGCACACAGTCATGCAGTCCAGTGCCAGCAAAACAACCCCAAAACATCAGGGAACCTCTGCCATGTTTGACTGTAGGGCCTCATTTGTCATGTTCAAGAAAACAGTCTGAGATGATTCCAGCTTTATGACATGGTGCATTATCCTGCTGAAAGTAGCCATCAGATGTTACAGGGTACATTGTGCTCATAAAGGGATGGACATGGTCAGCAACAATACTCAGGTAGGCTGTGGCGTTGCCTGTGGCCAGGCTGTGGCCAATTGGTACCAAGGGGCCCAAAGAGTGCCAAGAAAATATCCCCACACCATGACACCACCACCACCAGCCTGAACCGTTATTACAAGGCAGGATGGATCCATGCTTTCAAGTTGTTGACGCCAAATTCTGACCCTACCATCCGAATGTCGCAGCAGAAATCGAGACTCATCAGACCAGGCAACGTTTTTCCAATCTTCTACTGTCCAATTCGATGAGCTTGTGCAAAATTGTAGCCTCAGTTTCCTGTTCTTAGCTGAAAGGAGTGGCACCGGTGGTGGTCTTCTGTGCTGTAGCCCATCTGCCCAAGTTCGACGTACTGGCATTCAGAGATGCTCTTCTGCCTACTTGGTTGTAACGGGGGGGGCGATTGGAGTCACTGTTGCTTTCTATCAGCTCAAACCAGTCTGCCCATTCTCCTTGACCTCTTGGCATCAACAAGGCATTTCCGCCCACAGAACTGCCTCTCACTGGATGTTTTTTCTTTTTCGGACCCATTCTCTGTAAACCCTAGAGATGGTTGTGCGTGAAAATCCCAGTAGATCAGCAGTTTCTGAAATACTCAGACCAGCCCTTCTGGCACCAACAACCATGCCACGTTCAAAGGCACTCAACCTCTGACCTCTGGCATCAACAAGGCATTTCCGCCCACAGAACTGCCTCTCACTGGATGTTTTTTCTTTTTCGGACCATTCTCTGTAAACCCTAGGAATTCTTACTTCTGTAGCATATTATAGCCAGTCAGCCTAAAGGCTTCCGTAGTTGCCCTCCCCGTGCATTGCGGCAGCCATGGGGGTAAGGAGGGGGGTTCCTTTTTTTTTTTTTCTCGCTCGGTCTACAGGAGGTTCAGTGGTCAAGTGTGAATAAAGGCATGTAAGGATTTAGGCCAGCTGTTGAATCGGTGGTGTGTGTTTTAAATTTGGGATTATTTTATTAGCATGGATTTCTTCAAAAATGTAACAATTTTCATTATCTACCACAAGTGTCTAAACTATAAGAGTGGTGTAGTGTTAATAGGTTTTTATGTTGAATGCGAGCTGTTCTTCATAGCCAGAATGATGTGATGCTGCTGCGTCTTGGGTTGTGTATCTACATCTTGATGGTGGCTGTGCCGCATCCTTGTCTGCTCATGTCCCTCCATGTTATTTTCTAGACATAAGAATCGGGAAGTCTGAGTAACTTGGTGTCGCAGCATCTGGACATCTGAATTATCTCAATGATATTCTCATTATCAACTGCGATTTCTGAATGATGTGCGACCGATCATCTACTGAACAGATTACTACTGCCCCTATGTGTACTCACTGGTGAACCAGGACCAGGAATTGCTCCGCTTTATAGGTATGTGTTGTATTAGGCCCACTCCAGACTTGCATTTCTCCTTTTTTTTTTTTTTTTTTTTGGTCTGGCTTTTAGTTTTTGTTGCACCACTGTGAATCTGCACACAGAGGGGCTCTGGTAACACCGCAGGAACCTTCTGGCTCCCAAGCATTTTTAAAAGTTGCTTTTAGAATGAAGGAGATGAGGGCAAAAATATGGAGATTAGCACACTCACGGTGCCTGGATCTATGGATAAGTGTCCCTGGTTTATCCATGCTTGGGATGGAATGCATTATGATAAGTACCTTTTGTTGAGAGTAGGGCCCTCACTGTCCCATGATTGTAAAGTTCTGGGATTATAAACTATCAACCATATAAACTCTGAATATTATGAGGATATATAAATACATTTTCTAATATTATTAACTTTTGCCTAAAAAGGTGCGGGCCATTTAAGCCAATCTTCAGATTTTTCTTTCGTTCTTATTGTGCAGCAAGAACTGAAACGAAACCACCGCAATGTTCGTCAATCTTTGCGCAGCTTCACACTTAGTCTGTGTTGTTTTTTTTTTCCTCTTCTCTCTGAGGCTTATAAAACTGGATTGAAACTTTGTGCATACATTTTTTTTTTTTTTTCTCTATTGTCATCAGACCCGTCCACGTAAAAGTACCCAAGTTTCCTTGTATTTGTCCCAGGTGAGTTCTGTCATTGAGCCAGAAATAAAATTGCGCAATCTTGTTCTAAGAGCGCGGCAAAATGATTATCGGGTGTTCTGTGTCATGTCTGTTCTGGTGAGGAGATGGGAGCTTTCATGGAAGTGATTTCTGGTCCCAACTTATTATTATTTAGATTTTGGCTTTGAGAATTAGATAAATTTGTCGCACGTTTTGTGTCCCATACTATACAGATTTGGAAGAATTTTGCATATTTGATATATATATTTTTTTAAATGATAATGCTATTTTCTTTTTCAGATATGATTATTTAAGTGGTATAGCATTAGTATTGATTTGTATAGTGGATCAGTTGGGCATTAATGCAGCAGCCTGATATTTTCAGCCGGTCTTTAATAACAATCTACAAAATTCAGATTAAGAGAACCTGTGTCAGATTTTACTCATTACACTACCCTTAAGTAGAGTATGAAATTTCCATTCTAGAATTCCGTCTTGTATTTCATAATTTGCCCATTTATTATTGTCATGCGACAATGAGCAGAGAAGAGTCATATTCGCTGAGATAAGTTTAGAGGCTGTAGGCAAAGTGCAACTTCAGAAGCCAGTTCTAGGCATAGATACGTGCTTTGAGTGTCATGTTAAAGATGAGAATCTTAAAATTATGCCAGGAGCATGTTTTTGGTGCTTTGGAACTGAAGATAGAGGTGCTGAATTGACACATTCCTTGCAGTCCTTAAATGTGACTCATCTCAGAAAATTGACTATATTCTGCTGATTGCAGATGATTTGGTGATTTTATAAGTAAATGAGTGAGAGTCTCACATAAGGGGGAATTCTAGAAAGGACCCTTCATACCTTCCCTGAGGGGGGCTCAGTGTATGGGGTAAAATGCAAGGAAGACTACAAACGACCACAGAAACTTAGAACTTGCAGCAGGGGCGTGCGTAAATTAAAAGTCAGGGAAGACGAGAGCGCGCTTGGGCATCGTCAGTTCTTACAAAGTTAATATTTTTGTAATAAAGATGCAAGAAGTGTCTAAATAACAGCCCCCCCCCCCCCTCCCACGGGCCAGTTGCCGGTGCGGTTAGTTCTCACATTTTCAAAAGAAGATGAGGACAGCTGACATCTTGACATGTGCGTTTGCACTAAAACGCTATGTCCTGGGTGGGATAGTGGAGTGTTTCCCCCCCACACTCTGTACCTCCATGTTTTTAATGTTGCATAGAGAAGAGCCGCTCCAATGTGCCTACACATTATACCAAATGTAATAGTAAATTCCTTCCATACACAAAAAAATTGCAGCGCGCACCAGATCCAGGTATCGTGTGTTTTATCTATTCATCCCTGCTCCTACCCTTAGCACATGGGACGTTATGATCTTTGCATTACTGGAATGGCTTTCCATTTGGAGCCCATCCCGTTCAAAGCTTTGCCTCAAAATAAATAAAGTGCTTTGTCTGACGCCCTATAAGCCTTTTAAGTTTCTGAGGATTTGACCTTAGAAACCTCTGAGAGCCTCTGCTCGCTAGCAACCGAGGGCATTTCTGAAGATCCGCTAATAAGCACTCCGGGCGACCGAAAACCTTTTTACCTTTCATCTCAAGAAACGGAATAAAATAAACTGCTGGCGGCGCCTTATTGTGTCTTGGCGGGGAAGGCAGCGGAGTATGTGACACGGGAATATTAGTGGTAAATCAGTGAGTGTCTGCCCTGCGCACCTTTATTCCCCGGCTCCATCCACTATTACTGTGTGGTCACCGCGTCCTTCCGTGTTATGCTACGCTCAGAATCAATGGCTGCGTTTAGTAATAGAAGAAATCTATTATTATAGGAAAGGAGTAAGCCCACTAACAACTCAGTGCCCCCTAGTGGGTCCCTACATATGAGGTGCGACGACACATTGTGTACATGCCGCTGTTAACACAGCGGCCCAGTACCTATACTGGCAGGCTAAGTCCCCCATGGCACCTGCAACACAGCAACAGCGGACGCCATGCAGTACTGCACCATGTGAACAGGTCCAAAAAGAAAACTGTCACCATATTTCATCAGAGGAGGCACATCTGCTCAGTCCGGCCCCAAACATTTACACCTCTCTGTGGACCTGCTTCTATCAGCATGCTGTGTGACCAGGGTGACCTTTAGCCTCCTAACATTGGAAACTACCCCATGTATGGATCTGATCACGATGATTAGAGCTTTACTTCTGTGGACTTGTACTTATTAAAATCCTCATGGAGGATTGCTTTATTCATGTGATCGATACACAACACGGTGTAGACTTGCAAAAGTAACAGGACTTAAGATGATGTCCCCAGGTTAGTGCAGGGCTACATTGGACTCAATAAACACACCTAGGCCACAAGCAGCGGAGGAGTGCTGGCGCAGAAAAAAAATAAATGAGGACAAATTCAACTATTCCAACATTTGGGGAGAGCCAGATCTGGACCGCACATCCACACATTCAGGGCGGTTCTAGACAAAGTGGGGCCCAAAATAAAAACGTTTCATGACCAGTCAGTCAGTAAGAAGCTCCCTTTGTATGGTTAAACAAACTGTAATATGGGAGGTTTATAGGAGATAGATTGATGCGGACATCTATGATGGCTCAGTGGTTAGCACTACAGCCTTTATCAACATATGCAAAGAGTTTGTATTTCTCTTGGTGTTTGTGTGGGTTTCCTCTGGGTCCTCCGGTTTCTTCCCATACTCCAAAAACGTACTGGTAGGTTGAACGAGATTGTGAGCCCCATGTGGACAGTGACTGCGTAATCTGTGTGCGCTATATAAATAAAGAATTATTAATTATGATAGAAGATAAATATGAAAGATAGAGATTTCTAGATGCAGAAATAAAGTAGATGTATATACAGTAGATGGATATGAGAGAGAAATACAGTAGAAAGAGAAGATTGATTAAAAAACAGAGAAAAAGTGATATATATAAATGGTCAGATATATGAGATAACTTGACACATAGATGATAAGCATCTTACCCAGGAATTCAACCAAAGGGTATTAACCCTTTCAACCCCCAACGCTATCCCTCACCCTGGTGGACATTGTTGACATTTCTTTCAACACGAGTCCTTCTATGCTCACAGACCCCAACTTTTTGATGGATTGGTTAATAACCTAGCAGAGCCTGAACACCGATCTGTCTCTCGCACCTGCTCCCCCACTCTCATGAATTTCTTCAGCCATTAGCAGAGTCGGTGGGGGGATAGGTGGGAGGGGGGGGGATAGCTGACTGCGTGCCGCAGTTCCCCGCCTCCACGACTGCGTGCCGCAGCTCTCCCGCCTCCACGACTGCGTGCCGCAGCGCCCGCCTCACGACTGCAACAGGAATCAATCAGTCTTTTTTTAGAAGAAAGGTGGCTCTAATGTCATGGATGGAGGCATCAGTGAACATTTTAGCAGTTCTTCTAGTCTCTTTATCAGACTCTGCTGGCACTGTCTTACTAATAACCTCATGTCTTCTATCATTGTACCCTTGTAGGTGTTTTAACAATCCATTATGCGCCTTTGGTTGACTCTGGCGGGATGTCATCTTGAATGGCGACCTCTCTGTGTTTTCATCGAAACCAGAACATGGTGCAACGAAGTTCCGTAAGTGGAAACCTCAATCTTTCTGTAGACGTTGTGAAAAGCATTAAGTTTCTGGATAAAGTGCAGGGCTCTGACCAATATGTGCTGTAGGTTTTATTATATCGGTCGGTGTCATTGACCTGACTTCCATATCCTCTCAAAATGCTTTCTTGGTAGTGAGCAGGAAGTCTCTGCCGTAGCTGGATGAATATGTTATCTTCATTTTATTTTAATCCTGTCCCACCACTCCACATACTTTACAGTAAATGTAAAAATTGTTATTAAGGAACAAAGGGCACAGAGGCCCATCTTGTAGAGTGCAGAGAGTGTATTATGGCACCATTCTGCAGTGCAGTAAGTGGAAACGGCACAGACGACTTGCGGTTGTATTCTAATTTCAAATCTCTCTATAGCAGAACAGAGACCCTGATCTTCAGAATAGAGACCTCTCTATTACAGCGTTATTTCTTGTTAGATCTGCCTACAGTGAAATGTCACATGTATTTTGTTTGATACTTCAAAGTCAACATCTCTATAATCTTAAATGTGGGAGATTTTGCAGACACAAAAAGTAAAAAAAAAAAAAAAAGTGGGGGTGGGGGGTGGTTACCCCTCGAAGACAAGATTCTTAAATATACTCAAGATCCAAAAACAACATTCTCCAATTCACTGTTAACAAAATACAAGTTTGAATTATATCTGAAATGCTGTATCGTCAATCCTGGTGTACACAATTTCTGTTGCATCGGGACCCGACGTAAATCAGAATTTTAGGGTCAGGTAGGAAAGATTCTTCATCTATCTGACGTGCACTGAGGTCCTCTCTGCCCAGCCCTCCCCCTGCATTCCAAGATGAGCTCACACACAGACTTCCTGCGGGAAGCTCCACAACTCTACAAGCTACAGGCAGATAAGGTCTTTATCCAGGGGGAGAATGCACAGCAAAGCTGATAGTGTAGTTATGGCAGTGCTTAGAATGGAATTGTGTGTTGCATCCCATGGCTCTCATCTCATTGTCTGATCTGTCTCAATTCTTCTTTTTTCTCTGCCCACACTCTGCAATTTTATTCAGTTTTATTGCCGTTATAGCTCCGATCACTCAGTGATGGTCAGGGTAAAATTCCAAAGTAAGGAGTAAAAAAATCTTTAATGTGTAAACATGAAATTTGAGAATTTCCGTTCATGGGCAAACCCCTTTAAGTATCCTTTGTCTGACATCTCAAAATATAGTCATTACCGTATATACTTGAGTATAAGCCGGAGAGTAGGAAATGCATTGGTCCTAGCCTGCCCCCAGTATACAGCCTGCCCCCCGCAGCAGGCCCCACCAGTCCCTGCCTATAAGAAAAATAAAAGTGCACTCACCTCAACGCCCCAACGGTAGGTCCTTTTTTCCAATGAGTATGGCTCCCTTCTCCGTGCGGTGCGCGCGCTCAAGCTGTGACCTGACAGAACAGTTGGACAGAGGAGCACTCCCGTGGGGGGGTATGGGGCGTCATAAGGCGAGTACAAGTTGAGTAAGGGTTTTTCAGCACAATTTTGTGCTGAAGAAAACGGCTTATACTCTAGTTACACGTATATTCCCATACAGTGAATGGAATCTGGGATAAATGTCCCAATTTTTCATCATTTGGCCACAAAGAAATTTGAAAAAGTTGATAAAAAGGTGTTACAGTCCCCAAAATGATAACTTTCACAACTCCATAACCCGAAGAATAAAAAGGTTAGATTTTTGTCAGAAATGGTCTATACGGCAAAAAACTAAAAATTCTCAAAAGATTTCTGTTTTTAAATGCCATACCTATATAAATTTGAATACAAAGCTGCTAAGAAATGGTTGCAAACGGTTATGTAAGTAATACTGCATTTGGAATATTTTTTTTTTTTTTTTTTTTCCCTGGCTTACCAAGACTATTCATGGAATATTAAATACTGACACTAAGACAGTGGTGGGAACCTATGGCAGATGTGTCCTCTCTTTGCACCAGGCCTCACCAGCACACCGTTTGCCTGACAAGCCTCCTCCGCAGTGTCCCATCCTGGCTCTCTAGAACTACTGGACACTGTGGGGACAGAGGTGGATTATCATGGGGCTCCAAGTCTGGATAACTGGTGGAGGCTATGATTATCTCCATTTCTCCACTTTCTACTGTATTGGTGCCTCAAGACGCGTGATACGATTTAAAGCTGTGAAAGGCAGCGAAAGTTAAATCTAAATTACTACTTAAATTGCTATGTTGGCACTTTACGATACTAAGTGGGATTCGGTTGTAGTTCATGCACTCTAAAAAGATTCACCATTGCTGCACTAGGAAGTACAGTGTCTCCTACAGGTAACAAGCCCTTTACAGAGCTGTAAATGGAATATAGTGGAGCATTCATTGTGGTTTTGGAAGGGGCAGTGAAAGTGAAAAAAGGAATGCAAAATTAAAACCTCTCCTTCAGGGGCTAAAATATGAAGCTGCAGACCAAAAATATATTGGGAGATCATTTCGATACAAAGTGATTTTTTTTTGGGTTGGCATGTTATTGGTACAGAGTTTAAAAATACACACAATTTTGTTTATTTTCCATGGGGGACGTGTATCACTCTACTGTTTTTTTTTTTTTTGTTTTTTTTGTTTTTTTGGTTTTTTGGTGCAGTTTAGACTTTTTAGGGCAGAATCCAGTAGTGCACCAAAGTTAGCTGCCTCCAGGATGTAATGCAGTGGCCGGATTATCTTTGTAGCCCAGATGTTTTGTTCAACTTGTGGGACCTTTTGGGCTCTGAAATTGGCCCATTCTTTCACCTAATAAGTCCCAAAACAGAGTATGCTGACCCTTACTTAAGTAGGCCGACTCAGGAAACTTGAAAAGTGGCAGTCTAAAAAATACGATACACTCACCGGCCACTTATTAGGTACCCCATGCAGTAACGGGTTTGGACCCCCTTTTGCCTTCAGAACTGCCTCAATTCTCGTGGCATAGATTCAACAAGGTGCTGGAAGCATTCCTCAGAGATTTTGGTCCATATGACATGATGGCATCACACAGTGCCGCAGATTGTCGCTGCACATCATGATGCGAATCTCCCGTTCCACCACATCCCAAAGATGCTCTATTGGATTGAGATCTGGTGACTGGGAGCCATTTGAGTACAGTGACATCATTGTCATGTTCAAGAAACCAGTCTGAGATGATTCCAGCTTTATGACATGGTGCATTATCCTGCTGAAAGTAGCCATCAGATGTTACAGGGTACATTGTGCTCATAAAGGGATGGACATGGTCAGCAACAATACTCGGTAGGCTGTGGCGTGTTGCCTGTGGCCAGGCTGTGGCCAATTGTACCAAGGGGCCCAAGAGTGCCAAGAAATATTCCCCACACCATGACACACCACCAACCAGCACTGAACCGTTATTACAAGGCAGGATGGATCCATGCTTTCAAGTTGTTGACGCCAATTCTGACCCTACCATCCGAATGTCGCAGCAGAAATCGAGACTCATCAGACCAGGCAACGTTTTCCAATTTCTACTGTCCAATTTCGATGAGCTTGTGCAATTGTAGCCTCCAGTTCTGTTCTTAGCTGAAAGGAGTGGCACCCGGTGTGGTCTTCTGCTCGGAGCCATCGCCTCAAGTTTCGACGTACTGTGCATTCAGGATGCTTTCTGCCTACCTTGGTTGTAACGGGTGGCGATTTGATTGAGTCATGTTGCCTTTCTATAGCTCAAACCAGTCTGCCCATTCTCCTCTGACCTCTGGCATAAACAACAACAAGGCATTTCCGCCCACAGAACTGCCTCTCACTGGATGTTTTTTCTTTTTCGGACCATTCTCTGTAAACCCTAGAGATGGTTGTGCGTGAAAATCCCAGTAGATCAGCAGTTTCTGAAATACTCAGACCAGCCCTTCTGGCACCAACAACCATGCCACGTTCAAAGGCACTCAAATCACCTTTCTTCCCCATACTGATGCTCGGTTTGAACTGCAGGAAGCACAAGTAAGCAACCTACACAGAATCTCTGTAAACATAAAATCCATCCCGGACGACTTTTCCCTAGGCGACTTCTTCAGCATTGTTATTATCCAACAACCCCAAAACATCAGGGAACCTCTGCCATGTTTGACTGTAGGGACTGTGTTCTTTCCTTTAAACACCTCATTAATTTTTTTTAATTAAATTTTTTTTTTTCCTGTAAACTCTGTTGAAGCTTTTTTCCAAAAAGCTCTACTTTTGTCTCATCTGACAAGAGAACATTCTCCCAAAATTGTTTTAGGTCTTTTCAGGTAGGTTTTGGCGAACTCCAGCCTGGCTTTTTTATGTTTCTGTGTAGGAAGTGGGGTCTTCCTGGATATCCTACAATATAGTCCCTTTCCATTCAGACGCCGACGGATAGTATGGTTTGACACTGTTGCCCCCTCGGACTGCAGGGCAGCTTTCACTTGTTTGGATGTTAGTCATGGTTCTTTATCCACCATCCGCACAATCTCGCTTTGAAATCTCTCGTCACTTTTTCTTTCCCGTCCACGTCTAGGGAGGTGCCATGGGGTTTACACAGGAACATTCAGGTCTTTGGAGATGGACTTGTAGCCTTGAGATTGCTCATGCTTCCTCACAATTTTGATTCTCAAGTCCTCAGACAGTTCTATGGTCTTCCTTCTTTTCTCCATGCTCAATGTGGTCCACACAAGGACACAGGACAGAGGTTGAGTCAACCATAGTCAAGTGTGATTTAGTTATTGCGACCACCTGTTAGGTGCCACAGGTAAGTTACAGGTGCTGTTAATTACACAAATTAGAGAAGCATCACATGATTTTTCAGACCGTGCCAATACTTATGTCCACCCCCTTTTTTTTATGTTTGGTATGGAGTTATATCCAATTTGGCTTTCTTTTTGGTATTATTATCTTCATTTGTCTTCAATGGAAAACCACAAAATTTCAGATTTTTTAGAGTATTATTTGACAGAATTGCAAGGGTGCCTGTACTTTTGCCCACCACTGTATGTAAATTTGTCAAAAAGAAAAAGCTGTGTAGATGAGACTTTTTGTTCTGTACATTATAAAAAAAAGCCACCTGTGTAGATATGTTTGTGCGTGTATGTTATGTAATGCTGACTTATTACATGTGCAGATGACAGGCTCATTTATTGACATGCAGGAAATTGATCGGAGAAGATGCAATTTATTTTATTGCAGATAGCAGCCTCCATTGTGTTTTTCCTGTTGCCATTAACAATTTCATCACATAGAAGTCCAAAGTTGCTCTTCTAAGAAGGGTCCATTGTTACATTTGTCAGGCAGGACTATTGATCTGTGAGTCGATGATTCTTGCGCACAGCGAGGGCTCTTCCGAGAAGAATACTCCAGGCGATCTATAAGAAGAGCCATGTGGGACCCAGATGAACAGTGGTAATTGCACAGTTCAGAGAAGGGTGTCTTATAAATGTGTGCTTATGTTTACTGTCTACTTAAACATTTAGCATTACAGGACCTTCATGATGGGTGCTGGACATGAGCCGCTAGTTAAAAATGTATGTTGTCCTGATAAATCGCCCCTAAATGGAGACTGATACTATTATAGTATGTAAAGAAAGTGGTTAGGGCAACAAAACTTCCAGGATCCAGACGGTAAATCATATATACAGAATTCTTTTTATTGGAAAAACCGGGTTTGCTGACTTTCCAAACGTTGTTTAAAACAACTTATTATGTTTTTAAGGATGATTTGTTACTGGGTTACAGCACTCCATATGGTCCAGGGATATTCAGCGACTGCACCTGGAGGTTCAAAGACCAGTTTTATTTCTATGCCATTTTTTTAGTTTTCATAGTAGTAGATGTACAGTATCTCAGCAACGTGTAAGTAAACCAATTGAATGGCAGACCATGTAATGTGACAGGTCCTCAGAAAAGATGGGATCTGGGAACACACGTAAATAGAAGGGTGTTGTCTTCCTGATACAACTCTATACAGTTCCCTGTGAAGAAGTTTCTCGTCATCTATAAGGTTGGATCTTTGCTTTGTCATAAGCTACAATGATGATTTCTAGGACCTTCTTTGGTTTTTCAAAGTAAGCAGATTCATAGTAAGCGCTTTAGATACTACAAAATTCTAGAACTGGCTTCTATGAATCACTCCATAATATTTTGTGAATACTATATTGTAAGCTTCCGTCAGGAAAACCACTTGGCATGGATGTTTTATTGCACAAGTTTCCATATGAAGCGTGTTCTCCAGAATAGGACGACATAGGGAAGCCATTGTGTGCTGAGGTTATTTCTTAGGAAGAGAGGAACCTGTGGTTTCTGCAGAACTGCTCACAGCCATCATGTAGCACGGACTGCGCACTTCTCTAATCTTCCCGTGTGGTATTTTTCACTAGAAATAATGAAAGTATTATTTCAGCTGAAATCCTTTTGCTCTTCATTTTATAGTGCCTGTATCAGTGCCCATAACCAACCCCTTATATCTGGGTCACCCCTTCACGGCTATATACATCCTAAGTGCACATGGAGAAAGGTTGTTTTTATAAACATTGTGACCGTGGCAAACGCCAAACACCTATATCTTTTGATCTCTAGAATCCTGTGTGTGGATGCTTCCCAGAACTAGAGATATCCACTCACATGGACGTGTACTTGCCCGGCCGTAGTCTGGGTGAACACACATTGGCGCGCTGCTCACAGCTTCCCTCTGCATAGATCACACCTCATGGCCGTTTTTGCAGCTAAAGATAGAAACAACTATCTTTTGTGTGGGCGCAGCACGGAATGGTACCAAGCTCGGGCACCTAGACATCTATGGGAGACTTCTTTCCGTCCGGAAAAAAATTAGATTTTTATATACAGCTTTCTATTTCATAGTATTATAGTTTATACAGTTAAAAAAAAGACACTTGTCCATCAAGTTCAACCAAGGAAGGGAAGGGATTGCATGAGGAAGGGATTTAGGGAAAACAATTCTATATAACATAACCTTCAATGTTATTTAGGTGTAAGAGTATTTCTGAGTTCTGATTGTAACTTTGAGAGTATATATCTCTGATTCTGTGAAGCCTCCATACACAAGACATTCGCTTTGAGGAGTCTATGAAAGTCCTTCTCATAGGCATGAATGGGATACCCGGCTCCCAGCTCTCACATAACAAGCATGAATGTGCATAAGTAAGTAAGTGTGAATAAGTAGACCCAGGCCAATGGTCTCGACTGAACCAAAAAGGACAACCATGAAGTATAATTTTAAGAATTTTAACCCCACACACAAATATAAGCCATGCTTAACAATCCGGGGGAGGTAATTAAAATATATGTAATAAAATCAAATGTGGGTCTTCCTCTTTAAATAGATCATAGATTATAAACCTTTGGATGTGTCAAGTGTTATCATTACAATATGTCTTTATAGCATGTGTACATGTGGATTGCTGATGTAGAAAATACACTGTACTACATTCACACGACCGTATGTGGGACATGTATATACGTCCCCCATACACTTCTATGGCCTCACGGCGCCATATGGGAGCGGTTCAGCACACATGTGGCACCGTACTGTTCCGTAGCCCGTAGAAAGATAGGACATGTCTTTCTACGGAATACGGCACCGTGTGCTGTGTATTCCTATGGAGAGGGGCGGAGGGGAGCTGCGGTCATCCCCTGCTCCTCTCACCGGCGCCGGTGTATGACAGCCGTACTATGGTGTGGTGGTCATACATTATGTGAATGTAGCCTAACATTGGCAGGTTCAAAAGTGGCTCAGAGCTCATGGCTTATTTCCTGCAGCGAAACTGCACATTGCAAAAGTTGAGATCGACAGTGAAAACTGCAACATAAATTGACATCAATTTGTGGACTCCAATAGTGGGTCACTGCACTACACAACAGTTTTCAGAATTCCCATGGAATTAGATAAGTTTTATGAATCCCTCTGCAGTGTACAGCAAACATCTTCATTCTGTACACAGGGAGAGATTTATCAGAAGTGTCTGAGGTAAAACTGTTCTAGTAGCCCATGTTACCAATCAGAGCTCAGCTTTCATTTTCCCATAGTTGTTTATAAAATGAAAGCTGAGCTCTCATTGTTTTCCATGGACAACTAGAACAATTTTACCTCAGAAACTTTGATTTTGTTTGAGACGACTGGCGATACATTTCTTCCTATTACACTCAAATGAGTTAATCCACAGCAAAATAGATTCCTGGTCTGCAGATTTTATTATGCATCTTCTTCTTATTTTTAAACTTGTATTTTTGTATCTTTTGCATAGTTTTTTATCTTTTATATAACACGTCTTTATGTTGTTTGTATAGCGTGTGGGTGCAGTATGTGTCTGTTATGCATCAAACATTCACCAGAATTGTGGTTCATTTCATCCAGAGGAAGAGAGGTTTCCGAGCACTTAGTCCGCTTCTGCTGAACAAACTGCGAGCTACAATTGGTGGTTTACACTGAACCTTTTAATTAACATTATTGATCTCTGCAAGCCACCAAAGCAATTACAGTAAATGGGCTGTGAAGTTTCCACGCTTAGGATACAGCAGGCAGCGCTCCAGGAGTATTTACAGAATACACAGGATTGTATGTTACTAATGTATTTCCTGTGCCCCAGCAATTACACGGGAATTCACCCAAATAATTCATCACTGACTTATCTGAGCAAAGCTGAAGATGCTAGTTACATGAAAATGATCACCTTTTTTATACACATATAAGTAAAATTGGAATATTGGTGGAGCTAAAACAGATATTAATAACCTGCTGTCTCTTGCCACAGTCTTAAATTGTGTCTTCCGGCACCAAAATCTTCATTACACATCTAGCCTCCCAAATATACCTTCTGTCCCTGTGCACCTGTGCTTTTTTATTCCTATACCTTTTCTATGGGGGATGTTAATAATTGAGTATATTGGGGGTGCATGGAAAGAAGAAAATGGGTACAGTAGCAGGTAGGGTCCATAAAGACTGGTCTGCATAAAGATTAAAAATGAACTTTTCACTAAAGTGACAAATTGATGGGATATTGGAATATTATGTCCTGGATAATTATACACTGCAATTTTTTACAATTTTGTTACAAACGCCTTACAGCTGATCATTGCAGCCTGGGACGAAAGTAAAGCCTCTCTAGGGAGCTTCACAAAAAGTTATAGTGGGGAGAGAGGTCCTTCTGTAAGTTGGGTGTCCTTTAGTCGGGGTGCGCCTGTTTATGAAATTTTGGTCTTGGAAGAAACCCTCTCCATATCAGTTCTCTGCTGTCCATTTACTACTTGGATCCGAATTCACTGTGTAATAGAGTAGTGAGTGTAATGCAGACCTCTATGGAGACCACTTGGAGAAGATAACTCTCAAATAGATCTTAAACTTCAGTGTTGTTAAAACTTGCTAAAAAACTGCCAGAAATCTGCAAACAATGTACTGTTCCCTGATGAACCCTGAGCAGGCACATCTGAGCGCTAACTGAGCAGTTTAGCAGGCAGGAAAGGGCTAATAACTGGAGGCAGGAAAAAAACAAACTTTACTGGTTAAATTGTCATAAACTACAAGTAAATGAACAGTTGCTGAATGCGGATACATTGACCAAAAGATTCTTTATTTTTCTTTTAGATAACAGTGATTTAATAGCGTGCACTGTAATAACAAAGGATGGAGACCAGGTTCAGCGATTCCTGGCTGTGGACATCTATCAGATGAGCCTGGTGGAACCAGACAGCAAAAGACTTGGCTGGGGGGTTGTCAAGTTTGCTGGTTTGTTACAGGTCAGTAATGGGGGGATATGATTATTTTTGGGGAGTGTTATCTTTGCTGTGTAAATTTTAGCATGTTGCCATTACAACAATGCTGAAAATTGGACTTATCGGACTTAGAACGTCTTGAAGGAACCCTGGAAACTCCACTGAAGGCAGACGACTTTGTCTTTGACACTGTTGGCTTGGCCATGGGTGACAGGACATGCTTTGGCAAGTTAGTGGCCTTAACATTGCTAAGGATGTCACCTTTTCTACCCCTGTCCTACACCCAGGAAAACCCCTTTTTAAAGTAGGTGTGAACTTTTGGTCAACCCCTAATAGGATTTGCTATAACTGTGTAGTACTCCTAGGATTTTCATGATGTAGCTATAATTGTGGGGGAACCCAGCAGAAAATGTTTTCGGAAGCTAATGGTCTTTCCCAGTAATTAACCCCCATTACAGGGCCTTAAATCATGACTTGGTTGAAATGAATGAGCAGCCAGTGTAATGTATGGACACATTGGACCCTCGTCTCTTTCTTGCATAGCATATTTATTATCATAGTTTTATTTTTTTTCCCAAAAACTTTGCAATTCTTTCTCATTGGGTCGTCACTGGTATCGCAGTTCTGCCAAATTCATATAAACTTCCAATTACTGTAGTTGTACTTGTAGAAAAAAAAAATGTAAATCTTCCTTGCTTGTCTGCAGCTACATCGTAATTTGAGGAATAATCTTGCATTGTTACAAATTGCATTTGTGTCCCGAAGAGAATAATCACCATATAATATGAAGCTATGAATAGTGGTGTTTTAATAGTAATGCGCTGTTTTCTAGGATATGCAAGTAACCGGGGTAGAAGATGACAGCAGAGCATTGAATATAACTATCCACAAACCAGCATCAACTCCACACTCCAAGCCATTTCCCATTCTTCAAGCTACGTTTATCTTCTCCGATCATATCCGCTGCATTATAGCCAAGCAAAGACTTGCGAAAGGGCGCATTCAGGCCCGACGGATGAAGATGCAGAGGATATCTGGTAGGTGCCGTACACTTTGTCCTATCAGCTGTACATTGATTTTCAGTGCTATGACCTGATGATTGATGGCGTCCAATCTCTGGGCTTCTTCCTTTCATTCACAATTCGAAGCAAAAGCCTCTTCAGGAGCTATACAGGGTGACCAGCTATAGGGGGCTACAACACAACCCCTTATAGAGTGAATGTACTTTAAGTGTAGTGTGGTCATCACAATGCTGGTAGTGTTAGGCCTCATGCACACGTCCAGATTTTTCCTTTTCGGTATTTATGGACCGTAAGAAATTGCTATGCAACCGTATGTGATTTGTATCCACAAAAAATACGTGTCTGACGCTCTGCAAACCCTTTGCCTCCTACCTGCATATCTCCATGGGAACCATCCACAAATACGGGACACATATGGCTCAATACTTGTGTGTGCCGTATGCAACCTGTATTTTTTATGTTTCTATGGGGCTAAACAGGTCCAGACTGGAAAAGAATAGGGCATGCTCTATATTCTGTGGACCGTATATATACGGACATATATGCAGAGGGAGGTACGGAGCTCATTTAGAGGACCGTATTTTACATTATATTCTATGGGACCGTGTTCCAGGTTCCAAATTTGCGTCTAGAACACTGTCCAAACATCTGGACGTGGGCATGAGGCCTTAGGAGTACAAGGAAAGGTTAGTAAGGAGGTTCTGGATCACACTTGTGACACAGGCCTCTGTGTTATCTTCATGATGACCACACGCTCAGCACTAATCTGTCTTATACTTTGTACTATCTCTGTGTATAGGTGTGTGTCAACCATTTGTCTTTCCTTGGCCTTAAAGGGGTTGGTCGCTTATATTTACCCTATTAAAATTTAAAAGACTCTAAAAGGGTAACTTGGACAACGCTTAAGCCGTATAATATTATATAAGTTACCCTTTACAGGGAGTCTTATAGAAAACTTTAAGTGAGGCTCTCTATATAAAACTTACCCTGTTAAAGTTTACAGGTAAAGGACTGTGCAGTTATTACTGTATGCATGCCCCCTCCGTCATAACCACCAGTGATTGGTGGGGTGGATGTGCCTTCTAACCACTGATGTGGGAGATATGACAGAGGGGGCATGCACACAGTAATGGCTACACTGCCCCCTCTGCCGGAATCCAGCAGGTCATGGGAATTCATGGGATTTTTTTTTTTTACACAGCCACTATTGGGGCCATGATATGGTGGCATAATTTGTAACCAGATCATGGCTCCCGGAGTCGGGTGGCCGCTCATCTGCCTATGTAGGGAAGAGGGGTGAAAAGCACTCACCCCTCCCCTGGTCCTGTGCTCTCCTGGGAATCCGATCCAGGCGAGCACACGGCAATGGGAATGAGACCTTCAGCTTAGGGGAACCATAATACACGGCCTTCTGGAGTTTTCTCATTCTGGCACAGCCCAAGTTATAGAAAAAATGCTTTTATTTTTGTGTGTTTTCATAAACTTTTTCCATTTTTTGTTTAGACCACAACTTTTCTCTGTTGCAATGAAGGGATTAGTTTTCCACATAAATAGTTTTAGAAGGACATTCCTTGAACAATTTCTTGGGGGGAAGGGTGAAGGATTGACTGATTTTGCCAAAAACAATATGTTTTGCTTAATCACAGTCACAGCTTGTGTAGATGAAGCCGAGTATTTTAAAGGAAACCTACCACTTGAAATGGCTGGTGCTCGGTGTTTTCTTCTTAAACCTGCCATTTCGAGTGGTAGGTTTCCTTTAAGATGACACTGAGCCTCATAGCTTAGAGAAGCCAGTAAAATTGCTTTAAGCCAAATACCCAGCCGTGCACTTGCGGTGAATCCACACAACACATTCAAATGAGATGTTCAAGATTAGAAAAAACGTGGCTGTTTTTTATTTATTTTTTTGTTATTAAACCGAATATCAGACCGAACTGGACTGAGCTGCCATACCATGTACAAATAGGTGTGCGCCATCTCAAAAGATGTTAAGTTTGTACAAAAATGCACTTCTATGTGACATGTTACAAATATTTTTTTTTCTGTTTTTCTCTTCTTTATGTCTCACCGTCCCTTTAAGGGAAATTCCAGGTGAACCAGATTTTATAGATTATTCACATTTGATGTATTCTAAGAATTATGTCATTGTGAATAATTCTAAGAAAACTGTCCCCAGCTATTAGAGTTTAATCCATTTTGATTTGCTGTGTCATGAATTATTATGAGTCATTAAATGTCCAATAACGACAGACTTTATAGAGCCGTAATAACTTAAGTTATAAAAGCCAATATATTGTCTGTCCCCGAGATGGCGTCTCATAATTGTAAGGGTTCTGTAAAAGCTGAAAATATTATATGTATAATAAAATCCTGGGAAATGCTATCAGAATAATCCGAGGCCTGGACATGGGCGCCACAGGATGAGGAGTCCTGAAGGGACTGTACAGCTAAGAAATAGGACTGGATATAAATAGGAGTAATGTCACATAAACCGTAGTAAGAGCTGCAGAATGTAGAGAGATTATCTAGATGCATTATTAGACACTGCTGCATAAATGACCCAAAGACCCATAGTGCTGCATACATGCAAAAACCCAAAGCAGGTATGTAAGGATTGGCAAGTCGACCCCCAACCTACAAACAGTACCTCCTTCTGTAATATGTATGTCCCCTTTTGCAGGAAGCAGTCTGGCAACACCACCTCCTGCAGTCAGTCTGTTCTCCCCACTCCTGCATCTGGTTCTCTGGAGATCTAGGAGGCAGGGCTGGGCAAGATGCATGGAGTGGGTGGGGCTGCCAGATGCATGGGGTGGGCGGGGCTGCCTGACTTCCGGAGGCGAGGCTGCCTGACTGCCTCCTACAAAAGAAAAAAGGATGATTTTTCATTCATGCTTTAACCGAGAAATATGCTAAAAACACCCCTTAAAAAAAAATATTAAGGTACCTGACCAGCTGGATTCAGTGTTTATTACTGCAGGACATGCTGAAACACCTGCCTATTTCATATGCAAAAATAATTTGTTTCTTTGACATTCACTCCGGCAGCAGTGGTCGTATCCAAGGACACGCATCCACTGGTTTTAAGGGACCAAATGACTAAATTTATGGGAAATGCTTAGCACTATGTTTTAGCTGCAGCTCCTGATTTGTAGTGTCAAACTCAGTCCCTGTTGTCCCCCCTCACTCCTTTCAAGTGGTGGTGCTGCCTGAAGTAAGAGACTCAACTCACCCCACGGCAGGTGTACCCTAGGATGAGGCCATTCTTCAGGCCATATTGGATCCAAAAAAAAATGTTATACATGTTATGCTTATGTTTGTGCAGCACAAAACAACTAATGGAAACACATGTAGAGTGGGTGGCAGAATGTGGATCATGTACCAATTTATTTTACAAAGAATACACCAATAAATACAGCAGTCATGCTGGCATCCACTTCACGTTGGATTGAAAAATATCCAACACAAATATTCCCTAATGCCCAAAGTTTTCTCCATCCAGTTCACCACTATTCCGTCACACTGCTGCAGTCCATGGGTTCAGCTTTGCTCTTTATGTGTCTATGATCTTTACACTTATTGGGCTTAAGGAGATTAAAAGGAGCCCCATAATTTCGGTACCTACCTTTACTTAACCCATAATAGATCTTGCTGTGCTGAACATCTGGGATAACTATAACCTATAATACAATAAATGATCACGACCTTTCTGCTCATGCGGATTATTTCAGCCGGAGACTTCTCCAAAGATACATTTTCTGTGAAATTAGCTTTTTTACCTAGCACATGGATTAGTGTAGTGTTTTCCTGTTAACCATTTAACATTTCTGCCAAAAAACTGTAGGCAGATAGTTTACCTATTACATCATATTAGTCATGCACAGATATCTTGCCAATTCTGAAATCATTAGATAAGCTAAGTGTTGAGATCAGTTTGTAAATGTATTTCCTCTAACTATTTTATTATTTATTTCCCCATTCTGTAAACTTACTGACAGGTTCCCAGGTTTTCTTTGGAATTGGCAGTAGTTTAGTATGTGTAATAGCAAAATTAGGCAATGGAACATGGACGGATGAGAGTAGCTGAATTCTGTGTACAGCGCTAAGAACATAAATACATTGCGGCAGATTTATCAAGCTGTCTGAAAGTCAGAATATTTCTAGTTGCCCATGTCATTAGGCTTCCTGAAAGTCATAAGGGAGCTGCCTTACAGGGTAGCCAACAGAGGCATTGTTTTCCTTGCCCCATCCTGGAAAACATATTTGCATATTTACCAGAATCCCCTAGTGGAGCATCAGTGACTACAAGTCTCCATAAGCAGTGCTTTTAGTTCCCAGCCCATGGTGAATATATACTCCATGTATGGGGTCAGTGTCCTATTCATTTTACCATTTCCTCCTTTAAAGGAGTTCTACTGGCATTAAAATGCTAAACTGTTTCTTCTTGTCATCCTAATTTCTGTACACACTGCTGCCTGCTGATCCACCCTAGGGGAATTATTTCACATGGTTCTTGCGATTTAATTAGTAGAGAGTTTCAGAAATTGCCAAACACCTCACTCTCCTACCTCTGGCACTCCCATCCTAGCACAGCACTCTCCTACCTCTGGCACTCCCATCCTAGCACAGCACTCTCCTACCTCTGGCATTCCCATCCTAGCACAGCACTCTCCTACCTTTGGCACTCCCATCCTAGCACAGCACTCTCCTACCTTTGGCACTCCCATCCTAGCACAGCACTCTCCTACCTCTGGCACTCCCATCCTAGCACCGCACTCTCCTACCTATGGCACTCCCATCCTTGCACAGCACTCTCCTACCTCTGGCATTCCCATCCTTGCACAGCACTCTCCTACCTCTGGCATTCCCATCCTTGCACCGCACTCTCCTACCTCTGGCACTCCCATCCTAGCACCGCACTCTCCTACCTCTGGCACTCCCATCCTAGCACAGCACTCTCCTACCTCTGGCACTCCCCCCACCTATCACAGCACTATCCTATGAAACCTTGGCCACTACCCCATCCTAGCACAGCACTCTCCTACCTCTGGCACTCCCATCCTAGAATCACAAGCACCTCCTACCTTTGGCACTCCCATCCTACACACACTTCCTACCTTTGGCACTCCATCTACACAGCACTCTCCTACCTTGGCACTCCATCCTAGCACAGCACTCTCCTACCTCTGGCACTCCATCCTTGAGCAGCACTCTCACTACCTCTGCACTCCCATCCTAGCACCGCACTCTTGCCTACCTCTGACGCACTCCCATCCTAGCACAAGCATCTCTACCTCTGGCACTCCATTCCTAGCACAGCACTCTCCTACCTCTGGCACTCCCATCCTACACAGACTCTCCACCTACGGCACTCCCATCCTAGCACAGCACTCTCCACCTCTGGCACTCCCATCCTAGCACATCACTCATCCTACCTCTGGCACTCCCATCCTAGCACAGCACTCCCTACCTCGGCACTCCCATCCTAGCACAGCACTCTCCTACCTCTTGGCTCTCCCATCCCTAGCACGCACTCTCCTACCTCTGGCACTCCCATCCTAGCACCGCACTCTCCTACCTCTGGCACTCCCATCCTAGCACGCACACTCCTACCTTGCACTCCCATCCTGCACAGCACTCTCTCTCTGGCACTCCATCCTGCACAGCACTCTCCTACCTCCTTGCACCCATCTTGCACCGCACTCCCTACCTCTGGCATCCCTCCTTGCACAACCGACTCTCCTACCTCTGGCACTCCCATCCTTGCAACCGCACTCTCCTACCTCTGGCACTCCCATCCTACACAGCACTCTCCTACCTCTGGCACTCCCATCTCCTGCACAGCCTCCTACCTCTGGCACTCCCATCCTACACCAGCACTCACTCCCTACTTTGGCACTCCCATCCTAGCACGCAACTCTCCTACCTCTGCACTCCCATCCTACACAGCACTCCTACCTTGGCACTCCCATCCCTTGACAGCACTCTCCTACCTTTGGCACTCCCATCCTAGCACACGCACTCCTCCTCCTTGGCCTCCATCCTTGCCACACTCTCCTACGTCTGCACTCCATCCTTGCACGCACTCTCCTACCTCTGGCATCCCATCCTAGCACAGCACTTCCTACCTCCAACTCCTCATCCTCCTAGCACAGCACTCTCCTACCTCTGGCACTCCCATCCTAGCACAGCACTCTCCTACCTCTGGCACTCCCATCCTAGCACACCGCACTCTCCTACCTCTGGCACTCCCATCCTAGCACAGCCCTCTCCTACCTCTGACGGACTCCTGGCACTCCCCTCCTAGCACAGCACTCTCCTACCTCTGCACTCCACTGCACAGCATCTCCTACTCTGGCACTCCCATCCTAGCACAGCACTCTCCTACCTCTGGTGGCCTCCGGCACTCCCATCCTAGCACAGCACTCTCTACCTCTGGCACTCCCATCCTAGCACAGCACTTTCTACCTCTGGCACTCCCATCCTAGCACAGCACTCTCCTACCTTTGGCACTCCCCACCTTGCACAGCACTACTCCTACCTTTGGCATCCCATCTAGCACAGCACTCTCCTACCTTGGCACTCCTATCCTTGCACAGCACTCTCCTACCTGCTGGCACTCCTATCCTTGCACAGCACTCCTACCTCTGGCACGTCCCATCTAGCACAGCACTATCCTAACTCCGCATCCATCCACAGCACTTCTGCTACCTCTGGCACTCCCTCCTAATACCGCACTCTCCTACCTCTGGCACTCCCATCCTAGCACAGCACTCTCCTACCCTCTGGCACTCCCATCCTAGCAGCACACTCTCCTACCTCGGCACTCCCATCCTAGCACAGCACTCTCCTACCCACTGGCACTCCCTCCTAGCACAGCACTCTCCTACCTCTGGCATCCCATCCTAGCACAGCCTCTCCTACCTTGGCACTCCACCCATCCTAGCACAGCACTCTCCTACCTCTGGCACTCCCATCCTAGCACAGCACTCCTCCTACCCTGGCACTCCCATCTAGCACAGCACTCTCCTACTCTGGCACTCCCATCCTAGCACACGCACTCTCCTACCTCTGGCACTCCCATCCTAGCACAGCACTCTCCTACCCTCTGGCACTCCCATCCAGCACAGCACTCTCCTACCTTGGCCACTCCCACTCCTAGCACAGCACTCTCCTACCTTGGCACCTCCCATCCTAAGCACCGCACTCCCTACCTCTGGCACTCCCATCCTAGCACCGCACTCTCCTACCTCTGGCACTCCCATCCTAGCACCGCACTCTCCTACCTCTGGCACTCCCATCCTTGCACAGCACTCTCCTACCTCTGGCACTCCCATCCTTGCACAGCACTCTCCTATCCTTGCACAGCACTCTCCTACCTCTGGCATTCCCATCCTAGCACAGCACTCTCCTACCTCTGGCACTCCCATAGATGGTGACTCCTATTCTTTGGATTTCTGGGGTCCTTTTTCCTAATCGGTGGGGGTCCTCACTGATCAGTTTATCCACTACAGTGTGGATAGGGGATAACTTAAAATGTTTGTACAACCCATTTAATGGATTTTAGACCAGAATCTTGCCTATAGAAATGGAGCGGTCCATTTGAGCATGTGTGCGTCTGGGGGCATGCTACAATCTTGTTACAATGTATCGGTAAGTATCCAACTGCTGGGACCCCAAGCAACATGGAGAATGGGGATCCTGTTCTCACTAATTGACTGACCCACAGATTGAGCACTTGTCCTTCCCTCTCCAATCAGTTGTATAGTAACATCTCCGACCCTCCCATTCACTGTCTACCTGAGTGTCTGACATATCCAAGCGCTGTTCTGTGAGTTTTCTGGCACTCTCTTAAAGGAGGCATGCTTGTCCTGCCACTCTACCCATTGGTGAGAAGAAGTCCCTGCTCTCCAGATTGCTGGGGTCCTGTTGTCATGACTGATTGGGGTCCCTGCAGTGGAACATTCACCAATC
Organism: Engystomops pustulosus; assembly: GCA_019512145.1. Lineage (NCBI taxonomy): Eukaryota > Metazoa > Chordata > Amphibia > Anura > Leptodactylidae > Engystomops > Engystomops pustulosus. The sequence goes on along the minus strand of CM033648.1, from coordinate 26,265,507 downwards.
AGCTTGTTATTCCCTATCCGTTGCATAGGGAATATCTCACATAGTCCTTACGACCCCTTTTAAAGAAGTAAATTTTAGAATTATGTAGTACATGAAACTGTGGAGGATTTGGCTATACTGGTAAGCACAAGGTGGGGATCAGTGCCAGGCAGCTGCTACGTAAGGAGAAATCTTGAGGTTCTGTAAAATCTGTGCTTTTACACTATCTAGTATTTACACAATTGTGTCGATGCTTGTACGATAATGCGGCAGAGCAAGCAAAAGGAACCTAAACAAATAAAAAGGAAGTGAAGTGTTTCTCTTGTATTGTAAAGATTTACTTTTGTGTATATACACCCGATTTACTGTAATGTGGATGATTTCCCAGTAATTCCAGTTTTGTTTTTTGTAACTTGGAGAAGTGACCTCAGAGCCCTGACCCTTTCTCGCCTTTTGTTATAAATGCTTTCACTTTGATGAAGAATTGGCCAGTAGCCTACAGGATTATAAGAAACCGAAGATTTAATGATAGTGGCTGTAATTACTGCAGCATTTAGCATACGGCTACATGTGTACTTGGTCTACTTTTACCAATTTTGCACCATTTCTTATATGCACTTTTAGCGCATCCTGTTAGGTCATTACTGCTGCCCTATATGAATGTGTATTTGTGTGGGTATAACATTTGGTGCAGGGTTTTTGAGCATAAGTTGGAGTAAAGCCTCCTGCACATTACTTTGGATGTATGCTAGCCTTTAATTCCTATACCTAGCACATAACCCCATATATTTCTATTGCTCAAACACACACGTGTGAGAGACGACTGCCCGAGCCCAAAAACTAAGAGCGGGTCCTATTCAGCTCATGTCAACGCACAACGATGACAAACGGCCACTTGGGTCCGTTATTGGCGGGCCGTGAACAGGCACAGGATACAAGAGACCATAAGGCTACGTGCACACATTGCGGATTTTACTTGCAGATTTTGGTGCAGACAATCCACCGCGTATTATAGCAGCATTGACATGAATGTGATTTGGGAAAAAGTCATGTAGACGATGACGTTTTTTTTCGTCTACACTGTAAAAAAATTATTATCATGGTCCTTTTCTTTTGCGCCCACACAGGTTTTTGCATGTGTTTATTTGGGGGGAGGGGGGAGGGGAAATCTGCATTTAGAAATACATCACTAAATGCAAGATGGAAAATGCACAAAAACGTATTGGATGCAGATTAATATGCGGATTTTCCGCAGGACAGTGAGTCTTTTATCACCTAACACATAGGGGCTGACGACTGTCGGAAAACTTTCCCTTTCCCTGTGTGTTTATGTAATCATTGCGCGTGGGCGGCTTAATCCGGGCTCCTCATACCTTTCCTAGGCGAGTATCAGATCTACTCTGTGTCCAGAAATTATTTCCCTGTTTTGCTTTATACGTTATTCTCAGAAAGAGCAGCAGAAATTGTCAACCATGTGTCCTTTTAATGCGATTTGAGCTATTAAGCCAGATCATAGTTGAGTGATGTGCCACTCCTTTATTAACATGCCCTAAATCTGGTCAAAATGTTTTTCTAATCCAATCATTTTTAATCTTTTAATAGCAAATGTGTAAATCGACACAACATTTAAAAAAAAAAAAAAACACCCTCATCATTACCACTTTCCACGCCTTGACTGGTGATGATGGTAATTGCCATTTTTCTCACCTTTTTCCAGCTCTTTTAGATCTTCCTGTCCAGCCATCGAAAGAAGTGATGGGTTTTGGACATGGCACTTCATCAGTCCAGCATCTGCCCTTCCGGTTTTATGAACAATCTCGCCGTGTTGGGAGCGACGTCACTGTACAGCGTTCTGTCTTTGCGTCAGTTGACAAAGTACCAGGTATGGCTGCAAAAAAGAAAAAATCATTGTCTTGAGAAATGGAGTTTGAAAGGTCATAAACATAAATGCTTCACCACCTGGTTCTCCTTCGGGAAAACCCTACTTTGGTTGTAAGACAACTGGCAGAAGCAGCAGCAGACAGGTCACATTTCTGATGTACTCAAAACTAAGATGATTTCTATGTAGAAATGTTTGAGAGAAAATAGAATCAAAGGAAAGAAGATTTGTCACATTTTATGCTTCAAGTGTTCCTTTAATATCTTCCTTTCCATTCTGAAATCTCTGTGCTCCTGGTAATAACCACCTTCTCTCTACAATTCTGATAGGCTGCATTAATAAATAACTCTCTACAGTATTCTCTCTAAAGACTCTCTCTATTATAAAATTATAATAGGATATAATATTATTATGTGTAGTAAAAAACACAAAGCCAGAATACCATATTTTTGTTGTAATGTAGCAGCTGAGCTGTGTTACTGAAGCAGAGTTGTTAATGTGCCTATTGGCATAAGGTCAACGACAGTGCTATGAAACAGGATTACTCCGGCAAGCTTTTGCTTGGTTATATGATCTATTGTGTGTGTGTGTGTGTATATATATGTTTATGTGTGTGTATATATGTTTATGTGTGTATATATTTAGTTTTTACCTTTGGCTAACCTACACTAATGTATGAGAGAAATGGATAAACGCAAGTAGCTAATGTGTAGCTATTATCTGAATCATCACTGACACCATTTAAGTGATGGCATACCGGGGAAAAAAAAAAAAATCACATTTTCTGCAGTTTTTATGTGTTCCTATATAGACAGAGGTAAATAGCAGCTCGTATGCTGCTGTTGGTGTTACAGAATGAAATGGGGGGGGGGGGTCTGTATTGAACACTAAAACCAGATTGTGGGCTCTTAACCACAAGCACTTTTTTATGCAGCTGTAGTTCAGGGTCTTAAATCTGCCAAAAAGTGTCCCAGTTGCTTTTTAGTTTATGAGCTGAGTAACTTGCAATTTACTTAAGATGTGTCTGGGACTCATCACATGTGGCCCCTTATACATACACATTGGGGGTCATTTACTAAGGGCCCGAATCATGTTTTTTCGTTGAGTTTCCCGAAAATTACCGATTGTGGCGCATCGGCGCCGGCATGCACGTGACGGAAATCGGGGGCGTGGCCGTCGGAAAACCCGACGGATTCGGAAAAACCGCCGTATTAAAAAAAAAAAGTGTCGCTTGACACTCGCTTACCTGCACCCAGCAACGGATGGTGAACTTCAGCGCCGCAGCGGCACCTGGTGGACATCGGGCACACTACCTTAGTGAATCGCCGGAAGACCTGAATCCGCGTCGGAGAACCCGCCACTGGATCGCAAATGGACTGGGTAAGTAAATGTGCCCCATTGTGTATTATGCATATTATCACTATGGCAGAACTACCACCGCATGTATTTAGGACTTGTTCCCGGCCAATTAAAACTTCTTAAATCCCAAAATTCAGCAAGCGATGTGATTAGCATTACCTTCATTTGCAGCCTAAACCCTAATGGACTGGCTGCTAGCTTAGTGGCCCCAAACCTTGTGACGGGTTCCTTTTATACTTTATAGCATATTGCTCTGACAACGTTGTATCCATTACAATTCTGTGCTTGTCTACTCCTATGTTATCCAAGTAAAACGGGAACCTTCCGGAGGTAGAGCTTTAAATAAATACATCATGGCACATCACTGGCTCTTCTCCAAGTATGTGGTGAAAGATGACCTCGTGCGCGTCTGACTTGTGTCTCACCCAGCGTTTCTGTGGAAATGAATGGTAATGATAGACAATCCTCCTTTATACTGTTTGTCTTCTCCTGGATTTCTGACTAAATAAGCTCAGGAGATCTGCCTGCACCCATGTAACACACTCACTTGTTGTATAGGGATCATGTTTATAACCAACACGAATACCAGTTGGAAAGTGAGATTTAACCTTTACCCTTTTTTGTTTTTGCACTCTTCTTTCAAAAGCCACAACTTAGTTCTCCATTTACAGATCTGTATGAAGCTTGTTTGGAGATGGGGCACGTTGTACTCCGGAGTGGCACTTTTTTAATATCAGTGTGTCTGATGTATAAAACAGCTGTCACTTGTCCTGTATGGAGAGGGCTTTGCGAGTGAGCAATCTCCATACGGGCTTAACACAAAACACTGCATGTACCATGTTCTGAAGTTAAGATGTTAAACTATGATGCAAATACAGCTTAAAGGGAACCTGTCACCAGGGAACTAATTTCCACTAAACACAGGTTGCAGAAGCCTGGAAATGTGACCCCAAATTACAAATATGTCTTTATGTCTTCTCATTTGCATTACAATAAAATTGTGTGTTGTAACCTACCTGGCTTCCTGACAAAGTCCTCTGTTTAGTCCCAGTGGTTGGGCTTTGGTTTGGATGTATCTCAAAAAACACGAGACTTGCCTGTGCTGCAGACTGCTCAGCTCTCAGCCCCCAACTTTGTGCTCCTTCCCAGGAATGGAGCTCACAGCCTGGTGAGGTGACATCAGATGGGGAGGGAGAAGTTGTACAGGAGCACAAAGGTGAGGGCCGGAGAGTGAGCAGCACAGACAAGTTACATGTTGTTTGCATAGAGAAGGCAGAGAGGCATCTTTGCAATGCAGCTGAGATGGGCTACTGCGACCTGTCTTTGGTGATATTGAGGTCCCTGGTGACTGGTTCCCTTTAACGTTGAGGCAAAAGAGGGCGCTCTAAACTCCCTGCTCCACCATTCTAAGCAGAGCTGTGAATCAATGTATTGAATGCAATACAACCGAGATAGGCAATGTTTCAGGGTCAGGGACATGTGATGCACGACAAATTGAGTTAAAGGAAATCGATTATCAGATTTTAGCTTGTTAAACCACCACCTCTCACTTGTAGAGCCGAGAACCAAGATTCCAATAATGTCTTTATTTTCATGTTCATTGAGCTTCTTCTGTTTAAAAAAAAAAAGGTTTTAAAATTATGTAAATGAAACAGAAGTGCTTTAGTGGAAGTAACCCCCCTTCTAACGGAATTGTTACCCCCTTCTAACACACCTTGTTCGTCCTCCTGAGTAGTGCCCCCCCCCACTTTTTTCTCTTCCAAGTCACGTCTCTTCGCTGTACAGTCTTCATTTCCCAGCTGTATGCTACTAGGTGCAGGTGTGCTACCTAACCCATAAGCGGCGTCAGGCAGTTCTAGGCACACAGCAGCTGGTAGACACTGACCCGATGCTCTCTCTGGCTCTCATGCCACCTCCGTGTTGGGCTGCGCAGCTGCACTGAGTAGCTGGGTTATCCAAACTGATAGTTGTTCACAATCCACAAGATTCATCAGTGAGTGTCCAATTGTTAGGACCCCCAAGATCACTAAAACGGGACTACCAGTGCATGGTGATCTGCAGCATCTTAAATGCAATTGAATGGAGCAGCATTGAGTAGCAGTGAGAACAGGACCCACGTTCTCTGGATCGTGGGGGTCCCATTCTCGTGACAGTTGCATCCTCACCACGCATTGTTTTTCTCCTGTCCTGTGGATAGGGTATAACTTCATACCATGTCCTACAAATCTTTGTTCAATGGTTGGAGCTAAATAACAAATTTACATTAGATATTTCTTCTCCAATTCTATTAAAGGCTTCAATCTAGGTTGGAGTAGGCAACCTTAGACGACCCACCTAACAGAGTATGAGAAAGGTACTCTGAAAAGGTTTCTCCCATCTCATAAAGTGTATTGTACATCATGGCAACATGAGCAGGGGTGTAACTCGGAAAGGCAAGGCCCCATAGCTGACTTCTGAATGGGGCCCCTCTACCACCTGAAAAAATAAACCTATTTGTATGTTTACACATTTATGCACTGATATAGATGTAGATATAGATTGATATATTATATACAGTTTCACAGATCTGTCCCAGTAGCTGCTGGAATTAGAGATGAGATTCCCAGTCCTGTCGTTATGCTGTCCCCTGACTTTTTTTCTTATCTCTGTTGTGGATTCATGGTGCCCTGTAACAGGATGTGCCCTGTTATATACAAATTATTATGTAAGATGTGCAGAATAATAGGTATTTAATGGTGCACATCCCCTATTCTTAAGTGTGTCAGGTTGATAGTTGGGGCCACTTCACACTGCGGGCCCCATTGCAGCTGCTACCGCTGTAGTTACGCCCTCTTCTTGAGAATAAAGCAGACATGAGATTGGTAGAACATAACATCCTCATCAGTTTTTCCTGCACACAATTGCTCTCTGTCATCCATTGTACAGCAACATGTAGCCCATGACCATCAGGCAGGCTGACTAGGAGTGAAACTGTGCAGGAATTATTTCAAGGAGACTCCGTAATCCCCTAGTGCACTGGTTCTCAACCTTTCTAATGCTGTGACCCCGCAATACAGTTCCTCATGCTGTGGTGACCCCAAACCATGCAACTCGCAGTAAAAACACAGTCAAATTTCGGCTCCGATGGCTTTAGGCGACCCCCGGTTTTGGTCGTTCGACCCCCGCTGGGGTCCCGACCCACAGGTTGAGAACCACTGCCCTAGTGATCTCCATGGTTGTACTATAACTTTCTAAGATGGGAGTAGCCAATAATAGACTGTGATCACATTTGACATGTTTTGCCTTTGTGAGGACATTGCCTTAGTGTACATTATTGTGTGACTGTTTAACCTTCCTCTATGGCCTTGTGGGACTTTTTAATTCTTGTTTCCATTTGTTTCCGATCTCCGCATTTACTCTGATTACCCGGCGGCCAAACTGTTTCCCCACAGCAAAGAGCGGGGTCACATTTCCACTTCTGCTCATCTTCATAACTCTATGTACAGAAGTAAAGGATAACTCTAGGCATGGCTCTTACAGTTTGTGGATACTGCCTGTTTAGTTTTGGGAGGAACAAGCGGACAAAGGCTTTATTTATACTGTACATTTCATTTTTATAGGAAAACAATGGCTGGCAGCTCAGACTCTTTGGAGCCGCTCATTTTCTTCTCTTTCTACAGATATTTCCCAGAAGTGTCATGTAAAGAGTTTTACAGAAAACAATAGAAATTTCTTTTGATTTTATTATATTATTTCCTTGTATGGGACATCTACTTTTTTCAGCACAGTATTTTATACATGGTGAGTCAAAAGTCCCATTTTATTTCAGATATGAAAGGGAAAATTACATATCTTATCACCCCAGCAAGTATTGGGTTAGGGGGCTTATCTTTTGGGCTATGATCGGGACATGTCCGCCATCTTGAAAGCTGCCGTATTGGCTCAAGGGTCAGGTTTATCAATAGGAAGGTGGTCATCAAAGACGACCAGAAATTCACATACATTAGATTTTTTTTTTATGCTTTTTATATGTTTTGGGGAATAAGAAAAATACTCTCAGTCCTGGTGTACACAATTTTGGTTATCCCAGGATCTGACCGTTAATCTTCTGACTTTAGGGTCGGGAAGACATATTGTTCTCCTGTCTGACGCTCCACTGAGCTCCTCTCTGCCTCCAGCCGCTTCCAACACACAGAGACCTCCTGCCAGCAAGCAGTGTGAGGAGAGTAAAGCTACAGACAGATGAGATCTTGATCCAGGGGAGGGAGGCACAGCAGATCTGTAGCAGAGTTGAGACTGTAATTATGTTACATGTATCTCCTGAATCTCATCATCTCATCTCTGATCTGTTTCATCTCTTTCTATGTGTCAGATACTAAATGAAAGTGCATATAAACCTTGTACCCTGCTAATCTAACACATTGGGGCACATTTACTTACCCGGTCCTGTCATGTTCCCCGATCCGGACTGTTCTGACGAGGATGAAGTCTGTCACGATTCACCAAGATTGTGCGCCCAATATCCTGCATGAGGTCCGCCGGAGTTCACCTTCTTCTTCCCGGTGTATGTGAGTGCATGTCTTGCAACACAATTTGACATGTTAAATCCTGCGCGTTGTCCCCACCCACACGCTACAATTTTACAGTTATACAGTCGAGATTTTTCTATCATGGGCAAACACCTTTAAAGAGAAGGGGGCACACACCAGTAGGTCAGCATGCTTGGTTTACAGTCCTTCATCCTGGGGGTAGATTAAATATTACATGTACCACAAACAATGTAGGGGGGGCAGGGGTTGATGAAAGACTAGCTCACCCCCTCCCACTACTTTTGCAGCAAAGCCCTGCACCTAGCTCCATATCCAGGTACAACTAGTACTAGAAGAACTATCATTAGGCACAGGACGTCACTGCACAATCTAAGTTGCTCCTGGGTATTTTACAGTCACACCCCATAGATATGACGTTTTGTATCTGTATTTCTCTGGAACTATTCGATAAAAACAATAACTACCCAGAATACTTTGTGTAATTGTGGATTTGTCCTCTGTATGACCCATTTACAAAATCATGAAATATGAAACCCATAACTAATCTCTGACAAGTTTGTACATTGCATATGGATGTCATTTTTCTTTTTAACCGTCTTAATTTTATAGATATGTTATCGATGTGTATTTTTTCCTTTTTTTTGTAGATGTGGAAAAAAACGATAACATACTGATGCTCAGTCCACATTGTACGCGCTTCACACGTCTGCATTTTATGCACATGCGCAGCAGACAGACCAGTCTGAATTAACTTTTACATAGATCCAGGCACCGTGACTGTGGTAATTGTCTTTTTTTTTTTATCCATGACCTCCTTCCTTCTAAAATCAGCGTTTAAAATTATGTTAATGAGTCAGAAGGGCTTTGCGGGTGTTACCAATGCCCCTCATTATTCTGTCTTCAAAGGCGGTTAAGGTCCCCTTAACCTCTGCTCTCTCAGCACTTCTCCCCCCATCTTTTTGCCTGTTGTAATCTCATGGCAGCAGTGGACGTTTTCAGCACATAATGATAGGAGAAGTGCTTCTACACAGTGTAACAGCCTGTGAATCTACAGTATGGATTGGCGCTGGTAATAACGCCCCAAAGCCCTACGGCTCATTGGCATAATTGTAAAAGTTTTAGATGGGAAGCCATGGATAAGAAATTCTGTGGATAGGGCCTAACTTGTTTCATGGAAAAAGTTTCCCTTACTGTATGATGCCACCACACTGTGTCATAAAAGAAATATGATCTGGAAGGTGTTAAGCTTCTTGATAACATTCTAATAGTTGGGTCAATTTCTTCGGACAGGTCATCTTTAAAAAAAAAGTTATGTGTGTGTGTATAATAGTATTAATAGGTATTTTATGTTAGCTATGATGATTTCCTTTAAGGATTTTGGAGGCCACTGTGCTCTTAGGAACCTTGCAGAAATCTTTTACTACAAGTACTAAAGCTAAAAGTTGTAATGTAAATCGCTGTAAAGCTGTACAGGAAGCCCGGTGGTCCAGAGCATCCTCATTTTGCGATACTAGCTGTTGTTAGCAACACTCAGTTATAGTTTTTCTAAGAAGAGCTTTTACTTTTATTTTATTCTGTAAAAGGTTTTATACATTATATTAGATATACATTATCTGATATTAAGGAGTTATCCTTGGGATAGGTCATCAATATTTTTGGCCTAGAAAATGCAGTGTACATTAACCAGCCCATACCCGTCTAGAGGTTACTATTGCTGGCTATAGTAAATTGTTGCTGTTGAGTTTTTGCTGAGCTGTACTAGAACCAAGCCAAAAACCATATTTAAAACCTAAAGTTTATTTTTTTTTTCAGCTTCCAGCTACCAAACATTATGGCTTCTGAGCCAAAATAAATGGTTATTAGTGCCTGTCTTAAATTCTCATGGGTCAAGTTAATTAGAAATTAGCTGCTCTGCTCAGATACTGTGGCTAAGAAATCTTTACTTTTTTATTGATTTTTCTTAACTTCCGATAATAATGGTGGTTTTCAACTCATGATTTATTGTTATTGTATATTTAAAACACCCAGCTGCCCCCGATCCTTTCCATTTTCCAGGAACTGTGCTTTAAAATATTTTTTTTTATGGCTTTGTCATATTTTCATTAATTAATTGGTTTAGATCCTATTTTATACATTGATGGTAAACAGAAGAAATGGGACGGGGTAGGCAAACAAACGTTTCCGGAGAGGTAACTGACTGGAACATACATCTATGATAAAAATGTAACTGTCTTATATTGTATATGTTACTCAGTGTGTTTAATCTGTAAGCATTCTGCCCATCTATCTCATCATAGCTGTCGAATAATCTCTATTACCGGATATACTCAAGTATAAGCCGACCCGAGTATAAGCCGAGACCCCTAATTTTACCACCAAAAACTGTGAAAACCTATCGACTCGAGTATAAGCCGAGTAGTTTACAGCCAGCCAGCCCCCATTTAGTATACAGCCAGCCCCCTGCCAAGCGCATAAAAAAATAAAAAACGTAATACTCCGCCGGGGATCGGGGGCGAGTATTAAATTTTCATTATGGGAATGATGCAAAAAGTTTTTTCACAGCTGGATTTGGGGATCCTCTGCCTCTTCCTTGCAGATCCTCTCCAGGTCCCTCAGGTTGGTTGATGAACATTGGTGGAAGCCATTTTTAAGTCTCTCCAGAGATCAATTGGGTTCAGGTCAGGGCTCTGGCTCGGCCAGTCAAGAATTGTCACACAGTTGTTCTGAAGCCTCTGCTTTGTTATTTTAGCTGTGTACTTGGGGGTCAATGTTGGAAGGTGAACCTTTGGTCCAGAGCACTCTGGAAGAGGTTTTTATCCAGGATCTTTCCTTCAATTACAACCACTCATCCTGTCCTTGCCCCCATAGCCTGATGCTGCCACCACCACGTGTCACTGTTAGGATTGTATTTGGCAGGTGATGAGCAGTGCCTGGTTTTCTCCACACTTAGCGCTTAGAATTAACACTAAAAAGTTTGATCTTTGTCTCTTCAGACCAGAGAATCCTATTTCTCATAATCTGGGAGTCTTTCGTGTGTGTTTTTTTTTGGAAACTATATTTGGGCTTTCATATGTCTTGCAAGCACGAGAGGCTTCCATCGACCCACTCTGCCATAAAGCCCCAGCTGCAGTGATAGTTGACTTTGTCAAACTTTCTACCTACTTCATTTCTGGAGCTTACTGTGATCTTTGGATTCTTTACCTCTCATAAAGGCTCATCTCTTATGATTGCTTAATTAGGCTGGTTGGCCAGGTCAATGAAGAGTTGTGGTCGTCCCAAACTTCTTCCATTTAAAGAAAATCAACCACGTAGATAACATAAACATAAAAAAACCTACTCTTCATCTGTCGCTAAGCTTGACACACCAGGATCACCAAGAAAAGAAAGAGATAATTAACAGCACGGAGTACAGGGACAAGATGTCCCGCACGCCGGGCTGTTAATTATGCACGCCCTCGCCACCACCCTCTCCCATAAAGCGTCAGGATCAAGGTGAAGAAGAGCGCAGACGAGTATTAATAGGTTATTTATGTTAGCTACGTCCTTTAAGGATTTTGGAGGCCACTGTGCTCTTAGCAATCTTGCAGAAATTTTTTTTGTAACCCAGTCCAGATCTGTGCCTTGACACAATTCTTTTTCTGAGCTCCTTGGGCTGTACCTTGTGATTCTTATGTGCTCTGCCATGCACTCTGAAGTCTTATATAGACAGGTGTTTGCCTTTCCTAATCAAGTCAATTAATTTAACTAAACACAGCTGTCACGGGCACCACCGCGATCCATACCACGGATCGCGGGGGCACCCGTGTCTCTCTCCGCTGCCCCGGTCCTGCTCCCGTGCACTCACCTCGCCTGGCTCCCGCTCCCGTCCGGACTAGGTCCCGCGCGCGGCCCCGCTCCCTAGGGCGTGCACGCGGAAATGTCTCCAGATTTAAAGGGCCAGCGCGCAGGTGAGTGGTGCTGGTCATTTCCTGTTTGGTATTTAACCCTATGTCTCCCATCATTCCCTGCCGGATCTTTGTGCCTCTTAGCCTTAGAGAAAGCTTCCTAACTAGTATTCCTATGTGTTCCTGTGTGTTCCTGCGTTCCTGTGTGTTCCTGCATTCCTGTGTGTCCCCGCTCCTGAGTCCTGTGTTGCCGTCTTACCCAAGTTCCTCCGTGTGCCTGTGTTCCCGTTCCCACCTGCCTGGACCTCCTGTTGCTGAACCCGGACTTGGACTTGACGTTGCATCTCTGCCGCCTGCCCTGACCCTGTGCCTGGACCAGACTACGTGATCGTCATCCGCTAAGGTACCTCGACCTTGGCTGCCACCGCGGGCTAGTCACACTTGGGAACGTCCTGGTGGTATCCTGCCGCAGCAAGTCCAACCCGCTTTGCGGCAGGCTCTGGTGAATACCAGGTGCCCCTAGGCTCCAGTCCCGGGTGTTGGCTAGTTCCACCTCCCGCGGTGGTCCAGAGGATCCACTGATCCTGACAACAGCTGGACATCATTGAAGGAGTAAAACCATCTCAAGGAGTATCAGAAGGAAATGGACAGCATGTGAGTTAAATATGAGTGTCATAGCAGAGAGTCTGGATACTTGTGATCATGTGATACTTCAGTATTTCTTGTTTACTAAATTAGCCAAAACCTCTACATTTCATTTTTTTTTCTGTCAAGATGGGGTGCAGAGTATAAATTAATAAGCAAAAATAATTATTTTTCGATCTCACCAATTGGCTATAATGAAATAAAGGGTGAAACATTTAAAGAGGTCTGAATACTTTCCGTACCCACTTTTTTGGCATCCACCAGCATGCAGACAGCTGCACAGCCCTGTGTATGTGTTTTGGGAACTAAGTTCTTTAATATCATCAAGGTTGTAGATGCTATTTCTCCCAAGATAGGGGTATTGGAAGGGACACTCCAAGTTTTTTTTGTTTGTTTTTTTAACATGGCCGAAAACCTTCATTGCCTGATCTGGTTTTATTAAATTTTGAGAACAAGACAATCCCCCTCCTCCCCAGAAATTGCACCCTTCTTGCCTTTATGCTGTCTGATATAGCAGCTTGGCCCTATTATCTAACATGATTGTGACGTGCAGTACCAGACACAGCCTGTAATAGTAGTACTGCTTCTAAAAGAAAGCTGCAGTGTTTTTCCAGTCTCACAAACCCCTGGATACAGGTGTTATTATTGGTCAGTGCCTGTGAGTTAAGGAAAGAAATGCAATCAAATAGTCTTGATCAGCACTAGCAATGTTGTCTCATGAGGATTTTATTCCTGCTATGTAAATATCAGGCAAATGTTATAAAAACTCAACTTTTCTAAAGTTTCTAGGAAAATGAAATTCTAGGAGCAAAATGGAAAATCTTACCACAGGATCTGTTCCTCAATGTTCTGTTTCCTTCAGACATTTTGGCCAAGTCACGGCACAAACAACTCGAAGAGTTTGGTAATGCAGTCGCACTTGCCAGCCTGATAACCGTACTAATGTACATGGGTGAAAAAATCTGAAGGTGCCATAAGTCTATAGTTTAGGTTACATACTATACCAGCAGTCCTCGGGTTACGTACAAGATAGGTTCTGCAGGTTTGTTCTTAAGTTCAATTTGTATGTAAGTCAGAACTGTATATTTTATAATTATAACCCCAGGCAAAAAATGACTTTTGGGTTTTAAAGATATTGGGTTGTTATAAGAACAAGGATTAACAATAAATCTTAATAACAGACACCTTTTTGTTAACTGTTATATCTGTTTATTTTAGCCTGGGAATAAAGTACAGTAAATGACCAAAATCCAGAGGTCCGTCTAAGTCGGGTGTTCTTATGTAGGGGACCGCCTGTATTTATATTGGCAACATAGTATATTGTGCAGCAGTGCTGAACTCTGGCTATACCTGACAGGTGTGGCAGAGTTGCTCCAGTGACTAGCTATAACTGGAGGGCAGTGTAGCTTCAGCACCGCTACTCAATGACTGCTAAGTATAACTGGAGGGCAGTGTAGCTTCAGCACCGCTACTCAATGACTGCTAGGTATAACTGGAGTCCAGTGTAGCTTTAGCACCACCATTAGATAGGGGACATGTATATTTATTTTGGCAAGGGTTTTCTTTTTTTCTTGCACCTTTCTGGAGTACTTGCGGGTGTTTTTTTTTTTTCCCTTTTTTTCTTTTTTGCTGATTTGTCTCTTCCACCTTTTAAAAAGCCTTGCATAATCAATAAGAAATTATAGTCGGAGACCACCAATTTAAGAATTAAGCTTCAGGTCACACTTCTGATGTCAGTGTAACTCTGTAAGTAAACTAAGATGCCTTGGGGCGATTCAATAGGTAAAGCAACACTTGGATTTATACGGTTTCCTGCTTTTCTCAGGGAACCTGTCATCTAGTAGGCTATTGTTTATTCATTTGTCAAAATCCTGAGTAATAGCAGTGCTTTCTAATCATTTATTTTACCTGGCTCCCTCCCAGCACCTTCTGTAAAAGTCTTTTGGGGGGTAAGATTTGGACCCCCAATGTCTAAAATACATTTCCCAAAATCTTGAAATGGCTCCCCAATCATGGTGTGCTCTTTACAGAAATTGGAAATTATTCTAGTAAAATTTGAAAGGGAAGGAACAGAAAATGAAGATGTCCCTGTCGAGCGCTGTACATGGGGTTTATTTATAGACATTACTTGAGGCTACAGCTTGAGAACATGATTGCGCTTGTAACTGCATTCCCTTCCTCAAAGTCACGTGACTGACTGACTTCTCTGTCAATCATTGCGCTCGTTAACTGTTACTTTCCTGTCAAAATATTGGACCTGCATGTGTACAGAAAACCCACCTTATTGATCATCCTGTAGAAGTGCCTTGTGTCAAAGCCGATGAATTATGCATACTGTGTATAAATGTATAACCTAGCAGTCATAGCCCCAGCGGCAGTAGGATATCCTCCAGCCCCACAATAGGTCTCTGACGTTGTTCTATATCATTGTCTTTCACATTATATTTTCAATAGAAATATCATAATTTTTATCTGTGGGAATTGTAAAAATAAGGCTCTAGAGCAGTGATGGCGAACCTTTTAGAGCCTGAGTGCCCAAACTTCAACCAAAAGCCACTTATTTATTGCAAAGTTTGTGCGCACGCTCACATTATCGCACTCTTGTTTTGTGCACGCGCCCTCACCACGGACAATTCACGGCATTCACATCCGACGGCTCCCACGAGATCTCGCGACACTTTAGCGCCATCTTACCTCCACCACATACTGAACTCTGCTGCCTTGATTGGCTCCTGGTTCCTTTTTAAATCTGGCTCGTCGCCCTGTTGATCACACCCCCAGACGAAGGCTTTCCATCAGCCGAAACGCGCGTCGGGGTTGCTGCTATCCTGGGCAACGATCACAATATGGGTAAGCTCGTTACAAGGTTCTTATGTATTGATTATTAGGTTACCAATTCTTTATTTTCCACGCTTCCCATTATGACTGTTTTTACACCCTCATTTGGCCATTGTTGTCTTTACATACCATTCATCTAGGTGTTATGATCAGTTGCCTGCGATGCAACTCTTGCTTGTGTCCCCTCCCATAGTGGGTTCACTTTTCCCACTCTTGTTGTCATTGGACCCAATAAAATTTATACTTTGTACGATTATTAAGTTTTCCGGCTGTTCATGTTGGTCTTTTTCACCCCTCTTTGTTTGGGGGTTGAAAGATAGGTTTTGATAGAGATATATACCGTATATACGGCGTATAAGACGACTTTGAAGACTGAAAATCTTCAGTCTGGTCTGGGGTCGTCTATACGCCGGTAATGTTTCTTCTCACCTTTCTCCGCATCCACCGAAGCCTCCGTGCTACGCTCCGCCGCCGGTGACAGCTCCGGGTGCAGCGTCGCAGAGAATATGACGTCGGCGCGCGGCTGACGTCATATTCTGTGAGCCACAAGCGCTCAATGAGCTGTCACCGCCGGCCGGAGTGTAGCAGCGGAGCTTCGGTGGATCGCGGGAAGGTGAGAAGCTGTTGTATTATTAATGTGCCAAGCAGGCTGGCTATATAGAGGGGAGGCGGCAGGATGCAAACTGGGGGGGCGGCATCTGCACAATGGGGGCCGCCAGGCTGTATAATAGCTGGCTGTATACTGGGGGTACAGGCTGGCAGTATACTAGGGGGGGCAGTTTGGCTATATACAGGGGGGCTGGCTGTATACTGGGGGTACAGGCTGGCAATATACAGGGGGGGCGCTGTTGGAAAAGGGGTAGTCTTATACGGCAAATATATCTTAAACTCTATATTTTAACAGGAAGTAGGGGTCGTCTTATACACCAGGTCGTTTTATACGCCGGAATAACGGTATGATTTTATAGAAAACCTATTTTAGAAAAATGTATGTAAGTCATTAAGGACAAAGTTTATAGAGAAAATACTTTTTTAACATAATTTGACAGACAATATAAAGATTTTCAAATACATAATTCTATTGTAAATCATCTTATAAAAAATTGTATGCATCTTTCTCATTTATCCTACACTTTTATCTAATGATTTACAAAAATCATGGTTATTTGAAAATCTTAAAGGACATCTACCACCAGACTGTAAACCAAGCACACTGGACATACTGGTGTGTGTCCTCTACTAGGATCTGCTGTTCTTTAGCTTTATGCCTGGATTTTACAAAAAGGCCTTTAAATTATGCAAATGTGCCTGAGGGGCTCTGGGCTCCTTAGATGTTAATGTGGCCTGGAGTCCCTCTGCTCATTTCCATAATTCTTTAAGTCAGAGTGCTTGTTACAATCCTTTAACCTGGTGTTAGATGTCCTTAATATCGTCTTCCAATTATGTTCAAAATATTTTCTCCATAAAACTTTGTTTCTCTCATGATATATTATGACTTGCAAACAATTGTCTAAAAAAATCTTTATGTACTTTTTATGCCTTTTAAATGTATTATTTTTGTATATGCAGCTATTTTTTAACTTAGGTCTTAGAAGGAGATGGTGAACACCATTTTTTTACCTAAAAGAGCCTACAACCTTCAGTGAGGGCCATTCTAGTCACCACCACTGGGTTCCTTCACACCTCTATATATAACGGTTGACCATTCAGTTGACCAGACATACACCTGGGCCACTGGAGGGTAGCATAGCACAACTAAACCTTCCCTGGATATATCAGCAAGTACATGATGCAACATAGACACTTTGTGAAAGGCACATGAGAATTCGGTCATGCTAAAAGTAAGTAAATAATTTTTATTAAACTACAAAACAAGATACTATAGAGAAAATAACCACGTACACTATAAAGAAAAATTACAATATAGAATATCAGCGTTACCTTCAATCTTTTCTGGTCACACTAGGTGCATAGCCAGGGTCACAGATGCACATATATGACCCATCTAAATCTCACACCTGCCATGAGGGGAGCAGATTTCCGAAAGAGAGAAATTCATCTATATCTAAAAGGATGCAACAAAATGATCAGCAAGCCACACTCAAGTCATACAGAAATAATGGCTGGAGAGTAGATTATCTTAGTACCTTGACAAAATTGTTGGATTCCTTTGTTATAACCTGTATCCTTCAGGACAGAACATCGGAGGAGCCTGGAGTGTTTATACTTGTCCTCCAACACATGCTGTTGTGTTATACACTCGTTGATATCTGAAATCCAGTGTTGAGACTTGAGATTGAGATCCATTCGTTTCTGATCTTTTTCTCATGCACAATCACCATCATTTAGTTTCTATAGAATTTTTGCTTGTACTGTGAGTAATGCAAATTTTAGATCTGGTTTAACACAGTTGGTAAATACGCCGTTAGTTCCATCAGGGTTAACTTCTGGAATTTGGACACATCACTGGCTATTACTTGGAAATATCAATTGCAGGTATTGGATGGGATTGTTCTCCTCCCACCACCACTTTAGACTTCATAGGCAGGCCACAAATTTTTATATCTGACTTAGTCACTTGTGTGTAAACCTTATGTGGTAATAGCAAAACACCAATGGATGAACAAAAAGGAATAGGTATTCCAAAATCTGGTCCTAAAGTAATAACACCTGTGCATTACAAAAGAGACAAATAAAAGACGACAAGAAGTAAAGGAGAGAGAAAAGAATAAGGATGGAGAAGAGAGAAGGGAAAAAAGAGCAGTAGAAAGTGGGATAAATGGACCCTGAACCAGCACATCACTCATAGTAGCTGTTCGTATGTGTCTAAACTCTAGAAGTCTTGAAAACAATCCAGTCATTACAATAACTCACAACATTTGTTCAATTGCCAGGAGAATGAACAGCCATCAAAACAGCCACATCTGACTTGCGAGCCATAGGTTCCAACCCCTGTCTAACAGGGTTGGGAACCTATGCTCGCAAGCCAGATTGGCTGTTTTGATGGCTTCACTGCTCGTGACTGGGCTCGTGGTGGGGCAGGTGAAAAAATTTTAAAAAATGTTCTCCCTTTCCGTGCTCCCCCGATATTCCCTACTTGAACAATTGGCGCTGGCGTCGCACAGACTCTGATGTTGGCAACAACGACCAAGTGGACTGACTGGCTGTATACAGAAGGGGGAGCTGGCTGTATACAAGGAAGGCTGTACATATAGTGGGGGGGGGGCTGGCTGTATACTGGGGGCAGATATTGTGTGATTGTAGACCTAATTCCGTGCTGTTCTTTAGAGACTATTTTTCTTCTTCCTTAATTCTTCCACCATTTCTCCACCTAATAGTAGTTCACTAATTATCTTGGTTGTATAAATGTAAACTTAGAGTCTCTGACCTAGGTCTCATTGCAATCTCTTAGTGCAGACTTAAGTGTTGTAGCATCAGAATGATTCCAGAATCAAACCAGGATTGAACCAGATTTTGCACACATCATACTATATGTAAGTAACATATCACAAAAGTCACAATAATGCTGTTTGTAGCAATCATCTCCCCTTATTTTCATACCTTGACCACTAATCCCTATATTCCACACCTCCTAATGATTCCTCTATTCACCATCTCTTTCTGCCCACCCCAGTCGCTCTAGAGCAATATGGAAATGCACGGTCAAACATCTAGACACTGCAAACTCTCTGAGACTCTCCTACCTCTCTCTTCCATATCCCCATTCAGAGGTAGAAACTCTACTACTTCTACAATACCATAGTTTCTTCTGCCTGGACTCTATAGCCCCCCCTCACTTCAACATCTAGACAACGAACCGGCCACCTGGAACACCATCTGAGGCAGAGTGCCAGGAGAGCTGAACCGCATTGGAAGAATCCCTCTCGAAGAAGACCTTCTGTCAAACAAGCAAGCGGTCTTCACCTACAAATTGCACTTGCATTGCTACACGGCATTACTTCATTAATCTTATATCTCTTTATCTCACAACCCCAAACAACTATTTTCTACCTTTAATTCCCTTCTACCCTTCTTCACTACTCCCATTTGCCTCAAAACTTGGAACAACATGTCCACCTAGAACTATCTTCCTACCTATCCACTTCTCTTGACAATCTACAATCTGGTTTCGATCCAATCATGCCACTGAGACTCCCGGCCCAAAATTTCTGATAACCTACTGTCAGCTAAGGCAAAACATCACTGCCCTTCTCCTCCTCCTTGACGTGTCCTCTGCTTTGACACTGTCAACCATTCTCTCCTGCTGCAACGCTTTGTTCTCTTGTTACACCAACTGCCCTCTCCCGGATCTCCTCATACCTTTCCAACTGGACGTTCAGTTTTTATCACCTCACACCACCTCTTCACCTCGCCCCCTCTCTGTTGCGTCACCTCAGGCTCTGTCCTGGAACGCTTCTTTCTCAACCTCTACAACTCTGGCCTGGGACACCTAATTAAGTTCTATGGCTCCAATACTATTCATATGCAGATGACAAGCGATTATATGTTCTGGTCGAATATTCCTCTCTTCTAGCCAGAATTCTGAGTGTCTGTCAGCCTATCCCCTTTTCTCTTCCCATTTCTAAAACTTAACAATGGACAAACAGAATCTTTCCTCCACCTAACACATCCCTACACCTAACTGTCACAATTCAGGGCTCACACTCTCCCCGTCCCTAAAGTCTTTGCCTTGGAGCCACCTTATCTTTTAAGCCTCGCATCGAGGGCCTTACTACAACCCATCTCAAGCCTCCATCTCAAGAACATCTCTTTCATTCGACCCTTCCTCATCCAAGTCATACAAAATTACAGTCCATGGCCTCATCATCAAGCCATCCACAGCATGTCCCCTCCATTATCTCTGAACTCATCAGACAATACCGTCCCACATGTCATCTCCGCTTCTCATATGGACCTTCAACTTCAATTTACTACATCCTCTCTTCCACAACCGCATCCAGGACTTCTCCGGTGTATCTCCCTACTCTGGAATCTCTACCAAAGCGCCAGACGTCCCCCACTTTCCAAACCTTCAAATGTACCTGAAACCCCCTGTTTAGGTCGCCTGTAATGTACACAATACTGCATCTGCTCGCTCACCTTATGTCTCTCTACCCCCACCCCCCCATATAGATTTGTGAGCCCTCATGGGCAGGGTCTGCTTCTACTTGTCTCCTGATCACTGGCAGTTTTCTATTTTGTTCTGCACCTGTTTTGTCTAATGTCATTTATGTGACCCCCCTTACGGATCGTACAGCACCATGGAATAATGGGCTGTATAAATATTAATAATAAATTATAATGGGGTGGCATACTGGCTGTATACAGGGGGACGGCTGGATATATACGGGGGGGGGCTGGTTGTATACAGCAGGATGGTTAGCTGTATACAGGGGGCAGAATGGCTGTTACAGGGGAAGGCCGATGTATACAGGGGGAGGTGCTGGCTATATAATGGGGGGGACTGGCGGGCTGTATACAGGGGCAGCTGGCTGGCTATATACTGGGGGCAGCAGGCTGCATTCTGGGGGGCTGTCTATAGAGTAGGGGGCTAGCTGACTATATACTTGGGAGGGGCTGGCTGGCTAATACTGGGGGGTTGTCTGGCTATGTAAGGGAGACTGGCATTACTGGGTGGACTGACTATATACTGGGAAGGGGCAGGATGGCTATATACTGGGAGGGCTGCTGGCTTATATACGTGGGAGCTTGCTGGCTGCCTATATACAGGGAGGCTGGCTGGCTGATACTTGGAGGCTGGCTTGGCTTATACTGGAGCTGGCCATGTAATTGGGGTAGGCATGCTGTGTTTCCTGGGGGTTGGCTAGGCTATATACTGGTGGGTGCTGGTCTGGCTATATGCTGGGGGCTATCTAGCTATATAGGAGGCTGGCTATAAACTGGGCTGGCTATTTACTGGGTGGGCTGACTGGGTATATACTGGGGCTGGCTGTATACTGGGGGCAGGCTATATACAGGGGGCTGGTTGTATACTGGGGGAGCTTCTGGCCTGTATATAGGGAGGCTGTCTGTATACTGAGGGCGACTGTCTGGCATATACAGGGGTCAGGCTGTCTGTATACTGAGAGGAGTTGCAGGCTATCTACAAGGGGCACTGACTATTGACTTGGAGGGGCTGGCTGGCTATATACTGCGTCCTCGCAGAATTATATTTTAAATATATATTTCTTCGGTCTTCTGTAACAGCCTGCAGAAACGCGGCCGTGTTTCTTGCCTGCCGGCGCATACTATTATGATGTCATATGATGCGTCAGTCTGGCAGGGTAAGATGTACAGAGGCATCGGGGCCGCGGGAGGGTGAGCATATAAGTTTATTTTTTTTATTGACTCTGTATAAGCGCAAGGTGAGGTTTTTCGCACATTTTTTTGTGCTAAAACTCCGTCTTATACATAGTATATACATAGATAAACAGATGAATATATAGCTCGCGGGCTAAGCCCTCTCTATAGCCGGTCTAGTCTTTGCGCATATTGCTAGCACCTATCGCACGTTTTCCCGCCCGCATTGCCAACGTTGGCAATGCTGGGCGCCGCCATCTTGCCGTGGATCGTCGCTGCCTGTGACGTCATCAGGGAGCAGCGACCTGTCACATGACAGCCTCGGTTCCTCTCGTTTTAACCCCTTCAGTACAATGTGCTCAGCACATTAGTGATGAGGAGGAAAATCCCCATATACTGCCATACTGTAGTATGGCATTATATGGTAGGATTGATCAGACAACCTAGGGTTAAAGTACCCCAGAAGTCTGAAATATAGTGAAAGTAAAAAAAAAAAAATTATAATAAAAAACCTAAAAATTCATACCACCCCTTTCCGTAGAACTGATATAATATTAACAGATAAAAATCATAAACACATGGTATTGTCGAAAATGCCCAATCAAATATAATAACATTTTTCACTGCGTTTAACCCGTAACGGAAAAGTCGAAAATGGATTCTGTTTTGCCATTTGATGAATAGAAAAATCAATAAAAGTGATCAAAGGTCAGAGCCTAAAAATAAGCATGAAAAAGTCATCAAATTGCAAAAAAATGACACCACCCCCAGCTCCGTACACACAAGTATAAAAAAGTTTTGCGTCAGAGATGCAAAAACTAAAAAAATATTTTTGACAGGAGGTTTTAATTTTTTTAAATGTATGAAAACATTATAAAACCTGCAAAAATTGGTATCCCATAATCGCAACACCAAAGAATAAGTAGACATGTCATTGTGGTGCAGTGAAAGCTGTAAAATCCAAGCCCACAAGAAAAGTGCAAATGATTTTTCACTATTCTCACTGTTTGGAATTTTTTTCCCACTTCCCGTACACGCATGAATATTAATACCGTCACTATGAAGTGCAATTTTTAACGCAGAAAATAAGCCATCAAGCAGCTGTGTACATGGAAAAATAAAAAGTTAAGATTTTTGAAGGTGGTGAGTGAAAAATAAAATGAAAACAAAAAGGCCATGGCGTTAAGGGATTAAAAAATCCAATCGCACATGGGACGCAAAAAAAAACATTGCAAATCATGTTTTTAAATTCGTTTTTATCTTGGCAGCTTTTGATTAGCTTATGACTAAATAAAGCTGCTTCCCTCTGCTTCAAAATTACTTTTTTCTCTCTCCTCCTTGAGGTCATGACATCATCTGATCAAATGATCCAAGATTGCAATGTGCTCTTTGAATAGTGAGGATTCAAGTTGTTCCAGTTTTTTGTTTTTAACCCATTGACAATCGCTCACAGACGTTAGTAGAAAGTTTTTTAAATAGTTTTAAAGATATATGTAAAAAAAAAATCAACACAAAAAACAATAAAATCAATAAACATATTAGGTATGCCGTATACCAAAATGCCTGATCCATTAAATATAAGGAACAATTATTCCCGGTGAGAACACACATGCTATTTGGCTTCGATAAAAATTTGAGTAAAAAGCGATGAAGGTCATACAGTTTATAAAAATAATCATGAGACAGCACACCATCCGCAACAATGAGACTTTACACAGCGCTGTACACCTGAAGTATGAAAAAGTTACAGGTGTCCGAATATGGCGATACAAGGTATTTTTTTTTTATGTCAGGTTTTTTTATAAACTTTTTTAAAGGTATTAAATTTACTTAACTGTAAAAAATTGGTATCACTGTATTGTACTGATTCCTATATTAATATAGTGGTGTACTGATATATAATAGTGGAGAGGTGTCATCTGACATACATGAATCCGTGCAAATAAACCAAAGAATTAAATGGTGTCCCTATTAATAAATTTGTCTCGGCATATAAAAAGACAAAATATAGCTTTTGTAAACGCAAAAATAATCTAAAAGTTACAGCTTGTGAAAGAGAGAAGTTAAAAACGCTAACGCAAACATTTTAAAAAATTTGATCTAGAAGATGTTAAGAGCTCAATCAAGACACTGAAGTCCTTGTTTTTTTATCTCACCTTCCATAAAAGTGGTCTTCTAGTCTTTATTTTGTATCCTTTTGACATTCACATTTGTATATCCCCGCAAATTAACCCAACTGCGAGAAGTCCCCACCACATTCCATAACGTGAACACCATCCACATCCTGTAGGCAAACATTTCATTGAGCAAGTCATACCATATGTGACCCTTTCAATAAACATAATGGACTTTTTAAGTTCACATTATAATTATGAAATCCATTTTTATTTTAGCTATCGTGCCTTCATTCCTATAGACTTTTTGGTCAGAAAGTCTAATTTATACTAAATACTTTACTGTAAGATTGAAAATAGTTTACATTAGAGATGGGCGAATTTGTTTAAATTAGTTTCGTCCGATTTGCCGAATTTTTCGACAAAAATTCGATTCGACCCGAATCAGCTCAAAACGAATCACGTTAAAAACACAGGCATTCCTGGCGGCAGAGGGCCGTAGGGTGTTGTGAACGTTGTGCCATCTTTGACACTGTAATTTCAGCGAAAATCACTGTATAAACTATTTGATTTCACACGTAAAATATGGCTGTAAACTAGAGCCCCCAAAAGGTATGGCACTGTGCGTTATACAGTTACCCCACAACTGACAGTGTACTTTCAGTGAAATCACTGTATAAACTATGTGGATTTCACACGTAAATCTGGCTTGTAACTAGAGCCCCCAAAAGGTATTGTCAATGTGCGTTTACAGATACCGCACAACTGACAGTCACTCTGCAAGATGCATGAATTGTCAACAGATTTCTTCCTATTCGATTTTGTCACTAAATAGAACTGCTATTTGGGGTAACAATCCCCCCTTAAAGAACAACCAGGATTGGTCCACCAACGCTCTGCAGATGCATGAAAGTCAAACAGATTTCTTCCTATTCGATTTTGTCCTAAATATAACTGCTATTTGGGTTATACATATTCCCCTTAAAGAACACCCGGGGATTGGTCACCAATCGCTACTGCAGATGCATTAAAGTCAACAGATTTCTTCGCTATTCGATTTTGTCACTAAAAGAGAACTGCTATTTGGGGTATACAGATCCCCCTTAGAGAACAGCGAAGGATTGCAGCAAGAATTCGCACAGTATATAGCAGCAGCTGGACGCTCCAACATGAAGTTGAAGTGCTGCAGGATAGAAAATGGCTGGATTTTATAGGGCTTGAGGGGGGGGGGGGGGGTGGACATCACATAAGCCTGATGGTACTGCTTGGCTTACAAGGTCTGCAATGTCCCATCGGGGGTTGTTCCTTTCTCCTTCCCAGAGTTCTCTGCCCCATGTAACACGTTGTTCTCATGCCCATTTAGCAGAAACATGAGGGGAAAAAACAACTTTCGTTCCTCATGGGGATGCGAATCACTCATAAACTTCTCGCTTCGTTACTCGATGAATCCAATTTTGCCTAACCGGCTAGTAGAATCATTAGAAACAGATTCGCCCATCTCTAGTGTTACTGACATATATAAATTATATTGGTGTAAGTTGGAGAAATTGGTACATTTACAAAATAATTTTTTGTGAATTTTCTGGTTAAAAAATATGCTAAGGCTACATTCACACATGTACTGGCCCCGCCGGTTCCCTAAGTACGCCGGGCTACATCGCGCTGTGGAGGGAGCAGTGATAAGTGCAGCTCACCCACCCCTCTCCATAGGAATATACAGCCGCACGGCTCCGTATTAACGTAAAGAATTTAAAGAAAAAAAATGTTCCTATCTTTCTATGGGCTCTGGAGCAGGACGGACCGCCCTATGTAGCACCGTACCTCTCCCGTCAGTGCCGTGAGCCATAGGACGTGTAATGGCGATGTTATACGCTTGTATATAAGATGGCCGGATATAAGTCCCCCATACGTTCATGTGATGTACAGACAAGATGGTTTTACAAAATACAAAGCTTACAAAAAAAAAACTATAAAGCGACCTCCATGGACTGCAAGAATGTGAGAAAGAGAATTTTGTTTAGAAAAAGCAAAACAGGGGATAACTTTTGGAGTGCTGAAGGTATGGCCATAAAGACGCGGAACCCTTGTGAACCAATAATATGTATCTTTCCCTAAAACGGCCAGCACTATAAATAATAAATTAAAGTGGAGATCTGGTACAGACTATGTCTTGATCTTCAAGTTTCTGCTTCTCATGGGATGGTTTGGGGATATAGTGAGGGGGTGGTTCATTCTGCACCTACAACTTAAGATCCCTGTGCCATACCTAGGAGAGGCTTGGCCCTACCCCTTTCCTTTCTTAAATATTATGGAAGTATGCAGACCATTTGGAGATGGGAGGGGTGAGTCCCTTCCCCTCTCCATCTCCATAGGAGCCAGGCAGCCGCACTACAACCGGGCAGTGGTAGAGCGATATGTAACAATTTTAGTTTATTGCTGCTTTTAACAGATTACAGGCGGTCCCCTACTTAGACACCGACGTACAGACGACCCCTATTAAAGACGGACCCTTTGCACACTTTGACCTTTGAGAATCTCTCTAATGCTTACTACAGTCCCCAGACTGCAATGATCAGCTGTAAGGTGTCTGTAATGAAGCTTTATTGATAATCTTGGTCCATTACAACCACAACTTTTTGAATTCCAATTGTTTTTGTCTGGACTACAATTATAAAATTTACAGTTTCGACTTATATACAAATTCAACTTAAGTACAAACCTATGAACCATCTTGTATGTAACCCGGGACTGCCTGTAGTCATATTTCAGTGGTTTATAACATATTTCCAGAATATGTTGTAAAAACCCGACCAGCCAATGGAAGCACAAAAAGCCAAGCAAGCAGTTCTCAGCTATTTCCTATGGCCATGGCATAAACAACTGTGATGGTACACAACTTATGTCACCATGAGCAATTTAGTCAGGAGACGACAAAGGAAAGATCAAATTTTTTCTTACCACCACAGATCTTGCCACGTGTGATACATTAACCTGTATCCATGATGACAGTGACAATTAAATGAGCAGCTGTGTTTAGACACAAACCCTTCCGTGACCAAAGGGTTCCACCCTTGCATTCATCATATCTAAAAAGTGCAAACACAATAAAAGTCATTAATCTACAAGAAAGGTGCAAAATGTTCTAAAAGCCTGTTCAACTATAACATAGATTTACTAGAAAGCACTAAAATTAGCCTTCGGAATGTGATAAAAAAAAAAATCTTAGCTTGTATTTAATTAGCAATATGTCTAACAATGCTCTTCCATATTCCACCATTGACAATTCTCTTAAAAGGGTTCTCCAGCCATTAAAGTTTGGAATTTAATAACTTTATCTGCTGAATAGTCAAATTGTCGCATTTAAACCAATTTACTAGTTTAGACATTTACAAGATATACTAATGTTGTTATATTTACCTGGTTTGCTTCCCTTTTCCTGTCTCCAATGAATTACTGTAGTCCTGTCTTTTTGTGGCTGCGCAAACACTTCCTGCTTTCAGCGGGCCATTGTTTAACACATTAATATGTGAATCACATCTCCAGAGGGGCTCAAAAAAAGGATCATGGAATTTGGGGACTTGAAGTCCATACTACACCAAAAATCACTTATGTTTTAGAAATAATGCGAGAAATTCAATAGAGAAACATTAACCAGGACACATTAGGCCTTTAAATTGTTTTTAATAATTGAGGAATGCCGGCAAAATGGTGGTAAACAAAAAGGCAAATTTGCTACATGGTTATGGGATGG
Source organism: Engystomops pustulosus (assembly GCA_019512145.1). Lineage (NCBI taxonomy): Eukaryota > Metazoa > Chordata > Amphibia > Anura > Leptodactylidae > Engystomops > Engystomops pustulosus. The sequence continues at coordinate 26,238,229 of CM033648.1, read as the reverse complement.
GCCCTGCACTTAGCAGGTTATGGAAAATGATTAGTCACTTTGTTTTGTATGTATTAGATACCACAATTCAGATGGATATTTGGAGCTCCTTTTGTCATTTTTACACAGCTCTGTTATACTAAAAAAGGTTAGTAAATTTATTAATACTTGCCAATTAAAAAATTGTGTTGACACAATGGATATCAACTCATATCTCCAAACACATGGCGTATCGTCGCAGTTGTACGGGGCCTGTAAGCTTCAGGGGCCCGGGCGGGGCACAATCACAATGTCGCAGAATTGCGCTGCAATTTTCCGTAGCCGATCGACCGCCGCCGGGGCCCTGCATACGGCCACCTGTCACCCACCCCTGTTTTTGGGGTTTCTGTCCCACCTACCCCTGTGTTTCTGTCCCCCCGTCCTTGTGTTTTCTGTCCCATCCCGCTCCACCCCTGTGTTTCTGTCCCGTCCCACCCTGTGTTTCTATCCCACCCGCCCTGTGGTTTTTGACCCCCTACTTACCTGTTCGGTGCCGTTCACCGGTTGCCTGCAGTCTGTAAGTCCTCCAGGCCTGCAGGCGCACCCCTTGTCATGTGACTGACGCGACCTAACTCAGGTTGCGTCAGTCACATGACCAGAGGCGCGCATTGCACCCTGGAGGAACCGAGCTGCCATTTTGAGCCGGACTAGGAGTAGAACTACGGGAGAAGGAGTGTAATATATAAGTTTATTATTTGTAAAGTGGAGGCATTTAATTAGTGAAGGGCATTTAATTAGTTAAGGGAGGCCACTATGGGCATTAGTGAAGGGAGGCCGCTAGAGGCATTTAATAAGTAAATGGAGGCCGCTAGGGGCATTTAATAGTGACGGGAGCCTCTAAGGGCATTTAATTAGTGAATGGAGGCCTCTAAGGCATTTAATTAGTGAAGGAGGCGCTGGGCATTTAATTAGTGAAAGGAGGCCACTAGGGGCATTTAAAATAGTCACGGAGCCCGTTAGGCATTTAATTAGTCAATGGAGGCCTAGGGCATTTAATTAGTCAGGGAGTCGCTAGGGGCATTTAATTAGTAAAAGGAAGCCGCTGGGGCATTTAATATAAGGGAGGCCGCTAGTGGCATTAATTAGTGGAGGAGGCCGCTAGGGGCATTTAATTAGTAAAGGTATGCCGCTAGGGCAGTTGCAATTAGTAAAGGGAGGCGCTAGGGCATTTAATTAGTGAAGGGGCCGCTAGGGGCATTTGTATGTAGTAAAGGGAGGCCGCTAGGGGCATTTAATTAGTGAAGGAGCCACTAGGGGCATTTAATTAGTAAAGGAGGCCACTAGGGCATTTAATTAGTGTAGGGAGGCCACTAGGGGCATTAATTAGTAAAAGCAAGGCCGTAGGGCATTAATTAGTAAAGGGAGTCCGCTAGGGGCATTAATTAGTAAGGGAGGCCGCTAGGGGCATTAAATTAGGCAAGGAGGCCGCTATGGGGCATTTATTGGTGAAGGGAGGCCACTGCTGGGCATGTTAATAGTGAAAGGGGGGGGCGCTGCTGGTATTTTTTAGTGATTAGAATCCTTTAGGTGTTTGGTGCATCATTCCCTTACCCCTTATTGTAATTACTTTTAAAGCATTATAATTAAATAAAAAAAAACGCGTTATGTATTTGAATGGCTGGCTGAGTGGCGGTGCTGGGTCGGTCGAGAGTGGGCCCTGTGAAAAGTTTTTTCTATGGGGCCCAGCATTCCTAGTTACACCACTGCCAAAACATATTAAGTAGAATAAGTGGACTAATTAGTGTCTTGCAATTGGTGGGTAAAACCTAATATTTGAGATATAATCCAACAAATGGGCATATATTTGGCTACCATAGTTAACAGGCTTTTTTCTTTGGGAGAAATAGGAACTTTTTAAAGACATAAGCTTAAATCGGTAGAGAGACATCCAGCAGTTGATAGAGTGGAAAGGGAAAGGAGGGAAAGGTGGGAGGCGGGGTTAAAATCTTGATAATGTAAGGAATAATTTATTTTGTACTGTTTTTTGTATGCAAGGTTATTTAAGAGATATAAGCACCATTAAAAGGATCATATTTTACTGGCAAAAGTACAAAAAAAATCTAATACAATATTGAAAAGAAAAGTCCCAAGGGGCGTACACAGCTATCTTCAATCAAGCCAAGGAGATTAAATTAAATCCAGACTAAAAAAGAGGCAATTTTGATTGCAAGTGTGGTTGAAATCAGGCTATAAAGCGTGGCTGAAGAACCCCTTTTAAATCAAGTAAAACACCATAAAAACACAGCCCATGATAAAATAATGTTTATTGTTCCGTTAGTAGTGAGTGATATTTTTATAAAGGACACTTACAAATTGCTTCAGTCCTGATTTGTGGGTTCTTTGATCGTGGTTTGTTGGCATTGTCCACTCTTGTATTATTGGAAGTATATTGGAGACATTTTTCTATGTGATGTCCATCTTTGTCCTTAGTGCAATCAAAGTTATTTTAAACCTACGGTATTTTAGCCCCTTTCAAACCAAGCCATTTTTTGGTTATTGCACACCATGTGCTTTTTATTTTCCTAATGTAAACTGTATTCTCCGACTGATATTATTAACACTTTTTTAATAAGAAGACCTGATTTTTTATCAGAGAAAATAAGAATAAGTATACCTTTTACCATACAGCATAAATATTTGAAAATGTATAGCTGACATAGGTCAACCCTATAAATTAGTTCTTTTATTGGGGGGTTAACTTTTTATTGTAGAATTTAATTAGATATCAGTTTCCATTGGGCCTGTCAACTACCATTAACAACCCTGACTCCCGACACTCAATATGTGAGTACACGGATTAAGAATTTTAATGCTCAGGATCACATATTCCTTTGGTCTGGGTAACTTTCCCAGAGAAATATTTTGACAAGCTTTATTTGTGGATTGCCGTGACCATTGCCTGTGATACAAAGACCCAAATTGCGTTGTCCTCTTGATGCTGCTAAAGTCTGTAGATAGAAAGTTCTTAACTCTGATAGGACTTATATCATCTATGGTTGGTCCAGAATACTGAGATGTTTCCTACCAATACTTGTATGGCATGGCCAAAGGATCCAACCTATCACTAACTTGAATCCTCAAAGACCTGTTTTTCTGCATCTCCTGATAAGTATAGCTACCGTATTTTGATGATACTACCAACGTTTGGATAAAGGGTTATCCTGTCTCCTCCTGAATGGCATGACAGGTCAAGCTCTGGATTAGGCACTTCCAGCTGTTTCATAAAAAAGGAATAAAATGCCCTCTCAACTCGGTTCACTATAATGAAGCACATGATAGTGACTACTTTCTTCTACTTTTGGAAAAAATCTTTCATAACTGTTACTGTAACTATTACTTTCCACTCTTAGTTTTTCCCCCAAACTTTAACCTATTTGACTAATCTAGAGAGAATGCTTACTAACATCAGTGCAGACAAGCACATGACTAACTCCAGTGAATCAGTTTTACTCACCTACACAACCCTCTTCTCAGGATCTTGATAGTATCCAGGATACAACTGTCAGTAGAACCCTGTAGGGGTTGAGATGCATTCTCCTGTCCACACAAGGTTTCTTATCTCTTCCATTCATCAGTTTAGGGAGGAATAATCAGGTTATAAATGAACGTTGACATAATATATAAAGCAGCTAACAGTTTCCTGGATCTTTTTTGCTTATTAGCAAGATAAATATATAAAAAAGAAGATTCTGCTGACCTGATGTTTTGTCCCAAGGATCAGACGTTTACTCATAGAGAAATAACTGTTTGTTTACAGATCGACTTAGTGTTTCTTACGGAAGAGAACTCCTTTAATGTAGAAGCCAATTAGGCATTAACTTACCTGTCAATTGTGTTGGAGGCAATCTCAGCACCTGCGTGTGTCATATTCAGCAGAAATTGTTTTCGCACGGGCCACAGTTGTGGCTCCAAATGAGTGCTAAAGATGGACATATTTGAAGTATGTGTTTATCACTTAATCATTTCGCACATTAACCATAGCAGTTGATTATGTTATAACAGTAAATAAAAAAATGTATATCACATACATTATGCTTCAAATGGGGTTATTTATTCCAGAGAACGGTGGTCCAATCGGTAATTATGAGGGCCTTAAATACAGAAGAAGGAATATTCTGATCATTAGTTCTACTATGAATAAATTATATTGCTTTGTGATGGTGGCACACACCCTGCAACGCATAGGTATGTGGTAGTTCAAATAGCGTCCTCCCCATGTCAGGATCTATCTGTGACGGGCAACCACCCAGAAGTTAATGTTAGGATACTTAGTGTACATGCAGGCTTAGAGTCTGCCTGGAAAGGCAACAGTTAAATTGATATAAAGTATTCTCCATTATATTGCCTGTATTTTTGACCAGTGGGTATAACACCCCTGGTGTAGTGGAGCACATGGTCTTGTGCACAGTGCTTCCCTGGTACACCTGTGTCAACGTGCTGCTACAGATTACTGATCCCAGGAACTGATCAGGAGACTCTAACCCGAGCTGCAGCTTTCACAATTTGGCACAGCTCCAACTCACTATCCCAGCCTGCATCTACTATTAGGCTTGTGTAACATTCCGCGGAACACCTCCCATGACACTCCAATAACCAGAATCCACTGTTACGAGTCGCGTGAGAATCGTGTTTAATCCGTGCCTGCTGCTTGGTTCAATAAAGAACTATAAGTTTATTTGCCAATGTTGCCTCCAGCTGTATCCCTTGATATGGCTGCTTCCACCAGATCTTTCCCTCCATTCCCAGAGACCATCCTACAGACACTCAGATTTGACCCAGGGAGAAACCATCCACTCAGCCTCTCCCTCTTATTTCTGCACACCTCCACCACCTCTTCTGGTTCAGACCTGCCATGGCTGTAGGTCAGCCTCCAGTCCCCCATACAAAGCACCGTGAGACAACAGGTGACATCGGCCGCAATAGGCAACGGCAACTCCGTATTCTGGGACCCGGCTGCCCCCTGGCCCACAAGAAAAGGCTAGGCCCCGGGGTGGGTGGATGTTGCCGATGTCTTCCAATGATAGTTTAGAATCAAAGAATCATTCAAACATAGTTAAGAGGGTAAAGGCTGTGATCCCTCCTGCTAAGCCCGACCAGCTCAGGGAACACTGGGTCGGTTAGGCTATAAATACAGGGACCTAACACTGCAATGCAAAGCGCGGCTTCTGCTTTCGGACAGCAGCGCCAAACTATATTTAGTTGATGTGGTTCTTCAGTGCCACGGTATGCTCCCGCATCCCTGTCTCGTATTCAACGGGTGTACCTGTGTACCATCCGTCCCCCCTCAACTCCCTCCTCAGCACCTGACTTAACTTCCCGACTCAGGCTCCCCACTGGACTGCGGTGTGCACGTGCCCCGTCTCTTAGGGTATGCGTTCAACTGACGGAAATTTAAGGGCCAGCACACTGGTGATTGGTGGCGCGGGCTAACACTCCACGTTATAATCGGACCTCCCTTCCTGCCCCGCCGTATCTTTGTCTTACACCTTAGAGAAAGCTCTCCTTTTGTTATGCCCAATTTTTAAGGACACTATATATATACAAATCCGGGAGCCTTTCTCTCACCAGAGCTCATTAGTCATGCCATAATGATATGCGCCAAAAAAAATCTTTTTGGCGCACGCCTCGTATTCTGGCGCAACAGACGCCTCACTACGGACAACTCACGGCACTCACATCCGACGGCTTCCACGAGATCTCGCGACACTTTAGCGCCATTTTACCTCCACCACATGACTGAACTCTGCTGCTTGATTGGCTCCTGGTTCCTTTTTAAATCTGGCTCGTCGCCCTGTTGATCACACCCCCAGACGAAGGCTGTTCCATCAGCCGAAACGCGCGTCGGGGTTGCTGCTATCCTGGGCAACGATCACAATATGGGTAAGCTCGTTACAAGGTTCTTATGTATTGATTATTAGGTAACCAATTCTTTATTTTCCACGCTTCCCATTATGACTGTTTTTACACCCTCATTTGGCCATTGTTGTCTTTACAATACCATTTATCTAGGTGTTATGATCAGTTGCCTGCGATGCAACTCTTGCTTGTGTCCCCTCTCATAGTGGGTTCACTTTTAACCACTTTTGTTGTCATTTGACCCAATAAAATTTATACTTTGTACGATTATTAATTATTATATTCCACCAGGTTTGTGGTTGTTTGAGCTACTGAACCAGAGTTACAGGCGGTTGTGTAGGCCACGCAACCATTATCTTGATATAATTTGAAGGATTTGATTCTTATCTTTAGGTGAAGCTCCCCTTCCAGCCTCTACAAGTGACTTATCTCAGTCAAAAAGTGACTGTTATCAACTCATTTTCATATGATTCTGGAAGAGCTAGATAAATTGGTTGTCCATTTGAAAAATTTTGGACAGATGTTGTGTTGCAGAAATTAAGACCGTTTTCATAGCCGAATCTCTATCTTCATGTGCACAGCATAGACCATAAATCCAAACTAGTATTAAAAGAGCAGGATACAGACCATTTAAAACTTACCTTTTACTAAGACCATTTGAAATTACAAATCCAAACAGAACCAACAGATGCAGAATATTCATCCAAATGTAAGGATAAGAAAAAGTAAGTAGGAACAGTCTTACCATTCCAGTTTCGGAGCACTGTGATGTGTCAGGGAACCAGGAGCGTCCTCTGTATATAGCTTCTTTTACCCGGTTCTACCATGTCCTTAGAGGGTTTTTCCCATTAAAGAAAATTCTCAAATTTCAATCCCCTAGTTATATTAACACAATAAGATTGTTTTTAACCCTTTACTTCACAATTTTACTCAGTTTTATTGCTGATTTAGCTCCGATCACCCCCTAAGCTGCTCAGTGCGAAATTCCAGAGTGTGGGCGGAGACTCTCTAAGCAGACACATTATGATCCTAGGATCGTGCACCCAACATCCTGCATGTGTCGCTCCCCCGCTCAGGTCAGCCGGAGTTCACCATCTTCTTCCCGGTGTATGTAAGTGCATGGCTTGCAACACAATGGCGTGAAGGTGGCGGATAGTGAAAAATAATCGCAAAAGCTAGCAATAAGCTAGCATTTGCGATTATTTCAGGGCCTCTGCGCCACTGGCGGTGCGCAGAGGTCCTGATAAATATGCCCCTTGGTGTCCATTTTTTCACCATAACGTTCTGTGGTCACCACCAACCTTCTGATCTGATCCCACCACCACCATCTGTACAAATACTCAGCTCCGTGTCAAATATGCATTCAGTGTGTTATAGACTTTCACAGCAACACATAACATTTAAGCAAATTTAAGAAAGTACAAAAAAATCCAGGTTTATCTCTTTGGCTATCTCTAAATACTCACTTTTAATAAAAAACTCAATTTACAATCAAACATGCCAATAGTTCCTGAAACTAGTTTCTGATCCCACCAAGAGACAGTGGTTTTTTTAAATTGTAGATTTCGCAGAAGTTGCACCACATTACGAAAGTAGCAAAATCATCAGATAGACTGTGGTATTCTACCTTTGATGTGGCCTGTTTTAATTTCCCAGAATTCACATGGATTTTTTGTCTATGGTTTCTTTAGTGAAAGGTTATCGTAGTTTTCTTAGCTTTGATAGGTAATCATTGCGTGAGTGCAAGAAGACACAGATAGATAGTTAACATCTACTTACCTGGACATAATACTGATATCTTATGACAAATATGAGTACAGTATATACTCAAGTATAAGCCGACCCAAGTATAAGCCGAGGCCCCCAACTTTACCACAAAAACCTGGTAAAACCTATATATTTTTTACTCGAGTATAAGCCGAGTTTGGGCTTTCAGCCAGTAAGGGGAGGAAAGCTATGCATTTCACATAAAAGCTACTGTTGATCATTTAACCCCTTAACGCTGAAGCCACTTTTCACCTTCCTGACACGGCCCATTTTTTAAAATCTGCCCTGTGTCACTATAAATGGTTATAACTTTGGAACGCTTTAACATATCCAGATGATTTTGAAATTGTTTTTTCGTGACACATTGTAATTCATGTTGGTTGAGAAATTTAATCAATATGTTTAGTATTTATTTATGAAATAAATGGAAATTTGGCAAAAATTTTGAAAAAAACTATGTTTTCCAAATTCAAAATTTTCTACTTTTTGGAAAGTTGGTCATATCACTAAAATAACTTGATAACTAACATTTTCCATATGTCTACTTTAACTTGGCATCATTTTTAAAACATCTTTTCCTTTTTTTAAAATGTTAGGAGGCTTATAACTTTAGGTGCAATTTTTCAGATTTTCACGAAAATCATCAAAACCTACTTTTGGAGGGTCAATTTAGTTAGAAGTGACTTTATAAGGCCTACATGACAGGAAACCCCCACAAATGACACCATTTTAGAAACTACACCCCTCAAAATATTCAAAACAACCTTTGGGAATTTTGTTAACCCTATGAACGTTTCATGAGGGTGAAAGATAAATGAAAGTGAAATTACAGAAATGTAATTTTATCGTACTATAGATTCATTGAACACAAAAATTTTCACCTTCACAATGGGTTAAAAAGGAAAATGCATTTTACAATGGTGAGGGCAATTCCTCCTGATTATGCCAATACCCATTTTGTCACTGTACCCTGCTGTACGGGCACAGGGGGGCACTTGGAATGGAAAGAGCGTTGTTTCGTTTTTGGAGGGCAAATATGGCTGAAAAAGTTTTCATGTGACAGGATGCATTTGGAGAGCCATAATGGTAAAACAGAGGAAAGCCCCAACATGAGACACCATTTTGGAAAGTACACCCCTTGGAGAGTTTAGCAAGGTGTAATTTGTGTATTTGCCCCAACAGGTGTTTGATTCAATTAGGCCCCAAAAAGGAAAAAGGTGAAAATTTTCTCAAAAAAGTCACTTTTACCCCAAATTTTTGGAAGCCACAAGGGATAAAAGATGAAACAACCCCCATAAATGTGTAGAACTATTTCTCCTAAGCACAGAACTGCACCACTTTTGCATATAAAGTGTTGTATGGGTACACAGTGAAGCTCAGAAGGGAAAGAGGGGCTTTGGCCTTTTAGAAGCCAGATTTGACAATCATCCTTTACATGTGTTAGGATGCATTTGGAGAGCCCTAGTGGTACCAAAACAGAGGGGAACCCCAACAAGTGTCACCATTTTGGAAAGTGCACCCTTTGGAGAATTTAGCAAGGTGTAATATGTGTATTTTCCCCTACAGGTGTTTGCTTCAATTAGGTCCCTAAAAGGAAAAAAGATGAACATTTTCCCAAAAAAGTCACTTTTACGGCTAATTTTTGTATCCCATAATGCATTAAAGATGAAACAACCCCAAAAAATGTGTACTAGCATTTCTTCCAAGTATAAAATTGCCCCACACATGCAAATAAAATGTTGTATGGGTACGCAGTGAAGCTCAGAAGGGAAAGAGGGGCGTTGGCCTTTTAGAAGCCAAGTTTGACATGCATCCTTTACATGTGTCAGGATGCATTTAGAGAGCCGTAGTGGTACCAAAACAGGTTGGAACCCCAACAAGTGTCACCATTTTGAAAGCACACCCCTTTAACAAGGTGTAATATGTGTATTTGTCCGTAAAGGTGTTTGATTTAATTAGGACTTAAATAGGAAAAAGGTAAAAATTTTCCTATAAAGGTCATTTTACCCCTAATTTTTTAAAGCCACAAGGGATAAAAAAATGTAATAACCCCCCAAAATGTGTAAACCTATTTCTCTCGAGTGTAGAAGTACCCCACATGTGTATATAAAATGTTGTATGGGCGCACAGTAAAAGGAAAGGGGGATGTTTGCCTTTTAGAAGCCAAATTTGACAGAAATGTTTGACATGCATTTGGAGAACCCTAGTGGTATAAAACAGATAAGAATCCGAAAAGCGACCCTAATTTTTGAATGCACACCCCTTAGAGAATTTTGCAGTGTGTAATATATGTATTTGCCCCTACAGGTGAATGATCCAATTAGGCCCTAAACATTAAAAAGGTGAAAATTTTCCTATAAATGTCACTTTACCCCTAATTTTTGTAAGCCACAAGGGATAATATATTAAATAACCCCCAAAAAGGTGTAAAACTATTTCTCCCGAGTGTAGAAGTACCCCACATGTGCATATAAAATGCTTTATGGGCGCACAGTAGAGGAAAAGAGGGATGTTTGTCTTTTAGAGGCCAAATTTGACAGAAATCCTTCACATGTGTCAGGATACATTTGGAGAGCCGTAGTGGTACCAAAACAGAGAAAAACCCGAAAAGTGACCCTAATTGTTGAATGTACACCCCTTGGGGAATATAGCAAGGTGTAATATGTGGTGTAGTGTAATACACGTGGTGAAATGAGCATTTTGAACATATAGGTGGTTTCCAAATATGATGTGCAATGGAGTCCAAGATGGAAATTGCAATTATTTCTGGAAAGTTCAGTGCCCGTTATGTGGCGCCCCTTATGAAATAATGGAGGGGTATAGGGAGCAACGTAACCTAACAGTTGTTACAATTATTCATTTTACCGAAATTAATTCACAACTGGTTGGGCTTGAATTGTGAATGTGTTGTGTATAAGGAGGTAGAATATACCAAGGGACCAACTAAACTTTTGTCACTCTGGAGTTGTCGCAGGTCTCTTAGTAGTATGTAGTGTCCATCCTTACTCCTCTTTTGGAACAGACTCTTTATTGAGTCCTACCATTAGAAGCAGCAGAATTCACCGGGAAAATGCTGTGCTGGCAAAACACAGGAACATCTAAACCAGAGGTACTGGGGCCCCGTCCTTCTTGTCCCAATATTAGTTTCCTAATATCTTCCTCTTGAAAATGGAGAAATGATACGGCAGGACCTGCACATTGGAACAGCTCGTAAGAGTTGTACAGCGTAATCTGAACAATGTGCACAGCCAGCGCTTTTGTACCGCGGCGTGTTAGGGGTTAACACCCGCGATCGGAGAAATCTCCGATTGCGGGTGTTAGAGGCGGGTGTCAGCTATAATATATAGCTGACACCCGCAGCTTCTGGCCCCGGCTCCGTTCAGGAGCTCAGAGTATACATAGACGGGTGCTTTCTTAGTGTACATGCTGAGCAGATGAAGAAACGTCATGTGAACCTAGCCTTAGTTGGATTATTATTCTGTTGTATAGTGTTAGATCTTAAGCCTTGCTCCATTCCACAAAAATACATAGAAGATCCCTTTCTAGACTAAACGTGACTAAAACTAAATGCAACATCTTGTTTTGGAAAGGCTTTAGCAAGTGTGTCAGCATTCTTATGAAAACACATTGGTACATGTGGGGCTGTTTTCTGTAGAGGCTCCTACACCTATGGAGCTGATATTTTGTAGGTTTATAAGGCAGGTCACAGGATGGATAAAAGCCAAATACATTAAGCCACTTAGTAATATTTATGTGGTATTTTATGCACTGTATGGTGCATTATACAGAGATTGGTCAATGACTATTTGCTGCCTTGTTATGACCTACCACCTACCACCAAAAAACTACCTATTAAGGTAGATCCGAATGTGCGCAGCTACTAGGAGCTGCACACTGAAGATGTCAGGGTAGGCGGAACACAAGAGGCTAGTGGGGCGTGGAGTAGCCGCACCGTGTAGCCTCAGCTCCGGCTAGTCCCCGTCGCAGTTGCCTCTTTAGAGAATTTGAATATTGTGTGAATTAAAAAGGCTTTACAACTCTACATGAGAGGAACCTGTCACCTGATCTACCTTAATAGGTAGGTCCGTGGTGGTAGGTTTCCTTTAAACAGTGTCCAACATTTTGGGGAGAATTTATTAAGACTTGAGTTTTAAACGCCGGCCTTAAAGGAAACATATCATCAAGAACTACTCCCCCCCCTTCCTTCCCACTGTACTTTGGTTGAAAGGTGCTTTAAATCTGCCTCCTCAACATTCTGGATGGAGAGGAAGAGGACAGCAAGAGTACTTCCTGTCAGCCCACAAGATATCAAGGGATACTGAGCTATCAATCAAAAGAAGGAGGTCGGGTCCACTGGCAGCCTGGGAGAAACATGACTCTTCTATTCAGAATTGACTCTTTGTCTACTCATTTTCATTTCAGAAAAGCAGCTGTAATTAAAGTAGAGGGCCTCAGTGGGAAATAATTTTAGGTGATAAGGGGAGGACTTTTAACCCTTTATCAGCAGGTATTACTGGTGTGAGGGGTAAAATTCTGGTCAGGTTTTCTTTAATATTCCCCCTGTTGGGGGGAACTGGCAGAGGTTTCTGCTGTAGTCTCCATTCATTTTCTAGGGTAGACTATAATTAATTTGGCAGTCAGAAAACTGGTGGAGAAGTTATAATGGCTCCTCCCCCATTGTGTCATGGATTTTTCTTTCTAAAGCAGGTTCTACAAACCAAGTGATCCAAGTAACTTCTTTAAATTTTGGCTAGAAAATTGAAAAACTGAATCCCTCTACTCTCCTCCTCACTGTTTAATGATATAACTGTTTGTGAACTATTCAGCCCCTTTAAGATGTTTTTGGTCCCTATGGCTTGATATATTTGCAATATTTGGTTGTGGGATTTATGTGTTGTAACGTCTCCCCCTGCAGTTTAACATAAAATCATGAAGATGCATTGACTCAATTAAGTGTGACAATAAGTTTCACTTCCTAGTAAAGCTGACTCATATAGTACACAGACAAGCGTTTCAACACTTTTATATAAAGAAATAGACGGCTTATCCCATTCAGCGAAATGATTATATTGTGATATGTCGCAATTTTATTCACTCTTTTCCTGTCACCATGAGCAAAGCGTGACTGTGTGATAAGGCACTTACTAACTATTTACATCAGCAAGAGATAGGGAAGATGGATTCAAGTTCTGCTACAATTTTACTAACATTAAATTTACCTTGCTGATTAAAATTGGACGTGTTTAGAAACAAAGTCTTAGAATAGTAAGCAATGTTTATGTGTGGATGAAAGGTTTCTGTAAAGTAGCAGTAGAGAAACTATAGAATTCTTTACCTGAGGAAGTTATCTAAACCAAAAATAATAAAAGGTATCCTTACATTCCGCCATGCTCGAAGAAGAAGAATTTATTCTCTATGATGTCCAGTCCATTCCTGAAATGCTGGAATTCCTGAACTTTTTATACCTAGGCCTGTGGCCAGGACAAGGGGGCATCCTCTACGCCTAGAGGAGAGGCGGTTCTACCATCACCATAGACAGGGGCACTCTACACTAGAGGAAGGGAGTTTACACCACTCACTAGACAGGTGGTGATCCTCTACCACCTAGAGAGGGTGGTTCTACCATCCACCATAGACAGGGGGCATCCTCTACACCTAGAGGAGAGGAGGTTCTACCATCACCATAGACAGGGGGCATCCTCTACACCTAGAGGAGAGGCAGTTCTACCATCACCAAAGACAGGGGGCATCCTCTACACCTAGAGGAGAGGCAGTTCTACCATCACCAAAGACAGGGGGCATCCTCTACACCTAGAGGAGAGGCGATTCTACCATCACCATAGACAGGGAGTATCCTCTACACCTAGAGGAGAGGCGATTCTACCATCACCATAGACAGGGAGTATCCTCTACACCTAGAAGAGAGGCAGTTCTACCATCACCATAGACAGGGAGTATCCTCTACACCTAGAGGAGAGGTGGTTCTACCATCACCATAGACAGGGGGGCATCCTCTACACCAAAGGAGAGGTAGTTCTACCATCACCATAGACAGGGGGCATCCTCTACATCTAGAGGTGAGGTGGTTCTACCATCACCATAGACAGGGGGCATCCTCTACACCTAGAGGAGAGGTGATTCTACCATCACCATAGACAGGGGGCATCCCCTACACCTAGAGGAGAGGTGGTTCTACCATCACCATAGACAGGGAGCATCCTCTACACCTAGAGGAGAGGCGGCTCTACCATCACCATAGACAGGGGGCATCCTCTACACCTAGAGGGGAGGCGTCTCTACCATCACCATAGACAGGGAGCATCCTCTACACCTAGAGTAGAGGGGATCTATCATCACCATAGACAGGGGGCATCCTCTACACCTAGAGGAGAGGTGGTTCTACCATCACCATAGACAGGGGGCATTCTTTACACCTAGAGGAGAGGCAGATCTATCATCACCATAGACAGGGGGATCCTCTACACCTAGAGGAGAGGTGGTTCTACCATCACCATAGACAGGGGACATCCTCTACACCTAGAGGAGAGGCGGTTCTACCATCACCATAGACAGGGGGTATCCTCTACACCTAGAGGAGAGATGATTCTACATCACCATAGAAAGGGGGCTCCTCTACACCTAGAGGAGAGATGATTCTACCATCACCATAGACAGGGGGTATCCTCTACACCTAGAGGAGAGATGATTCTACCATCACCATAGACAGGGGGTATCCTCTACACCTAGAGGAGAGATGATTCTACCATCACCATAGACAGGGGGTATCCTCTACACCTAGAGGAGAGATGATTCTACCATCACAATAGACAGGGGCGTACCTCTACAACTAGAGGAGAGCTATTCTACCACACCCATAGACAGGGGGTATCCTCTACACCTAGAGGAGAGATGATTCTACCATCACCATAGACAGGGGGCATCCTCTACACCTAGAGGAAAGGCGGATCTACCATCACCATAGACAGGGCATCCTCTACACCTAGAGAGAGGCAGTTCTTCCATCGCCATATACAGGAGGCAGAGGTGGTTCTGTCATCGCCATAGACAAAGGTTCTTTACTGTAAGAGCAGTGATACTGTGGAAGTCACTGTCGCAGGAGGTTGTTATGGCGGACTCTATGTACATGTTCAAGAAAGGTCTGGAGAGCAAAAATGTCATGGGTTATGGGATAAAAACATTTGTTCAATTCTTAAAGGTTTGACTTGATGGACTTCTTTGATGGACGTCTTTTTCCAACCTTATATACTATGATACCATGATATGCTTCTGTTCACTCCTTCCTCTCGCCATAGACGTTTATGTTATCTGTCACCACTGGCTACTTCTGTCCATCTTGCTAGCAAAATGGATTCCAGCAGAGATTTTACATTGAATGTGAGTTTAGCAAGGAGAAGAGATAATTGTGGTCAATTCTTGCGCCTCAGACGCAATTGTGCAAATGTTATGGCTGCATGGCCTCCTCAATTCCCTGAAGCCAGCAGGACACCAGGACGTTACAGGAAGTGCTGAGTCCTGCTGCCGACATGACCTGTTCCTAGTGGCAATTCGAGAGAGGTGGTTAACACCCTGTAGATGTATATGGACAACATATACTGTTTATGATGTTTCTTCATTTGTCTATTGAGTGTTGAAGCATTGGCGTAACGTGCATCGGTCTTAACATTTGCCCCACCGATCTTAATTCCCCCGTTGCATTTCTAGTCTGCTTGGCAGAGACTCTGTTGGTTTTCCAGCTCATGGATATAGTAAATACAGCATGTAGCATAAATACGGCATACGTCCCCCCACTTTATGGAAAAGTGGTGGGTGGGTCAGAATATCCTCAAAGTGTTTCGTATGGTGTATACAACATGATAAATCTGGTCCATGGACTCTCATGTAGGCCACCAGAGACTGACCACCATACATTGGACACTTACTGAGCCAATGACTATCAGGGACAAGAAGGTACAATTTCACTTACCACCAAACACATTACTAGATGACTGAGAACCCAACACTGAAATTGACTTTTGATGACTCTTTGAAATCTGTTACTCCTGATTTATGACTTTAGGGTTAGTACTTTATGAGATCAAACCATATTTTAAGGTTTTGTTATGGAACCCTAGTTACATATGGTATTTTGCAATATACTTCTAAGTAATTATTGTTATGTTGAGCTATTTAATAATGGCTTATTGTTCTATGTTGATTATTTGAAGATTCATTTAATAATTTATATTTACTGTATTCAGAAATCAACCTTCAAGTTCCAATTAAAGTCATAGGGATGAAAGATGATATTTTGGCTGTTTGTAGGCATCACAGAGCCAATTTACCGAAGTCTATAACAAACAACTTATACATTCAACTCTATACAAGAAACTATACCAATAACCATATGGCACGAAACAGTGTTTTTCTCAATGTCTACCTGTGTATACCTCATTCTTGTTTATAATATATAGAATTCACAAAACAAGCCAAAAAGTAATAAAGGCTACGCATACGACGGCTGTACAACTTGTACTGAACTGACCTTTTTGCTGCATGTCATTTTTTAACAGTTTACTACAGCTGTGTAATATATTGGCCTATGGAGACATTGCTTGTGGTTTTACTAATGTTTTATGTCCTTTTAGTGTTTTAAGTAGTTTAACTGTCTTTCCGCCTCCACGTGAGTAGGTTTACGTATAGATATGGAAATGATGAACAGTAAATGTGGACTATGCACACGCTGAATATCATTTCATCAAGCTGTGAAGCAGTTTAACCATGAAACAGCATCATTTTCATTAATGAAATCATCACTTTTCTACGTGGGAGACTCTTGGTATGAAACGCGGAGTCAGTATGACTGCTCATGGTAGGAAGGTTTGTATCCATTGAGTGGGTTTAGTATGAGAAACATTACTGTACTATTAACTCTTTACAGATTTTTTGGAAGTAAACTAAAAAATAGGTAAAAACAAAAATCACCATAGGCCTTAATTACATATCTCCCATTACCTGGAAAGAAGCTCCTCTACAAACAACACAGCCAATACTGGATAAATCCTACATTAAATAGTTAAATTGGTCCATGCTTGTACAATACAGTAAATTTTTTTAAAAGGAATTTTTAAAGTGTGCCCGGAATTGCAACTATTTTCCCCCTTACGCCACCTTTACGCCAAGTGGGTGTGGACTGGGCCATAATTGCACCTGCGCCAATTCCTGTTATATTGCAATTCTATGCCAGGCAGGGCCTGGTGTACAATTACCTGTCTGTACAGTTGTGTGCCGGATATACTAAGAGACCAGAGCTTTTTGGTATATTCTCTGCATCCTACAGGGCAGAGTTATCATCATGCACTAGCGCATCAAGCACTCCTGTATTTCATGCATTAAAAAAATTGTATTACAATATAATGGAGATTCTAGAATCCATTTGATGGGGCTGTATAGTATATGTCCTAGGAGCTTTCCTGCTACATGTGCCAAGCGAGATATATAGTCTCTCTCTCTCTCTATCCTTCTATATATCTATAAATATATATATATATATATATAATCACCCATGCTCCAGCCTCCTAAAATATCGGTTATGAACCCCTTCATTCCTCCTCCACAGCCAGGAATTGTGAATATCCTAGGGTTTGTATGGCAAAAAATTGCCTCCGTCATCGAAAGCTACAGTAATCTTGCATTTGTAAGTTTGTGCATTTGAAGATACAGAAATCTACTCGGGCTCTGTAACTACCGTATAAATCTCTTTTAACTGATTGTAGCCAACAAAGTCTTCATCTATGATTCATATTGTACTATGGAAAATCACATGTTATTTTGTGATATTTTCCACTACTGGAATTTTTTATTTTTCCTGCTTTAAAATGAATATCCTTCCCATTCCTGGCATTGGAGTAAATCCAAACCTACATCTGTCATCAACACAAATGTATTGACTTAGGACAGCCCTGAGCAAACAGTGCTTTCTGTGTAAAACCTAAATGACCTGGGCATTTTAGGATGTTTGAGTGTTTTGTTGCTTTGTTCAGGGTGTGGTAGGGTGTGATAATATTGCACCAACTGTACATTTGTTTGTGTTTTTTTTTCTTTTTTCATTGCGTCTTCTTAAATTTATGGCAGGAAGACTAACTGGAACCAACACCACAGGAGATTCCTTTGTGAACACAGATCAAGTTCAGAAATCCACCCCTCTGCTAGCTCATCTCTGGGGACAAAGAGATAAAAGGAATAGTGGACCTATGTGTTGCTTTCCCTTCAAAACCATGAGAGACAAAGAAATATCATAGCTGTCCATAACTGGGGCATAATTCATAATTATGGGTCCCCAGTTACAGAGGAGAGTTGTGCGATCTAGATACCTTCATGGCCCAAGTATCAAAAGCCTAGCTGCAGGGGAACCCAGCCAATGGCAGAACACCCCTAATGTTAGGCCTAGACACCCCAAGTTTGGTACGGGGTAAAAGTTAGCGAGCTAACAGATCCCCAGACTCGGCCAGTACCTCTCTAAAGGGAGGGAGGATATGAGAACCTCCCGCTCACAGTGACCTCACAGCCAGGGATGGAGGTCAAAAACCCACTGGCTTTAAAGTAGTGAAGCAGCCACATGGCCTTGTTCCATCCTGAGGACTCTACACATTAGAAGACTGGATCTTTCTGTGCCGTGTCCTCCAGCCAATTTGGCACTGTTTGCATGTATTGTAAGTATATTGTTTCTTAAGTCTTTTTTCTTTTATTGTAATCTGATAAGTTCGTTTCTGAGTGTACTGTATTTTTCATGTATATTAAAGTGTTAACTTTAATAAGCCTCTGCCTATAGCCTTAAAGAATCTAAGTTTCCTAAGGGATTACGTTACCAGGTCATTTTAACATAGTATATATAGCAATTGCATGTGTGAATCGTCAGTCTGCATTGTCTGTGTGGTTGATGTGCCTACGGCCCTCTTTGAATAAGTAACTCGTGGGTTGGGGCAGTGAAATTCGATCTGGATTGCCGAGGGCGTGGGACTATTGGGACTTATTTACGAAGGGTCCCGTGGCCACATTTTCGTCAGGTTTCCTGACTTTTCGGGGATCGCGCCGGGGATTGTGTCGCACGCGATCGTATTGTGTTGCAATCTAGCCGGCTTTCACATAACAGAAAATGGGGGGGGGGGGGGGCGGGCTGTCGGGGATCCGGCGGATTCGGACTACGCGCAGGTTTTAACATTTAAATTTGGGTCGCAAGCCATGCACTTAAATACACCAGGAACAAAAAGGTGAACTCCTGCGGACCTGATCGGGGAACTGACACATGCAGGAAATCGGGTGCACAATCTTCATAATTCGCGGCAGAGTTCATCCTCGTCGGACAGTCGATCGGGGATAGCGCAGGGACTGGGTAAGTAAATGTGCCCCATTTACAGATAAAAGTATCAAAAATCTATTCAAATCTTGAATCCTTAGAACAACAATGTCAATATAACACTGAATTGTCTTTTGCACAAAATGACATAGGCTCCTTTAGGAGGATAAAGCCTAACTTGCTGCATGGTGGCAGCCTTAGTGATGGGACACCCACAGATCACTAGAACGAGTCGGACCCCTTGTCACTCCCCAAGATGAGCAGAGCAGCCGGCCAGGCATTTCTGGTTGGAAACATTTGGTACTTCTGTATGAAGGGATTCCTTGCATCATATATCACGACGATACACATGTCCTGAGCACTGTGGTAGGTCTGTGAAATGTATCCATGCACGGTCCAAAACTCACGGCTTGAAACCCACGTCTGAATGAGCCTTTACCTGCAATTATAATATTCACATTAATTACCTAAAATGACACGTACATCACAAAATAAAATAAAATACAAGCCTTTATCTTTTAGGTTCCTATTGTATATTATATGACTAGATAAAGTAACTTAGGTTGAAAAATGGGTCAGTGCTTCTGGGGTTTTCATAATTACTATATGTATCATACATAGAATATTTAGAATTGGATATTTTATTTCTCTTCCAAATATTTACATTCTAAGAAAGTTTATAGAAGTGAATGTACTTTTCCCCAAGAAACTGCAAATAGTGATAAACTGAAGTACTGCAGATGAATGGATCTTTTTGAGAATAACACACCTACCGCTTGTATACGCAGGAGGCAAACATTTACCACTTTTTTATCGATTCACATAAAATGTCATAATAACATTTAGTGGAACAAGACATCATTGAGAAAAGGCTGCAGGGGCTAGATGCACTTTTCCATTGGGATTTTACTGGTTTTACTAAATTGAGCAACGCATTTGTTGCTTCCACACTCCAATATAATTCTATACCTCTAACCAAGTACTTTCCAGTAGCAAAATAACCAGCCAGGCAAAGTAAGAGTTGACAGAGGACTGAGAATATCTTAAGCCATCGGAAAGTCATCTCTGAGAGACCCACGTGTGCTGTCTCCGACAACAGCCCTACATGAAGCAAGGGAGATTTGTCTAGTTGTAAACTTAGAGGGGTTTGCCCATGAAGTTCTCAAATTTTAATCCCATAGTGATGTTTACATAATAAAGATCATTCTTACTTTACAATTTTAGTCAGTTTTCTTCCAGTTTTACCTCCTATCACACAAATTGAGTGTGGTTGAGGACTTTCCAAGCAGACACTTCATGATTCCTTTGTGTTATGAGATGCTGTGTGCTGACAATGTGCTTAGATGATCAGGGTCCAGGTTTATCTACACTTTCATTTAGCTTCTGGACATTCCACTAGCATCTGACACATAGAAAAAGAGAGATGAGATAGACCAGAGATGAGAGATGATGAGATCCATGAGATGGATATAAAACACAATGACACTCTCAGCTCTATTAACTTACCTATAACACACACAGAGTCAGCTCTGATATATACCTCCCTCCTAGATTAAGACCTTATCTGTCTGTAGTGTGTAAAGTAAGTCTCTGCACACTGCTGCTTGCTGGCAGAAAGTGCCTGTGTCTGAGCTGGTCTTGTAATGCAGGAGACAGAGAGCACTGCAGTGTGCAGATAGGAGAAGCTATTCATGAGAATAATCCGACCAAGTTTTACGGTCGGATCCAGAGGCAACTAAAATTGTAAACACCAGGACTGATAGAGGCAGGTTGGAATGCTATCTGTGAAGTGCTGTATTTATGGATTACACTGTTATGTTGTTATCCTGGGAGTCATGGGAATACCCTCTTAAAGGGATTGTTAATTTGAGTAAATAATTGATAT
The DNA here is from genome assembly GCA_019512145.1 of Engystomops pustulosus. NCBI lineage: Eukaryota > Metazoa > Chordata > Amphibia > Anura > Leptodactylidae > Engystomops > Engystomops pustulosus. The sequence continues at coordinate 26,217,350 of CM033648.1, read as the reverse complement.
TTTGTAATGAAAAATTATACAATTTTATCAACATACTTTCTGTATCTGCTTGCTCTCATTCAACAGTAAGCTTCATTTTTTTAATTTCTGTGGATGAACACAGGTCCCTGGCCTTGGGATGTCACACATGTGCAGGGTTAGTAATAACACACACCTCTGATTACTCTCTGTGATACTAATGAGATGTACACTATGTCACATGACCAGTGACTGGTGTTTATTCACAGGAAATAAACAATATAAGCAATATTAATTATTTGCTGAAAGTGGACAACCTGTGTGCGCTATATAAATAAAGGAAATATTATTATTATTGTTTTTCAGTCTGTAGCTGCATTGTGCTCCTCTCTGTCTCCAGTCCCCACCCTTGCATTCCAGGATGATCTCACACAGACTCACACACTCACTTCCTACCGGCAAACAACAAAACATTGTGAGGAGAGTAAAGCTACCAGCTACAGACAGATAAGATCTTTATCTGGGGGAGGGAGGTACCTAACAGTGCTGTGTATGTTATGGCTGTGATAGAAGAGCTGAGATTGTCATGTGTAATATGCATCTCATGGATCTCATCATCTCTGATCTGTCTCATCTTTCTTTCTATGTGTCAGATACTAGTATGATGTTAAGAAGCTAAATGAAAGTGTAGAAAAAACTTGCACCCTGATAATCTAAGCACATTGTCAGCACACAGTATCTCATAGGACAGAGGGTTCATGAAGTGTCTGCTTACAGAGTCCCAGCACACACTCTAGAATTTTAAACTGACAATCACTGAGCTATAGGAGCTAAAACAGCAATAAAACTGAATAAAATAAAAATAAAGTAAGGGGTTAAAAATTATATTTACTGTGTAAACATCACTAGAGCATTTAATTTTGGAAATGTTATTTCATGGGCAAACCCTTTAAGGCTACAGGTAGATCAGGGAGGGCTATAGAAGACTTTAGTTTGAGAATGGTATTTAGTGGGAGGTTCTATAAAATAAAGTTTGCAAGAGAGACCTCCCTCTGATGTACTGGTACCAGGTTACAGTGTTAAAACATAAAGGCCTATGGTTCTTGTGAAGTAATCAGTTACCCATCTTAAACTTATAGGGGTATTCCCATCTGGGCATTCATATTTAATTTACTTCATTTGCCATAGGTAAAGATTTCTTCAATTGGATGTTATTAAAAAAAATGTTCCTGTGTGAAGCAGAGGTGGCCATATCCGAGGACACAGGGACCATACGACTACATTTGTGATAAATTATCTTCACACAGGTAAATTTTTTTTAATAACATCTAATTGAAAAAATGTATATACCGTATATGACAGATTAGTTAAAATAAATATGAATGCTGAAACAAGAATACCCCTTTAAGTTGTTTAGATGTTCCATTTTGTCAAACTGACCAGCAACTACCGTGCTTACTTGTATTGCAACCATCAAGCGTATTCTTTTTATCTATGCAAATGATTAAGGGGTGTTCCCATTTCAGCAAATCAATGTTAATGTTTTTATGATAAAGAGCTACACAATTTTTAAATATACCAATATATATCAATTCCTCACAGTTTTCTAGATTCCTGCTTACTGTCATTCTACAGAAAGCTTCTGTGTTACTTCCAGTCAGGGCAGGGTTAAAGGAGGGGCTCCCGGGGCTCGAGCACCAGGGCCCCCACCACTTTCACTTTTAAAGGGGCCCCCACCAGCTTCTGACAGTTAGGGACTCAGCTAAGCTGTGCATGGGGTGGCAGTCTATATTCTAAAGGGGGATGGTGGCTTTATACTACAGGGAGCTGGCTTTATACTACAGGGGGCTGGCAGGTTATACACTACAGAGGCTGGCAGGCTATATACTACAGGGGCTGGTAGGCTATATACTACAGGGGGCTGCAGGCTCTATACTATAGGGGGGTGTAGGCTATATACTATAGGGGCTGGCAAGTTATATACTACAGGGGGCTGCAAGCTATATATGATAGGGGTTGGCAGGCTATAAAAAACAGGGGGCTGGCTGGCTATATACTACAGGGGGCTGGCAGGCTATATACTTCCAAAAACATTGTTGGAAGGGCCCCCACTACCCTTAATCCGGCCCTGCTTCCAGTGGACAGAAATCTGACCCTGGTCACACAGGTGCACAGCTCACTATATCACAGACAGTTATCAGACCTGTGTGATATAACGAGCTGTGCACCTGTGTGACCATGGTCAGATTTCTGTGACTGGAAGTAAACATAGAAGCTTTCTATGTACTGACAACAATTAGAGATCTAGAAAACCGTGAGCAATTGATACAAAAAGTATATTGGAAAATTGTATAACTTTTTATAATATAAACAATAATATTCACTTGCTGTAATGGGAATACCCCTTGAAGTACTATTGCATTGTTTTAAGTAACATTTTTTGCAGTTGTTTCTTTAAAGGAAGACCCTTGATTCCTTCTTACAAGTCAGGCCTTTAGTAGAAACCTACGTTAGATGCCTACAAATCTGACATGTTTTCCCTGGCAAGTATCTTTCCATGATAAACAAGTCTCCCAGATGATTCACTGAGATTAAGGAAGGATGTTCCAACACGTGCAATGTATAATATTAACATGCAATTGTTTAGCAATAAGTAGAAGTAGTACAAAGAATTGTGCAATCCACACAAGTTCTGGTGTGTTTTTTTTCACTGTACAATGACAAAAGGAGAAAAAATTCTGAGATTTCATAAATGTTCTCTCGGACCAATAAAGTAATAATGGTTACTGGCCTGATTGTTTACTTCACGGCTCCATTTTTCAGAAACGCTTATAAAAACTTAAAAGGAATCAAGGTCAAATTGTGGCTATGACACCATTTCCAGGTACAACATGAGTCATATTGTAGACATCTTGGATGAACATAGAACAGCGTGTTCTACTTGAAGCACCAGACTGAAGCTGAATTTTTTGGAAATAATTAAATGTTATGAGAAGATCCAGTTCATAAGAAAACACATCTTTCTATAAAGAAGTTCAACGAAAATGAAGAGAACATGTAGAACAATTTCTTCGCGACAGATTATATAGTTTCTAACTATTTGGAAGGACGGACAGTAAAACAATTGGTTATTAAACACAAGTTCTGGGAAAAAGTGCTAACCATAGAATATGTGATACCAACTTAGGCTGGGTTCACATCATGTTTTTGGTATATGCTCAACATATATGTCAGGAAGGCTCCCGATGTATACACTGAGAGCACCCGATGACATATAGGGGGTCATTTACTAAGGGCCCGATTCGCATTTTCCCGACGTGTTACCCGAATATTTCCGATTTGCGCTGATTTCCTCTGTATTGCCCCGGGATTTTGGCGCATGCGATCGGATTGTGGCGCCTCGGCGCTGGCATGCACGCGACGGAAATCGGGGGGCGTGGCCGAACGAAACCCAACGGATTCGGAAAAACCGCCGCATTTAAAAAAAAAAAATCTGTTGCGGAGCTTGCACTTACCTTCACTCACCCCGGCTCGGGGAACTCCAGTGCGTTCCGATGCTTTTCAGCGCAGCAGTGCCACCTGGTGGACGGCAGAGGAACTACCTTAATGAATCCCGGCCGGACCCGAATCCAGTGCAGAGAACGCGCCGCTGGATCGCGAATGAACCGGTGAGTAAATCTGCCCCATAGTGGCAGACGCAGGCGTAGTGGTTGCCTTCATCTGACCAGTATAAGACGTATAGTGTGAAAAAGACTCGCAAGCTACATCTTTCCATCCTTTTCCCTCCTGCGGTGCATATAAGGAGATTGACATCATTGACTGTTGTCCTTGTTCATTTCTTCCCCCGCATTCAGGGTGTTGGAGGAGACACTGGGCAACGTATCCCACTGTATAAGCATACATGATATACATGATACATTAGGCAGCTGAGTCTGTGGGGTTCAATAAAAAGTCACAAAATTCTCAGACTTTTACTACACATGATTGGGACTACAGTTTATTTTCGACCTTTTAACCGCGATTTGCGTCCTAATTGTGCCATTTTTATACATCCATATTTTAAGGCGCAACACTAAAAAAATCTTGTGTTTTGCTAGTCGAGTGAGAAAGTCGCAACTTTTGATGCAAATGCAAGAGAAAAAAAAGAGAAAAACTTAAGATAAATGACTCCCTATGTGTACAACATGGCCGCCTTCTTGAAAGCAGCAATATTGGATCAAGGGCATGTAGCATATTAACCAGAATTGTCTCCAAAATCAATTACTGCTATATCTTTTAGATTCAAGACAATTCTGTTTTATTTTGATCTGTTACATAAACACCTTCCTATTGGAAAATCTTGCCCTTGATCCAATATGGCGGCTTTCAAGGAGGCAGCCATGTTCAGATCACAAGGTCCAGTCACCCGTACTTTCTAGCTCATTCAGATTTGTAATTTTCTCCTATGTTTCTGAATAAAGAGTCTCACGGGACTTTTGTCCAGTAAATGACTTTAATTTATAATGATAATTATTTTATGACTAGTGTGGAGGTCATTTACTTGGCAACTTAATCCCTTGCATAAACACTACAGGAATATACAGTGTTTCCCGTAGTATATTTGTCTAAGCTAAAGCCTGAAACTGGGTGGTAATAATAACAATGACAGGAACTAGATGGAGGAAATTAATTGGCAGCATATTTTACTTTCTATATCATAAGTCATTACCAGGGACTAAAAGGCTTTTTTTTATTGTACCCTGAACAAATATGGATTTTGGATTATCACACATTAACACTGGGGCTAATATACCTTGGCATTGATAGTACTGCAAATTTCAAAAATTGCACAAATTTGGGCCACAATTGCCAAATTGATATTTTTGCACAAAATATCCAAACATAAAACCCCCTTCTGGGCAAAATCAAGTAAAAATGGAATTATTTTTACATTCTTTTCCACAAAGATAAATCTAAATAAAGGCTATGTGGCTAAAGGCTAAATGTCCTTGCTATGTGGATCTATGTATCACGTGAAGCATCTCATAATCCTATTTGTCTTGGCAGCAACTGCCTGGCACAGGTTACTAAAGCTCATGTAAAAAATCTCTGCCATGTTCGGGGTTCGAAGCCATGAAGTATGGCAAAAAATGCACTGTTGACTGAGATTTTGTACTTAGTTTGCATTAGTCTGAACACTACCTTATTTCACTCCTGGCTGTCTTAATTGATAAAGACCACACTCCTCTGCCTCCTGTCGACATTGTTCTGAACTCTAGAAAAGATAAAGCGTAGCTAAACTTTTGAACTAATTTTTTTTAAGTATAAGTCCTAATACTAAAAAATTGAATATACCTCGTTCATTTATTTTATTTTGTTAATTCTGTATGTTTAAGCAGGAACCATGTCATGGGGAAATACCATCATCTGTACATATATGGTGTACATATATGAGGTCTTCCCCTGAAACAAGGTCCCTAAATTATATAGTGTTATGCAAGGAATAATTTTTGGGTCACATGGATCTTGAACTTACAATCTCTGCGCTCTACCATGCCATAGAGCTACAGTACATTGCACTCATCCACTAGACTATGGACTTTGTGGTTGCCCATGGGAGGATTTTATCTAAGAGAGCTTCAGTAGACCTTCCACAGAGTTACATTGTTACACTGGTATAAAGATGTATCTTCTCAGAGATTAAAATAAAGGATGACTAAAAATGTGTTTGAAAGTTTAGTTACGCTCTAAGCGAGCTGTACACGTGATACATGTCTTCTCTGATCACATTCCTCTCCAGCTAGTCTGGCTTGTGACATGAGGACTGGTCTAATCACTCTCTGGACCAGGACTCTGATTAATTAGACACTTGGCTGCCCACTTCTCAGCGCTTGCTATAATTCTCATTCGGAGCTTGAGTTTTCTGGACTTCTGTATTTTTGATCTTCTGTCCTTTATCTTCTGACCAACTGTTTGTCTTGGTTTTGACCCATAATTTTATGACCATTCTTCTGTGTTTGTTTGTCCTGTTATCACTTTGGCGCAGGAAGGGAATGTCCACCAATTGTCACCTACCATCTAGGGTTGGATTGGCAAGTAGGTAGGGACCGTTGGGTGAATCTAGCCTTACGACTGCCTGTCCTTTCTTTTTTCATCATTGTCTGATCCCAAAAAGCAGCATTACAGTTCTATTAGCCAATACAACTAAGTCTTTTTCAGTAGCAGTTTTACCCTTTGTTTTACTATTTAATTGAAGTACTTGTTACCTATAATCTCATATATAGCAGGTATAATACACACTCACATACTTTTACTCGTCCGCCATAGATTGTGAAGTTTTTAGAGCACTTTCTTCTGAATGTGGAAGACGTACAAAGTAATATTGGACCCAATCCAACCTTATTAGTTATCTATACTCATTATTATAGATCCTGTGTTCAGACTTGTATGGTTTATACAACGTGCTGATTATTATCTTGGGGTATTGTTTTGAAAAGTGGCAGTAAATCAAATGTGAAAATTTCATGCCTACTTTCCCAGTTACATAATGTAAGATCACATTCTCTTTTGTGGTGTATGGAACGCCTCCATCATTAACCTGTTCATTGTTTACTGTAGGATTAGAGCAATTACAAAAATAAGCTGCATGGAACAACCAGTTTTCTGAACCGAATACATGTTCATACAAGGTTTTTGACGCTCAATGACTAAGTTTCTCCTGGGATAAAATGACCTTTAAGTTAGTGCCCCTCTCTGTAGTATAATGGGTGTAAGGAATTTAGCAAACCACAGTACATTTTTCTATAGCAGAGCTGTCATGAAGCTTTGTGACGCTGCCAGTGAGCATAATTCCTTATTACATTATATTTGTTGACCTTTGTATGATTTATGTTTGGCGTGAATACACGGGTGGGGCGCAATTCATGATGTTTCACTTACGGACTTAATTGCAATAGTCTTAAAAATAACTGATGCAAAATAGACCCATATAGTATAGAACAGGTTTATTGTAAGAATAAAAAACCAAACATGGTGCTTAGAGCTATGGCAAAAGGAGGCCCACCACTACTTATATATTCTGTTTTTCAGAAAATAAGACCTTACCCCAAGATAAGCCCTAGCAGCCTTCTTGGCCTTTATCTCATACCTCTATCTTCTGGACCCTGGCACCTTAAACAGTTCTAGTGCCATTTGAGTGGAGAATCTCCCTTTTAATATCAAAATTGTGTGTTTCCCACCCCAGATGTTAACTTTAACTCAAGCTGTCCATGATCCGCTAAAACTAGAAACACAATCCCTATGTAATATTAAAGGGGAATCTCTTCGTGACAATGACACCAGAAATGTTTCTAGGTGCCATGCTTCGGGAAGCTATCGCTTGCCATAGATAGCATGAGAAATAAAGGCTAAAGATTCTAAATGCGATGTCATATAGTCATAAGAAATCCACAATGGAATTCAGGGTTTGGAGAGTTATGATGATCTTCTAGAAAACAAAGATACAATTATATTGTAAAATGTGATTTTTTTTTGTTATGGGAAATAATAAGGCATCCCATAAAAATAATCCATTACCCATTCTAGAGCAAAAAAAAAAGAAGACCCTGTCATATTTTTTATAAACACAGGTATAAATTTAAGGATATGTCTACATGTTACAACAATTTCTGGTTCTGTGTGGTCTACCACTCGTATACGTCCATCAATAATTAATTCAAGAAACGATGAAATATCTGAAGCCTGAACTGGCCCTAAAGATGCACCAGATTTATCATCCAGTAGGAACCACTGAGATGAACCTGATGCATGTTCAGACTGCCTATCTAAGCTTATACACTCAACGGCCACTTTATTAGGTACACCATGCTAGTAACGGGTGGCCCACCTTGCTCAGGACTGCATCAATTCTTCGTGGCATAGATTCAAAGGTGCTGGAAGCATTCCTCAGAGATTTTGGTCCATATTGACATGATGGCATCACACAGTTGCCGCAGATTTGTCGGCCTGCAACATCTATGATGAGAATCTCCGTTCACACATCCCAAAGATGCTCTATTGATTGATGATCTGGTGACTGTGGAGGCCATTTGAGTAAAGTGAACTCATTGTCATGTTCAAGAAACAGTCTGAGATGAATCCACGCTTTATGAATGGCGCATTATCTGCTGAAAGTAGCCATCAGATGTTGGGTACATGTGTGGTCATAAAGGGATGGACATGGTCAGCAACAATGCTCAGGTAGGCTGTGGCGTTTGCAACGATGCTCAATTGGTACCAAGGGGCCCAAAGAGTGCCAAGAAAATATTCCCACACCATGACACCACCACCACAGGCCGGACCGTTGATAAAGGCAGGATGGATCATGCTTTCATGTTGTGACGCCAAATTCTGACCCTACCATCCGAATGTTGCAGCAGAAATCGAGACTCATCAGACCAGGCAAGTTTTTCAATCTTTACTGTCCAATCGATGAGCGTGGCACATTGTAGCCTCAGTTTCTGTTCTTAGCTGAAAGGAGTGGCACCGGTGTGGTCTTTGCTGTGCTGTAGCCCATCTGCCTCAAAGTTTGACGTATGTGCGTTCAGAGATGCTCTTCTGCCTACCTTGGTTGAATGGGTGGTGATTTGAGTCACTGTTGGCCTTCTATCAGCTCAAAGCAGTCTTGGCCCTTCTCCTGACCCTGGCCATCAACAAGGCATTTCCGCCACAGAAAACGGCCGCCACTAATGGATGTTTTTTCTTTTGGACCATTCTCTGTAAAACCCTAGACGATGGTTGTGCGTGGGAAAATCCCAGTAGATCACAGTTTGAAATACTCAGACCAGCCCTTTGGCACCCAAAACCATGCCTGTTCAAGGCACTCAAATCACCTTCTTCTCCATAAATGATGCTCGGTTTGAACTGCAGGAGATTGTCTTGACCATGTCTACATGCCTAAATGCACTGAGTTGCCGCCATGTGATTGGCTGATTAGAAATTAAGTGTTAACGAGCAGTTGGACAGGTGTACCTAATAAAGTGGCCGGTGAGTGTACAGTGTAACTATATCTAGTACTTTGCTAATCCTATTAGTTGGCTCGTTGGTTTGTTCACGGCAGAAAAAAATTTCAGCACTTCGCCAGCCTTCTGAATGAGGTCAAGCCCCCCTTTGTTGTACTAGCTGCAAACTTGATTGAAAACTGTCTGAAACTCTTAATAAATGTGGGACAATATGATTCTACCTATTTCTGTAGTATCCATCAACTGCTTGGCGAAGGGTGTGGGGTGCCGGACCCGCACGTTCACTTATTAATGACCAATTTGATGAATAGGTCAAGATAACAAATAAAAAATATAAACCCATGTAACCCAATAATTGCCCATAGTCTAAGCCTGACTGATCCAGTGGTACTGAAGGTCTCTAGTGGGTGTTTCTAGAGCGCTTAAGTGCTGTAGCTTCAAAGGATATTATAATGTGCAGAGCAGGAGGTAGACATGTTCTGCTCATTGTAACAGCCTATGACTCCTTTGCAATTTTGAAAGCTGTTTATAGAAGGAAGGAGGCCATGGATAACAAATATACTTGTATATACTTGACGATAAGCCAAGGCACAAAATTTTACCACAAAAAAAAAGGGAAAACCTATTTTTCCAGTATAAACCTAGGATGGAAAATGCATTGGTCACAGCCAGCCCCCAGTATATAGCCGGGGAGGGCTGTATGGGGTACTGCTTATAATTTAATTGGGGGCTGTATATACTATAAGTTCATTAGGGTGGTATTTTATATATTCATATATTAATAATAACTTTATTATCCCCACAGGGAACTTAAAGTGTCAATCCGCAATAGACAGACCATAAAACCAACATCAAACATGAAACATATACATAAAATAGGTCATATCCCTAGAATAAGACATACTAAAATAAAATACAAAGTACATAATCACACATTCAAGAACCTCTCAACTAATGAAGATATGATGTGTTCTGCCCTTCATGGCCACATTTGACATTTCTAGTACAGCTGGTATAAATGATTTCTTATATCTCTCCTTCCAACACCTCATAGATATAAAGCGGGAGAACTAAGGTTGCACTATTTATTAAATTATTAGCGGTCTGTATAATAAATTGTGAAGTTTGGGATTTATACTACTTAGGAGCACAGTGTTGTTATCTAGGTGACATTATACTGTAGGTGACTGTCATATTTTTAAGGGCGCAGTGTGGAGATGCTGCACAGAACTGAAGAACATCGTCTACAGAACGTCTTCAGGTATATTCAACAGTGATTCTGATGGCTGGGAGAAATCACAATTAAATGGTCTTCCTGATGGAGCAGGATCCTGTTGTAAGGTACTAGATACCATTAATGCCTGTGTCATTGACTGACTAGCGTGGGAGACAGCATCAGAATGTGCAGTGTCAGTTGTAGTGTCAGATAACCCAGTTATCTGTGGTGCTGCATAAGGATATTGTTTGTAATGAATCAGGTTTTAGATTTTTTTTAAGATAATTTTTTTTTTTGGGTGGGCGGCATTTCAGTATTTACCTCGGGCAGCAAAAAAGCTAGAATCAGCACTGCCCCCAGTATATAACCTTCCAGCCCCCTGCCCTCCATTATGTAGCCTTCCAGCCCCCTGCCCACCAGTATACAGCCTGCCAACCCCCCTGCCCCTCAGTATATAGCCTGCCAGACCCCTGTCCCCCAGTATATAGCCTGCCAGACCCCTGCTCCCAGTATATAGCCAGCCCTCTGCTCCTCAGTATATAGCCCACTAGACCCCTGCTCCCCAGTATTTAGCCTGCAGGCACCCCTGCCCCTCAGTATATAGCCTGCTAGACCCCTGTTCCCCAGTATATAGCCTGCCAGCCCCCTGCCCCCCAGATTACAGCCTGCCAGCCCCCTGCTCCCAGTATATAGCCTGCTAGACCTCTGCTCCCCAGTATATAGCCTGCAAGCCCCCTGCCCCTCAGTATATAGCCTGCCAGCCCACTGCTCACAGTATATAGCCTGCCAGCCACCGGTATGCCCAGAACATAAACATAATAAACTCAGTACTCACCTTCCCGATGCAGCCAACACGCACAGACCTGTTGCCTCACCCGGAGTAGAGCCGGGTGAGGCATTTTCAGCACAAAAATTGTGCTAAAAAACACGGCTGATGCTCGAGTATATACATTAAGTAGATTACCACAGTCGCAGTGCCTGGATCTATAAGTGCCCTTGGTTTATTCATACCTAATTTTGACGGTAGATTTTCTTTAAATATTTCATGTCTTGGGCAAGACCCAGTTCTAGATTGTGTCAAATTATAATGTTATGTGAGCTTCTTGGATTCACAGAAGAAAAAACTTTGATATTCCATTTCCTACAGAATAACTCCTTAGAAACAAAATCACCATGAGTAAAAAAAAGGTTGGCAAAACAGAGATCAAAGTTGGGAGAGGAAGTCACATGTCTATAGATCCTGATTGGATGTCTTCCTGTAACTTCCTGTCTGTCCTTAAAGGAAACCTGTCATCAGGTCTGTGTCACTAGTCCTGTCACCTCTACCTGTTGGAGCAGCTCACAAGGATCCCATCCCAGCCTTTATCTAGATATTTCATACATTAATCATTGTAAAATCATCTTTTCTTTATTATGTAAATGAGGCTGGTCACATGGTCAGAGGCAGTGATGTCACTCCTGTTACCCCTCCCCTCTCCTCCCCCTGCTCATGTCTGTGTGTAATGTATAGTAAAGCATTGCTAGTGTCTGTGCTGCATCTGCTGACATGCTGCATCCTCCTAATATACAGGTGAGAGACACAGACATCAGCTACACATGAATCTGACATGTTCTGCTGTAACATGGCTGCATGGAGCTGCTGTATCTCTCCTACATACACACACACACATGCACACACAGGCTGCAGGGGGCGTGGCCACCAGCACCAGGAAGCACATCATTATACAGCCTCACATCATTATACAGGCTGTCAGTCAAGCACTGGGGGTGTGGCTGTGCCTCCCACTCATGAATAGAGTGGACAGCTTGAATATGCTAATGCTTCATTGGACATTTCACAGGTCATTTGCATACAGCTTTAGGACCTCATTGCTTAGGTTTACAGGCATGTAGAGGGACAATGAAGGGATAGAGGCAATGTTCTCTAATGGCAGTTTATGAAAATATATTTAGTTTAGGGGGGTTATTTTGCATGACGGGTTCTCTTTAAGTGACTGGGATCTGCCAAATAATGATTATATGAGAATCACATGCAAAGTGGGCTTGTGGCCTTAGTTGCACTCTTACATGATTAGTTTAGTTAAAACGCATGAGGGTAAAGTGGGCAGTGTACTATTATCATGTGGGTGGCAGTTATGGCGGCATAGTGCCTTATGGGGATACAACCCATAGAAAATTTTCCAAATTTCTTTAAACTTTCACTCTATACATAGGATACATTAGTGCAGCCTACGTTCTAAGAGGACTTATGACTGTATGTTACATCATAAAATAAGAAAAGTGAATATGATGATAAAAATAGCTTGGATATAGCTATACTGTACATGAAAAGTAATAAGAGGTGGAATATACAAGTTCTGATTCATGGAGATGAGAGGGTAATTACATTTCCCAGGGGTAGAAGGGGCATCCATGGATAGGTGCTGAGGGCAAACTTTCATTGCCATAAACGATAAGCAAATTCAGCTGTAAAGAAATGTGCACGTTCCTCCAACATAGGTCCAGTCCGTATCCTCACATGATCCTTCTCAGAAAGTTATCATATACATTGTTTCAATTCCCAGAAATAGTCTTCCCATTTACGCGAAATGTAAAGGCAAACAATAACTCTGCGCTGTGTATGTGGCATGTGGCCATTCTTCGCTATCAGAGGGATTAGGTTCATTTGAAGAATGCCAAAAGCCATTTTAATCTCCTCCAGATGTTGTAGATTATTAGCAGAGCACATACTTTTCCTAGCCCTTTCACTCAAAATAATTGCAGACATATTTGGTAATATTTGTAACGCTGTATCAGTGAGTAGACAAGGAATCACGCAAACTAATTTAGTCCATATGGCGACCAAAGCGCACAAAAAAATTGTGACTCAAAAGTTTTCCAGTGGTCAGTGAAGTGGAGCACTACAATCCTTCTTATATGCCCTGTGATGTTGACTTCTGGCTTTACCAGTACTGTGAGCCCTTCTGGACATCCCAATGAAGTCAATGAACCCAGAACAAGTGTTCATCCTGCATTATTATTTTATGCTAATTCGCTACTCCCTGCCCCAAGTAACTTCTGCAGATCTGCCCCCTTGCAAGTGAGTATAATTGTGTCCTTGAGAGCCCACTGGCTGAAACACTGTGAAAACCAGCATTGTATCTATAGGCATCTGTGACTACATTTCAGTGCCCTAATCTCTAAGAAATAACCTTTCATTGTACATGATTCATGGTTCATGGTACCCCTGAAGAGCAAAACAATCTGAAACATATCATGTTGGAACATGTACCATAGGAAGCCCCTTGGACCGCCAATGGTACAATAGTGGCACAATAGGCCATCTTATTTATAGGGCGGTCACTCCAAGATTAGGATTACAGGGGTTGATAGCCATTTAAATACAGGGTGTAATAGGGATAGATGGTGGTCGTATTGTAGCTACTAGACATTAACATGCAAACTGCACCACAACAGCACACCGCAACAACACACTGTAACAGCCCTGCAATTGGGTCTTGACCAAACCACAAATATCCATTTGGATCAAACTTACAATTGTTCTACATATCAAAAAATTGAATGTAAAATCACATTATTATATTGTTATATATATTAACATTGGGACATCACCATAGACCGCATTAGATTAGTGGTATAAAATCTTACTTTATGTTTGTATAGTTTTGGGGTCAAATGGCACCTTGATAAAGTGCCTGGTTTCTACCTACACCGTTACTCGTGCTATATATCACAGCGTGTAAACACTAGATAGCGCAGTAAATAAACGGTTGGTGTCGCGTAAAACCAAATGGATAAAACTGTGCATGCGCAAAAATCCAAAAACGAAAAAATAGTCACTGAATAACATGAAGCCAGACCAGGATATGGGACATGTTAATATAGCACATCCAATCGTTGGTAAACAATATATTTGCTGTCTCCGATCATTTCACACAGCTTAGCGTTTGTCTCTTAGATGACTTGTAGTTATTTCAGTTGGGTACTATCCTTATAGGTGATGTATTACCTGTATCGGTTCTTCACTGCCTCAATGCCTTCACTGTGCTGCGGCACCACTGCGGACCCGGGGTGCTATGCACTTGTGCTCTCGTTGCAATTCCCGTGTCATGATGAACTGCGCGCGTGTACTCCTCTTTTGCAATAGTTGTAACTCATTTGGTTTACTTCATCCACTGGTACTCAGAGATGGAACAACAACAGGTAAGATGTGACTGTATTAGTTGCTAGACGTGTTTCGGGTTATCTAACCCCTTTTTCAATAGCTGTTGAAAAAGGATTTATTCATTGATCATCTATTTTTAGAATAGGTATTCAATAACAGATTATCAGGGGGTCTAACGCCCAATATCCCCGCCAAGCTCTGTAGACCCTTATTTGTCTTCCAGTCACAGCACCATAAACAGAAGAGTGGCTGTACTTGATATTGCAAGTCTGCTCAGGCCGTTTCTCGTTTTTTGCGGTTTCATTTTTCACTTCCCACTTTCACAAATCTATAACTTTTTTTAATTTTTCTATGTAAAAAAATGTAAAGAACTGCACGAGGGCTTGTTTTCTGAGTAACAAATTTCACATCTAAGTATTTAATTTTCCATGTCGTGTACTGGGAAGCAGGAAGAAAATTCCAAATGCAGTGAAATTAATGAAAAAATGCATTTGCCCCATTTTCTTGTGGGCTTGGATTTTACAGCTTTCACTGTGCGCCCTGAATGACCTGTCTACTTTCTTCTTTGGGTCTGTGTGATCACGGGGATAACAAATCTGTATACGTATTATAATGTTTTCATACATTTACAAAAATTAAAACCTCCTGTACAAATAAATTCTTCATTTTGCCATGTTCATTCTTCATTTTGCCGCTAATAACTTTTTCATACTTTGGTGTACAGAGCTGTGTGTGGTGTAATTTTTGTGACTTTTGATGGCGTTTTAAATGCTACCATTTTGAAGACTGTACGGTCCTTTGATCACTTTTTATAGAATTTTTAATTTATTGCAAAATGGCAAAAAAGTGCCATTTTCCACTGTAAGCGCTATTTTACAGGTTTTAATGTCTGAAATAAATGCTATTATATTTTGATAGATTAGACATTTTGGAACGTGGGGATACATAAGATGTTTATGATTTTTATTGTTTATTTATATTTATATCAGTTCTAGGGAAATGGGGAGGTGATTTGAATTTTTATGGGTTTTTTTACTTTTTTTTTACTGTTTACTGTACTGTTTTTGTACTTTAACCCTAGGTTGTCTGATCCTACCATATACTGCCATACTACAGTATGGCAGTATATGGGGATCTTCCACATCATCTATTACAATGTGCAAATTGTACATTATAATAGATGGGTTAAAACGAGACAGCCTCGGGTCTTTGTGGGACCCGAGGCTGTCATGGCAACAGGTCGTTGCTCCCCAAAGACATCACGGGGAGCAACGATCTTAGCCAACATGGCCCACGTGTCACCGGCTTATTATTGCAGCTGGCAGCTTTGCTAGGTTTTTCATACTTCAGTGTACGGAGCTGAGTGACATGTGATTTTTCGCGAGATAAGATGATGTTTTCATTGCTATCATCTTGAGGACTTTTGACCACTTTTAATTTCATTTTTATATGTTGCAAAATGGCAAAAAAGTGGCGTTTCGGACGCTATTTTCCATTATGGGGTAAAATGTTAACTATTATTATATTTTGATAGATTTGCCATATTTAGGGTTATTTTAATTTATTTTTTCCCTTTTTTTTTTATTTTTTACTATTTTTCAGGGTACTTTAACCCTAGGTTATCTAATTGATGATACAATATACTGCCATACTACAGTATGGCAATACATGGGAATTATTACTGATCATTTATTATTGTAACAAATAACCAGAAAACTTAAACCTGAGTCTATCATGGAGACAGATTGTCGCTCCTCGATGATGTCATGGGTAGCGACAATCTAAGCCAATATTACGATGCCCGCAATGGGTGTTACTGATAGGTGTTTGCTTGTATGGAGAGTGCTCAGCCCGTGAGCTCTCTCCATACACCTGATGTACTAATACGTCACATGTTGGTAAGGGGTTAAGTAATAAAAAAAAAATTGTAAAAAACATTATTCAGCATTTTTAAGAATTGAGGACACAATAGATAACATATAATTACACTTTAGGCGAGCATCAAATATACAGAAAATTTCCTAGTCAACAGTCCTAAAATTAGGAGGTTATTAACTAATTATTGAGGTTATCAATATGCAACTTAGTATCATAGGGGGTCAATTATTATATTTGTCACATTTTTTTTTGGGTGTATGACCTGTGTGGTTTATTAGACTGAGATTTTAGATTGTGTCACAAGGGATTAATAAATTGGCGCACGATCGGAAAGTTTCTAGAATGACTCCACATTCATGAAGGTGAAATAGAACTTAGTAGTTTTGCTTTTGGTTAGTTTAATTATGCACTAAAATAGCATAAAAAAGTGAAACTAGAAGTGCAGGAAGAATGTCGGATTCAAACGCAGCGCTCAAATAGAGCAACAAAAAAAAAGTGTGAGTGTGAAAAAAAGATAAATTGTGGCACCAACACGTCATAAATATGGTGCACACAGTATAGCAGCAACAAAATAGAAAACACTGGAGGAATGTGAATAGTAAATGCCCCTGATGGTGTTTTTTTTTTTAAAGCAATAGGTTTCATTTTCTTGTAAATCACAAAGTAACTTTCAGTTTCACTCTTTCCAGGAATAGGGAAGCAGCCGCAGCCGTATAGTAACTTTCTCAGACAGGGCTTTAGTTCACTGCCTCCTCTGTAATCCATTTAATATGCAGCACAGAGTGTGCCACAAATAAGCTGAGACAGCACAGAAAGGAGGTCCAGGGCTGGATGTCAGCCACAGAGAGGTCTAAACTAGTTTCATGTTACTCATACACATTTCAATTTCTCCTGTCCACCTACCTGAACTATGCAAACAGAGACATATGCAGACTTTTGACACTTTGATATTCTCCCCTAGGACCATTGTTGCAAGGATAAAATTGATGTGTATTTATTTGTAACTTACTCTAAATTTTAAAGTCTGCATTGCAATTTAATCTAATTAGCTAGTATTATATCATTGTCATGGTAGAGAAGGGGTGCGAGCCCTAACTCACCTGCAATCCCTGTCACCTACCTATCAAGCCTCGCCAACCCTAGGTCGTTGATCCATGCACTATCTTGGTGCACAGAAAAAATTACAATTACAGAGAGACAAAACAACATAGAAGATGTATAACCGGGTCAAAACCAAGATGGAGCAGCATGAATAAGTATCGGAGTGGTCAAGTGGTTAAGTAGAGGTCAGAGGACAGAAAAGCAAATTCAGTAGCAGCAGCAATAACAAGGACACACGTTAAGAATTAACCAGCATCCTCTGATAGAACGGGGGAGAATATCAAAGAAGTAATGGATGACGCCCCCAGCTGCTGACTGGTTCAGCTATCCATCACTCAAGCCACAGCTGCACACAAAACTAACTCAAACCCAGCTTTTCCCAAGGAAAAGGACCTGAAAGGCAGCTGTCAATTAAAGGCAGCCATGGGTGTGGTATTCAAGCACAGAACCTGAAACCTGATTGCATTCAGAATACTGCAGAGCAATTGAGTGAGTTCTGACAATCATGCTGTGAATTTTCCTGTATGCAAACCCAGCTAATATATAACATGCACATTGTCCCTAAAGAGCCCTAAATAATGTAGTGTCATGGGGACGCATATATAATGTATATATATGAGGCTGAAAAATAATGCAAAATAATGGTGATAGTGGATCTGTTGTACTTACTACACTGTACAATGTAACTCAATCTGCTGCAAGGTGGAAACTCTTTTATGTTGAAAACTAAAAGAGAAGTTACCAGGAGAAGTAGTGGCTGACATAAATTAATGTAGTATTACATATATCTGCAGTATTCTGCAGATATTTTGGGGTGCTGTTTATTGACTCCTCCTTATAATATCATAAGAACTAATAGAATATATTAAGAGGATACATAACTACTGTATTCATCATCATGTAACTGTTATAGTCAATTCCTCTCCGATTCTAAGCACCCCGTAGTTTCGCTTCTGTCTTCTAGATAAAAGAAACACCTCAGTTGTTTCTTTTCCTTGATGTACAAGTTGGAGGATTCGGTACTGGGATTCTGCAAGTATTTGTTTTACTCACGCAACAATTATTTACTTAAATAACCTATGAAAGTATAAATCTTTTGTCTGGTAATAAAACGTGCAAAGTCCTTCATAAGAAGAAGCTGATTTCCAAGAAAAAGCATTGTTTGCAGTAAAGGGAGGGAATGAAGTGGCGTTATTTGCACAGCGGCAGATTTTTGATACATTTGCCAAAGGAAAGTTTATTAATTTCCGGCTGTACATGTACTTCCAACATAATCTGTAACACTGTATAGAGGTTAGCATCATTCACACTTGTTCCAGTTTCAAAAAGAGTTAGTTATCCAGCTGGTATGTGTTTGTAGTAGGCGAAAACTGAAACATGGCGACAACATACAAACCTGTAGATAATACTCACTACCAGATGGTACAGTCGCAACCTTACCCAAGAGGTTTAGGGGATCTTAAGGTGTCACTTTCCCATATGAGAAGAGGGCATGGCCCAGACTTTGCACTGGGGCCCATCAGCTTCAACTTCCGTCACTGCCCATAGTTACTTGCACCCTCACAGAATCCTCTGTGTAGTCTCAGGGGTTGGGCTTTGTTTTGGATGCATTTCCTTTCAAAAAGTTTTATTGCAAGTCTTAACAGTACAAATAGGTTACACATCATTATTATGATACATAACAAATATTCCAGAAATGACAAATCCCAAGCATGTAACAAAATTACATGTATAGTTATATGGAAACATATGCAATACATATAACAAAAAAAGGCACTCTAAAGAGACTAACATTCTATCCCTGACCCAAAATCCCTACCCTAGAGTCGGCCTATCATAGCTTCCCCGCTGCTATATAACCGGATTAGGTTATAAAAAACTTAAAATCTAGTGATGCTCACTAGGTCCCCAACAAAGCCCTAAAATGAAAGAAAAAGAAAGAGGGTCTGGCAAATATTCCAAATTAGAGCAAAAGTCACATACACCATAAACAAACCAATAACATCAGTAGTACCCCATGCCAAGACTAAGTCCTGGTTTTCCGATTGATGGGGCCCCCCAACTGCTGGGTAGAACTGTTGGAGAGGGCATAGTTCCCCAGGAGCGACCTTAATCAGGGCCACCATTACCCCTAACAGAGAATGTGCAAAAGAAATCACTTCTTTACTGGTCCTGACTTGATAATATTGACTTTAAGCTAATCTCCATCTCTGCAATCCTATTTAGTAGGGTTCAAAGCGGTAGAGCTTAGCGTTTTCTGAGAGTTCCCTTGCTGTTTTTTCCGTAAAAGCGACACTGGGGGATTTAACAATTGTGAAACTTACAGAGAAGAAGAAGATTCTTCTGCCAGTAGACTTAGTTGTTCTAAGAGGGCTTCTCCCTCCTCCAATTTAGTGAATGAATACGACCGGTTATTGAAGCTGAAGACCAGGCAAAATGGGAAGGTCCATCTACACTCACCGGCCACTTTATTAGGTACACCATGCTAGTAACGGGTTACCAGTCTGAGATGATTCCAGCTTTATGACATGGCGCATTATCCTGCTGAAAGTAGCCATCAGATGTTGGGTACATTGTGGTCATAAAGGGATGGACATGGTCAGCAAAAATACTCAGGTAGGCTGTGGCGTTGCAACGATGCTCAATTGGTACCAAGGGGCCCAAAGAGTGCCAAGAAAATATTCCCCACACCACGACACCACCACCACCAGCCTGAACCGTTGATACAAGGCAGGATGGATCCATGCTTTCATGTTGTTGACGCCAAATTCTGACCCTACCATCCGAATGTCGCAGAGAAATCGAGATCAGACATCAGAAGCAACGTTTTTCCAATCTTCTACTGTCCAATTTCGATGAGTGTGCAAATTGTAGCCTCAGTTCCTGTTCTTAGCTGAAAGGAGTGGCACCCGGTGTGGTCTTCTGCTGCTGTAGCCCATCTGCCTCAAAGTTCGACGTACTGTGCATTCAGAGATACTCTTCTGCCTACCTTGGTTGTAATGGGTGGCGATTTGAGTCACTGTTGCCTTTCTATCAGCTCGAACCAGTCTGCCCATTCTCCTCTGTTCTCTGGCATCAACAAGGCATTTCCGCCCACAGAACTGCCGCTCACTGGATGTTTTTTCTTTTTCGGACCATTCTCTGTAAAGCCTAGAGATGGTTGTGCGTGAAAATCCCAGTAGATCAGCAGTTTCTGAAATACTTAGACCAGCCCTTCTGGCACCAACAACCATGCCACGTTCAAAGGCACTCAAATCACCTTTCTTCCCCATACTGATGCTCGGTTTGAACTGCAGGAGATTGTCTTGACCATGTCTACATGCCTAAATGCACTGAGTTGCCGCCATGTGATTGGCTGATTAGAAATTAAGTGTTAACGAGAAGTTGGACAGGTGTACCTAATAAAGTGGCCGGTGAGTGTATATCTTATCTTGCGGTTTTGCAGTGATTGTAAAAGAGTCGTAAAGGTTCTTCTCTTCTGGATTGTAGTGGGCGAGAGAGGTGTAAATTTGGATAGGGTTTAAATCCGGAATGTCCCTTGCTGCTTGGACCACTTTTTATTTTGTGGAAAAATAATGCAGACTATTATGTCCGTGGCATGTCATCTGGCCTAAGAGCTGTCAATGCTCGATGGATTCTATCAATTTCCAAAAAATGATCTGGAGTACCAGGTAGAAATTGTTTGAATAAGTCCAGGGCCACTTTGTGCAATTCAGATTCCGTTTCAGGTAACTCCCAAATCCGAAAATTCTCCCTATGGGAGAGGTTCTCCATGTCTTGTAACTTAACTTGTACTAAGTCAAGTTGCATAGAAATATCTTTAAATTTGGCCTGATACTGATTCACTTCAGTGCATGTTTGATTTAATTTATTTTCTATAGCTTCGATCCTATGACCCAGGTTAGAAAAGTCATTTTTAAGCTCATTTGTTATGCGCGCTGTTACCTTTTCTAGTTCTTGCTGTAGCAGATGTGAAAATTGTTCCAGCAAAACCATATCTGGCGGATAATGTGGTATGGAAGGACAAACGTCCTTACCGGGTACTAGGCCCGATAATGTGGAGGCCTGGCTGACCGGCATGTCCACCATCATATCATCCAGCTGTGAATCTGGCTGGCTTCCTTCCTAAACAAACCTGCCTCGGGGCTTTGTTGGCAAAGGGGCTGGAAGGAGTCTGATTCCCTCTCTGAACCCCTGGACCCTTCAGACTGTGAGGAGATTGCACCTGCCTGAGTGTTGCCAAGCGTGTGGTGTTGCCATCTTAGGAGCGGCATTGCTGCGTCACTCTCCGAGTAGAGGAACGGCATCTTGTAGTCACCTCCCATCCACCTCAGCGACCCCGTATATTTGCGGGGGCTCGACCAAGCTTGTACCCTAATTCTCTGTCGTGGGTTTGTTTATTGTAGCAGTGAGGTCGCACGCTGGGTGCGGAGCTCCGTCTTACACGTCCGCCATGAAGCTCACGTGCATGCACTCTCGGTTTGGATGCATTTCAAAAAATAACCTGTGACTTGTCTGTGCTGCAGGCTGCTCAGCTCTTGGCCCCCACCTTTGCGCTCCTGTACAATTCCTCCCTCTTTCACTAATGTCATCTCAACAGGTTGTGAGCTCTGTGAAGGAGCAGTATGGAGGATCTGTACAGGAGCACAAAGGTGGGAGCCAAGAGCTGTGGAGTGAGTAGCACAACCAAGTCACATGTTGCTTTTTGAAATGCATCCAAATGAAAGCCCAACCCCTGGGGATACACAGAGGATTCTGTGAGGGTGCAAAGTAAGTTATAACTCACATGTATATTGTAATGCAAATGCTTAGAGAAAGCAGAAAGGTATGTTTGCACTGCAGATGTTATGAGCTTCTGCAACCTGTCTTTATTGAAAATGAGGTCCCTGATGACGGGTTCCCGTTAGGAAGTATTTGCACCACTATTGCGTCGCACACAACCCTTTTGTGGCGCAGCTGCACTGGCCTCCGTGCGACACAAATTAGGGGGGTGAGGTATTTAACATGCAAATTGTGTCCACGCACTATGTTAAAGGTGCACCACAAAAAAGTTGGTGAACTCTGTCGGACCATCGTGGGGATGCGACAGATTCATAATTTCAAGCGAACGTTCTTAATCAATCTGTCGCACCCAGCATTATATATGGGCAGAGCGATTTTAGCGAAATCTGTCTTTCTTAGTAAATGAGCCCCATAATTCATTCTAACATTTACAAAAACACAAGACAAAATGATCTCAAAACCAAATATGCCACTTAGAATTATTGTAATAAAGAAGCATCAAGATATGTATTTTCCTCATGGAGGTAAGTTATGGGCATATATGTTTTTATAAACTACAGTGGTATAAAATAGAAAATCTCTCTTACAATCAAACTAACCTAATAAAGACACACACCGTAATACACTGGGATGGAAAGTAAAGGAAATTAGATTTAGCCCCTATATTAACAATTAAAAGGAACCTGTTGAATGTGAATGTTGTGAAGCAGATTAATTGGTTGTATATAGTCAAGGAGGCGGATAGTTTAGTACTAAAGTCAAGCTCCCCCTGCCTCAGAGCACCCCTTCTGCTGTTATCGACATCATTTACTCAGGTTATCATGATGTCCCAGGACACAGCCAAGGGGGCGTTCTTGCCTTCAGCACTAAGTTCTCTGCCTCCATGACTTTACAGAACCGGTTTACATCTTTTCAAAGCTGATTTTCTGGATGATGCCCCCACCCGGGGTGATGAATAAAACATGATCTGGAATTATAGAGTGAAGAAAGCAAGTAGCCTGCAGTAGTATGCCAAACATGCATTCAGACAAAATTATTTATCCCAAGTCCACCAACAGATACATATGTGGCTCTGTGGGCAAAAGGGAAATACCATTCCCAATCACCTCTGTGGATCATTGGACAAAAAATGTGGCAAATGGAAAGACAACATGAATGATACTTCTTGCCCCTTTGAATTGCAAAGAGAGAGTCTAGGACCCCCACAGTCATTAGACAGTTGTTCAACATTTACCAAAAAGGTTGTATGTACATGACATTAGGATGGGGAAAGGGGGCATCTTCCAAAGGTCTGTTCAAACCACATGTATACAGTAGGTCCTGCAATTCCAGTCGGGTCTGACTTGAAATACAAACCGACTGAACCCATGCTTTTGATATAGTGATCTGTGTATTCCAGAACTAAGGATCCAATATTATATCTACAACTTTCACAACTTTAACTCAGCAAAACTGGATGGCAGCTTTACCCTGGATTACATTGAGCACATACTTACTGGAACCCACTTTCACACCTCCACAAACCCTAACCCCGAACGACCTGGCCCTTTTTTTTTTGTTTTTATTTGTTAACTTTTTTTTACTTTCCAGTTTACAAAGTTTGTTATCTTTTTGAGGGCTTGTTATCTATGTGACACATTGTACTTCCTAGTGTCAGTATTTAACATGCTATGCAATGTACTATAATGCTGTGAAAAAAATCCAAATGCAGCACAATTGAAAAAAAAGCAGTTGCACCATTTCCTTATTGGCTCCGTATTGGTGGCTTTTGCTGTGCAGTACAAAAAACGCCTCTCCTTTATTTTTTGTATTTTATGTTTTGGTTCAATACATTAAAAAAATATCAAAAGATTTAGCTGTATCGCATCATTCTGAGACCAACAACTTTTTCAAATATGAACAGGTGAAACTCTTGGTTGGGCGAGGTTTTTGGCATTTTTTTTAGGACTTGTAATATTTTATTGATGTGCACTTTTATATCTCTTTTGTACATATAATAAATTCTACTTTTATTCATTTATCATTGTGATCTCCACCTTGTGTCCACACATTTCTTATTAGGAAGGTAGAACTTGAACATGAAGGTGGTACGGCATCTGCCTTGGGGTTAGAATTTGGACATCATACACTGAAATGATTGCCTTCTGATGGTCACACTAAACAAAACTTGATGGTCACAATTTGATGTGCAGAAGCCCCTTCATGGGTGAACCTAACCTCTTTGCTGCCTGAGACAAACCATAGAAAGACGCCCCCATTACTTCACCTGTTAAATAGCTATATACTATGCTTACTGCAAATAATCAATTGAGGTACCCACAGATTACAAAAAGGAGTACAAAATGCTCCTTGCCTTTTTATCCATCTCTATGGTGTTGAGTGAAATAGTTCTGCGCCGTACTCTGATATCTCCATTGATTGGAGGGGAAACCCTTATGTCCATCCTGCCACTCCAGTCATTTGGGATACAACATACCCCAGTTCTTGTGCACCTTTAATACCACAGCCCTTTTCTGTTTTTGACTCCTCATCTTCCAACTTTATAACTTTTTTATTTCTCCATTTCCAGAGCTATATGAGGCTTGTTATCTGCAGGGCAGGTTGTGCTCTCTGGTGGCAGTATGTAATATTCAATGCCCTGTACTGGGAAGGGGAAAAAATTCTGAATTCATTAGAATTCCTATGGGATAATTATTGAAATATTTTAATAAATCGGGCATTGGCACATGTTTATGATTTCAGGGGCCGCTCCTCTGCTTCTGTCATGTGATGTTACATCATTAGTACAAAGTAAAAAAGGAAATATATTTATGTGTAACCTCCTCTCTGTTACTTCTGCCCTCCATGTCCACCTCCCTCATCCAGCCCCCCCCCCTTGTCCGCTCTCTCCTCACACAGCCCCCACCCTTGACTCCTCCTCACACAGTCCCCCCATGTTCTCAAAATGCCTCATGGGAGCTGCAAACCTGGCCATAAGTAACTATCGGTATGTCTGCAGACTGTCCTTTGTAATAGTTATGTTAAAAGACAGGATACTAGACATGGTCTAGTAACTTTTTTTAAGAAAAAAAGATTGTATCCAAATTTACAGGACTACTAAATAACCTACGACTGGCAAGAACCAAAGACCAAGACCTCTACATAACACACTGGGGCAGATTTACTTACCCGGTCCATTCGCGATCCAGCGGCGCGTTCTCTGCGGTGGATTCGGGTCCGGCCGGGATTCACTAAGGTAGTTCCTCCGACGTCCACCAGGTGGCGCTGCTGCGCTGAAGTTCCCTGAGGGCCGCCGGAATGCACTGAACTTCACCGGCCTATTCCTAGTGAAGGTAAGTGCAAGTTCTGCAACACTTTTTTGCAGCGGTTTTTCCGAATCTGTCGGGTTTTCGTTTGGCCACGCCCCCGATTTCCGTCGCGTGCATGCCAGCGCCAATTCGCCACAATCCGATTCATGGAAAATCGGCGCAAATCGGAAATATTCGGGTAACACGTCGGGAAAACGCGAATCGGGCCCTTAGTAAATGATCCCCTATGACTTGTGTTGTCATTGTGTCATTTGTAGATGACATTTCAATAAATAGATTGTAGTGGCCTAATTTATTATGCCTTGCAGATTAGTATTTTTGAATGATCCACTTCATACACATGGAGTAATAGTACATCATGAAGTTCTAAAAAAAAATATGAAGAGGACATGGGGTTTACTGCATATTGCAGCAAACACCCACCGCTATTACTGCTATTACTGCTATTACTGATCGCGGGTTGCTGCCGGCGACATTTAAAAGACAGCAGTGCGTGGCTGCCGTTATCTTTTCTTTTTATCGTCGCTCCTTTGGGAAAGGGAAAGCCTTGGGTCATACAAAGACTGAGGCTGTCTAGTTTTAGCTTATCTATTACAATGTGAGATTTGCTAAACTGTAAGGCCCGTTCCACACTTGCAAGTGTAATGCGATGAACTCGCATCACACTCGCAGCGCAAGCTGCCGGGAACGCACGGCCCGAACACTGCACCGCAGGAGTGAACTCAGCATGTCAGTTCACACACCGCGTTACGCGTTCGGGCCGTGCGTTCCGCGCCTTGCGCTGCGAGTGTGATGCGAGTTCATCGCATCACACTCGCAAGTGTGGAACGGGCCCTATAGATGAGATGTGGAAATCCACATCTATTGCAATACTGTACTATGGTAGTATATGGTAGAATCAATCAGACAACCTAGGATTAAAGTACTCTAGGGGGGTCTGAAAAATAGTAAAAAAAAAATAGTAAAAAAAATAAATTAATAAAACCTTATATAAAAATAAACAGGTTAATCATAAACATGTGAGGTTTCACCGCGTCCTAATATGCCTGATCTATCAAAACATGATAACGGTTATTCCCAGCATTTAACCCAGTAACAGAAAATAGCACCCAACGTCTAAAACTCCACTTTTCCACCATTTTGCAACATATAAAAAAAATTACAAAAAGTGATTCAAAGGTCGTATTGTCCTCAAAATTGTAGCAATGAAAACGTCAGCTCATCCTGAAAATATTGGCACCTGAAAAAGTTATTAGAATCAGAAGATTCAAAACAAAACAAAAATGTTTTTCGTATAAAAGGTTTTAATCATTTAAATGTATTAAAACACAATAACAAATGGATACATTTAGTATCCCTGTGATCGTACTGAACCACAGAATAAAATAGTGGTATTATTTGGAGCGCACTGTAAAAGTCGTAAAAACTGAGGACACAAGAAAATGGTGCAAATGTGTTTTTTCACAGATTACACCACATTTGGAATTTTTTTTCCTGCTTTCCAGGACAAGGCATGGCATAATAAATACCATCACTACGAAGTTTGTTACTCAGAAATAAGCTCTCAGACAGCTCTGTACATGGAATAATTATAAAGTTATAGATCTTTGAATGTGGGGAGCAAAAAATGAACGAAAAAAAGCTGCTTCATGAAGAGGTTAAAGGCATGCGTTTTGGCATTTTGAACCCACTGACCACTTTTGGCTAAAGTAGATGGAGTGGTTTGGGGGTGGATGTGGCAAAACCAAAGTTCTCTTACTTAACATTTAACAACAAAATGGCAACTCCAACACTTGTATTGCTGGGACACACAAACCTCCAAAACTATGAGTACACATGGGTGTAGTTATAAATTGGGAATTTTCTTTATAATCTTTATCATTATTGACTCTTCATTGATAAGGAACATTGACCTAATTAAACACCTGAATTCGCTAGAATCTATTCACACTGGTCCACACCTTGATAACCTCTTAGCAGGAATAGGTACCTCACTGTAAGTCCAAAATGTGGTAACTAAATTAATAACCAAACATTTGAAACAAGATCCCATAACACTCCAATTTAAAAGGTTACACCAGTAAAGTAATTTACGACCTATCCTAAAAGTAGGAGGTAAGTTACAGATCAATAGAGGTCAGATTGCTGGGATCTCAAGCGCACATATACATACCTGATTGGTGTTCAATTCAGTTCTTTGTTGCTGCACAAGATCTCCTTAGGGTGAGGTCACCCTAATCCATTTTTAAGCATGTGTTTTTAAAACGCATCAGTATTTGATGTTTTTTCCGAATTATCTTAATTAAGATAACGGTCAAAAACGGATGCATTTTCAAATCGCATGCGTTTTTTAACGGGCTGAAAACGCATGCTTAAAAACGGACTAAAAAGCCATTTGTGGACAATTGCAATTCTGCAGAGCTCTAAGGTTCCAGAGGTAGGGGCAACTGTTTTAAGATATTTACTGAAGCCCTACACCTCTTACTACCCTCTTCAGCAGACACAATCTTTATTCTCAGGATCCAGTATGAAACCTTTGCCGCAGGAGTCTTTTGTAATGCAGCTTCCAATCTTTGGAACTCATCACTCAAAAAATACAGTTTGCCATTTGGGGGCACATGGCATCTCATGTTCTAACCAGGATACTATAAGGAATCAACCATTTACTCCTGGACTTTACTTAGTCTATTTAGGGTTAGGCACATTATGCTTGCCATAAAAAAGTATAGACAAAATATTTTCATTGCATTGAATTCAATAGATGGGATCTGGTTGCTGTTCACTAGTCGCTGTATATAAACCTGCAGCTTTTCTCATGTCTAGCTCAGAAGCAAGCAAGCATTCAGATAATCTATTGTCATTCAGATGGGTTGGCTAGCTGTCTGTGATATGGTTATTTCAAGGGACTGTCTGTAGACAATGCCTGGGTTCTCCTCCGCACGTCTTAACTTGTGAAAAGGCAGAAACATTGGGGCACATTTACTTACCCGTCCCGTCGCGATCCCCGAGGTGCATTGTACGTCGAGGATTCGGAGCTGCCTCGATTCACTAAGATTGTGTGTCCAATTTATTGCCTGTATCCCTTCACCACTGAGGTCTGCCGGAGTCCCCCTTCTTCTTCCCAGTGTATGCGAATGCTGATCTTGCAACAAAATTTGAATTTTAAATTCCGCGGTTTGTCCGAATCAGTCTGGTTGTCTGACGGCCATGCCCCCCGATTTGTGCCGCATGAAAGCCGGTGTCGATGCGCCAAATCCGATCGCATGTGTGAAAAACCCCTTTGCAATTCGACGCAAATCTGAAAAATTCGGGAAACCCGACGGAAACGCATTCAGCGGACCCTGAGTAAATGTGCCCCATTGTCTATGTATTGTCCTTTAAGATAAGTTATATATTACTGTATTTATTATGAAAAACAACTTACTTAATCATATATGAACCATAACTTCTGTCCAAAGTTCACAAACTAAACCTTAGGTGTCAACCTTAGGTGACCACACCAACTCCAACGTGGCCGATCTTGGATGTGTGTTATGTGTATTAACAACTCCGCCCATATTGTGTTTTTTTGTTTGTTTGTCTTGTTCTCTTGTTTGCATAGTGACCTAAATAGAGATTGGGGCAGATTTATCAAGCAGTCTGAAAGTCAGAATATTTCCAATTGCCCATGGCAACCAATCACAGCTCCCCTTTAAAATATTCATGAGCACTGGTGAAATGAAAGCTGAGCTGTGATTGGTTGCCATGGGCAACTGGAAACATTCTGACTTTCAGACTGCTTGATAAATCTGCCCCATTGTCTTCTAGTTGTCCTAGGTTATTACCAGGGCGGCCATCAGGGGGGTTTAGTGTGACAGTGTTCAGGGGCCCTGAGGAGGAGAAGGGAGAGAAAACCCTCCTCCCTTCCCAGGTGCAGGGATCTCACTGTGCACACAGAACCGGATTATCATTCTGTTTTTTTCCAGTTGCGAGGCTCCAATCTTTGTAGGGGCGGCACTGGTCATTATGACTCGCTAAGACAGTAGGCAGGTGTCAGCTTTGGGAGCATAGCTTAGGGCTCACTATCCTGTTTTTCTTCCTGGGTCCCAGTTTACTTTACACATGGACACATAAAAAAACAGCCTTCCACTACTTTTTGCCGAGTGCTGCTCGTCGCCAGCCACGTATACCCCCAGCACTGTGGGCAGATCAACAGGGACATGTTCCGATGTCCTTACCACGCCGTTTCCTGACTAGGTGCCACCTGACCCATCCAGACACGTGGACGAGTTTGCTGGCACAGTGGGCTCATCGGCCACCTATACTATTCGTTGACAGGCACAAGTGTGGGTTGAGAAGCGTTATGTGTACAGAGCTGTGGACCTGAGTTCTGAAGCGCCCTGGGGCTGCTCATGTCTTACACCGCCGACATGCCGGGAGTGCGGGGCCTACCCGGTCCAGGTTGTTTTCAGGTGCCTACTCTGGCCTCAATTCCTGCCTCCCCCTGTCCCCACCCCTTGCCCTCCTCCACCTCCCCTCCGAACTACCAATCCGTGGGCTCGGACGCCGATCGGACTGCTGGCGGCTAGCTCATAGCACAGCGCAGTGCGAACAGTCAGGCCGGTGCTCAAACTGCATAGCCTATCGACAAAGGCACACCGCCCAAGGCTATTCCAGGGCATCACGGCGGACTGATCTGTGGCGGGCACCAAAGCTGACCTCAAGCCGGGAATGGTTGTGTGTGAACAACGGCGTAACCTGGTGGCGCTCTGCAACCTCGGCAGACGACACATGTGCCATCGTGGCCCAATGTGTAAATCTGATAGTTCATCGTTTCCTCCTCAAGACAATACCCCGCCAATTCTGTCCTAGATTTGCTCCACGAAGGTTGCGCACGCATCTTGTCTCGGCTATTTCAGGAAGTCCAGCCAGATGCTGCCACTCTCACGGCAGCGCCATGGCGACCGCTCCAACTCTCCCCGCCGGGGTGCTATTTGTCACGTTCACTCGACGTGGTTTGTTCGACGTGCCCTGCTGAGGTGGATCTCAACCCTGACCATTTTATCCAGATTTACCAGCACCGAGCGATTGTAAGACCTGTCCAGATGTCTTCATCTTTCCGTCGCAACCAGAATACTGGTATGCAGGTCATCCACTTTCCTTCCCTCGAAGTCCCTACACAATGAGGATTGGACGTGGATGTCTGATACTTTCAGGGGGTGCTGAGTAACTTGAGGATCAACACAGTATGTCCGTGTGGGCGCATGCACAGCCATTCAGTCAACCTCACCATCCACGCTGCTTGCTTGGGCTGTTTAACAACTCTCGTGTCAGCATGAAGTCGGCCGAAGCTTTGCGTCTCGCACCAGAGAACAACAGGGGAAGAATATTCCCTTGTTAGACCAAAAGCACCCTCAGGTCTGTTTCTCTCAGCGCATATCGAGGAGGTTGAGGTGTAGGAGGATGAGGAGGAATTGAGAGGAGAATGTTGGCCGAGACCAAGGGGGACCATTGTTGAGTCCCTTCACTGTTCAGCGTGTTGGGCATAAGAAGAGGAGTGTGCGAGAGTTTGAGGAGAGGAAATGGACATCATGCCATGAGGGGAGTGAATTCTTTACCGTTGGTACTCTGCGCATATGGCAGATTTCATGCTAGGCTGCCTATCCCGTGACCCTCGCGTTCAAAGAATTTAAATTCGCAGCACCGATTTATGGGGTGTTCACTCTCCTGACCGCTCGGACAACAAGCAAAATCTTCCCACCTTCATCCTGCAGCAGAAAGGAGTGTGGAATGCATGATACCAGTGCAGGCCCCTGGTGCACAAGCTGAAACAGTATTTCCCTTTCTGACAGCGCTAGCGGCAGAGTCGTAGTTCTGCGGGACAAGTAGCGAGGGAGAGTAGCGAGCAGCAGCTTGTCCACACTGGCACGGGTACGCTTTAACAAGGCTTTTGCCAGCTTGAAATGTCAAATCCCCCAGCAAGACACTGTCACCTGTCCCCAGTTCTCGGCAGAGTCGGGCTGATCTTTAGCAGAAATATGGTGAGGATTACGGTAGCTGACCACTAATAACATCGTCCTAAATATCACCAGCTCCGCTACATTCTACTGGGGTTTCAAACACTGGACAGTGGCAAAACGAACTGGCGCTGTACGCCTTGGAGGTTCTACTGCCTGCACCCTTCCGCTAGCGTCCTCGATCCGATGCGGGTTTTCATGCAGCTGGTTGGCGGATCCCCTCACCGAGTACTGCACGACAACCTCCTGTCGCTGACAGCGCGGACAGGCTGACGCTTATTAATAATGAAATAAAGGTGGATTTCGCAGAATTTCCAATCTCCACCAGGTGACGGAAGCTCACCCTGAATAATTGCCCACTTATCCTCCTCCTTCCTCCTTTTCCTCCTTCTCTCTCTCCTCTTTGTACAGTACAGTCAGAGGAAATGGCTATTTTTTTGACAGGGCCCACTGGCTCTTGCGATGTACTCCTTTCATCGCATTTACTTTTCTGTTCCTGGAGCGGCACCACCTACCGTTCCTCTTTTTTGAAACAATTTTTTGTGAGTGCCACATACAGTCACTCAATTCTATTCCATTTTTCCTGGAGAGGAGGGGCCCCTCCCTGTCCCTCTTTTTTAAAATTTTTGGGACTGCCACATACAATGCACTCAATCTAAATCTAATCTAAACCACATGGTACTAAACTACTACAAAACGATGGAACACTCTAAACAACAAGCGGGGTGTGGGTGGTAAAGCCCATGTGACGAAAAACAGAGTAATATAGCAATACCTGCACCTACTAGAAACTACGTGTTTATCGGAAGTTATCCTAACACCACACCTTTGTTCAATAGCTGTTGAAAAAGGATTTATTCATTGATCTACTATTTTGAATAGTTATTCATAACAGATTATCAAGGGGTCTCGCCCAATATCCCCCCCAAGCTTCTGTAGACCCTTATTTGTCTTCCAGTCACAGCGCCAAAACAGAAAGTGCTGTACTTGATATGCAGTCTGCTCAGGCCGTTTCTCGTTTTTTTGCGGTTTCATTTTTCACTTCCCACTTTCACAAATCTATACTTTTTTTTAATTTTTCTATGTAAAAAAAATTAAAGAACTGCACGAGGGCTTGTTTTCTGAGTACCAATTTCACATCTAAGTATTTAATTTTTCAATGTCGTGTACTGGGAACCAGGAATAAATTTCCAAATGCAGTGAAATATGAAAAATGCATTTGTGCCCCATTTTCCTTGTGGGCTTGGATTTACAAGCTTTCACTGCTGCGCCCTAATGACCTGTATACTTTCTTCTTTGGGTGTCTGTGTGATCACGGGGATAACAATCTGTATAACGATTAATAATGTTTTCATACATTTACAAAATTAAAACCTCCTGTACAAATAAATTCTTCATTTTGCCATGTTCATTCTTCATTTTTGCCGCTAATCAACTTTTCATATACTTTGGTGTACAGAGCTGTGTGTGGTGTAATTTTTGTGACTTTGAGGCGTTTTAAATGCTACCATTTTGAAGACTGTACGGTCCCTTTTGATCACTTTTTATAGAATTTTTAAATTATTGCAAAATGGCAAAAAAGTGCCATTTTTCCACTGACAAGCGCTATTTTACAGGTTTAATGTCTGAAATAAATGCCTTATTATATTTTTGATAGATTAGACATTTTGGAACGTGGGGATACATAACATTTTTATGATTTTTATTGTTCTTTTTATTTATATCAGTTCTAGGGAAATGGGGAGGTGATTTGAATTTTTATGGTTTTTTTACTTTTTTTTACTGGTTTACTGTACTGTTTTTGTACTTACCCTAGGTTGTCTGATCCTACTATACTGCCTACCACAGTATTGCCAGTAATGGGATCTTCCACATCACTATTACAATGTGCAAATTGTAACATGTATAATAGATGGTTAAAACACGATAAGCCTCGGGTCTTTGTGGGACCCGAGGCTGTCATGCAACCGCTCGTTGTCCCCCAAAGACATCACGGGGAGCACGATCTTAGCCAACATGGCCCCACCTGTCACCAGGCTTATTATTGCAGCTGGCATGCTTGCTAGTTTCATACTTCAGTGTAGCGTGAGCGAGTGACATGTGATTTTTCGCCGGAGATAATGATTGATGTTTTCTCATTGCTATCACTTGAGGACTTTGACCACATTTAATTTCATTTTTATATGTTTGCAAAGGCAAAAAAGTGGCTGTTTCGGACGCTATTTTCCATTATGGGGGTAAAATGTTAACTATTATTATATTTTGATAGTTTGCCATATTTAGGGTTATTTTAATTTATTTTTTCCCTTTTTTTGTATTTTTACTATTTTCTAGGTACTATTAACCTAAGGTCTATCTAATTGATGATACAATATACTGCCATACTACAGTATGGCAATACATGGGAATTATCTCACTGATCCTTATTATTGTACAAATAACCAGAAACTTAAACTCTGATTCTATCATAGACAGATTGTCCGCTCCTCGATATGTCATGGTAGCGACAATCTAAGCCAATATTACGATGTCCCCGCAATGGGTTTACTGATAGTGTTTGCTTGTATGTGAGAGTGCTCAGTGCCCGTAGCTCTCTCCATACACCTGATGTACTAATAACGTCACATGTTGGTAAGGGGTTAAGTAATAAACAAAAAAAATGAAAAAACATTATTCAGCATTTTTAAGAATTGAGCACCAATGATAACATATATTACACTTTAGGCAGCATCAAATATACAGAAAATTCCTAGTCAACAGTCCTAAAATTGAGGTTATTAACTAATTATTGAGGTTATCAATATGCAACTTAGTATCATAGGGGGTCAATTATTATATTTGTCACAATTTTTTTTTTGGGTGGTATGACCTGTGTTGGTTTATTAGACTGAGATTTTAATTGTTTCACAAGGATTAATAAATTGGCGCACGATCGGAAAGTTTCTAGAATGACTCCACATTCATGAAGGTGAAATAGAACTTAGTAGTTTTGCTTTTGGTTAGTTTTAATATCTGCACTAAACTAGCATAAAAAAGTGAAACTAGAAGTGCAGGAAGAATGTCGGATTCAAACTCAGCGTCAAATAGGCACCAAAAAAAAGTGTTAGTGAAAAAAATAAAATTGTGGCAACCAACAACACGTCATTATATGGTGCACACAGTATAAGCGCAACAAAATACTGAAAACACTGGAGGAAGTTGAATAGTAAATGCCCCTGATGGTGTTTTTTTTTTTAAAGCATACTTTTACGTTTTCTCTGTAAATCACAAAGTATCTTTCATTTCACTCTTCCAGGATAGGGAAGCATCCGCATCCCGTATAGTAACTTTCTCTCAGACATAGGGCTTGTAGTTCACTGCCTCCTCTGTAACCATTTAATATGCAGCACAGAGTGTGCCACAAATAAGCTGAGACAGCACGAACTGAGGTCCAGGGGCTGGATGTCCCACATAGGTTCTAAACTAGTTTCATGTTACTCATACACCATTTCAATTTCTCCTGTCCACCTACCTGAACTATGCAAAGGACATATGCAGACTTTTGACACCTTTGATATTCTCCCCTAGGACCATTGTTGCAAGGATAAAATTGAGTGCTATTTATTTGTAACTTACTCTAAATTTGTAAAGTCTGCATTGCATTTAATCTATTACCTAGTGATTATATCATTGTCAGGTAGAGAAGGGTGCGAGCCCTAACTCAACCTGCAATCCCTGTCACCTACCTATCAGCCCTCCGCCGAACCCTAGGTCGTTGATCGCATGCACTAATCTTGTGCACAGTGAAAAATTACAATTACGAGAGACAAACAACATAGAAGATGTCATAACTAACCTGGGTCAAAACCAAGATGGAGCAGCATGAATAAGTATCCGGAGTGGTCAAGTGGTTAAGTGAGGGTCAAGGACAGAAAGCAATTCAGTACAGCAGCATAACAAGACACCGTTAAGAATTACCCCAAGCATCCTCTGATAGAACGGGGGAGAATATCAAGAGTAATGGATGACGCCCCCAGCTGCTGACTTGTTCAGCTATCCTCCACTCAAGCCACAGCTCTCGCACACAAAAACTAACTCAAACCCAAGCTTTCCCAAGGAAAAGGACCTGAGCAGCTGTCATTAAGGTCAAGCCATGGGTGTGGTATTCAAGCACAGAACCTGAACCTGATTGCTTCAGAATACTGCAGAGCAATTGATGTTCTGGACAATCATGCTGTGAATTTTCACTGTAGGCAAACCCAGCTTATATAACATGCACATTGTCCCTAAAGGCCCTAAATAATGTAGTTGTTCATGGGGACGCATATATAATGTATATATATGAGGCTGAAAAATAATGCAAAATAATGGTATAGTGGATCTCTGTTGTACTTACTACACACTACATGTACAATGTAACCAATCTGCTGCAGGTGAAACTCTTTTATGTGTGAACACTAAAAGAAGTTACCAGGAAAAGTAGTCGCTGGACATAAATTAATGTAGTATTACATATATCTGCAGTATTCTGCCAGATATTTTGGGGTGCTGTTTTATTGACTCCTCCTTAGAATATCATAAGAACTAATAGAATAATTTAGATACAACTACCTGTATTCATCATCATGTAACTGTTATAAGTCAATTCCTCTCCGATGCTAGCACCCCGTAATTTCGCTTCTGCTCTTCTAGATAAAAGAAACACCTCAGTTGTTTCTTTTCCTTGATGTACAAGTTGGGGATTCGTTACTGGGATTCTGCGCAAGTATTTGTTTTACTCATGCAACCAATTATTTCTTAATAACCTCTGAAAGTATAAACTATTTGTCTGGTAATAAAACGTGCAAAGTCCTTCATAAAAGAAGCTGATTTCCAAGAACAAATCTTGTTTTCAGTAAAGGGAGAGAATGAAGTGGCGTTATTTGCACAGCGACACGATGTTTTGATACATTTGCAAAGAAAGTTATAATTTCCGCTTACATTACTTCCAACATAATCTTGTACACTGTATAGAGGTTAGCATCATTCACACACTTGTTTCCACGTTTCAAAAGAGTTAGTTATCCAGCTTGTATGTGTTTTGTAGTAGGCGAAAACTGAAACTGGCGACAACATACAAACCTGTATATAATACTCACTACCAGATGGTACAGTCGCAAACCTTACCCAAGAGGTTTGGGGATCTTAGGTGTCGCTTCCTTTCCCATATGAAAGAGGCCATGGCCTAGACTTTGCACTGGGGCCCAGCGCTTCAACTTCCTGTCACTACTGCCCTAGTTACTTGCACCCTCACAGAATCCTCTGTGTAGTCTCAGGGGTTTGCTTTGTTTTGGATCATTTCCTTTCAAAAGTTTTTTGGCAAGTCTTAACAGTACAAATAGGTTTACACATCATTATTATGATATAACAAATATTCCAGAAATGACAAATCCCCAGCATGTAACAAAATACATGTATAGTTATATGGAACATATGCAATACATATAACAAAAAAAGGCACTCTAAAGAGACTAACATTCTATCCCTGACCCAAAATCCCTACCCTAGAGTCCGGCCTATCTAGCTTCCCTCCCCGCTGCTATATCACCGGCTTAGGTTATAAAAACTTAAAAATCTAGTGATGCTCACTAGGTCCCCACAAAGCCCTAAATGAAAGAAAAAGAAAGAGGGTCTGGCAAATATTCCAAATTAGAGCAAAAGTCACTACACCATAACACAACCCAATAACATCCGTAGTACCCCGCCAAGACAGCTGCCTGGTTTTTCCGATTGAGGGCCCCCCCCAACTGCTGGGTAGAACGTTGGAGAGGGCATTCTCCCCAGGAGCGACCTTAATCAGGGCCACCATTACCCCTAACAGAGATGTGCAAAGAATCACTTCTTTACTGGGCCTGACTTGATAATATTTGACTTAAGCTACATCTCCATCTCTGCAATCCTATTTAGTAGGGTTCAAAGCGGTAGAGCTTACGTTTTTCTGAGAGTTCCCTTGCTGTTTTTTTTGCCGTAAAGCGACACTGGGGGATTTACACAATTGTGAACTTACAGAGAAGAAGAGATTCTTCTGCCAGTAGACTAGTTTGTTCCTAAGAGGGCAGCTTCTCCCTCCTCCATTAGTAGATGATACGACCGTTATTGAAGCTGAAGCCAGTCAAAATGGGAAGGTCCATCTACCTCACCGGCCACTTTAATTAGGTACACCATGCTAGTAACGGTTGGACCCCCCTTTTGCCTTCAGAACTGCCTCAATTCTTCGTGGCACATAGATTCAACAAGGTGGCTGGAAGCATTCCTCAGAGATTTTGGTCCATATTGACAATGATGGCATCACACAGTCCGGCCGATTTGTTGGCTGCACATCCATGATGCGAATCTCCCGTTCCAACCACATCCCAAAGATGCTCTATTGGATTGAGATCTTGTGACTGTGGAGGCCATGTTGAGTACAGTAACTCATTGTCATGTTTCAAGAAAACCAGTCTGAGATGATTCCAGCTTTATGACATGGCCGCAATTATCCTGCTGAAAGTAGCCATCAGATGTTGTTAACATTGTGGTCATAAAGGGATGGCCAGGTCAGCAAAAATACTCAGGTAGGCTGTGGCGTTGCAAACGATGCTCCATTTGGTACCAAGGGGCCCAAAGAGTGCCCAGAAAATATCCCCACACCAACGACACCACCACCACCAGCCTGAACCGTTGTACAAGGCAGATGGATCAATGCTTCAGGTTGTTAGTGCACTAACGCCAAATTCTGACCTCCATCCGAATGTCGCAGACGAAATCGAGACTCATCAGACCACAGGCAACGTTTTTTCCAATCTTCTACTCGTCCAATTTCTATGAGCTGTGCAAATTGTAGCCTCAGTTTCCCTGTTCTTAGCTGAAAGGAGTGCCACCCGGTGTGGTTCTTCTGCTGCTGTATCCCATCTGCCTCAAAGTTCGACGTACTGTGCAATTCAAATCCTCTTCTGCCTACCTTGGTTGTAATGGGTGGCGATTTGAGTCACTGTTGCCTTTCTAATCAGCTCGACCAGTCTGCCCATTCTCCTCTGTTCTCTGGCATCAACAGGCATTTCCTCCCACAGAACTGCCGCTCACATGGATGTTTTTTTTCTTTTTCGGACACATTCTCTGTAAAGCCTAGAGATGGTTGTGCGTGAAAATCCCAGTAGATACAGCAGTTTCCTTGAAATACTTAACCAGCCCTTCTGGCACCAACAACCATGCCACGTTCAAGTGCACTCAAATCACTTTCTTCCCCATACTGTCTCGGTTTTTGAACTGCAGGAGATTGTCTTGAACCATGTCTACATGCCTAAATGCACTGAGTTGCGCCATGTGATTGGCTGATTAGAAATTAAGTTTACACGAAAGTTGGACAGTGGTACCTAATGAAAGTGGCCGGTGAGTGTTATATCTTATCTTGCGGTTTTGCAGTGATTGTAAAAGAGTCGTAAAGGTTCTTCTCTTCTGGAATTGGTAGTGGGCGAGAGAGGTGTAAATTTGCATCGGGTTTAATAATCCGGAAATGTCCCTTTCTGCGCTTGGACCAACTTTTTATTTTGTGGAAAAATAATGCCAGACTATTATGTCCGTGGCATGTCTCTCTGCCTAAGAGCTGTCAATGCTCGATGGACTTCTATCAATTTCCAAAAAATGATCTGGAGTACCAGTAGTAAATTGTTTTGAATAATCCAGGGCCATTTTGTGCATATCAGATTCCGTATTCGGTACCACTCCCAAATCCGAAAATTCTCCCTCATGGAGAGGTTCTTCCATGTCTTGTAACTTAACTTGTACTAAGTCAGTTGCATAGAAATCTTTAAATTTGCGCCTGATACTGGATTCACTCCAGTGCATGTTTGATATTTAATTTATGTTTCTAGATGCTTCGATCCTATGACCCAGGTTAGAAAGTCATTATTTTAAGCTCCATTTGTTTGCGCCTAGCTGTTTACCCTTTTCTAGTTCTTGCTGTAGCCAGATGTGAAATTGTTCCAGCAAACCATATCTGCTGCGTATAATGTGGGTATGGAAGGACAAACGTCCTTACCGGTACTAGGGCCCGATAATGGTGGATAGTCCGTGGCTGACCGGCATGTCCCCATCATTATCATCCAGCTGTTGAATCTGGCTGCTTCCTTCCTAAACACCCTGCCTCTGGCGCTTTGTTGGCAAAGGGCTGGAAGGAGTCTGATTCCCTCTCTGAACCCCGTGACCCTTCAGACTGTGAGGAGATTGCACCTGCCTGATGTTGCCAAGCGTGTGGTGTTGGCCATCTTAGGACGGCATGCTGCGTCACTCTCTCCGAGTAGAGGAACGCATCTTGTAGTCACCCTCCCTCTCACCTCAGCGACCCACGTATATTTGCGGGGGCTCGACCAAGCTTGTACCCTAATTCTTGTCCTTGGTTGTTTTTGTACAGCATGAGGTCCGCGCGCTGGGTGCGGAGCTCACGTCTTTGCACGTCCGCCATGAAGCTCACGTGCATTCACTCTCGGTTTGGAGCATCTTCAAAAAATAACCTGTGACTTGTCCTTGCTGCAGGCTGCTCAGCTCTTGGCCCCCACCTTTGCCGCTCCTGTACAATTCCCTTCCCGTCTTTCACTAATGTCATCTCAACAGGTTGTGACTCTGTGAAGGAGCAGTAATGGAGGATCTGTACAAGGAGGCACAAGGTGGGAGCCAAGAGCTGTGGAGTGAGTAGCACAACCAAGTCCATGTTTGCTTTTGTGAAATGCTCCAAATGAAAGCCCAACCCCTGGGGATACACATAGGATTCTGTGAGGGTGCAAAGTAATTTATAACTCACATGTATATTGTAATGGCAATGCTAGAGAAAGCAGAAAGTATGTTTGCCCTGCAGATTTTTGAGCTTCTGCAACCTGTCTTATATGAAATGAGGTCCCTGATGACTGGGTTTCCCGTTAGGAAGTTATTTCAACAACAACTATTGCGTCGCACACACCCCTTTGTGGCGAGTCTGCACTGGCCTCCGTGCTACACAAATTAGGGGGGTGAGGTATTTAACATGCAAATTGGTGTCCACGCACTATGTTAAAAGTGTGCCCCACAAAAAGTTGGTGTAACTCTTGTCGGACCATCGTGGGGATGCCGACAACTTTTCATATTTCAAGCGAACGTTCTTAATCAATCTGTCGCACCCAGCATTATATATGGGTCAAGCGATTTTAGCTAAATCTGTCTTTCTTAGTAAATGAGCCCATAATTCATTTCTAACATTTACAAAAACACAAGACAAATGATCTCAAAACCAAATATGCCACTTAGAATTATTGTAATAATAAAGTCCAGTAATGCAGTTTCAACTCTGGAGGTAAGTTTGGGCATATATGTTTTTTATAAACTACAGTGGTATAAAATAAAAATCTCTTACAATCAAACTAACGAACCTAATACAAAGACACACACCACTACAACCTTAATACACGTGGATGGAATACAGGAAATTAGATTTAGCCCCTATATTACACATATAAGGAACCTGTTGAATTGTGAATGTTGATGAGCAGATTAATTGGTTGTATATAGTCCAAGGAGGCGGATGTTTAGTACTAAAGTAGCTCCCCCTGCCTCAAGAGCACCCCTTCTGCTGTTATCGCACCATTTACCTCAGGTCACTATCACTGATGGTCCCAGGACACAGCCAAGGGGGCGGTTCTTAGCCTTCAGCCTAAGTTACTCTTGCCTCCATGACTTCTACGAACCGTTTACATCTTTTCCAAAGCTGATTTTCTGGATGATGCGCCCCACACACGGGTGTAATGAATAAAACATGATCTGGAATTATAGAGTGAAGAAACAAGCATAGCCTGCAGTAGTATGCCAAACATTCTTCAGACAAATATTTATCCCCAAGTCCCACCAACAGATACATATGTTGGCTCGTGGGCAAAAGGAAAACCATTCCCCAATCACCTCTGTGGATCATTGGACAAAAAATGTGGCAAATGGAAAGACAACATGAAGATACTTCTTGCCCCTTTGAATTCCAAGAAGTTCTAGGACCCCCACAGTCATTAGACAGTTGTTCACATTTAACCAAAAGAGGTTGTATGTACATGACATTAGAATGGGGAAAGGGGGCAATCTTCCAAA
The DNA here is from genome assembly GCA_019512145.1 of Engystomops pustulosus. Classification (NCBI taxonomy): domain Eukaryota; kingdom Metazoa; phylum Chordata; class Amphibia; order Anura; family Leptodactylidae; genus Engystomops; species Engystomops pustulosus. Next base: position 26,175,867 of record CM033648.1, on the reverse strand, counting down.
GGTCTGTTCAAACCACATGTTACTCAGTAGGTCCTGCAATTCCGTCGGGTCTGACGGACATACAAACCGACTAACCCATGCTTTTGATATATGTTCTGTGTATATTCCAGAACTAAGGACCAATATTATATCTACAACTCCTTCACAACTTTAACTCAGCAAAACTGGATAGCAGCTTTTTACCCTGGATTACATTGAGCACATACGTACTGAAACCCCACTTCACACCTTCCACCTCACACCCACCCTAACCCCGAACGCCGTGCCCTTTTTTTTTTTTTATTTGTTAACTTTTTTTACTTTTCAGTTTACAAGTTTGTTATCTCTTTTTGAGGGCTTGTGTATCTTATGTGACACATTGTCACTTTTCCTATGGTCAGTATTTTCACATGCTATGCAATGTACTATAATGCTGTGAAAAAAATCCAAATGCTGCACAATTGAAGAAAAAGCCAGTTTCACCAGTTTCCTTATTGGCCTCCGTATTGTGCTGTTGCTGTGCAGTTACAAAAAACGCCTCTCCTTTATTTTTTTGTATTTTATGTTTTGGTTTCAATACATTAAAAAATATCAAAGAATTTAGCTGTATCGCATCATTCGAGACCACCAACTTTTTCAAATATGAACAGGTGAAACCTTGGTTGGGGCGAGTTTTTTGGCATTTTTTTTTAGGACTTGTAATATTTATTGATGTGCACTTTTATATCTCTTTTGTACATAACATAAATTCTACCTTATTTTCATTTATCATTGTGATCTCACCTTGTGCTCCACACATTTCTTATTAGGAAGGTAGAACTTTGAACATGAAGTGGTACGGCAATCTCCTTGGGTGAGAATTTGGACATCATACACTGAAATGATTGCCTTCTGATGTCACACTAAACAAAAACTTGATGGTCACAATTTGATGTGCAGAAGCCCCTTCATGGGGTGAAACCTAACCTCTTTGCTGCCTAGACAAACCATAGAAGACGCCCCCATTACTTCACCTGTTAAATAGCTATATACTTGCTTACTGCAAATAATCATTGAGGTACCCACAGATTACAACGGAGTACACAATGCTCCTTGCCTTTTTATCCATCTCCTATGGTTTAGTGAAATGTTTTCTACTCTCCCTCCATCCGTACTCTGATATCCACTTGTTGGAGGGGAAACCCTTATGTTCCATCCTGCCTTCCAGTCATTTGGAATACAACAGACCCAGTTCTGTTGTGCACCTTTAATACCACAGCCCTTTCTGTTTTTTGACTCTCATCTCCACTTTATAACTTTTCTTTATTCTCCATTTCCAGAGCTATATGAGCTTGTGATCGTTGCAGGGCAGGTTGTGCTCTCTGGGCACAGTATGTATTTCAATGCCCTGTACTGGGAAGGGGAAAAATTCCGAATTCATTAATTCCATCGGAAATTATTAAATATTTTAATAAATCGGGCATTGGCAACATGTTTATGATTTCCAGGGGCCGCTCCTCTGCTTCTGTCTCAATGTGATGTTCACATCATTAGTAACAAAAGTAAAAAGGAATATATTATTGTGTAACCCCTCCTCTCGGTTGCTTCTGCCCTCCTGTCCACCTGCCCTCATCCGGTCCGCCCCCCCCCCCCTTGTCCGCTCTCTCTCCCCACGCCCCCACCCTTGACTCTCCTCACACAGTCCCCCCATGTCTCAAAATCCTCATGGGAGCTGCAACGCTGGCCATAAAATATCGGTATGTCTGCAGACTGTCCTCTTTGTAATAGTTATGTAAAAGACAGGATACTGGACATGTCTAGTAACTTTTTTTAAGAAAAAAGTAGTATCCCAATTTACAGCGACTACTAAATACCTCGACTGCAAGACCAAAGACAAGACCTCTACATACCCAACTGGGGCAATTTACTTACCCGGTCCCATTCGCGATCCAGCGGCGCGTTCTCATGCGGCGGTGATTCGGGTCCGCCGGGATTCACTAAGTATTCCTCCGACGTTGCTGTGCTGAAGTTCCCCGAGGGCCGAGGAAACGCTATACCTGAACTTAACCGGCCTATTCCTATTCCTAAGTGCAAAGTCTGCAACACTTTTTTTTAATGCGCCTGTTTTTTTTTCCCGAATCTAGTCGGTTTTCGTCTTGTGCCAAACCCCCTATTTCCAATCAGCGTGCATGCCAGCGCCGATGCGTCCAAATCCATTCATGGAAATCTGCGCAAATCTAAATATTCGGGTAACACGTCGGGAAAACGCGAATCGGGCCCTTAGTAACAATGATCCCCTATGACTTGTGTTGTCATTGTGTCATTTGTAGATGACATTTCAATAAATAGATTGTAGTGGCCTAAGTATTAAATGCCTTGCATTAGTATTTTTGGATGATCCACTTCATACACATGGAGTAATAGTACATCATGAGTTCTCAAAAAATATGAAGAGGACATGGGGTTTTACTCTGCATATTGCAGCCAAACACCCACCGCTATCACCTGTGATCAGTGCTATTACTGATCGCGGGTTGCTTCCGGCGACATTTAAAGACAGCAGTGCGTGGCTGCCGTTATCTTTTTCTTTTTAATCGTTGCTCCTTGGGAAAGGGAAAGCCTAGGGTCTACAAAGACTGAGGCTGTCTAGTTTTAGCTTATCTATTACAATGTGAGATTTTGCTAAACTGAAAGGCCCGTTCCACACTTGCGAGGTAATATGCGATGACTCGCATCACACTCGCAGCGCAAGCTGCCGGGAACGCACGCCCGAACACTGCACCCAAGTGTGACTCAGCATGTCATTCACTCCCGCGGTGCAGCGTTCGGGCCGTGCGTTCCCGGCAGCTTGCGCTGCGAGTGTGATGCGAGTTCATCGCATCACACTCGCAAGTGTGGAACGGCCCTAATAGATGATGTGGAAAATCCACATCATCATTGCAATACTGTACTATGGTAGTATATGGTAGAAATCAATCAGACAACCTAGGATTAAAGTACTCTAGGGGGTCTGAAAATAGTAAAAAAAAATAGTTAAAAAATAAAATTAATAAAACCTTAATAAAAATAACAGGTTAATCATAAACATGTGAGGTTTCACTCACCGCGTCCTAAAATGCCTGATCTATCAAACATGATAACGGTTATTCCCAGCATTTAACCCAGTAACAGAAAATCAGCACCCAACGTCTAAAACTCCACTTTCCACCATTTTGCAACATATAAAAAAAATTACAAAAAGTGATTCAAAGGTCGTATTGTCCTCAAAATTGTAGCAAGTGAAAACGTCGCTCATCCTGAAATATTGGCACCTGAAAAAGTTAGAATCAGAAGATTCAAAACAAACACAATGTTTTTCGTATAAGGTTTTAATCATTTAAATGTATTAAACACAATACAAATGGATACATTTTATCCCTGTGATCGTACTGAACCACAAAATAAAATAGTGGTATTATTTGGAGCGCACTGTAAAGCTTGTAAAAACTGAGGACACAAGAAATGGTGCAAATGTGTTTTTTCACAGATTACACCACATTTGGAATTTTTTTTCCTGCTTCCAGGACAAGGCTGGCATAATAAATACCATCACTACCGAAGTTTGTTACTCAGAAATAAGCTCTCAGACAGCTCTGTACATGGAATATTATAAAGTTATAGATCTTGAATGTGGGGGAGCAAAAATGAACGAAAAAAGCTGCTTCAGAAAGAGGTTAAAGGCATGCGTTTTGGCATTTTGAACCCACTGACCACTTTTGGCTAAAGTAGATGGTGGGTTTGGTGGGTGGATGTGGCAAAACCAAAGTTCTCTTACTTAACATCTAACAACAAAATGGCAACTCCAACACTTGTATTGCTGGGACACACAAACCTCCAAAACTATGAGTACACATGGGTGTAGTTATAAGATTGGGAATTTTCTTTATAACTTTCATTCTTTGACTCTTCATTGATAAGGAACATTGACCTAATTAACACCTGAATTCGCTAAATCTATTCACACTGTCCACACCTTGAAACTCTTAGCAGAATAGGTACCTCACTGTAAGTCCAAAATGTGTAACTAAATTAATAACCAAACATTTGAAACAAGATCCCTAACACTCCAATTTAAAAGGTTACACCAGAAAGTTAATTTACGACCTATCCTAAAAGTAGGAGGTAAGTTACAGATCAATAGAGGTCAGATTGCTGGGATCTCAAGCGCACATATACATACCTGATTGGTGTTCCTTCAGTTCTCTTTGTTGCTGCACAAGATCTCCTAGGGTGAGGTCACCTAATCCATTTTTAAGCATGTGTTTTTTAAAACGCATCAGTATTTGATGTTTTTTTTCCGAATTATCTTTTAAGATAACGGTCAAAACGGATGCATTTTCAAATCGCATGCGTTTTTTAACCGGGCTGAAAACGCATGCTTAAAAACGGACTAAAAAGCCATTTGGGACAATTGCAATTCTGCAGAGCTCTAAGGTTTCCAGAGTAGGGGGCACTCTTTTAAGATATTTACTGAAGCCCTACACCTCTTACTACCCTCTTCAGCAGACACAATCTTTATTCTCAGGATCCAGTAGAAACCTTTGCCGCAGGAGTCTTTTTGTAATGCAGCTTCCCAATCTTTGGAACTCATCACTCAAAAAATACAGTTTTGCCATTTGGGTGGCACATGGCATCTCATGTTCTAAACCAGGATACTATAAGGAATCAACCATTTACTCCTGGACTTTACTTAGTCCTATTTAGGGTTAGGCACATTATGCTTGCCATAAAAAAGTAATAGACAAAATATTTTCATTGCATTGAATTCAATAGATGGATCTGGGTTGCTGTTCACTAGTCGCTGTATATAAACCTGCAGCTTTTCTCATGTCAGCTCAGAAGCAAGCAAGCTATTCAGATAATCTATTGTCTCTAGTGGGTTGCTAGCTGTCGTGATATGGTTATTTCAAGGGACTGTCTGTACCAATGCCTGGGTTCTCCTCCCCGTCTTAACTTGTGAAAGGCGAAAACATTGGGGCACCATTACTTACCCGTCCCGTCGCGATCCCCGAGGTGCATTGTACGTCGAGGATTCGGAGCTGCGCCTCGATTTCACTAGATTGGTGTGTCCAATTTATTGCTGTTTCCCTTCACCACTGAGTCTGCCGGAGTCCCCCCTTCTTCTTCCGGGTATGCGAATGCTGATCTTGCAACAAAATTTGAATTTTAATTCTCGCGGTTTGTCCGATCAGTCTGGTTGTCTGACGGCCACGCCCCCGATTTGTGTCGCATGAAAGCCGGTGCCGATGCGGTCAAATCCGATCGCATGTGTGAAAAACCCCTTTGCAATTCGGCGCAAATCTGAAAAATTCGGGAACCCGATGGAAACCGCATTCTGCGGTACCCTGAGTTAAATGTGCCCCATTGTCTATGTATTGTCCTCCTCATGACCTGCCCTTTAATATAAGTTATATATTCTGTATTTATTATGAAAAACAACTTACTTAATCATCATATGTAACCATAACTTCTTGTCCAAGATTCCAAACTAAGTTGTTAACCTAGGTGACCACACCAACTCCAACGTGGCTGATCTTAGATTTGTGTTATGTGTATTAACAAACATTGCACAAAGTTGTGTGTAGTTCTAATGTAGATGTTCTTTATGTCTAAAGACCAAACAGTAATGAATTTAGTATATTTATTTTTGAATATTTCACCCATCTGTACTATAGGGATTACATTGTGTTAGAAAATGTATGTAAGAACGGCTGCGGCGGTGCGGCTGTCCCGAACTAGCATAAATCAAGCACTGGACATACTATCTGAAAGGCGGCCATTGCCCATCGTGGTTTTGGCATAGTGTGGTGATGCGGGGGTCGCTGCGTTAAGGGTACATAGGGGGGGAAGAATGTACACACCCGTCCGGGTGGACCGCCCCAAATCCTAGGCCAAAATGGCTGCTTGAATCTTGAAGAGGTTAATGTTGTGGAAGCCTAAGGCCTCTTGCACACTAGCGTTGCGTTTCACGTCAGGGTGCAATGCGTGAAAAACTGACGTTTTGGCTGCGTTTTTGTTCCATTTTTCCTTGGAGTAATTTGCGTTTTTTTTGCGTTTTCGGCGCATTTTTGACGCGCGATTCAATGGGAGACTCGAGCATTTTTCAAAGGGACCATGGTTTGGGATTAAAATGTGTTATTTAATTGAAAAATAATGTCTTCTGATAATTTGCAAACATCTGCAATCTATTCTTCACTGTTCCGCGCGTATATTATCTCCCGACAATTTAGCAGATGTGAAGAACAGTGAAGAATAGAATAAAAACAGTGAACACAGTGAACACAGTGACCACAGGATCATTCATCTACCTGCCTTGGGAGTACTGCTTTTTCCTTTTTGCCTGGCCCTGGTAGCTTGCACTCCCCATTTTTTTGCAACTGTGCTGCTGAGAACTTTCCTCAACTAAAGCATAAGAAAGCTATCTGTGAAAATCACAAATAGTGTACTGATAAAAAAGTTGGTGTGAATAAGCCCTGAGCTTTGATCACAACTTGTGTTTCAATTGCATTTTGGTTTTGTCTAGCGATTGCAAACGTTTAGGCCTCTTGCACACTAGCGTTGCGTTTCACGTCAGGGTGCAATGCGTGAAAAACTGACGTTTTGGCTGCGTTTTTGTTCCATTTTTCCTTGGAGTAATTTGCGGTTTTTTTGCGTTTTCGGCGCATTTTTGACGCGCGATTCAATGGGAGACTCGATCATTTTTCAAAGGGACCATGGTTTGGGATTAAAATGTGTTATTTAATTGAAAAATAATGTCTTCTGATAATTTGCAAACATCTGCGATCTATTCTTCACTGTTCCGCGCGTATATTATCTCCCGACAATTTAGCAGATGTGAAGAACAGTGAAGAATAGAATAAAAACAGTGAACACAGTGAACACAGTGAACACAGGATCATTTAAGATAAAAACACAGTGCAGAACACAGTGCAGAATAGATTACAGATGTTCGGCACATCTGCTTACTTGTCGGGAGATACGCGCGGAGCGGCGCGAACAAAATAGCATGTGAAGAACAATATATATGTGTGTGAAGAACACATTGCAGATGTTTAAATACATCTGCAATGTGTTCTTCACACATATATATTGCACTCGCATTGCACTTGCAATGATTGCGAGTGCAATGCGTTCTTGATGCATCTCCATAGACTTGAATGGGGCGTGAAAATTGCGCGTGACTCGCAAAAATAGAGCATGCTGCGATTTTGACGCGCGTGCAAACGAACGCAAGCACGCGCGTCAAAAACAACGCTAATGGAGAAAGACCCATTGAATACAATGGGACAGAGTGCAATGCGAGTTCTGAGCGTCAAATGCACGCGCAGAACTCGCGCGTGAAAAACGCCAGTGGAGAAGGGGCCTTAGGTGTAAAAGCACATGCGGATCAGCTCCTTCCCCCTACATTTGCGTTTCAATACGCAATTCAAAAGCCACGTGTGAAAACAGCCTCTAGCTCCTTAGCTCCCCCTAGTGTCAGAACTTTGAAAGATAATTGCGGCGCAAATCGGAATATTCGGGTAACACGTCGGGAAAACGCGAATCGGGCCCTTAGTAAATGATCCCTATTGACTTGTGTTGTCATTGTGTCATTTGTAGATGACATTTCAATAAATAGATTGTAGTGGCCTAATTTATTTAGCCTTGCAGATTAGTATTTTTGGATGATCCACTTCATACACATGGAGTAATAGTACATCATGAAGTTCTAAAAAAAAATAGTGAAGAGGACATGGGGTTTACTTGCATATTGCAGCAAACACCCACCTCTATCACCTGTGATCAGTGCTATTACTGATCGCGGGTTGCTGCCGCGGCACATTTCAAAAGACGCAGTGCTGGCTGGCCGTTATCTTTCTTTTTTATCGTTGCTCCTTTGGGAAAGGGAAAGCCTAGGGTCATACAAAGACTGAGGCTGTCTAGTTTTAGCTTATCTATTACAATGTGAGATTTGCTAAAACTGAAAGGCCCGTTCCACACACTTGCGAGTGTAATAGCGATGACTCGCATCACACTCGCAGCGCAAGCTGCCGGGAACGCACGGGCCCGAACACTGCACCCAGAGTGAACTCAGCATGTCAGTTCACTCCCGCGGTGCAGCGTTCGGTGCCGTGCGTTCCCCGGCAGCTTGCGCTGCCGAGTGTGATGCGAGTTCATCGCATCACACTCGCAAGTGTGGAACGGGCCTTAATAGATGATGTGGAAAATCCCCATCTATTGCAATACTGTACTATGGTAGTATATGGTAGAATCATCAGACAACCTAGGATTAAAGTACTCTAGGGGGGTCTGAAAAATAGTAAAAAAAAATATGTTAAAAAAAATAATTAATAAAACCTTAATAAAAATAACAGGTTAATCATAAACATGTGAGGTTTCTCACCGCGTCCTAAAATGCCTGATCTATCAAACTATGATAACGGTTATTCCAGCATTTAACCCAGTAACGAAAATAGCACCCAACGTCTAAAACTCCACTTTTCCACCATTTTGCAACATATAAAAAAATACAAAAAGTGATTCAAAGGTCGTATTGTCCTCAAAATTGTAGCATGAAAACGTCAGCTCATCCTAAAATATTGGCACCTGAAAAAGTTTTTAGAATCAGAAGATTCAAAAACAAAACAAAATGTTTTTCTGTATAAAAGGTTTTAATCATTTAAATGTATTAAACACACAAACAAATGGATACATTAGTATCCCTGTGATCGTACTGAACCACAGAATAAAATAGTGGTATTATTTGGAGCGCACTTAAAATCTTAAAAACTGAGGACACAAGAAAATGGTGCAATTGTTTTTTCACAGATTACACCACATTTGGACATTTTTTTTTCCTGCTTCCAGGACAAGGCATGGCATAATAAATACCATCACTACGAAGTTTGTTACTCAGAAATAAGCTCTCAGACAGCTCTGTACATGGAATTATAAAGTTATAGATCTTGAATGTGGGGAGCAAAAAATGAACGAAAAAAAGCTGCTTCATGAAGAGGTTAAAGGCATGCGTTTTGGCATTTTGAACCCACTGACCACTTTTGGCTAAAGTAGATGAGTGGTTTGGGGGTGGATGTGGCAAAACCAAAGTTCTCTTACTTAACATCTAACAACAAAATGGCAACTCCAACACTTTATTGCGGGACACACAAACCTCCAAAACTATGAGTACACATGGGTGTAGTTATAATTGGGAATTTTTGTCTTATAATCTTTACTTATTGACTCTTCATTGATAAGGAACATTGACCTAATTAAACACCTGAATTCGCTAGAATCTATTCACACTGTCCACACTTGATAACCTCTAGCAGAATAGGTACCTCACTGAAGTCCAAAATGTGGTAACTAAATTAATACCACCAACATTTGAAACAAGATCCCATACACTCCAATTTAAAAGGTTACACCAAAAGTAATTTACGACCTATCCTAAAAGTAGGAGGTAAGTTACAGATCAATAGAGGTCAGATTGCTGGGATCTCAAGCGCACATATACATACCTGATTGGTGTTCCTCAGTTCTTTGTTGCTGCACAAGATCTCCTTGGGGTGAGGTCACCCTAATCCATTTTTAAGCATGTGTTTTTAAAACGCATCAGTATTTGATGTTTTTTTTTTCCGATTAATCTTAATTAGATAACGGTCAAAAACGGATGCATTTTCAAATCGCATGCGTTTTTTAAAACGGGCTGAAAACGCATGCTTAAAAACGGACTAAAAAGCCATTTGTGGACAATTGCAATTCTGCAGAGCTCTAAGGTTCCAGAGTAGGGGCAACTCTTTTAAGATATTTACTGAAGCCCTACACCTCTTACTACCCTCTTCAGCAGCACACAATCTTTATTCTCAGGATCCAGTATGAAACCTTTGCCGCAGAGTCTTTTGTAATGCAGCTTTCCAATCTTTGGAACTCATCACTCAAAAAATACAGTTGTTGCCATTTGGGGGCACATGGCATCTCATGTTCTAACCAGGATACTATAAGGAATCAACCATTTACTCCTGGACTTTACTTAGTCCATTTAGGGTTAGGCACATTAGCTTGCCCATAAAAAAAGTATAAGAAAAATATTTTCATTGCATTGAATTCATATATGGGATCTGGTTGCTGTTCACTAGTCGCTGTATATAAACCTGCAGCTTTTCTCATGTCTAGCTCAGAAGCAAGCAAGCATTCAGATAATCTATTGTCATTCAGATGGGTTGGCTAGCTGTCTGTGATATGGTTATTTCAAGGGACTGTCTGTAGACAATGCCTGGGTTTCTCCTCCGCACGTCTTAACTTGTGAAAGGCAGAAACATTGGGGCACATTTACTTACCCGTCCCTCGCGATCCCCGAGGTGCATTGTACGTCGAGGATTCGGAGCTGCCTCGATTCACTAAGATTGGTGTTCCAATTTATTGCCTGTATCCCTTCACCACTGAGGTCTGCCGGAGTCCCCCTTCTTCTTCTTCCGGTGTATGCGAATGCTGATCTTGCAACAAAATTTGAATTTTAAAATTCTTCGGTTTGTCCGAATCATCTGGTTTTCTGACGGCCACACGCCCCCGATTTGTGTCGCATGAAAGCCGGTGCCGATGCGTCAAATCCGATCGCATGTGTGAAAAACCCCTTTGCAATTCGGCGCAAATCTGAAAAATTCGGGAACCCGTATGGAAACGCATTCTGCGGACCCTGAGTAAATGTGCCCCATTGTCTATGTATTGTCCTCTCTCACTGACCTCCCTTTTGTTATATTTACTGTATTTATTATGAAAACAACTTACTTAATCATATATGAACCATAACTTCTGTCCAAAGTTCACAAACTAAGTTGTTAACCTAGGTGACCAACACCAACTCCAACGTGGCTGATCTTAGATTGTGTGTTATGTGTATTAACAAACATTGCACAAAGTTGTGTGAAGTTCTAATGTAGATGTTCTTTATGTCTAAAAGCCAAACAGTAATGAATTTAGTATATTTATTTTGTGATATTCACCCATACTGTACTATAGGATTACATTGTGTTAGAAAAATGTATGTATACAGTCCATCATAGCATAGAATCAAGCGGACATACTATAGGAAACCTATGAGGGCTCATATGTGCTAGTGAAATGCTCAGGTACACCGCCCCAAGCATAAGGCCTCTTGCACACTAGCGTTGCGTTTCACGTCAGGGTGCATTGCGGGAAAAACTGACGTTTTGGCTGCGTTTTTGTTCCATTTTTCCTTGGAGTAATTTGCGTTTTTTTTGTTGCGTTTTCCGGCGCATTTTTGACGCGCGATTCATGGGAGACTCGAGCATTTTTCACGGGACCATGGTTTGGGATTAAAATGTGTTATTAATTAAAAATATGTCTTCTGATAATTTGCAAACATCTGCGATCTATTCTTCCACTGTTCCGCGCGTATATTATCTCCCGACAATTTAGCAGATGTGAAGAACAGTGAAGAATATAAAAAAACAGTGAACACAGGTGAACCGTGAACACAGGATCATTTAAGATAAAAACACAGTGCAGAACACAGTGCAGAATAGATTACAGATGTTCGGCACATCTGCTTACTTGTCGGGAGATACGCGCGGAACGCGCGAACAAAATAGCATGTGAAGAACAATATATATGTGTGTTAAGAACACATTGCAGATGTTTAAATACATCTGCAATGTGTTCTTCACAATATATATTGTTCTTCACATGCTATTTTGTTCGCGCGTTCCGCGCGCGTATCTCCCGACAAGTAAGCAGATGTGCCGAACATCTGAATCTATTCTGCACTGTGTTCTGCACTGTGTTTTATCTTAAATATCCTGTGTTCACTGTGTTCACTGTTTTTATTCGATTCTTCACTGTTCTTCACTGTGTTTTTTTAATTAAATGATCGATCGCGAGCAGGGGAAATAATGTTATTCTGGTCACCTAGCAACCCTTACGTTTAAAACGCATTGCACTCGCATTGCACTTGCAATGATTGCGAGTGCAATGCGTTCTTGATGCATCTCCATAGACTTGAATGGGGCGTGAAAATTGCGCGTGACTCGCAAAAATAGAGCATGCTGCGATTTTGACGCGCGTGCAAACGAACGCAAGCACGCGCGTCAAAAACAACGCTAATGGAGAAAGACCCATTGAATACAATGGGACAGAGTGCAATGCGAGTTCTGAGCGTCAAATGCACGCGCAGAACTCGCGCGTGAAAAACGCCAGTGGAGAAGGGGCCTAACTCATTCTTTTTACAGGTTTCAGAGACACTTATCATCACTGCTAACTAGCAAATCCCCTTAGGCGGTCGGGAAATGTTGTATCTCTTTGTGCCTATAAACTTTAATGGAGCCATTCTGTCATGTTTGTGTCAGCATCTTCCTGGATCTGCGCTAATAGGTTGAGGAGACCTTGAGTTTTTCTGTTATTCACTTGTCTGGCAGTCTGAACTGGGTTCTAGTGGATGACTGACCTGATTTCTGCCCTTCAGATTTTGCTGCCATAGTTGCTGATCTGGTTTTTCCACTCCGCCCATATTGTGTTTTTTTGTTTGTTTGTCTTGTTCTCTTGTTTGCATAGAGACCTAAAGAGAGATTGTCTTCTAGTTGTCCTAGGTTATTACCAGGGCGGCCATCAGGGGGTTTAGTGTGACAGTGTTCAGGGGCCCTGATGAGGAGAAGGGAGAGAAAACCCTCCTCCCTTCCCAGGTGCAGGGAACTCGCTGTGCACACAGAACCGGATTATCATTCTGTGGGGGCCCACAAAATTTTCCAGTTGCGAGGCTCCAATCTTTGTAGGGGCGGCACTGGTCATTACGACTCGCTAAGACAGTAGGCAGGTGTCAGCTTTGGGAGCATAGCTTAGGGCTCACTATCCTGTTTTTCTTCCTGGGTCCCAGTTTACTTTACACATGGACACATAAAAAAAAAGCTAGAATGTATCTAAAAGAGGATGAGCAAGAAGCAAGAGCTCACAGATAAAGTAACTTCCAGAAACACAATTTTGCTGCAACCTGAAAGATGAGATTCTTATCTTTTAATATGACACCAAAAATATGTATCTTGGTATTAGAGTACCCAAAATAGGAGATGTCTCTCCTTCAGACTCTAAAAGTGACTCATCTAAGGCAAAATACGACTCTTCTCTGCTCATTTTCACATGGCTTTGGATGAGATTTTTTTAAAATAGGTAAACGGGGGAGAACTCTCAAAGAAGGAAAATCCTAGAAAGGATTTTGTAACCAACCTGAGGTGGCTAGTAGTTCAATGTGGTAAAACTGGTGACCGGTTCCCTTTAAAAAAAGAAGATATAGTATAGTTCTGTAGATCAATGAATAATTTATGAAGCAAAATTTAAACGAAATCCACCATCAACCATGAACAACCAGGGACACTTATTCATAGAACCATGCTAATGAGCCTGAAGGGCTCTGTGGATGTTACTAGAGCCCTTCTGTGCTGCAGCTTCATAGACTGTAAATCTGTCCCCCCCCCCCCTGTTTTTCGATCTGATGTGTATTTTGTGAGATATTCCACCATCCCGACCTTTTTGTTACACCCTGTATGGTGTAATGCAGGGCCTATTTCTTGGTGCACAATCCATATACAGGCAGTCCCCGGGTTACATACAAGATAGGTTCTGTAGGCTTGTTCTTAAGTTGAGTTTGTATGTAAGTCGGAACCATATACTTTATTATTGTAACCCCAGTCAAAATTTATTTGGTCTCTGTGAGAATTGGATTTTAAAAATGTTGGATTCTCATAAGAACCGGGATTAACAATAAAGCTTCATTACAGACACATTTGATAACTGTTAAAGCAGTTTATTGTAGCCTAGGGCTAAAGTACAATAAATTACCAATATCCAGAGGTCCGTTTGTAACTAGGGGTCGTCTGTAAGTCAGGTGTTCTTAAATAGGGAACCGCCTGTACTGCGCTTTGCTGACTACAACTTTCAGAATATGGTTATAACACTGTGACCTGTATTTCTGCAGAAAGCCAACAATGGCTTCTTGATTCATTTAAAGAGAACATATGATACCCACATTTCAAAGGAAAGAGAACAGCGAACAAAAATTATTCAGAAATGCTACGGCAAAGGATAGGAAAACCACAGCAAAGGGCAGTTATGAATCACTTACTTATCCGAGCCAGGGATCACCATGTCTGTTTGTCTCTAAAAGTAACTTGGAAGGGTTTCCCATGTAGATGAGTCATGATTAAGAAGGAATACATTGTTTAAGGGTCATTCAAGGACAATATAAGTCTTTTATTTGGCTTTTTTGATTATTAAAGAGACACTGTCACCAGATTTTCTCCCATAAAACTATAAGCCCTCTCAGAGTATGAATTGTCCCTTTTAGAATTTCCTATTGAATGTGAAATCTCAGTCATTTACCTATGAAAAATCTCCTCCAAAGGCACATGAAAATGAGCAGAGAATAGTCATATTTTGCCTGAGATGAGTCACTATTATAGTCTTAAGGATTCAGGTGCCCATATCTTTAGTTCTATAGTACATAGAAACAAGCTTTTGGTGCCATTTTAAAGCTAAGAATCTCATCTGTCACAATAGGTCAAATACCCAAATCCCAACTCATCAAAACCGTTCTGCTAAAATCTGACAGATTTCTCACAATGTTTTTTTCATAGATGTACTCTTTTCAGTATTTGGTGTGGCCCAACTTTACAAGGTATTTAAAAGGTACTTTTATTTTTAAATATGGACAGTTGCAGTGTTCTTTTATTCATAGCGCATGTGAAGTGGACTCAGTGTGGTTGTTGGCTAGAGAACTATGAGGGCTTTTTTATTCAGGAGCACAGTGGGGGTATTTATTAACCTAGAATTATTGCATTTTTCTTCCTAAAAATTGTTTCACTAAACTCCAACTCTGTCTCCTTAACTATGGACGTATGCTACACCGGGGCTGGGACCTGAGTGTAGCATATGTTCGGCTGGAGAGGTGGAGGGATGAGTGCTGCTTACCCCTCCCCTCTCCATAGGGAGCCTTGCTGCCAGGCCATTCTTATGGCAAAAGAGAGAGCATGCAATATCTTTTTCCCGGGAATGGCGCGGTATTTGAAACACGTGTGCGCTCACCATACACAATGCCATGCACAATGCAGTTCTATGGCAGCCATATGCAATTCATACAGCTAGCATATGGTGCCATATACAATGTCGAAGTGTTGGCCGACTTGGTTCTAAATAAAACTAATTAATCAGCAAGAGCAACCTCAAGCATGACCACCAACGCCACTCTCCAGCCGCACCGCCCAAGGCAGAGATAAAGCTGAAGTTTTATTAGTTTATTAAATGCACGTGCCCTGGGTGCGTCACATGCTACCGTATTAACAAGCAGGGACGAAAACCTCAACAACCCTCATCATCCACCCACCACTCCTCATCCGCCCACCACGTCGCCTTCCGGTCACGTGGCACCGGCAATGCACCCCTATGTGTGTGTGTGTGTCTATATAATGTGTATGTACTGTACAGTATGCATATTTGATGTGTATATACTTTGCATGTATATGATTTATATATATTGTATGTGTGAAAAAATGTATGGATGGGCAACACCCCTCCCAATGCACCCCTCCCAAGGTAAACTTAGTAACTGCAGCTGTTGCCACTGCCTGATGGGGCAAGAGTTAACACTGTGAAATGTTCTTGTTCAATGATATGTCTTGTGATATCGTAAAGCAAGCTGGAAGCTGATTGGAGAGTGCTACCACCTGACCAAGGAAGTATAAAAACCCCTGGTGGGTGGGAGCATGTGGCCTATCTGTAGAGTCAGAACTAGAGCTACCTTAGGCCACTGTCTGATACCCGGGGGCAATTCAGGAGACTTAAGCCCCAGAGCTGAGATCCACCATCCGGACTCAGCTCCATCTCTACCAGCCCATAAGGCTGCTTACCATCACGGCTTCAGGGATTGATCCTACATACACCTCAGGGGTTGCCCCAGGGAGAAACCATTGCAACAGCCTCTCCCTCCATATTACTTGCACACACCACCTACGCCCTCCAGTCACTATACCAAGCACTGTGTCCACATCGTGCCCAAGGCCGCACTAGCCAGCCACTCCAGTATTCTGGCCCCGGCTGCCTCCAGGCCACAAGAAAAAGCTATGCCCCGGTGGGGGATGTTGCAGATGTATATATACTGAGGCTCATTTAATTACAGGGTCAACAGAGTTCACAGAAACCCTGTTTCCCCGAAAATAAGACAGTGGGGGTCATTTACTAAGGGCCCGATTCGCGTTTTCCCGACGTGTTACCCGAATATTTCCGATTTGCGCCGATTGTACCTGAATTGCCCCGGGTTTTTGGCGCACGCGATCGGAATTTGGCGCATCGGCGCCGGCATGCGCGCGACGGAAATCGGGGGGCGTGGCCGAACGAAAACCCGACGTATTCGGAAAAACCGCCGCATTTAAAAAAAAAATTGTGTCGCGAAAATTTCACTCACCTTCATCCTGGATAGGCCGGTGTATTTCGAGGCAATCCAGCGGACTTCAGCGCAGCAGCGCCACCTGGTGGACGTCGGAGGAACTGCATTGATGAATCCCGGCCGGACCCGAATCCAGTGCAGAGAACGCGCCGCTGGATCGCGAACGGACCGGGTAAGTAAATGTGCCCCAGTGTCTTATATTAATTTTTGCTCCTAAAAGGGCACTAGGTCTTATTTTCAGGGGATGTCTTATTTTTCCATGAACAAGAATTTACATTTATCGTTGAACAGAAAATCTACTTCTCTAACATTCTTGTGACCCTCCAAACTCTGAATTTCATGCTGTATTTCTTGTGACTCCATTTCTATTAGAATCATTGGCCCCAATCTCTCATGTTTAGTAAAAGCACTTTCCATAAATGACCCTTCTTATCCTGGTGGCTGCCGGTATCACATTTGCAGCACAACAGTCATTGATTTAATTCCATGAATTCTTCCCCCATGGCACAACCTTCTGCAAAATCTAAAAGATTTACTAATAATAATGTATGATGTGGAGGGAGCTGCTGCAATGACTGCCACTAGGTCTTATTTTCAGGGGAGGCCTTATATTTCTAAACCTGAACAAAATTGTACTAGGTCTTATATTCGGGGGATATACTGAGGCTCATTTAATTACAGGGTCAACAGAGTTCACAGAAAGTGCATTGCCCGACTATAATTCAGCGTGCGGCGATTTGCTAAGATCGTGTGCCCGATATCATGCATGGATCACTTCCCCACTCAGGTCCGACAGAGTTCACCATCTTTTTAGTGGTGCATCTAAGTGCTAGGGCTTGCGACACAATTTGAAAGTTAAATTCTGCTCTCTGTCCGAATCAGTTGGATCGTCGGACGGCCCGCCCCCTAATTTGTGTCGCATGGAAGCCAGCACAGCTGCGCCACAAAAAGAGTCACCTGTGCCACAATCCAAGCGCACACACAATACATGTACAAGCCGTTTTAGCCCCAAAAAAGGTGCACAGTCCGACAAAAGTGTGCAGTGCACCTTTAGTGAATGAGCCCCACTGTGTGTGTGTCTATGTATTGTATGAGTTTGTATATACTGTATGCATGAGTGTATATAAGTACATAAATGTGTGAGTGTGATGATTGTATAAATGTTTGTGTAGAACTTTGTGTGTATAGTAAATAATTAATTGTTATTGTATAAACACGTGTGTACAAATACATACAAATATGCGGAAATCTACTATTTGGCCAGCATTTGCTAATTATGCTTCTGCATATATAATTTAAGTTGCATTCCTGAAGATGCCGAAAAGTGAATTTGCGCTATGACTAAGTTTGGGAGAGAAGTATGAAT
Source organism: Engystomops pustulosus (assembly GCA_019512145.1). Taxonomy (NCBI): domain Eukaryota; kingdom Metazoa; phylum Chordata; class Amphibia; order Anura; family Leptodactylidae; genus Engystomops; species Engystomops pustulosus. Next base: position 26,158,078 of record CM033648.1, on the reverse strand, counting down.
TTCTCTACTTGCGTATATGCAAAAATAATATGGTAATTCACTGGCTTCTCAGCTTTGATTTTAACAAACCTGGACTTTGTGCAAACTAACCCCCTAGCATGATAAAAGAAGGGCTCATTTATGTACTCACATTCTGTAAAGTCTATTTATCCTGATCTGTGAATGTGCTGTTCCTTATCTCCCCCCTTTGTGATGCTTTGTCACATGCTGAATGGGTTACTAGCAGACTGAATATGAATGAACCTAAGCCCAGGGCTGTTTATATGAAGACAGTGACAACCCCGGCTTGTCCTGCAGTTCTTTCAGCTATTATATTCGTCCGCGCAGTTATTTGCTTTCGGTAAACGGCGCTTTTCCCAGAAATCACGTGGTCAGGCATCTGGAACTATTTATGTGCATTGCCACTTGTAAGACAAGAAAGTGCTTAGCTGAGTGTGCACAGCGAGGGAGCGCTCTGCTTCTTAAAAAGCCTTTATCTGTGAGGGTTTAGTTTAGAAGTTATTTCCAAATCCAATGACATTTACTAAGCTGCTTGCACTAGTTTTTCTGAGTTCTTTTCAGTGCAAACTGCTTGCACAGGTATTTAATCCCTTAACCTGGCCCTTTTTTTGTTTTTTCATTTCCATTTTTTACTCCCCACCTTTAAAGATCTATAACTTTTTTATTTTTACATGTAGAGAGCTCTGTGATGGCTTCTTTTCTGCGTAACAAATTGCCCCTCATAGTGATGGTATTGAATATTTCATGCCATGTACTGGGAAGGGGGAAAAATTCCAAATGCGGTAAAATTGGTGAAAAAACGCATTTGCGCCATTTTCTTGTGGGCTTGGATTTTACGGATTTTACTGTGCCAAAATGACATGTCTACTTTATTCTTTGGGTCAGTATGATCACGGAGATACCATATTTGTATAAGTTTTTATAATGTTTTCATACACTTACAAAAATTAAAACCTCCTGGACAAATTTTTTTTTTTTATTTTGCCATCATCTGTACTAATAACGTTTTCATACTACAGTGAGGCAGTATATCGGGATTTTCCACCTCATTTATTAAAATGTGCAAATCGCACATTGTAATGAGTGGGTTAAAACGAGACAGCCTTGGGTCTTCGGAAGACCCAAGGCTGTCATGGCGACCGATCGCCGCTACCCGCTGATGTCAAAGGGACTGACGATCGTCACAAAGATGGCACCCACGCGCTGCCATCTTATTGAAGCTGCCGGCGCGATCGGCGGGATAACTCCCAGGTCCCCAGCGCTGCAAGGCTCAATGAGTTTATTGTATCCTAAAATTGTAGCAGTGAAAAAGACAACTTGTTATATGTGTCATAGCAGAGGTTTGTGTGACAGGGGTTAGGTGATATCTCTTTATGGCTTTTGCCACGAACTGGACATATTCCTGTATGGGAGGCTAAACAGCCAATCTGGCAAATGAACGCCCCTAGCTACTCACCCGAAACAGAATGCCGAACCCGAAGTCAGACATTAAGTTCGCTCATTTCTACTCTCTATTTCTGTTATCTAGTTAACATATATCTATCTCTTTAGGAATCTTTTATTCATGTCATAAATCTTTTTCTATATGTCGATATTATAAGTAGAAGACTTGATGAAAGTGTAGATAAACCCTGTAGCATGATAATCTAGGAAATGTCAAGACCAGACCATGTGACTGCTCAGCTAGGCCACAACCACACATCAGGATCTTACACCCACCTAGTTGATCCTGGGATAGGAGAAAAATTGCAAATTAACTATTTAAAGTTATCTTTATCATTTTAGGATCACTAGGGGATTAAGATTTGAGTACTTTCTGTCGTGGGCAAACCCCTTTAAAAACTCGTTGAAACCTCGGGCAGATAACAAGACTAATAATTCACTCTTTCTGTACCTAGAGAATATTTCTGTTACATCTGTGCATGTTTAAGCTTCAGCACGGTACTCGGAACTTAAAGTACAGCTGAGTATGCACTGATGAGTAAGCACTGATTTGTTCTTGGGTTGCATTCTGTCTGAAATAGCTTTACCCTCTGACTTTGCACAGGTGGACAGAATGTTCCTCCACTTCTCCTCTGCTGGTCTGTCTTGTTTGGATGTAACAGAACTAGCCCAATGATCCTGTGGACCAGGACTCTGAAATCCCATGAAAGCTTTTTCCCATGCATGCTCTAAGTATTTTTTTTGGAGCTAACTGATGTTTATCTTCTGTATTTTGGATTTCTAGGCCCTTTACCTGTATCATCTCTTTTGCCTATCGATTCTGTACTGCACTGTCCTCTTATTTCTGACCCTTAGGGTGCATTCACACAGCCGTTGTGGGGGTGTACATATGGAAGCAAGAAAAGAAACACCAGTCCAACATCAGCCGTCACCAGCACCATATCAGACCTGAAAGAAATCCCGTTGATTCTGGATAGGACGTCTGAACTGTCCCTTACATAGGATGGCAGACATTCTAAAAGGGGTTTTAAGTAGTAGTAAATAAATTTACATATTGGGTGACATAACCCCCCAATCCCAGAGACAATCGGCCTCCTCGGGGGATCAACAAGATCTTTGTGTATTTTGGGCAAGAGTTATAAAGTTGTGACTTTTGGTTCTTGTACCACCATTCCTTAGAGTACCTTTTTAGGAAAGATCCCCTTCTCATATGCTAATTGCAGAATGTCACACAATTCAGCAGAGAAACTGCTGGTGGGGTTATACGCTAATTTACAGTATGTGTTACGGACTTTAAGTTGCCTAAAGGCTTCTTTTTCGTATTTGTCCTTAGACCAGATTACCCCCCCCCCCTTCACAACGATATCATCATAATTTTGCAATTCAGGGCCTAACGTTCGACAAGTGTTAGAATGTCATTACATCTACATCTACAGAGAGCCTTGAAATCTCTGGCCAATTTAGTAAAACTTTCCACCTGGGGGCATAAGGACAAGGAGGGGAACAGGTAGATCTGGGAAAGGCTGAGGTTGGGAGTTTGCAAGGTTTGTTCCTGTAGAAGATCTTCTCAAGCCTGAAGTGCATCCCTCTCCGTCTGACTATCCGTCTCCATATCCTTTTTATAATGCAATTTTTTAAAATTAATTTCAGAGAAAACAAATGCAGGTCTTTTAACGCTGTAAAAAAATCGAAATCATTAGAGGGCGGAAAAATTAGCCCCTTACTGAAAATACCACACTGGACATCAGAGAGAGGACGGGAAGAAAGATTAATTACCTCTAACTTTTTTTTGGTTTCTTTCCCTGCTGATGGGGGTGCCATTTCCTTTTACCGGAGGTATGTGCATCATCTTCAGCTAAGGCTTGCTTCTGTGTGTTGGCCTCCTTGCTTTTTACATTTTACTCCTAGTCATGAGTCTCTGGTGTTCCATTTCCGAAGTCTGCAAGGAGGAGCGTGACCTAGATCTGGTTCTTGACATCGTTCTACCTCTATTGTGTGACCATCTATATGTGCACCCCTGTTTGAAATCTGATACATCCCACTGGAATTTTTCAGGCTTCATTTTACAAACTTCTTTCTCCCATTTCTCTAAGTCTGTCTCTATTTCCTCATTGAGTTTCATTACTGCGTCATTTGAAAGTTCCAATTTTAATTTATTCTATAAACCTTCCAGTTCTAATTCAATCTCGCTAAGGGATTCATTGTTCATTAGTACTAGTAGTTCCATAAACACTTTAGAGCAGTGGTTCTCAACCTTTCTAATGCTGTGACCCCGCAATACAGTTCCTCATGTTGCAGTGACCCCAAACCATGTACAAGAATATTGTATTCGTGCCAAAAAATTCAATAAAATCGTGGCTCCGATGGCTTTAGGCGACCCCTGTGTTTTGATCGTTCGACCCCCGCCGGGGTCGCGACCCACAGGTTGAGAACCACTGCTTTAGAGCATTTATTAGAGACCTCCTCCCACTTAGTTCTTAAAGTCTCATTTTCTACTTCGAAGGAGGGAAATACTTGGATTCTCAATCGTCAAGGTATCAAATCCTTTGCCAGGTATTTCTCAAGGAAGGCCCGATTCCACCAGACCCTCGTTCTTTTCCTCAGCAAATTTTAAAGTTGTAGTAGAGAGTTGAAGAAGGAAGAAAGGCAGAGGAAAAAGAAGGACACAGGAACATATTTCTCTAATAAAGTAGATTACATAGTTCCTAATTATTATCTGCATTATTTATTTACAAAATGTTGTTGAAATTTTAGTTACTCTTTAAGTCTTCCCCCCGCAGTGACGTACTATAGGAGAGGATGGGCTTAAGGCGGTGACCTGAATAGCGTCCTATATCCTCTTGACAAAAGCATCCGGTGTTCCATGTATAAGTTTATAAATGTATTAATGAGTGTATAAATGTGTGCAAAAAGTGTGTATATGTGATTAAAATGTATAAATGAGTCTAGAACTGTATGTGTGTGTATGTGAGTATGTACATGTGTGTATAAATGTGTGTGGTTGTATAAACACGTGTGAGTGTACAGATTTGTATATTTGTTGGAAAGGTCAAAAGTTTGCTATAGGACCCAGCCTCTCCCACTTACACCCCTGATGGGACGGGAATGACTGCAGAGATTTGTACATGAGGTACATCACATTGATGCCATCAAATGTATTTTGTTCTATGAAAATGGTTCAAAGGGTAGCAGTAATGACGAAAACTACCACATTTAGGATTATTTCTTATGAGATGGATCATAGTATTGAGCTGCACATCTCTTAGCCAAAAAATGTTAAGTAGCCGAGAAAAAAATGCTAAACAAGAAAATCTGGTATCTCCATATAGATTTTACTGGCATCAGAGAAATCAGTTTCATCAGATCTCTGTAATGAGACTAATTAAATGTAATTATACAGTGACATAGCTAAGCTTCAGAAAATGCACTCATTAGTTCTCATGTTAAGCAAGCCTATTCTTTAACCCCTTCATCAACCCTTCTGCCCATGTGAATTATTTACAGTCACCTCAAGAGCAGGAAGGATCTTCATGTGTGGACTAACCTTTCCCCAATTAGTCCAGCACTAGGTAACTGAACCAGTGAATTGATACATGTAGTACACTGATTTTAGTTGTACTCTGTGTAACTGTATACAATACAGTGCTATTGTTTTGTCTAGTGAGCCTTTAAGGCAGTGGTTCTCAACCTTTCTAATGCTGTGACCCCACAATACAGTTCCTCATGCTGTGGTGACCCCAAACCATGCAACTCGCAGTAAAAACACAGTAAAATTGCGGCTCCGATGGCTTTAGGCGACCCCAGGTTTTGGTCGTCCGACCCCCGCTGGGGTCCCGACCCACAGGTTGAGAACCACTGCTTTAAGGCAATTAAATATAAAATTTAACCTGCTTTGTTATTTTATCTCAATCCACAAATCCCCACTTCCGTGTCTTGGTTATATACGTGCTACCCTGGACCAGGCTTATATGGAACAAGAAGTTGGTGGCAGTCTACTGTACTGATAAGGCTTTGTTTCATTGGGGTTAGTGAAAGCGGCTTTCAGCTGTTCAGGGTTGTGAGCTAGTGTTGTTCCATACTGGATGTTGTGTGGACAAGTCTATCTCCCTTCCTGCACCTTCCAGAACACGTATTTTCAGGGAGTGTCTATAAAAAATGAATAATTGATTGACCTTGCGTTCCCTTCAGGGGTCCGGAACATCACATTGTTGAATTACATTTTCTGGCTGCATGGCTTGTACTAGTGAAAGACGGTCAATATATTTTAAAGTGCTATTTAAAAATGGATAGGTTATTGGATGGGTGGAGGTCCAAACCCTGGCACCTCCACTGAGCATCTAGCATTGAGCATTTGGACCTCCACCCATCTAATAACCTATCCATTTTGGCCTCTTCCTTTTCTACCAAGCACAATGCTGTAAAGTTAGTAAAAGGTCTGTAACACTGGTAGAGGACCTGTTCATTTCGATAACATGGTGTCACTGTTTTACCCAAAGGGCTCATTGATAGATGTCTAGGAAAGCACCTAATTCTTTCTTAATGTTATCTTATATCATGTTGCTATTTACCTGATATATTTTTGGGAATTAACCTCAATAGTGACACGAAGCATTCATTAGGAATACAGTAAATAGTAAATTAGAGGGATTAATCATGGTATTGCTAAATTTAGCACCCAGGGCAAAAGCCCCTGAACTTTAGATTATTGCCTCATGTGCTGAGCATCTGATACTCACCTTGGTCCGGGTTCTCACCAGGTAGTGGAAATCATGAGATAAATTAATATTTAACACTTGCCCTTATTTGTTGCCCGTATAATAACCCTACATCAATTATGTTGTCCTACTTTAGGGTACATACACACGCGGTATGCCCGCTGTGCGGAGAGGAGGAGGAGGTGGCCCCTCCTCCCTCCATAGAAAACAGCGGCTCACGGCCGCACACACACTGATAGAGCATGTTCTATCTTTTTACGGTGTGCGGCCCGTATCCCCCCGTGCCGCTATTGCCGTCAATGAGGACGTGCATGCGGCCGCAAATTTGCGGCTGCATGTATGGCCCCGCAGATGGCCATGTGAATAAGCCCTTAGAGCAACCATCCACATATTTAATCCAAATATTTTGTTTGGAATTTGACATTTTAATGACATTTTGTAGCCTTGTTTCCTTACTCCATCGATTTTGGGTAACTTTATTGCTTAGTCTCCATTCACATTAACAGGTGCTTATTGCCCACAGTAAACATAATGGGAATTAATTACTAAGGGCCCCGCAGCCGTATTTTCGTCAGGTTTCCCAACTTTTCGGGGATCACGCCAGAGATTGTGACTATCTATGCCAAAAAACACTTATGGAATATGTTTCCATGTTACCCAATGGCCCTGGTTGGTACAGAGGGGCTCAACGTTGCCGTCAAGTGCACAGCGCACACCCAGTGCGGGGGCTCTGTGAACCATTTGCAGGCTCTGTGATTAGATTAGCTACTGTGTGTGTGTGGGGGGGGGGGGAGCACCATTATTATTTTGGTAACTGAGGGAGCACTGTTACTATATTGGCTACTGTGTGGAGCACCATTACTATTTCGGTGACTTTGGGGGCACTTTTACTATATTGGCTATGTGTGGGGGCACCGTTACTATATGGCTACTGTACAGGGGCACTGTGACTATATTGGCTAGTGTGCAGGGATACTGGGATTACATTGGCTACTGTACAGGGGCACTGTGACTATATTGGCTACTGTACAGCGGTACTGTGACTATATTGGCTACTGTGCAGGGATACTGGGACTATATTGGCTACTGTGTGGCGGCACCGTTATTATATTGGTTATTGTTAGGGGAGTGTTACTGTATTGGTTATTGGGAGCTAATAATGATCTCTAAGGAAATAACAGAACAGTATTAGTTTTGGGATAATAACATAGAGTAAATGATGATGGAGCGAGGAACCTAAAGTTTTTGTGTTACCAAATCTTATTTACAGGAAGTCCTGGCATTACACATGAGCTCAAATTTCTGCACTCAATACTCAAAATTGTATTACACTGAGCTTGGTTCTATTTCCATGTACTCTGCTGGTTTCTGGAAGTGTTTCTTTATGTACTGAACTGGGTTCAGGTGCTATATTTATTTACTAATCTCTGCTCCGGTGCAGTATATTTTGTTCTAATCTCAGTTCTGATTTTATGTACTGAACTTGGTTCTGGTGTCACCTACAAAGCCTAGGGTGTGGTTTACAAAAACATAACTTACTATGTCTTTCCATTCTTCTTTTTTTGACGGACAGGACGTATAATAGCCAGAGGGAGGCAACAACTATGCCCCCACCTGCCCCTATTTGTCAATGTATACACTAAGCCTATACATCGAGTGCTATCCTGATGTATACGCTTTGTGTATACAAACCCAACCCAACCTTATAATGGACCCTGTTCTGAGGTCTGCCCTTATAAGGAAGGGCTGACTGCAGTAAAGAGGGAATTATAAGGAGCTGACAGAAATTGCTTAGCACTGCGCTCAACGATCTCCGCCAACTCCATAGAGATTAATGGAGCAGAACATTCATGCGCGGCTGTCTGCTCCACTAGCCTGATGGAGCATCCCACTGACTAGCAAGTTAGGCCCGATCCCGTTGATAGGGCCTACCTTTTGTTTGTGGGAAAACCCCTTTAATAATACTCCATTTTATTGGTTTCAGTAAAGACAAATAGGTGAGTTTTCTAAATGAACAACATTAGAGATATTCTTGTATTTTTCAGTCACTGGCCCTTTAAGTAGAAGGTTCTAGAAGCGGTTCTGATGTCACAGGCCCGGTATTATGAGAATATTCTATTAGAACCTTGCTAGCTCAGGGTTCTGTACATTGCTTGACTTTCTTTCCGGAGAGAAGCAGTGCTTGTATTCAGTGCGCAAGTGTTTTTTTTAGAGAGTTTTATTTTTGAAGATGTGGGAGTCAGACTCCGTAAGATCCGGCTCAGATTCTGAGCTTTCTGACATTTCCGCCTTCTACCTTGGCATGGAGCTACCGTCATCCAAAAAATTCTGCCTAGGTGATAACTTTACCGCTCACAGGGACATAGCGGCTCAGAAAGTGCTGGCTAAGCTTAGCACCAATACTCTGAGAAACCCGAGAACATCTCCTGTACCTGGTGAACGCAGGACAAATATGGGCTGGACTATTCCGAACACCCCAGTACCAAGGCAGCAGGTAACCAAGAACCTTTGCTATGGAGATAAATATCCAACACCAGCAGCATCTGCCCAGATTTATCTTGGCACAAAGATCTTTGAGCCTTGTGTACCTAAGAAGATGTCTGTTCTACCACCTATAAGACATTCATCTAGTCCTCATGAAGCCCAACCCCAGAAAGCCACAACCAGTACACAGCCAAAGACATTTCCAGAACCTAAGACGTCGGTTTCCGAGGCCGTGAGATTACTGGATTATGAAGACTGGGAAAAAAAGATGAAAGGGATTGAAACCATCTTCTCCCTGTTATCTTCTCATGCTGAATATGATCTACAGACCGTCCGAGACCTGAGGACTGCAGTAATAAAGGAAGTCACCAACCTCAGGTCTGCAGTGTCCCTTGCTGCGATTAAGTGCCTGAACATGATGTTCTGCACATGGAAGACACAAATGGACTACGACCTCCAGCAAACTGCAAAGGTTTTGTTACACAAGGCCGGGGAAGCCAACAGCTTTATCCGTGACGCAGTGGACAGCACCCTGATATCCATGGTGAATAATGTCAGCCCCGGCCGTGCTCTAGTAGCCCTGATAGAGGGTGGACTGTGCCATAAAAACAGCAGGTTAGGTCCACCACCAGCAAACATCTGGCAGGTTTGGTGGATAGAAAGGGGCCAGAATATATACTGTCTGGAAGAAAAGGAGTGACTGATCGGGCACTACCAGCCATAGCCAAGTGCATCCAGGACAGCTGTCCACAGGCCCGAAGGATGTCGTATGAGTGGTATATGTTGTTTCTATGTTTGTCTTTGTTGGGAATGGGTAAGGGGGGTTGTTGTACCGGTACAATTCTAGCTAACTGTAAGGTCCATATGACTGCATCACGACTTAAGGAATCACACATGCAACTGTCAATATATATAACCCTAGCAAGATATGGCGGATACATTTAATGTCATTGCATGGAATGTGAGGGGTATGGGAGACGCAAACAAGCGATGCGCCGTGTCTCAGCTACTCAAAAAATACCAACCGGCAATTGTATGCCTGTCAGAGACACACTATACAGCTGACACTGTGGGAAAGTTCGGCCGGTCATGGGTAGGGCAGCAATTTCACTCTACATTCTCCACTCATGCAAGGGGAGTTAGTGTGCTCGTCCACAGGGCTATACCATTTCAGTGCTCTAGACAAGTTATTGATTCAGAGGGCAGGTATGTGTGTCTGTTCTGCACTATCAGGGAATATCCCATACTTCTGGTAGCTATATACATACCCCACCGTACACGGCAGATGTACTAAAACAAATTTTACGTCTGGCTGCCAACTCACCCACATACTCAATCCTAATAGTAGGGGATTTCAATAACTACCTGAACCCGTACCTAGATAAATTCCATCAGGGCACCATTGCCGAAACCACGCCTCACATGCAAAGTTTCATTAGAAATGTTAAAAAAAAAAGTAAAAGTTTTTTTGGCAGAATAAGGCCCCTTCCACACTAGCGTTTTTCACGCGCGAGTTCTGCGCATGCTTTTGACACGCAGAACTTGAATTGCACTCTGTCCCATTGTTTCCAATGGGCCTTTCCTCATTTGCGTTGTTTTGCACGCGCGTGCTTGCGTTTGTTTTGACGCGCGTCAAAATTGCAGCATGCTCTACTTTTGCGTTTCACGCGCGTTATTCCCACCCCATTCAAGTCTATGGAGACGCATCAAAAATGCATTGCACTCGCAAGCATTGCGAGTGCAATGCGTTTTAAATGGATGGGTTGCTCGGTGACATGAATAATTCCCCTGCTCGCGATCGCGCATTTAATTTAACCCTAGAATGCATGACCTTAGAAATCTACACTTTTACATCCCTGGGGCCTTTTAGGCCCGTATGCAAATAACATGGAATAACTCAAATAAAAATACTTTTCAAAGTTTATTTGAAAAATGCAAAGTAAGGGTGCATTCCTACTAGTGCCGGTGTCTGCTAGGAGGGGATCTGTAATGGATCTGACCTCCTGGTGTCCCCAGCTAAGGGTGGTAGAATCCGGGCATTCCGGCAGCCTCAACTGGTGTTACCAAGAGATTATATCCATTACGGATCACCTCCTGGCAGACACCAAACCCACATTAGCTTTTTTCACTGAAGCCATTCTGACTTATGGACACATACAGATTGAAAAGTGGTTTTCACTGATGCCTTTCTGAACCAATGTGCTATCACACTTGTTTTTTTCTTGTGTTTTTTTTTTTTTTTTTTTTTTACAATGATCAATGGAAAAATATTTTGAGGCCTGTCCTTTTTTTGTTCACTGACAGCATTGGATTAGTGGGAATAAAAACTATTGTGTGAAAAAGCACATTGTTCACAATGGTTCTCTTCCTGGTTTCGGTTATTTTCACTGATGTCTCCATCTGTATGTGTCCATAGGCTGTAAAGGCTTCAGTGAAAAAGCGCTGATGTGCAAAAAAAGCCATTGAGAATCTACCAGGAAATGAAAGACCTATGTCTATATAAATGAAATGTGGTTAGCAATTTGAGGATACTCCTTTAAGCTGAAGATTTCATTGAGATCCTCTGTGTAATATGGTCATTTGACCACAGTGTGGCACTGTTTTATTTAGGTCTATAGAGTTGGCCATTTATACTCCTGTATTATCAAGTAATGTTAGTTTGCTTAAAGGGGTATTCCAGGAATAAGCATAATTCATATACAAATGGGTACTCAAAATATAAGCTAATGTGTAATTAGTTGTTATTTAAAATTTTGCTCCCTTTTGCAGAAAATGCTGGTAACATACACTGTAATGAAGAATTAAAATGCTACTGGCCCTTTAATCAGTCCGTTAATTTCCTCCACGCGGTCCGTTGCAGGACAGAAGATGGCCACTGGTCACATGTCCACATCACATGGCCTGCACCTGCCTGGGCAGGTCATGTGATCACCACTATGTTTGGCTGTAGTCAGTTGGTTGCAGTGCATCCTGTATGGCCAGTGTTTTGGTGATGGCAGTTACACATCATTACTATGGTAACAGAGCAAGAAAACCTGTTACATCATCACTGTTAGCAGAGCATAAGTGGTAGGAGGAGTTACTGAGAGCTAAAGGATCATGGAACTTGTAGTTTCCAGTGACGGCCATCTTAGTGATAACTCCACCTGCTTTAGAGAGGCCATAAATTTTGTAAATCATAAAATCAAACTATTTAAGCTCCGTTTTGTGACTAATGACATTGAGTATTGTTGTATTCATTTATTTATATCATCATGGGTTTTTGTGTCAGACGTTCATATTCCCGGAATACCCCTTTAAGTATACGTTTTCTGCATCTAGGCAACACTTGGCTATAAAATGTGAAGCTTTTCTCTGATCACTATCCTGGCAGAGGGGCTTTGTCAGGATTGTTTGAACTATTCACCTTTCACTGCAATGAAGCTACAGTGGTAAGCAGTGATAGAGGTTCTTGGATAGCCAGCCAGGTAACATGGTGATGGTCGTGGAAGGGACCATCCAAACCCTAAGGGTACGGCCACAGACATAAGACTAAAATAGGGTATTTGAAGCAAAGCCTCTCCAAACATTTACATCTGGAACATGAGAGAGTCTTCGGAGCCATTAAGGTCACTCCTATAGAACAGATCCCACAAGAAAATAGAAATAGAATTAAAACATTAAACCGTAGGGAATCGTACTGGATATTCAAGCTAGATTCTCTGCATCCACACGGTTTAAATGAAGTTATAGAATCGGTCTGACTTGCTTACCACTTGCGCCCTTGCTGCATCCATGTTTTTCACATCTAACTTCATCCATGCCAGTGGAATATCCATTCAGTGACGCACACTCACGAGTCCCTTATGCATCTCACCGGGTCGGGCGCTAGTCTCTTCTCCCCTTAGCTGATGTAGAGTAACTAATGTTGCTAAGTAACGACACACGCCTCAGATTCTCCCCACAGGATTTCATATTAGCGCAAAGCACTTTGTCCCTCTGCGGCTTCCGTAGAACATCCCGGTCACTAAGCAACGATATACACTACATACGCTATAGACGATTACCCACTTACAAATTAGATAAATCTCTGCAAGTATATCGGTTTAATGTTATATGAATATGGTTATGTATATTTTGTAAGTTTTTAAAGGTTCAGTGTCTATTTTAATGAACAAAATGTATTGTATCGGGCTGTCCGGTGAATCGAGTAAGTCCGGTCCACATGTGACCGGAACCTTACACCGGAGCCTCGTTTTCATGTTCTTTTATCTATTTAAACTACCCTAATTGTAATGCACTTCATGCCTGATGAAGGTCCGGGTACCGGACCGAAACGCGTAGCAATAATAAAGCAGTATCGGAGTTCTAATACTGTCTTCAGGAGATTCTGTGTGTGCTATCGAGTGCTATCCTGATGTATACGCTTTGTGTATACAAAAAACATGGCATTATATGGAGAGGCCGACAGATAAAGAGATACTTTAAGGTGGAGGTTACAGAAAAAAGTGCATTATTAGGGGGGTCCTATGAGGAGGGGCATTAGAAAAGAGGGCACTATAAAGGGGGTGGCAGGAAATTGGGCAGTACTAGGGGCGGCTGCAGGGAATAGAAATTAAAAAGCTGGCAGGTGCACGAATGGAGGTTATTTAAGAGATGGGACTGAGGGAAAGGATACATAATATAGTTTGTGGCTAGGTGGGTGCACACAATAAGGGGGGGGGCACACCATTTTTTTTAAGGACTATATATACGGAAGAAGCCTCTCCCCACTGTTCCCAGGAAATAAATGTGACATGCAGCCAGTTCCTGATTATAAAATGGTTTAGGACCACTGCCTTATGGAATTAATACTGGTTTGGCTTTATTCCTGCCTCAAGTCATTAAGCTTTTTGAAAGCCATGCTTGAAGTTAAGAGGGCTGCCTTTAACCCCTTAAGAATATATAACTTTTGTAGCTAAAAGCTCCGTCGGGCCCCTTGTCAGACTGCCCCTCCGTCAGACTAACGGAGCAGACGGCCGCGCATGAAGTTTGCTCCATTAATCTCTATGGAGTTGGCGGAGATCAGTGAGCGCAGTGTCAGCAAATTCGGTTGCTCCAGAGATTAATGGAGCAGAACGGTCATGCGCGGCCGTCTGCTCCGTTAGTCTGATGGAGCAACAAGGGGTCCGACGGACCCCTCGTTTTCGTGATCTGTACTGGTCCCATCACTGAGACCCCCACTGACTAGCAAGTTAGGCCATATCCCGTTGATTGGGCCTAACTTTTGTTTGTGTGAAAACCCCTTTAATAATACTCCATTTTATTGGTTTCAGTAAAGACAAATAGGTGAGTTTTCTAAATGAACAACATTAGAGATATTCTTGTATTTTTCAGTCACTGGCCCTTTAAGTAGAAGGTTCTAGAAGCGGTTCTGATGTCAAGGCCGGTATTGTGAGAATATTCTATTAGAACCTTGCTAGCTCAGGGTTTGTACATTGCTTGACTTTTTTCCGGAGAGAAGCAGTGCTTGTATTCAGTGGCGAAGTTGTTTTTTCTATAGAGTTTTGTTTTTGAAGATGTGGGAGTCAGACTCCGTAAGATCCGGCTCAGATTCTGAGCTTTCTGACATTTCCGCCTTCTACCTTGGCATGGAGCTACCGTCATCCAAAAAATTCTGCCTAGGTGATAACTTTCCGCTCACAGGGACATAGCGGCTCAGAAAGTGCGGCTAAGCTTAGCACCAATACTCTGAGAAACCAGAGAACATCTCCTGTACCTGGTGAACGCAGGACAAATATGGGGGACTATTCGAACCACCCCCAGTACCAAGGCAGCAGGTAACCAAGAACCTTTTCTATGGAGATACATATCCAACACCAGCAGCATCTGCCCAGATTTATCTTGGCACAAAGATCTTTGAGCCTTGTGTACCTAAGAAGATGTCTGTTCTAACCTACCTATAAGACATTCATCTAGTCCTCATGAAGCCCAACCCCAGAAAGCCACAACCAGTACACAGCCAAAGACATTTTCAGAACCTAAGACGTCGGTTTCTGAGGCCGTGAGATTACTGGATTATGAAGACTGGGAAAAAAAGATGAAAGGGATTGAAACCCTCTTCCCTGTTATCTTTGAATGCTGATATGATTAAAGACCGTCGAGACCTGAGGACTGCAGTAATAAAGGAAGGCACCAACCTCAGGTCTGCAGTGTCCTTGCTGCGATTAAGTCCGTGAACATGATGTTCTGCACATGGAAGACACAAATGGACTACGACCTCCAGCAAACTGCGAAGGTTTTGTTACACAAGGCCGGGGAAGCCAACAGCTTTATCCGTGACGCAGTGGACAGCACCCTGATATCCATGGTGAATAATGTCAGCCCGGCCGTGCTCTAGTAGCCTGATAGAGGGTGGACTGTGCCAAAAAAACAGCAGCGTTAGGTCCACCACAGCAAAACATCTGGCAGGTTTGGTGGATAGAAAGGGGCCAGAATATATACTGTCTGGAAGAAAAGGAGTGACTGATCGGGCACTACCAGCCATCGCCAAGTGCATCCAGGACAGCTGTCCACAGGCCCGGATGCACGGCAAGAAGATCCTGAGCACATTATTTGGGAATCCAAGACTGGACTCAATGATTAAAAAATATGTGCCACCAATAGACACACCCACAGTAATGCTCCTGCTCAGGAAGTGCTCCAAGTAACTGCTGCAATCTACTGGAGACCTTACATGGAGAACTTCATGGACAAGAACCCTTCATGAATATCTGGAGGACATCTATACATGTGGAGGAGCAACGGAACCTACAGGGTCCAGAGTCATCGTCCTTAAACTGCTAGTGAGGTATGTGGGATTTTGGAAAGACTTATCTTATTGCATTGTCTTATATACATTGGCATTGCCTCTGCACTGCAGTATATATATATAGCAAATTCCCTAAGGCATTGGTGGCATATACAGTATTGGTAAAATATAAAACTTTTAACCCTCCCATCCATTTCCCCCACCAATCACAGCACAGCTGTTATTATGTTATATGTTGTCATACATCAGGGGTATAATAGGACTGGTGTACTGAGCATGGGCAAGCAGAGCACTGGCTTATTAGGTAGATGTTTTAAATAGATGTATTAAAAAAACAGCAGGAGACATCACCTGTATACTGCTGGGGCACTTGTGGGGTCTACTATATACCGCTGGGGCATGTGTGGAGGCCACTATATACTGCTGGGGCACTTGTGGGGTCTACTATATACTGCTGGGTCACGTATCTGGGCCATTATATACTGCTGGGGCACGTGTGGGATCTACTATATACTGCTGGGGCATGTGTGGGGGCTTCTATATACTGCTGGGTCACGTATCTGGGCCACTATATACTGCTAGGGCACTTGTGAGGGCTTATATATACTGCTGGGTCACGTATATGGGCCATTATATACTGCTGGGGTACATGTGGGGTCTACTATATACCGCATTTTACAAATGCGTTTCTCAGTATTCTGAATCATTTTAATATTTTATATAATTTTATTTCACATTACCTGGCTACCTGCCAGCAGTGTGTGGTGAGTCCCAGGGGACAGGCAGAAGCTCACTCATGTGTCTGTGTCTTAATCTCATTTCCTCCACACTCATCAAAATCTCTCCCCTCTTCTGGTCATGTGCTTTGAGAAAGCAGAGCAAGGGGATGGTGTGGAGTAGAGGGAAAATTCATGAGGAGACACCGACACACACACTCAGCTGCCCCTCCCCCTGGACTCACCACATGCTGTTGGCAGGGAGCCAGGTAATGTGAAATAAACTTATATAAACTATTGAAATGATCCACAATGCTGACAAAGGCATTTTTAAAATCAGCATTGCATAGCATAGGCTTTTGGAACCTGTCACCAACTAAAAATGACATTCCCGGTGACAGTTTTGCTTTAGTCCCAGGGGGAAAGGACTGGTTATAAAATATGAGATTGTATACACCTCTTATCATTATGTTGTCTCTCCTTTCTTTCAGGCTTCTTTCTTTCTTCATACTTGGAAGCATATAAGCAGCGCCAGTTTTCCAGATGCAACAGAGGATGAAGGTGATCTGAATGTCACTGCCTTCCAGGAGCCATCCTCCATATTGTTATACGACCCTTCACCTATCTGTCCGAAACATCTCTGAACTGTATATTGGATACAAATTATTAGGGATAACAACAAACATGTCTGTCCTTGTGTCTCATAATGTATCATTCTACCACTAGGGATGGCTTGTATAATAATGCCCTTTCTTTTATCATTTTAATTACTATAGATGAAAAGTAAAGGAAATATTTCAATATCTTCCATAACTGCAATATTTATGTGTAGTTAGTGCTCTTACCTACTAAGTGAGTTTTCTTTATGTAGAGTTCATGCTCTATATTAGTTCTCCTATACTATACCTGTAAGATCCTAATGCATCACAGGAGAGTAATAATAAGGCCTTGATCCTTACCAAAAATAAAATATTTCCTTAATATTTATCATGATGTGGATTTGTCTTGCCTACTGTCTTCTCTTCTGGGGGTTTAGCAGTCACATGTTACTAATGGTAAAAATCATATGAGCCTGACACTACCTTGAGCAGTCCCATGCAGGTAGAAGACATGTGTGTTATATCAGGGGTGCACAACCTTTATCAGTCCAAGGGCCTGAGCCAGATGCCAGTCAAACTACATGCAAAATACTTACTGCTCTTTTTACTTGCAATGTACTCACAGCTAAGGCTGACTCAGAACTGCTATGCCCCCCTGCCCACGAATCCAGAGCTTATCTTGTCTGTAGAGTTGCTGCCATCTCCTATGCACACTGCTGCTGGTCAGAAGTGCCTCTGTCTTTAGTGCTCTCTGCTTCCGGCCCCTGCAATACAAGAGAAACTGCTCATATGCCAGGAATATGCCTTACCATAGTCAGGAGTCTATGGTCATATCCAGGGACAGCCAAAATGTAAACACCAGGACTGATAGAGACAGGTTTCTATTATGTATCTGTGAAACGCTGCACATTTGTTCGTAACATTGAATTAGTGAATGTGTTATTTTGTCATCCTGGGTTTATTTAAGAATTTTGTCTTTGTGAGAATAACCCTTTAAACTACTCACCTCACTCAGGTAAGGTATGGAATGTCCTTTATAGAGTCCACTCTTTTATATGAAATCGCACCCATTTATCTAAAAAAAAAATCACCTCCAAAGTCATGTTAAAATGAGCAGAGAAGAGTCATATTTCACTTAAGATGAGTCAAGTTTATGCTTTTGGCGGCATATCATAAATAAGAATCTCATCTTTCAGATCTTGGTGATTTACAGAACCTGCTAAAGACATGTTGGAAATGTAAGTTGCTGATAAAAATCCAGTTCCCAACTGCCTGTATCTCCAGTTCTATAGATCACAGAACAACAATCCTGTTGTGATCAAAAAGATGAGATTCCTACCTTTAATATGACACCATGTTAGTAGTAATAATAATAATTCCTTTATTTATATAACACAGATTACGCAGCGCTGCACAAAGTTTCACAAAACCGGAGGGCTCGGAGGAAACCCACAAGAACATACAAACTCTTTGCTGATGTTGACCTGGATAGGACCTAAACCCAGGATTCTAGTGCTGCATGGCTGTGGTGCTAACCACTGAGCCACCATGCTGTCCACAGTTTCCAGGTAGTAGAGAAAGAGAGAAGATAGGGTTGTTTGAAGTGCCACTCCTCCTGCAGCCTCTAAATTTGACTCTTCTATGCTCATTTTCACATAATAATAATAATACATCTTTGTTTCTACAGCCCCATCATATTCTGCAGCACTTTACAGATCAAGGGAGCGATACACACACAAATAAGACATTACAGAGTAATAACATAGTAAGATGAAACAATAGAAGTGAGGGCCCTGCTTACAAGAGCTTACTATCTGAGCCTACATGTACATGGAGGTAGCCTTACAATCTATTCACATGACTTTGAGGGAGATTTTTTTTTTTATAGGTAAACTTGTTAGATTTCCCATAAGAGAGAATTCTATGAAGGACATTTCATTCACTACATTTACGTTTTGACTAAATACAAGGTGCCCCCTGTTCTACCTAAATAGTTAGGCTTTGGACTGTTTCTGAGTGACCCTATTGGCTTTACCATTGAACTCCAGAGTTGACATAAAAACAGAACAGAATTGGTATTTAGGAGTCAAATCACAGTATAAATTGGGGATTATGAACCAAAACAGTCACATTAGTGACTAGGTCCTTTAACGCTCAGGGACCCTCTCATGGGGACAATGCCTCTTATCACCAGGGGGACAGGCCCAGGACAAATACACTCAGCCTAAATGATGATGTAGACACACATGACATAGGACAGTGATGGTGAACCTATGGCACGGGTGCTAGAGGTGGCACTCAGAGCCCTTTCTGTGGGCACTCAGGCCATCGCCCCATTACAGAGTTTACCAAACACTGAATCTTCCTGCAGTCCCAGGCAACTTAAGAGATGCTGCTCTCAGCGCTATTTTAAGTGACGCTTTATTGCTTGTTTGGAACTGCGGGAAAAGTGAGAAGGTTTTAACAGAACTGCATTATCTTGCTGGACCCACTGTTCTTCCTCTACAGAGAGACCCTGGAGAGAAAACTACTATGATAGTCTGAATTTGCTCTTTCTTTCAACTGTACGGTATTGGTGGCCTCAGGCGGCCGATACAATTAAAAGATGTGGAAGAACAGGTAGCAATAAGTTACTTCTTAAAATTCCATGTTGGCACTTCACGGTAAATAAGTGGATTTTGGTTATAGTTTTGGCACGCGGTCACTGAAAGGTTTGCCATCACTGACATAGGGGATAGGATGGCGGAGGGTCAGGTAGGTTGGTTATAACAGATGTTGGTATCCTGGGGTACAGGTAAGTGATCTAGTGGCTGTGACCACTGGGAAGAGCAGAATACTGGTGTGGAAGAGCTACTGGCATCCCTGTAATCTGGATTGTAATCCCTGGTGCCCCCTGTCCCCCGTGAACTTTATTTTTGGCATATACAGTAGTCTGTACAGTATAACTCACGTGATGCATTGTATTCTCATGTAGTTGTGTCATATTGTAAAATACATGAAAAATCTTGTTACTTGGAGCTCGTGCAAATCTTTATGGCTTCAAACAAAAAAAAGTAAAAGTGTAATTAGTAATAATTAGAGCCCTGGTGTGTAATGACTGGAAGCTATATAATAATCACATACACATATAATAACTAGTCATACAAGGCTGCATAATGCGCACTTGTTGGGACATATGCCTGGTATATCTACAATAATAATGGCATATTTAAGTTTTATACATTTTTGGAAGCAGAATTTCTCCTGGTAACATCATCTAACACACCAATACAGCCAAGTGACTGAACCTACACCAAAATGGCGGCTGCCTTCAGAAGAGACAAATATATAACGAGCAGTCCGCGCTCTAGTGGCTGCGAGTTGTCGTCATTACGGCGCGTTTATTTGAAGCGGGGATAAGCGCACACATGGCGGACATGACTGCGGTGCAGGAGGGGGGCGGACAGTTTAGTTCTCCCCCGGTGAAGATGCTGGCGGCCGGGTTGAAGCAGTGTAAGAAGCGGTCGGGAGCGGCGCCGTCATTCTGGCTGGAGAGGCCGGCAGGAGGCGGGGAGCTGGAGGTCACCGTGGTGTGGATGCAGGGCAGGATCCTGCAGGTGCGGCCGGAGCGCGGGATGACGCTGCGCCTCACTGATGACAGTCACACGTTCACTGTGTGCGGGGCCGACAGGGTGCCCAAGGGGAAGCCATGCCTGGAGCAAGGTATGCCGCCCCCTGCCGTGTGCTGAGGGCATAGCAGCTACATGCACTGTATACACCACACTCTGGAGCAGCAGTTATATGCCGTATAGTAGTGCTAGGTGCCGCCTACATAATAAATAGCACAATATTAATGTTTATGGATCTGTGGACCAGCATTGCGCCTGCTGCAGGTGTAGCCCACGCGCTCTGCCGCAGTTGATACTGCTCTTAAACAGCTGCTATGTTCTCCGTCTAAATGCTGGAGACTAGCCGCTATGTGGTCTCCCCTGCCACATAGTAAGAGGAGAATACTACATCCAATGCCAGGGACAGGTCCGGGAATCTCTGTCCATGAGGCAGACGTGTTTCCGGGCTCTACTAGATGCGCTGCGTCACTTTTTTGCTGCTTTTTTGACGCATTCCAAAGGTGCGAATTGTGATCACATACTGAGCTTACTTTGTGTCTTGGCAAATGCAGTGGAAATGCAATGTAACCTTAGTGTGTGATCAAGGCCTTTGGAATGCGTCAAAAACACAACAACAAAAAACCTAACTCATCGTGTGAACGCGGCCTGAGACTACTTCCACATGAAGGTTGTTGCAGTCCATATGCTACGCAATAGTTTTTTTTTTTTAATTTTTCAATGGACCCATGAATATGATTGAGGGATCCGTGGCGAGGCTGTGGAAAACTCTGCTTGGAAACGGGTCACACAGTGATGACACAGAACCGGTGCGGCCTGGGAACCACTTGCATTCCTTGTAGTGATTTTACCATGCTGGGAAATGTAACCCCTAAATGACCAAAGCATTTTAATGAATTTCCGTAAGTATTAGTTCAGGGACCACAACTCTTTATTTTTGAATTTTTGTAACGTATAGTAAATATTTTTTCAAATTAACTGACCGTGACCAATAGAAAATTAAATTCCCTTGTGTGTGTGTGACGGTTGCTATGATACATAAAATGTATAGTCTGGGGCAAACTGGATGGCTATGGAGATGTTTTCTGTAGTGTACAGAGGATATTTTTTAAATTGGGAAATATGAATGTTGATTTTTTTTTTTGTCCCCCATAAGGTCATAAAAGACCCCTAGGGAAGATCTTCAGTTTTTGTTCCTTACAAGTGTTCCCCTGTAATGCGGGCATCTTATAAGAGCCCCTGCTAGAAGGGAGAACGACCCACTGTCAGGGCTGAGCTGTACTGGGTCTGATTGCACCCAGCAGCTCTGCTTAATCCTTGCAGAGCGCTGATCACGTGACCGGGTCTATAGAACCGGTGGCAGTACTGGCTCCTGTATTCACTGCATAGCTTTACTGCTGTCTTCACCTTAGGGTCTCCAGCGGTGTCTGACACCCAGAGACCTTGTCCTGCTCCTGTGACCTGTGCAGGAGAAACTGCAGCACTGCCAATCGTCACGGACCAGCATTTGCTGACCTCCTGCTTTCTATCCTACCAATAAGAAGCAGTTTGAAGGTGAAGTAAGGGGGGGGGGCGGTTCAAGATGATAGGAAGAGACTTGATAAGATATTGCTAACATAACCCATCCATCCCCAGTGCAGTCCTTAGGTGCCAACTGATGTTGTCTAATAATCAGTCACTGGCTGGGGTGGTAAGGAGCTCCCCCTAGTGTTTCCTAGGATGCTGGTGTACTACTGGATGGCACTGTGGTTATGGACTTTCCGTTACAGTCTCAGTTGAAAGACAAGTTGACTGGATCATCATCTGGATTGTCTTGCTGTATCTGGTGCTGGTGGTCGGCATAAGTGGAAAGTGGAGTGGGTTGGGAAATGGCGCCAAATGCCTGCGGTGCACTACATAGCACCTTCGGGCTCCTCTGTAATATAACCTTATCTGATATCCATGCAAAGATATAAGAAATGAAGCTTGGGACACATAGGGACGGGACTGGGAGGTAAGGAATAATAATCTACCATCAGGTGGTAGATGTCCCTTAAAGTGATTTGGTCATCTCAGGGTACAAATAGGGTAAGTGAGATCTAAAAAAAAAGAAATGACTAAAAACTACGGCTTGTAGTCAGACCGTCCACCATCTTCATTAATGGAAAAGTAAATGACATCTTTCTGAATTCTTCCATAAAAGTCAGGGCTGTGGAGTCGTTAAGCCAAACCTCAATTTCCCTAGAACTCCCACATACATGGGCCATGTGTAAGTGATAAATGTACAGTAATAATAATCACCATTATGATACAATAACCACATTATTTATGTAGAACATAACAATTATTTGCTCACACTCTCGTGCACAATACCTCTTGCTCATTCTAGAACAAAGGCTTTTCATTGAAAACACGTATGTGTTCTTGCAGTTTCTGATGTGGTCAAAACGCACCAAAAACTCTGGGTGTGAATGCAGCCTGAAAGTTTGGGTTCCCACCAGAGATGTGCTATGGAGCAGTAAGTTACTACTCCGGGGACTGTCTACATACACAAGGAAAGAGTTGTCTGTCATAGAGATTTAGTTTTCACTTTCTGTTTTGTGCGGGTTGTAAACCATTGCGTGACTTTGATGAATTATCTGGACACCATAAATTCCTTGAGCTCAGACGTTTCCCGGAAGGCGCACAGTTTACATTGTGCATGTTTCATCTTTGTGAATTGTTTACACAGATCCAAGTTCTGCGTAGTAATTTTCCGTGATGAAGTAAGATGGGACTTATTCTATGACTATTATTGTACAAGCAGACCCCGGGTTACATACATGATGGGTTCTGTAGGTTTGTTCTTAAGTTGAATTTATATGCAAGACGGAGCTGTATATTTTATAATTGTAACCCCAGCCAGAATTTT
Organism: Engystomops pustulosus; assembly: GCA_019512145.1. Taxonomy (NCBI): domain Eukaryota; kingdom Metazoa; phylum Chordata; class Amphibia; order Anura; family Leptodactylidae; genus Engystomops; species Engystomops pustulosus. Next base: position 26,134,857 of record CM033648.1, on the reverse strand, counting down.
TTTTTTTGGTCTCTAACAATTGGATTTTAAAAATATTGGATTGTCATAAGAACCAGGATAAACAATAAATCTTCATTGCAGACACATTTAATAACTGTTATAGCTGATCATTGTAGCCTAAGGATAAAGTACAGCAAATTGCTGATATCCATATAAAGACAGTGACATCACTGGGGAAACACCCCCGTACATCGGCAGCCACCAATTACTGTCTCTGGCTGTTGTTCATGCCTCCTCCCGTATTCCGGGGGGGCCCCCCCAGTTGATTTAACCCATTGTATGCTTATATAGTGGGAGACGAGTCATGTGTTCTAAGGACACGTCCGGAATCTGCCTGACTTGTCCTACAACGTGTTGCACAAAACGTGGTGTGGACCCGGCCTTTTATTTCTTCTGGGGTTTTGAATAAAACCTCCCATACACATCAGATGGCGACAATCATTAGGGAACTTGTAGTTTTGGAACAGCTCGTGTCCAGTAAAAATTGTGCAAATAATGTTTGGTGAAGAAAAACTAATGTAGAGAAAATCTTATTTGTTTTAGTATCGCCATCTTTTCCAAGGTATACCTTTTTAGTATTTTTCGGCTGAGGGCTCATTTTTTGTGTGACTTGTTCTTTAGTTTCTTTTTCGCATGACTCTTTTGATCATGTTTTAGTGAAGGGATTTGATGAAAAATTAACATTCTTGATTTTAACAGCGTTCACCCAGCAGGCCCAATAATGTTTCTGATTTTCCATAACGTCCCCCATGACGGCCCACTAGGAGGATGACCCTTGACCTCTGTAGGGACAGGAAGCAGAGAGGTTAAAAGCCTCCCCCCCACATCCTCCCGCCAGTGTCTTCCTGTCCCTACAGGGGTCAGGTCAAGAGAGGGTCTCTCTCCTCCTAAGGGGGGGGGGACGTTTTAAAAAAAAAAAAAAAATGGAGAAGGATCTCCATACTCACCTATCTTACCTGGGGTTACGCCGACTGCGGTCCAAGTTCCCCTCCGGACAGGTCCTCGGTTGGCCCGGCGCTGCGGGCTCTCCCTGGACGGGAACATCGTCCGGTTGGCGTCCTCTCCGGCGGGCTGGTCCGCCAGACTCTCGCGCGGACGCGGGAACTACATTTCCCAGAAATCCTCCTGACCGATGACGACTTCCGGTCGCGACCGGAAGTGACCGCGGCGCCAGGCGCGGGACACGGAGGAGGCCACCGGCAGGGGGATGGGCTCCCCATGAAGGTATTTAAATCCTTATAAGCGGGTAGTCAGTTGGTCTGAGGTCTATGACTCGGGTTCTTTCTTGGCTGGCCGTCCCAGACATCATAATGGCTGAGGCAGACTTGGGCCTACTCCACCCCCCGGTGCACGTGAGTGGTGCTGTGTGGCAAGATATACAATTATTATGTTGTGATCACCAAGTCATTGTTTCCTTGCCTTCCTTCCCTAGGAGCAAGTTTCTAAGGGGAAAGGCAAGGAAGAGAAATCAGGGAAATCTGAAAAGAGAGAGAAACCGGAAAAAAGCAGGATTCCTGTTAAAAAATGCAGTATGTGCTTTCGTACCCTACTCGAAAGCTATAAAAAACCAATCTGCAAAACCTGCATTGAAGAATTCATGCGGGAGGAGAAAACGTCATTTATGGACGAACTCAAGACTTTTATAGAAGAGAAAGTGGTTTCTTCGGTGGCGGTAGCAACGCAAGGAGCCCCCCCACGTAAGAAAGCTCGGATAGTGTCGGCTTCCTCCTCAGAGGAAGAGGAAGGGTGCATTTCAGACTCTCCTTCCTGCTCTCTGGCTGGAGACCAGGAACATCAGGATCGTGAGCAGGCAACAAGCTCCCGCTACTTATTCCAAAATGAAGATCTGGACGACCTTCTGAAAGCTATGCGGGATACATTGAATCTTGAAGATGAGGAACCCCCTCTTTCTCGAGAAGATGAATTGTTTGGGGGACTCAAAGCCAGGAAACATCGAGTTTTTCCCCTTAACGATACCCTTAGGGGACTAATTAGTCAGGAATGGAAAGACCCTGAGAGGAAAATCGCGGTCTCTAAGAATTTCAGGAAACGCTTAGTCTTCGACCCAGAAGAATCAAAGGATTGGGACTCGTTCCCCAAGGTTGATGTACAAGTATCCAAGGTCTCAAGGAAGATGGACCTGCCCTTTGAAGATTCGGCTCAGTTAAGAGACCCGATGGACAGGAAATCTGAAGCCCTTTTAAAGAAAGCATGGGAAACTTCCATGCTAAGCCTTAAGTCAAACTTAGGAGCCACCTCAGTGGCGAGAACATTATATTTCTGGCTGGGGAAATTAGAGTCCCATATCCGGGAGGGTACTCCCAGAGAAGACTTACTGGAAAGCATACCGTTGTTAAAATCAGCTACTGCCTTTCTTGCTGACGCATCCGCTGAAGGGATAAGGTTCGCTGCAAAAGAAGGAGCCCTTACCAATGCCACCAGGAGGGCCTTATGGCTGAAGCAGTGGAGCGGGGACATCCGCTCTAAATCCAAGTTGTGCAGCATTCCTTTTTCAGGGGACTTTGTGTTCGGACCCGAATTGGACGCTATACTTGAAAAGGCGTCTGACAGAAAAAGGGGGTTTCCAGAGTCCAAAACAATCCCCAAAAAGTCTTCCTTTCGTCCTTTTAGGAACACCGGAGAGACTTACCGTGGCAAAGGTAAGCAAGGACGATGGAGTTATCCCAAAGGAGGAAGGGGAAGGGGTTTCCTCTTCTCTAACCTCCCAGAGGGTCCAGGAAACAAGAAACAATGACGCCAAAGTGGGGGGGCGTCTCCTGGGATTCCTATCCCAGTGGACAAAGATCACCTCGAATCCCTGGGTACTGACCATCTTGGAATCGGGCTACAGAATAGAATTCTCATCACCCCCCCCCTTCTCCAAGGTTCATCTCCCCATTACCATCTCTCTCTCACTCTACACATTCCTTCATTTGGCAGGAAGTATTTCATCTAATCCACATGGGAGTAGTGGTGCCGGTCCCTCAAGAACAAGAAAAATTGGGATTCTACTCCCCGTTGTTCCTTGTCAAAAAACCAGATGGATCAAATCGCCTAATCATCAACTTGAAAGAGCTAAACCGCTTCATCGTTTACAGGAGATTTCGCATGGAGTCGGTAAGAACAGCTACCCAACTTATTCACACAGACTCTTATATGTGCACATTAGATCTAAAAGATGCATATTATCATGTACCTATCCACCCCTCATCTCAGAGATTCCTAAGATTCTCGGTTCTCTCTCCCGAGGGCTCTGTCTTACACTTTCAGTTCCGTGCACTTCCATTTGGTATCTCATCGGCTCCAAGGGTCTTTACCAAGATCATGGTGGAGGTGGTAGCCTTTTTAAGACTACAAGATATATCAATTATCCCTTACCTAGACGACTTGCTAATTATAGGGAAAGACAAACAATTTAACAGCGTTCACCCAGTGGGTCCAATAACGTTTCTGATTTTTATTTTTTTTTTTATTTTTTTTTTGTACACATTCTTAAGGATGCGACAATACCAAATATGTGGGGTTTTTTTGTTGCGATTTTGGGCTTTTTGTACTTGTGTATGGGAATTTTATTTTTTTTATAATCCACTGCTCAGTACATCACAGCCAGGTCCTACACACATTGCACATTGGTACAGGGGAATCCGATCCGTGTCTTTTTTGATGGGTAAAGTAAAGCCTCCTGTCTCATCAGCCGTACATTCCTGACCATAAAATGGATGTGATCTCTCTCTGACCATGAGCGATCGTCTTGCCAGGACCTTATGATGGTATTCACTAAAAAATAAGATCGAGGCCCTGGCAGGGCGTTTGTTCATGGACAATTAGAGATCACATGACCCTCCATCTACGGGCATTTTATGGACAGAAATGTCTGGCTGATGAGGTAATAGACAGGAGGCTTCACGTCATGTTCTGGAGAACTGCTATTTCCATGTAATAGAATGAAACTGGAGTTGCCAAAACTTAAATAATTCTATAGTTGAGATATTTTCCAGAAGTCTAGAGCATTGAAACTTGCAGCCTGTATTTTAAGGTTGTCTTTAAGCTTATCATATTTTGGTTTTGGACCTATTTGATGCTCTGTTCTCCTCCTGTTCACAGGAAAGTATGTGATGGTGATGGGCACAGTCCTGTCCTGCAGCCCTGAGCCCATCCTCCGTGCTGTGAAGATCAGCGATCTGTCAGACAATCCTGTCCATCATAGTATGTGGAGATATGAAGTGGAGGATCTACATATGAACATCACGTACAGCTAGAGCACCTCGGACACCAGTGTCCTGCTGTCACTCTAGAAAGACTGTTTCCACGTCATATTCAAGCAAATGTGCTCCTTGGTAGATTTTGGAGAGAACTAGTTAGTTGTGAGGATCCTCAGTGCGTGTTATGTAATTATTGTACATAGTGTAAGTTCTGTAAATTAATAAAGATCCAATCACTACTGCGCTGGAGAAGTGTATGAAGATGGTGCTTCCAAGACTAAATAAATAGGATAACATCCTGATAAATGGAGTGTGTGCTCTATAACATCCCCAATGCTGCTGGCTTCTTCCTAGCCTTGGCAGCCCACCAGAGGATTCCTCAGTAATTTCAGAAGGGGGCAGCCCACTGGAGGATTCCCTGATTCTTTGGGGGTCCAGTCTGATGGCCCACAGGTGTTTGACACTTTACTAAGGCGTGAACAGGGCCTTCAGTTCTCTCCAAGAATTGGTGTACAATGCCTCCTGTATTCCATCGTGAAGCCCGCTTCGGGATTGTATTATTGTATGTATATTATCATATTTCTATTTATATAATTTTGAAAATAAAACCTGAAACATTTGAAAACAAAAACACCCTTCTAGTTTCATATGTATTAAGACATTAAAGGGGTTGTCCGAGGGTTATTAAAAAAAAAAAAACCCTAAAGGTGGCCGGAGGGGGCTGCTTAAAAAATAAAGATCTACTTGCCTTCCGACGTCATGTAAACAAACATTGCCGCCGGAGCAGCACTGGACAACCATCCGGTCCGCATACACAGTGCTGTGAATAGGGATGGGTAGGGTGGCCGGCCGGAAGTTGAGTCCAGCACTGCTCTGGCGGCTGTTTGTTTACATGGTGCCTGGACCGGAGCGACAGCAGCGTGGGACATCCGAAAGGGCGTCCAAAGGTAAGTAGATCTTTATTTATTTTATTTATTTTTTTTAAGCAGCCCCCTCCGGCCACCTTTTAGTTTTTTTTTTTTTTTTTTTTTTTTTTTTTCATAACTCTCAGACAACACCTTTAAAGGGGTTGGTGACATTTCAATAAATCTCTAATAGGCAGGTCTCTGCATGTTTATGTTCCTATGTCTGTCTCCTTTGAGGTCTTCAGCCTTTTCCTGTTATCCACATTCTACCGTGTTTCTCACTCCTTCAGTCCGTCCTAATTGCATCACCCACTGCCTTTTTCTCACAGTTCATGTAAACAAAGATCCACAGAGAGTTTGCAGACAGCACTAAAGTAGCAGGAATGCTGAATTACTTGATAATAAGGATTATTATTATTAAAGTAGTAAAGAGACACGAGAAACTGTTGTAAAAGAGTGGCCATCCCCTTTAAACTTTGGTGGTTGGACCTGGCCTCCAGCAAGATGTTCTATATAAACATGGCTGTACATCAGCCTGAATGTACCATTTCTATTTTGCATGCGGAGAAACAAACCCTGGGCACTTGGGGAAACAACTATATACATTTTACACACAATGTGAAGTGTCACACTTAATGGCCCCCGAGTCACAGATTATATTGTGGCCAAGTACAACAGGGCGTCAAATCACTAGATGTCAATATTCGGCCTGTTTTTGCCCATGTTTATTCTTATCCCATTTCAATTCAGAATTTTTTTTACTTTGCATATTGATCTCACCATTCTTGTTCCAGGAAGTTGAGAATGCAGAACGCTTTATAAAATGTACAATTATTTGATGTAAAAAAAAAATCATAATTTTTCTGTAAGTAGGATATTACAGAAGTTTCATGTGAAGATGCCAATGAGATAAGGCGATCATTTTTGTAACCACCAAGTTACTGAGAACTAGACGCTGTACATATTCACAGATCACCAAAACTATTAAAAGCAAAAACCACAGGCCGGGACCCATCCTCCATGTATACAATAAACCTATACAGACAGGTTTCCTTCATTCACACATCAAACATCCGTAGCTCAGTGATGTATGTAGGTGGTATTTACTTGCGCCCGTACAATGTGGTAAAAGTTGTTTATATTTCATTTTATTGATATGCAGGCTGTATTTTTGAAAATGTGTTAAATACAATTTAGAAATTAAAGGGAACCTGTCACCAGGAGATCCATTTTACCACTCCCCCACCTCTTGCTTCTCTATAGCCAATCTTGAGTGATGGGTCATTTATTTGAAAAAAACACATGGAGGTGCAGCTTCCCAAAAGAAGATGTATAGCACCTTTCATTGCCATGTGCTCCTTTCCAGCCACTCCCAGGAGCACATGGCATTGAAAGGTGATATATCTTTTTTCTGTAAAACCTTTTTTCCACCACGTTCCACGACGGCCCCAACCTGGAGGATGCTCTTATATCCTGTAGGGACAGGAAGTGCAAGAGATTAAAAGCTCCTCCCTAGCACCCAACACCAGTGTCTTCCTGTCCCTACGGGATATAGGATGCAAGAGAGTCTCCTTATGGAGACACGAGATTTAATTTTTTACTTTATTATTTTATTTACTTTATTTTTTGCCGGGTTCCGCCTCCACAACCGAGTGGAGGGGAACAAGAAACACCTCCTCCCACCCCCCGCGCCATGGCCCATCCAGCGGTCCCGGGAGACTATGCTGGGCCGGATACGGGGGCAAGCAGCAGCAGATGGTAATACCTGCTAGCTAGAGCCTTTTCTTCATGTTCGGGGACCGGCGTTCGAGTCCGGGCGTCGGTCCTCGGCAGGTGGAGGGTTCCAGCGGACGGGCAGGTTATGGTGGGGTAAAGACTCTATAATAGATTCTCTTGAGGTCTTATTTACAAGATGGATTCTAATTCTGATAAACAGAAATATAAAGTCCTGGCGACAGAAGTGGAGGCAATGTTGGTCTAATATTTAATGAAGACTTCTCCCAAGCCTCTTTAGCAAGGCATCAGATTTACGATCAAGGGGGTCTTTTAATTGGGCATATCTTCAAATGGGAGATCCGTTTTTTTAACTACCTTAGCGACCTGGATGTCAACCTGGGTATTTGTCCCATAATGCATTATCCTAAAATTACAATCTGTTTCGGAATTCTCTAGGAACCGAAATTATTTTTTCTGGTTCCTTCCATCTGCTAACACTAAATCTTTTAACGTGTCAACTACTGGAAAGAAATTTTCTTTCTATATTTAAGTCCCCCAAAGAGGTCATTCTGAACTGAAGTAGGTTTGACACATCTTCATTTTAATGGTTTTCAGGGCTTTTAAAGGTTATCTAGATCTCGGACGCGAACAAGTATTTCGTGTGCCCCTGCTCCTTAGAATGTACCTCCTCTAAGTTTTCTTCCAGTTTCATTCATAGACCGGAAGGAAAATTGAATCCTGACACGAAGAGGATGACTGAAATATATCTAGGTTTTTTCCTAGGTAGTTCGGGTAAGTGAGCAGCAATAGAGGAGGATACTTCCTCCTTTATTGCGGATCTAATTTCGTCCATTAATGACGATCTTTCTTCCTTTAGAATTTTTAGCTAGACAGCTGGAATAGGACTCTTTCTATAATCCTCGGATAATTTAGAATTACATAAGCCACATCTTTCAGAGGGTTTTTTAAGGGGTTTATCTCTCTGTTCTTTCTCCTTAGGTTCTTTTTGCTCTTTTCCCTAAGAGAAGCATACATGATAACAGTCAATAGACAGGTATGAAATGTATGAGTGAGAGAGAGAAGCAGTCAGCCCAGGGCTTGTACTTACGGGTACCAGGACCTGGAACAGGTTGGATGCGTCATCAGCCATGTTGCTGGAAGCACCAGAGCCACCCGAGATAGGGTTCCCCAGGGACGCTATTTAAGTGATCTGGCGTGCCTGGAGAGGCTCTTCCCTCCTCCCCCTTCCGATTTGACCGGAAGTGATTGATTCCTGGACTGTAGCCGTGTCCCCGGAGTCGGGCATTCAGGGCCGCCCCAAATGACGTGCCCGGCGCCCTGGTGACGTACCCCTCCTTTAGAGTCCAAATTTCGGCCTTAAGTATATATTTTGATTTCCCCTTAGCAGATCACAGATGGATCAAAAGATTCATTAAGGGCTGTTCTCGTATTAAACCGCATATACACAACCCAGTCCCTTCTTGGGATCTCTCGCTGGTCCTAAATATTCTCACAGAGCCTCCCTTTGAGCCTCTTGATTCTGCAAACATGAAAATCCTCACATTTAAAACGGTCTTCCTAGTTGCGATTACCACAGCTCGCAGATTGGGCGAAATTCATGCCCTCTCGCGCAGGGAACCCTTTCTAAGAATCTTAGACGACAAGATAGTTCTCAAACTAGATTCCCTCTTCCTCCCCAAAGTTGTGTCTGATTTCCACCGTAGACAGGAAATTATTCTTCCCTCCTTTTTGTGCTAATCCTAAATCTGAACGTGAAAAAAAGTGGCAGACTTTAGATGTTAGGAGATGTGTTCTATTTTACTTAGAAGCAACAAAAGAGTGGTGTAAAGATTCAAATTTATTAGTCAACTTTGGGGGGAAGAATAGAGGGTTGAAAGCCTCAAAAGTGATCTTAGCCAGATGGATAAAATCCACCATTTCTCTCTGCTATAAAACCTCAAACACCTCCCTTCCGGGGGACACTAAAGCCCATTCCACTAGGGCCATGGCAACATCGTGGGCCGAAAATAGGGGTGCATCTCTGGACCAGATATGCCGAGCAGCAACGTGGTCAAGTTCCTCGACCTTTGCAAAGCACTACCGTTTGGATATTGCCTCCCAGGAAGGGCAGGTGGTGGTCCCTCCCAAATAATGGAGTAATCTGCTAAGTCTCCAGGTGGGGGCCGTCATGGAACGTGGTGGAAATATGGAATTAGACTTACCGGTAATTCGGTTTCCACTAGTGACCATGACAGCCCCCATTATTTCCCTCCCTTTCTTCCTTCTTGGAGATGGTTCTATGTAAAAATTTTTTTTGCACTTGCATCCTTCCGGGTGGTACTTTGGTAGACACTGGTGTTGGGTGCTAGGGAGGAGCTTTTAATCTCTTGCACTTCCTGTCCCTACAGGATATAGGAGCATCCTCCAGGTGGGGGCCGTCATGGTCACTAGTGGAAACCAAATTACCGGTAAGTCTAATTCCATATTTTTTATTCAAAAACACTGGCAGTGTATGTACTATGCTCTGTGGGGACTGGGGGAGTGCTAAAAATGGGTCCTCTGGTGACACGTTCCCTTTAACTCCTTGCCACAAACAACCATAAAGGTACATTGATGGCATGAGCTCCCTCCATACTAACACCCATGGACAGTGCTGGCTCTAGCAGCATCTGAAATCCCAGCCACCATATTGGCTCAGATCATCGCTCCCTGGAGTCTATATAAGATGTCAGGACCTGTCATGTATGCAGATCTGTGAGTTTCCTTAGTGACGCGACCGGAAAAGGCTCTAGTGACCAGGCATTTTTAGCAAATTTTCGTTTGCGCTGGTTTAAGGGTCATAGCTTTTTTTTTTTTTTCGGGACACATAGAGCCAGTTAAAAAGGTAATAAAATTTTAAACATTTTTTTACCGTATATACTATAGTAAAAGCCGAGATTTTCAGCAGATTTATCAGCTGAAATACCTCCGCCTCGGCTCAATGTCGGAAGGCGGGGCAAGGGCTGCTGGCTATATACTACAGCAGGGTGGTAGGCTATACACTACAGAGGCCGACCAGTGCATTTCCTGCCATTGGCTTATACTCAAGTCAATAGCTTTTTCCAATTTTTTTTTGTGATAAAATTAGGGGTCTCTGTTTATACTCGCGTATATACTGTAGGTGGAAAAAAAGCCTTTTTTTTCTTAGTTAATTATAATAATATGTATAGTCCCGGTCAAACGGGGTGACTATGGCGATGCTTTGTGTAGTGTAGCGGGAGAAATTTTTTTTTTTAATTATACAGACGGTCCATGTGATACATACAAGATAGGCCCCTGGGGGCCATTTTTTACTTTTTTTTTTTTTTTTTTTTTCTTTTTTTTTTTTTTACAAGTTTTCTGTAACTAAGGCATTTATAAGAGCCTCCGTTACAGGGAAAACCACCACCTATGGATGGGATTCTGGTCAGATCTGGACTGGGTCTAATTAGACCCCGCACCTCTGGGACCGCCGAGTCTATGGAGCGCTCATTCAGCATGATGCTCCAGCGTCTCTGCTCCAGCGACTACTAAAGTCAGTGGGCGGTCCGAATATTGTTAAATATTAATATAGATCTGGTGGCAGGTTCTTCTAAAAAATGCCATTGGAGCCCTTTTTAGGGCAAATCTTTTATTGCCCTAATATGCAAATTTGTGAAAGGAGCTACTGGGGCGGGGAGTAGCCGGAGCTGAAGCTACACAGAGCGGCTACAACACGCCCCAGTTGCCTGGTGAAAGGGTTAAAACCAGACCGCTTCGGGTCTTCGGAAGACCTGAGGCTGTCATGGCGACAGGTCACCGCTCCCAGATGACGTCACAGGGACCGATGAGCTTCGTCAAGATGGTGGCGCCACCATCTCTTTGAAGCCGCTGGCGATATGCAGCAAAGACTTACCGGTTATGGAGAGGATTGTGCCCACAGCCGACCTGTGGCGTGCTATTATGTCACGGGTTGTGAAAGAGTTAATACTCACTTCCCCTCCTCTTTACCTTGATGCTGGTGGTGTCTGCCGCTTGCCTTGAAATGCCAAGTTCACCTAGAAAAGAAACTCCTTATTATCGATACAGAAGAAGTCGGTCGCTCTGGGCTGCTAATTATGCATGCTCCTGCAACATGCTGGGAGAGGTAGGTGATGTCACGTGAGAGGTGTGAATTTTGCTTCCAGCTTGGGAGAGGCACGTGTGCATAATTAGCCGACCAGAGCACCGGACATATTGTCCCAGAGCTTGGTGCTCCTAATTAGTACTTTTTTTTCTAGGTGAACCCAGGGTGTCAAGACTAGCGTAGGACAGCGCTGGGATCAGGGTGAAGAGGAGCGTAGGTGAGTTTTAGGTTTTTGTTGTGGTGTTTTTTTTTTTTTTTTTGGTTTTTGCCTTTCTTTAAAGACTGCTTTAGAAAAGAAAAGTATCCAGTGCTTTCTCTTTAACATGGTACAGAGACACCAGGAAAAACTGATGCCTAAATTGATTTCCCTGGAAATGTAAGGAATGTACAACTTCCTGCCTACAATGTGTAAGAGGAAGATCCTTACGTCCACACACTACAGAGAACAATCTGATTACTGGGAATGTGTGATTCAAGGGAAAACTCCTAAGAAACTTCGTTAAATGTGACACATCCTTATATGAAGTTGTGCAAGTAATTGAATTGGACCTGTATGTGTTACTTTGGATACTTTTGTTATATTTGCATGAAGTGACTGTAAAGAGAGCCCAGATTTGTTAACACTGCCACCTCCTGATGAATTCACGTAAAACGCAGTCATTCAGAAAGGGTTGGTCTAATCTATTCTGTATCTTATCTATTCTCTGAGCAACATTTTATCTTTATCTGTAACTTGTGCTGTGAATGGATCAAAGATTAAAGTGTTTTTGAACATTTTGTCCATGACTTATGAAATAGTTTTTCCCCTTAAAAATAACAAAGTGCTTTCATTATACGGGATTGATACTGCCCTCCACCATTGCCCCAATTGTCTGTCACCAGCTATTGTATAGTGTGTATTTTAACTCTTTACCATGGAGATGTCCATGGAGGCTGTTGTGATTTCATGTGATCAGATACATGCATAGGATACATTTTGTCAATGTAAATGGTAAAGAATCTTAGATGAGATTACCCTGGTCACATGACATGAACTTCTGAACAAGGAGGCACAAGGCATGAGGAGGAGTAGATGGGAGGGGCCCTGGCAAGCAGGACATACCTTCTTTATATATGATAAAGACGATTTATGGGGATGTGAAGGAAACTATTTTTAGTCAGTTCATAGAGCTCTATAGAAATCTGTCACTAGCTGTATTTGTGAAAATTAGGTGACAGGTTTCCTTTAAGACCTAAAGCCCACAAGCAAATCTGATGCGACTCGCACGCATTGTGCACTTGCCGGAATGTCCGGGCCGAAAGCTCAGAGACCGGAATTATACTCAACTCATCTTGTAAGTGCCGTTTCAGTCTCTAAGTGTTTGGTCCGGCAAGCACATGATAAAAGTTGCATTTTGGGCTGTAGGTCTTAGGGTGTATCCACACTAAGTTTTGCAGATGCAGTTTTTAGCCAAAAGTAGGAGTGGATGATAATAGAGGACATATCCTTGAGAGAAGCTGCTCCTCCTCTATTTTCACTGCACTCCTTGTTTGGACGTCAAACTGTGAAAAACTGAATATGTGGACGCAGCCTTATAATTCTGGTTCATCACTCACTCTGGAATAGCAATTTACCCTAATCGGCACAATTTCCGTGTGTAGGACTAGGAAAATATTCCTCCAGTGATACCTTAAAGGAAATTTACCATCACAGTTGACCATGGTCAACCAGACACACCTGCTCATGGTAATCTTCTTATTGTTCTTATCCATGGTCTCTCTCATTAAAAAAAAAAATCAACTCTTAAAATTATGCTAATGAGCCTGAAGGACGATAGGGGGGTTTACCAGAGCCCCTCCCTGTGGCAGCTTCACCGGCTGTTATATTTTATCTCCCTCACCTGTGCTCCCTTAATGCTTCACCCCTCCCTCTGCCTGATAGAATCTCTCTGCAGCAGAGGAAGATTCAGCAAATAGTAGAAAGAGAGTGCTCCTGCACAGTGTAACAGCCTGTGAATCTGCAGCATGGAGACCCCTTATGGTTCATTAGCATAATTTGAATTGTTGAATTTAGAAGAAAGGAGGCCCTGAATACTAAATATAAGAAGATTATCACAGTCACTGTGCCTGGAACGATCAGTAAGTGTCCCTGACTTTACTCATCGTAAGTACCCCCCACTGACTTTAAAATAGTTTACTTGTTTTTTTTTTTTTTTGCCCATACATATTCTGGTGCACTTCCGTAATCCTTGCTCTGATTTCTCACTCTGGTCAGCACATTTCTATATACCAACCAAAGTGTGTGTGTGTGTAGCCTCTCACCGAGCCAAACCAGTCCTCTATACTGTACTTCTGGAAAAGACTCTGGTCTGGCTGTTTTCCCAGGTCATGTCACAAGGCTTCCTGGGCATTGATGTAAGGAAGCACCGGAGTCATAGCTTTCCTTTTCCCATCCTGGCAATCTTATTTGCATATTCTTTATCATGCATTTACAATGAGGAACATCTGTTAGCGCTCCCCATGTACAAGATTACAGTGCTAACAAAGCAGTCACTGGATAAGGAAACCCCCTGGAGATGCAATGTGCGGGATGTGATCCATTGTGCAATCAATTAAGACTGACTATGGCTGTATGAATATTAGTCGCAAATTCACTTCCTATATACAATGCTAGAATCCGCTTCAGGACCATTGGAGGACCTATAAAAGTCCTGAAATGGCTTTTATGTACATTTGTATTGAGAGCAGGAAAAGATGTACAAGAATTTCATGGATGATGGTCCTTCTGCGTATGACATTTGTTCAATGGTTTGAGTGGCCATGGGCCCCCAAGAAGGTAGTGACAACTTACTGAATTTATTTTTACAAATCAAAGTCTGATCTGTCTTTTTTTCCTCTCCTGTTGCACCCTGATAAAATCCTGGGGTAGTCCCATGGGCTGGACTTTTGGTTTGGATGCATTTCAAAAAACTGCATGTGACTTGTCTGAGGTGCAGGCTGCCTCCATCTTTGTGCTCCTGTACAGCTTGTCCCTCCCCCACTGATGTCATCTAACCAGGCTGTGACTTCTCAGAAGGAGCAGGAGGTGGAGCGGTGCAGGTGGGGGCTAAGATCTGAGGAGGGAGTAACACAGACAAGGCACATGTTGTTTTTTGAGATGCATCCAAACCAACACTCAGCCCCTGTGCCTTCCTCAGGATTTTGTCAGGATGCAAGAGTAAGTTGTAACACACAATTATATTGTAATGCAAATGCTTAGAAAAGGCAGAGGCAGATTTGCACGGCTGGTGTGAAGGGCTTCTGCAACCTGTCTTTAGTGAAAATGAGCTCCCTGGTGACAGGTTCCCTTTAATAGTTTGCCACATATCAGTAATCCTGGTTTGTGCCTTATTTGTCCAAGTGTTTTACTTGCTTCCGGATGTAGACGACTTATTTACTATTGAAATAGTTGCAACAAAAATTAGCAAACAACTCCAGTCCACACCAGACGTAGGCAACAGATTGATATGGGCTGCGTTTTTTAAAGAAAAAAATTGACTAAAAAGTCGCAAAAATAACACCAAGATTTATTTAAACTAAATCCCTCTTATGAAAAATGAAAGAAGCCGAAAACGGGCGCATTAATCCTGACTAAGATAAATGACCAGGGTCGGCGCCAGCACTGGGCATACCTGGGCAAGTGCCGGGGCCCAAATAAGGCTGTACTAGAGAGGCTCTATCTAATGAATCCATAGGGGGTAAGAGGGGCTGTATATATGATAAGCTAGGGAATATTTTAGGGAACAGGAGACGTTTTTTTTTTTTTTTTGTTTCTGATCTTTACCCCTGAGGAAGTCCTTGAGAGAGGACTATACACTGGGGAGCCCTCCACCTTCTCTACATCCACCTCCTACCCCCCCTTTGACTTACCGTATCATCTGTGAGGGGGTACCTCGCCATCAGCTGTTTTGGAACTGGTAATGTTTTATGGAGTTTACTTTATCCTAGAGATTGATAGGCAAATTACTTATTTTTGTTGATCTGGATTTTTACCACCAATGGCTGATGCTGAATGCTGTATATATTTACCTTTCTTTTCCACTAGGAGGGGTGGATGCTTACACCGGTTTTGAGAGGGCGTTAGGTTGGTTGGCCTTACATGGCCAATTCAACCAGTCGTTTGTTATTGGTACTTATGTACTATTTTTAAATGTTTTTTTTTTTGTCTATGTATTTTGTCTCAGGTTTGTGTATTAGTTTTCAAATAAAGTTAGCTTCCATAACTCATTGTCTTATTGACACACATCTTTTTTCTTGCATTGTAGACCTAAGCACAAAGGTAAAATAACAAAGCAGTGGCCTCAGAACATCTCTGTGACCATTCCTGACTGGCCCAACCAGATCCCTGACCCAGACCCAATTAAGCATCTCATTTGAAAATGTCTTCCACTAACGTTCAACTTCCAACCTCAGGGAACTACACTCACCGGCCACTTTATTAGGTACACCTGTCCAGCTGCTCGTTAACACTTAATTTCTAATCAGCCAATCACATGGCGGCAACTCAGTGCATTTAGGCATCTAGACATGGTCAAGACAATCTCCTGCAGTGTAAACGAGCATCAGTTGGGGAAGGGGAAGAAAGGTGATTGAGGTGCCTTTGAAACGTGGATGGTTGTTGGTGCCAGAAACGCTGGTCTGAGGTATTTCAGAAAAATGCTGATCTACTGGGATTTCCACGCACAACCATTCTCTAGGGTTTACAGGAATGGTCCGAAAAAAGAAAAAACATCCAGTGAGGGCAGTTTTGTGTGGGCGGAATGCTTGTTGATGCCAGAGGTCAGAGGAGAATGGGCAGACTGGTTCGAGTGACTCAAATCGCCACCCGTTACAACCAAGGTAGGCAGAAGAGCATCTCTGAACGCACAGTACGTCGAACTTTGAGGCAGATGGGCTACAGCAGCAGAAGACCACACCGGGTGCCACTCCTTTCAGCTAAGAACAGGAAACTGAGGCTACAATTTGCACAAGCTCATCGAAATTGGACAGTAGAAGATTGGAAAAACGTTGCCTGGTCTGATGAGTCTTGATTTCTGCTGCGACATTCGGATGGTAGGGTCAGAATTTGGCGTCAACAACATGAAAGCATGGATCCATCCTGCCTTCTATCAACGGTTCAGGCTGGTGGTGGTGGTGTCATGGTGTGGGGAATATTTTCTTGGCACTCTTTGGGTCCCTTGGTACCAATTGAGCATCGTTGCAACGCCACAGCCTACCTGAGTATTGTTGCTGACCATGTCCATCCCTTTATGACCACAATGTACCAACATCTGATGGCTACTTTCAGCAGGATAATGCGCCATGTCATAAAGCTGGAATCATCTCAGACTGGTTTCTTGAACATGACAATGAGTTCACTGTACTCAAATGGCCTCCACAGTCACCAGATCTCAATCCAATAGAGCATCTTTGGGATGTGGTGGAACAGGAGACTCGCATCATGGATGTGCAGCTGACAAATCTGCGGCAACTGTGTGATGCCATCATGTCAATATGGACCAAAATCTCTTCTGCTGCTGTAGCACATCTACCTCAAAGTTCGATGTACAGTGCGTTCAGAGATGCTCTTCTGCCTACCTTGGTTGTAACGGGTGGCGATTTGAGTCACTGTTGCCTTTGTATCAGCTTGAACCAGTCTGCCCATTCTCCTCTGACCTCTGGCATCAACAAGGCATTTCCACCCACAGAACTGCCGCTCACTGGATGTTTTTTCTTTTTCGGACCATTCTCTGTAAACCCTAGAGATGGTTGTGCGTTAAAATCCCAGTAGATCAACAGTTGAAATACTCAGACCAGCCCTTCTGGCACCAACAACCATGCCACGTTAAAAGGCACTCAAATCCCCTTTCTTCTCCATACTGATGCTCGGTTTGAACTGCAGGAGATTGTCTTGACCATGTCTACATGCCTAAATGCACTGAGTTGACGCCATGTGATTGGCTGATTAGAAATTAAGTGTTAACGAGAAGTTGGACAGGTGTACCTAATAAAGTGGCCGGTGAGTGTATACAGCATGTAAGAAAAGGGTCCATTTTTTTTGGCAAATACTCCACCATCTGTCAATGACAATGACGTGAAGTAAGATGGAAAGCTGGCACAGCAAGTTATTTTTTATACTTTTTCATAATCAAAAGTTACATTTTATTGGTTTTTAGTGTTATCACCTAAATATTCATGGAACTCATAAAAAAACACTACCTGACTGTTTCTACTTGTTTGCCATAGAACCATAGAAATGAGTGAACTCAATAGTTGAGTTCTGGTTCAGGTTCAGCTGCCTGACTTTGACATATTGCCGGATTGGTGACTGAACAGCCAATCCGGCAAACTGATGCTCTTAGCAACTAGCCATGGCTATGATAGGCCATTAGAACACCCCCTGTCTGGGTCAGGTAGCCAAACCATTGGGTCCACTCATATTTACTCATCTCTATGCCAAACAGTTCACTGTTAAGCTGGCCATATACAATTTGTGGGCCAAATGGTGCAGACTTGCACTGTGCACAGTTTGCCTTTTCAGTGTGCAGACTGTGCCAGATTACTGAATACTTGCTCACGGGCTTCAATTTCCTGGCACACCCTGCTCTGCTTGGGAAGTGTGCACCCTATTTTTTTTTTTTTTTAACTGCATCTTTAACATACAGTGTGCGTTCTGTCGAGTCGCTGTATTAAAGGTGTCAAAAACTGACTAAGCACTACCACACCCATTTAGGTGCACATTTTTCTAAAATGTCGGACACAGTAGCGCAAACACTTCCTAAATATATGTGCAAGCTTCAAAGACTCTCTTTTTTTCAGTGCAAAGTCAGACAGTAAACTGGTGCAGACAGAATAACAGATCTGGGCCATAGGAATAGTGAATAGTTGATGCTTATAATCCCACAGTTGCGAAAAATTTATTGTATGAAAACATTGCACCATACTGTGGCAACAAGTTACATGGTCTCACTGCTCTTAAGTGGAAAAATCCTGTCTATGATGCTGGTGAAACCTTTCTTTTTAGGTGCAGAAGATTTTGCCTCGTCACTGTTACTTGCTACACACCTACAGAGCCTTGCAAAAGTATTCGGCCCCTTGACCTTTTCTATCTTTTGCCACATTTCAGGCCTCAAACATATAGATATAAAATTGTAAATATTTTGGTGAAGAATCAACAACAAGTGGGACACAATTGTGAAGTGGAACAAAATTCATTGGATATTTTAAACTTTTAGAAAAAAATAATAAACTGAAATGTGGGGTGTACAAAATTATTTCAGTGCAGCAAACTCACTCCAGAAGTTCATTGAGGATCTCTGAAAGATCCAATGTCCTAAATGACTGATGGTGATAATATAATCCACCTGTGTGTGAGAGTCTCCGTATAAATCCACCTGCTCTGTGAGGGTGAGGTCGCACGTTGCAGTTACAACTGCATCGCACTCAATTTTAAAGTGGTTTTAGGTGCAGTTTTGTTAATTTAACTGTTGAAAGACATGAACTGAACCTGTGAATTTGATTTTGAAGGAGAAACTTGTTCCACAAATGTTAACCTGTTATATTAACAAAAACTACACCTAAAACCACCTCAAAGCTTATTGCAATGCAGATTTAACTGAAACGTGTGACTGCATTCTGATAGTCTCAGGGTTCTGCATCATGAAGACCAAGGAACACACCAGGCAGGTCCGTGATACTGCTGTGGAGAAGTTTAAAGCCAGATTTGGATATAAAAAGATCTCATAAACTTTAAACATCCCAAGGAGACGCGTGCAAGCGACCATATTGAAATGGAAGGAGGATCAGACCACTGCAAATCTACCAAGACCCTCTAAACTTTCAGCTCAAACAAGGAGAAGACTGATCAGAGATGCATCCAGGAGGCCCATAATCCCTCTGGATGTACTGCACAGATCTACAGCTGTGGTGGGAGAGTCTGTCCATACGACACCGATCAGTCATACACTGCACAAATCTGGCCTTTATGGAAGAGGGGCAAGAAGAAGCCATTTCTCAAAGATATCCATAAAAAGTCTTGTTTAAAGTTTGCCACTAGCCACCTGGGAGACGCCAAACATGTGGAAGAAGGTGCTCTGGTATGTTTGGCGTAGAAGCAACACAGCTCATCCCCCTGAACGCACCATCCCCTCTGCCACACATGGTGGGGGCAGCATCATGGTTTGGGCTTTTCTTCACAGGGACAAGGAAGATGGTTAAAATTGATGGGAAGATGGATGGAGTGAAATACAGGACCATTCTGGAAGAAAACCTGTTGGAGTCTGCAAAAGACCTGAAACTGGGACGGGGATTTATCTTCCAACAAGAAATGATCCAAAACATAAAGCAAAATCTATAATGGAAGGTTCACAAATAATCGTATCCAGGTGTTAGTATGGCCAAGTCACAGTCCAGACCAGAATCCTATCGAGAATCTGTGGGAAGAGCTGAAAATTGCTGTTCACAAAATGCTTCATCCAACCTCCTTGAGCTCCAGCTGTTTTCCAAGGAAGAATGGGCAAGAATTTCGGTCTCTCGATGTGCAAAACTGAGAGAGACCTGATACCACAAGCGACTTGCAGTTGTAATCGCAGCAAAAGGTGGCGCTACAAAGTATTAACTTAAAGGGGCAAATAATTGCACGTCCCACTTTTCAGTTTATTTTTTACAAAGGTTTAAAATATCTGATAAACTTCATTCCATTTCACAATTGTGTCCCACTTGTTGTTTCTTTCCCCAAAAAATTTAAATTTTTTATCTTTGTTTGAAACCTAAAATGTGTCAAAAGGTAGAAAAGTTCAAGGGGCCAAATACTTTTATAGGGCACTTTATATCTGTATCTATAACTGCTTGCTTGAGCTGAACTAGGATGTTACCAATGACCTGATGAAGTTGGCCTTCAGCCAAACAAGTTTTCAGCCGACGTCTAAAATTTATGGCTGTCTTTTATTAGGTCTTTTAACATGAACATATACTGGTATCTTATTTACAAGTGATTGGACTCATTATGAATTTTGATATACATCTAGAGAATCATTTTTTTTTTATTTTTGTTTTGATCCCAGAAGCAAACATTTAATGGGTTTGGAAATAATTTATAGCAGACATTTCTTGATTCTCCTTTTAACAGCCTTTCGTTTAGTCTTGGAATCATTATTTCAAGAGATGATGTTCTATAAATGATAGTAGAAAGTCAAGGGCCGTCTATCAACAAAATGGTGCGCAAATTAATTTAGAATGATATCATAAATATTTTGTGCTCCGTGTAATGTTTTTTTCTCTATTAGCTGCCATAATGGCAATTCTGGATGTTTTCAGTGCCATCATAATTTATTGGGTTGTTCATTTTAGACGAGCCGCGTTTGTTAGGAGAATCTGGCAACAATTAGCTGATTATCGGAGGTCTTCAGTTTCTGGGACCATAGTGGTCATCTGAAATAAGTGGTGTTTCAGTCTCCTGGAGCTCCACCACAGGTTGTAAGAAGCATTATGTAAGCATTTAGTAAGCTTTTTTGTAATACATGGACATGTTGGATCTCCTCTTGCTGAAAGGCCTAAAGTGGGGTCGCTGTTTGGAAAATCTGTTCTAGCTAATGACATAAGCCAAAGGCAACATAGATGGAAGAAGAGGTGCATTACAGTTCTCACATTTACATTTGTGTGTAAGACCCTCCTCAATGCTCTAGAGGTTGTACCTCTGTTCCGCTCCCTTATTATACTGATATACTAGCTGCTTCTCTATCCTGGCGACTGATCTTTGCCTTAGAATAAACTTACATAAACGTCTCTGAGCAAAAATTGTGATTGGTGAAAATCGTCACATGTTAAAAAATGGTCAAACTTCTACAACTTAATCGACTGTAAATAAAACTTACTTCAAAATATCATAATAAAGAATAAAACAGAGTTTGGATAAGAAACAAGAATTTTCTTTATTAAAAAATAAAATAGTGCTACTTACAGCAGAATACAGTGAGGTGTGTAAAACGCTCTTTACATTCAGTTTATACCCTGTTCTGGTTAGGTCTGAACTAGTTTGTGTGCTTAGGTGAATACATCACATACAAGCACTTCATATGTTATTTTCAGATAATATACAACATAGATGTGTCAGTCATCGCTGCTCCTGTGGATTGGCTGTGCTTCATACTGCAGGAAGAAAATAATTCAGATTAAAACATTATAGAGACTGATCCACGTTCTCATAGTTGGCTCCATATCATGGATAACAGTACTGATGTTGAAACCACTTGTAGTGGACAGAAATGTACCCAAGGTTTCCATGCAACAAGGATTTTTGTTATAGTTGTATGTAGAGATGAGCGAATTATTCAAGATTTGCTTTGTTGCAGATTCACCAAATTTTTCTAATTCAGTTATGAGTCTATTTGGGCTGAATTGATGTTGCATTCATAGTCCTGAAAATTGCTATATAACACCCTCTAATCCTCTTAAAGGGATTTTCCCGGGAAACAAGGAAGGCCCTAACTTGCTGATCAGTGGGCAATTCGGTGATGAGACCCCGACAAATCGCAAAAAATCTGTCGGACCCCCTCTTCGCTCCCATAGATAAGCGGAGCAGAAGGAGGTGCATGTCCGTTCTGCACTATTTCTCTCTATGGAGTTGATGATTAAGTTGACGCTGTGCAATCTCCGTCAACTTCATAGAGATTAATGGAGCAGAACGGAAATGCATGGTTGTCTGCTCCACTCATCTCTGGGAGCAACGAGTGGTTTGACGGAGATACCCCCTAGAAATAGATCTGCAGTCACATTTCCTATGTGTTTAACTGCCTGTATATTCGATTCTGTAGCTCATAAAACTGTAAGGCTGATGTGGTCTAAAGGATGAAATTCTTATCTTTTAATATGATTCCAAATAAATGTAGAATTCATGGCATGCTTCTGCTTTGTTGTATATTTGAAATCTCGCCCTTTTTGATACATAGGGACAAATCTATGGTAAATCTTCAGCAAACTCTGCATGTAAAACACATGGCTCTTGCTCCGGACTTAATAAATCCACAATGATAAACTCTGTTTCCTCTGTTATAATTTATGCATTTGCTGTTCCTCTTACCAAACTCTTCATTATTCTTAACAATACAGAAACCAACTGATCCCTGAACGATTAATCTTACAGCAATGTGGGGATATAGATTAGACATGTCAGTAAATAGGATTTCATTTTATTATCATCCAACCAGAAAGCCAGCGGTGCACATTAGTAATGAGTGGCTCCGGGGGCAGACACATTACCACAGCACAATGAAGTGCCCGTTCCATCACTACGGCAGCTGGCACTGATATGGATTGCAATCTATTACTTTCAGTAAATGCTGCGCTGCTTAGAGGAAAAACAAACTGGGGAAAAGCCATTATGTTTTTATGGCATAGTGAATGGCACTGATGTCAGAAAAGGAGCGCTGCAACATAACTACACTTACTGCATCCTATATATCAAGGGACAGGGCTGCCACAATGACGAGTGTGCTGGGCAACAGGATCTGGATGTACATAGCACATTAAGTAGTATACAATTTAGACACAGCAGATGTTACTACTGGAAACTGGGGAGTGCTGTACCACTACTCTGTACTCCCACTGCTCAGCACCAACTTATTCTGTAGCACACTACCGGATGGTGCTTACAAAACTTGTAGTACGAATATAAATCCAGGCACTCGCTTCCAGATGCAAAAGGTGAAATCATTCTTATTGCAGCTATATAACACGTGTGGAGGTTGTGACTAACTCAGTCCTTTTTAAATACCAACACTGCCAGTCAGAATAGAGGAAGAAGGTTCTGACCCAGTGTCATATGGGTATCATATGTTCAATATTTACATCTGAAAACGCCACTAAAGTAATACAGATATTGAGAAATGTAGTGTTACCTGGTGAAAGAAACTATACGTTTGTGTGTAAGAGGCCTAAGGTGTGTGATACAAGATATGATTACAAATACAATTGGGCTTATGGGAAACATTAAAATTTGGTAAGGAGCCTAGGTGAACACAGAGGAAACACCAGCAGCCACAGTCAGAAGCCACACTAGTAAATCTGTATTCACAGAGGTATCTGGAGAACAGCTGCTGCATACACAACCTCTCACCTGGGGTGTATATTACTGGTGTACTTACCACATTGGGATGGTATTTCTATAGGAACATAGTTTCTGTTGCATAAATGGACATATGCAGCAGCTAAGTTACAGACGGTCTTAATCTCATTGGAATCGCAAATATCTTCCACACACATCCTATAATATGGAGCAGGGGAAACCTGAGAACAGATATTGAGAAATGTAGTGTTACCTGGTGACCATTTCACAGTCATGTGTCCCTGTCTATGACAATTGTATGCCTTAAAGGGAACCTGTCATCAAGAACAGGAACAATGAAACTTACTCCCCCCACTGTGCCTTTGTTGTTAAGGGCAGTACAGGCATTTAAGCTTAAATCTGCTTCCTCCCACCAAGTAAAATTGTACCCCAAAACTTTTTGCGCTTCTGTCTCTTACTCCATCCCACTCATCAGTGGGTGTGTAAAATGGGGCAAGATCTACAGTTTCCCACACAATGCTCACTGCTAACTACACCATGCAGTGAGAGGGACAGCATTCTGGTAAGGACAGGAAGTGGACAGGAAGAGGACTTCCTGTTTCCTCAGGCTGATTTATAAAGAGACACAGAGCTTTCGGATGAGATTGGGTTCACTGGCAACCTGGAAAAACATGCCTCTTCTAGTCAGAAGTTGACTCTTGTCTAATTATTTGCATATCACGAAAACAGCTGTAACTGAGGTACAGAGCCTCAGTGGCAGATAATTTTAGGTGATATGGGGAGGACTTTTAACTCTTTACCACCAGGTATTACTGGTGTAATGGGGTTAAATTATGTTGACATGTCCCCTTTATTGGCGACACGGGCACAGTGTTTGCCATAATAGGCTTTTCCCAACCCCCAAAAAATTATTACCAAGTTGGGGCTCATCGCTGTTGACCCATGAGGACAATTCATGGCAAAATGCCATATTAAATTGGCTGTCTAAGACTGCAAATGAGATGCTTATCCTTTTGGATAAGGTCATTGATTGGTGTTGGAGGGTACAAAACCTACGCCTTTCACTCATCACCTAATGTCAGGATAGTGTACAGACAGATCATTGTAGTAGTGTCAGTCTATAGCAGTGATGGCGAACCTTTTAGAGGCCGAGTGCCCAAACAATAACAAAGACCCACTTATTTATCGCAAAGTGCCAACACAGAAATTTAATTAGTGATTTATACTCCCTTCTCTGTCACAGTTTTCATTGATACCAGCACCTGAGGACACCAATAAAGCAGAAAATAGTCCCAGGTACAGCTGTCACTATAAAATAGCTCTGTGCACAGCAAGTCCTGGGCTGTCATGGACTGCAGGAAGATACCTGGAGTCATCTCTGGTGATGGCCTGAGTGCCCACAGAAAGGACTCTGAGTGCCACCTCTGGCACCAGTGCCATAGGTTAGCCATCACTGGTCTATAGCATAAAAGCTACCATCTGAATGATTGCAATATGATGGCAGACAGCTTGCAGATCATAGATTTTTCACATATTTACTCCAAGTAAAGTCCCTGCCTATTGACTCTACCCTCCCTCACCCTGACCTGCCCCTCTTCTGCCTAACAACACCCTCTCCTCATTCCTATTTTTATTTGCCCAATTACCAAACTATGATAAAGTAAATACTTCAATGTGCACTAAATACCCTCTTTTTAAAAAGTTCTTAATCTTAGCTAATGACCAACTTTTCAATGTCTCCACCTCACTACTGAAGTACTGTACTCAAAAAGACCATGAGTGTCCGCTGGTCCTTCTGATACCCGACACTGCATTATTTTTGGATTTGTTTTAGGAAATTATAATTGTGACTCATCTTGATGAAAGCCATCCTGCAGATGTAGTAGAGTTGAATTTTATTTTATAAAACCACAAATAACTCACATATGAGCTGGACTATAGAATTACAGTCAGAGTTGAAGTATTAGGTTGATTCATTAACAAAACAGCCATAATGGAGTTGTCTCCTAATAAATACTTCTCTGTTAGATCTCCAACTATTCAATTTAAATGAATTCTACCATGATAAACCAGGAACACTTACTCATAGATCCAATTAAAATTATGCTATGGAGCCAGAGGGCTCTGGGGGGTGTTTCCAGAGCCCATTCATCATGTCTTTTCACTTGGTACAATGAGTAGAACATGTATATAGGAGAAAAAGACAGCCCTCCCTAGAGATGCTTAAAATTGCAGGCAAATGCTGCTCACCTGCAGGCACAACTCTGTAAAAGACATATCACATGCAATGCTATCCAAGGATTGCTCCCCAAATAGTCAAATAACAGAACCCCACAAAGAGATCCAAAAAAGAAAAAATGATATTTCTCCCAGCAGGGAGAGGGGAAACCTGCTGTGCTCATTGTAACAACAATTGAAAAGACTTCACTCCGGGTCCCTGAAAACACCCCCAGAGCCCTCAGACTCATTAGCATAATTTAAAAAGTTGATTTTAGCAAGCAGGAGACCATGGATATCAAATTACCATAGTCACGATGCCTGGATCTACGAGGAAGTGCCCCTGGATTATCATGATTATTTAAATAATTATTATAATTATTTAAATATAATGATTTTTCCTATGTCTCAACACTTGCTTCTATTGTGCCCTCTAGTGTTCTGTATCCCAGTCAGAATGTGCACCTGGTTTTAACACCTCTTCAGTGGCTCAGAACCAGAGTGAGCATTTTACTGTAAAAAGTTCCATCTGAAAATGTTGTGTGATTTAGCAGTATATGAATAATTCAGCTCTGACACTGTAAATCTATAAGGAGGGCATTATATCTCTTGGTAGGATCATACTGAAAATAAAACTGCACTTTTCTGGATAATTGCAGTGGAGTAAATAGTCACGAGTACTTTCATATTTATAACCAAGGTTCTTGTAGAACTGGCGTCTTACATCTACACACATATAAAACACAAGCAAAACAATTCTCCATATACACAGTAAATACTATCCCTGAGTTTCTATGAGCTTACAACTCTGAAGCAGTTCCTCAGCACGGATTGTCCTCCTTTGAAGAAGGCTTTACATAACTTGTGATGGGGTGCAGTGGTACAGGCCTTCACCTTCTTCCTTCCAGAACTACACTGGCTGTCAACCTAGGTACAAAGTAAATGTGACAAATATTCATATATTGTAAGGCTAAAATAACTATTTACTACATGACACAAAACATTGACATCAAGTTTCGAAGAACTTTGTTTTGATGCACACAGACTATGCATTTCTTGATACTTTTATTGTATTGTACTGAGCCTAAAGCATAGCAAATATACTCTGGACTGCACTAAACTTGTTGGATACCCCCTTAAAGGGACATTTGCTATGGTTGTACCGTGTGTCACTAGGTTTAAAAAAAATAAATAATAGGGAGTTGGAGGCCGATGTCCATAAAGTATGGGTGAAGATTCAGCCGGAAGCTGTCTAGCTATTCATTACATTAAAGAAATCAGTTACTTGTATTGAGTGACTTTTGCAAACATATGTAATTGTACTATGGGGTTTGAATAGTTGGGCTTATAATATGTTTTTTTCAGTTTATAGTTTTGTTACATGTAGTAGTGTCTTACACTTTAAACTGGAAAACCCTGTCAATTTACAAAATAAACACAAAAATCAGAATGGATAACTACCTGCCATTTTAGTGAAAAGTCATGTGTGCTGTTTGTACGGGTATGGTCTGGAAGTAGCAGATCATTCCCAGCTTCATTGTCATTTGTGCCGAATAGTCCAGCAGAGACTCCTGGGATAGGAAAAAAAAAGGATCAAGTTATCGTCAAATTAAGAAATTAGAGTTTAACAAATTCTCTAACCGTTATCCAGTTTCATTGAGATTTCTTTAAGATTATGTTACATGTACTGAATGTATTTCCTTTTTATTGTATCTTTCATTATCTAAATGTTGATTCAGTTATTCATAGGCTGGAAAACCCCTGTAACCTAACTTGAATCTGGTAAATTTTAAGGTTAGCCCTAGTTAGGATATACACATCTGTATGAGCATCCAGTATATACATAGACTCATTCCACTTGAGTTACCATGAAGCCATCCATCCAGGGTGATACTACAGACGTCATAGTGATTGTCACATTCCACACTTATTCCCTGTTGATTTGACACTTCAATTTTATTTGCATGTTTCTTTATTGATATTCCATTTTTCAATGTTGGAAGATCAAGGTTCTGGCAGTTCTCTTCTACCTATAGAAAATATAAAGATCAACATTTGCAAATGTGCAGAAAGTATAACGTAATATTTAACCTACCAACAGGATTACACTAGCTGAGGCTGACGTTATTGTTTATGCTAATGGACCTCTGAAGCTACTGGGGTGTGGAGTAGCCCGGCCGAGCACCGGGGGGCTAAGGCTACACCACACCCCTGTAACCTCTGAAGTCTTAACTCTGGGCTCGGCCCCATTCAGCCTGTGCCAACGCATGTGCAGTAACTGGGCTCACTGCTGAAAAGAGTAACAAGTTACCGCATATGCATGGGCAAGGCTGAATAGCCATAGAGCGCTTTCGGTGCCGCGTCCAGAGATATAAGACTTATAGGCTACAGGGGCATCTGTGTAGACTTGGCTGCTCTACGTCCCAGTAACCTCAGAGGTTCATTAGCATAAACAATACATAAAGTTTTCAGTTAGTTCTGGTTAATAGTTTAGGTAAAAGCAGTGTAGGGCTTAGTAGACAGAAAGGTAAGTACCATCAGCAATACCTTGGTTAGTGTATCCCTTTTATATTTTACTGCTGAATGGACTGTTTTACCTTTAGTCCAGGATAGATGTCAACGGCGACCTTATTCATCTCTATGTGCAATGATCTCTGGCCGCCAGTACCTTGGTTCAGTACTATGGTAAATGTGTTGTACAGAAAATCCTTAGCCAACAGGAGGTTACATTTGGAAGACAAGTCTACAATGTGTCCATCAAAGGTCACAATGTGTTTGTTTCCAATTAAAACTGCATGATCTAGAGACAATAAAGATAAGATAAGAAACCCATCACATGATTTACATTCAATCATTCTGATATTGACTACAGGAAGTAGAATTGGATATTTTGTAACTTATGATATTTTCTTATCATGGAAGTCTCCAGCAGTCTCAAGAACCCAATAGCCATATAACTATGACAAAGTTGGGCTTCAAGGGCAATCATGTGCAACCTATAGTTCTTCGAGTTTTGTATTACCTAAAGTTTTTTCAGTTTTTTGGGAACTAAAGGGGTTATCTCATGTGGACCCTGGCATTAGTTTATAAGGCTTTTATTTTGGTTTGTGTTACCTCTGTGTGCCTTTCACGACACAACTCCACTGAGGTGTCTATACATTAGATAACAATATTTGTAGGTCAAATTAGCCAAATGTTCTGGTGTCTTCTAACACTCAACTGTAGGACTATAGTATCTAAAGCTGACCCGAATCCAGACCAAACATTTTTCTACTATGTAGATTCTGGTGTGCATTTGAAGATGTTGACAACAATGTGAATGATAGTTCTCATAGAATGTCAATGTTGTAAATGCCATTTACCTGTAGACTTTGACATTTATGTTTTATTATGATACTTTATTATATATACTCGTATATAAGTTGAGGTAGCTAATATTAACTCAAAAAACAGGGAAACCCTAGTGACACAATTATAAACATAGTGAGAAATGTATTGGTTACAGCCTCCACCCAGTAAATGGCTAGCCAGTCAGCCCATGCCCCCTAGTATATAGCCAACCCACCCATGCCCCCTAGGATATAGCCAGCCCAGCCATGCCTGCTAGTATATTGCCTGCCAGCCCATGCCCCTTTATTCCTTTCAATTGAACATATCCATCTATAGATTTGGTTATATCATTATTATCACCTACCTTTTAGTTATCGTCACATCGTGACCTAGTCTTATTAGCCCAATACTATTGCTTAGTCCTATGGTTGAATATGGATCAGGCACAACATATTTGTATAAGAGAGATTACTGGGGGTTCCCATCATTATAATCTCACATAAAAAAAAATGTGAACATGATCTCCCTTTCAAAAATATATTACTACCGGAGCTATTCCTAACCATTGTAAACTAAGATACTGCACTGAGGAACCACACCAAATAACTGAATGTCACCTACACGCAAATGGACTCTCCATCATCCTTCGCTTAAATCGGTAAAACTCTGCCACAGGGTTGACGCTGTACAGCTCTCTTAGTGGTTTCATCAGCTTCTCCTCAATGATGTAGTGGGTGACATTGGCCAGATCTGTTAAGTGGTATTCCATCGGAAGCACAGGGAAGCTCAGTGTGACCGAGCAGTTACTGCAAAGTATAAAACTCAGACAAATGAATAGCTGAGTGGTAGGTGCAGAACCAGAATTATCATGAAAACATCTTAACAGTAACATCGGATTGTGTCAACTTTTCTTGGAAAGACCAACAATGTTGACTGATGCAGTGTTTATATCTGTGTGGACCTGCCACACTTTAAGATGGGTTTTAGTTTCCTGTTTCTAAAACCATTGTTTGATGAGATATGGAATGATATGCTAACCTTGAGAAGTTAGACCATGGTTTTGAGGGGTTTAACAGCTGTACAGGCAGTCCCCGGATTACGTACAAGATAGGTTCTGTAGGTTTGTTCTTAAGTTGAGTTTGTATGTAAGTTGGAACTGTATATTTTATCATTGTAATCCCAGCCAGAACTTTTTTGGTCTCTGTGACAATTGGATTTTTAAAAATGTTGGGTTGTCATAAGAACCAGGATTAACACTAAAGCTTCATTACAGACACCTGTGATAACTGTCATAGCTGTTTATTATAGCGTAAGGCTAAAGTACAGTAAATTAACAACATCCAGAGGTCCGTTTGTAACTAGGTGTAAGTTGAGTGTTCTTAAGAAGGGGACCGCCTATATAAGTGAGGACCCTAATAGTGAACTTGTCAACGTGCTCTTGTACAATCTACTCAGCTCCTCCTGCTCTATAAAATGCCCTGCAGAAAAGATATTGGGGAAATCCATTAAGACTGGCGTTTAGAACGCCCCACTGGCACTTCTGCAATCGTAATTACCAAAAGACTCTGGCCTCTCAGTGAATACGGGTGCAAACTCAACCCTTTTTGTTTTGTAGACCAGATTGGAACTGGCAGAGTTTGTTGCTATAGTCTTTGATGGTTTTCCACTGGTCTCTGCTGTTCACGTCCTGGAACACCCTCCACCCAGCTCCCTACCTGATCTCCGCCCCAACACGCCTATAGTGACATGGAAGTCAGAGAAAGCTAAAAACTGTCAGGAAGAGGGAGATTCATGTGTCTTCTCTGCCAGTAAACTCTCAAAAACAGTGTGCGACAGATTCATGAAATGTGTCACATGGTCTTCATGAATCTGTCACCCCCCCGGCTCTGCTCGGGAAGTGTGCATGATTTTTTGTGCAGTTTGTTCATGCTGCAGAACTGTGGCGCACGGTCTGACTCAGCAGTAACTCGCCTCTTTTGGTGCACATTTTTTCTGTTTTGCAGCCACAACACTTCATAAATACATGTACAAGCTGTTTGAACGTTCTTTCTAGTGCAAAGTCAGACAAAAAAAACTGGCGCAAACGCTTTAATAAATGTGAGCCATCATGAATCTTCCCCATTGTGTACAATCCGCTAGACATTTGCTTTTGCAGTATTTAATAGAAGGAAATTTAGGAAGGAAAATGTAAAAATACATGTGACTTAAAAATTATATTCTGAAAATCCGATATTATAACATGTATAACTTAAGTTGCATAAGGAAACTGACTTGTGAAAACAAACGTTCAATGCCTAAAATGAGACTGTCAACTATTCATACATTAAATATTTCTGTAGAATTTTTCTATAGTCATTACTTAAAGGGCAATCTACCACCTCCCCCAGGCATTATTATCTGCTTGCAGCAAGTTTTTCAGAAATGAACTAAGATTTCAAAATTATCTTGATTATTTGTCCATTATACTAGTTCTTAGAAATTCCTATTTAACCCAGAACATTAGCACCTTCAGCACTGCTATTTCTGGGCCACTACCATCTACATCAGATAAGCAGGATATGTCTTTTGAGATACATGTGGTAACACTGGGGTAAAACAGGGCTCTACGTGCTGACGGCAGAATCTTGGTGCACCAATTGTTCATTAGCATACCGATTAAACTGGGAATATCATATATATATATATATGCATTTTTCTACAACAGGATGCCAGTAGATTATAAAGCTTGCAGACCCTATAGTGTTGGATGTTGTAGACCCTATAGAGTTATTTATAAGTAAATTATTACCCATATCCTTAAAATTGGTAGCATCTGAATTGCAGCATCCCTAAAAAAAATCATCTGTTTGCAGGGGCCGCAGTGTACCCATCACAGTGCTATATACTTTGTAGTGGCAAGGGAAGTTACTGCTTGACTTAGACCTTTCAGCTTCATGGGAACACATGGGAATACAAAGCTTGTAGTATGTTTTTTGTCCACTATGTTAATGCCAATCGACAATTGGGGTACTTCAGAAGCGACTTTAAGGGTGCTTGGAGTAGGCTTCAAAATCATTTTAACAATGAAAAGAAACTTCAGTGCTCCTTTATGGCCACCATAGGCTACATTCATACAACTTTCTATGTATACATTCTGCGTATATGCCAGGAAAGTAGCGGGTGTATATGCTGATGGTATACATAGCTATATACTGGCAGATGGAGGCACCTACACAAAGTTATGTCTTCCCATCCTTCTGAGAGTTGTATACACTCAGCATAGGCCATTGGACCGGTACAGTATCACATCCATCCCCAACCTCTGATGAGCATAATCTCAGGCAGGCTCCCAGTGATGTTACTGTCTATATAAGGACATCACTGGGAGAAACTGCCTGAACATCAGTAGCCGCCAAACACTGGCTGCTGGCGATATTCACTCCTCCTCCCACATTTGGAGGAAGATGAGGAACATGATGTCTTATCCCACTGCAGGAGCATACAGTGGGTTATATTCTAATCCCCATTCTAGGGGTACACTGCAAATATGACCAACGTTTTCTTGCAAGCGGGGGCTAAAAACATGGTCTGGTCGTAGCCTTACTTGGAGCATTCATTAGACCTTCAGATTTGATGTGATGCCCAATTTTGGTCTGAAATTAGGGGCCCCTTGTACCTCTAAAACAATGCAAAGGTTGGTCATTCATGTGACTTTGTTCCAATCACTCCCAAATCATAAGCATCCTCATGATCATTAGGTGTCCCATGAGTCACCCCCACAGATCATCAAGTGATTCCCTATCCTATGGGGATATGAAATTCCAAGAAATCCTAAATATCTGATACATAATAATTACATATGATTTATATACTATAAAATTATACTAATCCTGTACCTGGAGTAATGAAACAGTCCTGTCAGAGGCTTTCTTATCCTACTTACTGTCCTGGAAAGTTTGTTTTCCGTCCATTTCAGTATTTGATGGATGCCCTGTATTAAAATAGATAATACCTGGGTTACATGGAAATTTCCAAACATTAAGGAATATAAAAGCAAAATTAGTATAGCATATCATGCAGAGTAGCATCACATTGCAGATTGCACTTCTCTAAATAAGTTGTGGAAAGTTAACACATCAGAACATGGTTTTCTATTCATTTGTAATGCTACATGTTGCCCCAGTTTTGGGTTTCTGTAGTCAAACCCTTAGGCCGCGTTCACATTGTGCGTCTTTATTACCCCGTGATCACATATTGAGGTAACCTTGTGTTTCTATTGCAATTAGAAATTATGGTAGCGCATGTTACCTCAGCATGTGATCACAATTGGAGCCTTTGGATTGGGTCCCAAAACACAATCAAAACGCACTGTGTGAATGCGGCCTCAGTTGTTTACCAGGCTGGCTTCAGTTTAGGGCGAGGATATATTTAATTCCACACTTGATGAGTGCTTGAGAATTGACAATATAATTTTACTCACCAGATCCACCCCACCCTTTATGCCATGTAAGATGTGTCTGATGGGTTCCATCAACCATTCATCCTTAACAATACTTGGGAGATAGGCATTGATTTGGTGAAGACTTGTGTCTGTTTTGTCCTTCCATACATCATCGAGTGGTTTTAGGGTGGCGTCGTAATAGGCATCTTTTAACGTAGAAAGAGGCTCTAAAATGATACAAAATAAGGATTATACAGGGTTCCATAAATAGCACATTATTAGATCAAGGCGACAGCAACACATGTTGTGTAACATAGGGTTTCTCCGGCCAGAGACATTTTGGCAACTTGTCTGTAACTTGCTGTTGCCAATACTATTAAGAGCTGTGAACAAAACTGACAACTTCCAGCCGTGTCAGATGTGAGTTGCATTGTGGTCTGCGAGTCTAAAGTCACGTGTGACAAGCAATGTAACGCCAATAACAATTACTAGATGAACATAGCTGTACAGCACTGTAACTTTCATGTTATACAACATATAGACCTCTACTCACATTAAGGAACATCCTTACACATTTTATAGTCTACAAAAGGATTAAATTACTAAAATATAAAGTTGTGCTAAAATTACCATTACCCATTACTGTAGTAGTTCCTATCAAATTCAGACTTATTTCCGAACAAGAGCGGATTTATCTATAAAGCAACCTAAAATTACCTATGGGCTCTAGAAATGAGGGGAGGCCCACACATTCGAGGGATACAGCCAGTTCTCCCACCGGTTGTCTAAACTGTCCTCCATATGTCACTGATACACTCTTAAGCTGTTCTGCCATTTGAGGTGGGGTCCAAGAAATGGCAAACCTACCTCAGATTCTGCACCAAGTAAGAGCTTTTAAAGTGTGTACAGACTTTTTTAACCAGGATTATAGGGGTTGGAGTGATGTGTATGATGTATTTATTTACTGCATAGTGTCATTATTTAGGAGGTATCTTTATATTTTCTGACCATAGTATCACAATTATTTCAATTCTGTATGAAGATTTCTAAGGGCATTACGAGTGGCACGATATGGTCTAGTATTATTTTGATAGGACTGTTGGATTGTTTAGAAATCCTACTCAAGAAGGTTTTATGATATGCTCTTACTTTACATGAAAAAAATTGCCTCTAAAGTCTAAAAAGGCTGCAGAAAACACTTCCAATTCCCCGAAGATCTGAAATGAGCAGTTTTCATATGTGTTTTTTTCCAATTTATTTTGCATTGTTAACACATGATAAACTGTGAAATCTTATGGGATGATGATATGAAAAGCCTCAGGATATCACTGGATAACGGAGATGAAATAAATACAGAACACTACAGGAAGTTGAAATTTAATCTTTTCTGGACCTGTTTTTTTTCTCAGATTGATTTGTATCCCGTCTAGAATTTCCAATCATTTTACATATTTCTGCTCTTTCCTAGAAGAGTGCATCCAAAGCAATAGTACAATAAATTATATATTCTATAAAATAAGGACATTTCTACTGCAAGCAATAATCTGATCACTGCTGCATATTTATTCACTGTATATCAAGTGTTTGATGTGAATAGGTTGTAAGTTGGTTTCATTAACTGCATTCAACAGCAGATTTAAAGTCTGCCATTTGAAATAATGGTTAATATTGTTTTGGTGGAATGTGATTGATATTTTTTAATATACATTATTAAGAAATTCTGCTTGCTTTGTTAAGAAAACAGTGACATTGATTTCTGGAGAGTATAAAGTGTATGTGTATGCTGGCTGAATACCTTGGCATCTGCCCTGTCTAAACTGTGCATAGATTTCTAGCCCTATTCTAACCTTTCCTGCTCTTTCCCTCCTAAAGCACCTATTTAAAGCCACTTTAGCACCTCTTATCTCTCCTTACTTGTGTATTTTACTTTAATTTGCACCCAACATAAGAAGAGAAAGTAGGGAAAAATAGGGTATTACATTAGTACAAAAACTGTAGGCAGGGAGAGGGCAAGGAAGGCTAGCAAGGAAGGCCATCGCATTTGTCGCGTGAAAGCTGGCGCAATTGCTCCAAAATTCAATCCGCGTGCATCACAATTCCCTTCTAAATACCTGCCCCAGCCATGCAATCCCCGAAAACGTTGGAAAGTCCGACGAAAATGTGATCCACGGACCCTTAGTAAATGAGCCCCATTGGGGCACATTTACTTATAAAGTCACTAGAGTTCACTAAAAGTGCATTGTCCGTGTATAATTCTGCATGCGGCAGCAGAAATCATGAATATGTCGTTTCCCCGCTCAGGTTTGACAGAATTCACCATCTTTTTTTGTGGTGCATCTTTAATATACGGTATGCAACACAATTTGAAAGTTAAATAGGTGCTCGGTCCGAATCAGTCGGACCGACTGACGGCACGCCCCTTAATTTTTGTCGCATGGAAGCCAGCGCAGCTGCGCCACAAAAGGGTCACAGCGCAGGCACTTCTTAAATACCTGTGCAAGCCGTTTTAGCCCCAAAAAAGGTGCACAGTTCGACAAAAGTGTGCAGCGCGACCCTGTGCCCCATTGTACCCAACCACCATGAACTTGTGTAACAGACATATCTGGGGCCCATGATCTGGCCAGAATTGGTGTGGCCGCCACTACAGTCGTGTGAATGGAGACAAGGGGTCGGTAACCCCTACTTGCATTCATGCATTTCTTCATTAAATTTATAATTTATATCACACACTGAACACAACTTCTCTCTTACTTTGCAGTTCAGTTTGCATTTGCTGTACCAAGTTGTTGAGTTTTTCCAAGTATAAAGGAAGGTCATGTCGAAGCGTTTGTCTCAGACTGCTCTGCTTCCACATCTGATGAATTACTTTGGGTCCGTACTGTAGGATTTCAGCTATCTCCTGGGACAACGCCAGAGGCCACCCAGCTGCTTCATGGAGAAAATGATATTTCTGCACCTGCAAATGACAATTAAGTTGAACATTAGAAAAACAGAATGAACTCACATATGTACAATCTCCAGCGCCATATACAGTTAACTACTTCCCACCAAAACTCTTTACTAGTTTAGTATTTTCGTTTCAACTCCTCTTTCCAAAACCTATAACTTTTCATTTTCTCTTTCACAAAACCATTAAAGTTTGGCCTTTGAAAGAAATATTGTACTTCCTGATTCAGAACAGGATGGAATCTGAAAAATAAAGTCTTTACACCATTTTATTATGGGTTTATTTACCTTATAGCCTTTTATTTAAAGCTACCCATTATCTTTATACCAAACTTATATAGTTTTAATTTTACATATCCTGATGTCTATAACTTTTTTTTATATTTCTGTCTACGAACAGGGGTGCATCAGTAATGAGTTAAGTGGAGCCTCTTGCCTCAGGCAGCACCACCTGCAGCAAGATGGGGGCATTGTCAGGGGTGCAGTCGCCTGCAACAGAGCAGGACCTGACACTTAAAAATAATGTCTCTTCACATACGATGTCAGCATGGGACACTGCATGGAGAACCCACTTACCGTATATATTCAAGTATAAACCAAGTTTTTAAGTACAATTTTTGTGCTGAAAACTCACCACTCGGCTTATACTCGAATATTTAAAAATAACCGTAGTACCTTCCTTCCGGGCCTGACCCCCCCGGCATCCTCTTCTCCCCGCGGCACCTCAAAGGCTTCCAGGCCATGCCGGCAGGTGCACGTCTATGCGATCTGCTGGTGCACAAACGATGACACAGCATTTTCGCCGCCTTCTGACGGCGACTGCTTTTTTTTTTTTAAGAGACTAGCGGCTAGTTTTCCCTCCCTAGGCTTGTACTCGAGTCAATACGTTTTCCCAGTTTTTTGGTAAAATTAGGTACCTTGGCTTATACTCAGGTCAGCTTATACTTAAGTGAATATGATACTAAAAAAAAAAATAACCTGCTATATTAATACTGGATTGGGCAAAGGGGACGCCATTATATAGCTCGCCTCAGGCACCAGAAAGTTGTCTATGAATCAAGACAAACCATAGTAAGGTGCCCCCTTCAGCTCATACTTAATATTAACCCCTTTAATAATTACATTTTTTTTTTTTTCATCTTTTATTATAGACCATGACAACATTTACATTCCAAAAGAAAACGGCAAACGGAATCCAGCAGTTCTTAAAAGGTTATCTTCATCGAAGAGTGCGTGGCACCCGAAACACGTTGCTGCTATCTCTGTCATGTAACTTGTAATGGATTTAATGGAACAATAAAGACCAAGATAACCTTTTTAGAAGTGCTGGATTCCGTTTGCTGTTTTTTTGGGGGAATTTGGACTCTGCCTGCAGACGGAGGGCTTGGAATTCTCTTGCATTCACAAAGTTGATGCAAGGTACATATCAAATTCACATGTGGAGCACGAGGGCGAGTTTGGTTCACTTCATGTTGGAGAGAGAACATTTACATTACTCAATCTCCCAGTAACATACTGCCCTTAACACACAACACTCTTGGCCTGTCATAGTCACCATGCAATAAATAATGTAGTAGCACAATCTGCCAAGAGCAAACATATGACAGATGGAAGCATTATTCTGAACTCATTAACTCGGAAATTAGTCTTTGAACCACAACAGTGGTTCCAGCCTCAAGTACATGCCCCACAGGACTTCCTCTTCTGAGTATAGGGTGAGCAGGTTACAAGAATGCACCTTTTACACTAGTAATTCATAGAAGAGAGGAGGGAGTGACTCAGTAAGGGCTTATCAGTTCCTAGAATGCTTATCTTGTAACCTCTATACTCTAACCCAATCCAAAAATATCTATGCATTGTACATCTATACATGGTTGTGGGTGCTAAGGGCCAGATGCAAGCACTCTAGGAAGAGCCTAGATAGCAGGAGGAACGATCCACTCCTTGTGGTGCTCAGCTAAGATAGATAAACATAGTCCAATAGATGAAGAAAGACAGCAGAACTTACCAGACTTGTGGACTACTTCTTTATTAGTGTAAAACACACTATTTTGTTATGGTCATTAACCCCTTCAAGACGTAGCCATTTTATAGCTTAAGGCTCAGCCCCATTTTTTGTATTCTGACATGCTTCGCTTTATATGGTTATAACTTTTTAACACTGTAAACTATCTAAGCGAAATGCAAGCACTACAGCGCCCTTCCTCTTAACCCCTTAATGACGAGACCTGAAAAGGCTTTAATGATCAGGAATTTTTGGCAAATATGTAGTGGTTCAAAGGCCACAACTTTTTTTTTTTTTTTTTGCATGCTACCCTGAAAAAAAAAATAATAAATATTTTTTGAATTTTTTTTTTTTTGGGGGGGCGGGGGGGGGGGAGGTTGTGACACATACTGCTAGTCAAAGTTAACAATGGTAAAAGGGGGGGTGTTAAAGTTACAATAAGCAGAAAGGCTTTTTTGTAACTTTGTTTGAAATGACCATTATGAATGAATTCCCTTTTGGATGAAGGTCATTTTGATATATAAAATGTATGTGGGCAAACAGGACGAAAATGGTGGTGTTTTTATGGTGTGGCGGGGATTTTTAAAAATTTTGTTGGGAATTGGTTAATGTATATTTTTAGATTTTTATTTGTACATACGGAATGTGAGTGTTTTATTTACGTTATATGTCCCCATGAAGTCATAAACTACCCTTTGGGAACATTTTTCCTTTTTTTAATTTATTTTTTTTCATTCAAGTTTTCCCTTGTAACTGGGGCATCCATAAGAGCTCTAGTTACCTGGGCAAACAACCCCCTGTGGGGCTGATGTCTGATCAGAGCTGTACTGGGACTGATTAGACCCAGTAGCTCTGATTAACCCCTACAGACAACCGGGTCCATAGAAGTAGTGGCACTGCCAGCTCCTCTACTCCCTGTATGCTACCGCTATGCATTGAAGAAAGGGGGAGGCACAAGCCGTAATATCCCACTTCTACCCTCTTCCTAGTGTCTCTGGCTGTCTCTGACATCCTGCTGACGCGATGAGCGATAAAGGGTATCAGCCTTTACAACAAGTTACAGGCTACTTACAGTTTTTTGGATTCCTCCAATGTAGACGTCAAATTTTTTGTTTATTTCTGCGAGTCTTATTTTCAAAGTTGATGCAAGGCTTCCCAGTAGGTTCTAAAAGAGACAGTGTTTTAATCCATCATTACTAAACATCCAAAGGTGAAAATGGTCACTAAACAATGGCACAGCTGGGGCTCACCTGCTACAGATGTGTCAAAGTTTGAAATGAGCAATTCAGTCTGGTCATGGTAGATTAGGCCACGATTGGCCAACTAAGAGTGGTAGGTGCTGGGTAGTTAAACTAGGTAACAACTAAATGCTAATTTGCAGTTAAGTTAAAATTGATATCTCTGCATTTATGCTACAGATTTTACTGACAGACCAGGAACTTCAGCTACAAGACCATATTAACTCTATATTGACCATATTGACTCTATATGTGATTGAGTCCTTTAAGAACAACGATCATCAGATGTATGACAATGTTGACTGCATTTTTGGGGGGTTAAAAATGGGAAAAATTTAACTCAAAATGAACATTATTAATGAATTCCCTAAAAGGTAAGATTACAGGGTACAGTTCAGAACAGAACAGAGCAGTCCAGCTTTGGGCAGAGCCTAGATAGCAGGAGGAACGATCCACTCCTTGTGGTGCTCCGCTAAGATAGATACACATAGTCCAATAGATGAAGAAAGACAGCAGCACTTACCAGACTTGTGGACTTCTTCTTTATTAGTGTAAAACACACTATTTTGTTATGGTCATTAACCCCTTCAAGACGTAGCCATTTTATAGCTTAAGGCTCAGCCCCATTTTTTGTATCCTGACATGCTTCGCTTTATATGGTTATAACTTTTGAACACTGTAACCTGTCTAAGTTATTATGAGATTTTTTTTTCCCTCACATGTTGTACTTAATTTTAGTGGTAAATGTTGGCTGATAAACTATGTGTTTATTTACAAAAAGAAAAAAAATATGAATTTTTGGTAAAATTTGCCATTTTCAAAATTTTAAATCATTGCGTTTTCAGGCAGAGGCTTTTACCACCTAAATTAGTGGCTGAATAATATTCCCCATGTGTCTTTTTTTATATTTTCATAATAAATAACTTATTTTGATGTCACGTGGCTTACAAATCGAATATCTGTTTTCAGTATTTTCCAAATTGACTTTAAGAATTTTAGGGATAAATACTGTTGTTAATGAAATTTTAAATATATAACATCAAAACCCCCTCTGTGATCTGGCTTTACATGCTGTAACACTCTCCCCCTCCCCCTGCTTCCTTAGAACATGTCCTATCTTTCTCCGGAATACGGCGCCGTGTGCTATATATTATTATGGAGAGGGGCGGGGGTGAGCGGCATGGCATACATTGTGTCAATGTAGCCTAAGGGTGCATTTACAATGCCATTTTGAGGACGTACAGTATATGTGGCCACAAGTTTGCGGCCGTATATATACGCCTACATAGATTGGCAATAGGCTCCCGCCAGATAGGGCTTTCTCTGTCTTTCCCTGTGTGCACGGCAGTGTGCTATGGAGAGGGGAGGGGTGAGCAGGAAAGTTCTTAAGGCTCATTAGCACAATTTTAAAAGTTGCTTTTAGAATGAAAGAGGCCATGGATAAAAAATATAAGAAGGTTACCACAGTAATGGTGCCTGGATCTATGAGTAAGTTCCTGGTTAACATGCTTGATTTTGATGGTAGATTTACTTTAAGGTGCTAGCATTTCTATAGCCTTTTACAGCTGCGGTGGACCTTATGACATGCCCCCGGTAACTCTAATACCTCAAGGCAATTGATAGTTTTATAAAAGTCTCTCTCATACTGAAACACTGCCAATTTCTGTAGATTCCAATAGAGTACATGGTTTACTTATTTTAGAAATCTAATTTCTTACACTATAGATGAAGTAGGATCCTGTCTGGGCACCTACATACTATTTATGCCACGCAAACAATTACTAGACTCATGTGTGTCCTTTGTCAGCACATACATACTTGCTGAGGGGCTTTAAATGGACTTCCATGACAATACCGAGCATGTGCATAACCATAACAAACCCCTAAGTATAATGTACCTCAGCTTTGGCAACGTTCTCTCCACATCCTTGGTAAGATAAACTTAGACTCTGGTTTACTGTAGAAAGGACAAAATGTCCCAATCGTTCTAGTGTTCTGTTAGTGTTCACATAAGTATCCACTGTTGCTAAATGCTTGGAATCCGTGCAAGCCCTGAGCTCGATGCCTTTTTCCTCCGAATTTCCTAAGAAACACAAGAAGTTGAACACTTAGTGCAATATTACTCAGTGTGGCTTCGATAACCTTCAAGTGGAAAGATGTTTTGTAGAATCATTTCTCCAAGAACTGAGCTCATTAAGTTTATAAGAAGGGACACTGTACAAAAATTGTATGTAATGGGTGTGAACAGAAACATAATGTTCTTTACCTTCAGATTGATCAATGACCTGTGCTTGGCATTTAATGTTCTAAAGCAAAGAATAAACATTATGGGGGAGATTTATCAAAACCATCGGAGAGGAAAACTGTTCTAATTTCACATGGCAACCAGTCAGAGCTCAGTTTTCATGGTATAAACTGCTGTGGGAAAATAAAAGCTGAGCTGTTATTGGTTGATATGAGCAACTAATACAGTTTTGATAAATTTTCTCCTATGTGCCATGGATTTGGCTTCTGAGGTGTTTTAAAGAGCACTTGCTGTTTAAGAGACTCTAAATATACAATTCACTTGTAAGCAGTGCAATGTGCACCAGAAATGACTACTGCAGCCAATGAATGTAATGGTATCATAGTATATTAGGTTGGAAATAGATGCAGGTCCATCAAGTCCAACCTATAATTTAGGAATAAACAAATGTCTTCTTTCCATAACCCTTGATATTTTTATTCTCAAGTAAGTCATCCAGGCCTGTACCCAGTATCCGCCATAACAATCTCCTACGACAGAGTTCTACACGTCTGTGCTCAGTTATCCCCTTCTAGGGGATAATCCCCTTCTAGGGAACCATAAAGACAAAGACAACCAAGTTATAAGGTAACCGCTCCGATTATCTTTAAACTTTTATAGTTTAGGGAGTACAGCTGGTGCAGTTGCACCAAGACTATTGTGTCTAAGAGTAGCCACATGCCACTCGACATCATTAGTATTTTCCATAGTAAATTCCAATGGGGGGGGGGGTATATGATAAGATCTGCGCATCATGCCCGGCATGGCTAGCAGGATATACTAATAGGCTCCTGTCTCTTTGTATATCTGGCGCAAGACCATGTGCCTGAATCCATTCTACACCAGGCTCTGTGACCGAGAACACCCCCTCCCTCCCAGCCCATTTGGCATGCAGGTGGTGTGGTGTGGGGGCGGGGAGAATTGTGCCATGAATTGTGACTTTTTTGAATCTCGCGTGGCAGTACAAGCTTTGGTAAATTTCTATCGTCCTATGTTTGGGAAGATTCTTTGAAACATTTTCGGTTGAGGCCCAGGAGCTTAAGGTTGCTCTTCTTGCAACTAGACCTATAGTCGGAGAGAACATGGATGACTTGTAGTTCACATATTTGGCCAAGATATGGATGTGCTGTGTATTAAATATTTGGAGAGTAATAAGGGACTATATTTTCTAAAATGCACTGCGTCATTTGGAAAGTTCTGTAAATTTGATCTTTTTCAAAAAATTTCTGTGTGAGAATTCATTGTCATAACAATACCTGGAACATGCTGTCCAAATTGCAGCTGAAGACATCTCTGTTTATGGGTAGCACTCACAGTCCATTTGTCACCATCATGAAACTTCCCCTCAAGCAATAGTTGCCTCATGGTCGGAGATGATAGGTATTTTCCATTGAAACCAAGCTGAACCGCAGCTGATGCCATTAACTGAAATATACAACATTTAGGTAAGATTTCATTGAGGAGAGCTTTAACTTCCCAACCCTGGTCAAAAGCCTATCACTCAGATAAACCAGTTTCCTGCACTCTGCTGATGTGATGCAAAGACATCGAAACAGATCTGTCTACAGTTGGGAATCTGTTCTTTCTGGAATAGATATACTGGTTTGGCTTTGATCCCGCATCATGTCATTAGGCTTCTTAAAAGTCATGTTTGATGTTAAGGGCGCTGCCGTACGAGGTAGCAGAAGAGGCATTGTTTTCCTTATCCCACCCTAGAAAACCTATTTGCATATTTCCAAGAATACCCAGGGGGGCGTCAATAGCTGTAAGTCTCCACACACCTGCAAGGCAGCCTTAATTGGCAAAGTCTCTATAAGGAGAACTATTACTATCTGACACTGGGTAAAATCACAGGCTCTTTGGCACTTGTGGCACTTTATTCATGATCAGGCTGAGAATCCTTGGGAGGCAGTGTATCACTACTCAGTGATTGACAGCGGGCAGTTACGGTGTACCCGCACCCGGTCACCGTACATTGTTTTGGTATACACTTTGTGTATTTTAAATGTTTTTAACATGTTGTGTATTATCTGTCTTGCAT
Source organism: Engystomops pustulosus (assembly GCA_019512145.1). NCBI lineage: Eukaryota > Metazoa > Chordata > Amphibia > Anura > Leptodactylidae > Engystomops > Engystomops pustulosus. The sequence continues at coordinate 26,091,372 of CM033648.1, read as the reverse complement.
TAATAAAATTTGTTCTTGATTTTTGCATCACCCAATGAGCCTTTTTGGATACATTCTTCTTCTTGTGTTTGGATTTGACTTAGTTTTTGTGTATCTGGCTCACATACACTGTAGCTGTGCTTCACCCCTCTATTTTGTTATTAAAATCACAGGCTCATAATTTGGTTTGTGTCCCTTGCCCTTCTCATTTTTTAAATATAATAATGCTCAGGCCTATAATTCCCCCTTTAAATATATAAATTTGCCATTGTGATATTAAAATTTATATTTTTACCATTAAGTTTAGCGAATAATTCTGTGCTGGTCTTTCCCCATAATCATGCAAGGCCAAAACCAGTATTGTGTCATCCACCTCATCCGCCGAGACACTTAGCTGTATCTTTGATTGGAAAAGCTCCTCCTTGCCGAGACGATGCTTTCCAGATAAAACAATTGGCTAGGAATAAAATTGAACAAATCTTTACTGGAAGGAAGAATAATGGAGATTTGTGAAATCGCAATAACCGAAGGCCGGCTTACATGTGGAAGATCACAGACTTCCAGCTTCAGGATGTGGTTCATCATGTTCATGTAATTCGTGTCTATTTTGGTCAGAATATGTTGTTTGCCACAGCCAACTATAAAGATGTTTTCAAATGTGGCTTCTAGCTGGAGACTGTCAGGATCCAACGTGTTATCTCTCTAGCATCACAAGGAATAAAAAACAAACATAGCAATATGGCATTACTAATAAAGATAGCAAAAAGTTACTAACATTTACAGGATCTAATGCAACAGCTTCTCTGAGGCCAAAATAAACGGAAGTACAAAGCACATTGAAAGGGTATTCTCATTTTGGATATTATGACATAGCCACAGGATTAGCCGTAATGTCTTGTTCCCTTCTGAGACCTGCAATTCCCAGAATTAGGGCTATGACCCCCTGACTTATGCCGAAGTTTTTATGGTTTTTCTTTTACTACTGGGAGTGTGCTCTTCTGTTCCTCCTGCCGCCACCCTACTTACATGATTAAGGCAGTTCTTAGACTACCCCCTACTCCTGGCATGTTAACAATCACAACATGATCACAAGAGGCTGTCAGGATACTGTGATATGTATCCTGTAATGTTCTGAATGGTGACAACTAAACATAAAATGAGAGGATCTTTTGCCACTTCTCCCAACTATCTAGCTCAAACCATCCCCAAGCAATTGGTACTAAACATCTTGGCATCCAGGATGCTACTCAGACTCTCTGCCTTCAGGTGGGTCGTGTCAAACTTTCTGCTCCGGGTATATTGGGTGCTGAAACATGGAGCACTGGACAGGTTACTATTAGAGAAAAAGATCCAACTGTGCTGGAGTCAGTGTAGCTAAGCATTAAGGGAAGGATGAATGGAGGGCAGGAGTGACGCATGAGAAGTAGTTAATTTTGCAAGTTTGTCTGGAGGCTGGTGCAATGTTGTGGGTGCACCATGGTAGTCACTATCATAAGCAAAAAAAAAACCATGTTTTTTGGAGCATTACCAAAACTAGACAATAATACAGAAATATGTCTGATATGCCACCAATGTTCTTGGTGGCATATCAGAAAATCTACCATCCTAATCCAGCATGATAAACCAGAGACAATTACTAATAGATCCTGGAAAAGTGACTGTGGTAATCTTCTTGTATTTGTTAACCATGGCTTCCTTCCTTCTAAAATCCACTTTAACAATTATGCTAATGAGTCTGAAGGGCTCTGGGATATGTTACCAGAGCCCCTCTGTGCTGCATTTTCACAGACTGTTGCATTGTGTAGGAGCACTTCCCCCTTCCTCTGTGCACTGAAACTGCTTCAGTGAGATTACATCAGGCAGAAGGAGGAGGGAGTGCTGAGGGAGCAGAGTGGGAGAAGCCTGTGAAGCTGAAGCAGGAAGGGTAACACCCCTGCGTATGAAATACATTAAAGTGCCTTTGGCCCTTAAATAAATGTTTGTTTGCTCTAATTGCTATGTGGGATTTTTTTTTTCCAAAATTCCCCCCAAAAAGTCTCAAAATGCATAAAAAGTCCCAGCACATACACCAGCAGGCGACTAGAGTACCTACAAGAATTGTTATGGGACTTTTTGCTAAATCCCTGAGTCATGAATCTGGCTTTGCGCCGTTTTGTACTAGCAGTAGTTCTATGTTTACGCCAGATTAATGAAGAGGTGAACCCTGTGAGATTTTATAGCAGTTTAGGCTATAGGAGGGTTTGACATGGGGAGGCTTTAGTACAACTGTCTAAACTGTGACTTCTAAATATAGGTTATATAAAGAACGGCTCCTTTCATGTGATTAGTGTATCTTAGAGTATCTTGAGAAAAAACAATGGGATTTTCTGGATTTACTAGGATTTACACTTGAATATTAGTTTACCTTGTACAATAAACTTTGCACAACTTTTTTCTCATTCCACATTAGGTTCAGATTCTCCTGAAACATGTTTGATGTTTTCTCTAAATATCCACAAAGGAGAACATTTCTGGGGATCAGGAAGTGCTGCATCTGTAGCAAGGAGGACATGATATGACTTATTACTGGAAATTCTGTGACACCAGACATAAGAGACATCTACATAGGTTATGATATGTGTAACTGAGCATGTCTTTAATATTGTAGACAATAACAGGGATGTCATTGTAGGGGTAGCAACCTTAGCAGCTGCTGTGGGGCCCACAGTGTCAGGGGGCCCAAATATCTGGGGGTATTGGGTGTGTATATTCTGTGTGCTTGTGTGATGTATGATTACTGTATATGTGTGCATATGTTATGTGTATGTATATGTGTATATGCTGCATTTCTGTGTATATGATACTGTGTTTGTGTATATACTGTGTGTGATTGTAGCTCACATGTGTGAGTATACAAATATATATATATTTTTAAGGGGGGACGGGGGCGCATTCAGAAGTCTGCTATGGGGCCCTGTCTCACCTAGTTACGCCCCGGACAAAAAAGTAGACATCATTCATTGTGCACATAAATACATTTTAGATGGAGGGACACTTAGTTCCCCCACCTACCAGTATGGCCTACACTTACTCATTCAGGTGACCACTTCCCCTAACAACTTTTGTGTGGGATAACCATGAAAAGTTAAGTCATGTGTATAGACCCAATATAAAGCACAGGAGGCTCTTACATTTAAATGTTATGGATAATAAACATGTAATCTTCTACAGTATCAACCACTTATTCTACTGTACACATTTTCAGTCATTCATGCATTAAAAAGCATAGAAAAATATATTTTAAAAAAACAATACAAATATATATATGTAAACATTTTGCAAACACACAATTCCTACCTGACCTGGTAAAATGTCCACACAGGCTCTCCATACACTAGTGAGATTTGAAACCGTATCCTCTAAGGAGACTGTGATGTTGACGGGAAGCCCTTTGTTCCAAGCAAGATGAGTCTAAACACATAAAAATTATAAGGAAATAATTCAAAAACAGCATTCATATATATGTCATGTACTGTACGCTACTGGTTTAGCAATAAGTACTGTTACAGAAGTCCCATAGACTTTCACTTCTATTGAAGTGCAAGAAGGAGCACACATGCGACCAGCAACTCAATTGAAATGGGATTACAGAGGGGTCCTGTTTTTGCTTTTTACAAGTGTTTAGGTCAAATTATGTTCATTCTGAAAATACAACCTGGATTCGGTTACCTAAAGTTAGGGAAATGTTATGGTCTGGTCCTTTCGAAATGTATATCGTGAAACTGTATTGAAGGTAATCTTCTTCCTGATATCTGTAGTTTGGATTTTTATACCTCTTGGTCATGAGCTGAAAAATTGTACTCTTAAACACATACACTCACCGGCCACTTTATTAGGTACACCTGTCCAACTGTTCGTTAACACTTAATTTCTAATCAGCCAATCACATGGCAGCAACTCACTGCATTTAGGCATGTAGACATGGTCAAGACAATCTCCTGCAGTTCAAACCGAGTATCAGTATGGGGAAGAAAGGTGATTTGAGTGCCTTTGAACGTGGCATGGTTGTTGGTGCCAGAAGGGCTGGTCTGACTATTTCAGAAACTGCTGATCTACTGGGATTTTCACGCACAACCATCTCTAGGGTTTACATCCAGTGAGCGGCAGTTCTGTGGGCGGAAATGCCTTGCTGATGCCAGAGGTCAGAGGAGAATGGGCAGACTGGTTCGAGCTGATAGAAAGGTAACAGTGACTCAAATCGCCACCCGTTACAACCAAGGTAGGCAGAAGAGCATCTCTGAAAGCACAGTACGTCGAACTTTGAGGCAGATGGGCTACAGAAGACCACACCGGGTGCCACTCCTTTCAGCTAAGAAACAGGAAACTGAGGCTACAATTTGCACAAGCTCATCGAAATTGGACAGTAGAAGATTGGAAAAAACGTTGCCTTCTGATGAGTCTCGATTTCTGCTGCGACATTCGGATGGTAGGGTCAGAATTTGCGTCAACAACACATGAAAGCATGGATCCATCCTGCCTTGTATCAACGGTCAGGCTGGTTGGTGGTGGTGTCATGGTGTGGGGAATATTTTCTTGGCACTCTTTGGCCCCTTGTTACCAATTGAGCATCGTTGCAACGCCACAGCCTACCTGAGTATTGTTTTGCTGACCATGTCCATCCCTTTATGACCACAATGTACCCTGTAACATCTGATGGTTACTTTCAGCAGGATAATGCGCCATGTCATAAAGCTGGAATCATCTCAGACTGGTTTCTTGAACATGACAATGAGTCACTGTACTCAAATGGCCTCCACAGTCACCAGATCTCAATCCATAGAGCATCTTTGGGATGTGGTTGAACGGGAGATTCGCATCATGGATGTGCAGCGACAATCTGGGCAACTGTGTGATGCCATCATGTCAATATGGACCAAAATCTCTTAGGAATGCTTTCAGCACCTTGTTGAATCTATGCCACGAAGAATTGAGGCAGTTCTGAAGGCAAAAGGGGGTCCAACCCGTTACTAGCATGGTGTACCTAATAAAGTGGCCGGTGAGTGTATATACACTGTTTATATGAATTTAGTTTCTTCGTTCATGTAAAAATTTTGATTTATTGAATAGGGAAACCGAAAAGTGATCTCTACAATGCAGGAGGTATCAGCCTTTTATAAGTCTTAAAGGAAATCTACCATCAAGAATAACAAACCAGACACACTCACTCATAGGCACTGTGAATGTGGCAATCTTCTTATATTTGTTATCTATGGCCTCTTCTTCTAAAATCAACTTTTAAAAATATGTGTTACTGCTGCAGTTTCACTGACTTTTACACTGTGCAGGACTTCCACCCTCTCACTCTGTGCTGTGCAGTAATATTACATCAGAGGGAGTGGGAAGTGCTGAGAGAGCAGGGGGGTGAGACACTGTAACAGCCTGTGAAGCTTTAAGCTACAGCACAGAAGGACTCATGGAGGGCTCTGCTAACACCCTCCATAGCCCTTCAGACTCATTATCATAATTTTAAAAGTCGATTTTAGCAGGAAGGAGGCCATAACAAATATATCTATCAGCAAGTGCCCCTGGATTATTATGCTGGATTGTACTGGTAGATTTCCTTAAATTAATAGAGTGAACTGGAATATTTCAGGATTATACTTAACTACAAAATAAACAGTTTTTGATCAGATTTTGTACTGGTTTTCTGCTTGATATTTATAGCTAGAACAGAAAGACAGATATTACTTCTTTTATATATATATTTTTTTTTTAAGAACATCACTAGGATCACCACCAGGATGAAGGATTGTAAAACAAGTACACCTACATCTTGCTGTGTGCTCTTCATTTATCTCTAATGTCCTGTTGTTGTTTTTTTAAATAAAGCATTTTAAAATTATGCAAATGAGCCTGAGTTGCTCCAGGCACAATTAACATCTATGGAGCCTAAAGCCCTTCAGGCTCATTGCATAATTTTCAAAGCCTATTTTTCTTAAAAATCTACTTCATGATTTATCTTCAAGACTTGAAAAGAATACCCTGATCACTTCTACAAATATTCACATAGAGTATGAATAAAATGTGTAATTTTCTTAATAAACGTGTTCAATAACAAATACATGTATTTAAAAATAGGACATTTTCTGATGGCACTTTTCCATGTGGGTGCTTTGGCCGTTATGGTTTGTGAAGAAATTAATATCATGCAGCAATAATATTTCCTAATCACTGTATCGTGTGCAGATTGATCTCCTGATGTAATATCAACTGCAGATAAAATGAGGAAGAGAAGATGAAGAATACTGTAATCCAAAAGATCTTACTACTTTTAATGTAAATTAAAACGGGTTTTCTACAAGCCAAATGTATTTCTTACATTTTGTTTTCTACAAGCCAGTTCTGTCCTGGGGGGTCCTCTTGACACAGTGCAGGTGGTAGCTGAGAGGAGGACACTGTGTAAGTTGAAGTCTATTCTGGAGAATAGCTCCCATCCCTTGCATGAGACTGTGGTGGCATTGGGGAGCACATTCAGTGACCGACTGCTTCACCCCAAGTGTGAGAGGGAGCGTTATCGTAAGTCATTCCTCCCCGCTGCCATCAGGCTGTTCAACAAACAAGGCCCAAACAGAAGTAACCTGCGCCCCCCACCTAACCAGTCCCTGCAGGTCCCATCCACAGACTAAACATCAAACTGCCGATCATTGCTTGTCTCTTTTTTGTCTTTTTATCCCCCTTTTATTTTTGTTCATTTATCCCTAATATTGTTGTTGTCATAGTTTGTACTTTACTCTCTGTACCCTCTCTGCTGCTGTAACGCTGTGAACTTCCCCACTGTGGGACTAATAAAGGATTATCTTATCTTATCTTATCTTATCTCATCTTATCAAGAGGATAAGGAAGATACCCTCGCAGATAACAATAACAGGGGTCTTGTATACCCCAATTTAAAGGGGTGACCGGCAGACATGTGTGTTCATCTCTATGGGATTGCTATAGAGGAGCTTCTACACTACTCCATATTTCATGCATTCCTACACAGATAAATGGACAGCAGTGAAGTGTGTGACTGCCGCTGCGTTCAAGCTGGGGTGCCTGGGTTTGAGAATGGCTGAGGTCACAGGGAGAAGAGGATACTGACACATAGCTATACTTGCAGAAGACCTCATATCATATCTGAAATTCAGAAATGTCGTAGTTAGATCATGATTAGGATGCTTAGCGTTGATCAGTCTACATGTATCATATCTGTTGTATGTACAATGTTTTCATAATGAAGAAGACCTGTTTCATTCAAACGCCTTGAGAATTCCGTTGTGTCTGGTGTCGCCTCTATTTTGGAATATGTGGGTCATTAGGCTTCAGATTTTAAACTACGGATCCAAGGCAATCAGTTGAGCTGACTAATCTTTTCCTTTTGGAATATATTTGATGCTGGATCCAGGATGGTTGACATCTGTGTCTCTACCTGTACATAACCATCTTTGTTATATGATCACATTTGAACTTAGTTTTTAAATATACACAGAATTCTTTATAAACACATATCTTTACCTTCTGATCATATTGATTGTTTTTCCATTCTGATAAAGAACCCACTTCCATCTCTTTTATAGCAAAACTAAAAGGATGTGAGAAGCCGGCTCTGTAGTACAGACGTTCCTTCGCGATCTTTAGAGAAGAGGAAAGGTTGACCTTCAGAAAGAAACATGGAAGTCATTAAATGTTACATGTCATATACAGCACTCTTGGTGATCAAGGTCAGTGATGGGGTAAATGTGAGGATTGGTGGTGATCTAGGAATATGAAAGGATTAATGCCAGTGTAACTGGTGGTCCATGGCAATAAGGGGGTTTATTACAGTATTCCTGGTGCTTTAGGCAGTGACTGGGTTAGTTTAAGATATTCCTATCTCATCAGTATATTCATAGTTTCATAGTTTATACGGTTGAAAAAAGACACTTGTCCATCAAGTTCAACCAAGGAGGGGAAGGGATTGGATGAGGGAGGGATTTAGGGGAAACAATTCTATGTAACATAACCATCAATGTTATTTAGGTTTAGAAAGGCATCTAGACCCTTCTTGAAACTCTCTGCTGTCCCTGTTGTGACCAGCGCCTGAGGCAGGCTATTCCACAGATTGACCGTTCTCATAGTATTGAGGGGGCTGTGGAGTCCTTTGCAACTCCCATAACAATGCCACTCTCATTATATTGTTCAAAGTAAATAGCGCAATTGTGTATTACATAGGTTTGGATTTAGAAAGACCAAAGGAAGACTAAAGTAATCATTCATAAACAACCCCCCCATCTTATCCAATACCATCTTCAGGTATCCGCATCCTGTGCCAATGAAAAGTGGGAGTCCTTGGATTAAAATATATGTTTCTATATTAATAGTTTGTGATAACTGACTTATTTGATTACAAATCTTTACAAAGCTCAGAGCTCCATGGTATTCTATGTCGAAAATAAATTGTTGGCTTTCTGGAGCTACCACTAGAGGGAGCCAAGTAAAGCTCCTGAGCTCCCCTAACAAATAACCACAGGCATTCGCCATTTTTCAAATCCTTGACTATTCTGGGGATTTTACCATATTATGGTAAGATAATCTTGGTCACCACCACTATGTGTTTCATATATCTGACACATCTAATGTCTGCAGGTATATTCCTAATTCTATAGGCTTCGTAGTGGAAATGAAGTATGGTGAGATACCCTTCTAGTTCATGGCGTGACAAATTTCACATTTACTCACCTACTATAAAGGTAATCCCAACCATACTTTATGTATTAAACGAGCTCAAGTAACATGTTAATGCTGTCTGACAACATGCTTGTTGACTGTTTCCAGTGCCACAACAAAGCTGCATCAATAACATATTTCTACTAACTCGTTTATCTTTCTATGTAAGAATAAGCAGTAGCCTCCTAAGCAGCACAGACTCTTCAAACAGGGGGTGTCAGGAGTTAGACCCCCACTAGTCCAGTGGAAAACCATGTCACAGCTATGCAATTTAATCATACAACAAAATTCACATTAGATAGATATGATACCTGGTTTTTAACATTCCACACAATACTGATATGATCTTGATGGTTGTGATTTGAGTGCTCTATTTTGATATTGACATTGACCTGCCGCAGAGCTGCCGGAACAAGAGACTGGGAAAACTCCCCTGGAACACAAGAAAAAACAAACTCATAGGGGCACATTTATCACTACGTGCAGTTTGCCTGTGTAGAGGGCGCCAGATTCTTGAATTGTGGCGGCCATTGTTCATGAATCTAGCAACCCCTACAAAGACCCAACAGAGTGGACCAACATTTTTTGGTGCACCATTAACATAAAGCGTGCAACACAATTCTGTCGGACGCTGCATGATAAATGTGTTGTACGATCCGTCTGAGCATCGGAACGCCCATTTCAGTGTAGAATTTTGTGTTGCGTTGGGTATAGTGCAGCCGCAACACAAACGAGTCGCGTGCGACATATGTGGGACTGACACTTCTTAAATACCTGTGCAAGCAGTTTACACATGAAAGAATGTGCAAAGTTGGACAGAAAACTGTGCACCGTCCTTAGTAAATGTGCCCCATACTGTGTATTTTTCCACCACGGTTTATCCTTATTGATGATGACACCTGCTATTACCTGACACAGATATCTTACCTGTTATCTCATGTCCTCCAGATAACTTTGGAAAGTATCCAGTGTAAGTTCCTGACAGCTTTAGTTCTTTTCTGCCCCAAATGGTTTTGTGGTCAAGAGCAGCTGTTTTGGTTTTTTTTTCATAAAACGTCCTCATTTCTATTAGAGCTGGAAGGTTCCTCAGCTGGAGAATGAAGAACGTGTTACAATTAGTAAGTGCTAGCCAGATTTCACAGGATTTACTCGTATCAGCTTTTTAGATTAATGTTCATTGCTTGTCAGCATAAACTGATCTAATTAACTTCTGTGTGTGTGTGTCTAGATTGGGTATTTACACGCTGCTCATATGTAATATTGTTTCAAATCACATAAGCATTTCTTAAAATTAAGTCAGATGAATGGGACAACGCGTTTCGAGAACACACCGTTCCCTTTGTCAGGTCCAGATACTGATATTGCTGGAGTATGTGTGTCTCCACTGGAAGGTTGAGATCTACTAGTGGAGCCAGTATTATAGCATTAGTGGTCAGGGAGCACTGTGTGACGGGATGTTTCATAGTTTTAAACGGTTCAAAAAAGACACATGTCCATCAAGTTCAGCCAAGTTTGGTGTTTCACTTTAATAAACGCAAATGTGATTCGAAACAATAATGCGTCTGAGCAGCGCATCAGTACCAATGTCCTTTTGCCTAGATGCACACAGCTCCACACCACACCTGAGAGGCACATCACCACCTAGGAAATTAACTTCCTATATAACTCAAGCCCCGTTATCTTTTAGTGCAGTGTACTTTTTCATACTATAAGAAACGGCTATCAGTTAGTTGTCAAGCAGCTCAATACCTTCCAGATCGTCTTCCTGTTATGGATTTGTGTATTGGCAGCATCTCGAAAATCTACTTTGAATTGAGATGTAAAATTGTTGTATAAAGAGAATTTAGCACTGAAGTCAATGCACTAAATTTACAAAAACAGTGTAGTCTGCAGTATGTGCAGTTTGCCTGTGTAGAGTGCAGGGGGCGCCAGATTCATGATTTGTGGCACCTGTTCTTCATGAATCTGGTACCCCCCTCCGATGGAGTGCACCAACTTTTTTTTTTTTTAGTGCATCTTTAACATGGGACTAGCAACACACTTCTATCAGACTTTGCATGATAAATGTGGCGCACGTTCCCACTGATCACCGGGACACCCCTTTCATTTAAGAAATTTGTGTCTTGTGAAGAATAGTGCAGCCGCCACACCAAATGGTTAAGTGCGGCACACATGTGCAAGCAGTTTGCACTGAAAAGAACATGAAAAGTCCACCAGAACGAGGCATTCTAAGGCAAGGAAAGCTTGACATCAGCGATGAACTCTCTGCCTCCCTGACTTTATACAACCAATTTACATCTCACTTCAAACGTTATTTTCGAGACAATGTCACTTTAGTGGGACATGAAAGAAACATAATGTGGAAAGTATTCTATTCCCATATGATAATATCACATTGTATGGGAATAAAACTTTTTATTAGTAGTTTCTGTTGATCCAGGGAGTTATTTTGACCGCAATATAAGTAAATATCGGAAATATCGGAAAGGAATTTTTCCCTGCTTTGGGCCACTTGGCATCAACCATGCAGGGTTGTTGCCTTCTGGATCAACGCAGTATAATGTATAGATTGGACTTTTTTTTTACTATGATACTGTGATAATAATAATCTTTATTTATAAAGCGCCATCAAATTCCGTAGCGCTTTACAATACTGATTATGGTTAATTAGGTTCTTTGTAATTTTATAGGCTGATAAAAACGCTCCTGGTATGGAAGCATATGCATGGTAAGATCCCCTTAGGTTCTGGACTATCAGATATATTCGATTACCTACCTGTAGTAAAGAATGCTTGAATTGTAGAATGTTCAAACATGCGTTTTCAGTGAAATGGATCTTTGATGAGAAGTTCAATTCTTTTTCCTCAATACTGACATAAAGCTTTCCTTCTGCCTCATTTGATGTGTAGGCGACCTAAATAATAAGTGGAGGTTTTTGTATCAATACGTAAGTAAAAAATGGACTTCCATCCTTCACAATTTTTGTGAATTGTCACGTCTATGCTGGATTAACCGGTAAAGAATAAGTACACATCGCTCCTTGATATAGGTCATATTCAGTGTTGCGCTAGTTGGGGAACCGTCCCCATAAATACTATGAAATAAATACTTGGCAAGTAATACATGGGAAGTAATGTAGATATACATATAACGTCTCTGTCTATTACATTACCTTCATCAGATACGGATTGTCTATGGAAAGAGATATTTTCCATCAGGGTCAAAGTTTGTAAACCAAGCACACTGACATACTGTGTGTGCCTCCTCTGGCAGAATATGTTCTTCTTTTAGCTTTTTATGCCCACGTTTTAATTTTTTTTAAAAAGAATGCAATTTAGTCTGAGAGGCACTGGGCTCCTCAGGCTCATTTGCATAATTTTTAAAGCCTTTTTTCTCCTACAAACAAGTTCATAGCAAGCTAAAAGATGAGTGTATCCTGCCAGAGGGGGCACATACCTGCATGTAAGTGTGCTTGGTTTACAATTCTCCATTCTGATGGTAGATGTCCATTAAGTGGAGAAGGCTGTAGTGTCACTGCAATGGCGGCACTACCGTAGTGGTAGAGTGCGCTGGCCGTACCAATGTGGCAGCGCTGCCATTGTACTGATATTATCTCTTTGTTCTCCACTTAACAGGCTCCTTATTGTGGATATCTCTTTCCATGGAGAATCTGTTTCTGATGAAGGTCATAGGTAAATAGACGGAAAAATAGACTGAAACGTTATTTGTATTCTGGATTGCTTCCCATGTTCAAACACACAAATTAAATCAAAATAAAATAAAAGAAGATTACATGAATTCTAGTGCCAAGTATTTACTTCATTGTGGTGGTTTAATCTCTTTTTATTATTTCTATGTCATGTAAATCAATGTGCAAAGAGGCAGTGGTGGCTGACTATCAAAGATAATGGATGCACCAGTAGTCATGGCCACACCTCTGGCGTTCCATGAGAAGCTTGTTTATATATAGATATTTTTTTTTAATATATAAAATAACATCACTTAGAAAAAGAAAAGGATTTCTTCCTCTACTACATCAGATGTCGCACTGTATTGTGTAGTAGAACCTTCAATTGTGTGAGAACTGAGCTGAATACATTTCTGAGCTGATTTCACACACATCATAATCAGTCTACAGAATATGTATAAAACCTTTGTTACTATCTTGCACTATGATCTACTAATTTACATCTTTAATGGCTTGTTTGCCAAATATGAAAATTCCAGGAAAATTAAAAACAACACTACAGTTGTCTATTCTACAGATATAGTTGATGCAAGTCTTTGGGGCTCATTTACTAAGGGTCTCTCCCGGCACTTTAGTCGGACTGTGCACCTTTTTCGGGGCTTTTTAAATGGCTTGCAAAGGTTTTTAAGAAGTATGTGCGCTGGGATTGTATCGCACGTGACCCTTTTGTGGCGCAGCTGTACAGGGCGTGCGTCAGATGATCCGACTGATTCGGACTGAGCGCGGTATTTAACTTTTAAATTGTGTCGCAAGCCCTATGTTTCATAAGGCTTCTATGATTCACCACAAAAAAGATGGTGAACTCGGATCTGAGCGGGGAAGCAACACATTAATATTTTCAGGTGCATGATCTTGCGATGCGATGATCTGATCATGCGATGATCTGATTTGCCGCATGCTGCTTAATAGACGGACAATGCACTTTCAGTGAACTCCGGTGACCCTGTAAGTAAATGTGCACCATTAGGTTGTGTACGTGTCTATGGCCAGGTGTGTATGCAGATCAGACCACATCAAGTCCCAATTCTTCAGAAATCAAATAGTTTGGCTTCCAGAAAGGGCTTAAATATTACCACTTATGTCATAATGTTTTCTGATTAAAAAGCCACATTACCCACAACACTGTAACCAATTTCTCATTGTGAAACCTAGTATTTCGCAATTCTCTGAACAGGTCTGCCCTGCCATAATCGTCTCTATATGACTGCCGATGTGTGTTGACATGCTGTAGAATATGACAAGTATGAAAGATTTTTTTCCATGTAAAAGGAGTACAAGCACCAGATTAGATTAACCAAAACAATATTCACTTTGATAATTTTTATTTAATATACATCTAATTTTAAGACTAAATGGTGTTTTCCAGTGTAGCACATAATATTACTACCGTGGTAGAGATGAGCAGACCTGACGTTTGCTCTTGGGTTCAGTGTGCGACCCAGACATATTGGGGCAGATTTACTTACCCGGCCCATTCGCGATCCAGCGGCGCGTTCTCTGAACAGGATTCGGGTCCGGACGGGATTTATGAAGGTAGTTCCTCCGCCGTCCACCAGGTGGCGCTGCTGCGCTGAAAATCAACTGAACGCGCCGGAATACACCGAGCTGGACCAGGTGAAGGTAAGCGCGTCCCAAGCGACACAATTTCGGTTTTTAAATGCGGCGGTTTTTCCGAATACGTCAGGTTTTCGTTCGGCCACACCCCCCGATTTCCGTCGCGTGCATGCCAGCGCCGATGCGCCACAATCCGATCGCGTGCGCCAAAATCCTGGGGCAATTCAGGTACAATCGGCGCAAATCGGAAATATTCGGGTAACACGTCGGGAAAACGCGAATCGGGCCCTTAGTAAATGACCCCCATTGCTGGATCCAAATCGGCAAAAATGACCTTTTGAGCTACTAGCCATGGCTATGATTGGCCAGGGGGACCAGCATCACCACTTTATAAAGCTCTGTTAATTGTTTTTGTATAAATTGGCCCAAATTTATCAAAATGCAGTTTGTACTATGTGCAGTTTGCTTCACTAATGAGCAGGGTGCGGCAGATTATTCAATACTCATGCACGTTTTTTATGAATCTGATGCCTCGGGAAGTGTTCACCACCCTTTCTTTTTGGTGCTACACAAACCTGTATAATAAATGGGGCACATAGTCTGAATTGGCACTGGAACCCCCTTAGGTGCAGAAATTTGTGGCGTGGTGGACATAGTGCAGCCGCGACACAATACTGGCATAGACAATTTATAAATACATGTGCAAGCAGTTTGCACATTTTTTTTTGTAGTGCAAAGTCAGACAGAAAACTGGTGCAAACACTTTAATAAATGTGGCCCAAATAGTTTAATGACATGTTAAAGGATGGGAGGATTTTCCAAGTGCTGGCACATTGTGCAACAGAGCTTAAAGTTAACCCAACCCCGCTGGTCTCGAAAGATAAACTCTTAGCATATACACAGCACAAGCGCCAGCATTGGGCATACCCGGGCAAGTGCTGGGGCCCACATAAGGCTGTACATAAGGAATCCATTGGGGGTGAGGAAGGCTGTATCTAATGAATCCATAAGGGGGGAGAGGCATATTATATAAAATAACCATGAGGCGGCTGTATACAAAATAGCTATGAGGGGACTGAATGATATGATAAACTAGGGAATATTTTGGGGAATAGGAGACTATTTTAGTTTCTGAATTTCTTACGCGTCCATGTGACTTCACTGCAAAGAGGCCCACTGAGGCTCTGTCGCCCAAGGGCCTATTGAAACCTGGAGCCGACCCTGCATATACAGCACACTACTGTAACTGGCACAGGCTATAGGTTGTGTGCCAGCATGTGGCCTCCCTGTCCCACACTGGCTCACTCTCTGGCTCTTCATTGCCAAACCACTCCTCCACCTCTTGTCCTGTTATGTTATGAGCTTCAGCTGATTACAAGGAAAGGAGAGAGGATGTTAAAAGCCAAAAGAAGAGGAGAAATAAGTACTTTGCTCTGATAAGATATATTTTAGTTTCTTGTATTCTCTTCTTACTATTCATGAAGGTGAAATTTGCTTTAAAGTTAAAAACTAAAAGAAAAATTGTAATATTGAGAATGAATATGAAATATATTTCCAAAAGAAGTGATTTTTAAACTACAACAACAAAAGGTGTAGAGTATAAAACAGGTCCAATGGTGTATGTGTCCAACCCAAACGAGTTTTAATAAACATTGTTTGTACCCCCCCCCCCTCACACACACACACTGCTCTAGGAATAGGCCTATAGGACCTGACATATGCAAGGTACTGTGCTGAAAAATACAAGCAATAAATATTTGCTGCACCCAAAGTGATAACCGAGGTCTCCAAGAAGGACCGGCAGCTGTGTAAGAGGCAGGATCAATCATCTCTGATTGTGTTTATGAAAACCTTGCACAGCCCTGTTCACACTTGGGTTTTATAGGGCTATACCTTTGGCAATGGGGGGTGGGTACAAAAATGTAATAGAGCTTATATGAGATCTTTGGGGGTGTTTTTAGTTGCACATTTTATCTGGCTTATATTGGCCTGTTTTATACACCAGCTTTTTGTTGTCATAGCATTGGGGACGGGGTCTGATTTGGCAAGCTTTGTGCAGTGCTGCGTTACTTGTGTGCGCTATATCAATAACAGAATTATTATTATAGCTTGATTGGTATTTTCTGGGGTATGACACTCACAGAGCAAATTATGTTTTCTGTCTTTTGATTACAAAAATCTTAAAGAAATTACCGGTACTACATAATTGTGTCAGTGTATTGTCACTTTTCACTAAAGAGATACTGACCTCTGTGATGAAGGTGCTGGAGCTTGGGATGTAGGATCGCAGGGCTGGTACACTGTGTGCTGCTTTCACAATCAGTTCCTCACTAGATAGCAAAAAATAAACATCCAAATAATATTTTATATCAGATTATAACAAAATGGTATATCTATCACACCATGAAAATAAGGCAATATACAACAATGAAGGGAGCGCCAGATTCATGAAGAACATGCGCCACAATTCGTGAATCTGGTGCCCTCTGCACACTACACAGGGAAACTGCACTTAGTGTAGTTTGCACTGTTTTGATAAACGTGGACCTCTGAGAGAAATAGATAAAAGGATTTTTAGAGCTCCCCAAATACCCCAAAAGTAAAAATAGTGGGGCATTCAATCAGATTTCTCAAATTATTTAAAAATAATCCTATTTCCCAAATTGCTATATTTTGTGCACCAGGGCTGCTTGTACACCCAACCAGCACTGCCGCAAAATGATTGATGTAGAAATAAGACTTTGAGCCCTCGTTGACAGGTTTTTCCTTCAACTCTTTCCAGTTCAATGTAGTTTTGTCTTGCACTCCCAATTGCATGTACAGCACCAGGGTATTTAATGCTGATCTGTACAAAAATAACTTTGTGCACCTAGAAGCTTATTTGCATTTCTCAAAATTAATAGATCAAGAGGAAACAGGAACTCCATTCTATACAATGTTGTATTTACTTGTTGAGGGATGTGGAATCTGGAACATTTCCTTTAAATGTGATAAAACTCTGTATTGTTTTATGTTATATCTAAATCATAGATATAGATAATGAAGCAACTTTGAAAACTGTAATTTTTCAATTCTCTTATTGTTACGTGTCCAAAGCAAAAGTCTTTAGGCCACATTTATCAAACTGCTTTCACATGTATTAAGTCTTTACGCCAGTTTTGTGTTGCCAGAGGTGATGATGCTGAGGGCTCATCCTCTATCCATTCTGTTTATCATTTTGAAAATGTCCCTAGTATACCAGTAACCTATGGATGAGTTTGTGTTTTGCTGTACCTTGGGGGCCTATTTTTATGGGTCATCCAGATGATCCTCTGGTGAGCCAGGCCAACCCTCAGTTGGAGGTCACTCAATTTTCTATATATAGCATTGTTACTAGTGATTGTAACAAGTGATAGTTATAATGTGCTGGCGAAATGTGTATATATACCCTATTGCATAGTGTGAAGTGTCGGAATATTCCAAAAAGGTACCCAAAACTAGTAAATCTTTACATAGAAGTGATGCAAATAGAACAGATAACATGGTGACCTCATTGGGTGCTGGAATCCCCAACCAAGCCTGCGGCTGCTCCATACCATATACAACTACATGTAAATATTGGAGGAGATTTATCAATTTTTTTCTATGCTAGAATTCTGGAGTTATTTGCACCTGAAATGCCTTGTGCCACATTTATAGGTGCGAAAAATGGGGTGTTGTCTGAAGAAAAGGGGGCATGATCCTGCATAATTCATCTAACTGAAAATACGACGTTGAAGTCCAAGTCTGCACTGGTGTATTAAACACCAATATTTCGTAAATATCCTTCATTGTGCTAGATAAGAGAGCTCAACTAAGCGCCTGTGATTTCTTAACACCTGTTTGATTATGTAAGCCATGCCTGTGGAGCCTCATGCAGGCGGCCGTATTCTCGCCTGGGCCGTAACCAAGGTGTGCACACACCCATAAGGAGAGGTGTATGTATGAGGCCTAGAGTAAACTGTTAATGACCAGCAAACTTCCTTGAGATGCAGGAGATTGTGTATGTAAAACGGTGAAGAATGCTGCCTCTGTGATATCATGTACTGTATGTACACGTTCATTGAGAGATGTTCTGTAACCAGTAAACTAGTTGGCTCTAGAAACAAGCCTGATGTCACTTGTAAGAAAAGCTAACTTCCCCAAATCTAAACAACTGTTATAGTTTATGATCTATAAAGGAGACATTTATAGCACTGCAGACAATGCTCGGTATTATACATAATGATGTCAGGCTTGTTTGCAGCTGCTTGGCAATGAAAACCTAATTAAAGAAGTTCCCATCAGTTCTTATGCTGACCTTGTCGCCTTGGAACTGAGTAGTGAATGCTGCAACCAAAAAAAGCTTGTAAATGATGTATGCTTCAGACCCAATGGCCCCCCTGGACGGTAAAGTGTGTGTGATCCACTGCTTCACATGAGATGTTGCTCCAACCAGCCACAGTATCATCCTACATTTTACTTATTATCATATACCAGTCCTGACGCTCATACTTCATTTCCTAATCTGCTTTAATTTTTTGATATGTGACCTGCGCAGAGGTCATTGTGAGGGGAGGCAAAGTCGCTGACCATCATCCATAATAAATGGTGGATCCTACAGTATATATAAGTGACACCTTTCACTGTCATTCTATAATGATAATGGGAAGTAATCACTTTATACATAAAAAGAAAATTAATGCAGCACAACAATCAGGGCGTAGAATAACCAGTTATTTGGTGGCTGAACACTGAAAGGGGTCGGGCGCCATGTCCTCCGCACATGACATCCAAGAAATAGCAGCACACTAGAGTTGTGTGAAGTTGTATGAAGGTTTCGGCTCATGACAAACTTTTTTCAAGAACTACATAAACATTTCTAAACAATGAAGGGATTTTCCTTGCAATGTAACCATATTTAAAGTTGTACAATATAAATACTTTTGCAAACCTCACTCGACAGCCTTTGGACTTGATAACTAGGCAGCCATTAGAAAATAAAGACTGGTCTCTTGACCAGTAACAGACTATACAAAGTTCCGGCCATCATGGCTGTAGCCATTATTAAACTATCACAACATGATGGAGCACCTACTACTAAACGTAGTTTTCATATTAATGACCTTTCCTTAGGATAGCTCATCAATGTTAGATTGCTAGAGATTCAATAACTGGCATCAGAAAGTATTTTGGAAAATCTACAACTTTTCATTATGCAAACAATATCGAAGTGGAAAACCCTTTAAAAAAAATGTGTTAAAGGGTGTATATTATGGTACCCAAAATGTAATGTATGCAACATACCAGTAAAGTTGCAACTCTATGGGGCAGATTTACTTACCCGGCCCGTTCGCGATCCAGCGGCGCGTTCTTTGCCCTGGATTCGGGTCCGGCCGGGATTCATCAAGGTAGTTCCTCCGATGTCCACAGGTGGCGCTGCTGCGCTGAAGTTCCCTGAAATGCACTGAAGTTCACGATCCTATCCTGGATGAAGGTGAGTGCAAGCTCCGCGACACAATTTCCTTTTTTAAATGCGGCGGTTTTTCCAAATCTGTTGGGTTTCCGTTCGGCCACGCCCCCGATTTCCGTCGCGTGCATGCCGGTGCCGATGCGCCACAATCCGATCGCGTGCGCCAAAATCCCGGGGCAATTCAGGTACAATCGCCGCAAATCGGAAATATTCGGGTAACACGTCAGGAAAACGTGAATCGGGCCCTTAGTAAATGACCCCCTATATGTACCATGGAGTTGAACCTTTATATGATCTGCATAAATGATGAGATATGTACCAAAGGACTTACACCTGCCGCTATTAGAATGTACTCTTTTTGCACTATTGTATTTCAGTCAATGGGGGAGATTTATCAGAAGAGGTAAAACTGTTCCAGTTGCCCATGGAAACCAATCGGAGCTCAAACTTAATTTTATGAACAGCTGTAGGAAAATGAAAGCTGAGCTCTGATTGGTGGAAATGGGCAACTGGAAGAGTTCTACTCTGAGACATGAAGAGAAGAACAAGCATATAAAATAATTAACATTGTGTGAGATTTGTACATTTTGTAAACAATTACCAAGAAAATAAGAAGAGCCAGAATACAGGAGCCGATAGATTCTAGAGAAATGTGTATGGGGAAGCTGATACTTAACATACAAGATGTAAAGGAAGTGAACGGTTTTATGAAGTTCTTCTTAGATTCTTTATAACTTCAGATGTTGGTGTGAAAGAGACTTAGTCTCTTTTTTTTATACTCATTTTTCTATATTAAGATATTACTACAGAAAAAGCTTATGTTGTATTCAAATTTGCTGTGTCTGTATATGTAGTATACAGAAAGAAGCAGAAGACCAACCAAGACCAAAGTAACCGACCCACTCAGTGATGAGATGTTCAGACTCAACACAGGGCACAGAGCCGGAAGCTGATGTTTCTGTGCTCTTCCTCTAGATTGACACTGCAAGACCTGATACAAAGGAAATGAATATGACCTCAGCTCCAATAACTGCACCACTACCCACTGACCACTACACATATGTAATTGGTGTCACAGAGTGACCATCCACTACCAAAAAGCATACAGCCCTCAGCTTCCAACACCTTGCATTGGGTTAGGCCAGACCCGCTTATCGGTGCAATGTTTGCCCCCATGATCAGATATAATTTGCCCATCCTAAGGATATGTCATCAATAAACATACTTGGCAAACCCTTTAAGTTCCTCCAGAAACTGATTTGCATTCTGTGTGTCACATTTATTATATTAAGACACTTATCCTGACTTGTCAAGCAAGGGGTAGGTGTCATGGTGTACTGAAAGGGCAATGATAGACTAATATGTGCAGCAAAGTTGTATAAGAATTATAGTGAAAATCTGGAGAAAAGTAAACTGAAAGGTCTAAAGCACCATGTTTATCATCCAACACCAGTTTCTTTTAATACATTTTAAGACAGTCTTATCTACTGTACCTTTCTACATTATACATTTCTTTGTGTATGGGGTATTATTTAAAGCAGCAGAGATTTTGGTCCATATTGACATGATGGCATCACACAGTTGCCGCAGATTTGTCGGCTGCACATCCATGATGCGAATCTCCCGTTCCACCACATCCCAAGATGCTCTATTGGATTGAGATCTGGTACTGTGGAGGCCATTTGAGTACAGTGAACTCATTGTCATGTTCAAGAAACCATTCTGAATGATTCAGCTTTATGACATGCGCATTATCCTGCTGAAAGTAGCCATCAGATGTTGGGTACATTGTGGTCATAAAGGGATGGACATGGTCAGCAACAATACTCAGGTGGCTGTGGCGTTGCAACGATGCTCAATTGGTACCAAGGGGCCCAAAGAGTGCCAAGAAAATATTCCCCACACCATGACACCACCACCACCACCTGAACCGTTGATACAGGCAGGATATCCATGCTTTCATGTTGTTGACGCCAAATTCTGACTCTACCACGGAATGTCCGCAGAAATCGAGAGTCATCAGAACAGGCAACGTTTTTCCAACTTCTACTGTCTAATTTCGATGAGCTTGTGCAAATTGTAGCCTCAGTTTCCTGTTCTTAGCTGAAAGGAGTGGCACCTGGTGTGGTTCTTCTGCTGCTGTAGCCCATCTGCCTCAAAGTTCGACGTACTGTGCCTTCAGAGATGCTCTTCGTCCTTGGTTGTAACGGGTGGTGATTGAGTCACTGTTTGCCTTTCTATCAGCTCGAACCAGTCTGCGCCATTCTCCTCTGACCTCTGGCATCAACAAGGCATTTCTGCCCAGAACTGCTGCTCACTGATGTTATTTCTTTTTCGGACCATTCTCTGTAAACCCTAGAGATGGTTGTGCGTGAAAATCCCAGTAGATCAGCATTTCTCTGAAATACTCAGACCAGCCCTTCGGGCACCAACAACCATGCCACGTTCAAAGGCACTCAAATCACCTTTCTCCCCTACTGTTGCTGCGTTTGAACTGCAGGAGATTGTCTTGACCATGTCTACATGCCTAAATGCACTGAGTTGCCGCCATGTGATTGGCTGATTAGAAATTAAGTGTTAACAAGCAGTTGGACAGGTGTACCTAATAAAGTGGCCGGTGAGTGTATATGCACTATATAGCTTTGCTTAAAACTAGTTTTAATAATCTTGGGTACCTTTACTTTATGTGTCCAGTTGTCACATGTGAAGGAATTTTTTTGGAATCCAATTTTTGATATATGTATTTGTGAAGATTTTAATTAAGTTATAATAAAGAATATTGTGAAAAACGTTGTGATAATTATAACACCTTTTTTTCTATGGTGAATATATCCATGATAGGAGTTCACATTGGTTACTAATAAAGGGGGTCCTTGGGGGCGTGGCCTGACCAGGGATGTGATCGGACGCACGCTGAGGGAGCTCCGGTGACTTACCACATAATATCCTGAGTCCTGGCGTCACCGGTGAGCGAATCCCCGCGAACAGCTGCCCCATCACACCCGGTACCCGGCGGGAGACATCAGATGCCGGCACCGACTGCCGCAACTCGCGGCAAAGGAGAGAAGGGTAAGCAGCCGGAGCGTGCGGCCAAAATGGCGCCGACGCGCAAAAGTAAGCAGAGGGAGAGGAGCGAGGCGGCCGCAGCGCGGCTCAGCCAGTTCGCCCACACCTCCCCCCGGGCATCCCCAAATGAAAGCTTGGCCCCTGTCAGCCCCAGCGCTGATACACCAGATAAGGCAGCAGCAGCAGTAGCCCCTCCAAGCCCCAGTGTGTCACCCACCTCAGAGCCTCCCCAGGGGATCCACACTCCACATAAAGTGCCTGCTCATGATAAGAGCAGCTGCAACCCCACACAGTCTGCAGCAGCAGGAGAGGGCAGCAGCAGAGCCCACACTACAAGATGTCCTATCTGCTGTGGCTCTGTGTAACTCCAACCTTGATCTGCACATGGGGGGTCTTAAAGAAGAGCTCACACGCATGAGGCATGATATGTATAAGATTAATGAAAGAGTGAAGGAGATGGAGGGAAGGATTAGCACTGTGGAGGATGCTGTTCCACCTATGCAAAGAGATATAAGAAGATGTAACCAGGATGTTCGTGCACTATTTGACAAAACGGACGACCTGGAGAACAGGCTTAGAAGAAATAACGTCCGTCTGGTGGGGGTCCCAGAGAAAGCGGAGGGGAGAGATGCAGTGACTTTCTTTGAGCAGTGGCTAACTTCCACCTTTGGGCGAGACCAGCTAACACCAATGTTTGCCATTGAAAGAGCCCACAGGGTCCCGACTCGACCTCTGCCAGCAGGAGCGGCCCCCAGACCCATATTGATAAAGCTTCTTCACTTCAGGGACCGTGATTTGATATTACGCCACGCGAGAAATAAACCAGATATCAAAAGTGAGGGCCACAGGGTCTCCTTCTACCCGGACTTTTCTTCTACTATTCAGAAACGGAGAGCCCTCTTCATTTACGTGAAAAGGAGACTGCGCTCGGCGCAGGTACCATATGCCATGCGAGACCCACTTCTTCGACCAGCCGAGAGAGGCCATGAACTGGCTTTATGTCAATGAAGGCCGCATCCGGCGACCAGAAAGGAATTAACCCTGGGAAAAGCTGGAGTGTGTTTAATATTCTCCTCTCACAGGGGGGATGGGAGCTACCTACTCAGTTGCCGCAGTTAAGGTTCATGGAGTTGAGTTGTTTTGATGCCAGGACTACACGTCTACTGTTATGTGCACCGGAGTAATCTACCTCGGATGATTCCTTGCTCACCAACAGGAACTTTCACAACTACAAGGATCAGGATATTGACTACCCCGGCGTCCGAAGTTGGAAAGGATGTCGTATGAGTGGTATATGTTGTTTCTATGTTTGTCTTTGTATCTCACTTCTCCCAATAGACATTAAAATACTTGCTAAAGTCTTGGCAAATCGCCTATCGGAGGTGGTGCAGGGTCTGGTGGGGGGGGGGGGTTAGGGGGGGATAGTGTGTTGGGAATTGTCATCATTGTTGTAAATGGAAAAAGGTGTTGGAGATGTTTCAATAAAAAAGATTTGATTTAAAAAAAATAAAGGGGGTCCTTATGAGATATGATCCAGCCCATGATATGGTGCTTTAGGATTGTTTTGTTACTCTTAATTTTTATAGTAGATTTCTTCTAAATCATAACCTTAAAAATTATAAAATTCTAGTGTTTAAATCCTTATGTACTAAAACTATATCTGGATTAAAACCCTGTAGGTTGATAGGAATAGTCAATGAGAGGTCGAAACATTGATTGTCTGCAAATCTTTCCAGAGGTTATTTACCAAAGTAAGTAGTAGAGAAAGATACAAATCTAACCAGTCTCCTTACTACTACCTCACTGTACTATGACTGTACTATTTGTGGAGCAGTGTGACTGATACATGTTACCCAGAAAGGAGTGAATGTACTGACCTCTGCTGCTTGGATATGACATTAGCAGAGAAGGAAACGTTGCTGCCCTTATCGCAGTTAAACATCAAAGCTCCACCAGCTTCGGCACTGGTTAATACCGCTTGCATCAGCACCTGAGAAAAGAGACATGTATAGTGTGTGATATATAAGAGCACATATAAGAACATAAGGTCATATCTAGCAGTCATTCAATTACCTGCATTGAGTTTGGTATTGACCAGGAAAGCAGCATCGGCATTGAATGTTTCACTCCAGCAGCAATGCCAAAATTATGGCTTACATCCATAAAGGATTTTAAATCGATCCTTAGTTTCTTCTTGTCAGATTCCAAGTCCAATGTGCCATTTATTTTATCTCCTGTCAAAGTTGACAAAAAAACTGTTAACAAAAAAAAAACACTTGTACCCATGCATGGTGCTGACGTTTTTCAACATTTCTAACTTTGAGGGGTTTCATTTTCTTAAAGTTAAGGCCCCATTCACACGTTGCGTTTAAGTTGCGTTTACAGTGCGTTTTGAAAAGCACTTCAGCAAGTGAGAAGAGGGAATTTGCCTAATTACATTACATTTCACATTATGGGGCATATTTATCATAGGCCACCGCTCGTGCGTCCACCTCTTGATGTATCAGGGCAGGTAGCTGCGCACCGCTTATTCTACGCCAGGCACCGTCTGGAAAAGTAGCCGGCAGCAGCGAGTGCGCTCCCCTTCCATGTCCCACTGACGTGGCGCATTGATCCTGATAAATATGCCCCTATATTTTTATATCAATATGCAAATCGGGCTGTAAGTGCACCATTTAACATGTTCAGCATTGTTCCTGGTTTGCTTGCAGGCAGATATGATGTATATACCGTACATAGTGGTAGACTAAACAGACACTAATTGACCCCTGTTGAGAGGGGAACTGGACCAGATTGATTGCATAAATTAATCTGATGAGAGGTGGAATCCATGTATCACAGATATTATATTACTGACTAGCATAGAAAGCAGATGAAGACACGCAAGCACCAAGTCCTGGTGATCGTTTTGGCTGGGCTAGTGTTATTGACAGGGATACATTATGTGCATCAGTGGCATCTATCTTTACATTAGTCCTCAATATGTATGTGGAGGGTGTAGAACTAGCCCATTGCATCCTCTGGTACTCTGGTGGAGCAGCCTCAACCTAGTAGTGTTAATAATTGCCAGTAAGGGA
Organism: Engystomops pustulosus; assembly: GCA_019512145.1. NCBI lineage: Eukaryota > Metazoa > Chordata > Amphibia > Anura > Leptodactylidae > Engystomops > Engystomops pustulosus. The sequence goes on along the minus strand of CM033648.1, from coordinate 26,065,754 downwards.
CCCCACAATATGCATTTTGGTGCCCCCACCTCTATGTACTTCCATGCAAGCAGCAATGGCACTTCATTCATTCATTCATTCATATATGTATGAATGTCACAAAGGTGTCACAATATGGGACAATATACTAGTGGTGGTTTATTAGGCCAAATTCTGATGACCGGTTTCTTTAACTTAGGCAATGGTTCACTAATTTGTAATCAAACACTCCTTTTTCAGTTCTTGATATTCTTCTATGAACCTACACACCTTCTTTTCCCAATATTCCTGTCACATGGATCACTTTTGGAAATCCATATTTTAGAAAAGAGTCCATGTTGTGGGCACTTTTGAAGAGGATCTTGTTGTTCTTTCCTGCGGACAGTGATGACACAGTGCACATGAAGGCGCTCTGCGTTGTTGTGGCCTCCATAGTCACTTCTTGCTTGCCGTTCATTGCTAGTATGTCCAGTGAGCTCTAAAGAGAGATCAGGCATTTTATTGGTTTCACAATGATGCCTCATAAAATAAATCAAACAATGGAGAAATATTTTTAGTAGAGATAAGCGAACCCGACGTTCCACGGCTATGATTGGCCATGTAAGTTGAGTCATTTGTGGCAGGATCATGGCACCAGATCAGGGTGCGGTGAGCACAATGTGTTTCACCACACCACGATTTAGCTGAGTGCCCTCCGCCCATGTATAATATGGGACCTGTCCTATATAATGCCTGATTATGGTGTCGGCCTCTGGACTCTCAATGGAGAGGGGAGGCATAAAGAGCACTCACCCTCCTTCTTGTCTGCGGTCGTGAGCTCATCCGGATTACGTCCTGGGCGAGCACATGGCCGTGTGCAAAAGAGGGCTAAACTTGGTGAGAATAGAGCCTTACACATTTTTACTTTCTATGATCAAATCTGGAAGTGGAGATGGTGGCATTAAAATCTGGAATCAAGAAATCAGGGTAGTAATCATGTTAAAAACTTGATTTAGTAAGTATCTGTTTGGCCAACAACCAAATAACTTATCCTAGGCAATCCCTTTAAGGTTTCTTTGATGATCTAATAAAAACCCTCTTTGCACTTCAATATACTTTACCAGAATAGAAGCAGAAATTCCTTGGCGCAGTAACCAAGGCAAGTTGTGCTGGACGCTTGTGGTCAGATTGCAGGTTGTCTCATTACTCCGTATTCTCACCGTGGTATTGACAAAGTGAGGTCCATAGTAAGTGGCCAGGCTCATATTTCTATTTTCCTGGAGTTCTATATCAGCCTAAGAATAAAAGAAACATATCCTTTCTTATACACCATACTGAGAACATTATTAAATAATAACTTTATTAAAATGATAGGTCCACTGACATGATGGATATAATTCATAATTCAAGAAGGATAGATTATGGGAATTTCCATACGTTCCTTGTAGACTGCATACTTCTGAGAAATTGAGCTTGATGATGCCTGTTAACTGAAGTATGACGAGTCTTAGGAAATTTGGGGAAATTCTAAATCCTGAGGCTGAGGGCAGGGTACATTTCCAGTACATAAAAATGTAATGTCAACATAAAGGAGTTGCAGGAATATTTTGGGAAATCTCAAGTGTTCTAGAGTCACAATGATGACAAAATCAGTTTTAAACATCGACTGACTAAAATTCTTGCCCATTCTTCCTTGGAAAACAGCTGGAGCTCAGTGAGGTTAGATGAAGCGTTTGTGAACAGCAGTTTTCAGCTCTTCCCACAGATTCTCGACTGGATTCTGGTCTGGACTGTAACTTGGTCATTCACCTGGATACGTTTATTTGTGAACCTTCCATTGTAGATTTTGCTTTGTTTGGGATCATTGTCTTGTTGGAAGATAAATCTCTGTCCAAGTCTCAGGTCTTTTGCAGACTCCAACCTTTTTTCTTCCAGAATTGTCCAGTATTTGGCTTCACTCATTTTTCCTTCAATTTTAACCATCTTCCTTGTCCCTGCTGAAGAAAAACCCAGACCATAAAGCTGCCACCACCATGTGTGGCAGAGGGGATGTTGTTTGGCATTGACCAAAAAGTTCATTTTTCGTTTCATCTGACCAGAGCACCTTCTTCCACATGTGTGGTGTCTCCCAGGTGGCTTGTGGCAAACTTTAAATGAGACTTTTTATGGATATCTTAGAGAAATGGCTGTCTTTTGATAAAGGCCAGATATGTGCAGTGTATGACTGATTGTTGACCTATGGACACTCTCTCCCACCTCAGCTGTAGATATCTGTAGATCATTCAGAGGGATCACGGGCCTCTTGGATGCATCTCTGATCAGTCATCTCCTTGTTTGAGAAGAAAGTTTAGAGGGATGGCCGGTTCTTGGTAGATTTGCAGTGGTCTGATCGGAGCCTGGTCAAAGGAGAGGGTAGGCAATCGCCTCTTTAATATACACATATCGCTGGTTGCTGTGCACAGCCAGCGCCCATTATTGCTTTGGTGCCGGCAGCCTCCTAGGTTATTCAGTGAGAAGAGGCCGGCGACTTGGGATAGACCATGTGGTTAGTATTAGTATTAATTATTTTTTGGGATATGGCTATATACTACAGTGAGGCAGGATGGCTATATACTACAGGGGGGACAGGCTGACTATATACTACAGAAGGGCAGGCCCTACTTTGCAGTTTATTTATTTTTTTAAATTTGATGTAAATTTTATTTTACTTCACAATTGTGCCCCACTTGTTGTTGATTATTCACCAAAAATTACAATGTTATATCTTTGTGTTTGAAGCCTGAAATGTGCCAAAAGGTAGAAAAGGTCAAGGGGGCCGAATGCTTTCTCAAGGCACTGTATAACTGCTTCATGACATTAATATAAGTGGCATGGGTCCCGAAGATAATGAAGATACTATAGCAAGTGCTATGGGTCCACTAATAAGATGGAACGGACTACAGTGCTACTGTGACAGAATAGTCACAGAAATATATAGGCAGAAGTATACAATAGGTACGGAAAGTATTCAGACCCTTTTTATTTCATTGCTATCAATTTATTTTGTTCATTAATGTACACTCTGCCCCCATCTGTACAGAAAAATGTAGAGGTTTTTGCTAATTTATTGAACAAGAAAAAATACAACCAGTCATCACTACAACTGAAAAAAAAAAAAAAACCATGATGCTGCCACCACCACATGTTACTGCTGGGATTGTATTTGGCAGGTGATGATCAGCGCCTGCTTTTCTCCACACATTTTGCACGTTCCATGACGTAATGTGCAGTGCGTAGCTGTTAATGATGTATGAAAAGGGCCTGAGCCCTCGCTTATGGGACTGAGCCCTCGTTATAGAGACATGGGGTTTGCTGTATATTGCAGCAAACATCCAACACTATCACCTGTGATTGGTGAAGTCCAGTGGTGCCTGGGCCGCCATTTTGTCTTTAATAATCGCTCCCTGTAACGTCATCAGGGAGCGGCGATCAGTTGCCATGACAGCCTCTGGTCTTTGTTAGATCCAAGTCTGTATGGTTTCTGCAGATTCTCTGCCAGTGGCATATTGTAATGAATCATGTGTAAATATGCCATATAATACAATACAGTAGTATTGCAGTATATGGTAGAAAGAATCCGTATCTAGGAATAAAGTAGCCCCTTTCCCTAAACTGATATAAAATAAACCCCATAACGGAAAATAGCGCCCAAATATCCCAAACGCCACTTTTACGTCAAGTTTATTCCAACTTTTCACCAATTCAGCACATTTGGAATTTTGGAGCTTCCCAGTACATGGCATAGAGAAATAAATAACGTCACTGAGAAGTAAAATTTGTTATGCGGAAGATAAGCCCTCACACAGCTCTGTACATGTAGAAATGAAAAATATATAGGTTTTTGAAAGTGGGGAGTAAAAAATGAACCAAAAAAGGATGTGATGCAAAGGGGTTAATGAGCAAATAAAGAACTTTCCTGATCTTACCAATTGGCTGCAATTTAAACAAAATGAGAAAATTTTAAAGGGGTCTGAATACTTTCCTTACCCACTGTATATATCTAAACTGTACTAGAAATCAAGCAAAGGCGTTCTGCCTTTGCCTTCTTGTTCCCCAGAATGATATTAGTTTTAGGAAGCAGTTAGATATCAATATACATTTTTTTTATTCAACATATAAATAAGATTCTAATGTAATTGCCATCTTTTCTGATATCCTTATCCTTTTTTAGATCTTTTAATCATGACCCTTTTTTTTTTTTTCAATTTTGTAGTTTTGGTAAGAATTTTTTTTTTGTAAATTCAGCCTGATCATTTAATCTACATGTTTTTTAGTATGTATGTTCTAGAAATGAACGATCCCGCGTGGCCTGGAAATATTGCTGGAGTGGCGGCTATGCAGCCAATTGAGCAAATTGATGCCCCTTGCTACTAGACATGGCTGTGATTGGTCAGGGGCTGCACGGACACCAATTCGGCAATATGTCTCTCTTCTATTACCTTTATCCCTCATCTATATTGCTGGTTTATATATACTGAAAAATTGAGAGAGTAGGATAATGATAAAAGTATTGTTATAATGAGAGTAGAGTTGCCACAAAACCAAAATTTGAACCATATTTTTACATTTTTAATTTTAAAGGAACACAAGAAAAAAGCCAACATGCAATGACAATGTAGACCAGTGATGGCTAACCTATGACACGCGTGTCAGTGCTGACACACGTAGCCATTTTCACTGACACGCGGCTGCCTGAGAGTTAAGTTTCATCCTACATGATCAGGTGCAGTAGCCGGGAGGCTGAGAGATTGCACTGAGCTCCCAGCACTCCCCCCTACTCCTCCTCCTTCCCCGGGCCGGCCACTCCCCATGTGTGAGCTGTGCCTAGTGTCTCCAGTCAGCACAGGTATCAGCACAGGGCACAGCAGGAGAGGTGACCCGGCCATACACCCAGGAGGCTCCTGTGCAGCTCCCGATAGTTGTGGTGGGGGTAGTATGGCAACACAGTCAGAGGCCACATTGCTGCTGCCTTGTGTGATGTCCCAGCAGCTGCCACCTCTACGCTGACCAACTCCAGAGCAGGGATGAGGGAGGACAACCACTCCCATCACACAGTGAGTAAGGTCAGTGCACTGTATGATAGAAGTCATCAGGGCTTGTGTGTCAGTTTTGTGACGTACAAGCCCTGAAATAATCGCAACGCCTTGCAAATCGCCAGACATTGCGATTATTTTTATCCGCACACCTTCTCCATGCCAAAAGGGCATGAAGGAAATGCGGACAGCGGTGCCTGCGCCCTCGCTATAACCTGTGAACTTTCATGACTGAAAGTTTGCAGGTTACTAAGCAATTTCACACCTGTCTGATTGTATGGCAGTACATGGTAGGATCAATCAGACAATCCACGGTTAAAGTACCCTAGAAGTTAAATAGTATACATATTTGTTATTTAAAATATAAATATCACAAAAATATGTTTTTTTGTCAAGGTGACACACCACCCGAGTTATGCTCGTTTTTTTGGCGAATTATGACACACTAAGCTCAAAAGGTTGCCCATCACTGATGTAGACAAAAGTCTAGTACTCCTATACAGGAATAGGAGAAACAGCCCCCTTAGTCTCCAGTGAGAGGGTAAGTAAGTCCTAAGACACAACACAATACTTAAACTAAGTAAAGTATTACAATTTCCATACTCCATGGTATTGCAATCTGAGACATCTTGCAACCCTAATAGTTCGTTGGGGAATTCATTAAGACTGGTGTTTCTAACATCACTCTTAGTTCCCAAAGTGGCATGCAGGTTGGAAAAGGCCAAAACTGGTGTAGAGGGATAGCTTCATGTGCTTTTTCTGCCATAAAATTGGTGGACAAGGGAAAATGTATGCCCCCCCCCCCCCTCCCCCAGTGACTCTCTCCTTTCCTATAGCAGAATTAATGACCTATTCATACTTCATTTGTATATAAAATAACATAATATTATGCATCTCCAATAAACTCTTCAAGTACCATCAGCTGTAGAGGGGAGAATTAGACTTTTTGTGGTGAGATTTCAAAAATGTCAGTCACATGTCACTTGGGTGTTGACCCAAATATAGCAATAACTTACCCTTATTTCCACTTTATCTTCGAGCAGGAACTTTTTCAGGGTTTCCAGATTATGTGTTATCTTGTAACTGAACATTACATGTTCATCCTTCTGAAGAAAATTCACTTCTTCACTAATCTGTTATCACAAATTCAACAAAACGTTATCATGAATGAGTGACTAATCCGGGCTGTCACTGATGTCCTGTTAGTATTGCTCACATGTTTCTATGTTCCTCACACATGGGTAGCATGCAACCTTGTTGTATCAGTAGTATAGAAGTAAAGAATGATCACACAAAACCAGTTAGTGCATAGAGGAAAGAGGTTCCAGAGCAGGGATGTAGCTAAAAACTCACCAGCCCCAGGACAAAAGCTAAGCTTACGGCTAACACACAACTTTTTCTCATGTCCATCAGTACCTTAAGCAGCTTCCATGAATATTGATCCAGTTACATTGTCAGTGTCTTAAGGGGCACATGCCTATACATATGTTTTTTATTCTTATCCCCGAAAGAACTATATGTGTTTTGGAACAGAATATCAATAATATATCTCTTCTATGATATCAGCATCTTAGCTTTATGTAAGGGGATGCCATATAATGTTAGTTTAGGTACAGCTACTCGCTTCTATCTTTGATAGACACCTCTATAATATTGTGATTACACTCTTGCTTTTGGGCATGGTTGCAACTGCGATCACTATGACCTCTATAGTTATATTTATAGTATATGCCCCCTAATCCTTATTAATGCTATCAAACTATGTCACCAACTATGATGTTACCCCTACTACTGCTGCATAGGATGCTCCTACAGTGGTAACACCCATGGTTACTTTATATAAATATCTTTGCAAAATGATTAACCACGAATAATCCATATACTGTTTGCCTGTTATATATGCTAAATACCTGTTTATTGTCCCAGCTAAGGTGAATTGACCTTTTATAAAGTTCACTGTTTCTTTCCGTTGTGACATCTACCATGGTTCTTGTGGGTATACCAAGGGATATTGCAGGCTGAACATTGTGGGTAAGAATTGCATCTAACTCTTGTTTTTTCTGTAGAATAAGAGGGAACAGAAAGAACATTAAATAATCATTATGAAAATTGCTGAAATAACTGGTTTTGTAAATATAAGTAGTGTTTCTTTACCGTGGCTTGTACTATTGCCTTCCTTAACTTGTTAACAATTTTGCAGTTCAAAAGCCATACATTTTTAGTTATCCACGGACTAACCTCTTGTGTTTTTTATGCAATGATTTTTTTATTAAGAATCTATCATCAGAGATTAGCACCATACACCATCAACAGTAGCCCACCCATCATTCTTAAAGAATGATTTACATATTTTATATTTTTTTATTTTATTCATGTTTATATGATGTACTGTGGATGGGCCCTAAAAGTCATGAGCTATGGTGGACCCACATAGGTTTCCTATGCTGACACTACGTACCTCTGTTGCTTTTAGAATCAGTAATCCTTGCAGGTTGCTTTCATCAACCACCACTAACATTTGTGAGTCCAAATTGGCTTTCTTGTTAATTATAATGTATCCAGATCCTTCTATCTTCATGGGAGCACCAAGGTCCTGTGAAAAATAGAACTTATGTTTACGTTACATACACAATTGTGTGGGAATAAAGTTATGGATATATACATAAGCAAGGTTTATGTAAAGTAATATTCTTCAAAAATAATTTGGCCTAGATAACAATTTTCTTTGTCTATATTTATATAAAGTTCTTTTTGCCTTGTACTTTTAAAGGGTCTCTGTCTGTTCCCCTGGTATCATGTAAACTAAACAAATGGCAGATAGGGGGAATTTGGGATAAGGGTATGGTTTCTGATAGTTTGGAAAAATATTTTTATTAAGGCTAATATTTAGTTGATATGTAACTAAGATGATGCAGTGAAATGAGAAGCCCATTTACTCAATCAAACGTGTTTTAATACCACTTTTTTGTTTCAAGGGCTTTTTCAAGGGCTCCCATGAAGATAAAGCAGGGGTAAGCAAATAGAAAGAAGTATAGCTCCCTTGCTCCTGGTCATCTGTCCCTAACACTCCTGGGAGGTCAAGAGGCCCATAGCAGCCAATAAGTGGCCTCAGCTGAGACCCTTCCAGTTGTGTTGGGTCACCAATCACTGTCATTACATTGGAACCTGGAGCAGGGAAGGTAAACTTTTTGAATTATTTTTGCACCAGCCCCAACAGGGTTTTCCAAGATCCCTTAAAACCCCACTTGATATAATGTTTATATCTATAAATTCGTTTTCATTAACTTTGCCTATATAGATCCTTTATATTTCGTGACCATGTTTATTCCAAGTGTCAGTCACCATCATCTGAACGTGCTTTAATAACTAGGATATTTACACTGAACTCTGGGATATAATATCTGCCCATGGGAACCTACAAGACTCCTCAAGACATTTTAATGACAATGTTTGCAGCATAAATCTACGTGACCTCATCTACACACAAGAACCTCTAACATGATATTGCATCTAGACATCCACCATAAATAAACCTTGTGACATTTCCTCATCACAAGGCGAGTCATCAGACATAGTTCAAGGGACAATAAATTATAATTATATGACAATTAATTTTCCAGTAATTCCAAGCAACCTGCACTGCTTAATTGAATCTTATGTATGAATTATGTATAAACGTATATCATTATGATATACTATTAGTACCGCAAAATTAAAATGATCATTTTAACATGTACTTTTATGCAGAATTAATATAGGATTTAGAGAAAATGTAATGCCATCACTAGGGGAAGTTAGTTAAAGAATTGCCATTTGGATGCTGACCATTTGGTCTAGCTATGTCCCATATACAAGTGAAGTCCCCCAAGTATTGAATTTTAGTCAAATGGACTTAAAAAAAAAACCAATAAAACACTTAATGCAAATCTAGTTTAATGGGTAGTTTGTCATTCTTTAATGTCCCAATAGTTGCTCTGCCAAACACATTCCCTATCTAGATAAAGGCTGCCAGGATGATCAGATAATTGACTTAGGTCCAGCTTTTTACAGCCCTGGCACATTACATTGGGAATAGCCATCTCTCCGAAATGTTTGTTAGTGACCTTCTATTACAGATAAGAGTAGGGGTCCTGAGTGTTTCATCTTTCATCTATGCCATCCATTAGACAACCCCCTACCATATATACACATACAGTCCACAGACTCAGTGTTATGTCATTTCACTTGGTTATTGGTTCCAAAGAATTATAATATCAAAGTAGAGATGCAACAGCCCTATAGTCTTACAAATGTATAATGGTGCCATAAGCTGATGGCATGTTCCTGGACCACTAATGTGCTGGTTCTGAAGATTTTTTAGGGAATTCAGACTCCTAAAATAATATAGACTCCAGTGGAGGTTTGAGGGCAACCTCATTGCCTATAATGGTCTAGGGTATAAGTTAGGACTTTTTTATATTCTTACACAGATTCTGCATCCTTATGGATTCTCAGATGAATGTGACCATACGTTATGACCACAGAGAAATACATTGGCGGTCATTTATCTTAAGATTTTCTCTTTTTTTCTCTTATATTTGTGACTTTTTTTGGCATATTTATAAATGTGTGTCTAAATTTGAGACTAAGCCTGGAAAAGTTAGCAAAGGTTTTTTCAGTATTGTGCCTCATGTACATTTATCATGTGAACGTATTAAAAATTTTGGCGCAAATCATGGTAAGAAGTCAAATAAATTCCAGTCCCAAAAACTTTTTAGAAGGGGTTATAGAAGAGTTTGAGACTTTTGTGCAACTTTTTAATAAAAAGTCTCAAAAACCCCACAGACTCAGATGCCTGACATATCAACCTCTAAGATATATCAAACAAATACAAAACCTGATGTCCCAATGTCCTGATCAAAATTAAATGACCCCCATTGACTTTCCTCATATTACCTGGATAGTCTTACACTTGTTCTCTGCAACCATCTTCCACTGCAATTTATTGTCAGCATTTATATCTCCTTTAACCTCAATGGAGCAAATTCCAGACTTCAGTAAAATGTCAATGTTGTAATTTGTCTGTTTGCCAACAGTGATTGACAGCTTGCTTTCCTCACTGATTTCTATTAACATGGGCAGGTTATGTCGGAATATAAATTCCACTTTTAGCTTTGGCTGGCATTCGGTCCTCATTTGGAGCATGGACGTGTTACCATCCAATGTAAGGGCACAGAGCATCTCGGCTTCACAACCATTAATAACTGCAGAGCCATTAATCCGAGTCTGAGACGGAATATTGAGATCCTGTCAAAGCAAATGAAACCACAGAATATTAATCTCCATCACTCATAAAAATGAATGTGTTTGCTTTATTAATTGAATCAAGCTGCCAAAACATACAATTAATGAGTAGGATTGGGTTTGACCTCCTCTCATTCACTTATATATGGCAGGAGAAACTGCGCTCAAAACTGATGATGTCATGGTTGTGGTGGGCGTAATCTTTTTGATCATGAAAGATCATTAATAATATAGATCAATGTTCTTGAAACAAGAAAACTGGTACATAAGCTTTCAAAATTATTATAAGGGGCAAAACCTGAGACAGGATGTTTGAAGACCAAGGTTGGATCCACCCTCTATCATTTACCTTTTCTATGACTAAATTTGTCTTGTTGTCACTTTGAGTTCACCTTAGGATTTACAATTATATGACAACATAGTCACTCTATGGACTTTAAAATGGCATATGAACTGTGAACTTAAAGTCCAAATTTAAGTCCGGTCCAACAAAGAGGTAGATCTTAATGTGAAATTGGTTCCGCTTGGTTCAGGGACTTAAAGGGCATCTACCCTCAGGATGAAGGACTGTATGCAAATGAGCCTGAGGGGGGGCTCCAGGCTCCATTAACACCTATGGAGCCTGGAGCCCCTAAGGCTCATTTACATACAGTCCTTCATCCTGGAGGTAGATGCCCTTTAAAGGAACCTTGTCACCAGATGTGGGCCCATTGAAGTAGAAGCATTTCCTTATGCTCCCAGACCTCAAAACTGGTGTTTGTCTGAATGTTCCCCTGACTCCTCCAGTTCTGTCAATCTATGGGATTGGATGTGAGCACTTTCCCACCATTCCTGGGCTATATGTTATAAAGTAACCATCTTTATATCTTTATAATAGCAATTCAAAGGGTGGGGACCACAGTAAAAGCTGAAGCAGCTCTATACCATGAATACCACCAAACAGCTCCTCATGTCTCAGCACCCTGCGCTTCTTTGGACTCCGTTTTAGTTTATAATTGAGTTATAAAAGAACATAAGACACTGTTACCTTCAACAATTTGCAGTCATTTTCTGTCTGTAGTATCCATTCAGTTTTATTTTTGGCCTTGATGTCTGCCTTAGCATTTATTCTGCAATTCCCAGAATGAAATATGATTAAGCCACCAACAGATGATCGGGCCAATGTAGACAGCTCAATGCGGTTAGTAGTAGGCAATCCCAGAGTGCTCAGGAAAGGCATAGAATGATTCACTGTCCATTGTATGGTGTAAGGGTCACATATTGTTTTCAGCTGCATCTTGACATCTTTCCCTTCATAGTCAACCTTCATTAAGAGACCAAAGTCACAGGGAGTTCTCTGTAAGGAGCCCATCATAGTCAAATTCTTTGGTAAATGTAATTTCTGAAAGGAAGGTAAAATCGTACCATTTATACCTATATATGACTGCACGTCCAAATGATTATTAATTGATTATAAAGGATGTTCATATATTACCTCAAGGAGGTTGCAAGAGTTGAGCACAGAGCTGGTCCAGTTTAGAGTAGATGCCAAACTTCTGTTGTTATCAGTCCGCACTTCACAACTAGCTTTGAAGACACATTTTCCAATACTTATGTCAAGTAATGCTGCATTTTTGCCCTGTCTAATTGCCACCATCCTCATCTTGCTGTCTTTGGCTATCCCAAGGCTTTGGAGCTGAGGAAGGGCATGTTTAAACCCTATCTCAATAGTGTTGTGCAGACCCCACTCAGTGTTGATATTTATGCGGGCAAAGGTGTCGCCTGAGGAGGCCAATCCAAATATATTGGTTTTGTAGCCAGTAGTCAAGAGGGACCCATTGAATGTAGCTTTCACTGGACCTGAAATCTTAACAAAACACAAGTTTATTGCATTCATTTTCTGTATACAGGTATATTAATGAGTGAACTTTACCAAAATATTTTTACAAGTTTAATACAATGGTGTCCATGTCCAGTTTTCTAAATTGCAAGAATTTCCCAACCCCCAACTTTAGTTGATGGTTGAAAATTGTGGTCATGTCTTGAGAATTAAATCTCATTCTGCTCCCTTAAGTCACTAGTCCCTAAACAACTGGAATGATAAAATTACATGGACTCCTATTAGTTTCCTATCATGATTAGACAGCTCCAGTTACACAGTTATAATAAATCAGATGATCGCTTATTGTCTCATTAAAGAAAACAAAGAGAAAACTAAAATCTCCCCAATCGGTACAGATGGTGCTGACTTTAGATGCCCATGTGATGCTTTGCTGTGGGATTGATAGTATAATAATTATAATCTATAATGATCTTTACTTATATAACACCATCAAATTCCGTAGCGGTTTACAAATTGTAGGGGACATATACAAATACAGGCAGTCCCCTATTTAACAACACCTGACTTACAGACGTTAAAGACAGATCCCTCTGCCCACCGTGACCTCTGTTGAAGCTCTCTGAATGCTTTACAATAGTCCAAGACTGCAATGATCAGCTGTAAGGTGTCTGTAATTAAGTTTTTTTGATAATCCTTGGTCCAATTACACTAAAAAAATTTGAAACTACAATCGTCACTGGGGCAAAAATTTTTTTGTCTGTAACTACTATTTTAAAATATACAGTTTCGACTTGCATACAAATTCAACTTAAAAACAAACCCATGGAACCTATCTTGTACGTAACCCAGGTACTGCCTGTATAATATTACATTGCAGACTACAAAGAGTCATATGGAACAATAGGAGTGAGGTATAACACAAAACAATAAAAATGTAAAAAATGCTGAAATCAGACAGGAGACTGCACTGTAGCCTGGAGCCTTTCTTTCTGCACTTCTGTTATATAGATGGAAATTAGGTGAATGGTGCACAAGTAGAAATGAGTTTTTGTTTAAGTATTTTTTTAATTTTTATTTAATTTTTAAATAGCCGCTTTGCTTAAATGAAAGCAACAGCATATCTTGACAGGAACACAATGGGGCTCATTTACTTACCCAGTCCATTTGTGATCCTGCAGCGCGTTCTCCAACGTGGATTCCCATCTGCCGGGATTAACTAAGGTCTGTGCGCCCCAATATCCACCAGGTGTCGCTGCGCCGAGGTCCGCCGAAGTTCACTTTCTTTGTCCCAGTGTTTGTCAAGCAAATTCTTTTTTAAATACTGCGTTTTTCCGAATCCATCGGGTTTTCCGACGGTCACGCCCCTGGTTTCCGTTGCATTCAAGTCGGCGCCGATGCGACACAATCCGATCGCAAAACTGTTTTATTCGGGAAACCCGGCGATTCGGCCCCTTAGTAAATGAGCCCCAATATTCTAGCAATACCCCACTTTTGGATTTCTTGTGTCAAAATGGGATTCAAAAAAACTGTATATCACTAGTATTTTCTATGCAGTACTATATGTATATTTACAATTTAAAAGTAATTTTTTTTACCTCCATGACTTTCCGTGTCAGTTCCCCATGACAATGTCCATAAAATAAAGTAGGAGTAAATTCACCATTGCAAATAGCCTACGACATAAGGCAATAAGAAACACTATACGTTAATCTACAGATATATATATATACACGTATGTAATAGAATAAACAAGGGGCATGTACAGTCTGTCACTATAAACTGTTTTCCGTAAGTGACATAATTCAAGTAGATGGAGATGAGCAGGTTTATAAGGCTGATATCACACACAGTATTTGGAGGAAAAATTACACTGTTTGTGATGCCTTTTTTTGACAACCCCAGAAGTGAATTCAATATAAATCAGGAATATAAAGTAAGGATTTAGAATTGTCCTTTTTGCTGGATTCACTTCTGGCTTTATCTCGAACAAATAGTAATGTATAAAAAAGTGATGGTAAATTTTCTTTAAGGGATACTCCTAACATAATACTGTAGTTTGTAGTCTAGTTTCCAAACATGTTTTACAGCTAAAAACTTCCTATAACAAAATGTAAAGTTTAAGGGACTTCCAGCTTGTACATTAATGATCACTTATCAGTTAGGTAATTAAATGTCCTTTCTAGAATTCCCTCTTTTATGTGAAATCTCACCTGTTTAAAAAAAAAAGTCATTCGCAAATGAGCAGAAAAAATTCACTTGAATTGCATCAACTTCAAAGCCTAATGGGGGAGCCTCACATCAGATATCCTTATCTCTATAGCACCAAATCTATGCTATTATTATCTTTAACATGATTCTAAAAGCATGATTTTACCTGCAAATAGAGCCCACAAAATGGGTATTTAATGTAACACTCCCTCTTAAGCCTCTAAAAGTGACTCCTCTCTGCTCATTTTCACATGACTTTGTAGTTTATTTTTTTTTACTGATAAACGGCTCGTTTTTTTTTTCTATAAAAGAGGATATTTTAAGACTATTTCATACCCTACAAGAGGGTGCTGGTAATGGTAATGGTGTAAACCTAATGGCAGTGTCCCTTTAATATGTACTTTCATTTTAGAGACATAATATATGGCAACAAACTAGCGAATAGTCCTAATGAATATTTCACCTGCCATTCTCATTCAGTGAATTGCACAGAGACGGGTTGCCATGACCTGTATCAGGTAAGATTGAACAGTGTACATCAGTTAGATCTGGGTTGAGTATAACCATTAGATCCAATGCTTAGTACAAATCCAAAAGAAATGAGAGTGCAGCGCTAGCCTTGCAGTAACATATGTGCCAATATGTTTAATGAGTGTGACCCCTGAACCACCTCCCAATTTAACATCAGAGTAGAGTACGACAAATGACACTGCACAATGCAGAGCGCTTTATGTACTGATGATGGTGGGTCTGAAGCCAACCTTTATGCTTGATGGTAATACGTGATTTATTGAGCTGAGGTCATTGCGGAGAATGAGACCGATATCCGATGTGCTTCCTGCAGTTTTCTTCTGAACTTCAAGGTTTATATGTTCCCCTTCTACAGAAATGTTAACTCCAGTGAAAAGTTTTCTGTTTGTACTCTAAAATATAAAACAAGATACATTATATATAAATGATTCCCTTTAAGTATTAATATGCAAGTTTTAAATAATATAAAAAGTGATCCTTAATCTACTATATACACTCACCGGCCACTTATAGGTACACTGTCCAACTGCTCGTTAACACTTAATTTCAATCAGCCAATCACATGGCGGCAACTCAGTGCATTTAGGCATGTAGACATGGTCAAGACAATCTCCGCAGTTCAAACCGAGCATCAGTATGGGAAGAAAGTGATTTGAGTGCCTTTGAACGTGGCATGGTTGTTGGTGCCAGAAGGGCTGGTCTGAGTATTTCAGAAACTGCTGATCTACTGGATTTTCACGCACACCTCTCTAGGTTTACAGAGAATGGTCGCGAAAAAAAAACATCCAGTGATGGCAGTTCTGTGGGCGGAAATGCCTTGTTGATGCCAGAGGTCGAGGAGAAGGGCAGAACGGTTCGAGCTGATAGAAAGGCAACAGTGACTCAAATGAACCCGTTACAACCAAGGTAGGCAGAAGAGCATCTCTGAACGCACAGTACGTCGAACTTTGCAACTCCGCCTTCCACAAATGTGCTCCCTGCCCCCGCACAAAACTATGATGCGGCATGTCGCCACCCGCAGAGCACATAGATGTGCCTCTGCCAGCCAGTTTTTTTGTTTTAAAGGACATCTACCAGATTTGCTGGTGGCAGACTGTCACCAATGCAATGCTCTTTACCTGTGGCAGGGTTTCTCCCATGTTTAGGAACGTGCATTGCATTGGTGACAGCCTACCACCAGTAAATCTGTTGGTAGATGTCCTTTAAAATTGGGTATCTCGGCTTATACTTGGGTCGGTTTATACTCTAGTACAGTGATGGCGAACCTATGGCACGGGTGCAAGAGGTGGCACTCAGAGCCATTTCTGTGGGCACTCAGACCATCACCCCAGGACAGAGTTCACCAAATAGTACCAAATCTTGCAGCAGTCCCAGGCAACTTAAGTGACACTTCATTGGCTGTTTGTAACTGCGGGAAAAGTGAGAAGGTGTTGACAGAACCGCATTATCTTTGTAGGTCATTCTGCTGGACCCACCATTCTTTCTCTACAGAGAGACCCTGGAGAGAAGCTACAATGAGAGTCTGATTTGCCCTCCTTCTTTCAACTGTATTGGTGGCCTCAGGGGGCCGATACGATTGAAAGATGTGGAAGAACAGATAGCTATAAGTTACTGCTTAAACGGCCATGTTGGCACTTCACAGTAAATAAGTGGATTTTGGTTGAAGTTTGGGCACTCTATGTCCAAAAGGTTGACCATCACTGCTCTAGTATATACATTAATTAAGATGTAGTTGCTTTTCCAAGATTGTAAAACATGGCTGCTTCCTTCCAAAAACAAAGTCGCAACCATCCACATACTGTATGTCAAATATGGCTGCTCAGCTACAATGAGATATACTACGCACAATATCGCACACAGGTGGAGCTTTTCCTAGTTCCAGACAACTTTTATTTTTGTAATGGGTTACCTTTGCCCGTTAAAAAAGCACTTTTAACTAAAGGAGATATTGTTAAAGATGTTTTCCCAAGTTTACAATTTATCCTTTATTCAAAGGATGGGGGATCATAAGGTGAGGGTCTATCTGCTGGGACCCCAACCAATCCAAAGAACGGGACCCCAAAATCAGGAGAATGCGGATCCCATTCTCACTGATGGGTGGAGCGGCTAACCGAGCAATCACCCTGCCGCTCCAATTACTGAGTATGTGAGTGCCAGAGGTAGAAGTACAGCGCTCCGCTATCTCTGACCCTCCAATAGAATAGAATGGAGCGACAGAGTGCTTGCTTGGCTTGTCTCTCTACCCATTAGTGAGAACAGGGCCTCTGTTATCTGGATTGCTGAGGGTCTCATTCTCGTGATCGTTGGTAGTCCCAGCAGTTGGATCCTTGTTGATCACCTTGTTAACCCCGATCCTATGGATCTTATGTTCTAAACTTGGGATAACCCATTTATGCTATATGCTATATTAAGCTGCAATTGACAAGTAATATAATTCTAAGATAACCTATGATGAATTGAACTGAGATGGGGTAGGAAGCAGTTTTACCACACACCAAATATATACTTTTAGTATTTGTATAGGTGATGCACAAGACTTGCATCTTTTTGTCCAACCAATATGAAATCTTAAACATCTACACATAGCACCTAAGTGTAAAAATAAAATTGTATAAAGAGATAATATAGTAATGTAGAATGACTAGTAATGATTTTGTATTCAGGAACACCAACATAGTAGCCCCTTTATGCAATCCACATCTCAGTGTTTGAACATGAATTTATATGTCCATCACATGTAAACAATTCAGTTACCTGATAATGGCAGACTCCATTCACAATATAGGGAATCTTATGATTTTTTAGCTTTTCGCTATTGTGCTTTAGGCTCATTCCCAGTTGGGTATGTACTGTTGACTTCTCTATACCTATGGACACATCGATCCTACTTGCTCCAGAGCCCAGCACCATTCCACACGTCCTGTTGTTACTTGTGTTGTTATATGTCAGTTCTAGAGCGCTCTCTGCTGGAATTCCTGCAAAATAAGCAACAATCACTTTTCAATCAGTTCCAGTAACTTAGAGAAGGCTGATGTTTGCCAATGAAGAATGAAGACCATTTGTTTCTGCTTGGAGGTTCAACAAAACAAACGTCAACCCAAAATAATCTGGCCAATGGTGGTTTCATGTTCTTCGGCTACATTTTGGTACCATTATTTACAAACTGTCCTAAGACACAAAAAGCCTTGTTGGTCAGGCCTAAAACTTATTCAGCTAGTAAAATCTCTATTATTTAGTTTCACTCAAAAATTTTTTTTAAAAAATTGCTTGTTGGGGCTGCTATTATTCCATATAACTTATTCTTTTTGGGAGAGTTAATCTCTCCTCAAAATAAAATATTCTGTTAGTGGATCTCTGCAGCGATTTACACTAGTAGGCAACCTCAAACAAGAACACACGAGCCCCCCCCCCCACCCACACACACACACAGCTGCAGTGAATAGAGGTTCTGCATATAATTTAATTTCTGTGGGACTTCCAAACACAGGGAGGCTTAGATAATCTTGGAGTTCCCCAAGGAAGCAAAAGCGAGAATAAAAAGAGGAATACCCCTTTAAAGGGAATCCATCACCAGGATTAACATACACAAACTAACCGCTATGTAACTAAGTCTATGTCCACACATGCCACCCATACCCTTCATTTTCTATTTTCCAGCTGCTCCGTTCACGCCAAAATGTAACTTATAAAAATGCAAATGAGGGTAAATTGTTTTGGGGGGTTAGATCGCCTCAGGCTTCAGCTCCACAGCATTAACAACGTCTCCTGCTACACTTCCACATCCCAGCATCTTCTCTCATCCTTCCTCAATCAGTTATGTCACTCCTGGGTCCAGCAAGATTTGGAGCTGGAGCCCTGTGGAGCTCTGCTAATGCCCCCCAAAGCACTGCAACCTCATTTGTATTGTTCAACAGTAAAATTTTGGCATAGGAGAAAAATAGTCTTGGATGGCATGTGAGGGCATAGCCCTACATTACATAGCAGTTAGTTTATGTAAGTAAATTGTGGTTATGGATTTCCTTTAAATGGGGATTCCTATCTTCACTTTCGCCTTTGCAATTTGCTTCTAAGGCACCGCCAAGAATAGCGAAGTCCCCAAAGAAATGAATAGAGACGCCCAATACAGAGCCATCTCTCTATGCAGCTGAGAGGTCTCATTTGCATATGAAATTTTGGCAGCTGAAAAAAAAAACTTACGAGTGGCATGTTCGGGCATAGTCTTACATAACATTACAAACAGTTTGTTTGGTTCGGTAAATCTTGTTGACTGATTCCCTCAAATGTTTTAAGGTGGAATGAGAATGACATTTGTAAAATCATAGGACATAATACATCCTATTAATAAAAGGACATAGATTATTAGGAATATTAAATATTCAGTGGCATACCTGCATTCTGCAATGAAGCGATGTTGTGTGACAATGTTCCTTTTACACGGTGCTCTTGGTCAGCTGTATTTACCAGATCCATACACATGAGTTTTGTATCGATCTGGATGCAGACCTGTCCGTGCTTTTGTAGTTCCTCCAAGTGAATGTTGGCTTTGAGCTTTGTTTCAGCAGGCAGTGAGTGGCTTCCATTCTGGGTGAAGCCTATACTGATATTGTGAAGGCTGCCATTGATAAATAGATTTCGATTACGGATGTTGACCTGATAAAATCTCTGATTCTTTACAAAGCTGATATAACCTAAAAATAACATTTAAGAATTATTAAATTGAATAAACTTTATATGTATTTATTATTGGAATATAGATACAAAGAACAGCAGAGCTCATCAGTAGCTTAGTCTCATAAAACCCCTTTAATTAAACATATATGTAACTGGCAGCTGATTCACAGCACTAAAATTTGGATTCTTGGACAGGAATTTAGATAATTTGTAAAATGGAGTTTCTAAAAATGTTTCAATGTCAGATTAGCATTGTAGAAAGGAAATACGTCCCCGTTCTTAAGCCTTATGTGCCTGAAGTCCACCTACAGTCTAAGAGATGGAGCACTTTCTTACCTACACATATGTCTATTATACAGGACAACGAATATGATCTTGTGGATTTTTATGTTTTCCATTATTAATTCTTACCTTCATTAATGTTCTTTTTTTGCTTTAAACCTCCGTCAATGGAAATCTGTTGTGGGACAGTAGACAATCCTTCAAAATTGTGTACTAGATTCCCAGCAAATGTTAACACAAGACCCACTTTTTGCTCTTTAGATCCAGATAAATCAATTAGCAAAGATTTCTCATTGAAATGAATCCTGGATGTAAAAGACATTCTGAAAAATAAATGAAAAATAAAATAATAAAAACCTAAATAAATCTCAAAAGTGAAAAAGACAAACCAATTAATAATGTTTTATATTTATATGTTTTAATATAGAAACCGTATAATTAATAGTAATCATGGGATAACTTGGAAAAATTAATCTTTTTTTTAGAGGTCTCAGCTTTCCTTCCTTCTAAGGGATTTAGTATAGAAAAAAAAATCTTTACATTTCTTGATAGAAACTAATCTTTAACTAAATGTCAGCCCTGATGGTTGCATGTAGTAGTAATGGCACACGTTGCATCCAGATTTGAATACATCTATTCATTCTCATTGTCTAAGTATGTTTATACACAGGTTATATCAATTTGAGGATTTTTTTCCAGACCAATGTCTTAAGTGGTTTGATAAACATTAATTGATTGGATTTACTTCATCTGCAGATGCCGAAAACTGTTTAGATATAGGAAGGAAGTAACGGGAACTATAGAGTTTGATAGTAAATATTTATATATCTATATTAAGATCTTTCCAATTCATTTTAGTATTAAAACTTTAAACTACTTTTCATGCTCAGGTAAGTTTTGGTTGCCTTGAAAGTGCCACAGATTTTAGTGATGAGGATATGGTTGTCTCCAAAGTTCCTCAGACCTTAGTGTTGAGGATCTGGTTGCCTTTAAAGTTCCTCAAATTTTAGTTCTGACTTTAGTGCTGAGGATTTGTATGTCTCTAAAGCGCCTCAGACTTTAGTTCTGAGGATGCAGTTGTCTCTAAAGTTCCTCAAATTTTAGTTCTGAGGATTTGTTTTTTTTTACAGTGCTGAGGATCAGTTTATCCTGGTTTTGCACCAGACCTTAATGCTGAGGAGCTGCTTGTCTCAGAAGCGCCTCAGACTTTACTTCTGAGGATGCAGTTGTCTCTAAAGTTCCTCAGATTTTAGTGCTGAGGATCTGTTTGGTTGCCTTGAAAGTGCCACATGTTTTAGTGCTGAGGATATGGTTGTCTCCAAAGTTCCTCAGACCTTAATGCTGAGGATTTGCTTGTCTCAGAAGTACCTCAGACTTTAGTGCTGAGGATTTGTTTGTCTCTAAAGTGCCTCAGACTTTAGTTCTGAGGATGAAGTTGTCTCTAAACTTCTTCAGATTTTAGTGCTGAGGATCTGTTTGTTTCTAAAGTGTTTGAGGCTTCAGTTCTGAGGATCTAGTCTTCTCTAAAGTGCCTTAGACTTCAGTGTTGAGGATCTGGTTGTCTTGGCAGTACCTCAGACTTTAGAGACCACAAAATCTGTAGCAGACCTTAGTGCTGAGAGCCTGCTTGTCTCGGAAGTGCCTCAGACTATAATGCTGAGGATCTGGTAGTCTTTGTAGTGCCTCAAACTTTAGTGCTGGGGATCTGGTTGTCTCCAAAGTACCTCAGACTTTAGTGTTGAGTACCTTATGTGATAAATACACCAATAATCTTACTCTTACAGTTGTAAAACAATCAAAAAGAGTAAAATGAAGCTGATAATCTTAAACCCAAATACTGACTACAAATTTGGTTATTGGAAAGATCCCACTTTCATCAGCGTTTTAACAAAGAGCTATGAGGAACATTATTCCACAATGATTGCAGTTACATATCTACAATGCTTCATGTCATCACTGTACCTTGATGGCAGGGCTTTGCCCATGACTTTTAGGCCAGCAGTCTGCCGGTCACCTGTTAGAGCTTGTTGCGTATACACACTCAGCCCAAGTGTTCTGATATTCTTCCGACTCTCATGGTTTAGATCAGCTTCAATTAATACCATATCTTTACCATCATAGTGAAGAATAAAGCTTCCATTAGTGCTACTTCCACCATACTTCTTTCCCAAAGCCTTAATCTATATACAGAAAAAGGAGAAAGTTGCTTGCAGATCAGTTTGATATTGGTAAAGAACAATTAGTATGAAATAAGAATTCTCTACAAAACAGATTATGTCCCTTCAAAAAGATAGGATCGGCACATTGAAAGCCAATGTGCCCAATAGCTTTTTTCTTAAACTGATTTACCGTCACCAGGTTTTACCATACTAAACTCCTAGGCCCTTCAGGTGAAAATGAAATATCCTTTCTAGAATTCCCTCCTTTATGTAAAATCTCAACATTTTACCTCCTTTTACCTGAAATGGCCCCCTAGAAACATGGTTTGTGTCATATCAAAGGTAAGATTCTCATCTTTAAGGTCCCTTCTAAGCTTATGGTTCTGTGAGTTACAGAACTGGACATATAGGCAGATAGAAACTCCAGTCTCCATTTCCAGCGATGTCTTTAGTTGCAGGTATCTCTGGTTGTAAACTCTGTTTACAGAACTATAAGCCTTATGTGATGAAAAAAATGGGATCATTCTCCTTAATATGAAACAAAAGGTATGTTTCTATTTATTAGACAACACTATCCCTGCAGCCACTAAACTTGACTCATTTCATTTGAAAATGAGGTGAGCAGGGTCATATTTGCATGATTTGGGGGGAGATATGTTATAGGCAAACAGTGAGATTTTACATAAAACAGTAGTTTAATGGGGTAAAACCTGGTGATGAGTTCCCTTTTAAGTATGCTGTACAAACAATGCTGTAAACAAGTTGGTCCCCTCAACTTTAACCTAACACTTATGGCAACTTTTAAAAGTGATATTATTTTATGTTACAATTTTCTTTCATGGGAATTATTTAGGGTTATGGTTGACATGACATTTTGTATGACTGTCTTGATAAGCCACAACATTTCTTCACCTTTTAGGTCAAGACAATGCCAATTCTTCCTATTTCTTAATTCAACCTTCAACCTTTATTAATAATTACATTAAAAACATATATACACAGCTCTAGTTCTAGAATACCTCTGGGCACCTCGCTTACATATTCTACAATATTCTATCAGAGTTAAATGGTGTAGGAGTAGCTCCTATCATCAAAAGACAGACCAGTTCATGCTAGAATCGAAAGTAGTGACCATGCCCTTGATGGGTTTCCTACAGCATGGACACCAGACTGTGCACCACCTGGTAATTTGTCTTGGTATAGCAAGAGGTGTGTAAATGTTTTTTACATAATTAATAATAATATAATTAAAGATTGAAGTTTTAATAGAAAGTTAAAGTTCTCTCCCCCAACTCTTTCACACCAGTAACTACAATGGCAGCAGCCATAGCAGCTGCTATTGGGCCTCTAGTGTCAGGGGGCCCCATCATCTGACCTGACACAATAAAGAATGGACCATTCTTGGTTGAACCTGATGGAGGTTTGTCTCTTTTCAACCATATAAAAGATGTAACTATTATATACATATTATGCTGCACATTTTACAGAATAATATGTAAATGACATATATGCAATTCATATGTGTGATGTGTCCATGCTCTGTATTTGTGTTTATATATGTATGCTGTGGGTATACTGTATGTGTGTATATATGCTGTAAATTTGTATATGGCACTGAATATGAATATATAAATGTGTGTGCATAAGTGAAGAACTGTATGTGTATGTGTATATGTGTGTGATCATAAATCACATATTTGAGTATACAAATAGATATATTTTTTAAGCAGGAAGGGAAGGTGGGAAGTCCCATACAGAAACCTGCTATGGAGCCCTGACTTTCCTATTCACTTCCCTACCTCACACACATGCACCACTGGATCAGCCAGAAGTCTATGTCTAATTATTGTAGAAGGCAATCCCCGATGTCTCCTATCTTATTTCCCAAGAACAAAAGGATGAATTAATTCAATTCCAAGTTCCCAAGTCGTATTTATGGAAGGAACTGACGGGCCCCATACACGTAGGATGATTAGCCAAACATGTCAAAGTGTATGGCCAATTTCCCTCTAATGTTTAGGGGCCTTTAGTGATTAAATAGAGGCTTGGAGCAATATCCAGCTGTACCTGAAGATCCTGAGGAATTCTCCACTGATAAGGATGGGAAAGATGAGAGTAAAATGCCACCTGATTGAGTGATTTGTTAAACTGAACATGAAGCTGTAAACAAAAAAAAAAACACAATCAACATTAATCAAAAGAATAGATTTATAAATAGTAACAATTCTTCAACCAATATATTGTATATCAAAAAAGATGACTATGGGATGACCTAATTACAGTGTAGAAATTACACCAAATATTTATAATAATATCCCTGTATCTCATACCTGTAATGTATTGTTAGCATTAATTATAACTTTTCCATGTAGTCCATGATCAAAACCATCTTGCTTATTCTCCCTTGAGAAGATCATCCCATCAAACTTCAAATTGCGTGGAAATCTCAACTTTTAATGAATAAAAATAAGAACATTTTTTACACATTTTATATTGAATTTTAAGACTTTAAATAATTTATCTTCATCTGTTTTTGACTGATGTAATCAAATGTGAGCTGAATCCAACCATTTGCATAACTTACACCACAAACTCAAATGTCAGTGGAAAAACTGACCGGCGTCTTTTTTGTGCAAGAATAAGATCTATTCTTCTAGTGAAATAAAAGAGGAAGCAAAGTTTTTCACTGTTTCACCGGATAAGCACGAAAAATAACTTTTTAAAAATAATTTGCTGCTTTTCCTCGTCTTATTGAGAAAAGTCTGATTTTCAGTTTTGCACTGATTGAGTTTTGTGGGCGCTTACTTTTGCTTTATGCAGGCTGATTGGGCTGTTCCCACCACCTGTGTCCAAGGTGCTGGACAACACAACCTCAGCACTAAGGCCTTGCATAATAGCAAAACCTAGGGGAAACATACCGCCCATCCACAGTTAACCCCTTCAGTGTCTCACTATATATATATACAATGTATAGTGGTAATTGTCTGTGAAGAAGGTGCCAACAGCTAGGCTTCCTGATTCCACGAATGGTGCATAAACTCACCTGAAAATACAGGACATGGGCTATATTCTCAGCAAGGTAGGGCTGCTGAAGTTACTAACTTGAAGTTAATAAGTACAACCACAACCTTTGCAATCCATTAAAGGAACACTCCAGTCAAAGCTAATACATTAAATAATGCATAGTGCAGGACCCTAAGGGAGGAGCATGATTCATTTTCATTGCATTGCTCCTCCCTTCAGGCCCTACACAAGGTATTATTCAATGAATCAGCTGTGACTGGAGAGTCCCTTTAAAGGGCATCTACCACCAGGATGAAGGACTGTATGCAAATGAGCATGAGGGGCACCAGGCTCATTTGCATACAGTCTTTCATCTTGGTGGTGGAAGTTCTTTAAAGGGGTATTCCAGGAATAAGCATAATTGATATACAAATGGGTACTCAAAATATAAGCTAATGTGTAATTAGTTGTTATTTAAAATTTTGCTCCCCTTAGCAGAAAATGCTGGTGACATAGACTATAATTAAGAATTAAAATGCTACTGGCCCTTTAATCAGTCCGTTAATTTCCTCCGCGCGGTCCGTTGCGGAGAAAACACAGGACAGAAGATGGCCGCTGGTCACATGTCCACATCACATGTCCTGCACCTGCCTGAGCAGGTCATGTGATCACCACTATGTTTGGCTGTAGTTGGTGGCTGTAGGGCCAGTGTTGTGGTCCATTTTCTATTGTGTTCTCCCTCTATGTGTCTTTTTCTTTGGCTCTATTGATAGAAAAGACTAGTACCCATCCCCCCGAGTACCCAGATCATTTTACACTGATAGCTCCTCTTGAGGGCTATTGGAATGTGGGTATGGTCAGTAGGTTCCTTTGTCTCAAGAACCTATAAAAACTGTCTGCAACCTAAATAAATTGGAATTCTCTCAAACATGTGAAGGTCTGAGTGATTCACCGAGCAGCTCGTACTATACAATGATTTGGAACCACATCACATCGAGATATGGGGATATTTCCCTGACAAAACTTGGCGCTCGAACAGCGACATGGGTTTGCATGACGCCTACCGGAGAATTTAGGGATCATCCTTTCAGGACAGACAGACCAACCAGCTGCACAAAAAGGTAAGAAGCTTTTTTCTTACAAATTGTTCTGTCTCTCCTTGTTTGGATTGTTCCACGTCCGGTGAGTTGCATGCCTATATTGCCCATTCCAAAGAATCTTGTTAGTTTATTTGAAAACTCCATTTGATGTGTGGTAGTGTATATGGGTATTGTGTGAGTTTGAACATGTGTGTTTGATAGCGCTATTGTGATACTGTACTGTACTGGTTTTAAGAAAGATTACATTCTGGAATCGCCCCTACCTAAAGAGTCTCCTAGACGAGCAGCTTTTGGATCGTAATTCGCTTGAGACAAAGTAGACTGAGTTTGGACAGTCGGACTTTATAAATTTATTTTGTGTGGTAGGATCCAGAGCTGCTTCAAGGAAGGGGACTGCAGTCATTTCTTGATGGGCAAACGGTTTAAAAAAAATAAATAAATAAATAAAAAATTAGAATTAGAAGTGGTTAAAACTGCCCTATGGAAGAGTGAGTGACTGCGAGTGTGTGCCGGCACTAGAGATATATAGAAAATTATGGGAAAAATTTGCTAGGTAGGATGAGAGGCAATTCAGAGGGAAACCAGACGTACAGATCTTGAATGAGAAAAGAGGCTGTAAAAGGATGTCAGAGAATGTTGGAAAAGGACAAGTATGCCAAAAGATGGTTGTTTGTATGTTGGTAAATGGAAAGGTTCTTAAAAGAACAAAGGCTGGTTGCATAATAATGATATGATGGAAATTGCAAGTGGATAGAAGAAAGTTACAGAGGAAGTGACCAGAGGAGGTTATAAAGAAACAGCCATAGGAAATTGTGTGTTGTATGAGTGTTATGACGATGACGGACAAAAACGTTGGATAGACAAAAGACAAAGACAACATTCAGGAAAAGGTTCTGCCTCCACCCTAAAATGGTGGATGAATTGATGTATGGAAACAAAGAAACAGACTGACGGGAGACATGTGAATGCAATGTGGCACCTAGACCCAACCCCCACACTGGAATATATCTGGTCAAGACTAGATTAGAAAAAGTGCGGGCTCTGCACAGAACAAAGACATAGTCTAGATGTTTCTCCTGTAGGGGGCAGATGTTTCTCACTTTGATATACTTTAATAGAACAGTGGTATGGGGAATAATGCATTGCCTAAAGATCTTTGGATTTGCACCCACAGTCCGCTCAGCTGTATTTAGCTGTATTTAGCTGTATTGCTGTAACTATAAAGGACAACTAAGATATAGTACCCAGGGAATAAATGTAGGAGACTGTTCCTGCTTATCTAAGAGTCACCTCTCAGAACTACAAAGTCCATAAACTCGGGTAGTAACATATTTGTTACGGATTTTGGTCTTCTGTGGGGAGAGCTCCTGGACGGTTGTGCAGTCCCAATTGGGTTCCCTGAGCTGACCCTTGGCAGATACTGTAGGTGTTCTATGAGTTTATTACTTTATACCGTCCTGCAGATTATGGCAAAGATATAAGTATGTGTTTTGTCTATATCATGTATAGTGCTAGTGGTATTTCATCAGTTACCAGATGTGAGGAAAGCACGGCACACAATTGTGGACATTGTTCATTGTAGGCTTGGACCTGAGAAATCTTGTGATTTATGTTTAAAAACATCAGAAATGTAGTGTAAATCTTTATAATACACCTAAAGTCTGAAGGGTGTGGTCAAAAGTTTTTGCAATTTGTGTAGGATGATACAGCGAACTTAGATGTTACAATGGTGTGTTGGATTCCTTCTTTGTTCTCCTGATATGCTGGGACATGTAGTACTACAGACACCACATGGAGAAGGAGGGGGCTGCCTCCCCCCCCTTGTCTCAGTGAACACAGGAGGGGGGGGGGAGGGGGAGCACATGTTGGAATGTTAAGAGAAGAAAGGAACAATGAGAATGTGTGTTCATGATAACCCTCATGGCCCTAAGCAGATTTTGAGTTTGATTCAGTGAAACATCTGTAATTTTAATGTTTTAACCAGGAGTAAAACCTTCCTATGATCCCTACACTATTAGTCCTATTCAGCAGCTATGATGGAGATTATTATTATTAGCTTTTTAGGCAGAAGTTATAACATCCCTAGAAGCCCCCTACGTGACTGTCTCTAGTGATGCTTCTGCCCAGTAACACTGTCTCCCAGTATGTGCCCCCAGTATGTGCCCCCAGTATGTGCCCCCAGTATGACTGTATAGGTTATAATAAGATCTAAGGAATTTGTATGCTGTATGTCTCCTATTATACAGCATTGATACATCGGCATTGGTCCCAAAACTGTGTTTTTCTAGAATATATTGTTCACTTTCTATTGTTCTCATTTAAGTTTAAGCCAAACACCTCAGAGGAGAGGACACAGGCCGGAAGCTCTGCTGATCGTGTGTCACAGGACAACCTGGATCCTTCTTGGTTTTGTATCCTACTGCTGCCTACGTATAAAAAGCTTGTGTAGTAGTTTTGGACTATCCTGATACTATTTCACCTCTTCATGACTAGAAACCCTGGTTACAATGTGCCCTCTTTATGATGTATTGCATTGAATCCAGCTCCACTATTTTCACTAGATTCAAAGGGGGGAGACATGAGGTAGACGGGGGCGAGACATGAGGTAGACGGGTTGTATGGTTGTATTTAAAATTTTCTATTATCTTAATGATTAATGAACCAGTTACCTTTTAATATGTCTAACCTGAATCTATCATTAATCTGCATTTTGAGTTTTTGTAGATGGCTTTAGAAACCAGGAATGAGGTTAATTCTACATCAGATGTGCAGCGGTCACACAACATGAGGTAACAGCAGCAGAACCACTCCTGACCTACCTGTCTGTACGGGAGGCGGAGGTGAAGGCACAGATGGAGGGGGGTAAAGTGTCAGAGGGGAAGAATGTGACTCTTTTGGGATTCCTTATGATTCCTAACCTCATATAGTAAGTTTATCAACAACTATGAGACTTTGAAATAGCTGATAGAGGCCTTAGTGTTACAATAAAGGTCCACAGTAGAAGGAAAAACCTCTAAAGCTCTAATACATGAAGTGACCACTGGTTACTAGAAAGCCTAGGGGAAAGGAGCCTGGATCAGTACAGTCCGTGACCCTCGCTGGCCCAGTAGGGTTATCTATATTCCTGTCTTTATAGAAACCGGCTTCACAGGTGAGGAAGCAAGACTGGAGTAACTGGGACCCCATGGATGGAGGGTGGACTATGGCAAAAAGGTGACAAGCAACGTCTGCCAAGGGCCCTTTACCCTATGATGGTGCAGTGCACCCACAGGGTGAGACACCAGTCTAAGACTCTATATGCTCCGGGGTGGATAAGTATGGAGTATCACTTAGATTCACTTTTGCTACTGTCCATTTACACAAGTTTATATATGCTTAGTACAATGTACGGAGAGTAGTGAAGACCCTCATATATACACTCCAAAGCCGCTTTACCCCTTCCAGAGGTTGTAGATTGGCCAAGTACAGCTACCAAAGATAAGTAGCTATGAACATGTGCTTGTGTGTGTGGACCTCTTTTCTGGGTAATATGAACCCTATCCTGTAACTAAAGCAACTGTAAAGACCACAGCCAGGGATCGAGGAATACGTTAGTCCACTTATTCTACAGACTAAAGTAATAATCCCTATTGGGGCAGTAATATATTTGATGACAGCTCTAGAGATTAAAAAGTCTTTTCACCTACTGAGGTTGTTTTTAGAATTGCCCCATGGATGAACATATACTTCCCTAAGGTTGTCCAGAGGTGTCATAGAGAATTGGTGGGGTGTCCAAAAACCTGCAGATACATTTTTCCTTAGGTGCATAACCAAGTATCTGTTTCAGTTCCAGAACCTAATGTAGCTAGAGCAGAGGACCTGCACCCAGGTGATGCGATGGTCCTGATGTGACACCTGAGAGTCTTTTGAAGGGTCATCACAAGTACCTCTGACACATCAACGTGTAGAAACTACAACGAGACAGCGACAGCTGAAGAAGAATGGTGCAGGACCCAGAGACTGTTGAACATGAATCTGTGTATCTTGATGCTGCTATGGACATTATCACTCCTACCACTCCTACTACAGTGTGTGCACCTGTATAAGGATATACACCAATAGGATGTAGAGATTCTGCCCTTTACAGTGGATTTACATGAATTGTGTTGTGATGTAATGTTCAGGATGCTCAGGAGGGAAGCAGGTGAAGGGTTAGATAAGTCCTGGATGTGTGACTAGCACATGTCACTGTACCACCTGAGCAGTACCTGAAATTATTCACAAAAGGGAGGAATTGTGAGGGAATAGAATCCATTTTCTATTGTGTTCTCCCTCTATGTGTCTTTTTCTTTGGCTCTATTGATAGAAAAGACTAGTACCCATCCCCCCGAGTACCCAGATCATTTTACACTGATAGCTCCTCTTGAGGGCTATTGGAATGTGGGTATGGTCAGTAGGTTCCTTTGTCCCAAGAACCTATAAAAACTGTCTGCAACCTAAATAAATTGGAATTCTCTCAAACATGTGAAGGTCTGAGTGATTCACCGAGCAGCTCGTACTATACAATGATTTGGAACCACATCACATCGAGATATGGGGATATTTCCCTGACAGGTGATGGCAGTTACACATCATTACTATGGTAACAGAGCAAGAAAACCTGTTAGATCATTACTGGGAGCAGAGCATAAGAGGGAGGAGGAGTTACTGAGAACTAAAGGATCATGGAACTTGTAGTTTCCAGTGGCGGCCATCTTAGTGATAACTCCACCTACTTTAGAGAGGCCATAAATTTTGTAAATCATAAAATCAAACTATTTTAGCTCTGTTTAGTGACTAATGACATTGAGTATTGTTGTATTCATTTATTTATATCATCATGGGTTTTTGTGTCAGACGTTCATATTCCCGGAATACCCCTTTAAGTTACACCTCTACCTGCATGGAACATCATAAGACCAGGGAGTTAATAAGAGGTATCGGCCCTACTAAATATCGTTTCCTAGTTGAGATAAAAAGAGGAATGCCAACCTAATAATTCACCATGGAAAGAGCAGCTCAGTCAGACGTTACATTACTAAATGGTATCACATTGATTTACTATGGATCACTATACAAATTTTTCAATACAAAGCTATGAATTGGGACTTCTGCTGGATCTTCTCCAGTTCTGTTTCATGCTATACTGTATCTAGATTTGAGAAATATCAATGAAGTTTGTACATTCTTATTTAAGAAACCTCAATCATTCCAGTTCTGTTCTCTGGATTGATAGATGCCAAATATTTCATGGATCTGGACTTATTAGAATTTTTGCAGATCAGGATAGAAAATAATGAGCCCCTCAGGTATTTACTTATTTTACTCTTGATTCATAGATGTTAAAAAGCTCAATCTATTTGGTTCTATGGACCAATTGGAAAAGAGGTGATGGGCCAGAATGGAGGTCACAATTAGTCCTAATGCACAGAAACTAATGCTACAGCCTGGGCGAGTATCCGGCTGGGTGCAAGATAGGGGAGGGGTGAGTGCGCCTCACCCCTCTCCTTTTGATTTAAAGCCAGTGCAGTAATATGGCCCAATGTCCTATCTTTTTCCTGGGTACGGAGCGGTACGGTGCCGCACGTGTGCTTCACTGTACCGCTCCCGTAGGGCGTCGTGCGCCCATTGCTGTCTATGGGGGATAAGATCACATGACCCTCCGTCTGCGGCCATTTTATAGACAAGAATCTCTGTCTGATGAGGTAAAAGACAGGAGACGTCACTTTACATATGAGGAAAGCGAAGCAGAACTATTAATAGATGTATATTGGTAAATTACTTGTCCTTATAATAATTAGGGCTGCTCTTATACATTTATGCATAAAATTGACATCATCGTGCACCCGATATCCTGCATGTGTCGCTGCTGCGCTGAGGTCCGCCGGAGTTCACCATCTTCTTCCTGGTGCATGTAAGTGCTGATCTTGCGACACAATTTTGAAAGTTAAATGCTGCGGTTTGTCCGAATCAGCCGGGTTGCCTGATGTACACCCCCCCGATTTGTGTCGCATGCAAGCCGGCACCACAATCCGAAAGCGTGCGCCAAAAACCCGGGACAATTCAGCGCAAAATGGAAAAATTTGCGAAACCCAGTGGAAATGTGTCCAACGGACCCTTAATAAATGTGCCCCCAATGACTGTGTTGGAATAGGCAACAAGTGTTTATGTCCCTCCCCCACTGCACCCAAGGGAAACACAATTCATTATAACATCACTATTATAATTTGCATCACTTACTAATTTGCAGGATTTACTCCACTGGTGACGCTCCAACCTGATTAAAATTGGCAAAATTGGCAAAAATGGAAGACAAGCCGTCACAGTTGTGGTATCTTGACTTATTTTGTATGTTTTCTCAGGAAAACGCTTGTGTCTAGGAGAAGGCCTGGCCCACATGGAGCTCTTCCTCTTCCTCACCACCGTACTGCAGAAGTTCACCTTGGAGCCCACCATAGACAGGAAGACTTTGAATATAAGACCAGAGCCCAACACCAATGGATCAAGACCAAATACCTACCTACCAAGCTGTCCCTTGTCTCTGATATCTAACAAGCTATTGCATGGAGGAAATTGAAAAGTTTGGGATCTTAGAAAACTAGAGGCTGTCCCAATTGAGAATCCCAAATTTTTGCTTTTTTGTTTATAGCATTGGTCATGGATGTGTATAACCACACAGAAAAAACTAAGTCAAATTGAAATGCATGTCACCTTTTAGTAATAAGTTTGTTCCTTGTTTATTATTATTATTATTATTATTATTATTATTATGTACAACCAGCTTAAAAACACCCTAATGTATTACTTTGTGTGTGAGGTTGAAGGAGGCTTCTCGAAGGTTTCTCAGGCAGAAGACAGGTTAGATTTACTCCTGGATTGCCATATATTAAAAAAGGTAGAGGTAAGTTTTACCAAGAATCCATAAAGTGCTTGACCTCCAAGGGTGTAACTTTAGGGGGTGCAGAGGTTGCGGTCGCACCCGGGCCCAAGAGGTTTAGGGAGCCCATAAGGTGTCACTTTCCCATATGAGAAGACTATTACTATAAACCATAGATTACAGTCGGGGGCCAGGCACAGACTTTGCACTGGGGCCCATCAGCTTCTAGTTACGTCACTGTTGGCCTCTATAATGGCTCTTCACCTTCTGTTTACAGAAGAAACTTATTAGTTATGATCAATGTCTCCTCGTGAAGATTAGATATTAGGGATATTGCTGTATAAAAATAGAGTTTTCGCTGTTGTTGGAAGCTCGATATCTCTTCGTTAGTACTCAATGAGAGAGTGATATAATTAAATTGGAGTGTAGTATTGTATTAGGGCCACCAGAAGGTGCCATTGTACTGGTGAGGATCACACAGGTTGTATTTCAGATGCTCTGGTCAGACCTATTACGGAAACCTGAAGGGGTCAAAGTTCCTATAATTATTTATGTCCAAGAATCATGTGCATTATGGAAGAACCCTACAGTATGGAAGTATTTATTCTATAAAATACCATTATGTATGAACATCAGATAGGGGACTATGTGGTTGGGTGCTGTGTTTAAGGTCGCAGCATCTTGAGCGATGACTAGCAAGGGCGGGCCCGTTGGTAAAGTATTTCATTATATTTGAAGAAAAATTGGCATCTGATAGAGCGCTACCAGATAAAAACAGTGGGTCCAGTAGAGCGTGCGGTTAAAGGAAACTAACCATCACGGATCTACCTAACAAGGGAGATCCGGTGGCAGGTTCCTATTTATGGGCAGCCCGATGCTTAGTTTTATTAAGCTTTTAGTGCACCAGTACTTACTATCTTGTGCACTGATAATGGCTCTATGGATGAGCTGAAATGTTGCACCTTATTTTGCCATGGGTGAATAAAGATCACCTTTATACTTACTGGAGTGCTGCCTCATTGCATTTTTTTGGGATATCTGACCTTACAAACCACTGGATCGGGTTTGTTGGAGGTGTGCACCCACTATTGGACTTGATCCTTTATACTCGCTGTGCTGCTCCACAATCGGGCTGTTTACTATCTTGTGTATTATCAAATTGAACTAAAGCTTTTCCACGTCCCAGTAGCCTCTTTCGATCCCTCCTACCAGGTAGACTTGGCGCGCAGCTCGCTATAGCTAGACGCACTTACCCATGAAGCTAGAGCTGCCGCGCATGCACAAAACTTGGCTTCACAGATGAGTTGCGTGCAACTATAGTGAGCCGGTAGGTAGGCCGCCAATCGAGCAATATGTCCAGAGAGTTAGAGACTCAATCGAAACCCCAGACCTGAACTAAAAAAGCAAATCCACTCATCTCTATTGATGACCTATCCTTAGGAAAAAGAAAATAGAATATGTAAATTAATGGCTTTAATTAATTCATGTAAATTAATTATATTTAAATTAGCATATATTTAACCCTGTGTAACATTCGCTCTGTAATTATTGACAAACTGAAAAAAAGACAACATTTTGGGCTTGAAAACCGTTTTAATTTGAAAAACAAAAACGAAGTATACAGCGTCTTAGGTTACCAAATATTTCATCTCATTTCGAATGATGTGACATCACACAATGAAACAAGTTGAACACTTTTTTGACATTTAACCTTTAATACCAGGTCCCTAAAAAATTTTCAATCAGGAATAAGACTTAATATCTGGTGCTTTCTCCTTTTGCAGGTGCCTTTGCCTTTGGCACTCCGAGCGCGGCTGACCGATCTCCAATCAGATGGGATAAGTCTGAGCTCACTAATATGTGAGTTTGAGTCCTGGAAATATGACCAAAATCCTAGAAAAATGGGAGGACCATTAGTAAAAGTCAACAGTGATCAAATACAAAGAAAGGTGACGCGTTTTGGGCCATTTAATGGTCCTTAGTCACACTTAGGTGAGGAAATAACTGAAGCACAATTAATAGAAATGGAGTGTAGATGGAGACACTGGCCACCATGACGTCACCTATAAATTTAGTCATGAGAAAAACAGGTAAAAAACACATATATAGGGTCCACATTACATACAAAACAATATAATATACATACAGTAGACAGTAGTTGTTTTTGCAGCTGAGACCCTTAGGATTATGTAACATAAGAAGCCAATAAGCTTCCATCCCCTCCTCTATTAGCATAAGACACAAGTTCTATGGTGGTCACAGACCTGGAGACCACTGAACCGTATTGGAGGCACCAAACAAGCTGTGATTATTGTTTTAATATTTGTACTGCATATAAATAGTATTATGTACTTAAAGGGAATCTGTCATCATTTTTACATGACGACAGGTTCTAATAATCTTTGTTACGTTGATTTAGAACATCTAAATAATTCTTCTGCTTTTAAATCATTTCCTTAAAGGGGTGTTCCCATTTCAGCAAATTAACCCCTAGGCGCACCAGGACGTTATAGTACGTCCCGGTGGCTAGATATTTAGCTCACCAGGACGCACTATAACGTCCTGCTTCTGGCACCGGCTCACGAACTGAGCCGGTACCAGAAGCAGCGGCTGTCAGCGCAAGCATGCTCAGACAGTTTACACTGCTCTACAATAAAATAGTATTGTAGAGCAGGGTATTGAACTTAAACCAGCGATCAGAGCATCACTGGTTCAAGTTCAAGTATGTATAAGTAAAAATATGCAAAACACTTAACACTACACATTATAATAAATAAAAAATAAATACATAAAAATATAAGCCCCTAAAATGTCACTTTCCCATAAAAACACTTAATAAAGTATAAAAAACATAAAAACACAAAAAAACCTGCATATTTGGTATTGCCGCGTCTGTAACAATCTGCATAATAAAACAGAATTATTACTGGACCCGCACAGTAAACGGCGGAGGAAAAAAACGCAAAAAACTTTCCGAAAAAGAGGATTTTTTTTATTAATGCCCTTTAAAAATGCTCTAAAAAGTGATTTTAAAAAGTTACGCAATCTAAAATAAGACCACTAAAAAGAACAATCATTCTCGCAAAAAATAAGCCCTGAAACAGATTTGTGAGGTGAAAAATAAAAAAGTTATGCATATGAAAGATTGTGATGCTAAAATTAACAACTATATCGCCAAATTACTTTTTATTCAGTAAAAATGGGAAAAAATTAAAAATATATATAAATGAAGTATTTTAGTAATCGTGGCGACCCATAGAATAAAAATACTACACTATTTTTATGGTATGGTTAAAGGCCAAAAAAAAAACACATAAAAATTTTCCTAAAAATTGATGATTTTCATTTCCTCCACCAACAAAGAGTTAATTAAATCTCACCAATTAGCTATAGATGCCCCAAAATTACGTACCAGAAAAGTGCCTCTCATGTGGCAAA
The DNA here is from genome assembly GCA_019512145.1 of Engystomops pustulosus. Lineage (NCBI taxonomy): Eukaryota > Metazoa > Chordata > Amphibia > Anura > Leptodactylidae > Engystomops > Engystomops pustulosus. Next base: position 26,029,332 of record CM033648.1, on the reverse strand, counting down.
AGAAATAAGCCCCTATAGGTCCTCAATAAAAAATAACAGGCAATGTAAAGAGATTACAGTCAGTTATGGTGTATCCATAGTAGACCTCATGAGGACTGGATGTAAGTTTTTAAGAAGGTGGGTTCTAGTGGTATTTCTTACATCTATCAAACATTTATGTTACAGATGGAAATTTCCAACTGATGCTGGATAAGTGGTAATAGCCAGTGGCTTAAATGTACAAAGTGCTAAACATTTCATTGTCTTTTTAATGACATAAAATTGCTACCTCCCACAACTGCTTCCAACATTGGGAAAATACAAAGCTGGAAAACCCACCCCTTAGACAATGTATGCTATCGGGAGAGGACCATCAGAGTGCCAAGGTTACATATGGGTTCCTCTAAATTTGTATTTTTCAAAAAATATTATGAAGACAAAAAGTCAAACTTACATTTCACATCTGTGTGACTCAGATAAACATAGCCTATTGATGTCATGATTTTTGAGAATGTCTATTTCAGTAGAAAATGAATTGGTAAGAGACCAACAGCTGAGATACTATGTTACTTATGAATCAGGGCCAGATAACATAATGGTACCTGGAAAGCGTGAGTCATATCAATCTGAACTGCTTGCAACACTTCTTTCTTGGTAGATCTGTTCTCAAACTTCCCTGTGAGGCCGAACATATCTTTCCTGTTAACTTTAACGATTGCTTCGACTTCATGCTTTCCCTGTATGACATTCAAAATTTGATTAATTTTACAGGCTGCTCTTTTATTTTTATGTCAAAAAATGTTTAATATCCAAAGTCGATTAGTAAGTAATGTAACATAAATATAAAGCATGAGCACACAAAAAGAAAAAGGTAAGTAATAGTTAAAAAAAAAATTTAAAGGTGATGTCTCATATCCTTAAAAGTGATTAGGAAACCAGAGACCAAAAAGATTATATGCAAGATATTTAACAATAGATGAGAAACAAGGAGAGCACATCTTACAATGTATTATATATTGGGCTGCGGGTCTATGTGCACATTTAGAAACCTAGTTTTTAAATATCCGTTTTGTTTTAATTTTTGTTGTGGAGGCATAAATCAATAAAAGTTTTTCATCTTATCTGAGAAATATGCCCCTTTCCACCACTTATTAGGCTCTCAATACTTCAAATACCTCTTTTAAATGTGCCATGGTCTCCAAGAATGGTTACTCAGCTTGAAGAGGTATGAGATGACAGCTCCCCATATAAATCTATAGATAGGGGTGAGAATAACTGAAGGAGTTGTAAGCAGAGGATGCTGTAGCTTATGGTAGGTTTCTATCTAACCTCTATAGCTTTATTTATTTTAATCATATCAATACTGTTATGTACTTCTCCATAAAGTCATATTTTTGCTACCGGTGAGAGAAAACTAAAAGTGAACTTACAGATATGTATTTCCGTGTTGAGGCACAAGCTTCAATGTTGCTAGGTATAGTTTGAAGAGACTGCTTAAAAGGATGCTTTAGGCTAGCACAGATCTAGAAAAAAATTGCAAATATAGACAATCAGTCAATATACAGGCTGGAGCTCCAAAAATTCTTCTTCTCCCTCTTATTCTATCTTAAACCACCGATGAACAGCACCAATCTTCAGTTTCTCCTGCTGAAAGTATGTCACCATTCAGACTAGCAGCATCACACTCTCATTCTCCTCCTTTAATTGTATTGTAACTGGAAGAGCAACGCCTTGGGTCGGGCGGATAGAAAGCTAGCGTCCCGTTATGTGAATTTGTGATATGCGCATTTTTAATGGATTTTTGTGAGTATGATGAATTGAAATAAATTTTAACCTTATTGGAACGTACCACACCATCTGCCTGCATATTTTCTTCCAGTTACAATACAATTAAAGGAGGAGAATGAGAGTGTGATGGTGCTAGTCTGAATGGTGACATACTTTCAGCAGGAGAAACTGAAGATTGGTGCTGTTCATCGAAGTTTTAAGATAGAATAAGAGGGAGAAGAAGAATTTTTGGAGCTCCGGTCATAGTGAAAATATTTTTATCTATTTTTGTGGACTTTTTCAAAGACTGTGTGGACCGGTCTTATACCTTGAGTAGCTCCTTAAGGGGCAAACTGTGCACCACGAAAAACTGTGTTAATATACAGGCTGGATATTTTCTCTTATTTTATAGAAATCTATTGTATAGTGTAGAGACACACAAAAATGTTATTGTTTGGGCTTTGTAGGGGCCCTTTGGAAAATTACCAACCTTTACAATAAACCATCTGATCAGCATTTAGTGAGCCTAAGGTGGTGCTCTGTTTCCATTGTTACAAAGAATATCGAACAGGAAAATAGAAAAAAGTGGAGCAGCACTCACCCAGGTAGGCTTCTTATTGTGTTTATTTATATACTCACAAACATCTTAAAACTGTGTATTTTTGGTGGGGAGGGAAAAACAGCAGGACATAACAAAAAAGTAGTATGCAATATCTTTTTTTTTTATTGGTGTTTTTGTGCCTTTTTGCTGCTAATGGCTGTTTTTGTAATGTAACACCTCAATTCAACGTGTGTTGGTGCGTCTATTTGTAATTATATTGCGCCTCTTTCCAGATGTTTGCGCATGATTTATTATACTATAGCGCCTATATGGGCGTAAATAATTGCACAATAACACGTCAGTCCTGACCATGCTTACAAAAGACAATTGGTTTGATTTGCGCTACAAATTGCAACTTTTTTAAAAATGTGCTCCTAATTAGGCACAAAAAACCCTGCATTTGACAGAGTCAAAATGAGAAAGACAAATGAGGTGCAAAGAGTGCAAAGAAGGGGGAAATTAGATAAATGGGGAATTTATCAAGGTTAGGATCGTGCCCCATTCTTGACACATGCAGCACCAATATACTAAGAGGCTCTGGATGAATTCTATGCCAGGTCCACCTTTTTGGAGAATTCCACTATAACCTGTGCCAGGTTGTAGTAAATATGGTGTATGTGGGCATCCCCACCTTGTCATGCACTACCCGATGCCTGCCCTGTGTCCCACCTCTTCGCCCCCATTTGGTGTGATGGTGGCATGTAGGTGAAATAACTCATTTTTATGCCTTGTACCCCAGGAATGCATAATAAATCACCCCTATAGAGTACATCTTCTCATGCATGTCATAATCTGTACTAGCTAGCTTCCAATGGATTACTATGTAGATTTTATTGTTTGTAGACGTATTATTCTACTCACATAAGGATTGTCACTTTCGTATCCAAGCACAATGGTCTGTACACATTCATCGATCTGGTCAAGAACCAGCTTGGTTTCCAGTATGTAATGTTTTTTCCGTTTATCTACAGTGAAAGTCTCCTGGAGAAGGACACTCTGTGGGACAGGAAGCTTAAATGGATGCCTAGACATGATAAAATACATTCAAAAGGATTTTATAACATTTAATGGTTCTTGTTAACACAAGGTTGGTAGTATATTCTGTGATAGAAGATTTTCTCCAATCCTGTGTGGCCATTATTTGCCTTCAAAACATCAACTCTTCTTAGCACACTTGCTGCTTCAGTGATTTTTCACTGATGCCTTACTGAACCATTCTTTCCAATGGGCTTTTTCACACTTCAGTTTTTTGACCACTGATCAGCGGTCAATTAAGAACCTTTTCTTTTTGTGTTCACTGACAACATTGAATCAGGGGAAAAAAAACTGAAGTGTGAAAAAGCCCATAGAATGGTTCAGTAAGGCATCAGTGAAAAATCACTGAAGCCAGGAAGAGAAAACCAATCTGTACTTGCCCATAAGCCAAAATGGGTTCAGTGACAGATCCCTGATGTAAAAAAAAACACCAATGTGAAACAACCTTTACAGTTGACTATTATCCAACTTTGTACACATGTCCGTCTATAGCATAGTACAGTCCGTCTATCTATCTAACAAAGACCCTGCATTCCTATTCTTTACTAATATATACTGTATATCTCTATAGACATGTTCTCATACATGAGTGTAAATATTAAACTCAATACTCAATAAACCCATTACAAAGCAGGGTACCCAGCCAATTTGCTGAGAGGTTTTTATGACTTTTCGCATTTAAGAACTCCATTTAAACTTCAAATTGAGTCAGCAAGGGCAGAACAAAGAGCAGATTTATTTTCTGCTGTAAAAAAAAACTTAGGTTAATAAGTGCAATTAAAGCAGCACTTCATTGAACGGATAATTAGCTATTGTATTTTTATCTAGCACACTCGGATAAAGTAAATCAGCCAGGCGCTACTGATACAGAGAGGTGCAATACCTGTGATTGTGGATGGATATATGCATGGGTGGATTTACTGATAGGGCAACCCAAGCAATTGCTTGGGTCCCAAAAAACCAAGGGGTGCCACATATCCTGGGGACATCAATACTATGGCAGAGAGATGGTGATAAAATCTGCCAAACAGCACAAAATCTCTGTACTCACTGCGGTTTTGCTGTTCTTTATATCTTTATGATTGAAATTGAAACATGTGCCCTATTCTCTCAATGTCAGATGAAATGCAATGAGAGTGGACCAGCCATCTAATAGCCCCCCTCCCCCACACCCCAAGAAAATCTGGATTGTGTAAATCACTTTAAATTCTGTCCAGATAATCTTTGTGCCCACAGGACCTGTGATTTTTGAGATAATGATGTTTTTATAATTTAGTAAATTAACATTTTATTGCATTGGGGAGGTAGCCATGCCTGCCAGTGCACAGATTATCTTCTCTCTAACACAACCCAATACTGTACTGTCAAATACAGAATAGGTTTACTGTTAAGGCAATTTACAAACGCGCCTCCAAACCATCATACTTCCAGTGATTTGAGCAAGACAGATTTGTATTTGTGGAAGATTTATATTGAAAATATTTGTATAGCCGAAATAAGAATACCCCTTTAATGCCAATATTTATAGAATGGGAGAACTAACCGCAAATGTCTGCAAAAAAAATTCAGCAGTTTATCGGAGTGTAAAAGTTCACGGCAGTAAATTTCGAGCAGGCTAGGAGGATTGGAGAGCATCAGTGAAATATGTCTGGTTGTATTAGCCAGAGAAGCCTTCTTAAGGCTAACTGCAAATCATCTGTCATCTATTCTGCAGAATGAATAATTGTAACACTTGGTAATATCATTAAAGCAAATACAGTACGTCTCCAGTGCGCTGCTTACTAACATAAGGTAATGGTGGCGAGAGATAATAATGTTCTGTTCAGTAGGGACCATTGAACCTTCCAATCACAGTTGTTTGGATTTTGAATCCTGATATTTTTACGTTTAAATTCTTTAATTGCAGACATTTACTGGAGACATAGGGGCTCATTTACGAAGGGTCGCACTGTGCACTTTTGTCGGACCATGCACATTCTTCTAGGGTAAAACGACTTGCACAGGTATTTAAGAAGTGTGTGCTTGGTATGCAGCGTATAGGACCCTTTTGTGGCAGAGCTGCGCTGGCTTCCATGTGGCACAAAAAAGATGGTGAACTCTGTAGGGAGCAGGGAAGCACCACATTCATGATTTCTGGCGCATGATCTTAGTGAATCGTCGTGTGCTGCATTATAGACGGACAATGAATTCAGTGAACTCGAGTATCTGGGTAAGTAAAAGTGCCCATAATGCTGTGTTATTGGCAGGGCTGGACTCTTGGCACAAGGGTCATATCAATCAGCATTTAAAGGGGCAGCTGTAAGCAGTGTAGAAAGAAAGAAAACAGGACCACCACCAGTCCCCCGCCCCTTGTGCACTAAGAAGCTAGTTCGCATATAAAATGTAAATTTGCAGTAAATTGACTGCTGGGTGTTTAAAGCTCCTGTGTTAGGAAATGCTGAAATACCTGAATTGTATGAGTCCGCGTTTCTGATAGAACAGAACTTCTTTCTTCACATCTTCTATCTGACCATTCAGCTCTAAAATCAAAGGGGGGTTCCTCTGGCCGGCCAACACTGATTTAATAAGAAAATTAGACTTCTTTGGCTACAAAAACAAGAAAATCTGTTAATAGGGGGCTTTTATTTTTTTTATTATACTTGGTTTCGAAAAAAAATTATAAAAAGGGTGAAGAACAACGGCATTTCCCAGGTTTCACCGATTGGTAGGAACACCATTTTTTATTTACATGCATCTGTGACACGTGTACATTTCCTAGGATTCAGTCTGAAAAGATGACCCTAAGACAGGTATCAAATGAATGTTACATGCATTTGACTGTCTATTGTCCCATGGTCCTTGTGAACTGAGATACAGCCGGCCCTACACTTTAGATACTTGCCCATATGCTTCGTCAGCCACAAAATAGAAGAGGGTAGAATAAAAAGATCCGGCAGATGAAGTGCAAATAATCTCCAAAGCTCTCCTTATGACTAACGGGACGGACCACATTTCTGTGGGAGAGCCCACAGCTAAACCAAAGTGAATTTTCTCACACAACAACCCCCACTATCATCACAATATATATATCATGGAAGGATGCGCCTACCAGATCTGTGATCCAATAATCCACTGTCACATTAAACTCCTGCTTTGATCCCTTGATCTTGAATGAAATAATCTTCATTTTCTCACTATTTTCCAGATGGATCTCATTCTTTATCAGCTGATTCCACAGTGAGACCATTTCGCTATAACTTCTGAAGGAATTAGCCCCAATAAAATTGACTGTGGAAGCCTAAGGAAAAGATGAACCACAATATTCTGGATGTCATAAAACATGACAAATAAAATCATTAAATCACAGTAAAAAAAATTTCAAATGACCATGGCCCTAACAGCTAAAGTTGTATATTTATATACAGCACAGTCAGTTTTTTTGTATACCAGCTATAAGCTGGTAAATTCCCCCATGAATATGGACATACAGAAATTTTAGTTTTTCAATCTTTGCTCTTGATTCCCAGTATCCTTATTTTTCCATCAACCTTCTGTAGCCTACTGTTACTGTTGCATTTTTATGGAACCATTTAATGCTCCATATATTGTACTTGGAAACAAGTACATATATTAGTAATAGTTAGTAAATAAATTACTTTTGGGTTGGAACAGAAAAATATAAATAGTTCAAAGTGAAATAGTTCTTCCTATGTTTTATTATTTTAAAAAAACACATTTTAATCACATTGTTTTGGTGAGATAAGATAGATGAGAAATAGCAATTCCAGCATTTTTCATGAAGGGTGGATAAATGGTAGCTATGGGGGGAGCCGTACAAAAATTAAAGATTGAGGTAATTATAAGTTTTAAAAAATAACTTCCAGTTTAATACAAGGGCATTGAATGAGATTTGGGAAATAATATAATTATAAACTTAGACTGACTCTTAGGTAAGTATTCGTAGGTGTGTGTATATGAATTCTCCCCTCTTTCTCACTTCCTGAGTCTTTGTAGAACAAATCCAACACTAGGTTCTTGACAGACAGAGCTTTTCCAGAAGACAATTCAATGATGGTCTGGTAAGCGTGCAGCTGAGGCTGATGAAGTTTGAGGGCTGAGTAGAGATACAACCAAGGAGTGTCCATAGTAAACGCTCCTGTGTAAGAGAAAAAGAAGGAGCAATTATAGAAAATATCCCATAACTATCCCATCATGTAAATGGAAAATGTTCATGGCAAAAAATCCAAATGTCATAGAATGGACAAAAAGATACAGTTGCACCATTTTATTTGTTTTTACTGTGAGGTCCATCTGACACTTCTGTTTTATCATCATGGACCTGAAATAGCCATGTACAAGTAGAAAGTCAATTCTTAAAACTTATATAAGACACTACAGTGGACAAAGGTGGAAGTCAAGGGATTGGAGCTAAGTTCCGATTCTTTAGATAACAGGTTACCAAGAAAACCACTTTAAAATAGTTGTACATTCTGAACAACTACTTCCCTATTTATGAGTAAGTCTACTAACTAACAGTTAGGCTATATTCACACTGCCATTGCCCGCCCGTACCGTACCGTAGCGGGCAACGGCAGTGTACGGGGAGAGGAGGAGGAGGTGAGCGCAGCTCACCCCCGCCCTTCTCCATAGCAACCTATGGCGCACGGCGCCGTATTACGGGAAAAGATAGGACAGGTCCTATCTTTTTCCCGGGTACGGAACGGTACGTGTGCGGCACCGTACCCCTCCCGTAGGGTGCCGTGCGCCCATAGAAGTGTATGGGGGACGTATATCGGCCGTATATACGTCCCCCATACGTTAGTGTGAATGTAGCCTTACTCTTGCTTTGGTAAAGCTGGAAAATAATATGTTACAGATAATTCTGGAGACGTATACGACTATTGGGTGCAGTAATTCATGTCACAAAAAATATAGGAGCACATTTACTAAAAACAGTGCAAACTGCACTGTGTGCAGAGGGAGCCAGATTCCTGATTTGTGGCACCCCCCTGCACTGACCCGATAGAGTGAACACATTTTTTTGGTGAACCTTTAACATGGGCCGTGCAACACATTTTGTTGTCGTACATTTCAAAATAAATGTGGCGCACGGTCTGACTGAGCACCAGAACGACCATTTCAATGCAGAATTTTGTGACAAAAAAAATAGTGCAGCCATGACACAACAAGGTAGCATGGACCTTTCTTAAATACATGTGCAAGCAGTTTGCACTGAAAATGTGCAAAGTCCCCATAATACTGTAATTTCTCATAAGTGTTAGATTGACATAGATTTATTCTTTTTTACCTTCCCATTTGTAAAGGTCATTCTTTGATGTATCTTTCCACTGTAATCCAGCGACAAATGGCATCCTGTCATTGTACTGCACCTTAAAGTTCGTATTGCTTTCCAGAGCCGAATGCGTATGTAAAAGTTGTGTCCTATAGTTCACTTGTTTCTCAGCAACTTGTAGGGTAAACTGAAAACAAATTTATTTGTTAGTATCTGGAAATAGGTCAGATTTATAACAGTCCTATGGTCAGATTTATAACAAGACACACATGTATTTTTTTAATTTTTTTTTTACATATCTGTAAAAAGTTTGTGCTTTTCCTAAGAATCCAACTCTAAAAAATTTAGAAGCATTAGAAAAATGCATTAAAAGTACAATAATCTTTATTTAGCTGATTTCCTGGAATTCTTTTCTTTTATATTTTTGCATTGTAGGAATAAAATCAATTTATATTGCACTAAAGATGTTTACAACTGCAAAGAAAAAACTGTTTCAACCACATCTATAGACATTGAAAATACATTCACACAAGTTTGAAGGCTGGCACATTAGGTTACTTCCTTCAGGGGGTTTACCACCCATGGGGCAAGTTGAGTCTCTCACCTCAGGCAGCAGCAACTGAAGAAAGAAGGGGGCAGCATGAGGGGTGCCGTCACCAGCTTCAGAGAAGTACCTGACACTTAAAAATAGTGTCTCTTCACACCCTATGTCAGCATGGGTTTGAAATGCTTCATGCAGAGCCCGACTACTGAAAAAACTTACCTGATATATTAATACTGGAGGGGACACAGGGGGCTGCCACCTGTGGCACGCATCAGGCAGCAAAATGTTCACATGATTGTGTTACACAGCAACCGATTCACATATACGGTTGGCACATACATGACACTTGTATGTTATCCAAATTTGTTCTCTTAGACTCCTATGGAAGGGCAGAGCTGCAAACGTGGCCAAGAATAGGACATGGTCTGATATGTACTCAGGGGCACTAGGCTCATACATGGGGCTGAGTAAACCACCGCTGTGTGTAAGAGCCCATAGGGATACAAGGGGATGTGAACTGTGAAAAATACATTTGGGTGTATGAGGGCTTACCTCCATGAAGTAGCTGGATGATGAAGGGTTCGAGTTGTTCTTGAATGTTTGACTGATGAAAAGCTTCTTCTTGTTGTTCATTTCATCCCAGTGCTTTCCATAGCTGACCTCCAGGTAGGAATGTATGTGAGGTGCATACTCTTCATGATGTAAATGTACCTATAATACATTTTATTAAGTTAGTAGGATAAGAAAAGTTAACAATTCCAGATAGTCCCTACAGCATAACGTAGCTATAAGCTGACAGCTATCTCTACAGTGTGTGGTGGCCACATTACCCCAGCACAGACACCACACAGTGGGGCACATGTAACTTAAGTCTGGCTTAATGGAATTTCCTTATTTCCTTCTCTCCGCTCTCCCGATGATGTCTAAAGCCTGTCTATAATTTCTAGCAACTTCTTTAGTCAGAGACATCCGGATACCCTAGGGATAAGGGAGATGCAGTTTATCAACATTTCTCCCTTCTTCGCTTTTAACAGCATCGCGCTGAAGTACCACTGCTGCCATTTCTCTATAGACTCGATGGTCACATGACCGCCGGGTCCAAAGGGGTTAACCAGAGCGGCTGGCCCTTAAACCGCCATTTACATAAATTCACTAAAAATGCCTGGTCACTAGAGCCTTTTCAGGCCCCTTCGTAATGGGGTTAATGCACCTGGCATTTAAGGAGTTAAAATCTTTAGTAAACTTTTGTAAAGACTATTGTAACAAAAGTTGCAAAAGTCTCTAAAAATTTGCAAACCGCTGTAAACAATTTCTTACCCCAGGCTGGGGGCAGATGTCGATTTGCAATTTTTAAAAACGTTAAGAATTTTTTTAAAAGTTGCAAGTTTCACATTTGGAATCAGGGGATAACTCAGCGAACACTGCAGAAAAACTTGACCATGACGAACTGAAGGGAGTTTGTCACAAAAAAAGTCTTAGATAAAGAAGAAAAATCCAAGCCAAAAATTCTATATATTTGCCCCAATGAGTTGATTTTGGTTTTGTGCATTGAGTTTTCCACAGGAAGGGAAATGTAACTCTATGCAGGTGATGGGGATGTGGTTGGTCCAGGACATACAGTCTGCATAGTGTTCGACCAGCTTGAAGTGATCAAGTAAACTGCAAATATTTAGGTACCTTGTGGTTAAAAGCTTGAAGTTGTGTACAATGAAATTCATGCTCAAAGTCGACTTTGTACTGTTCTTCAGAATCCGTGTCAATCTTTATTTTTTGTCCTGTATCACATTCGTGGCGGAGAAATTTTGCATCACCTGTAAAATATGATAGGTAACTTTACAAAGGCAAGTGGATGGCAAAGAAGCAGAACATTTTATTTTCAAATCCACAAATATTTGAGTAGTGTTATTAAAACAATATAAAGTCTACTGCAACTTCAAAACCGGTGCTAAAACTATATTAATGCTTATTTAGTTATTTGTTTGTATATCCTGAATTGTAGATCCACATAGGGTGCAAATAATGTGAGGGTAAAAAAAAGAGTATTGCCAAGATCATTCGCCTTCACCTACTTTTGTTTCCTCCATGATTTCCTGAGAGTACACAGGAAATGATGATAAACTGATTAATTTTTGGCTCCAGCTGAAAGAAAATATGTGGAACGTCTATCCAAAATGTATCTATGTAAACGAACAGCCAGTAATGCACATATCTCTCTACTATGCATTATGATACATGTATTTAGAAATGGGATTTTTAAATTCTGAAACTGGAATAGCCCCACTAGGGAAATTAAACATGAACATGATCAGTGGTCCAAATACTAGGACTTGGCAGGGGTGGATTAAGACTTGTTTATACAACCTCTTCAGAGCCTTTTCTCCTGATGAATCCAGACTAATATAGATGGCAAACTAAAGAGGATATGCATTTGGAGTCCACAATTTTAGCTACACATGGACAACATAATATCAGGACTGCTGGTCTTGTAGGATAGCAGAAGACCCCAATAACTTTAAATGTCTGCCTGCTTTGCATTGAAAGTCCATTACATTTTTTAAAAGATCAATGAAATGTTAAAAGAGTTGGTCACTCTTTTACATAAGTTGCCCAAGTGCGTTTACTGCCTTAATAATGATCCCTGCATGTTCATCAAATAATTCAGCATCCCTCCTACTTACTTTAGTGCTGTCTGCAAATTTTCCATGCATCTTTGTTTACATGGACTCTGAAGAATAGGAGTGGCTGCAGCAGGAGATTAAGAAACACCATGCTCCCTCCACCTCCCCTCTCCCTATGTATGTTAGTGGGAGGGACTGTGAGAGAAAAAGGCACAGTGGGTGACGCCATAAGGACAGACTGAAGGAGTCCGAAACAGGAAGTTGTGTACAGGGAACGGGCATGGTGTGAACAGGGAGAGGCTGAAGCTCTCAAAGGAGGAAAAGACACATGTACATATACATGCAGAGACATTTTTAATGGAACAGAATTATTAAAAATGATTAAAAACCTCTTTAAGTTTTGCCTTTCAGAAGCTTAATTTATACGTTTAGATATCATTTTGAGCAATGAAGCATGATAAAGAATTGAATTGAATTAAAGGAGTTGTGCCAAGTTTGATTGTGATCCTCATTACACAGGACCCTGTGGAAGCCTCAGTGCTGGGCATGAGAATAGACCTCTATCAATCATAACATTAGGGGTCCTGTTCTCACTAATAGATAGAGTGGAAGACCACTCATGTATCCTGCCACTTTGATTCTAAACTATGAGAGTGATAGAAATTTCAGAGGACAGCACTCAGATTTATCTGGTACTTGCCTTCACCGTTAATAAGCACCTCAACAGAAGCGCATTCAGAGCTTTACCAGCACCAATAGATCAGCACCCAGTGGGGCTTATTTACTAACGGTCCTGCGGATGCATTTTCGTCTGGTTTTCCGTCTTTTCAGGGATTGCAACAAGGATTGTGTCGCACACGATCGGATTTTGGCGCATTAGCGCTGGCTTTCATGCAACAGAAATGGGGGGGGGGGCCATCGGAAGAATCGACAGACAAACTGCGGGATTTAACTTTGAATTCATGTCACAAGATCAAGCACTTACATGCACTGGAAAGAAGAAGGTGAACACTGGGGGACCTGATAGGGGAAGCGACAGATGCAGGATATCGGGCGCACGATCTTAGTGAATCACAGCAGCTGTGCATTGGAGTCGGGGAACCCACCTCAGGGATCGCGCAGGGGCGGGTAAGTAAATCTGCCCCACTGACTATATAACTTCTACTGCTATAAGAGAATAGTGCCATCAGGGAGCTGCAAGGTCAAATTCTCTATGGAACAGTGTGAATACTTCTCATGAGAAACCCTAGATTCATAAAAATGTGCACTCGCCACTAAAAAAGGAAATTAATGTCCTAAAACTCTGAAAGGTTTAGAAATAATTGCAGGCCAAAGGAGCTGGAAATTAGATTGATTTACCACTTACGTACATACATTGGAAATCTGGAAAAGAGGGGAGGTCACCTTAACAGCTTTATTGCACAACAGTCACGTAGCGTTAGCAATCTCTTAGTCAAATGTAAATGAATGAGATCTGCATTCAATCGTATCTTAAATCCCCGGAAAGTGCCCTCTGGAACGTCATGCAGGGTTATGAACTGGAGACGAAAATTAATCAAAATTGTGTTACAAGAGCTGATTTGACGGCTCTGATCCCACTGAACCACAGCCGAATCTGGCCAGAAACTTAGGTTATAAAATACAGCTAACGATTCCATAGAACAAGCCAAGCACAAGATAAACGATAAATGAACGTTATAAAGCAATGCTTGTGCCAAGGACCGCGAACTATGTGGTGAATATATGAGCCTGAAGTAATGTAATCTATGAAAAATTCAATTTAAAGCAGCCATTTATGGAATGAAAAATTAGCTCCAAGCCACTAAGGAGAAGCCTGATGCAAGCACCTAATATTAGCACGGCTTTTCTTTTTTAGATATCTTGTCCCATAAAGTGTCTCATCACATACTAACGCTCCATGCACATGACCGTACTAATTCTTGTCTGTTAAAAACTGAACTTTTCTTTCGTTTTCCAAGGGTGATTTGCATTTGATTGGCATCTGCAGTCTCTGGATCTTCCTACAGTGTATGAGTGATGTGTGAAAAACGGTTCTGGCTAGGAAATGCTCTACTTATAAACGGATCGGTCGTGCAGTCTCTTTAAATAACGACTGCGAATTATAGAGATATAGTACACAGTCGTCTTTTACTCTTATGTGTATCTTGCTAATCTTGTCTTTTCTGAACATAAACTTGAGGTACATTGTAATAATGTGCTAGCCCTTTATACAGAAAGCACCTTGATGCAACTTTGTTTGAAAGCTTAATCTTTCCTTAAACTATTTTTGCAATACCATGAAAAGCAGTTGCACCTATATTTTCAGGGATTTCTTTTTGACATCCTTGCCAACCCATTATAAGTTCGGGCTGAAGGTCTGAATTTTTTTGAAGCATGGTCTGGGCACTGAATTTACTTATGTTGTACATTATTTGTGTTGCTATATAGACTGGTTGCTCATGGTTGTTGGTACTGGAGGGAGAAGATATATAAACGGAGTGACTAAAATTATAAATGCTATATCATGCAAGATGCCTGTTATGGTAAATATTTGAAGTAATAAAGCATGAAGCACTTTGTTCTTTTCTTTCAAACTCCTATATTATTTTATCATCACACATACTCACAAATATGTGAGTTATGGACATTTATGGATATTCATAAAAGACACACTGTATGTGTTGCTTATACTGTGTATTTAAACTGCAAAATAAGAATATAAGAGTTTGAAAGAAAAAAAGCAAAGTGCATCATGCTTTATTCATATGGGATTGACAGTGGAGTCAAACAGGAACCTCCACAAATTGATGATGCCAGGAATAATAAACACCCTAAAACAAAGCAACCACCAAAACAGCCAGGATTGAACACAGTGATATATCTAATGTGAACAGGAAATTTACCTAAAAGTCCATACTTGACTCTCATGGCATTTGACCAAACAGTTCCTCGTTGTTGCAGAAGTCCAATCCCATAGGACCCAAATACTCCTGGTACGTAAGCTTCACTTTCTAGTGAATATTGCTTCATCTTATCATCTGACTTCTTGTCAATCAAAACTGTAAAGAAAAAAATATATTTTTGAAAAATAATAATTATTATTCATATAGCGCACAAATTACGCAGTGCTGCACAGAGCTTGTCAAATTGGTCCCTGTCCCCAATAAGGCTCACAATCTAATTAAACTACAAGTATGTTTTGGAGTGTGGGAGGAAACCGGAGGACCCGGAGGAAATCCACGCAAACACAGAAAAATACACAATTTACATTTAATAACAACACAAGTCAAGATGATGGAAATAACTGGGACCACAATCTTCTGGCTTTTTGTTAGCCTACTCAAACTGACTGGAAGGTTAAGGTAGAAACCAGGATTATTACTTCTATGAAGCTTTGGCCCCATATGACAATGGTACAGTAATTCAGACAGACACAGCATAACTGGAATGATTGTTTACTGATATAATATTAAAACTTTAGTGATCACATCAGTTTTGCAGGAGGCATCAGGCTAAGTGGTTTATAAGGATTTCACAAGTGGCAACTAGCTTGGTAGTTACAAATAGTATCTAACACAGACTTCATAGCTATCTCAAGTATTAGAGCACCATTCTTTGTAGTTTGACGCCTTGTACTGCTCTTCCATAGGGTGGTCCACCATTTGTCTTCTTTCCCTACTATTATACAGGCATTATGGGTGTGTATATACTGTAGTTACCTCAACCTCACACTTTTAGGTTGCTGCTTTCATTGTTATCAGTCAATCCCACTGAACTGCTTATAGCTGCTTACAGAGGACCCTATTGGGCAGAATGGCTGTTAGGAGCCATTTCTTCTTCTCATGCAACATAGACCCATGTGGGTAGAGAACCTCATACCCACAATTTGTCCATTCAATGTTTACATTTTGACTGTTCAGTCGGATACAACTCTGCAGCCTAATGATTATTATTACTACTATTATATTCTATAATTCTAAAACCGGTGCCGCGCCACTTTTACCACCACCATGGATGTGACCCGAAGGGATGTCAGGTAAGGGGTATAGAAGTGGTACATTGTGGAGTCAGGGGGGGTAACTTGAAAAGGATTTTAGCCCAGAAAGAATGTAGGTGGATTGTGCAACTGGGCACCATGTCCCCAGCAGGTCTTAATGAAGCCTTGAGCTTTGCCCCATTTCTGTGAGCCGAACAAAATTGGAAAATTGTCTATATCCGTTTTCTAGATTTTAACTATATATATTTTTTCTTGTACTGAGTAGAAGAATTACATGCTGGGAGGAGCTGGACTTTATGATGGAATAAGATGGGAGAAGGAATAATGAATTAATAGAAGAAATTTACGTATTGTGGAACGAAAACAATGGAATAAAACATAAGAAGCTGTCGGAATGAAGTCGCAATATGCTCTGTATGTTTAATATATTTAACATGTCTTGTATGTTTAGGAAAGAAATTATGTTTGGAGGAGAGTATATTTGTATATAATTTTTATAAAACAGCCTGCCCAGCCCCTGTAGCATACAGCCTGCCCAGCCCCTGTAGTAGGAAAAAAAATAACACTGTACTCATCTTTTCGACGTCCCCCATAGGTCCTCTTCTGTCTCAGACTGTCCCAGACAGAAGAGGACCTACAGGTGATGTCAGAAAGGGGAGTTTTGACTTTATTTTTTTTAGTTGACTCGAGTATAAGCCGAGTTAGGGTTTTTGAGCACACATTTTGTGTTGAAAAACTAGGCTTAAACTCGAGTATATAAGGTACATACATAGTGGAATCCAACTCTCCCTAGTTGCTTATTTCTCTATGCAAAAACTTCTTGTGAGTTGATTTTCTTCCCTTTGCCTCATGTGTGAGGCCAAGAGCAGGGACTAGAGATGAGAGCGCTGCTCCCTCTATGGAGTATACAGCTGTATACAGCGTATGTGCAGTGACTGCGAGGTAAGCAGAATTCCTGCCGAGCTTCTCGCTTTTTGGCATTTGATCAAACGAAACATCAGCTGCTGAGGAGAAATGTTATCGCAGAACATCTGTAATGACACGTCGGCCGCGCACACTTGGAATTCCAGGAAGAGAAGATTCTTGTAGAAGCCGCGACGCTCCGTAACCTGCCGAAGTGTTATAGGGGAAGAGAGGACGATACACGGATAATGAGAAGGAAGGAACAAGGATGTGATGTCACCTGCAAAAGAAATAGTAAACTATTAATAGGGATCTCATGGCCGCGGTTCTCCCCCAATCCATAAAGTCCTGCTCAATCCCCTCAGAGGTGTTATATAGGAGATAGATAATAGATATGCAACATCCCCCCTGCCCCCCTCCCCCGAGGTCTAGCCTTTTCTTGGGGCTTGGAGGCAGCCGGGGCCCAGAATACCGGAGTGGCTGGCGGTTGCGGCCTAGGGTGCGCTGATGTCACGGTGCTCGGTATGGGGACTGTCCTACAGCCTGGCAGGTGCCCAGCAGGGTGGTGTGTGCAAGAAATATGGAGGAGAGGCTGATGTACTGGTTCCCCCCTGGGGCAACCCCTGAATGTCTGTAAGATAAGTCTCTGGGTAATGGATGGGGAGCCCGTAGTGGTGACAGCCATATCCAGGGATCAGACGGAGGCAACGTTGAACAACAGGCAACGACCAAAACGGTCAAACAGCAGATGTGGATTCTGGTACTGGAGTGGTCATGGAGAGTGGTCCTCATGCATAAAGCACCAGCCTGATAGTAGATGCAGGCTGGGAGAATTGAGGTGGAGCTGAGTCTAAACTGTGGAAGCTGCAGCTCTGGATTAGAGTCTCCTGACTCCGTTCCTGGGATTGGTATCTGTGACAGCACTAGAGGTGTGCTGCACACACTGTCTCTCTCTTCACACTGGGATTAGACCGGCTAAGACCATGTGCTCCCACTGCACAATGGTTTTATACTCCCCCTGGTCAGGTGGTCGTACCTCCCCAATCACACTCCAATTTTCAATACAGCTAACTGATTGGATAATATCTTACACCCATTTAAATATTGCCTTTCCAGGCAGAGGCTACAGCTGCAGATCACATGAGATCTCCCTGCATTATCCCTTGGGTGAGTTGTGCAGGATCACCAGATGGATCCTGACAGGGAGAGGGCGTTATTTGCAACTACCCCCTTGTCTACACATTGGCAGGGGTGTTGCAGATAGATAGGAGATAGATATAGAGAAAGGGAGATAGATAGATATGAGATAGATAGATAGATATAAGATAGATATGAGATAGATAGATAGATAGATAGATAGATAGATAGATAGGAGATAGATAGATAGATAGATAGGAGATAGATAGATATATATAACTTTTAAGAAAAATGTAGCATTTCATTGTATATAGTAGTTATTTAAAGAGAGAATATTTAACCCCAAAGGGTTAAGAGATGGAAGGTAATAGTTAATTGGTTGCACTATTATTTGCACTTTTTTGAAAAAGATAGGGAGATCAATATCCCTTTCTTTCAAATGGGATAAATATTTGGATATGGGGTGAAGTATATTTTTCTAAAAATTGTTTGTTTGTCTGTATATATTTTTATATGTGTGTGTACGACCTATGAAATTGCACATGGCACTTTGTAATTAGCACTTTATATAGATTTTGCACTTTATGTAATTTTGGAGATCACTGAGATATATATATATTTTCATAATATTAATATTAATTGACGGTGGACACTTTAATTATTTATTATTACTATTTTTTGTGATATATATGTATAGTCACAAAATGTATATTTAACACATTTAACATAATAATTATAATTTCACAATAGGGTAACTCATACCTTCCAAGATGCCTTAATTTGGTATACAAGTTATGCACATTGTCACTTTTGCTCTGACTAATTATGACCTATGTATTTTAATCCATATACATTATATCCTTACCCTAGACTCATTTCGATCCGGACGATGGCGCATGCGCAGTAGACATCTCTGGCTGGTTGGCATCCCCCGTTGCCTAGGGCGCTCTGCGCATGACCGGAAGTCCGATAGCGCTGTCGGATTCCGAGCGTGCGCACTGGCCCCCGGGCACCGGAAGTGGGGCATGTTAACACGCCGGAGATTTGTTCGAGGCGCATGCGCAATATACTTCATCCGGTCAGGTAAAACATTTAAATTCCGGCTCCCCAGCGTTTGTTTCGTACCCCCTGAGGAAGCGTGGGCGAAACGCGCGTTGGGGTGTCTGGGAGCTTTCTCTACCTACACTACATCATGGGTAAGACACTGGTCTTTTACTTAAAAATTTCACCAAAATGAAAATATTATACCTAAGTAGATGTTGTTTAGGCATATATGCACTTTACCTTTCTTACTGGGGAAATAAGCAATAACTGTGATAGATTTATGGTGAACACACCCTTTTGTTAGTGAGGTGGGCAGCATACCCAGACCATTTTTTGGATATCCTCCATTTAACATCCATTGTAATTGTAATTTTAATATATTAATGAAATAAACAACTATATGTAATTTTATTGGAGAATTGTTTGACTCCTTATTTCTTGGTGGTATGTAATGTATTTGGGAGTAATTCCGTAATTTAAGGGTGGAGGGCTTGATGCCCGGTCCCATTATGTAGCAAAATGAAGATGTGGTTTCTTATTATAATTCTAGACCAGTGGTGGCGAACCTATGGCACGGGTGCCAGAGGTGGCACTCCGAGCCCTCTTTTAGAGGGCACTCAGGCTGTTGCACCATGGCAGAGTTCTCCAGACAGGGATCCACCTGCAGTCTCAGAACTTGCCATGCTTAGCATTATTTTAATGTGGAGCATCCTGGTATACCGGAGACTGCAGGAAGAGAGAGGTGGCGTGGACAGGGTCAGGTTATCATTGGAGCTCCTTCTGTGCGACCCCTGAATCTTCCTGTTCAGGGGGCTCTCAAGGGTAGTTCCAGTGGTAACTCAAATTTCCTCTCCTTCTGACAAAGATATTGGTGCCCTCTAGGCCCATTGAAAGCCGTGGTACAGAACAGAGCAAGACAATTGCTATATGTTACTGCAAAAAATCTGCATGTTTTGGGTTGCAGTTTAGGCTCTAAAAGGTTCGCCATCACTGTTCTAGACCTTTGAGACTAAGCTCTTCATATCCCCACAGCAAAGAAGCAAATTATAAATCAATGGGAGGAAATTAATTTATATAAAAATGACATTAAAACTGGAATTGGAAATTTTCGGGCAAAATGTTTACAATTCGATTTACCAGTGAAGGAATATTTCCATCTCTCTTTTATGGCACTCTTTTATTGTTTGCTTAATTCGCATTGATGTGAATGAGGTCTGAGTTCTGCTTTTTCCTTACCCCCATGTCCATTTGACTGCCACAGATGGGCATTCTTACATCCGAAAGCATTATCAGGTTTACTTTTTAAAGTATTAGTCCTTCGGCTTTTATGTCATAGCCATGGGATATACCTGTACATTTGCAGGTATACCTGTGTAATTACTTGGTTTTTGACTGAATATTTGTTATGCCTCCAATAAATTAAGAGGTTTTTGCATATATGCCTGTGGCATGTCAGAAATGCATATCGGGCAGCAACCTTTGTGACACTTCTGCTATCTATTTTTTGCTAACCATTGTCCTTCGGTTTCATTACGGCTAAGTGTTGAAAACTTCATGTATGTTTTCCATTATCTCAATGATTGTTAATTTGATTTACTGACACTGAAAAAAGACCCCTATTTTTATGGACTGCCTGTAAATTTTATGGGCTATTGGCAACCTCGCTGTACAGCAGCGCTTCTCAAGCTGTCAGGCTTATCTGTGGATCAGTGACACAACGGACTGTATTGTGCTTACTGTAACATCATACAGGGGTCCAGAAAACAAGTAAAAGTAATTCATTTCATACTATTTTAACTTTTGCATGGACTCAGCAATGAAGAGTTGTTGGACTTGTTGCATTTGGGTTGATGAAGACATAAGATAATCATCTAGTTTGTACAGTATCCCAAACTAATATGAAAAACTGGTTAAAGATGTAAAAAAAACATGTTCCTGTTGTCACCGCAGGACCTCATTAATTTTATCCAACGCTCAAGATTTATTTGTTGCTGTTTAAACCGTCACTATAAGGCTACATTCACATGAACGTATGGGGGACGTATGTACGGCCGATATATATACGGTGTATATACGTCCCCCATACACTTCAATGACCTTGAGGCACCATACCGGAGCGATACGGTGCAGCACACGTGTGGCACCGCACCGTTCTGTAACCCGTAGTAAGATAGGGCATGTTCTATGTTTCTACGGGATGCGGCGCCGTGCGGGTAAGCTAAGAATACATAATAGTGAACCTGAAAAAATCATTAAGTATTACCAAAGTACCACATGTCTCTTCCATGAATATAATGCGGTACCTTAATGCTTCCCACAGTCATGTACCCTTCTGTCTTACCACCAAAATGACAATGCCACATACAGCAATGGTGCCACCTAGCGCCCCTATCCCCAAAGTAATAGAGTCCCATTAAACACATTTATACCATTTTTCATGAAAATTAACATATTGATTAAATACCTGATAAGTTTAATACTATTGATTTATGTATTTGCGATATTAAATACATAGTTACATTATTTGCCAATTTCATTGTCATTTGTGCTTAAATGCATCGCTGGCAGATTGATTTCTGGATACTCAAAGGGTTAATAAAAAGCTGTGGGAATATGAAAGCCCGAGCTCTGTTTGGTTGCCATGAGCAATTCTGCTCTAAGAGATTTCTGATAAATCTCCCCCAATGGTTTCTATCATTATAAATTATGTAATTTTTATTGCAAACAGTTATACTGAAAAGTACAGTATATAGGATTATGGGATCTTGACATATTTCTTGCAGAAAGCACTGATTGTCTGTATCGCATTTACCTGTAATGAAGGCTGTATCCTTGAGTAAGTTTATCAACGATGCAGAAAACGCCATCTTTTTTCCAAGCTGTTTGGTAATGTTTCCTGAGACAATGATGGGGCTTCCATGCTTACTCAACTTCAATTCTGTCATAGCAAAATATCTCTGTTCTAAGCCCACTGTCTGCAAATCTGTCATTGCCTAAAACATATAGAGACAATATGTTTCACAATCATTATAGTTTACTAAATAAATAGGATAATACACAAACCGATTTGTCTATGTTTATATAGCAGCCTTTGTCTAGGAAGGTCTTTATTTCTGAAGAAGATTTACAAGGTCAGAAAACTACGTTTTCATTTTATTTAGAATTTTATTTAGAATATTTAAATATATTATTAAACATATGTAGGGGAAGTCTTCTAGAAGATGTCTGTAATGTTTTTGTTTTTTTCTAACCAAAGCTTTGTGCTTTTATTTAAAAAAATAATAATAACTGAATGCGAAGTTCTCCTCAGCAACTCTCTGATAAAGTGTTGCTAAGGATAACCTGCTTTATTTGTACAGTGTATACATATAGAACAGTTTCCTAAGACATTTAGTATTAATACTTTGACGTAATAGATCTCCTTGTCGTCCACAATTATTTCCAAGTGTCCATTTCTAGAATTTCTTGATGATTCCAGTCTTCCTGTTAATGATGAGACAAAACACAAAGTTTAACATGAAAATAAATCTTTATTATAGTTATATTTGTATCAACAAACTTTTTTTTACAATTAACGCTCCACCTCAAATCTATTAGAATTAACATTCAATCTAACAAATGGTAAGAATCCAGATGAGGCTCCACCTCTTCATTAAAGGGATTGTCCAAGAATGAATTTTTTTGATACATGGTTGGGCCTGTAAAAATAACAAAGAGCTGATACTCACGGCTCTCCCATCTCTCCCATCTCCTGACTGTCATTGAATGCCTCTGTTTGTATACAAAGGCCTGACAGTGCTGGGTAACACTGCCGGGCGAACCGTCGTGCTAGTGGAGCTGATTACCAGCTCTTTGTTGTTTTTACAGACCTCCAGCTCTGTATAAAAAATGTAAGGGAGCCTGCCAGCAGCAATTGACCTAATAACCCACCACCAGCCAGTTGTCAAATGGGTTAACACCTTACAGATCATGTATCTTTTAAGACCCAGTTTGGTGGTATCAACAGATTAATTAACTTTGAAGTGATATGTAAATTGTTGTATAAAGTCAAGGAGGCGGAGATTTCAGCACTTTAAAGTCAAGTTCTCCTTGCCTAAAAATACCTACTTTGCTGTAACTGATGGGCTTGCATCAAGGGACATCACTAACCGCCTCTGCAGAAGTCAATCACATCAGAGAGAACATCTGAGGCAGGGAGAGCTTGACTTCAATAGTAAACTCTCCATGATGTTATGCAACCAATTTTCATCTATCTTCAAAGTAAAATTTCTGGATAATCGTATCATGGAGGGAACATGGAAAGAACACAAATTGGAAGGCCTTAAGCTGTTTGACAACATACTAGTAATGGTTTATTAGATGCGTTACTGCTGACAGGTTCCCTTTAATTCCTGCACAAACCCTTTAAGGGGGAACAGAAGCACTACACGCAACAGAATAGTAGTTACACCATAACAAAATGAACCCAAAATTCCACCTAGAGAAGTGCATACAGCCACGTGAAGAATTATTATCAAAAAGTTTTTGTCATACAGGATACGTGCTATTATAGTTTTTTTTTTTAACCTGGATTAGAAGTATAAAATGTGTGTGATTAAAAATTTTTTTTCTTCATGTGTATTGGTGTTTTTTTTAAGAATTTTTTTTTTCTTGTCATTTATCTCAAAAGAGGGCACTGAATGTTTTGTATAATGCACTGCACTACTTTTGAAATGCAGCGCATTATTCAGTCAGCTACTGATCGCCATATATTAGGTCTCTGTCATGGCATAATAGAAAGATGCTGGCAGGCACCCACAGAGAACCCCTGGGCACCCTTTGACGTCATTGGGAAACCCTGCAACTTTTGCTGTAGGGTGCTGATGGGTTACTGAAAGAGGCTTACTTCCTCGGCACCTGCTTAGAAAGGATCCATGTTTGATCGTAGTGTTTAAGAGGTTAAACTCTGTTTAAACCTTTTAATACTAATCCTAGGTGTCAGTGCCTGGGCTGTGATAACACAGCCTAGCACCAGCAAAAGCAGAATGTTTTGTCCTGTAATCTTCTTCTTGCCCCCTGTGATGTCTGATCGAAGCGCACTACGTTTATGATGCATGACAATGATACAACACCACATAAGCATCTCCACCTTTCAATGATTTAAGAAAAAGAAATATACTGTGTATACTGGAGTGTAAGCCGTGTTTTTCAGCACAAAAAATTTGCTGAAAAACCTAACTTGGCTTAACTGGAGGTTAAAAAAAAAAAAGTCCTCTATACTCCACTCTCCAACGCCCCAGGCAGGTCCTCCTCTTTTTCCAAGACCCTGGCTCTGTCTCCCTGCACGCTGCTTTAGGACACACACACTGACGTCAGCCGCTTGGTGACATCATAGTGTGTGCGCCAATGCGGACTTATACACTATGATGTCAGTAAGCGGCTGACAACATGGTGTGTGTGCGACGGCAGCGTGCAGGGAGACGGAGTAGTTGAAGAAAGATGAGGACTTGCGGAGGGGGGTTGGAGCAGGGGTTGCATTGACAAGGTGAGTAGAGAGTTTTTTTTTATATAGGTTGCGCATACTGGGGGTAGTGGCTGGCAGGGTATATAGTAAGGGGCAGGGGCTGCCAGCTATATATTAGGGGGTATGGACAGGCTAGCTATATACTGGGGGTCAGGGGGTAGGCCATATACTGGGGGACAGGAAGCTGGCTAGCTATATACTAGAGGGCATGGGTTGGCTGGCTATTTACTGAATGCATGGGCGGGCTGGCTAGCTATATACTGGGTGGAGGCTGTGGCCAATGCATTTCCCACCCAAGGCTTATACTTGAGTCAATAGGTTTTCCCAATTTTTGTGTTAAAATTAGGTACCTCTGCTTATACTCGCGTCAGTTTATATTCAAGTATATCTTGAGTATATATGGTAAGACTTTTGAGTGGCCTAGTCAAAGTTCAGATGCTTTTTATTACCGTAAAAAAGTAATTCATGCCTGGAAACTCTCCAATGTGGGTGAATTACAACAATTCTGCAAAGATGACTGTGTCTTATTGCTAAAGGATATCCCAACCCGTTATTTGGTATGTGGGGCAATAACTTTTGCACACAGGTCTCTGTATATTTAAATACCATCAAAAATATAGTAATACAGCAGGCTCTGCACCTCATCCTGTCACACCCACAGTGACTGGAAATCAACCAAAACTGGTGGAAATTGGGTTATATACATACCTTCTCCACCAGTTTTGTTAGTAGTTCCAAGGAAGGCAACAATTTCTTCCTGACATAATAAGGGAGTCAGAATAACCCTCTGCACTTGGGCTACCCTATATCTTCACTCCTTGTCTTTCTACTTCCCCAATCATAGATATAATGATTACAGTCATCAATAATGTTAGAGCAGCTGCATAGTGCAATTGGTCCAAATATCATACCATCCATCTGCACCTTCTTCTTTGGATGTAAAAGCTTTAGCCTGAATTTCCTATGTGGGATGTTATAATATAGGTCGATGCCAACATCTCTTTTAATCTCAGATTTTGGAGTTCCAAGGAAAAAGTGCACCGTAGCTTCATTCGGCATCCAGCCATCTTTCTGGAACTTGAAAAAAGGAAAGTGTATAAAAATTCTGAGTGATCAGAAAGGATAGACAATGAAACATACATTAAATTATCAATTATGTTTACCAAAAATCTTTAAAGGTAAAGGGATCAAAGGGTATAAGAAGGATGGTACCAGGGAGGAACTAATGAACTATAGATGTCCGTGTAAGTGGTCTATCATCAGTAAATCTGAGGTAAGGGAAAATTATGAATGTGCCTGCTGTTATTTCTTGACATGAATTTGCTAGAGGGAAACACATC
The DNA here is from genome assembly GCA_019512145.1 of Engystomops pustulosus. NCBI lineage: Eukaryota > Metazoa > Chordata > Amphibia > Anura > Leptodactylidae > Engystomops > Engystomops pustulosus. Next base: position 26,003,592 of record CM033648.1, on the reverse strand, counting down.
ATAAAACCCCAGTACCTGTGAAACATGGTTGTAGGAAGCTTCAAGAAGATACTGTTGTAGCCCCTTGTCATGCTTTCTAAATACAAGCAATGCTTTGCCTGGTCCGGACAAGGGGAACGGTAATGGATTTTCTCCTTCAGGGAAAGACCGTTCCAAACATGGCTGCCAACCCAACAGTTTGGATGCTATGGAAATATAAGCAAACACAGTCATTTAATATTGACTTATTTGTTGAAACCATTTTGTATGACTTTAAGCCTGTATATGTCTGTATATGTCCATCGATCCACATATGGTACCATGTGCAGAAGTGCAAATGGTTCTGCTTCTTATTTGCTCCAAAAAACTGGAGCTCTCACACCAAATTAAAAAGCATCTGATGGTTATAAGCAAGGACTGTCCTTGGGGTATGTAGCAGAAACTACCACGTAGCAGAAACTACCAAGATCAACAACTCCCCCCTTTTCAAGCAGTTCGACTTTGCTGTGTTCAGTAAAGAGATCTCACACACCAGTGCATCATATTGCTCCAAGTCCAGTTACAATCCTGGAATATAAAAATGTTTTTCTTACAGTCCTGCAGCTGCTAACACACACATAAAGTTATGGTTACAATAATCTCCAGAGCTGCTTGCTAACCCTGCCCTGCACGCAGCACAGGGACGAGATGTCCGACAGTCCGGGCTGCTAATTATGCACGCCCCTGCACCTCCATATCCCATGCTGGGAGCATTGGAGAGCGAGGTGATGTCACACTGGGTGAAGGAGGTGCAGGGGCGTTCATAATTAGCAGCCTGGAGTGCCGGACATCTTGTCTCCGCTCTCCATGCAGCTATTTATAACTTTCTTTTCTAGGTGATCCTGGAGTGTAAAGATTAGTGTCAGAGAGCGCCTGGATCAAGATGAGGAGGAGCGGAGGTGTGTTTTTCTAGCGCCCTTTTCTTAGGTTTTTTTTTTAAGTGGTTGATTTCCTTTAAGCGGTCAAAACTTAAAGCGGACAGTTCCCCTTTAACACAAAGCATAATTAAAACAATGCAGATACAATGCAGCCTGTGCCTCTGTGACTTCACCTTCCGCATTCATGCAGGATTTTTTTTCAGCTTGACCTCTGGGACTTTGGATTTCTTTCAAAACATTCACTGTCATAAGGTACAACTGGGAGCTGATCAAGAAAAGACAAATTAATTCATCATTTGTATGTTGAAAAAGCAAATATGGGTCTATATGACAATATAGATATCTAACCTTGGCTTTATGGCTTTTAAGCTCCCCAATTATTTATGCATTCATGTAGCATATTCAAAGGTGTCAGACCCCAAAACTTTATCCACTTTGTAATATGAATATCCAGCAAAGGTATAATATGTATATCCAAGAATCTAACAGAATGAAGGATGCACAGGCAGTTCTGTTCTTAAGTTGCATTTGTATGTAAGTCAGAACTGTATATTTTTTAATTGTAGCCCCAGCCAAAAATTTTTTGGTCTCTGTGACAATTGGATTTTAAAAATGTTGGGTTTTCATAAGAACCAGGATTAACACTAAAGCTTCATTGCAGACACCTGTGATAACTGTACAGCTGATCATTGTATCCTGGGACTAAAGTACAGTAACTTTGGGTTGTCTGTAAGTCGGTGTTCTTAAATAGGGGACCGCCTGTAGTAGGGACAGGATACATTTACAGGCGGTCCCTGATTTAAGGACACCCGACTTAAAGAAGACCCTGAGTTACAGACGGAACTCTCTGACCTCTGGTGAAGCTCTCTGGAGGCTTTACTTTAGTCTCTGGCTGCAATGATCAGCTGTAAGGTGTCTGTAGTGAAGCTTTATTACTGCACAAAAATGGGAAAATTAAATTGTCACAGAGACAACTGCCTGTACAGGTCTTCATAGGGGAATACCTGTAGGATTTCCACTCAAAAATGTACAACAGGTTTTTGTACTCTGGTCCATTTGTAGTTAGAAATGTAATGATTTTTCATGGACTGAAAATACAATTGTATGAACGTAGCCTTAGCCTTTTGATTAACCTTATGAATGACATCATTGACCCATATTTGACTAATGAACGTGCAGTTATGGTAACCACATGTAACACAATAAATAGATGGTAAGTGGTCAGTATGACTAGTTAGCCAAAGGTTCTTGAAAGGAGTGGACACAGAATTCAATTCTCCCAATCCTTTTAATCAATCAGTCATATAAGTATTTTATATTGTTATAATCAATGGGAACCAATAAAAATATATCAGCATTGCTTACTGGATTTCTGTGCCTTTAAAAAAATACTTAAACTTTTCAATATACATTTTAAAAAAAAATTGTATATATGGCTTCCCTGAACTGTACAGAAGACTAGAGACACATGACTAACAAAGCTGTAATGCATACAAACAGCCTGCAGATGTCACTGTTGTAGTTATTGCCAAGTAATATTGTGTGGAGCCAAACTCACATAATCAAACCCAAATGTGAACCAACTCCTCGTTTCAATGTTACTGTAGACCTAAACATAGAGCAGCATAATTTGCGTATTTGGTCATGTGTAGTCAACAATCTAAACTTCCAATTTCCAGTTTTAACTGTGAAAGACCCTTTACAAATTGTCAGATTTTGCAGTAGATGATTCCTTTGTATTCTGATAAAAGTATTGTCACCCACTTAATCATAGAAGTGTTTGGGCTGATGAATTCTAATGTTAACCACAACATTTCACTCCAAAAAAAAATCTAAACATTTTTCATATTTTCTAAAAATAGAGAAGAATTATTTCTTTTTTTTTCCTTTTATTTTTGACCAAAAAAAGTACAATACAGTACGTAAAAAAAGTGGCACAAAACTTCACAAAATACACCAATCCCAGCATAATAGCGCACCACATCAGTACATAACAGATGAAATACCAAGACATCATTTTGGCTCTATAAATACAAAGAAAACTTTCACCCCACTGTCCTCCCTCCCCGGTTGGAGATGTAAAGGAAAAAAAAACAAAAAAAAAACAAAATCCCCCTTCCCCTCCACACTATACCCATTGATCCCAGATATCGTTAAGTCTCCTACCCCTTCTATAACGTTTCTCGTAGGCACACTCATGATGACTTGATACCATCTGCCATAATTTGCCATTCCTTCACCACAGGATCTATGGATCTATTGCATCTTTCCAATGTTTAATTAATACCAATCTTGCCAAAAACAAAAGCTTCAAGCCTATATTAAACAGAAAGCCCGAGGGTGACTGCTCACGGTAGCGTGCACTGGACCTGAGCCTCGATTATTTCGGAGATCTCACGCCAGTATCTCTCAATCCTTGGGCAGTCCCAGAGAACATGGAGGATGTCGGCACCTACTCTGTTACATCTCGCACAATTAGAATTTTCTCTTAACCCAATCTTAAACATTAACTGCATTCCGAATATTTTTCACCTCTATACGAATGTGAGAACTGCCAGTACCTAAATAAATCCCTATCCTCAAGTATCCCAATATTCACCCAGTGCTGAAACGTGGGTAACGTTAATTATTTCTAATGCAACAGAATCCCAGAATTCTCACCTATAATCCAGTATTTCCATTGATTCTTCATGTGTGTTAAGGAAAATCTTGAGATCCTGTCCACGCTTCATATGAATGCCCCCATCCAGGCTGGTCACGGTTTTTACACCAGTTACCCATTTTAAGCCAATATTCCCCACTGTTCCAGTAATTCCCATTTGGGAAGAGAGCTGGAGTGAAGCACTGCAGAAAGAAAAATGCTTGTAAAGGTAGAGCTATCATAATCACAATAATTGTCAATCAGTGTCTGATTTTGATCACTGGGACCCCAACTGCATGAATGAAGGGCAAAAATCCTCTGAAGTGTAACCCTTAATAAATGGAGCAACAATAGGCATAACCCTATAGCCCAACTCATAAAACCCATAGAAGTGAATGAAGTGCTGATCAAGCTCTTGCACCCATGAATTATTAGGTATGAGCAACTTCAGGGTACCTTTGGTTCCCCACTCACCAGATCACTGGGGGTCCAACTTGCTAAGATCTCCAGAAACCAAACTCTTATTCTATATCATGTGGATAAGTGTATATTATGACACAACGGAAGGCACAGGGGCATAACTTGAGGGGGTGTAGAGGGTTCGGTCGCAACCGGGTCCATGAGGTTTAGGGGGCCCATAAGGTGTCAATTTCCCATATGAGAAGACTAGTACTATATACAGACACACTTTGCACTGGGGCCCATCAGCTTCAAGTCACACCACTGGGAAGGCAGGAAGAAAAAATGCAGGTCTGGCTCTACCCTTGGTCTTCAAGTGACAACACACAAACATTATCTATACACAAGCTATATGGTACAGTATAAGATGTCCCCCCCAGGAGCTTACCTCCCTATTGAAGAACATAGTAATGGTCTCCCCTAATAAGGAGCAGAAAGTTTCTGCACTCTTAAGAGTCAAGCCTCTGGCACTCCGCATCATTCTCTTACCTTGGTTTAACATATCCATTTACAAAAAAATTATTTTGTTGCTTAAAGTCCATGTTCCCTCGGATCTTGATGTTAGTCGAAACCGTAGAATTGATGGCTAGCTGAATTGGAAATCCTGAAATTGCTGGAAATATAACACCATCTGCTGCCAGGGTAAGCCTTCTGTTGTATTGAACTTCTTGGCCCTGTAACACATACTGGCACCTTAGGATATGGTCATGCAAATGGAAATATAATGTATTTGTGCAAGAAAAATTACATTTACAAGCACCTACCATGTTGGAGGGGCACAGACAGGGTAGAACCTAAACCCAGCGTGCTGCCTGAGGCAACTGGCTCAACTCGCCTCATGGCGAGTGCACTGCACCTCTGGGTGCAGAAGCCAGAATAAAAGCAAACTACAGAAGTAAATAAAAATTCTATTCCAAAAATGTGGAATATATCATGGACAATATCCTAGTTGTCTGGTGTAAATGTTTTTCACAAAACAGTTTAGTACAAGACTTTGCAACCCTTTACTATTATCATCCACCTAAAACACTCAAAAATGTATCTTACTACAATACTTATATATATTTATCCTAATTCTAAATCAGGACTTATAATGTTCCCCCTCCCCACTTTAAAACATGTATTATATATAAAGTTCTTAGTATCAATAGTGTTGTTGCCATAGACCCAACTATTCAAGTTTTTTGTTCATCATATTAAATGACCTCTAAATAATACAAAAAATGATTACCATTGTTTTAAAAGTCATGTGATACACACATAAGAAAGTAAATAAATCTAGAAAATCCCCCAATCCCTAAAGACATATTATCTTGTGCTGCTTGAGAACTTCTGACAACAAAAAAACCAACACTAATGATTATACCTTAAGGAGTTTTACTGCAAGTCCAGCCAGGCTCAAGGAGTATTGTTTCACTGTGTCTCTTACTCCCTCACAATCCAGGAAGATGAGCTCATTCCCAAAGATCTTCAGGCTTAGTCCACATCTTAGCTCTTTCCTGTCTGTCATTCCTTTTGTAAACTGCCAAAAGAAAACATAGAATATGCAATTAATAGCATTTTGCTATCTTCCCAATCAAACTACTGCATGTGCACAGATACCACTTGAAGCTACTGAACTCTGGTGCAAAATAATCTGTCTTTAGTATAGTCACATGGTCATATATGAAGTAGAGGAGAATAGTGTCCTCTTGGCAGCAAACTCTGAAGTACATAAAGTTGGGTTATAATTGTCTCTAGATAAAAAGTGATCCCCACTACTAAAACCTCCAGACACCAGCTGTATCATTTAAAGGAAGCTGGGAATTTCCCTACAGTGCCCCCGAAGGATAGAGGAAGAATTACACAGATCACATTTCAAATAATGGACTGCCTGTGTAGTGGGAGAACAAAATGCACCCTAGATACAAATTAATATGTGTATATAAAATACATATGTCCATCAATACGAAAGTATTAGAGGAAGAGGTATGAATATTTAAAAATAACTTTACCCTATTGATACAGTAAAAGAGTAAAAAAGTCTGAGGCATAAACCAATTAATGGTTCCCTCTTGATCTAAAGCAAATCTGAATGACTCCTTTGCCCACAGATTAAAAATTGGAATAAAATTTGAATTTCTTTGAACTTGTATTTCTATACAGTCATAATATTTATATTTGAAACATTTTAATAGTAAAATTTGTCAATTTGCAGCTGCATCTAGCTTAAGTGATAACCCCCGGGACTACAACATGTGATGCACAATGGTAGGCTTGTGGCATCTGCCCTTCTATACAGACAGAGGTGAAAGGTCTATTTGCCTTGGATTAGGATGTGATACTTTATTACCTTCTGCTGTAGTTCATTTAGCTTGTTGTATTTTCCACTTGGACAGCTGTGCTTGGATTTCTTGACTTTTTGCTGATCAGACTTTTTGTCAAGCAGTTCCCCAGGGTTGTACCTCTTAGATGTTGGCTTCTTATCAGTAGGTGGTGTTACAGTCTCCGTGGGTGGTTCAGAAGTAAATTGCTTGTCTTCCTCATCTTTCCCCACAAGAATTTCATTTAATGTTGAAGAGTGACGACCCAACATTGACTTGAGAAGGTCTTCTGCGTTTTCTAAGCGGATTCCAAACTAGAATAGAAAATGTAGGGAGTCATGGGCACCACCAGTGGCCAATGTTAACTATGAACACATTACACTTATAGTAACAGATGTGGCTAGAACGATGAATGCTTAATAATATAATTTCTAACAGTTATAATGTATGGCAAATCTAGTAAATAATGTTGATATAATTTGAAGAACACAAGTGAGACATAGACACACAGGGGGAAAAAAGTTTTGGATCGTGTTAGCCAGTTGAAGAAATTCCTGTTGCTTTTGGTATTCCAGGCCTGATGAAGGGACCTAAGCTGTCCCTAAAGCTTGCTTGTAACATCTTATATTTCAGATAGCCATTAAAAGGTATCACAATCTCAAGAAGGTTACTTTATTTTCCCGTTGCTTTTTATAGGTCAAATAGACACACAGGTTACATAACTCAGCCCTCCACCTCCTTCACACCAATCATAGCACCCTAGGGCTATCTGACATGGGATGCCGACTGAGACTTCCCTGACGTACACTTGGACATGTAAAGTATTGAGACCAGTTCACACTTAGGACTTACCTCTGTTGCCCTTCTATTTTTTCTACATCAGGTTATGTGAATTGTACAGGTTGCTACTTAGTACTGACTCTGGTTACTAGGGATTATGGGTGCTTTTGGAATACTGTTATAGTGCAGGAGGTGTTTTGTCAGTTATCCTCACAGGGAATTCTGGCCAATGAATTTACTAATGTACTTGGTACAATTTAAATTGTTTTTAATCTGTCTTACTTGTCTGTGTCGGGATACAAATAAATTTCATGTTTAAAGTGATTTTGTATATTGTCAGATGACACATCTCTTGCACTTTTTGTATATATTGATTCTAGTTTTATGTGTTGACAGATACCGCTTGTGACAGAATTTGATATGTAACTGGTGGTTGTGCATGGTCCATTTTTTGAATTTCATAACTCACCTCCATTACATTCACTGCCCTTCCCAATGTGTGTATAGTAAGGTTGGCCATTGCAGAGCGTGGGATAAAGGAGGATGGTGTAAAAATCAATGATGCCTCCATATTTGCACCAACAGATTCTGGAAAGAGTGCGCAAAACAAAAAGTTTTCATAAAGAAATGTCAAAAGCACAAACACAAGTTAAAATCAGTGAAAAGATATGTTTGGGACATCTTTAGAAACTTTTTTGTAAACTCATGCCTCTTCTATATTGTATACTGTACTTGACACATTTTGTACATCAAAATTTTAGTGCAGTTTAATAAATTCATAGTTGGGTGTTACGTTCAGCTCACCACTTTGCCACGATCCCCTTGTGCACGAATATGTATCCCTAAGAACATGACTAAAACCTAACAGTTAAAACGCGTTGGTCTACAATGTTTTCTACACTGCCGTGATCGTGGAAAACATATAAAACTATTGGCTCTTGGCTCAGAAAGCTGGACTAAAAACTGCATTTATGAATCCAGCCTAGTAAAAAACTTTCATTTCAAAGTTTATATCATATGCCAATTTGCTAGTAACATGAAGACGGAAATGGTCTTGTACCTGAATGAACTGTAGCATCTGAATATGTAGAGTATTTCCATGATTCACCCTCAAAATCCTTGGCTAGAATGTCATCAGGGAGGGTATCTGCAAGGACTTGTTTCAATGGGTCATCAGACTCTAGGAGTTGTGACAGGTGACTCCAAACGAAAGATCCCACTGAAATAATAGATGGTGGTTAAAGTGATTGTAAACTTAAGAAATCTCTGTGAAACATAACATTTCAAGTGAGGAGTTGATCACAGTTTTCCACTATGATCGGGTCAGGTGTGGTGTTCGTGTTCAGCCACCTGAACCAAACATATTTTGGTAAATTGATGCCCCTAGCCATGGGTTTATTTGGCCAGGGGCCTCCAAAGCGACCAAACCTGAACCCGACCACCCGATCCGATCATCTCCAATGATTCATTTTATTTTTGACTCATTAGCCATCTTTTTTTTTCCCCAGTCCACTCTTTTCTGATTCTATATTTTTGTGCTACTTCCCATGAGCACTCTTCATACATACTTAACAAACACAACCAACCCCTCAGGGTGAAGTTAAAGTTAAGAAAGAAGCTAATTTATATAAAGATACAAATATAATTTTCTCTAAAATGACAGAAAACAGGAAAGGTGAAACAGGAAAGGGGTTTCTGGAAAACTTTTGAAGTCCCCTACACAATGCTGGTTTTACTTGTCTGGTAGGCTGTTAGACTTCCATCGCTGTCCTCAGGGTAACTTCTTTAATAAAATTCAATTAAGTTGTAATAATAGAGGCTGTTTTCAGAATAATCAGAAAATGCTAATCTTAATAGGACACTCTCTAACGGACATAAATTTTCAAGCCATTTCATTTCGATCTTGAAAGTATGTCTTGTGTGAATAAATCAATTCACTAATGAAGTCGTTTAACGTCCTGTCCTGTTTGGAGAGGCCAAGAGAGACATGACAGGCTGCCAACGCTCCTCTTTAGAATTCAGAAGTTTGTGTCCTTTTATTCCTAGGAAAGGCAATTCATTTTAGGAATTGATCACTAGATTAGTTCAGCCTACATAAAGACATGGAAAACATTTAATAAACTTTTTATTTTTCACGTCAGAAATACAGACTGGGGCTGCTAGAAGAAACCAAAACTTTCAAAGGTTTTTAAGGTGTGAGACCAAAATTTGAAACAATTAAAGAACTGTGTGCTAGAAATTGATAAAGGGTGGGCCCCATATGTCATTGGAACCTCGGTGTTCTAATAATAATGTCTCCAGGTTTAATTAGTAAGGTTCAAGATAATTTTCATAGGATTTCCCATTATTTCTCTTCTTTCTTCCTTTCTTTCCATGGGTAGAACAGAATACAACAAATCTGGCTCTTCAACATACAATATCATTACACACAATTTAGGACAACCCAGACTGGGGAAGATTTGTCAAATCCTCTACACCAGAAAACTGAAGCCCTGAAATAAGTACAATAGTATGACCAATAATTGCACCTATTTCCTCCCTCTTATACGTTCCTGCATTAGCTATAGCCTGCTCTTATTCAGGATCAGGCTATAGCGCAGACCTTCTGTGCCAGACCTTGCAGTAGCTTCCTGATAAATCAGATGTGGTGGGGGCAGAGCTTACATTCTCAGGTGCCGCACCTTGCACCAGTGTATGATAAATCTCCCCCTTGGACATTCTGTAACCTAAAGACAGGTTACAGAAGCCCATTGCAGCCGCATTGCAAATATGCCTTTCTGCTTTCTCTAAGCATGTGTGTTTTAACTTACCTGGCATCTTGACAGGATCGTCTGTGTAGTTCTAGGGGTTGGGCTTTGGTTTAGATGCATTTCAAAAACAACATGTGACTTGTCTGTGCTGCAGACTGCTCAGCTCTCAGCCCCCACCTTTGTGCTCCTGTACAACTCCTCCCACTGATCTCAGGTCACCAGGCTGTGAGGTCTGCGAGGGAGCAGGAGGGAGGAGCTGTACAGGAGCACAAAGGTGGGGACCAAGAGCTGAGCAGTCTGCAGCACAGACAAGTCACATGTTGTTTTTGAAATGCATCTAACCCAAAGCCCAAGCCCTGAGACCACACAGAGGATTCTGTCAGGATGCCAGGTAAATTATAACACACAATTATATTGTTATGCAACTGCTTAGAGAAGACAGAAAGGCATAATTGCAATGCAGCTGCAATAGGTTTCTGTCACCTGTCTTTAGTGAAAATGAGGTCCCTGGTCACAGGTTCCCTTTAACATTCTGGGAGTCCAAGCATGTTACAAAAAGAAAATCTGAATGCTGTATAGAAATGACCTAAAGAGTCGTGGGGATGGGGAGTCGCACTAGCCTGACTCTTCCTGGCCACTGAGATGTGAAGATGTACCTGTACAATGGGACATCAATTAGGCCAGAAGGGGACATCCTACTGTCACTCCTCTCCACCATCATGACTCATTATGACATTTCTATGTAATGCTGAAACTCCTGAAATATAGGACATCATTGTGATTGTGTCATTGTTCTGGACAGGTTAGTAATAGTTTGCATGCATAAGGATAGTTTCACATTGGTGTGTGTTTCCGTTGCGCATATGTTGCATTTTGTGAAGAAAATGGTGTCATCCACTGAAAAAAGAACAAATGATAATATTCTATCGAATTTTTCACTCATATCCTATAAAATTCATTAACTTCCCTGTTCTCTGCCTTTGTTTTTCCTCTGTTTTGTCTCAGTGATGCATCAGTTATGTCTCAGCGTCAGCAAAAAAAAAAAAACTAAAGGTTTAATATTGCTTTGCAATCATCACACCTGGTTTTCCATCCTCCTCAGTGAAAAAATGGATGTTTCATCAGTTTCTTTTGCTGACCCATAGGGGCACATTTACATACCTGGTCCTGTCATGATCCCTGCTGTGCGTTGTCCGAGCATCATGGACTCCGGCACGATTCACTAAGATCGCGCGTCTGATTTCCTGCATGTGTCGCTTCCCCGCTCAGGTCCGCCGGAGTTCACCTTCTTCTTCTTGGTGCATGTAAGTACATTATCTTGCGACACAATTTAAATGTTAAATCCTGCGCTCAGTCCAAATCCGTTGGATCGTTTGATGGCCTCCCCCCCCAATTTGTGCCACATGAAAGCTGGTGATTGCGCCAAAATCCGATCGCGTGCACCACAATACCCTTTTAAATGCGATGCAAATCGGTAACCGTTGGAATATCCAACGTTTGTGCAGGCCGCGGACCCTTAGTAAATGAGCCCCATAGACTTCTATTGCCTTCTGTGATCCGCATCCGCACAGACAACAGATAAGTGAAAATACAAGTCAATGTGAAAATACCGATTGAAAACAATGGCAAATCACTAAACCACAGATGTGAAAAACAACGTCAATGATAAAAAAAAATCCCTAATCCTCCTGACAGGTTTGGTTTAATATTCCAGTGTTGGAAGAAAATGGCATTATCCACTGAAAAAAAAAAAATAAAGTAAGGAACACATTATCATATCCTATCAAATTCTTCACTCATATCCTTTAAATTCATAAAAAAGCCCTCTGTCTGAACACCTAGATTGCAACTATATTTTAATATTAGGGCTTTCAAGACTTGGCATGAAGTGGGCAATAACTTTCCCGTTCTTTATTATCAGTGTCGCAGTAAATGTGTGAGATGCATATTTTTAGCCCATACTCTTAAGTCAGAAATTGCTTCTCTCTATTCATAATTGGGGGATTTAAAAGCAGTGAATCAACATGATGACTCTACGTACACTGCTTGCTGCTTTCATGTGTAGCACTTTAGATGATAGTTGTATGTGTATAGCTACACTTTATGATACCAGTGGATTCATTATAGTGTGTGATTGGATGAGTTTCAGGCCATATACACACGGCTGTCTGCTCACCTGGACCGGATCGTGAGCGGAGGAGGGGTGAGCGCTCATCACCCCTCCTCACTACATAGGCAGAAAAATGGCTGTGAGCTTACCACACCGTGATCGGGAGCCATTGCAATCTATGGGGGTCAAGGTCCCTATTTGCAGCTGTGTGAATGAGGCCTAATGCAGTGTATACACACGTCACTGCCGGCCTCGCTATGTAAACAGAAAGAAGTATTGCTGTTCCTCTCTGCCTATTTCTCCTGTAGTGAGCAGTGCATCTGGAGTCCTGTATACAGCATAGAGATATGAATTTTGTGAGGAAAGTGATTAGGGGGAGGTAAGTTGTGAGTGCTTAGAACTTAACCTTTATTGGGTACAAATAAAATGTGGGTGCAGGTTTCTCCCCTGTGTCAGTTCATCATGGTTTTGCTGTGATTCGCAATGTGAACAGTAAGCAATGTGTACTGGGACCAGAGGATGTTGGCTATGCGGAGAGGGGGGCATATTTTTATTTACTATTTACTATTATCATCTGCACAATTATTTTTAAAACTTTTGGTAAACATTTAGTTACACTTTAGATATTTTGAAGGATAGTTGTTTCTCAGATGTCACTGCAGTCCCTTCATACAGATGTCACAGAATCTGGAGGGTATACAAATACAAAATGCAAAGATAGAAAAATATACAAAATAATATAAAGTTAGCCATATAACTGCAAAGGGAACACAAATGTGGATGTTATCCTGGTATCCACAAGTGTGCACTTTTGCAACATAAAAACATAAGCATTACAATATGCAGGCAAGTAATCCTATACACGTGCTGTAACAACAAACGTTACACTTTTCCTATGCCATGTAACATCATTTTCCATCAATGCCAGCAATATCTATTACTATAATACATTTACATGGAATACACAGGAGAGCAGACTACATGTGTGGCCTTATTGCCAGCTGTCACTTACACTAACTTTTCCTAATAGCTTTACCTGCAGGTATAATGAGACCAAGTTTAAATTTTGTAGCTGTAAAAATACAGAATAAGGATCACTCTTTCCATGTAGAGACCCCCCCTTTCCTTGAGTTTTTGGGGGAGGGATTTTAATTCAAAACTCCTGAACAACCATGGTCATTAAATGTGCACATATGATGAATAGCTGGCACACTTACAGTTGCAAAATTGTACAATTTTAATGGCTAGGCTGGCATGCTAGGTTGGCATGACCAATGTCTTACATCAGGACTGAGGTGCTGAAATCACTGCTATGTCCAATGTAGGGAAGGATACAGGGGAGTGAGAAGCAGAAGAAAGAAAAAGCACAAGGAAATAAAATGTACATATCTATTTACAATGGAATCAAAAGGATAAATAAAGCTGACTTAAAGGGAACCTGTCAGCAGAAATCAACCTGATAAACCACTACCAGTATGTTGTCAAGCAGCTAAACACCTTCCAGATCATCTTTCTTTCTTGACCCAGTGTGGTGGCATCATCGAGAAAATCTACTTTTAAGTGAGATGTAACTTGATTGTTTAAAGTCAAGGAGGCGGAGATTTTAACGCTGCAGTCAAGTTCTCTCTTCCTTAGAAAGCCCCCTTAACTGTAATCTATGTTTCTGCATCAAATGACATCCCTAATCAAATCTCCTGAAGTCCAGTGAATGCTTTTTAAAGAAAACCTACCACCACAGATCTATCTATTAAGGCAAATCCGGTGGCAGGTTCCCTCTAATGAAGAGATGTATAGCCCTTTTTAATGCTAATTCTTTTGTGGCCCATAATTTTTTTTTAATTTTAATTTCCCCAATATTCAAATTTCCTAAAGAGGCTACTAGGGCGTGGAGTCGGCTACACGGCGCGGCTACTCCACGCCCCAGAAGACTCTTGTGTTCCGCCTACCCTGACATCTTCAGCTACCAGTGGCTTGTCTGAAGAGCTGGGTTCTGCGCATGCGCAGTAGCTCCGGCTTCAGAGCTAAAACCGCACAGCCTGGCGGCCCGCGTTCTGCACATGGGCAGAACCCATCCTCGCAGACGAGTGTGGAATACAAGAGGCTACTGGGGCGCGGAGTAGCCACGCTGTGTAGCCTCAGCTCCGGCTACTCCATGCCCCAGTAGCCTCATTAAGAAATTTGAATATTGGGGAAATTAAAATTTTGCTAAGTTATGGGCCACAAAAGAATTGGCACTAAAAAGAGCTATACTACTCTACATTAGAGGAACCTGCCACCAAATCTACCTTAATAGGTAGATCCATGGTGGTAGGTTTCCTTTAATCATTGAGGAGGTGATATTCAGAGCTCCCCACCTTGACTTCAGTGTTTAACTCTCCTCCTCCTTGACTTTAAACAAACAATTTACATCTCACTTCAAAGTTGATTTTCTGGATGATGCCACCACCCTGGGAAATGAAAGAAACAATAACTAGAAGGTGTTACACTGCTTGACATTATATTGGAAGTGGTTTATTAGGTCAATTGCTGATGACAGGTTCCCTTTAAATAAAGGCGATTTCCTAAGAGAGAAACATTAGCTAAAATAATAGAAGTTTTATTTACCCGACTTAACCAGTTTTATAATTCCAGTGATCAGGACCTATAACTTATACTTATAATCTGCTGCCTTTCATTGCGATATATGTATTTGAAATATGCCAATAGTGATAGATATAGTGCTCTGCCCATCTGTGCCTAACCACTGCTTATTGGGCCAAATGTGTTGAGTTCCTAGCCAATTCCCAGTACCCCTGTCTATGTAAGGCACCTTGCTAGTTGCCCTAGCAATAATGTACCAAGTAACCTGCAAAGGTGTTTTTTGCGCATTACCCGAACTCTAGCATTTTACCGAAAGCTGAACCTATTTTGCCAGCCTTGACCTTGGACGCTTGTAGCCTCAATGGAAGAGCTGTGCTTGCCCTAACCTCAGCTTATCCCCATTACATGCCCATGTACTATCTCCTGCAGCAATGCACCAATGGAAAATGACCTGGGAATCATCCTATGTCAAATCAGTTTAATGGTACAGTGGGTCCACACACTCTTTGTTACATCTTTAGACATCTTAATAATTGTATGTGTAGCTTTTTCTTTCAGATACAGATGCCATAGATTTCCAAGCTAATTAGAAAAATGTCAATGTCGTTATAGCTGAAGGAGAATTTCGAGGGATAACATTATAAACATATCCTAGCCAGTTCAGAATATAATTTCATAGAGTAGTCTAAAAAAAATACGTAGATTGAAATAGCATCTTTATGGCCTACCCTGCGTTGATGTTTCATGTCGTAGTGTTTGCCGCACTAAGTATAACAGCTCCTGGCTTGGACACTTCATCGCAGTATAGTATGCTGCAATCCTTATTTCTTCTGTGTCCTCCATGTCCTGGTAAAGCTCAAACAATATGTCTCTCTGAAAAAAACAAACAAGACAATATCACTCTCAAATAAGCCAAGGCAATACGCATCTAGAAAGACTGTCATTATCCGATGGCTCATTGATATCAATGTGCCTCATGTAAAGCGTTACCTATAGAATACAGATGATTAGGATTACATACTGTATGCAGCAAAATGACTGGAGAGAGTAAAGACGGCCATAATAATCTTCTCCTTTGTTAAATACAGGATGAAGCTCATACCACATAGTCACGTATGTAATTAAATATTATGATAAGGAGAATGATGACAGTATTGCTATGAGTACACTTCTCCCTAGGAGGTAGAGTCGCCTTCTTATTATTCATCTTGTTTTACTTGAAAGCTATTTAAAGTGTTTTTTGCCTGTGAAGCTTTCCATGATATATTTCTATAGGGTCATAAGGTGATATGTGAGGACGCGGGCATGTGGAGATTTCCTGCTGGCACATATCATAGTATCATTTCTTAGCCTTTATTCTGGCATTTAACTTTATTCCAGTGAAATACTTAGTTCTGTTTGGTTGTACAGGTTGTATCAATTACCATGACTTTAACCATTTATACTTTTCATTAAAAAAGAAGCAGCAGAACAACAAGATTACAAAATATAATTAGCTTACATCGGCTCCATTGGAGCCAACACTAGAAAGGTTTTAAGCTTAGTCAATCAGCAGTTTGTAATCTAATTCTATATCCAGACAAGACACAGGTAGGAAACATAAGAAGTTTTTTTTACATGATACTTGCTCATTCCAGTTCCATTATCCTTCAAAGGGGTTGTTCAAACTTTGATTGTTATCTACTATTTACAGGACAGGGGATAAAAAGCTGATTGGTTAGGGTCTGACTGCTGGGACCTCCACCGATTACGAGAACCATGCTCGGCGATCCCTGACACTTTCATGAGAATGCCAGAGATAGCCAAATGCACTGTTCTCTGCAATATATTGAATGAGTGACTTCCCTTATGCTTGACCTGACACTTCCTTTAATTAGTGGGAACAGGCCACCATTCCTACAATTGGCTGGGATCCATTGTTGTTAGGTCCCAGCTATTGGTCCCTCACTAATCAGATTGTTATCCTGGGGTTAAGGGACAACAATTGAAGTTGATACAATTAATCCCACATCATATCATTAGACTTCTTGAAAGTCATGCTTGATGCTAATGGGGCTGCCTTACAAGGCAGACAAAAGAGGCAATGTATTCCTTATCCCATCAGGGAAAATGTATTTGCATATTTCCAAGAAACCCCCAATGGAAGGTCAATGGCTATAAGTCTCCACACGCCTGCAAGGCAACCTTAATTGGCAAAATCTCTATAAGAAGAACTCTTACTTCCCGACCCTATGCAAAAAGTCAATGAGCCATATACAGTCTCGTAAAGCTGCAGCCCTCATCACTACTGCCATGTCTGTACTGGTTAATAAATGTATATTCCATGGAATTTATACTCCATCTTCTAATTTAATAATTCTATGTTGTGAGTTCTAGCAATCAGTGACTTAATTGCAAACTAAAAGTTACCAGTTGACGAAGTTGCCATAACAGTGTCAGACTGTGCTCAGACCATTTAAATGGTAACACCTTCTCCACCTGTATATGTCTAGAGCACAGGATGAAGATAAACTATAAGACAACTTTATGTACTTAGAGAGAGTATCAATCGTATCATGTAGAACAAGGGACAGATTCTTACATTAGCTGAGCAGGGGATCCTCCTGAATGCATCCACAGCGGCCAGTCTAGTGCTTTCAGGATTGGTTCTGGAGATTGCACAGCGGCTAAGTGTAGGTATTAGCGAACCTGCAGCCAGCCCAGCATTTCCAACAGCTTTCAAAACTCCAATCATCTAGAAAAAGAAAAATAATCCAATTATTATTACAAACTCTCATAATACAACATTATAAACTATAATCTTAATAATTTTACCTAGTAAATAAGTGCAGATGACACATAGGATTCTCTAACACTTTTATATACTATACAGCCATAATCATATATGTACCTGTTGTATTTCCTCCGGCTCTTGTGCAGTACAGTTATTTCCCAGACGCTCTTGCAAAATATTCATGACGTTTTGTATTTCCAGCACCTCACTACAGACTCTATTGACCGAACAGAAGTGGTGAACCATAGAGGTGATGGCTAGGAAGACACTCAACCCTGCCCCTGGTTCTTGCAGCAGCGGCTGAAACACAAAATCCATATTTAGGCGAACCTGATTTTAGTCAAGGAAAGTGTATTAAGATTTAGTTTTCAAAGGCAAATTATTTTCTTCCCAAGCCGTATTCTGCTTTACCCATGTGTATTCCTTAACAATATGTGTGTTATACCCAATCTATTCTTTGTGATATCAAGATGTCTACCACTTCACCTAAGAGGGCTGATCTGTGTCCTGAAGTACATCTTAAGTTCCCTCTGTTTAAATCCCCCATTTTTTGTGGTGATAGAATCAAAGGAATTCTAAAGGATTTAAGTTGAGCCCATTATATAAATCCTAACAAGTGGGTAATTGTCCCCTAGGTAGCGATTTATATTCTGGATAATATTGGCTATTATGTAGTGGAATTAGTGAAGTATATAAGTAAATGTAAAAGAATATATAGCTTGAATATACAGGGTGTGGAAATGGTATACAGTTAAATGCTATTACATTCATTAATTGAGATGTATACCCCTCTTATGCCAGAAAACTTGCGTTGGAAAGTTTTAATCCACAGGCAAGTGAATTAAATGATGCCATGTTCAATGCATAACAATCATAAATTGATGGGCACATGTTCCTTTTCAATAATCACTAAAAATAGTTAAAATGTCAGTGATTCAGCAGGTAATGTGAAACAGACCATATTCATTGTAAACATAATCAAATGGAAAATTCTTCTGAACAACTGTATAGAATTATTTTCAGATGTCCTAAGTTATATTGCTGACCTGAAGAGAATTTTGTATTGTTATGCACACAAGATGTCAAATGCAGTGACTCATAGCAGGCCAAGATGTCAACATCTAATACATCATGAAAAGCAACTTCTAAAGCAAGTAGCAAGCTAAAAATACAGTATACATTAGGTCAAGCTATGGACGACAAATTCTGCTCCCGGATATCACAGTGAGCATAAGGGCACATTAATCAGATGAATCAGAATTCTGAATAGTTTGTTCATACAAGCAGCGATACACATGAGTTGAACAATCCATTTAGCTTGATTTGTCTTTAACAAAAATATTTTTAGTATTAATTGAAATAGTGCAGATGTAAAGTTTTTAGTTGCTATTTTCTGGAGAAAAAATTATAAATGCTATACTGAAGAATTGAACACCAACAATTGGTGGTGCTATAGGATCATAGCAATATTTGTTTTGATTAGATGGTTATGATGCGTTTTGGCTTTCAGCACAAGGTTACATCAGGTACATTTTTAATAAATAAACACAAATATTTATTTATTCTGCTTGATGAAGGCAAAATGTGTTGTACTTATCTAAAAAAAAAAATGATTGCTGCGACCCTGCAGCAGCACCAATTGTCTTCTAATGAATTGTCAGTGATTTGACAAATTTCTTGATTACCATGGATGATCCAGAAGACATGGACATGCTTCTCCAAAGCTAAACAATTGTATCACTGATATCATTGAGCAAAACACTTTAATTTGCACTCTGTTTATCGTTGTCTTCACAATATAGGTGCTATGTTCACATCACATTTTTGTTGTAAGGTTACATCAGTGGGCTAGGACGCATCTTAATGTATGCACATAAAGTGGGATACGTCATCATGTTCCTCCCCCTCCTTTCCATTAGCTGGAGGAAGAGTGAACATCGGGAGCAGTCAGTGATTGGCTGATGCTAATATTTCAGGGTCTGTCCCTCTCTGGGGTCCCCTCAGAACGTTCGCAGCTGACATACCTTAGAAGAGGTTGGGGAGGAATGCAATACTTTACATCCATTCCCAATAGGTAATTATGATCCGGCTAATAGTGTACGTCAGTCAGCAGGAGGGAGCACGATGGAAGTTGTAGCTTGTTGCATCTTTTCTTCCTGTGTTTTCCACATTATACGATGTATACTGTGCAGACAAAGGCAAAAAGGATGCCTCTGTCTGCCTGTTTATGTCTATGTATACACTGTGTGTATACAAAAGACATGATGTGAATGTAGCCTTACTCTGAGTGAGTGCTACCACTCCTTTCATAACCATCTTATACTAAAACTCAAATCAAACATGTTGGCAACAAAGGCTCTAGTCACACAATTCACCCCATAGAAGTAAACTGGAAGGTTGTGTACATGTTCCGTTGACTTATGCTACAATGTCCAGGCAAAAGATGGCGTTTCAAGGCATTTACTTTTGGTATTAAGTTACCATTTTAAGAATTAGAAGTCTAGTCCTAATATTTGAGAAAAACTGATTAAAATGAATAATAATAGTCATTTTCTAAAATCTTACACTTTCTATCATGTCAAAAATAATTATTAACACTAGACACTGAAAAGAAACAGGTGCCCTGACAAAAGGGTAGTAATTTCCTAAATCAACAAGACTTGCAGGTATGGAAAAGATATTGCTCTCCAATCAAATAAATCCCAGAAGTTCCATTCCCAATGGGATGGGTGGATCCAAAGTATACATTACCAAGAGTGAATGATTACAACCTACCAATAGCTCTAGGCCAGGTTTAATGTGTTGTAAACTGTTGTATGTGTTTATTGTTAAAGGAAATCTACCATCAGGATTATGAATTATAAACCAAATACACTTACATACTGGTATGTTCCCCCTTTATCAGGATCTGCTCTTCTTTTAACTTCTTATGCCCTCAATTTATAAGAAAATATGCTTTAAAAATTATGCAAACTAACCTGAGGGGCTCCAGGCTCCGGTAACTTCTATGGAGCGTGGAGCCTCTCAGGCTCATTTTGAAGCCCTCTTTTGTAAAATCTAAGGCTTAAAGAAGAGCGGATCCTGACAAAGGGGGCACACACCAGCATGTAAATGTACTTAGTTTATAATCCATAATCCTGATGGTAGATGTCCTTTAAGTATTTTCCACTATTCTGTTTAGGTCTCGAAAAGACTTATAAAGGTGGTAAAGATATTACCCAGCCTGATTCATGCAATATTGGAACCAGTAAGGCTAAAAAGATTTTAGGAGATACAAGTGCGCATATATTTCAAGTAACATCAATGCCCATTTGTAATGACTGATATTGTAACAAAGCTCATCAGGCTAGATTGTGGAACTTGTATTGTATGTTGTTTAAAACCAATTCAATGTTTAAAAAAGTGATAGTTAGGAGTAAGAATTTGTATTAGCAATAGATAAATAATATAATCTTTGCGCTATTAAATTGGTCGATTTTACATACTGTATGTTTAAATAGAATCTACACAACTCAGTATAAATTATGCCAGTGTAACAAAGATACATTTTTCAATTTGTCATAGAAATAAATCACGTAAAATACATAGGAAGTTATCGGAAAATCACCATAAGAGAGTCTATCATCCCAGGTGTTGGCTCTGGTATAAACGCCAGTGACCAGAGATAGGATTCAGTTTTGTCATCTTCTAATTCCTTTGACATCAGGATTTCTTTCATTAAGCCAACACAGGCCTCGGTTCCACAGGACGGTAGAGCGTCCAGTAGGGGTTGCCTAACAAAAAAAAAATGTACACATTGAAGAAATGTTTCCAGAAATATCAGACTGTGGAAGTAAGCGCGCAAGCTAAGAGGTGTGACATAAAATTAGATAGGGGTGTCTGAAGTGACATTCTCCGTGCAACTGGGCTCATCAAAACCAAAATATGACTATGATAGATTTTTTTTATAGGTAAATGGATGATATTTCACAAAAAAGAGGGAATTTTAGATAGGACATTCCATACCCTACCTGTGGGAGCTAATAATTATAATTGGTAAAATCTGGTTCCCTTGAAGACGTCACCAATTTTAGTGATTAGCCCGTGCCAATGTCCTTAAAGTGGTTGTTTGTGGGGTTTTTTTGGCCAATAGCAGGAGCTGATCTAACACAAAAAAGGAGGGTTCATGCTTAACCAGGGGGGATTAAAGGGTAAAAATAACTTTTTTGCTTCAGCTCCATTCACTGCTTTTGGATTAAAAATGTTTTAATCCCACACAAGCCCTTTTGAGGCTTCATTTATCATAAAGGAGACAGAATATGAGATTTAGGTTGTGTATATACTATATCTAAAATGCAGTATATCTGGAGCTTAAAATACTTTTGCACATTGTAATAAAATTGTGTTACTAAAATAATCACGTTGTGACTATAGGACGCCATTAGGCTGACCTATACATAACTTACATTCCCCGAATGTATCTTCTTTCCCAGGAGTCATTGTTTTAGCTTTCCTTGTTTGCATATCCCACATCTTCAGCAGGGCGTATTTGCTTTGGTACACAATACTTTCCACATCATTTATGGCACTTATCATCTGACTAATAAGCTGCACTATCATCCATTATTTTTCTCCATCTACAGTATATGTATAGCTATAATAATTTATTTTTATGCTATATATTTCCCCTATTATTTGGTCTAGTGGGTGAATCAACTGGTTGTAGCAATCCCTACACTACCATAAACTAGAGAACCGGTGACCTGGGCATCCTGCCAGGGATCAGTCAACAGAAGCATTAAAGCCAATGTATTTAGTAGAAAGCTTTACAATAGCGTCAGACACAAATGCCAGAGAGATCCAGTTATTGCATTAAGGGTTGTTTTCTCTTGGGTGAAGGCTTTTACCACCGAAGATTAAGTGTTTCTCTATGAAGCTGCATACCACAGTAGATGTGTCAGCACCATGGACAGAGCATGTCTATAATGGAAGTGTAGTAGTGATAATCTACAACACCTCCCCTTAAAGGGTATTTGCACCCAGAAGTTAAGGAAAATCCACCACCAGGATTAAGGATTGTAAACCAAGCGCACTATGCTGGTGTGTGCCCACTCTCACTAAATCTGCTCTTATTTTAGCTTCTTAGGCCCTTGTTTTTACAGAAATAAAATGTTTTAAGAATAGAGCCCCTTAGGTTCATTGGCATAATTTTTTAAACTTTTTTTTTGTAAAAACAACGACATAAAAAGCTAAAAGAAGAGCAGATCCTACTGGAGGGGGCACACACCAGAATGCAACTACCGTATGCTTGGTTTACAATCCTTGATCCTGGTGGTAGGTTTTCTTGAATCTACCATTTACTGTAATTAAGGATGGGTGGCATTCTACTATGCATCATTCTCTTATCGCTAAGTCTACCTGCACTCAGAACAAATGCAACATTGGGTTGCAAACCCATGGTCCCTTCTTTGTGGCCCATGTTAGGTCTGCTCAACTGGTGATGTCAAAAGAAAAGGAGTGCCCAAGTTGCAAACATGGATAGGCATAGGACCTGCTACAACAGTCGGAGCTGCTTTAACCATGTATAGGAGCCCATTGAAATACATTTGGCTGGGTGCTATCCATTCAAACAACACTAGAACATGGCAAATTTACATTAATCTTAAAGAGAACCTTTCATCATCTCCACTAATTCTATCGCTTTGCAATCTTTTTTTTTAGGTGTCACTGATAATTTTAATTTTCTCTCTAGACCCCAAAATTCTCGAATTATGCTCTCTACCATCAGGTGGGTTGGAACAGACCAGGACCATTCATATTATAGTGTAAGCATAAGTAGCATATCAGATGCTGAAAGTAATGGCAGTGATTGGCTTAGGAAAGGTGGGGTCTATAAAAAATTCCAACTCTGCTAGAATTAGAGTGGACTTCTTTAACTTCAGATCAGGCTAATGATGTACTGAAATAACTGTGCTTTACAAAATTTATGGCTTTTTTAAAGTATGCAGTTATCACCAAGATGGTCGCCACTGGAAACTACAAGTACCATGATCCTTCAGTTCTCAGTAACTCCTCCTCCCTCTTATGCTCTGCCCCCAGTGATAATATAACAGGCTATCCTGCTCTGTTACCATAGTAACGATGTGTAACTACCATCACCAAAACACTGGTCATACTGGATGCACTGTGCACCCAACCGACTACAGCCAAAAAAACGTAGTGGTGATCACATGACTTTGAATGTCCACAGCATTTTCTGCTAAGGGGAGCAAAATTTTAAATAACAGCTAATTACACATTAGCTTATATTTTCAGTACCCATTTATATATGAATTATGCGGATTCCTGGAATACCCCTTTAAGGAAATGTAACTTTTATTGTTAAAACCTGCAGAAAGGATCACAAACTCACTCTAGATGGTATAGAAAATGAAATAATTAAAGATGCACCATAATTTAGCAAGTATTGAGCAACATTTGCTACATTTTGATCTACACCAAAGCTAAATTGAATTTTAATATTGCCCTCATGAAGAATCCACCCTCTGATTCAGTAGAATCTCTCTGCACAAAGCTCCACTTCACTCTGCTCATAATCCAAATAAAATTGGCACTTAAAAATGAAAAATCAAGCCCGTCTTGTCCTCAAATTTTACTTATAGCCAAATGGTGAACAAAATATGATTGTTAAGGATATTCTATGAAAAGGGTAAATAGGTTATGTAAAAAATGATACCTTGATACAATATTTTACATTTTAATGCTTGAAATTAATTATATAGAAGTCGAGTATCATAGCAAATTTTCACTTCTCTGGCAAACTTATCAAACAATTGAAATTCAAAGGAGAAGAGTTGATAGAGGAAATATTTCAAGGATGACTAGTATGATTAAAATGGACAATTAGGTCAAAGTATCAAGGAAAATGCAGGATTTAAAGAGAATTAATTTGAAAATATTCTTTCTCAGTCAGTGTGAATGCTTCTGAGAATTATTTCCTGCCAGCAAAAGGAAGACAATAAGGCGCGCATTAAAATGAAACGGATCGCCTGTGATAGATGTCAGTCATGAGTCAGTGAAAGACATGGGAAGGACAGGTGCACTTCATCATTTCACAAGGGAGATCCAGACACTGCCGTCCTGAGGATTAGATTAGCATGAGAATGGAGGCTTTCTCTGGGGACTCTCCAAGTCATTCTCACTGTGTGTAGTCATTTATATTTTTGGTTCCCTAGGGATAACACTTAGTTACAGCATAGTTTAGTATGCGCTGGGTCATTAGTTTGGGATCAATGCCATGTTGTAGCTTCACCTACAAATAAGAGCCCTTCAAACTGAGGGGGCTGCCAACCCTGCGGTGGGATTCTTCTAGTAGCGAAGCATTTATTGTAGAATAATCACATTCTTCGCACAGAGCTTGTCAGAGTTATTTACAGGTATCCTTAAAGGATAACTGTTACATTGTACATGGAGTCCTGTCCGTCATACATCAATGTAAGACGAGTTTAACTGCAAAATATGCACTAATTATTACAGATAAATGTTTCAACTTTTTTTGGGTAGAGGTCCAAAGGGTGGCCTTACTCTTTATTCTTCCTTTGGTTACGCATATGTCCCTGCAAACTTCCTTTCCTAATGCGTAGTGGAACACAGGCCTGCTGTTGAGGAACATTTGTGTTTTTTTTACATTGATTTATTGAATACTTATTGCTACTTAACGGGATCCTTTAATCTTAAGGCACAATGTAATTTACTCCTTCCCCCCTCCCTCCTTTGTTAAATAGTTCAGTGCAAACGTCCTAGCTTAAATCTTCCTCTTCCCACCAGGAAAATCATCCCCCAAACTATTCCTGCCTCTGTCTATGTTTGGCCCCAACCGTTTATGTGTGGCCCCACTCACCACCACTTGGTCCCCACTCGTCACAGGTGCGTTAAATGGTGAGAAGATCTGCAGTTTCCCCACACAGTGTTCACTACTAAATTCACCATGCGGTGAGAGGGACAGGATTCTGGTAAGGACATTAAAGTGGAAGACTTCCTTTCTGCTTAGTTCGATATTTGAAGGGTCACAGAACTGTCAGTCAAAAGAAGGAGGCGGGATTTACTGGCATTCTAGAGAAAACATGACTTTAGAAGTTGACTTATGTTTACTCGTTTGCATATCAGAAAAACTGCTATAATTAAGGTACAGTTCCTCAGTGGCAGATAATTTTAGGTGATATGGGGAGGACTTTCAACCCTTAACCGCAGGTATTACTGGTTGTGAGGGGTAAACTTCTGGTGACAGGTCTTCTTTTAGCTGTGAATGTTTATGTGCCAATACAAGTAACATTTTACAAAACAAATTTTTGAATTAGATTTTTTTTTTTATTATTTTGTATTAAGACAGTCTTAATCATCAAAGCATCTGGTTGGCAACGAGCAAAAATTACTGCAAGGTTCTGACATGATGTAGATTTCAGCTATAATCTTCATCTTTTTTTGGTGCAGATTATTTGGCTAATAATTTGTTAATTTGCCTGGTCAGGGCTTCCCTACACTGTTACACACAGGTTGCAATGGGGCAAAAATGGAGTCCATCTGGATTCGCCAAAAAGTGGCACACATGGCAAATACACAGGCCCGTATGAATTCAGAGAATAGGCATAATTTATCATTTTACTGTTACCATATACTCTGTGCCATTAACACATGAATCATAATACCAATGCTCAACCACAGAAGTGCACAAGTGATGTGCACAGATGGTGGCATTTTTTGGCAAATGTTCTCATTTACCAGTCATTTAGGGTCATACTTCATTTTAAGTCTAAAAATCTGTATTACAGTACTTACCAATTATCTCTGCATTTAAAAGCTGACCTTTGCCAAAGATCAGACAATGCGTCAGAGGACAGAAGTCTCAGCTCAAACACCAAATCCATGAATAGATCTGTGGTCTAGACAAAAGGGAAAAAAACATTTCTGTAATTCATATTTCTATCAAATTACTTCTGCATGTAAAACAAAGTGATAAGAAACAAACATACAGTGGATGACAGTGTGCCCCACATGAAAATAGCAATACCAAAATGGTAGAACATTATGATTTCTATTTTGTGATCAACAGTGGCGTAACTAGGAGAGACAGGGCCCCACTTACCCCTTAAAAAATATACATACAGTATATACACACACCATATACACAGACATACAGTATATACACATCACAAATACACACATAAATGAAATACCAAGAAGCTGGGGCCCCCCTGACACTGTGGGCCCCATAGCAGCTGCTATGGCTGCTACCACTGTAGTTACGCCCCTGGTGAACATATTCTATTTAACCCCTTAACGCTCTGCGCCGTAGCTCTAACTAAGACACAGTTGGGTCCATACATTTTCTAAGGGAACAGAATCAAATAATTTAATAAATAAAAATGCTGCTTCTTGAACTAACCATAAGCCGCTATCTTATTTACACATTCCAAAGTAAATGGGACTGCAGAGAATCCTGGAGCTTCGTATATATATGATATTTGTCAGATAACAGACGGGAGGAAGACATAGGATAGGTAAGTAAAGAGAGAGTTGAAATTTCAGCAGTTTAGGTATTGTGATAGCCATGCGTGAAAGGTTTGAATTAAAGTAGAGATTAATCTAACATCACTGGCAGATCGAAGCAAAACATGGGTTGGGCAATAGACTGAGATGAGAGAAGTGATTAGGGAGGTGCAGAATTGTGCAGAGCTTTGTGGATGAGGGTGATTATTTTAAACTATATAAGGAGTTAAAGTAGACTAGCCGAGAATGAACCAAAGCATCAGCATTTCAAAGATTTCAATTGTAAGAAACGGGCAGATTCTGGAGATGTTTTTAATATGCATGGGGCAAGAGCGAGCAAGAGATTGAATATATGATGCAAAGGAAAGGTTGGAGTTCAGCACAACCCCCTGCACTGGTGCACTGGTGCGCTCCAGCAGAATGCAGCATTTTTTTCATGCACTTTTATTATGCTGCAAATTTGTGGTTCCTTTTAGGTGCACATTTTTACTTGTGTCTTGTTGGACATAGTGCAGCCGCCACACAAAACTGGCGCAGGCACTTTATGATTACATGTGCAAGCAGTTTGCACGTTTTTCTAGTACAAAGTCAGACAGAAAACTGGTGCACACACTTTAATAAATGTGGACCTTTATGTACAATCTGTTCGGCTCTTCCTTTTTTATAACATTTTTCTTCAGATAGGACAGTATATACAACTGGCTCAGCTCCTCCTTCTATATAACATGCAGCCTGCAGATAGGACAGTATATGCAACTGGCTCAGCTCCTCCTGCTTTATTACATGCAGCCTGCAGATAGGACAGTATATACAAGTGACTCAGCTACTCCTGCTCTATAACCTCCCTTTAAAATGAAAAGCAGATAAAACCATGCATAGCCGAAGCTTGCACATTAGATTCACTTCTTTTCAGATGCTCCTCACTGCCTGTGGTAATGTTTGGTAAAACATAAATGGTTTTTCAGTAAATAGAAACTAACCCTGTAACATTTTTATGATCTAAAATAGCGGTCTACTGAGACGCTTCCAAAAACAACTGGGGGTCGGTGTTATGTACTGCCAACACTTCACACACGACAAAGCTGCGTCCCAGCGGCTGCCAGCAGAGCTAATTAAATGAATCAGCACTCAGCAATAATCACAGAGTCTCCCTTCTTCTCCAGATGTATACAGGTTGACCACAAATAAGGGGCACTTGACATATCTAGCTAGCGTGTTCCCTGTGACTTGAACTGTTCACCCCATGCAGTTATCCCGTGTATGCTTGGTTAACCTAATTCATGGCTGCACATCAAAGTAGGTAAGATCAATGCTAAGAAGTTTCTTCTACTACAGAGCCACGTACAATTTAAATTGTATCAATGTGGTTTATTCACAGGACTTTTACACCCATGAATGAATATGACCTGCAATGGTCATCATACCTTTCCATTCATTTAAAAAGTATTTATTTTATAAGAATTTCTGAATATGAGGCCCTAAATTGTATTTATTTTTGGATAAAAAGAACTGGTAAACTAGCAGGTGACACTTTTTAGTGCCCATCCTGTTCTGTATTAGATGCTTCTAGGGCTAACACAATTCTGCAATGCATTAGAAGTGGTATTGACTTGCCGGACAGGGACGCCTGGAGATAGGCCATCAGCTCTTATTGTTATATAACCCCTTTTCTATCCTAATGCACAATAGATTGGATACATGTCAAATAATAGCCAGCACTCCCTTGTCCCTCATACATGGCTTATCTGAAAGTCCTTGTGTAGTAGATGGAGAAAACCACTGCCATAAACTTCTCCAAAGAACATAAGGATCAAGCAGTTGGATTCCAGCTTGCGTCCCGTGATTTCTGCCATGTCAGGAAGTTGCAGTCAGATTGTATTAGGAAACTTATTATCTCTGCAACTTTACAGGCCATCAATCTTAGATTGGCTGCAATGTTGGCATCTATAAAAAATAGTAAGATGCCCTGGTTAATGGTTGTGCCACACAATGATAGAGTGACGGACATGGAGCAAGACATGTGATATTTTACAGTAGATAAACATGCTCTAATAATATAAAGTAGAAGTGACCATAGATGAGAAGTGATAACTAAGCCATAACTTTATGGTACTTTAAAAAGAACCACTTAGGGTGCGGTCACACGTACCGCTAACACTGCGTTTACAACGTAGAGCTACAGCACGGGGATGGGCCTTGGCCCAAACGCGCATGCGTTTCTATGGAAATGCATTTCTATGGAAATGCAAGCAATCGGCAACCAGAACCTGGTGTTTTTCAGTGACACCGGGTTCTAGTTACCGATCGCATACGTTTTCATTTAAATGCATACAGGCCACGGCCCATCCCCGTGCCGTAGCTTACGTGTGACCGCACCCTTAGATGTCTCCCATTCTATGCCTTGCTCTGGATCTGGATCAGTTACGAATTTATTTTGCAGCATATAGAAGTATAGCAATTTGATCAAGGCAAAATGCAGAGCATCACTGCAGCAGATACAATAAGTGGCCCCTGAGTTCAACAGTTATGTGTTCTAGGTCCTATCATGGCACCTTAGGTCATCTGATGGCATGGTGAACCACTACAGTAGTACTGCATGATGATATTTGTATGAGTGGTCATCCTTTCAATACAAGGATGACTCGAATTGGAGTTGCCCACACAGAACAGCTCTGTGCTCTAGATCACCAAAAAGGTTGACAAGCATGGGGTCCCATCTACAATGCCCAAATTCCAATTTGAATTCAATGAATATCACAAGATCACCAGAACCTGGGTTAACGGTTACATTGAGATATTTTAGTGATCTGAGCAGGTGAGAGTTGTGGCCTCCCCTTAATACGTTTACGATATCCTGGGGGTAGGTGATAAATGTTGTTTTTGTGATAGCCCCTTTAAAGCATAACTAAACTAGTGAGGATGATAATAGTTAACTTTGTAACTTTGTACTTTATTAATGAGATCTGTTCACGTGTCCTTCTTTTCCCCCTGTCTTTCTTCCTTCCTTAAGCAGTTGGTGTAAATCAGATTTCTGTCCTGTATCCACTGACAGCTGACAGTCTGGCTTTGTCCATCTGTTTTTTGGGACTTTTTATGTATCTTAGCAGTTTTTCCCTGTTGTGTTTGATTTAAATGTATCGCAACTTTTGGTTACTTTTGTTTTAAAAAAGTCTCCAAAAGTCGCAATCAGTTCTAAGCTAATTCTATGCCTCGTCAGGGTAACCATAGATTTGCAAAATTTCACATCTGCATTTAGGTGAGAACTCGAAGAATATTGCAGAAAACTAGACAATTGTAAACTTTCGAAGGAGACTGTCTTAGATGTAAAAAAAAGTCACAAATAAGCACATGCTCTATGCAAAGTCCCAAAAATTAAAGAAAAGGGCAAGCCAAAAATTTGGCACATGTGCCCCATTACTGTTTGAGCTAAATGTTTTAGAATCCATGGTTTGGGCTTGAACTGATATTTACCTTTTCCTGCGTCCACAAATAGTAACATTTAATATAATGTATAACTGTGTAGATTCTTATTTAACTTTTCTACAGAGTTAATGTTGTTACAGTTGCATTAAAATAACACTAGTAACTTTTACTGAAGGGGCTTCAGAGGTTGGATATTTCTAAGTATTACTTGTAAACAACTAAAAGTCTATGTTACACAGAACTGTACTCGCTGAAAGAGAAATCACCCCATCGGAAATCTATATGCATAGACCACAGCTAGGAACACTCTAGGTTATATAAAGGTTGATGGAGAGCGCTCTGCCAGGGTAAATGATAATGTGTTGTACATGGCTCACGCCAAGAGCAGATAGCATCTCTGGCCAGTGACTAATAGTAAACTGGCAAGACATAAAAAATATTTAGATATTCCAATAAAACTGACACTACATTCTCAGTGAGCTCAGGGATATGTGCAGCTTTACTACTTCTCTTAATACATCCAATGCAAAGATCAGGAAAAATTAGGATTTGTGTATACAGCTACTATGCAGAACTATTTGTCTTCCTGGTAACAGACTACAAGCCAACTCTGTGTAATTTCATCCTGTATTTATATGTTCCCCCCCCCCCTACTATTTGTTAGTGTATATTTATAGGCAAGTCTTTCATAGGCTAAAATAGACACGTCATTGATACATGTTAAACATGTATTTTTTAAGGCTATTATTTTAGGGAACATTTAAATGACCCAGATACATGAAAACTAACACAATGAGGCAGATTTACTTACCCGGTCCATTCGCGATCCAGCGGAGCGTTCTCTGCGGTGGATTCGGGTCCGGCCGGGATTCATTAAGGCAGTTCCTCCGACGAGGATCGGAACGCACTCAAGTTCACCGGCCTATTCCTAATGAAGGTAAGTGCAAGCTCCGCGACACATTTTTTTTTTAAATGCGGCGGTTTTCATAACGGAAATATTCGGGTAACACGTCAGGAAAACGCAAATCGGGCCCTTAGTAAATGACCCCCAATATACCTTAGTGCAGTTTGCCTCACTAATGTGCACTTTGCAGCACATTGGGGCACATTTACTAAGAACAGTGCAAATTGTACTAAATGCAGTTTGCCTGTGTATAGTGCAGCATGCGACAGATTCAGGATTTCTAGCGCGCCTTCTGCAGGAATCTAGCACTGCCCGGACAGAATGCACCAATTTTTTAACACTTAAAAAAAGGCCTGCCACACAGTTCTTTGTATGTTAAATCCGGCGCACGGCCCGTCCGAACGCCGCCTAATTTGTGTCTCGGACACTTCTTAAATACCTGTGCAAGCAGTTTGTCTTGTCGGACACAGTGCAGCCGGGACATAAAACTGGCGCAGACACTTTATAAAATACATGTGCAAGCACATTTTTTTCAGTGCAAAAATGGACAGAAAACTGACGCAAATCTTATCTGTTAGCTTAGTTTTCATCAGAGAAGCCACCAAAGTTTTGGCACATTTGCATAATTTTTGGACCCTTTCCTGTGAAATCGGACCCTTTCATAAGAACATGCCCGTAAAGGTTTATTCTTTTCTTTACCATGTTCTGCTTCATTGTTTTTCTATAGCTTTTATGCAACAAGATGAATTTCACAAAGTACAGGACAATCGTCTAAGAATCAAACAAGAGTTAAGCAAATTAGCAAAAGTCACAGACATGATATCTCCAAGACGACAACAGGCGGTTGGAAAAAATCCTGTATTCTAATGAGATTGGTCTGAGGTTCCCGCAGGGTGAGGAGATGTCAGACGTCTAGTGTGATTAGCTTTTGTTTCATGACATGGAGTCCAGTTGAAGCATGGAAAACTTGGCAAGAGCTGGTGGTATGAAGGTCCTTAGAGATTTATTATGCAGTAGAAATCACAAGAATGATTTAGTTTGGGTATCTGGTAACTTTCTTATCTGAGCTTAGGCCACGTTTCAGAAATTTTCGTCCCACACCCAGAATAGTTTTAAATTATTTTGAAAGGTCAAACAAGAATCTGAAGGATAAAGTGAAGACTTTAGTTCATAATAAAATTATCACCTTCAAACATGTAATATTAATCTACCGTTGAAAGGAAAACTTTCTGGTGCCTGTCTATTCCACATGATAAGTCTCTGTTCACATCTACGTTGGAGGCTCCGACATAGTTTCTGTCACATTTGATAGAAAAATGAACACTAGACACAATGTTAGTTTTTCTAATGATGAATGCCATAATAGAAGCCAAACAGATTCCATTATGTCATTGGGGTCCATAAGGGGTATCCAATCTTATAAGAAAATAGTAGAATTTGAGATGCAGAGTAAAATTAGGAACCGTAATGTAAACCATGTTGTAAAACAATGGAAGCCATCGATGCTTGTGTGAGAGATCAGGGACCTATGACAAAGGAAAAGGTTCCTAGGAAAGTTCATTCCTGATCATTGTCCGAACTTGGCTGAATTTACAGTATATGCAGTAAACCATCACTCTGACAAGCAGAAATGCTACAGTGAAAGTGATCACTCTGCATATTGTATAGCGCAAATGGGATGTTTACTATCGAGCAAAAATACCAAGTTGTAGGAAATGCGCTCACAAAACTTTGTCGAACAAATTTATTAGCAGTTGGATAGAGGGGACAAAGAGTTTCAGAGAGTACTGCTTCCTTCATCAGGTCCAAAGGGTATGTACACTGGCTGCTGATGTGTATGGGGTAGGGATTGAAGGATATACACTTTTGAGGCGCTTTGTAACCAATACAACGGCTAATAAATTTGTTCAACAAAGATTTCTATGGTCTGCGTGTTTTCCTACAACCTGGCATTTTTGCACAATTATATACATCCCTTTAACCAGTCTGTATCAGTCCTGGAAGCCAGTGCAACATCCCCCACCGGGGCCTAGCCTTTTCTTGTGGGTCTGGAGGGAGCCGGGGCCCAGAATACCGCAGTGGCTGGTTAGTGCATCCTTGGGCACACTGTGTGAAAATCGTTAAAACTGAGCCCACAAGAACGTGACTCTTTTTTTTTTTTTTTTACAATTTTCCAAATTTGCAATATTTTTTCCAGCTTTCCAGTACAGGGCATGTAATAATAAATAACATCACGGAAAAGTAAAACTTTTTATGCACAAAATAAGCCCTCACACAGCTCTGTACGGAAAAATGAAAAAGTTGTGGATTTTTGAAAGTGGAGAGTGAGAGATGAGCGAAAAAACCCTGCGTCTTTAAGGGGTTAAGCATACAAACTACCCTAACCGGTTTGGGGGGAAATACGACACAAGGAAGGAGAAGGGGGGAAGGAAAAGTGTGGAGGCACATGGGACTAGTCTGTGTTCTTGTTGTCCACTCGGGGCCTGGCGCTGCCAGCAGTCAGCCCGGTGTCTGTGGTGGGTTGAGGATTGGAAAGAAAGCCAGGGGACCAGGTTACATGACATGATGCATAATTCCTATCTCCTCCATGCGCATGATAGAGTCAAGAGCCCCTATCCATTGTACACTGGAGGGGACCTCACTGGACCTCCATAGTCTAGGGATTATTTGCCTCGTGCCATAATGAAGTTCCTGAGTAGATCCCTTTTAAATTTCGATGTCGCCCCCACCTAGTGAAGGCTTATAGAATTGTGTGAGCCCTAGGCCCTCCATGTGTTGCACCATGGTGCAGGGCCTATAGTGGTAAAAGTATCTATAGGTCCTCATGATGGGTTTTATATTGCTCATATTGTGTACAGTATAGAGGGGGAGATGTAATAATGTGTCGGCCATTACACCAGTGCAGAGTAGAGCTAGACAGCACGGTGCCTTAGTGGTTAGCATTGCAGCCTTGCAGCGCTGGGGACCTGGGTTCAAGTCCCAGGGTTAACATCTGCAAAAAGTTTGTATGCTCTCTACGTGTTTGCGTGGGTTTCCTCCAGTTTCCTCCCACACTCCAAAACATACTGGTAGGATGATTAGATTGTGAGCCCCATACGGACAGGGACTGATCTGACAAGCTCTGTGCAGCGCTGCGTAATCTGTGTGCGCTATATAAATAAAGGAATTATTATTATTATTATTATTATTATGGTCACAGTATGGGGACCCACAGCCTGGCAGGTCTCCAGCAGGTGGTGTGTGCAATAAATATTGAGGGAGAGGCCGATATACTGGTTTCTCCCTGGGGAACCCCTGAGTGTGTGTGTCGGATGAGTCCCTGGGTAATGGAAGGGGAGCCCATGGTGGTAAGAAGCTGTATACAGGGATCAGACAGAGGCAATGTTGCGCAAATCAACTTACAGTTCTTTATTGAACTTCAGACAGCAGACAACGGCTCAAAAACGATTAACATTGGATAATGCAGGTTACTGGAGTGGTCATAGTGAGTGGTCAGCAGGTATGGTGCACCAGACTGATAGTAGATGCAGGCTGGGATAGTTTAGGTGAAGCTGTGTCCAAACAGTGGAAGCTGCAGCTCTGGGCTAGAGTTTCCAGACTCGACCTAGGTGCTAGGCAATAGGCCTGAAACACTGGAAGTTCCTGGCATTGATACCTGTTCCAGCACTGAAGGTGTGCTGCATACTCACCTCTTGTCTCTGCTGAGACAGGTAGACTAAGACCATGTGCTCTCACTGAGCAGGGGTTTTAAACTCCCCCTGGTCAGGTGGTCTCCAATCACACCCCAGCTAACAATACAGCCACATCATTGGATAAATACTTACACCAATTTAACTGTTGCCTTTTCAGGCAGAATCTACAGCTACAATTGCATAATACTCAGATTTCAGAACCTTCCTAGATCGGTGATCAATCTCCCTAACAGCTCCTCACCTGAGAAGGTCGCCATTCTCAACTACCAGCCTGCCTATGCGTTGGCAGGGGTGTTGCACCAGTAATGACTGTATGGCCTCCCCCATCCACTCGAAATCAGCAGGACACGGGTTGTCCTGACTACCGCTGTAGGTAGTTCATATGACCGATTGTACCCATGGACTACAAACATGGGGCACATTTACTTACCTGTTTGACGGAGTTCACCGAAAGTGAAGATTGTGAACCCAATATCGTGCATGTGTTGCTTCACCTTCTTTTAAGTGGTATATGTAAGTTCATTGGATTGCGACACAATTTTAAAGTTAAACCCCGCGCTGATTCCGAATCAGTCAGATTGTCAGATGGCCCGCCCCCTAAAGTGTGTGCATGGAAGCCAGCACAGCTCCGCCAAAAACTGATCGTGTGCAACACCTGTTAAATACCTGTCCAAGCTGTGTAATCCTGTGTAAAAGTGCAAACTCTGACAAAAGTGCAGCGCGTGACCCTTAGTAAATGAGCCCCTATGTATTAATGAGGTAGGTCTAGAGCTGCCTTCCTCAACTTGGCAAATCAATTTTTCCAATCTCACTCATAATGAAATAATACAAATTATGCAGTAAGAAATCACATTATAATAAATTTCCATTTTACATGAGATTTGAGGCTTGTGACACTGCACTTTTTTCTATTGATGAATTGCCTGCTGTATAAGGTAAGAAGCTCAGTCACTATGCTAACATACTTTTATACATATTCCTCATTCTGTCATCAAACCACTCACTGTTACTGCATACGTACATATATATATATAGTGGTATTCCATCATGGAGGAAAATCTCAAGCATGTAAAATACTAATACGATTCTGTGAATGAGAGCACTATATCCTGTGGTTGAGACAGTCTCATTCAGAAGAACATCAATAACTGGAGGCATTCAGCCACAGCCTGCATTCCCACACTACCGTCCAGTTATCTGGTTCCTTCTGCAGTGCCTGGAATTTTGAAAATTTAAAGAAATGTGGATCACCTATAAATGTAACTACAGTTTAGTAATGAATAATCCAAACTAAGGATGTCACCAACTTGAAATCAAGAATATTACAAGATAATTTGTATCTACAACCATTATCTTTAGAACTGAGTTGATTTGTGGTACCCAGAGGGGGACTTGTTTTTATGGTACAAGGGCTTGGTGGAGCTTATAGTACACGTTGTGGGGTGCTAGCCCTGTGTCCCTCACAATGAGCCTCTTGGGGTGATGCAAGTCTGTAATGACCAACTCAAACACAGGTTATAACTGGGATAAACTGGAATCTTTACTGTTAAATAAAAGACTATAATCCATTGCACCGTTCAGGCTACAGACTTGCAAGTGAGGTGATAAGAGTGGTCACAATTCCCTTTTTACATAATCTTCACCAGTTTTAACCCCTTACCGACATGTGACGTAATAGTACGTCACATGCCGGGTCCCGGTGCATGGAGAGGGCTCGCGGGCCAGTCCTCTCCATAGCCGGTAAGTCTTTGCTGCATATGCAGCAAAGGCTTACCGGCAACACCCGCAATCGGTGCCGGCACCGATCGCCGGTGTTTTCCTGCTGATCGCCACTGGCGCCGCCATCTTTCCGAGGATCGTCGCTCCCCTGATGTCATCGGGGAGCAGCGATCCATCACTAGGGAGACTCCTCCCTCAGAAGATTCTAGAGGCTTCCCCCAGGCAGTCTGGCTGAGGGAAGGTCATGTGACCACAACTCTCACACCTATACAATTATGCCAGTAGGTGGCAGCATAGAGCAAATATTATCTGAATCACATAATACATTTGGCAACTCCTCAACCACCCAACAACTATATTATCCAGTAGCTGGGATGAGGTACTGGGACACTACATTATTTATGCGACCCTTTCACAAACCTTAGAAATTCAACGACATTTTTCTTACAAAAATTCATCTTCAACTGTAAATAAAATAGTCTGAATTCAGAAATTAGCTTGAGTTCTTTTAAAGAGAATGTCTCACCAGAATAAAAGACCCACTCTTTAAATGAAGTGTTTGTGTTGAACAAGCTTTTAGAATTGTTCAATGACAAAATTCCATGTCACTGTATATATTTAATAGATGTTACAATAGTGTGCAATTTAAGCACTAAACTGTACAACAGAAGATCGCAATATAGAAAACACCTTCATTACATCACTATTGATGTCAGTAGTGATTATGTCACACCATGTCTCCTCCCCCTCCCTTTACAGTGCCCCCTATATAGATCATGCCGCTGACCCATCATAACATCACTACTGACAAAAGATGATGTCACAGATTATCTCATCCCCCTCCCTTTGCAATGGCCTGTATATATAACACTGACCCATCATTACATCACTGCTGACAATAGGTGATGTCACAGCTTATCTCCTCCCCCTCCCTGTACAATGACCTCTATATAGATAACACTGACCCATCATTACATCACTCCTGGCAATAGATGATGTCACAGCTTATCTCCTCCTCCTCCCTGTACAATGACCTCTATATAGATAACACTGACCCATCATTACATCACTACTGACAATAGATGATGTCACAGCTTATCTCCTCACCCTCCCTGTACAATGACCTCAATATAGATAACACTGACCCATCATTACATCACTCCTGACAATAGATGATGTCACAGCTTATCTCCTCCCCCTCCTGTACAATGACCTCTATATAGATAACACTGACCGATCATTACATCACTACTGACAATAGATGATGTCACAGCTTATCTCCTCCCCCTCCCTGTACAATGACCTCTATATAGATAACACTGACCCATCATTACATCACTACTGACAATAGATGATGTCACAGCTTATCCCCCCTTCTCCCTGTACAATGACCTCTATATAGATAACACTGACCCATCATTACTTCACTACTGGCCTGGCAACAGATGATGTCACAGCTTATCTCCTCCCTGTACAATGATCTCTATATGGATAACACTGACCCATCAATACTTTTGACCGTTTTGCGAGGGTTCAACGTTTACATTGTACTCCGCCGCAGTGTTAGATAGCGTTCCCGGAGGTTTCCAGTAATGCAATCCTTCTAACACTGTGGCATTTGTTTAAGCACTAGGAGCTGCTTACTTTAGTAAGCCGCACCTAGTTCCCAATTAATGGGTGACAGGTCCTCTTTAATATATATATCCCCCTATTGGGATTCTGTTTACAATTAGAAAAGCTAGCGTTCCATTTAATTACGGGCAGTATAACAAAAAATCCATCTGATTTCACACCCATTTGACGTTATTGTGTGACCTTTATTGACAAAGCAATAAAAAGAGCATTCTCAATACATAATTATGCATTCATAATAAATATGCACTATAAACCTTTGACACTTATTTACATACAATCTATTGTCTTAAACAATACCTCATAGTTCAAGTGAGAAGACTGGCAGAGGTTTCTGACGGTTTCTGCGGCATCTTCTCCACCTGGCTTTGCGGGGCTTATTTCTTTTTCATACAATAGATTTGTCGCATAAACACTTCCTGGCAGTTCTAGACACAAAAAATACATGTGAGTTGTTATAGTTGTATATTATTAGATATATATTAGATAGATATTAGTAAATCGATAGCTGTAGATGATAGAGAGATATCATATAGATTGATGAATAGAATCTCTAACCTTTATTAGATATCATTTCTACTTCTGTTTTCTGCAGCTTTAGAACAGTTTGGGTTTTTGTTTTAGCCCCATTTCCTTCTCTTGAGAAAAGTGTGACAAGATGAGATTCATTGCAAGTCGCTTCTGCTAAAACACCGTCTTTAAAATTTTGCATACATTCCAAGTTGGATTCAAGAATTTGCTGTAAAACATATGGATACATAAGGGTACATATATCAGTCATATTACTAAAATGCTTTTTGGTATTTGGCTCTGGAGCTTATACAGAGCTCAGTCTGTCTGTCAGTCTGCTCATGGCTGTCGACGTGATGTCACCCCCGGCCTCTGTATATTACCCCTTGGAGCAATATATGACCATTTTTTAAATCTTGGACAACCCCTTTAAAGGGAACCTGTCATCAAAATCAGACAAAATAAACCCTACTCACCAATGCACTGTGCATTTGTTGAAAAGTGTAGCGCAGGCGCCCCAGCTTAAGGGTGCATATAGTCGAACGTATGCCGAGGAGGAGGTGTGACCCCTCTCCTTTGAAATGCATTGCGTGCGGCCTTTGCCGTCTATGGGGGATGGCCATTGTGTGCAGCCATTGTCCTATACGGAGAACGTATGTACGGCCGCAAGCTTGCAGCTGTACATACGTCCCCCATACGGTAGTGTGAATGTAGCCTAACTCTGTCTCCTCCAACCAGGACAATCTTCCCCCAAACTTTTTCTGCCTTTGTCTACGCAGACTCTGCCAACTGACATGTGTCCCCGTCCCCCACTGTCTGTCCCCGCCTATTGTGAAATGATGACAAGATCTGCAGTTTCCCACACAATGCTTACTGCTAAATCCACCATACAGTGAGAGGTACAGCATTTTGGTAAGGACACAAAGAGGTCGAGATTTGAAGAGAGACACTGCTCGCCCATGTGAAGTTGGCGTCCTGCTTTTATATTGTTTTATTTTGTTTTATATGCGCATTTTAGAAGTGCTTTTGTGAGTATAACTTTTAATAATAAATGTCAATTTGAAAGAACATACTACGCTATTTGTGTACATATTTCTGTGGTGAACGGTGGAATCGAGGGAAGAGAAGCCGCACTTAGAATGTTGAAGGTTTTTTATTTATGCAATGTAATAGAAAACTACACCACTGTGAAAAAAACATCTGGAGCTCAGAGTAAAAATCTTTTTTTTTTTCTCTTGTTTTATGTTTACTGTAGAACTTTTTTTCTGGATCGGTCCTGGCCCGTCTATAGTTCCCCTGAAGTCACTCATGTGAAAATCACTTTGGGGATAATTTTTTTTTTATAGGTGAGCTTTCACAAAGAAGGGCGAATTCTAGAAGGGACATTTCATATCGGGTGTAACTAGGGGAGACAGGGCCCCATAGCAGGCTTCACACATGCAAGTTATAATCACACATATTCATACACTCATATATATACACACACCATACACCATATACACGTACAGCATATACACACACATATATATACAGCATATATACATCACAAATATGTTATACACATACTATGCTGTACAATGTACAGCATAATACAAATATAATGGTGCACATCCTGTACTCTTTAGTGCAACAGGACAAATGATGGGCAGCTGCTACCATTACCACAGTAGTTACGCCCCTGTTTCATGTCCTACTAGTTTATTGGGGTAACCAGGGGCGCACCTGCCATGAGGCGAGTTGAGAATCTCGCCGCAGGCGGTGCACCACCTGCTGGATGAGGGGGCGGCATTGTGTGCCCGCCCGTCCATGCTGCCACCCGCCAGTCTGCCTATGGTGTCGGTGGAACCCCCACCCGTGATGCTGTGCTGCCGCCCACTGGATCGTGCTGCCGCCCGCCCAGGCTGACACCCCCCCTTCATGCCGGCTGGCACATCCTTTTACCCGCTGCCCGCCACATCTTCCTGAGCAGCTGTCTGCTCCGCTTCCTCTGTCCCTTTCAACTCCGCTCCGCTCTCCCCCTCCTCCGCTCTCCTCCACTCCGCACCGCTCCCTCTGTCCTGTTCATCTCCGCTCCGCTCTCCCCCTCTCCTCCACTTCCCTCCGCTCCCTCTGTCCCGTTCATCTCTCCCCCTTCCTCCGCTATGCTCCGCTCCCCCCTTCCTCCGCTATGCTCCGCTCTGCCCCCCCTCTCCTCCACTCTGCTCCCCCTCTCCTCCACTCCGCTCCCCTCCCCCCCTCCGCTCAGCTCCCCCCTCCACTCCTGGAGAACCTTCCTGGGGCATAAAAGAAAATAAAGTAAGTTTATCTGTGTCTGTGTATGACACATGTGATGTGTATGTAATGTATATCAATATGTGTATATGTATGTGTACATGTATGTGATGTGTGTATGTAATGTATATAAATATGTGTATGTGTATATGTGTATATGTATGTGTTTATATGTGTATATATGTATTCCGTATGCATTTTATACTACATGGCGATATTCTGTATGCATGTTATACTACGTGGCGATATGCTGTATGTATGTTATACTACATGGCGATATGCTGTATGTATGTTATACTACATGGCGATATGCTGTATGTATGTTATACTACATGGCGATATGCTGTATGTTTTTTATACTACATGGCGGTACTCTGTATGCATTTTATACTACATGGCGATATTCTGTATGCATGTTATACTACATGGCGATATTCTGTATGCATGTTATACTACATGGGGGGGCCACTGTATGCATTTTATACTACATGGCGATATGCTGTATGCATTTTATACTACATGGCGATATTCTGTATGCATTTTATACTACATGGCGATATTCTGTATGCATGTTATACTACATAGCGATATTCTGTATGCATGTTATACTACATGGCGATATGCTGTATGCTTTATATACTACATGGCGATATTCTGTATGCATGTTATACTACATGGCGATATTCTGTATGCATGTTATACTACATGGGGGGGTAGAATCTACAAACTCAGTATAAATTAGGCCAGTTGAACAAAGATACCATTTTTCAATTTGTCATTAGAATAAAAATCACGTAAAATACATAGGAAGTTATCGGATAAATCACCATAAGAGAGTTATCATCCAGGTGTGGGCTATGGTTATAAACCGCCAGTGACCCGAGATAGATTCAGTTTGTCAGTCTTCTAATTCCTTTGACATCAGGATTTCTTTCATTAAGCCAGCACAGGCCTCGGTTCCCAACAGGACGTAGAGCTTAGACGGCCTCACAAGTAGGGGGTTTGCCTAACAAAAAAAAATGTACACATTGAAGAAATGTTCCAGAAATATTGGTGAATGGGGAAGTAAGTAATGCCGCGCAAGCTAAGAGGGTTTGTGTGTTGTGACATAACATAAACTAGATGGGGTTTGTTCTGACAAGTGACCTTCATGCTCCGTGCAACTGGGTCCTCATACCCCCCCAATATTGCCTAGATCGATTTTTTTTCTAGGGGTAAATGGCTGATTTTCCCCCCACCGCGGGCCTTTTAGAAGGACACATTCCATCCCCTACTGTGGGAGCTCATCTTAATTGGTAAACTCTGGTTCCCTTGAAGCCCGTCACCACTTTTAGTGATTACGCCCGTGCCATGCCTTACGGGTTGTTTGTGGGGTTTTTTTTTTTGGCCCTAGCCGGCGCTGATCACCACCCCCCGGAGGGTTCCTGTTAATCCAGGGGATTGAGGGATTCTTCAAGGGTCACCTAATTCTTTTGTGCCCGTCACCCGCCACACCCCCTGCTTTGGTTGTGAACACTGTGTTTTTCTTCACCCACCTCCCCCACCACCGCCCTTTGCGGCATCGTTTCTCATCACCGCGACACGACCAGAATCAGATCGGAATATGAGCTTTAGGCCTGTGTTGGTGTACACTATTATCGGTATGAGTAGCTTTTTTATGTATATTCTTGGAGGCTTAACACATACTTACTGGCACATTGTAACTACAACCTTGTTTGCTACTAAAATAATCACGTTGTGACTATAGGACGCCCATTTAGGCGGACACTATACATACTTACATTCCCGAAGTTTCTTTCTTCACTGAGTCATCTGTTTAGCTTTCCTTGTCTTTGCTATTATCCCACATCGTCAGCAGGGGCGTTATTTGCTTTGTGTCCACAATACTCACACACATACCTGTTTATGCGACCTACTCCCACTCACGAGGAGCAATAAGATGCATATTAATCAGTATTTTTCTCCCATCTACAGTATATGTATAGCTATAATAATTTTTTTTATGCTATATATTCCCTATTAATGGTCTAGTGGGTGAATCAACTGTTGTAGCAATCCCTACCATACCATAATAGGACACCGGTTCGTTTGACCTGGGGCATCCTGCCAGGGGATCACAGCCTCAACAGAAAGATTAAAGCCAATGTATTTAGTAAGAAAGCGTTACAATAGGTCGACACAAAATGCCAGAGAGCAAGCAGAGAGCCCAGAGAGATCCAGTATTTGCATTAAGGGTGGTTTTCTATTGGCCGTGAATCATGACTTAGGCTTTTACCACCGAAGATAAGTGTTTATCTATGAAGCTGCATACACGTAGATGTGTCAGCAACATGGACAGAGCATGTTATAATGGAAAAGTGTAGTAGTGATAATTACAACAAACTCCCCTTAAAGGGTATTTGCACCCCGAACGCAGAAGGTTACAGGGGGAAAACCACCCCATGATTAAGGATTGTTCAACCAAGCGGACTATGCTGGTCAGTGTGCCCAATCCCTACTCTAAATATGCTCTTATTTTACGATTCTTGGGCCTTATTCCTTCCTGTTTTTACAGAAATAAATGTTTAAGAATCGAGCCCCTTAGGTTCATGGCCCAAAAATTTCTTGTAAACCCAACGACATCATAAAAGCTACAGAAGAGCGATCCCCATACTGGAGGGCCGGCACCACAACCAGACATGTAAACTAAAGTCTACCTTTTGTGTCCTTCAGACGTTCTCCACACATACTTGCCCTCTTTCATGGGTCCTGGCGGGTTACTTCTTGAATCTACCTTTACTGTGAATTACGGCATGGGTAGGAATTCTACTATGCACATTCTTTTACTACGCGTTGTGGGATAACCCCCCCCTGCAATCAGAACAACTGCAACCCTTGGGTGCAAACCCCATCGAGCCTCCCCTTCTTTTCGTGGCCCATGTTAGGTCTGTCTTCAACTGGTGAGTAAAGACAAAGGAGTAGTGCCCAAGTTGCAACACTGGAGAGCCATAGGACCTCGCCACCTACCCCCAACCCCCACCCCCCACCACGTCCGGCCCAGACATGCTGACCCCCCCTGGACCCTAGCCCGACGACACATGAAAAACACCCAGACTGGCTGCCAAGTCGCTACCTCCACGTCAGACACACAACGAACGAACAGTGGCCAACAATTTAAACCACCCTGCTAATCTACAAGCGAAACACCCTTTCAATATCATCTCCACCCTCATTCTATCCTCGCTTTGCACATCTTTTTTTTATGGAGGTTCGTCACTGATAATTTTGAAATCTTTCTTCTCGACCCAAAATTCGCGCCTTCTGCTCTCTCCCATCAGTGGGTTGGAACAGACCAGGGACCCAATAATATTATAGTGTAACGCTAAAGAGATAGCAGATGCGAACCGTACTGGCAGTGATTGAGCTTAGGCTTAGGACAAACCCGGTGGGTGGGGTCTATAAACAAATTCCAACTATGCTCGAATTACGACCCGTGGACTTCTTTCACTTCACGACTAAAACCACGCGATCACCAAGAGATCCCCCCAGGAACTGACACAACAAGCACTAGTGGATTTACACAACCAACCACCAACCCCAATTCTATCGTCTTTTTTAAGCTACTTGCAGTTATCACCAAGAGCCGATCGCCCCACAGACGGAAACTACAAGTACCATGATCCCTTCATTCTCAGAATTCCTCCCCTCTATGCTCTTGCCCCAGTGATAATATAAAGGCTATCCCAGCTCTGTCTACCAAGTAGCGAACGATGTGTAACTACATCACCAAAAACACTGGTCATTACTGGATGCACTGTCACACAAACAGACTACAGCCAAAAGAAAAACGTAGTGGGGATCACATGGACTTGAAATGTGTCCAAAC
This sequence comes from Engystomops pustulosus, assembly GCA_019512145.1. Classification (NCBI taxonomy): domain Eukaryota; kingdom Metazoa; phylum Chordata; class Amphibia; order Anura; family Leptodactylidae; genus Engystomops; species Engystomops pustulosus. Next base: position 25,958,759 of record CM033648.1, on the reverse strand, counting down.
AGCATTTTTTGCTAACGGGGAGCAAAATTGAAATAACAGCTAATACACATTAAGCTTATATTTTCAGTACCCATTATATATGAATATGAGCGATTCCTGGAATACCCTTAAGGAAAGTAACTTTCTATTGTTAAAACCGAGCAGACTCCAGAAGAAAGCCGATCACAACTCACTCCTAGAGGTACTAGAAAAAGAAAATAATTAAAGATGACCATAATAGCCACAGTATTGAGCGCAACATTTGCTACATTTTGATCACATCACCACCACCACGCTATAAATGAATTTAATATTGCCCTATGAAGAAGCCACCTTTCTGAATTCAGTGAATCTCTCTGCACAAAGCTCCATCACTGGCTGCTCTAATCCAATAAAATGGCACTTAAAAAGGAAAAATCAAGCCCGTCTTGTCTTCAAATTTTTTACTTATAGCCCAATGGTGAACAAATATTGATTGTTAAGGAATATTCTATGAAAAGGGTGGTAATGGTTTATGTATAAAACAATGATACCTTGATACAATTTTTACATTTAAATGCTTGAATGAAAGTAATTATATAGAAGTCGAGTATCATAGCAATTTTCACTCTCTGGCAAACTTATAAACCAATTGAAATTCAAAGGGAAAGAGTTGATAGAGAAATATTTCAAGGAGCTAGTATGATTAAAATGGACAAAATAGGTCCCAAAGTATCACGGAAAATGCAGGGATTTTTTTTAAAGAGAATTAATTGAAAATATTCTTTCTCCGTCAGTGTGAATGTTCTGAGAATTATTTTCCTGCCAGCAAGAGGAAGACAATAAGGCGCGAATATTAAAATGAAACGGATCGCCTTTGATAGATGTCAGTCATGAGTCGGTGAAATGATGAAAGACATGGGAAGGACAGGTGAACTTCATACATTTCACAAGGGAGATCCGACAATTGCCTTCCTGAGGATTAGATTAGCATGAGGAATGGAGGCTTTCTCTGGGGGACTTCCACGTCTTCTCACTGTTGTAGTAATTTATATTTGGTCACTAGGGATAACACTTAGTTACAGCTAGGTAGCATGCGCTGGGTCTAGTTTGGGATCAATGCCATGTGTCGCTTCAACCTACAAATAAGAAAGCCCTTCAAACTGCAGGGGCGCTTGCCAACCATGCGGTGGGATTCTTTAGTAGCGAAGCATTTATTGTAGAATAATCACATTCTTCGCACCAGAGCTATGTCAGAGTTTTACCGGATCCTTAAAGGATAACTGTTACATTTTGACTGGATTCCTGTCCGTCATACATCCAATGTTTGTAAGACGAGTTTTTAACTGCAAAAATATGCACAATTATTACAGATCAATGTTCAAGTTTTGGGAGGGTCAAAGGGTGGCTTACTATTTATTCTCCTTTGGTTCGCATTGTCCCGAAAAAACTTCTTTCCTAATGCGTAGTGGAAACACAGGAATGCTGTTTGAGGGAACATTTGGTTTTTTTTCATTGATTTATGAATACTTATTGCTACTTAACGGGATCGTTAATCTAAGGCCCAATGTAATTTACTCCTTCCCCCCCCCTCCTTTGAGTTTAAATAGTTTTCAGTGCAAACGATCTCCTCCTAGCTTAATTTCCGCTTCCCACCAGGAAAATCATCCCACCAAACGCTTCCTGCCTCTTGTCATGTTTGGCCCCAAACGTTTATGGTGGACCCACTCACCAACCACTTGGTCCCCACTCGTCAAAGTGCGGCGTTTTTACGTTTTAAATGGTTGAGAAGATCTGCAGTTTCCCCACACAGTGTTTCATACTAAATTCACCCTGCGGTGAGAGGGACAGGGATTCTGGTAAGGACATTAAAGTGGAAGATCCTTTCTGCTTAGTTCGAATTTGAAGGGTCACAGAACTGTCAGCAAAAGAAGGAGGCGGGAGGGGATGACTGGCATTCTAAGAGAAAACAATGACTCTTTAGAAAGGTGACTTATGTTTACTCGTTTGCATATCCAGAAAAAACTGCTTAAAATTAAGGTACAGTTCCTCAGTGGCAGATAATTTTAGTGATATGGGGAGGGAACTTTCACCCTTAACCGCAGGTATCGGTTGGTATATATGGTTGTGAGGGGTAAACTTCTGGGAAGGTCTTCTTTTAGCTGTTGAATGTTTATGTGCCAATACCAAGTAACATTTTCAAAACAAATTTTGGAATTAGATTTTTTTTTTTTTTTTTATATTTTGTATTAAGACAGTCTTAATATCAAAGCATCGGGTTGCACACGAGCAAAAAGGACTGCAAGGTTCTGACATGATGTAGATTTCAGCTAGTACATTCTTTTGTTGGTGCAGATTATTTGGCTAATCATTTGTTTAATTTGCCTGGTCAGGGGCTTCCCTACACTGTTACCCACCAGGTTGCAATGGGGCAAAAATGGAAGCTCCATCTAGATTCGCCAAAAAAGTGGCACACTGGCAAATACAACAGGCCCGTATGACTTCAGAGAATAGGCCTAATTGATCATTTTACTGTACCAGATTACTCGTGCATGAACACATGAATCATCATACCAAATGCTCAACCACAGAAGGTGCACAAGTGCTGTGCACAGATGGTGGCATTTTTGGCAAATGTTTCCATTTACCCAGTCATTAGGGTCATACTTCATTTTAAGTCCTAAAATCTGTATACAAGTACTTACCAATATCTCTGCATTTAAAAAAGCTGCCTTTGCAAAGATCAGACAAGGCGTCAGAGGACAGAAGTCTCAGCCAAACACCAAAACCATGAAATAGATCTGTGGTCTAGACAAAATGGAGGGAAAAAAACATTTCTGTAATTCATAATTTCTATTCAAATTACTTGCATGTAAAACAAACAGTGATAAGAAACAAACATACAGTGGATGACAGGGTGCCCCAAGAGAAAAATGGCGAAGGAGAGTGTATGGCCGCGCCAAAATGGTAGAACATGTGATTTCTATTTTGTGATCAACAGTGGAGTAATAGAGAGACAGGGCCCACACTTACCCTAAAAAATATACCATACAGTATATACACCCACACCCCTATACACAGACATACAGTATATACACATCACAAATACACACATAAATGAAAATACCAAGAAAGCTTGGGCCCCCCTGACACTGGGGCCCAATAGCAGCTGCTATGGATGCTTTAACAACTGTAGTACGCCCCCTGGGACACATAAGTCTATTTAACCCTTAACGCTCTGCGCCGTCGTATAGCTCAACTTAAGACACAGTTGGGCATACATTTCTAAGGGAACAGACAGAATAAAATAATTTAATAAATTAAAAAATGCTGCTTCGAATAACATTAAGCCGCTATCTTAATTAAGGTCTAGCAACATTCAATTTGATCCTTGCCCTCAGTTTGGCGTTGTGATTCTCTAAGTGGCTAGTGAAATAAGTGAGTCTGAAAAAAAGCGGAGTGTTGTGTGTGTTAAGAGTGAATCTGTTGTGGGTGATGATGGTGATTGTGGAATGAGGTATACAAGGTAATAGCAAGGCATTTTATTAGTGTCACAATTTAAATAGATTTTTTTTTTTTTCCTCTTTGCCTGGTCTGCAATTGGGAGGAGGGAGATTATGTTCACCACCGTATAATTAAGGTCTAGCACCTCACTTTTTGAGCTTGCCTCAGTTGTGGCTTCTTGTGATTCTAAGTGGCGAGTGACTTAAGTGAGTTGAAAAAAAGCGGGAGTTAGTTGGGTTTTGTGATGTGTAAGAGTGAGCTGGTGTGGGGTGATTGTGGACTGAGTAACAGGTTAATAGCAAGGCCCTTTTAGTGTCACAAATTTAAATAGATTTTTTTTTTTTTCTCTTCTTTGCTGGTTGCTAATTGGGAGGAGGGATGATTAGTGTTCACACCTGATAAAATTAAGGTTAGGCAACGCACTTTGAGCTGCTCGTTGTGGCTTGTGATTCTAAAGTGGCTACGGAACTTACGTGAGTTTGACAAAAAGCGGAATTTGAAAAAGAGAAGTCCACAGAACTGTAAGTAACCTACATTTTATATCTCTTGATTTAGTTATTATTACTCATCACAGTTTGTACTAGGAGCGAGGATAGAAGATGGGACCGGGGTATGCTCCAGTGCACACTCTGACGCATGTATACATGCTGGAGCAGGAGAGTCCAGGGTGAATACCGCGGACAGAGTGCCCTATTTTTGCTACTAGAAGCGCGGGTTAGAGATCTGGAGGAAGATATTGCAAGGCGGCGAGCAATTGAAATCTTGAGCAGAGTATGCTGCTCACGAGCAAAGCAATAAGCGGGGTTGGTAGAAGTTGGAGGGTGGAGAGGAAAGGAAGCCAGCAGGGGCCAGGTGGGTAGCGGGGTTACTGTAAATAGAGGGCAGTAGGGCAGGGGTCAATCAAAGAAAAGGAAAGGCCAAAACTCTGATCTGAACATCCAAAGCAAAATTGCAAAATTGTGCAATGGTTCAGGACGTCCAGTTGTCAGAGAAAATGGCACACAAGCCCTAGCGGATCCTGATCTCCCTCACAGCCAGGGGAGAGCCGGACCAGCTAGTAGTAGGGTGGGATGGGAGGCAGGCAGCCAAGGCAGTAGTGTTGGAGGGGACTCTATAATCGGAAGACGGATTAAGATAATTTGTCGCCAGACCGCCTCAACCAAATGGTTTGCTGTCTCCATGGGCCAGGGTTCGGGAATGTGGTGGAAAGGGGTGGATAAATTAATGGGAGGGGCTGGGGATGACCCAGGCTGTCGTGGTCATGTGGGGTACCACAATGACAGAATAGTGGTAGGTGGAGGAGCCTGAAGAATAATTTTAAAGGAATATCGTTCAACCCCCCCCCCAGCTTAAGGAAAGGACTCAAGGTAGTATTCTCCGGAATCTACCTGTGCCATGCCTACACAGAGCAGACAGCGGGAGCTCAGGGAGTTAAATGCATGGCTCAGATCCTGGTTTGGTAGAAGCAGAGGGATTGGGTTTTCCAGAGAATTGGCTGGACGTTCATGGGGTACAAGTGTTTTCTGCAGAGAGATAGCTTGCACCTAGTGGAAGGGGGGCTGCTTGTTTGCTGGGCGAGAGAGGGACTCATAGCAGGGTGGCGGGTATTTAAACGAGGATCCGGGGGGAGGGAGTAGAAGGAAAAAAGGAAAGACACTTTGAAGGGGTAGATAGGACGGTCAGAGAGGGGGCAGGTATGTTGGTGGGTGGGGTGGGTTGGTGAGCGTTGGTCGGTTGTTGTGTTTTGTATGTGGGACCAAGGCGGGGTGGATAAGGAGATCCACACGTTGCGAACAGTGCGGGAGGAACAGAAAACAGTGGTGAGGATATATGTGCCAGTAAAATACTGAAACCCCTTCACGACTTGCCTTTTTAGTTTTTCCACCTTCCATTTTCACACCCCAACTTCAAAAATCTTAACTTTTTTTATTTTCCACATAAAGAGCTGTATGGCTATTTTTGCGTCGTAACAATTGCACTTCGTAGTGGACGGTATTTAATATTCCATGGCGGTCTGGGAAGCGGGAAAAAAAATTCCAAATGCAGTGAAAATGGTGAACAACACATGCGACGTTTTCTGTGGGCTGGATTTCACAGCTGTCACTCTGCGTCCCAAATGACATGTCTACTTTTTTTTTTGGGGTGCTACGATCACGGGATTTAACCACATTGTACAGGTTTTATAAGGTTTTAATACATTTTAAAAAAATTAAACCTCCTGACAAAATTTTTTTGATTTTGCCATCTTATGGCGCTAATAACTGTTCTACTTTGGTGTACGAAGTGGGGTTGGGTGTCATTTTTGCGACTTTTGATGGCCGTTCGTTTTCATTGCTATCATGTTTAGGACTGTGCGACTTTTGACACTTTTGTATTTTTTATATTTTTCCAAACTGGCCAAAAAAATGTCATTTTTGGACTTTGGACTTATTTCCGGTACGGGGGTTTAAATGCAGTTGAAAAACCGTTTATAATATTTTGTAGATCGGACATTTTCGACGCGGTGATGGTGGTGATACATAGGTTTGTTTATGATTTTTACTGTTATTAATATTAATATCAGTCTAGGGAAAGGGGGGTTGGTGGTGATTTGAATTTTAGGGTTTTTAATATAATTTTTTTTTTTAACTTTTTGTACTTTTACTTTAAACTATTTTCAGACTCCTAGGGTACTTTAACCCCTAGTAGGTTGGTTTGATCGATCCTACCAGATACTGCCATACTGCAATATGGCAGTATAGGGAGATATTCCCGACTCCCCCCAATTCATTACCCAATGTGTGCTACCCCCGCACCCATTGTAATGAATGAATAGGTTTTAACAACGGGACAAGCTCGGGGCTTCGTCCGAGGCACGATGCTGTAATTGGCAACGGATCACCGTCCGTGGACGTCATCGGGGACGGAGATCCGCGCAAGATGGCGGCGCCCAAGCGGCGCAATTTTTTGAAGCATCCGGCAGGCATTTGCCGAGGCGATCGCGGTGAAAGCACACGCGATCGGTGATTAGAACGATCGACGCGCGTGTTACCCGGTAAGCCTTGCTGCACTATGCAGAAACAAACTTACCGGCTATGAGAGGTCGGCCCGCGAGCCTTAATGCACTGGGACCGGCGGCGACGTACTTAGTACGGCGCCGCGTCGGGAAGGGGTTTTTTTTAAATCAGATAAAAAAACTGTGGAAAATTAAATTGTATGTTCACAAAAAGCCAGAAGTATCACAGGAAAATGGGCGAGCTTGAGGGGGCTCTGATATTAGAGGAACAGTAGATGTTGTGTGTTTGTAAAGTAGGAGACATTGGCTTGATGCATCGCCGATTGGGGTGTTAGTGTTAATATTAAAGGTTTACACTCCTTCGGAAAAGGACAGGGGGGAAATAGGAGGGGAGGTGGTGTATGTCTGTATGTCAGAAGAGACTTAAAGCGAGGTTGAATGAGTCAGTGGTCTCAGCAGAGTGTGAGGAGCTGAAACTTTGTGGGTTGAAAATCAAAAGCCAAGAGAGCTTTGAAAAACAATTGTTTTGGGTGTAATTTTAGACCCCCTTAACATCTATGAGGAAATAGAGGCGTCACCTAATAAACAGATGGAGCGGGGCTGCACAGGGAGGGGACCGTAGTGATAATGGGAGATTAACCTTTCAAATATAAATTGGGGGTTCAGGGCTGTTCTTCATCTATGAAGGGAAACATTTTATGAACATCTTAAGGATTTATTTTATGTTGCAGCTGGGTAGAAGATCCCACAAGAGGAGCGCCTTGTTGGGACTTGTGATTTTCTAAACAATGGGGAGGATTGTCCAAAATGTCAGTGTTCAGGGGGAACCCTGGAACAGCGATTCATAATATAAACTTATTTTCCTTTAAACGTTAACAAGCAGAAACAGGTGGGAAAATCGAAAACTTTGAAATTTTAAGAGGGCCAATTTCCGAAGTCAGGGCTGCACTAGTGGATATAGACTGGAGATCAGATACTTTCACATGGTGATACTAATGTAAGTGGAGAGAACCGAGAAATTCACATTATCCGGGTTTTTATACTTCGAAATTTGATTCCAATGTAACAGTATAGACGAGGCTAGATCACAGCGGTTGGCTTACAGCTACGTTAAAGGGAATTAATGAGAAAAAGAGGGGCATTTAAAAAAATATAATCTGATTGGGTCACATGAGGGATTCAATACTTACAAAAAACTTACCAAATCTGTAAAAAAGAAATCAAATCCAGCCAAATACAAATGAAAGGACGGGGTGGCTAAAGATAGCAAAAACAAAAAATCCCACGAAATTTTTGAGTATATCAATGCCAAAAAAAAAGGGTCAGAACAGGTTGGACCCCTTATTTGAAAATGGGGCATCGGTGACTGGCGACCAAAGAAGGCGGAGTTAATTAATAGTTTTAGCTCCGTTTATAAAATAAAGAGGAGAACTTTGACTTGGGTGGTTTTTTCGCCAGTGCGGGTCATGCACCATGTAGATAATAGACAGGCTAAATGTAGACATTATCCAATCTAAAGCCAATTATAAAATCAATGTGTACAAAGCTCCTGGACCAGATGGGTTACACACCAGGTCTTTAAAGAACTCAGTTTGTTATTGCTGTAACACTGTCTAAAATCGTAAGGGATTCCGTAATGTCTGGTTGTGGTGCCAAGTGACTGGCGCCACAAGGCAATGTGGTGCAATATATAAAAAGGGCTCTAGACACTTCGCCAGGGCCAATTACACAGACCTGTAAGCTTACTTCCATTTTTTGGGTGGGAAACGTATTGGAAAGGTTAGTAAAAGACTATATACTGGGAAAGTATGTGACATCAAATATAAAAATAATAAGTGACAGCCCCCCTGGGTTTTGTTACTAAGATAAGAAGTTGTCAACTAACAATCTGCTTCTATAAAGAGGTGAGCAGATGCCCTGGATGGAGGAGCAGCTGTGGATATTGTGTCTGGACTTTGCAAAGGCATTTGACACTGTCCATCATAGACGCTTCTGCATGGGTTAAAATTAGGGCTAGGTTTGGCCGAAATCATTTGCAATTGGATTGAAAAATGGCTGAAGGATTCGTATCCACGAGGAGTTGTGGTCAATGATTTCTAGCGGAATGGTCACCATTATGAGTGGGGACCTCAGGGTTCTGTGCTGGCCCATATTATTTAATAATTTATTACTTGAATAAGAGTAGGAATTAATAGCACTGTGTCTATTTTTGCAATGACACCAAACTGTGTAGTTAATACGTCTAGGGAGGATGTCATGCGCAGGGGATTGGGACAAATGAAATGTTGGTCATCCACTTGGCAAATGAGGTTGAATGTGGATATATAAATGTAGGTTATGCAACCTGGGGCCAATAATCCACAAGGCCAAACAAAATATGTCTTGGGGGAAGTTAAATCTGGGAGGCTCCCTTTGGTTGAGAAGACATGGGGTGGTACTAGAGATAATAAATTGAATAACAGGATGCCAAGTCAATCAGCTGCCTCTACTAAAGAAGCTAGTAGGATCTGTCGTGTATCAAAAAGTTGGTATGGACCTCGTGAAGGGATGTTGTATGGGATGTAATATACCCCTGTACAAGGGGCACTGTTCGGCCTCACCTGGAAATGCCGTCCAGTTCTGCACCGGTCCATAAAAAGGTTGCCATGGAGTGGAGAGGGTTCAACGTAAGTAGAGCAACAAAAATGATTAAGGGGTATGGAGGGTCAGTATGAGGAAAGAATTTTAAAACAACTAGATTTATTTAGTCTGGAAAAGAGAGACTAAGAGGGGTGGGGGACATGATTAATTTATTTAAATATATGAAGGTCCATACAAAAATATGGTGGGTAAGTTGTTTCAGATTAGATCGAATCAAAGCGAGGGGGCCACTGGTCTCAGTCTGGAGAAAAACAAGGTTTATTTTTAATCACCGGAGGCGACATGGCTTTTTTACTATGAGGAATGTCACTCTGTGGAATAGCATGCCAGGCGCTGTCACAGCAGGGCAGCAGAGAGGATTTAAGAAGGGTCTCTAGATGCCTTTTTACCCTAAATAACCATTGATGGTATGTTATATAGAATTGTTTACCCTAAATCCCTTCCTCATCCAACCCTTCCCGTACATGGTTGAACTTGATGGCCAAAAGTGCTTTATTCAACCGTATAAAATAAACTATAAACTATTATTTACACATTCCAAAGTAAATGGGACTTGAGAGGTGAATCCGGGAGCTTCGAGATAATGGATATTGTCAGATAAAACGAAGGGAGGAAGACATAGGATAGGTAAGTAAAGAGAAGTTGAAATTTCAGCAGTAGGTTATTGTGATTAGCCAGAGGAAAGGTTTGGTTGAAATTAAAGTAGAGATTAATCTACATCACTGCAGATCGAAAGCCAAAAATATGGGTTGGGCAATCGACTGAGATGAGAAAGAAGTGTTAGGGAGGTGCCAGAAGTGCAGAAAGAAGAATTGTGCAGAGCTTTTGGATGAGGGTGATATTTTAAACTATATAAGGAGTTAAAGTAGACTAGCGAGAATGAACCAAAGAATCAGCATTTCAAAGATTTCAATTGTAAGAACGGGCAGAATTCTGGAGATGTTTTTAATATGCATGGGGCAAGAGCGCGCAAGAGATTGAAATATGATGCAAAGGAAAGGTTGGAGTTAAGCCACAAACCCGGCAGGTCACTGGTGCGCTCCCGCAGGAATGCAGCATTTTTTCATGCACTTTATTATGCGCAAATCTTGTGGGTTCCTTTAGGTGCAATTTTTACTTGGTCTTGTTGGACCATAGTTGCAGCCGCCACACAAAAAAATGGGCGCAGCACTTTATGCTTACAGTGAAAGCGTTTGCACGTTTTCTAGTACAAAGTAGACAGAAAAAACTGGTGCACACACTTTAATAATGTGACCTTATGTACAATCTGTTCGGCTCTTTCTTTTTTATAACATTTTTCTTCAGATAGGACAGTATATAAACGGTAAGCTCCTCCTTCTATATAACATGGAGCCTGAGATAGGACAGTATCGCAACTGGACTCAGCGCCTCCTTCTAGAATTAAATTTGCAGACTGCAAGATAGGACAGTCTATACAACTGGCTCAAGCTCATCCTTATATATACATGCCGGCATGCCTGAGATAGGACGTATATTTACAACTGGCTCATGCTCCTCCTTCTATATAACATGAGCCTGCAGATAGGACAGTATATACAAACTGGCTAGCTCCTCCTTCTATAAACATGCAGCCTTGCAGTAGGGGACAGTATAGCAACTGTCTCAGATCCTTCTGCTTTATTACGGCAGCCTGCAGAGAGATAGGGACAGTAATACAAAACTGGGGCCCCCTCAGCTCCTCCTTATTATAAAACATGCAGCCTGCAGATAGGACAGTATATACAACTGGCTCAGCTCCTCCTTCTATTATAACAGCAGCCTGCAGATTAGGGACAGTATATCCAACTGGCTCAGCTCCCCTTCTAGATAAATGAAGCCTTGAGATAGGACAGTAGTATATACAACGGCTTTTTCAGTCCCTCCTTATAAAACATGCAGCTGCAGCATTAGGCAGTAATACAACTGCCTCAGCTCCTCCTTCTAATAAACATGCAGCTGCAGATAGGACAGATATGCCCAACTGCTTCAGCTCCTCGCTTTATTACATGCAGCCTGCAGATGTACAGTATCCAGGAGCAATACAAGTGACTCAGCTACTCGCTTCTATAACCTCCCTTTTCTTTTAAAAATTGAAAAGCAGATAAAAACCATGCATAGCCGAAGCTTGCACCATTAGATTCACTTCTTTTTCAGAGATGTCCTCATGCATGTGGATTAATGTTTGGGTTAAAACATTAAATGGTTTTTTTCAGTAAATAGGAAACTAACCCAGTAACTTTTTATGATCTCTAAAAAAAGCGGTCTTCTAATGAGACGCTTCCAAAAAAACAACTGGGGTCGGTGTTATGTTTATGTTACTGCCAACACTTCCCACACAGACAAAGCTGGTCCCCAGCGGCTGCCAGCAGGAAGCTAATTTAAAATGAATCAGACTCTCAGCAAGAATCAAGAGTCTCCTCTTCTCCAGAGTATTTACAGGTTCGACCAAAATAAGGGCACTTGACATATCTAGCTAGCGTTGGCTTCCCGGTGACTTGAAACTGTTCCACCCATTGCAGTTATCCCGTATGATTGGTTAACCTAATTTCTGGCCTGCACCACAAAGTACGGTAAGACTTCAATTGCTAGAAGTTTTCTTCTACTACAGAGCACGTACAATTTAAATTGTATCAATGTGAGTTTATTCACAGGACTTTTACACCCATGAATGATATGGACGTGCAATGGTCATCAACCTTTCCATTCATTTAAAAAGTATTATTTTATAAGAATTCTGATTGACGTCCCTAAAATTGTATTTATTGGATTAAAAAGAAACTGGTAAACTAGCAGGTGACACTTTTATGCCCATTCTTTCTGTATTAGAAATGCTTATAGGGCTAACACAATTCTGCAAGGCATTAGAAGTGGTATGACTTGCCGGACAGGGACGCCTGGAGAAGGCATCAGCTCTATTGTTATTATAAACACCTTTTCTATCCTAATGGCACAATATAGATTGGATACATGTCAAATAATAGGCCAGCACACCCCTGTCCCTCATACATGGCTTATCGGAAGTCCTTGTGTAGTAGATGGGAAAGAAAGAAGGAAGAGAAAGAAAACCCCACGCCATAAACTTCTCCAAGAACATAGGATCAAGCAGTGGATTCCAGCTTGCGTCCCGTGATTTCTGCCATGTCAGGAAGTTGCAGTCAGATTGTATAGGAAAACTTATTATATCTGCAATTTACGGCCATCAATCTTAGATGGCTTGCTTTGCAATGTTGGCATATATTAAAAAATAGTAAGATGCCCTGTAATGGTTGTGCCACACAATGAAGAGTGGACGGACATGGAGCAAGCATGTGATATTTTACAGTAGATAAACATGCCTAATAATATAAAGTAGAAGTGACCATAGATGAGAAGTGATAAAACTAAGCCATAACTTTAGGCGTACTTTAAAAAGAACACTTAGGGTGCGGCACACGTACCGCAACAAATGCGTTTACAAGTAGAAGCTACAGAAAGGGGATGGGGCCTTGGCCCAAACGCGCATGCGTTTCTAGGAATGGAAATGCATTTCTATGGAATGCAAGCAATCGGCAACCAGACCTGGTGTTTTTTCAGTGACACGGGTTCTAGTTACGATCGCATACGTTTTCAATTTAAATGATACAGCCACGGACATCCCCGTGCCGTAGCTGACGTGTGACCGCACCCGTAGATGTATCCCATTCTATGCCTTGCTCTGGATTGGTCAGTTACGGAATTATTTTGCAGATATAGAAGTATAGCAATTGATCAATGGCAAAAATGAAGAGTCATCACTGTGCAGCAGAGAGCAGATACAATAAGTGGCCCCCCCCGAGTTCAACAGTTATGTGTTCTAGGTCCATCATGGCACCTTAGGTCATCTGATGGCATGGTGAACCATACGTTAGTACTGCATGATGATATTTGTATGAGTGGTCATCATTTTCAATACAAGGATGGATGAATCGAATTGGAGTAGTTGCCCACACAGAACGCTCTGTGCTCTAGGATCACCAAAAAAGGTGCACAAGCAGGGGGGGGTGGGGGGGGGGGTACCGGGCTGGGTGGGGGCCATCTACCATGCCCAAATTCACAATTCGAATTCAAAAAATATCAAAAGATCACCGATCCTGGGTTAACGATACATTGAGGATATTTGTGATCTGAGCAGGTGAGAGGTTTGTGGGCCTCCCCTTAATACGTTTTACGATATACTGGGGGTAGTGATTAAATGTTGTTTTGTGGTAGCCCCTTAAAGCATAACTAACTAGTAGAGGATGATAATAGTAACTTGGTAATATACTTATGAAGGAGATCTGTCATGTGTTCTCTTTTCCCTGTCTTTCTTCCTACTTGAGCCGTTGGGGTAAATCAGCTTTCGGCCTGTAAAACTGACGGCTGACCGTCGGCTTTGTCCATCTGTTTTTTGGGACTTTTTATGTATATTAGATTTTCCTAACTGATCCGGGTGTGTTTGGTTTAAGTTTTATTGCAAATTTTGGTTTACTTCTTTTAAAAAAGTCCAAAGTCGCAATCAGTTCTAAGATAATTCTATGCCTCGTCAGGGTAAACCATAGATGGCAAAATGTTCCACCACTTGTTTAGGTGCAGAACTAGGGAACATTGCAAGAAAAACTTTAGACAATTGAAACTCGAAGGAGACAGTCTTCTTAGATTGCAAAAAGTCCAAATAAGTCATGATCTATGCAAAGTCCCCAAAATTAAGAAGAAGAAAAGGGCAAGCCAAAAAATGGCAATGTGCCCCATTACTGTTTGAGCTAAATGTTTTAGAATCCATGGTTGGCCTTGTGAATGAGATGTACCTTTTCTGCGTCACAAATCGTAACATTTAATATAATGTATAACTGTGGTTAGATTCGTTATGAATTTTCTACAGAGTTAATGTTGGTACAGTGGCATTAAAATAACACTAGTAACTTTTTAATTGAAGGGGCTCAGATGTTGGATATTTCTAAAGTATGACTGTTAAACAATCTAAAAGTCTATGTTACACAGAACTGTTACTCGCTGAACGAGAAATCACCCCATCGGAACTCTATATGCATAGACCACAGCTGGAAACACTCTAGGTTATATAAGGTTGATGGATGAGCGCCTGCCAGGGTATGGGGGTAAATGATTAAGGTGTTGTACATGGCTCACGCAAGAGCAGAAGGCCATATCTGGCCAGGGGACTAAATAGTAACTGGCAAGACATCAAAAATATTTCGAATTCCAATGAAAACGGACATACATTCTCAGTGAGCTCGGGATATGTGAGATTTTATAATTCTCTTAATACATCCAATGCAAAGATCAGGGAAAATTAGGATTGGGGATAAACTTACTATGCAGAAATATTTGTCTTCATGGTAACAGACTACAAGCCAACTCTGTGTAATTTCATCCTGTATTTATATGTTCCCCCCCCCCCCCTCCCCTACTATTTGTTAGTGTATATTATAGCAAAGTCTGTCATAGGCTAAAATAGAAGGCCATTGATACATGTTAAACATCTATCTTGCTTTGTATTTTCATCTTTATTGTTTCCCGCAGTGTAGCCTTGGTATTAAGGCTTTGTGTGAGGAATGTAATTTTTAAGGCTATTATTTTAGGGCCACATTAAATGACCCCCAGATACATGAAAACTAACACTGTGGGGAAGATTTACTTACCCGATCCATTCGCGATTCCAGCGGCCGTTTCTCGCGGAGGATCGGGTTCTTCCGGGATTCACAAGGTAGATCCCCAACGTCCACAAGGTGTCGTGCGCACTTGAAAGTTCCACCGTCCTCGTGGGGGCAGGTAAAGGCGGGTGAAGAGGCACATTTTTTTTATAAAATGCGGCGTTTTTCCGAATCCACCAGGTTTTCGTAGCCAAGCCCCACCGATTTCCGTTGCGTGCATGCCGGCTCCGATGTGCCACAATCCGATCCGTGCAGCAAATACCATGGGCAAATTCAGGGCAAAAATCAGCGCCAACAAACGGAAAAAATGCGGGGGGGGTAACCCGATGTAAAAACGCACTTCTTAAATTACCTGGGAAGCAGTTTGTCTTGTCGGACACAGTGCAGCCAGGACATAAAACTGGCGCAGACACTTTATAAAATACATGTGCAAGCAGTTTGCACATTCTTTTCAGTGCAAAGTTGGACAGAAGCTACCAAAGTTTTGGCACATTTGCATAATTTTTGGACCCTTTCCTGTGAAAATTCAGAAACCACCCTTTCATAGAACCAGGCCCATAAAGGTTTATTCTTTTCTTACTATGTTCTGCTTTCATTGTTTTTCTGTAGCTTTTATGCAACATATTAAGTTCACAAAGTACAGGACAATCGTCTAAGAAGAATCACAACAAGAGTTAAGCAAATTAGCAAAAGTCCAGACATGATATCTCCAAGAACGAACAACAGGCGGTTGGAAAAAATCCTGTATTCTAATGAGATTGGTCTGAGGGATTCCGCAGGTGAGGAGATTGTCAGACGTCTAGTGTGATGATTTTAGCTTTTGTTCATGATTGGAGTCCCAGTTGAAGCATGGAAAACTTGGCAACAAGAGCTGGTGGTATATGAAAGGTCCTTAGAGATTTATTTATGCAGTAGAATAGAAATCCCCACCAAAGAATGAATTTAGTTTGGATCGGGTAAATTCTCTACTGAGCTTAGGCCCCACGTTCAGGCAATTTTGTCCCCATACACAGAATAGTTTTAAATTATTTTGAAAAGGGTCAAACAAGAATATGAAGGATAAAGTGAGACTCAATTCATATAAAATTATCACCTTCAAACATGTAATATATTAATCTTTACCGTTTTGAAATGGACAAAACTTTCTGGTGCCTGGTCATTTCCACATGAATCAAGGTCTCTGTTCACATCTAGTTGGAGAGGGGATCGACATAGTTCTGTCACATTTGATAGAAAAATGCAAAACACTAGACACAATGGTTAGTTTTTTAATGATGAATGCCATAATAGAAGCCAAAAAGATTCAATTATGTCATTGGGGTCCTAGAAGGGGGAGCAAGCGTAGAAAGAACAAGAGCGGAAGCAAGGAGGAGAAAGGGGAGAGGGCAGAGGACGAGAACAGAGGAGGCAAAGCGGAAGAATAGGCGAAACAAGGAGGGTCGAGAACGAGGGGCGACGCCATGGAAAAACCAGGGCCGTGGAAGGGGTAAATCAAGCAGGGGAAGTGTTGAGTCGGGGGGTCCTGGGGCTAGTGTTCTTGGTGAAAAAAATGGAAACAAGAAATCCCATTTCGATTTTGATTGGGGGGATAGAGATGTGGTTGTTGTGAGGAGATCAGGGACCTATGACAAAGGAAAAGGGTTCCTAGGAAAGTTCATTCCTGGATCTTGTCCGCCCGCCGCCGCACTGGCTGAATTTACCAGTATATTGCAGCTAAACCATGTTATGTAAGTTGAGTTAGGTTGTTAGGATGTTAAGTTGTTAAACATCACCAGAAATGCTACAGTGAAAGTGAAAGTGATTCATCTGCATATTGTATTATGCGCAAAGGGATGTTACTATCGAGCAAAAAAAATACCAAGTTGTAGGAAATGCGCTCACAAACTTGTCGAAAACAAGATTTATTAGCAGTGGATTAAGAGGGGGGGGGACAAAAGAGTTTCAGAGAGTAAGAGTCTGCTTCCTTCATCAGCGTCCAAAAGGGGTATGTACATGGCGGTGATTGTGTATGGGGTAGGGATTGAAGATATTAGACATTTTGAGGGCTTTAGAACAAATACAACGGTAATAATTTGTTCAACAAAGCTTTCTGGTCTGCGTGCTTTTTCCTACACCCTGGCATTTTTCACAATATATATATCCCTTTAACCAGTCTGTATCAGTCCTGGAAAGCCAAGTTGGCAACATCCCCCCCACCGGGGGGCGGGCTGCCTAGCCTTTTCTTGTGGGTTTGGCGGGGCCGGGGGGGCCCCAGAATAACCGCAGTGGATGGTTGTGCCCTCCTTGGGCACCACTGTGGTCACAGTATGGGGTAGGGGACCCCAAGAAGGGCAGTAGATCAAGACGGTGTGCGCGGGTGGCAATAAATATTCGAGGGATGGGGCGATTGTTTTTTTTTGTATTTAATGGTTTTATCCCTGGGGAACCCACTGAAGTGTGGTGTGTCTGTCGGATGTGAGTCCCTGGGTTAATGAAGGGGAAAGCCCATGTGGTTGTAGAAGCTGATACAGGGATCAGACAGCGGCAATGTTGCGCAAATCAACGTTACAGTTCTTTATTTGTGAACTCATGACAGAAGCAACGGCTAAAAAACGATTTAGTAACATGGCAATTCCAGGTTTACGGATCAGTGGTCATAATGAGGTGCGGTCTGGTAAGCAGGTTATGGTGCAACCGACTGATAGTAGATGCAGGCTGGGATAGTTTAGGTGTGAAGCGGTCCAAATAGTGGAGGAAAGCTAGCTGAAGCTCTGGGGCTAGAGTTTCCAGGAATCGTCCTAGGGGGGCTAGGAAATAGGCCGAGACACTGAAGTTCCTGGCATTGATACCTGTTCCAGCAATGAAGGTGTGCTGCATGAATCACCATCAGTGTCTCTGCTGAGACAGGTTTGTAGCGAACAGGTACGAACTAAGGCGACCATGTGCTCTCAATTGAGCAGGGGGTTTAAACTCCCTGGTCAGGTGGTCTCCAATCACACCCCAGCTAACAAATACAGCCACATCATTGGGATTATAAATAATTACACAATTTAACTGTTGCCTTTTCAGGCAGAATTACAGCTACATTTGCATAATATCAAGATTTAGAACCTCTAGATCGTGATGCAATCTCCCTAACACTCATCACCTGAGAACGGTCGCCATTCGCAATACCAGCCTGCCTATGCCTTTTGGGGGGTTTGTTGGCAAAGTAATGACGTATGGCCCTCCCCCACCCACTCGAAATCAGCAGGACGCGGGTGTTCCTGATCTACCGCTGCAGGTAATTCATATGATACGATTGTAGCCATGGACTACAAACATTGGGCACCATTTACTAACTGTTTACGGGAGTTCACCGAAAGTGAAGATTGTGCAACCCAAATATCGTGAATATGTGTTGCTTCCTTCTTTAAGTGTATATAGTTACATTGGATGCGACACAATTTTAAAAACGGTAAATTAAACCCCCGCGCTGATTCCGAATCAGTCCGATTGTCAATGGCCCGCCCCTAAGAGTGTGTGCATGGAAGCCAGGCAGCTCTGCCAAAAAAACTGATCGTGTTTGCAAACACATGTAAATAACCTGTCCAAGCTGTTGATGTAATCCTGGTAAAAGTGCAAAACTCTGACAAAGTGCAGAGAGTGACCCTTAGTAAATGAGCCCTATGTATTAATGAGGTAGGTCTAAAGCTGCCTTCCTCAACTTGCAATCAATTTCCAATCACACTCATAAATAATGAAATAATACAAATTATGCAGTTAAGAAATCCACATTATAATAAATTTCCATTTTACATGAGATTGGGCTTGTTGTGACACTGCACTTTTGCATTGATGAAGCCTGCTGTATAAGGTAAGGAAGAAGCTCAGTCACTATGCTAAACATATTTTATACATATTCCTAATTCGTCATCAAACCATCACTGTTACTGCAGAGACATATATCGTGGTATCATCATGGCGGAAAAGGAAAATTCAAGCATGTAAAACTACTAATAAGATTCTGTGGAATGAGAGCACTTTATCCTTGGTTGCGACAGGGTCTCATTCAGAAGAACATCAAGAACTGGAGGCAGTCAGCCACAGCCTGCATTCCCATCACTAAGTTCCAGTTATATGTGCCTTCTGAGTGCCCTGGAATTTTGAAAAAAATTTAAAGAACAAGAGAAATGTGGATCACCTATAAAGTACTACAGTTTAGTAAGAAATAGATCCAAAATAAGGATGTCACAACTTGAATCAAGACGTATTACAAGATATTTTTGTTCTACAACCATTATCTTTAGAAATGAGGTGATTTGTGTCCCAGAGGGGGGACTTGTTGTTATGGTACAAGGGCTTGCTGGAGCTAATAGTACACGTTGTGAGCCTCTGGGGTGATTGCAAGTATTGTAATGACCAACTCAGACACAGGTTATAAACTGGGATAAACTGGAATCTTAATGTAAATAAAGACTATAATCCATTGCACCTTTAAGGCTAACAGACTGCCAAGTGAGTGATAGGTGGTCACAATTTCTTTTTACATTAATCTTTCCACAGCTGTAACCCCTTACCGACATGTGACGTAATAGTAACGTCACATGCCGGGTCCCGGTGCATGGAGAGGGCTCGCGGGCAGAAGCCCTCTCCATAGCCGGTAAGTCTTGCTGCATATGCAGCAAAGGCATTAGCGGTGGGGCGGTTAACACCCGCAATCGGAGTGCCGGCACGATCGCCGGTTGTTTTCCTGCTGATCACCGATGGCGCCGCATCTTTCAGAGGATGTCACTCCCCAGTGACGTCATCGGGGAGCAGCGATCCATCAATAGGAGAATCCTTAATCAGAAGATTCTAGAGGCTTCCCAGGCAGTCTGGCTGAGGAAAGGTCATGTGACCACAACTCTCACACCTATACAATTATGCCAGTAGGTGCCAGCATTAGAGCAAATATTATCTGAATCACATAAATACATTTTGGCAAAACTCCTCAACCACCCAAACAACTATAGTATCCAGTAGCTGGGATGACGGTACTGGGACAAACATATTTACGACCCTTTCACAAAACTTAGAATAGAAATTAGAATTCATCGGGGACATTTTTCTTCAAAAATTCAGTTCAATGTTAATAAAATAGTCTGAATTCAGAAATGACCCTGAATTTTTTAAAGAGGATGGCTCACGAATAAAAGAACCCTCTTTAAATGAAGTGTTGTGGTGGAACAAGCTTTTATTAATTTTTCAATTGACAAAAATTCATGGTAACTTGTATATATTATAGATGTTTACAATAGTGTGCAATTTATTTAAGACTAAAATGTACAACAGAAGATCACCTATAGAAAACAACCTTTCATTACATCTCTATTGATGTCAAGTAGGATTGATTATGTCACACATGTCTCTCCCCCTCCTTTACAGTGCCCCTGTATAGGATCATGCCGCGACACATCATAACATCACTAGACAAAAGATGATTGTACAAGATTGATTATCTCATCCCCATCCCTTTACAATGACTAAATATATAAACAAGACATCAAACATCCATAAGTGAAAATTGACGATCTGTCAACTTCGCTCCCCTCCTGTACAATAGATAACACGACCCATCTTACATCACTACTGACAATAGATGATGTCACAGCTTATCTTCTCACCTCCCCCCCTGTACAATGACTCTACATAGATAACACTGACCCATCATTACAGCACTACTGACAAGCTGATGTCATGCTTATCTCCTCCCCTTCTGCTAGAATGACCTCTAATGATAACACTGACCACAAACATCACTACTGACAATAGATGATATCACAGATTATTCCTCCCCTCCTTGTACAATGACCTTATATAGATACAATGACCCATCATTACATATACTGGACAATTAGATGATGTCACAGCTTATCTCCTCCCCATCCCTATACAATGACCTTCTAATAGGGGGGAGAACACTGGACCATCATTACATCACTACTGACAATTAGATGCATGGTCAAGCTATCGCTCCCATCTGCTGTACAAGGACAGTGTATAGATAACACTGACCCATCATATTACTTCACTACTGGCAACAGATATGATTGTCACAGCCTTATCTTCCTCCCCTCATGTACAATGCCTTGTATAGATAACAATTGACCCTCAATTACCATCACTACTGACAATATGTGATGCACAGCTGATCTCCTCCCCTCCCTGTACAATGAATCTATATAGATACACTGAACCATCATTACATCACTTACTGGACAATAGATGATGTCACGGCTTATCTCCTCCTTCCTCCTGGTACAAGGACCTCTGTAGATAACACGGACCCATCATTTACATCACTACTGACACATATTGTGATGTAAAAGCTTATCTCCTCACCCCTCCACCCCCGCGTACAATGACTATATATAGATAACACTGACCCATCAATTAATCAACTACTGACAAGATGATGTCACAGATCATATCTCCCCACCCCCTCACCGTCCAATGGCTACCACGTATAGATACACACTGACCCATCTTACTTTCACTATAGACCCCCAATAGTGATGTCCAGCTTATCTCCTCCCCCTCCATGTACATTTGACCTCTATAATAGATAACACTGAACATCATTACATACTACCTGACATAGTGATGTCACAGCTATTTCCTTCCCCTAATGTACAATGACCTCTGTATAGATAAACACTGACCCATTCATTTTTTTTTCATTACATCACTACTGACATAGATGATGTCAAGCTATCTCCTCCCCCTCCTGCACACGCACCCTCTGTTATAGATAACAATGCACCCATAACCCCGATTACATCATACTGACACACGGTGCACTCCCTTGTCACAGCTTATCACCCCCCTCCCTGTACAAGGAACCTCTATATAGATAACACTGACCCTCATTACACACTACTGACAATAGATGTGTCACGCTTATCTCCTCCCCCTCCGGTGACAATGACCCTCTGTAGATAACACTGACCCATAATACTTCACTACTGGCAACAGATGATGTAACAGCTTATCTCCTCCCCCTCCCTGTACATGATCTCTATTGGATAACACTGGACCCTCAATACTTTCGGACCATTTTTGCGAGGAGGGATTCAAGTTACATTGTACTCCGCCGCAAGTGTTAGATAGCGTTCCGGAGGGGTTTCCAGTAATTGCGATCTTCTAAACACTGCAGCATTTGTTAGCACTAGGAGCTGTTACTTAGTAAGCCGCACCTAGTTCCCAATTTATGGGTGACAGGTTACTCTTTAATTCATATTAACCCCCTATTGAGATCTGATTTACCAATTAGAAAAGGTAGCGTTCCTTTTATTAAGGACAGTTTATACAAAAAATCACATGGGATTTTCACAACCCATTTGACGTATTGTGGGACCTTTATTGACAAAGTGCTATAAAAAGCGCATTCTCAATACATAATTATGGCATTTCATAATAAAATATGCACTAAAAACCTTTGACACTTATTTACATACAATGAATCTGTCTTAAACAAACCTCTAGTTCAAGTGAGGAAGACTGGAAGAGGTTTCTGACGGGTTCTGGCGGCATCTTCCCACCTGGTTTTCGGGCTATTTCTTTTTCATACAAAGATTGAGCGCATCATAAAATAAAATCTGGCCGTTTAGACACAAAAAAGACTGTTGAGGTGATAGTTTGTATATTATTTAGAATATAATTAGATAGAATTAGTAAATTCGATACTGTAGATGATTAGAGAGAGAGAATCATATGATAGATGAATAGAATCTCTAACCTTTATTAGAATATCATTTCTACGTCTGTTTTCTGCAGTTTAGAACAGTGGGGTTTTTTGTTTTAGCAAATTCCCTTCTCTTGAGAAAAGTGTGAACAAGATGAGATTCATGACAAGTCGCTTCTGCTAAAAACACCGTCTTTAAAATTTTGGCCATACATTCAGGTGGGGATTCAAGACTTTGCTTTTGTAAAAAAACATATGGATACATCAAGGGTACATATATCAATCATATTACTAAAATGATTTTGGTATTTGGCTTCTGGCGCTTATACAGAGCTCAGTTCTGTCGTCAGTCTGATCAGGGCTTGTTTTTGTCGACGTGATGTCAACCCTGGGCCTTGTATATTACCCTTGGAGCAATATAGACCATTTTTTAATCTTGGACAAACCCCTTAAAGGGAACCTGTCATCAAATCAGACAAAATAAACCTATCACCAATGCCACTGTGGCTTTGTTGAAAAAAGGTGTAGCGCCGGCTCCCCAGTTAAGGGTGTTTGTGCAATAGCAAACGAATGCCTCGAGGGAGGAGGTGTGACCCCTCTCCATTTGAAATTGCATTGCGTCTGTTGGGCCTTGCCGTCGTTAGGGGGGATGGCATTGGGTGCAGAACCATTGTCCTCTACGGGGAAAGTATTACGGCCAAAAAGCTGCAGCTCTGGACATAACGTCCCCCATACGGGTTAGTGTGAATGTAGAGGCCTAACTATGCTCTCCCAAAACCAGGAATCTTCCCCCCAAACTTTTTTTTTTTCTGCATTTGTCAGCAGAGGACTCTGCCACTGGCATGGGTTCCCCGTCCCCCACTGTCGTCCCACCTATTGTGAAATGAGACAAAGATCTGCAGTATTCCCACACAATGCTTACTGCTAAACCCACCCCCCCCCCCCCATACAGTGGAGAGGTAAGCATTATGGTAAGGACACAAAGAGGTTGAGATTTGAAGGAGGAGACAATGCTCGCCCAGGTGTGAAACGTTGGAGTCTGCTTTTATATTGTTTATATGGTTTTAGATCGCATTTCAAGACGTGCTTTGGAGTAGAACGTTAATAATAAATGTCAATTTGAAAGAGAAGAACCTACTACGCTATTTGTTACATATTTTTGTGTGTGAACGTTCTAAGTGGTGAACGGTGGATGTGAAATCGAGGGAAGGAGAAGCCGCAACTAAGAATGTTCTGAATAGTGGTCAATTCTAGTTGAAGGTTTTTTTTATTTATGCAATGTAATAGAAGAGTAAAAATCTTTTTTTTTTTTCTCTTGTTTTATGTTTACTGTGGGACTTTTTTTCTGGATCGATCCTGGACCGTCCTATAGTTCCCTTGAAGCACTTATCCCTTCAACCACTATCTAAACTGGACTTGTGAAAAAAAAAATCACTTTGGGGAAATTTTTTTTTTATAGGTGAGCTTTCACAAAGAAAGGGGCGAATTCTAGGAATTCTAGAAGGGACATTTCTATCCGGTGTAAACTAGGGGAGACAGGGCCCCATAGCAGGCTTCACACATGCAAGTTATAATCACACATGTCATACACTCATATATATACACACACCCTCACAATTATACACGTACAGCATATACACACAAATATATCTACAGCATATATACATCACCAATATGTCTTTACACATACTATGCTGTACAATGTACAGCATAATACAAATTTATAATGGTGCACATCCTGTATGTACTCTTTAGTGCAACAGGACAAAATGATGGGGCCAGCTCGCTACCATTACCAACCATAGTTAGCCCCTGTTTCATGTCCTACTAGTTTATTGGGTAACCAGGGGGCACTGCCAGGAGGCGACGTTGAGGAATCTCGCCGCAGGCGGTGCACAACCGCTGGATGAGGAGGGCCGCTTGGTTTTTGCCCGCCCGTCCAGGCTGCCACCCGCCAGTCCTGACCTATGGTGTGTCGGTGGTTTTGGAACCCCCACCCGTGTGATGATGCGTGCTGCCGCCCGCCAAGGCTGACACCCCCCCCCCTTCATGCCGGCTGGACATCCTTTTTACCGCTGCCCGCCAAATCTTCCTGAAGCAGCTGTTCTGATTCCGCTCCTCGGTCCCTTTCAACTCCGCTCGCTACTCCCCTCCTCCCGACTCTCCTCACTACGCACCAGCTCCCTCTGTCTGTCATCTCCGCCTCCGCTTCCCCCTCTCCTCCACCTTACATCCGCTCCCTCTGTCCAGTTCATCTCTCCCCCTTTCCTCCGCTATGCTCCGCACTCCCCCCTTTCTCCGCTATGCGACGTCCCCTCTTCCCTCCGCGATGCTCCGCTCTGCCCCCCCTCTACTCCACTCTCCCCGATCCCCTTCTCCTCCAACTCCGCTCCCCTCCCCCCCTCCACCCTGAGACCTTCCTGGGGCATAAAAGAAAATAAAGTAAGTTATCTGTTGTCCTATGTATGTGATGTGTGTTGTATGAATTATATAAAATATGTGTCTGTGTACATTATGGGTTGTGTGTAGGTAATGTATAGAAATATGTTATGTGTAAATGTAGTGATGGTTTGTATGTAATGTATATAAAATGTGTTATGTGTACATGTAGGTGATGTGGGATGTAAGTAATAAATAGGTGTATGTGTTACTGTATGTGATGTGTAGTAATGTATTTAATATGTGTAATGTTATGTGGTACATGTATGTGAGTGTGTATGTATGTGTATATGTATGGTGTTATAGTGTATATATGTATCCTATGATTTCATACTTACATGGCTGTACGCTGTTATGCGTTTATTTTTACATGGCAATTGCGTAAGCATTATATTACTACATGGCGATATGCGGTATGTAGTATACTACATGGCGAATATGCTATATGTTTTTATACTACATGGCGGGGGTACTTACTTGTATGCATTTTATACGACATGGCGATATTCTGTATGATGTTATTACTACTGGGGGGCCACTGTATGCATTTTACATACATGGCGATTAGCTGTATGCATTATAGATACATGGCGATATTCTGTATGGCATGTGATACTACATGGGGGGGCCCCGCTGTATGCATTTTAGAATAAATGGCGCTATTCTGTTGAATTTTATACTACATGGGGGGTATTCTGTATGCATTATATACTACATGGCGATATTCTGTATGCATTGTTATACTACCATGGGGGGCCCGCTGTATGCATTTTCTACTAACAGGAGTTTATGCTGTAGCATTATATTAATACATGGCGATATGTTGTATGTATGTTATACTACATTGCGATATTGCTGCATGGTTTGTTATACTACATGACGAATTCTGTATGCCATTTCTATACTTACATGGCGATCTCTGTCTGCATTTATACGACATGTCGATATCCGTCTGTATGCATGTATCCTACATGGCGATATTCTGTATGCATTATTACTAAATGGCGATATTCTGTATGCAGTTTTTATACTACATGGCGATATTTGTATGCATGGTATACTACATGGCGATTATTCTGTATGCATTTTATACTACATGGCGATATTCTGTATGCATTTTATACTACATGGCGATATTCTGTATGCATGTTATACTACATGGCGGCATGCTGTATGCATTTTATACTACATGGCGATATTCTGTATACATTTTATACTACATGGCGGTACGCTGTATGCATTTTGCATTGCTGTATTTTCACACCAAACCAATGTGATGGATCTGGTCCTGACACTCCCTGAAATATTACATATATGTTCGGGAGGGAGGAGGGGGGGGGGGCGTCTTTCTATGGCTCGCCTCAGGCAGCAGACAGCCTTGGTACACCCTGGGGGTAACAATGGTGACAGGTTCTCTTTAAATGACTTTGCACAACCCAAAGAACAGAGCTGTAAACCGTAGTGGAATTGTAACTGTGGAATTTGTGACTTTCATCCATATACCATTGATTATCAAATCATACATTGGATTTATTTCAAGGTATGCCTATTTTTAACTGTCCATATAACTATCATTGCAGGAAACCAGCTCATCCCAATGAGTGTCATCTGAAGCTAAATAAACAGAAAGCTATCATAGTGTTCCAAGATTTGCTAAATAAATCTAAAAAAAAATAGCATATTATATGGCAATAAGTTTATGAATAACTTATTAAAAGGGTTTAAAAGATTTTCCTATAAACAGAAACATTTAGAAGACTAAACCTTTTATAAACATTTTGTTGCAATACGTCCTCCTGCTCTGACTCATCATGACCAGCTGCAAAATGGAGAGGGGTCCTGCAAGAAGTATTCAATTCTCCTACACCACCACCACATAGTGCTGGATGAGGTAAATAGGTTGTATATAGAGATGAGCTGACCCAAACAGCCAGGGGGGACATAAAGCCGAACCCCAAACCTGAATGCAAACATTGGGTCCGCTCATCTCTAGCTGTGTATGAAATGGAAAGGTAGGCCAATGAGTGATTTTCAGGGTTGGCCCACTTGAGTATAAGAGGATTCTCTTGTGTGCCCAGTTTTTAATTGTATATGGGTTCCAGAGGTCCGCAGAATACAACCAAACCTCACGGCTGCTAGGGTCTAATTTTTGATTTGGGTTTCATGCAGACGGCTCTCCCGGAATGCACTCAGCACAGGGCCGTGAGGAGGAGGTAGGAGGGGTGAGCACTCCTCACCCCTCCTCCCTCCATAGACACATGAGCGGCCATGCAACAAATCTGCCAAAATATAGGACATGTCCAACATTTTGCAGCGCAGTCACGGTGTGGTGAGACACCGCATAATGAACAGAAGCCATAGAATTCTATAGGCAGTGATCTCTTCGCAAATCATGAGACCAGATAACTGCCCCATAAGGCCATCTGAATGTACCCTTAGGGTGGCCCCCTAGAAGTATTTTAATCTGATGGGGTTAAACAAAGTCTAACACTGGTGATGTTAGCCATCAGGAAAAATTAAAATATAGTTTACACCCAGCATATTTTACTATTTGTGTTAATATGACTCTGCAGCGCTACTGGTACATCTATGCTGCACTCTGTGGTAATGTTATGCTATGCTAATGGATTAACATGGATTAACATGCTACATTAATAATCTAGCTTTGCTAAACTGATTGGCTCCAGCTCTGCTACATCTTGTCTGCTACATCAAGTGCATCTGACTCTACAACATCTAGGGGCGCCAGCTCTAACACATCAAGTGGTATCAACTCTGCTATTCTGCATAACCACAGCTCTTTTTAATGGCTGCATGACCACAGTTCTACATCTATGCAACAAGGTCACAGCTCTGCTTGATTGCTACAATATACCGTACTAACATGAGTTTAATCCACTACATCCAGTGCCAGCCAGTGTGTTACTTCCTGTAAAACCATTAAGTTCTACCATGTGCCCATGTCCCTTCAAGTACTAAGGAACAACACTAAAGAATTGATCTTAAAGTTAGTTTCTAATCACTGATAATACGAAGTCCAAAAAATAAGGGGAATATGAAAACTATCACACTATCACAGAAGGGATGCTAAAAATGAGTGTGGCCATGGCCCTTAATAACTTGGTTTGTGTTTTGGCAAGGACATTTTGAATACTTACAGTTTTACCAGGAAGAGGAACTGATCTTAGAGATGTGGATCCTAATATCCTGTTCGAACACTGAGTCAAGTCTTTTTTCTTCCATACAGATTGTCCCCTGAACTTGTATGTTGTAGGACATTTTCCTAAAACATCAACCTGCGAAGAAAAACAATAAGTATTTCAATTTATATCCCTGTCCCATCTTCACCATAAATAAAATATATAATAAGACTTCAGTTGTGTGCATAAAAGCAGCTGCTAAAAAGACATAAAACACACAATAAATCCAAATGTGGTCCCTCTTGGACATAGTACCCTTCCCTGTATCTAGTATTCACATCCTTGACAGATGAAAGGGACAATTATACTAGAGTCCAACACTGAGAATAATAACTGGAAAGGTCAGGGGGTTGAGAGAAGAATGGTGGACAAGGAGCATAAATTGTAAATAAACTAAAATGCAGTAAATTAAAGCAGACATGAGTTAATCATAAATATTTCACCTCCTCAATGGTCCGCCCAGCCAAAGGTGCTTTTAGGTTGCCCTGTAGGACACTCAGAATTCCTCGTTTGACATTAAGAGCCCATGTCTTCTCTTCCCGCACTGGACATATTCTTTGTATTTTCCCATCATGATATGAAAACTGCAAAGGATGATCCTGTAGATTGTCCCTGTGGCCAGCAACCAAGAATAAAGTATTAGATGCTTTTGTCTCCTTGTGAGATCAGATAAGGAAAATACTAAAACATGAAATACCTACAGAACATGCACTGTCTACCTGTGGTCTATAGGTCAGTTTACCATACTATAATGCTACAGTATGTCACTTATTTAAAGGAAATCTACCATCGGATTCACTGATGGTAAACTACTAGTACTCACCTGTGCGTTATTTCATTTTGTCAGTGGATCTGATAATCTTTTATTCTGATTACAGGCGGTCCCCTACTTAAGAACACTCGACTTACATACGACCCCTAGTTACAAACGGACCTCTGGATATTGGTAATTTATTGTACTTTAGCCTTAGGCTACAATGATCAGCTGTAACAGTTATCACAGGTGTCTGTAATGAAGCTTTAGTGTTAATATTGATTCTTATGACAGAGACCAAAAAAGTTCTGTCTGGGATTACAATGATAAAATATACAGTTCCGACTTACATACAAATTCAACTTTAGAACAAACCTACAGACCCTATCTTGTATGTAAACCGGGGACTGCCTGTATATGATTATTCTGATTTATTCTGAATCTTTTATTCTTACTGCCTGAATCTGGTGGGCAGCAGGAGTAGGTGGACTGAATAAATTTAAACATGGAACAGGCTGCAGAGGGGCTCTGATGACATCCCAAGAGCCCACCTGGGCTCATTTGCATTATTTTAAAAGCTCATTTGAATCAAATTCAAGCCATTCTACTCTATAACATTAACAGATCCACTGACAAGGCAAAAAATGCATATGTGAGTACTAGTAGTATATCACCGTTGAATCTGATGGTAGATTTTCTTTTAAGACGGTAATATTTTCCCAAATGAAAAAGACCCAGTGATGTAATAGTAATGCTTGTCAACACAGAGAAATTGAGAACTGAATGGTAGAAGTTCTTAAAGGAGTTTTTCGGGAATCCTGGAAAACCCCACCAGGGCAGGGGTAAGTAAAGAGAATCAGCTTCCAGTGAAGTGTTGCAGCTGTCATGGCTGCATCTTTGGGTGTAAATTCTATTGCTGAGTCCCAGGCAATGTTGCCTGCACTGGAACGGCATTGCTTGATAGTAGTACATGAATAAAAGTGTATGCTTCGCGCCTGCCATAAGCATCACCTGCAGTAGTGCAGCCGACAGCACTTCCTGCCAGCAGTAGAAGGAAGCACTGCCCACACGTCCACTCCCCAGTGCTTGCCTTAGTCCTGACCCATCTGCTCCTGAGTCCCATTCCACCCCCAGTTAAAATGTAAAGCCTGTACTTAAATGGGGGCTGCTGATGAATGGTGTTTAATAAGGGAGACTAAGGCTGGTCAGGTTTTAAATAAGGGGATCCTGCTGGAAGGTAATAAGGAGTATGCTGCTGGACAGTAATAAGGGAGGGGCTGCTGCAGGACAGTATTTAAGAAAAGTGGACTGTGGCTGGACAATAATAATTGGGGGGCTGCTGCTGGACAGTAATTAATATGGGGCTGCTGTTGGCCAGTATTTAATAAGAGTCAAGAAACTCACCACAGCCAACCAGTGATCTTGGTGGGTCCTGTGACCCCAGAGACTTTCAGCCCTGCTGACAGTGCAAGGGTAAGGAGTCCGGAGGCAGAAATCAGTGAAAGGAATTAGGAGCAGGGTTAATAACCTTTATTTTATAAGCTATAAAAACCCTTTTGATAACTTTGGTAGATAAGCTGCTCTCTCTTCTCTATTGTAATTGTTGCATGGGTAGAAAAGTCTGTCAGCTATCAACCTGCTATACTGTACACATCAATGCCTATTACCTGAACTCATCAAATTCCTTCTGTGATCCTTTCTTTGATGTCACATTTGCTTTCACGTGTGCATTCTTTATCTATAAAAAAATAATAAAAAAATTACATAAAATACAGACCTTTCATCAACTCTACCAACTCCAACCCTCTGTATCTTTCAGTAGGTGCCTCTCCACTGATTCTAGAACAGTTGGAATATTTTCTTGAGACCCCAACTGTTTCCAAACAACCAGTGCCATTAATTTTAGCACCCAATATTCTCTTCAGGCTTCCTACAGTCAGATCGGAGGTTGTCAACTGCAGCTCAGGACTTTACAGTAGATAGACTAATTATCATATTGGGAACTTTGGGAATGGTCGGGGCTATAGAAAAAGAAAAAATGTTTCCACTTTTCCACAAATTATCTTCTCAGTGCCCATTCCTATTGGTGGCCTGTCCTGGTCCACTTAAAAAAGCTTTAAATGACGTTTTGTTATTTTAGAGAAAATTCAGTTTGCAAATGAGCTTTTATCATTCCTTGTGTGCTATATATTGCTTATAATTAAAATAATTATATGATAAAATATGATATCCACCTTTAAAAGCATATGACATTTTCCTACAACTTCTATTTGAACAAAACACTGTAATGCCAGAAGACTCTTGTCAGAAGAAGTTCCTTGCAAAAATGTTTCAGTGACTGCAGAATAACTGTAGATGTATTTGTATCCCTTCTGAAACGCCAGCTGACCAGAACCTACAAGAAAAGTGAAAATGTAAAGTACAAGGAACATTACTAACAGTTTGACCGTTCTTATCATAATGTTAAAAAATGTAATAAAAACAATTATGTAAAATATAATAACTATTGTATCCTGAATTTCCCTAACTGCTCATGATGGTGTGCATTCAATGGCTGCAAACAACGGAACATATGTACCTTATATACTCGAGTATAAGCCTAGTTTTTCAGCAAATAACTTTTTCGGCTTATACTCGAGTCAAAAAAATAAATATATCTAAACTCACCTTTCCGGCGACCCCTGTATATCTTCTGTGCGATCTGTCCGGCAGTGGCGGCAGGCTATATACACTGGGGCAGGGGCTGGCAGGCTATATACACTGGGGCAGGGGCTGGCAGGCTATATACACTGGGGCAGGGGCTGGCAGGCTATATACACTGGGGCAGGGGCTGGCAGGCTATATACACTGTGGCAGGGGCTGGCTGGCTATATACACTGGGGCAGGGGCTGGCTGGCTATATACACTGGGGCAGGGGCTGGCTGGCTATATACTGGGGAGGCTGTGACCAATGCATTTCCCACCCTCGGCTTATACTCGAGTCAATAGGTTTTTCCAGTATTTTGTGGTAAAATTAGGGGCCTCGGCTTATACTCGGGTCGGCTTATACTCGAGTATATACGGTAAGTGCTATCTATGTCACAGCAGCGTCTGCCTTGGGCCTTGGGCCATAATAAAATACATACGACCCCTAGTTACATACGGACCTCTGGATATTGGTAATTTATTGTACTTTAGTCCTAGGCTACAATAAACAGCTAGAACAGTTATCAAAGGTGTCTGTAATGAAGCTTTAGTGTTAATATTGATTCCTATGACAACCCAACGTTTTTAAAATCCAATTTTCACAGAGACCAAAAAAGTTCTGTCTGGGATTACAATTATAAAATATACAGTTCCAACTTACGTACAAATTCAACTTAAGAACAAACCTACAGACCCTATCTTGTATTTAACCCGGGGACTGCCTGTATTACAATCTACAATATATATACATGCAGTATATTTTTTACCAGACCGCCAGGAACTGTAATAAACGTATGTAAATTTGTCTCTGATGATCCCCACATTTGAAGTGTATGGCAGATATTAAGTATTAATAATATATTTCCAAATTCAATATTTTTTTTTATTAGACAACTGTTATTTTTCTATAAAAAAAGCAAAGTTTGAATGTGAGAAAAGTTACGCTGTATGCAGATGTTATGGCTAGCTCTGAAGTTTATATAATAGCTAACTAAGTCTACAAGGAGAGGCAAAAAGCCATGAAACTTTGCATATGTGACTCATACAGATGCAGCCAAGTTGGAGGTTTTTTTTTTTTACATGTTTCATTTAAGAAACACAGCTGATGGGATTTAGAACATCGTTCAGTAACACAACATTTTGTAAAAGAAAAATGTAGGTTTCATGTAAAGGAAGGTGATTTAAGGGACAGAGCATACTGAAATGCTGCCGATAACCATTTTCTCTAATAATAAATTTACAAGAGTCAAGTGTCAATGCCTTGTAATTTAAGTAGAGTCAATGTCCCTGACCAGAGATAAAAATCTAAGTGGGCCCAAAACTCTTTGCAAATGAGGGTCCATAAATCAATAGTAATAAATCATATTGTATAACTAGGCCTCAACTATCAACAGAACTGGCCTTGTTCCCCATAGCAGCCAATCACAGGTTAGATCTAATGTATTTAACTGCTGAGGAAAAAATGAATGCTGGATTGTGATAGGTTGCTGGTGGTAACAGGGCCACTTATAGTGTTCTCTGGCCAAGACCAAAATCATGACATATTGTGGGGAATTATAACTCATTACAAATGGCCCCAGTGGATTGATCCCAACTCTGTACAGTGCTCTTGGGGTAAACGGATAACGGCAGAATTTCACTATGTTCTGCCTTAGATAATCACTGAGTTTCCTCTACATGAAACTAAATCTTTTCTTTCACAAAACTGGCTTTATTTTGTACTGAATTATATAGGAAATAAGAAATGAGGCCTCTTGGCCTGTGTTTTGTCTGCTTTGTGACATAAACACATTTTCAGAGATTTGCTAAAAACAAGAATCTGAACCCAAATGTGTACCCCGCCTAAGGGTGCTTTAAGATGGCCGTGTGCTTGCCTGGACCAGACTCCGAGCAACCACAGGGCTGCGAGGAAGAGGGGGAAGGTTGAGAGCTCTTCATCCCTCCTCCCCCCATAGGCAGAGGAGAGGCCGCGAATCTGCCAAAGCATAGGACATGTACTATATTTTGCGGTGCCTATCTTGGCCGTGACTGGGAGAAATAGAAGTCAATGGGGGTTGTGATCTGGTCGTAAATCATGCGACAAGATCACTGTCGCCATAATCGGCATGTGAATGAGCCCTACGACATCCAGCAAGATCAACATAGATTATGCTGTGAGAGCATCAGTGATTCTGCTTTGTTCTACTGTTTTAGATTCATGATTTTATATGTTCTGATTTGGTTATTCTTGCTGTTTAGAATGTTTAACCCATTCAGGTATTGGCTCTTTTCCCACCTTCCAAAAGCCATATCTTCTTTATTTACCCAGCCATATGAAAGCTTTTATGAGGGGAATTTTATTTCTTAGTGACACCATTTAATATTCTGTTTAAAGTACAGAGAAGCTGGCAAAGAATTTGATTTGAATGGAACTGACAAAAAAAAACAGTTTTTCGAGCAAAGAGAGCTTTGTTTTCAGATTTCACAGCAAAGTACAAATTAAACATCCCCTTTACACTGTATCAGTACAATCATGTATATATTACATTTATATAGTTTTGTAGAGTCTAAATACCTTTACAACATTTTTTTTAAAACTTCAGTGTATGGAGCTGTGTGAGGTGTTCATTTTTTTTAGAAACTGGCTAAAGTTATCAAAAACACTATTCAGTTTAATGTACAAGCTTTTGTATACCCGTTTCAAATGGTAAGGGTGGCAGAGAGGTGGATTTGGAGGTTTTTTTACCCCATTCATTGTTTACTGTATGGGATTTTTTATTGTTATATTTTAATAGATTGGACATTTTGGGACACAACCATATCTAATACTGTTTGTTCATGATTTTATTTATTTATAACATATATGTTCCAGAAAAAGAGGGTTGCACTAGTTGAATGACAGAAATAGGGGCCTCAAAGTTTCCCATCTGTCATTGCAACCAATAAAATCACAAGGGGTGCCAATTATAACAAACTTCTGCTTTTCTAAGAGGTTTTTGCACACAGCTTGTAGGTCTTTTTTTCAGTCACGTCAAACAAGCTGACCATAAAATGTGAAAGGGTTGTTATTCCTTTTTCGAATGTTTTGTACAAAATTTGGTGAAAATTTTAGCCAATGAAATGAAGAATGAGAGAAGCAAGAAAAATACACGTATAAAAAACTGCAATAGATAAATAAACATTACAACTCACCAGGACATTCTGACATACAGGGTGCAAGATCCACAGTTTCTGATGCACCTATAATGCATAAAAAGAATTAAAAAATTAGCTTTAGTCAAATGCAAAAGATAAATCAAGTAAAATAGTAAAGTTATAGCAGTATAGTCTGTGCTACTCAGTGCCAAATGTATAATGTCTGTGGGAAACTGACTTGGCTACCTCCACTTGCCTATTGTCCGACCCTTTGTGTTCCTCATCTGCTTTGTTGTCTGCAGTGACTATTGTTTTCTAACCATTGGAGTGCTTTAGTCTGTCTTATTGGGACTTGTATTGATCTAGATTTTGTCTTTCACTAAACAGGTTTGTGTGGCATTGCTTCTCTTCTACCACTTCTACCATTTCAATTGGAATAATTCATGTGCAATTGAGAAAAAACATATAGATATAGTATAAAGACAATAACTAGAAATAAAAAGAAAATTGCCATATAACATTTTGCGTTTAACACTGCAGTAAAAGTGTTGCCCTTTAAAAGTTTTGATGATTTGTGTATTTGTTTTGTATCATTGAAAATAATCAACTTTGAAACTTACTGCTCCAGTAACAACTTAGAACATGCTCACAGAATTCAGTAATTTAACCATTATCAAAATAACAAGTCACCCATGGCTAAAGGTTTATCTATACCAATGGTTATCTATCCATTGGGAACCCTACTGTATGGCATTAAAGATAAGGCACTGCCAATGCGTAGCCAGTGGCTCCGGAGTTTTTCGGGCGGGGAGGGCGCGGGGCCGTATGTCGTGCGGCAGCCCGAAGGGCCGGGTACACAAGTGTATGAGTGGGTGTGGGGGCGCCGGTCTGATGGCAGTTTGCCCAAGTGTCTGGTGCGGGAGGATGCAAAAGATTATTCTAAAGGGCACCTAATCTGCAGAAATTGACCTTAAAAATCTTGGCGTATCTTGCAGGAACTTAAACCCCTTACCATTTATTGTTTTTTTTCATGGCCCCTCATCATTGTTGCTCATCATACAGAGAATCGCTTTTTGACATGAGAGATTTAAAAATTGATTGTATAAGTTACAGAGGGGAAAAGTGCAGGCCTATAGTTTTTTCATATTAACAAGGCTCTCACAGAAAGTTGGGTTAGGTGCTGGCAAGGTCCCATGCACTGGCATGGGATGGTTCGTCCCTAGCTTGGTCTTTCTCAGTACTTGTCAGCTCATCTGCCTCCAAGGTTGATTTTCTGGGTGATGCTCCCGCACTAAAGACCATGCCATACAACATGATCTGGAAAGATGTTCCTTACTTGACAACAGTCTGGTAGTGGGTTTATTAGGTCCATCAGGTAATAAGTAATGGTGTTCTGATTCCTATTCAAGCCCATAGCCCGTTCACGGCGGGTACACGGCAGCGCTGCTCCGCGGTACCCTCGCCCTCTCATATAGGAACAAGGATGGGCATCCTGAGCGCAATAACATATACACGGCTACACAGAAAGGACATGTCCTATTGTTCCTGTCGCATGGCTTTGTTAAAAAATTCCAGTTTCTGTAACTTATATTCAACCTCAACTACTGTGTTTACCGTCCAATGAAGCACTGCATATATTCGGTGGCTATTGCGTTGCCCATTGCTCCCTTGATTACCTGAAAGACGGATCTATATCGATTTCGGAACATTAATAGAGAGCTCTGTTCACTCAATTGGGCAACATTCAGATATCAACTGTGACACCTAGTGTGTGTCATCCATACGGTCTTGTTACATAATTTGCAGCGTCCTACCTACTACCCCATCGTAAATGTAGCTATTACATGAATCAACAAAAGCATCCTGACATGGAGGAAGGGGAAGTGCAGAAGTCCATGGAAGCATCAGCTGTAATCTTTCATCTTCAATGAACCAATAATATAACTAAATGCTCGGGGCAGTCCCGCTCATTTGTATAAAAACACAATAGAATTTTACTACTACCCTTCCGAAGCTCACGCACGCTCCACTGTAGCTCCTCCTTTGTTCCCTTCTTCACATCGGTATAAGCCGAGTTGGAGTTTTTCATAATCCTATTTTGTGCTTTAGAACCTTTCTCTTATAAAAAGCATATATAACTGTGTAAAAATGAATCAAATGTCACACATCCGATGTCAAAATCACATAGAACAGATAAAGCTAGAAGCTGTTCGTCTACATTAAACCCTGCAAACAAATCATTCATAATTGGCTATTGCCAAGGTCCGTGAACACAACCCATACACTAAAATTTGTGTCTCTGCTGTCAGAGCCTCTTAGGGTATAACCACTGTAAACAAAAAAAAAAAAAACCGCAAAAATCTGGATTTTTCACAATTATATCACATGGCTAAAAACGGGGGGGGGAAAAATAAAAAGGATACAGTTAAACAAGAACGCGAACACAAACACATAATGGGCACATAAACAGAAGTATATTCGTTGTTCTGGAAAAAAAACAGACCCCTGGCGAGAACCCCTATTCCGATTCCCGAAACGGAGGGTATATCGACCATAATCAGTAATAAGTACAACACTCATTAGGTGTTAAAATCTGCTCCTAGCCTCTAGGTAAGTGAGGGCGAACTTTGGAGATGCCGTGCATCCCCAGACCTGCAAACCCCAAACCCCCCATAGTTTATTGCGAGGTGCCATCACCTATACCAATATAAAGGCAGTACCTAATTGCTGCTGCTCTCCTCCGGTTCAATAACGTGTCAATTATAATGGCCCTCCTGAGGACCAGCACCACAGTAGAAAGAGGAAAATTTTAATCAATTTTGAAGCTGCTTTCCATTTTTTCCCTCTGTAAGCACAGAAAATCGTGGGCTCCGCAGGTACCAGGTGCCTTCCAAATCAATAAGTACCCGTCCTAATCCGCTTGTGTCTCCGCCTCTCTACATCCCCAAGGTAGCGATCAGTATGAAACCTATGACGGGAAAGCAGCAATCTGTTAAGTTTGCTCTTGCCTGGGAAATGCAGAAAGACCGGGACGAGGACGCGGTATGGTGCTGCAGTGGGGGTGCTGGCCCAGGTGCCCCAGAAAGGGCCTCTGAGTGCGTGCTCTGCACCCCTGGGCATAGGATTTGCCCACCACTGCGTGCTTCGGTTATCCATATATCCTGTCACCAAGCTAAAAAAATAACATGGGCAGCGACTACCAGAATGCCATTAAACCCTCCTCACTTTATGGCAGATTAATGTCATGGAATCTCTGTAATTAATCAGGGGAATTTTTTTGTATGGCAAAAGTACAGCTTTTTATCTCTTTTCTTTCCTTCTCAGTTTTTCTCGTATTCTTTCATAAGATAAAGGTGGTTCAGTCTCTCTAGTTGGCCTACTCTGTATGCGTGACCACAAAATGTCTATTACTGTACAAAGGGTCGCAGATCATGTATCAGACAATATGTTAGCACAAAACACAAATAGCTATACTTCCTGTCTACGTGGAAGATGCAATGTTCTTTTTACTTACTTTCACTCCCATGGAACATTGCCCTGTAAAGTTCGCAATTTGGTACAAAACTTTCCACTGTAATGTACAGATACCAGGAAGATGAATGTGGAACAAGGATTCAGACGGTTATTCTGAAAACAAAAAGACCCGTTTGTTCCTGGTAATCCCGTGGCTCATTGTTCTGCGTGTACAGGAAGGTTTGTGGAAGAACTCTCTATCCTGTCTTGCCCGCCTGGAAGAACGGGGGGTGGGTGGGAGCTGTAGGAAGTGCATCTTTAGCCGACAGCAACGGCGCACCGGCTGCATTCACAGGTGGCCTCCAGCGAGAACATCAAGGGTTCAGCCTATGCGGTCTATTGCTAAACGTTTCTTGGAGACTGAACTGTAATGGTACTGTTGAATCTTTCCCCGCCAAATAAAAGGGGCACTTTCCCCATCGTGAAGCGAGAACAAAGGTACCACCTGTTTTTTTCACTTGGGATGACTTTGGTTGATTGAGCCTCTCTGGAGACACTTGGTGGCAAACAACTTGCTTCACACAATGATTTGCTTGTGTTTCCAAATAAAGCACTACAAAAGGACGTCTGGACCAAATAGTAGCACTATGTACAGTGAGGGATGCTAAGACAAACACTAGTCAGAAAAGTGCTTCAATAGAACAAATATCCAGAGATCACTTGCAGACAGCCATTCATCTGTATGCATAAGGTTAGAAAATAGCCAATAATCAAATAACCTTTAAAAGCAGCCGTGCTAACAAAGGTCTGCAATGCTCAAGGGGTTGTAACCGGTCATAGACCCTTCCCTGCAGAAGGCCTTTTAAGATCAAGCACAAATACACTACCCATTCAACTTATTCAATTTATTATTCTTGTAGGGAGTTTTTAGAGATAAGTAATATAACTTATGAGGTCCCTTTACTAGGTCTTTTATATAGTCACACCATCTCCCATCTCCATAAGATCGACAAGTTCACAGTCCCGCAGTGCTGGCCCCCGCACCAGCCGTTGTGGTTGGTTGTGGGAGCAGCTTCGGTGGTAATCCCAAATCCACCCCAACCTGCCACTGGGCTACTCGGTCACTCGCCTCTCCTTGGAGAAC
Source organism: Engystomops pustulosus (assembly GCA_019512145.1). NCBI lineage: Eukaryota > Metazoa > Chordata > Amphibia > Anura > Leptodactylidae > Engystomops > Engystomops pustulosus. The sequence goes on along the minus strand of CM033648.1, from coordinate 25,919,523 downwards.
TGACGTTCGCACCATCCGCTGCATATCGCACACCACTGTAAATTCTCATTACAACAAGCCTCAAACTTATTCCTTGCACAGAGTAGAGGGCCCAGCAGCCTCCCCCTCCTCTCACGATACAACGCCCACAACCAGCACAAGCCAGCCAATCAACGTGAAACTGTGCCGCCGCATTTCTCGATGTCCGCGCACACGCTGGTGGAGTGGGAGTGAAGCTCAAGGGGGGCCTGCCCTGCACAGGAAAGAACCATAAGATCTACTTTTTGGTAAAAAAATAACAATAGCCTAAACACTAAATTTTAACTTGGAACTCTTGTATTTTCTATCAATAATGGGTGTAAGTTTTATCAACACCCCATAGATTTTTTTTTGGAGGTTTCAGGGAACCTACAACCCTTTAAATTGCTAGTATTTGTTTCATTTGTTAACGAGCATTATCCCCTTTAAACAATCGCCAAGGAATATATCTCATAGGGTTGGGCAACCACCATCTGGCCGAGCAACATAATATAGAACCAGCCTAGATTCTAGGAATGCCATTATCCCTTATGGGATTCCTAGCACCTAGTTGAGTCTCCATTCTTTTTCAGTACTGGCTATTTCTGTCTTAGTGGCCATTGAAGATTTCGCTGTTTCTAAAGTTAACAATTTCGGGCAATGTGCTGATATATCTTTTTCAAAATGAACCTAGGAATTTTATATGTGCCAGGTATCCAACGTTATAACAGGCCCCCTCCCCCATGTCCCTGTGCCTGAAGGCTGCCCATCGTGGGCTTGCCTTAGGCTAGCCGCAGCAATAATAAACATGGATGGTTAAAGCACACAAGGTTTAAATATCTGACTTAAAGGACCACCTTCTCACCCGTACTAGCGTGGTAGTAATAGGGTGTTGTAAAAAGTAACCAAGCACAGTGCTATTGGCATAGGGATAGGAGGTGTAGTCGCTGACCCCTCTTCAAGGATTTTCTGTTCTCGCGCTATTCAATCTTCTAAATAGCGCCTAGGCTCAATATATGTCAATTCAAGCCTTGGGGAGCCATCGCCTCAGGGCTCCTGTAACACAGCATTTTACCTTTTTTTAATATAAAAAACCATGGTTTAGATCTACACAAAGAACAGAGTCCTGATAAGGGGCACACACCAGTATGTCAGTTGTGCTTAATTACAATTCTCCCCAATCCTGTTTGTTGGTTTCGATTTAGTTCCTGAATCGGTAGACACAACATGTTTAATGTATGAAACAAGGGTGATAACATGAATGTTAATTCTTTCCTCTAGAATTGTTATAAACCCTCTCTGCCCCTCACCAATCGAGATTCACACTTGTGCTCTAATTGTCATGTGCTTGAGTGAATTTAAAAAAAATAAAAAAAAAAATTTATGTAATTGGCATGGAGATGATGAACTTCGATCCCCTACACCTAAACGCGCCCTTGCACACAACGTTATGCTCGCCCTGCCATACAGCCCATGTGACAGGTGAGAGAGTGAAAAAGCAGTGGCTGGCACTGAACTACGGCAAATATAGTAGGTTGTTATGGCTGACTCATGTACATGGGCAGAGAGGCACATGGAGCCTTTTTCTGGAGAAGAGAAAAATATCATGGGTTTGGGATACACATTGTTTTAATTTCCTAAAGGTTGGACTTGAGGGACTTGCAATCTTGCTTTCTTTCCTCCAGCCTTATCACTATGATACTTATACATCTCCTATATTGTTCCGTGCACTTTTCCCTGGTTGCTGAGAACGACGTGTCTCACTGTGACCAGATACCCATAGGCAATCATGGGGACCGATAATTTGGGCCCCCCCATAGTTTCACGAGTCCTAAAGTGGCTACCTATGTGGGCAACCCGAACTTTGCAAAAAGTTGCAAGAATGCATAAACAGGCATACTTCCTACTAATGTTTTAATCCGCCGAGGATATGGTAGAAAAAACTCAGCGAGTCTTTTCCTAATTCAGAGCCGGGGAATGTTTGCTTTTAAACCCTATGTCAATTTGCAGGCATAGAGATTACATTTACTTACATTGTCTTTTTCTCTTTACCACTGCAATGCTACGGCTACAATAATGTCCCGTATTTTCTCCCCCCCAACCTGGCTCAGACTGCTACATTAACAATAGTAACTCCATTTTTAAAATGTTTTTTACGATTAGGTTGTACAGCCAGCACAATTGCCATCCTGGTGTGTGCCACCCGTCCTTGCCCGAGGATCTGTTCTTGCTTTATCTCTAAATCCCTAGTCTCAATAGATGTCAATGAGCCTGGAGCCCCCTCAGGCTCAGTTTACCTCAATTTTTGAAGAAATAAAAACCTTCGGTTTTTAATCATAACACAGGGGGTTAAGAGCTCAAGCAAGACACCCCATAAAGAATCATCCATAGACATTATCCTTTTTTGCATGTTGACTTATGGCCGCCATCATGATCATTCAATGACCCCTTGCCGCATGTTGATATAGCACATCCTGACACTTATAAGTTAGTTACTGCCTTCAGTTTTTGTTTTTTTTTATTTTTTTTTTTTTTTCCCTCGGACCTGAAAGTGACTACTGTTCAGCTTTGTATCTTTCATTGTTCTGCAGTAATTTGACCTTTATCTTGCCATCAGACGAGTCCCATTGATTGCTAACCTTACGATTCCTGCAGAAAGATGTCTAACCAAACAGGAATGCGGTTGTTTCCTTGCTGATCTATAGGGCCCTTAAAATTTATGGGTAGTGATTATCTTTTGGTTTCTATCCTAAACTTATATTTTTTTTCGCGACATTGCTTAAGAACTTTTACTACATGTGATCGATCTAGTTTTGAAAATAAATATCATATTTAGTTTATCCCTTAGTCCTGTCTACCATACGCTGTCAACTATCAATATCAGCTTAAAATAAATTTCCGTCGTGTGATATCTTTTTAATTTATGTGGGGCTCTGGTACCACATGATTTAATACCTTCGCCTCTGTCCTCATTCACCAGTCCGGGGTGATGGTTTTCTTTCACTGCACACTACTGGGCCTCTGTTGGGTATACACAGGCTCAGGATTGACTTTGGTCCACAGCCTTAAAGGAACATCTTCTCAGCCTAATATGCGGACGCTCAGCTGTACTATTTAGTGTTGTCGTGCAACAACCGCTAACCTTTGATATACCAACAGTGGGTGGCCTGTTGCGGAGGTACCCCGCTGCATTCTGTGTCGAAAGTGGATTCTTGATTTTATACCACGATGATATGGATGGTGGGTACCTTTAAAGGGGTCCATTCCAATGTTGTATGCTGGTAGGTAAATAAATGCTCATATCACGTCTTTTGTATACGTCCGTAAATAGTGCCAAGGGAGCTCCCTATTAGTCAGGACGATAATTGGCAAGATGAAGATCCTTACTTTATATATGTGAAAACTGTACATAAATGCATGGCCGCACTCTGCTCTTAACCCTGCCGACGACCAAAAATTTACACTCAGTGGGAGGACATTGGAAGCAATGGGAGATGGATTGCAATATTTGCATTGCCCTCCCCAATCCTCCAACTGAACATACACTCAAGGAGGTTCCCAGTGATGTCTCTGTCCATGTAAAGTCGGTATAGAGAGACCAAGAGCAGAAGGCGCACGACAAGACAGGATAATGGTTCCAAATATTGTACAAAAATAAGTTTGGTATATGGAAGAAAATACATAAATAGGGAATAGATCTATTATATAAAAGAATAATTACATATATATACACACAATACACAAATATATATGACAAAGGTATCACGTATCTATATATATTGGTAAAAACAAATTGATAAAATATGGAAATATCATAAGGGATACCAAATAGCCCCTTGGTTAAAAATAAATAAATAAATAAATGGATGTATAATATAACCAATTGGATGAACGATTAAATAAATAAATAAATTTGTGATATAATCATATGGAGATATAATCAGGGATACCGATTAGCCCCTTAGTTAAAAATCAATATATGTAAATATATGATATAGTAAAACCAAATTGAGGAGTTGATAGATAAATTAATTAATTGGTACATGAATAGATGATGAGTTGATATAATTTAAATTAGGAACACAGATGTTCCTTACGTCTAGTCTTAAGCTCAAAAAGTTTCACCAAGCAGAGTGTAATGGGTATAATGATCGGGCTTACCAGTCGCTGGAGAGATGCATGGGCGCTCCAGTGTGTGCGCGCGCCAGAGTGCCTGCTGATTAAAAAACCCGCAACGCTTCTGTTGGAGGCGGGTGAACGCGGACTTGTGCGCATGCGCACTCGCTGTAGTATGGCGTTTCGCGTGCTCGAGAGTGCACGCGGGTTGTGCGCAAGCGCATTCGCTGTGAGGGGACCAAAAATATGGCGTCCCGCGATGTGGCGTCATGTGTTGTGCATATAACACAATGCTGATTTGGTGGTGTATTAGGATTAGGATTAGTGTTATGATTTGGTAATAGCTTGTCTAGTTGAAAAATGTTGATTGAAAAATGTATATTTATAATAATAAAAGAATAAAAAATAGATGAATGAGTGAATGGATGCATGAATTATAGTAATTAAGGTGTATTATCATATGAATTAAGATTGTAGTTGCATAGTATAAGTTATAAATTATGAAAAAGGATGTTAGATAGAAGATATAAGGCTGAATTATATTAGGGTGTGCTTGATACATCAATTAGTTATCAGAAGGGGAGGGAGGAAAAGGGTGATGGTGTTAGAAGTTTTCTTCAAACATTTCGTTAAGTCCTGCTGGGTGTAGGCTGTTTAATTTAAAAATCCAATACATTTCGCGTTTTTGTAATTTTTGGAAGCGATCACTGCTATCGACGGGTATAAATTCGATGGGTGTGACTGTGAATGCTGAGAAGTCTTTATCATGACAGGCTAAAGCGTGTTTAGAGACACTGGGGCACATTTACTAAGGGTCCACAGCCGCAAATCTGTTGGGTTTTTCCCGAATATTTCCGCTTTGCGCTGTATTTCACGGGATTGTGGCGCACGCGATCGATTTTTGGCGCCTTTCGCGCGACAGAAATCGGGGGGAGTGGCCACCGGACAACCCGAAGGATTCGGAAAAACCGCAGAATTTAAAAAGCCATTTGTGTCGCAAAATCAAGCACTCACATACACCAGAAAAAAGCAGGTGAACTTCGGCGGACCTCGGCGCAGCAGCGACACCTGGTGAATATTGGCGCACGGACCTTAGTGAATCCCGGCAGAACCCGAATCAGCGTCGGAGAACCCACCGCTGGATCGCGACTGGACCGGGTAAGTAAATGTGCCCCAAAATGTTTAGTATAGCCGTTTGTGACTTTGCTTCTGTGTCCATTCATTCTAATGCGTAAGGTTAGGCAGGTACGGCCTACATACTGCAGGCCGCACGTGCATTCCATTAGGTATATAACATAAGTAGATGAACAATTGAGGAACTGATGAATTTTGAAAGTTTCTCCAGTTTGATTGCTGGTGAAAGAGTTCTTCCGATGTTGAATGTTCAGGCAGCATTTACAGTTCGTACGGCCACATTTGAAACTGCCCGTTGTTTGTGGGAAGAGGGAAGTCGTTTTAGTCTTGTTTTTCCTTCCCCGTAGTTTCGTTGGGGCTAGTATGCCTTTTAGTGTCTGTGACCGCCTATAAATTATTTTAGGCTGTCTGGGTAAGTTTTTGTTTAAAAAGGGGTCATTTTGTAGTATGGGCCAATGCTTTTTAAGGATGTTTGCGAGAGTTAGATGATTATTATTATAAGTCGTAATGAAAACTGGAAACCCTACAATTTTGTGTTTTAGTGCTGCAGCCACATGTGTCATGTAGTAAACTGGGAATTTATGAACTTCCATATGTTACGGTTTTCCCAATAGTGTATCACAGATTTTTTAAATTTTCATGTAAGCTCTATTTACCTCAATTTTTTATCTCCATTTACCCTAATGGAAAGTCACAATTGAAAAGATGATAAACGCTTTGGCTCAAATATATTATTGTGTCTGAACCAGTTTTCGTCTGCATAAAAAAGCGTCTTTGAAGCTTGCACATGTACTTATTATAGGTTTGCTACACAATTGTGTCACGACTTCATTTTGTCAGATAATTTTACAAATTGTGCTCCTAAATGGGCGTGTTGGTGTGGTTTGCGCCACATTTACTAGAGCACTGCGCCACAATTGTGTCACAACACCATGAAGAAAAGTTCACCAAGAAAAAAGGGTGGAACCGTGCCACATCCGGAAAACAGACTGAATTAATAAAGATCATTCAACACTATTACATAATGTGGCAAAAAATTCACATTTTTGAGGCCAATTGCACGAAGACAGATTGCATCAGTTTTCATATACGTTTGGGTCTTTGTGATGAGAATATCAGATGTCACCAAACTTTCCCAGAAACTCATTTAAGCCTCATTTATCAAGCCTCCGAGAGGAAACATTTTCTATTTGGCAACCAATCAGAGCTCAGCTCTCATTTTACAACCTTTTTTTTTATTAATGATGCCCATTCTATGTTGCATACATTACAATAGTTGGTAGATGATATAAATAACTGTAACCTTTCTCAGCCTGTGTAGAGAAATACACATACAATACAACATTCTCATAAAGTAAAGGGAACCTGTCAGCAGGAATTGACCTATTATCTATACATTGGGAACCCTACTGTATGGCATTAAAGATAAGGCACTGCCAATGATTATCTATACATTGGGGACCCTACTGTATGGTATTAAAGATAAGGTGCACTGTCAATGGTTATCTGTAACTTATGAAAGATATGTGGCGTCTTATTCAGAAGATTCAGCTAGCTGATGGGATCTCTGGAGATGAGCTCTCAGACAGTTTTCTACTATTGTCTCTGTGACCCATTCACTTCCCACTATTTGAAGTCAATCAAATGGAAAAAAAGTAATAATGAACAAAAGTGTCTTTCCTCCCCACCGACATTTTACAGTGACATCTGTCAACAGCTCGGAATAAGGGAGGATAGATTTCCCATTGTCCAATTCTTCTCTTTATCACCCGCATTGTCGTGTGTTAAGTGTTGAATTTTATTGCAAATTAAAGTCACATTAAAATGCAGTTCTTACATTGTGCCGCAAATAGGCAGAAAGCAGTAAAATCACAGATATTTTAATCACTTTGTGCTGGGGTTACTTATAAACTCCCATTCCTTATTATGACACCATACCCTCTTTTACGTACTCTGCACATCCACAATAACATATGGACATCCCGGGGATCTCTATGCTATTCACAATTTGTGGAATGGCCTCAAATTACATTGAGTCACAAAGGGCATTTACCCTACAATTTTGTTTTTTACTGCTGCAGCCACATGTGTCATGTAGTAAACTGGAAATTTATGAACTTCCACATTACGGTTTTCCCAATAGTGTATCACGGATTCTTTTAATTTTTCATGTAAGCTCTATCTACCTCAAATTTCTATCTCCATTTACCCTAATATAAAGTCACAATAGAAAAGATGATAAACGCTTTGGCTCAGATATATTATTGTGTCAGGACTTCATTTTGTCCGACAATTTTACAAATTGTGCTCTTAAATGGGCGTGTTGGTATGGTGTGCGCCACATTTACTACGTCACTGCGCCACAATTGTGTGGCAACACCATGAAGATAAGTGCACCGTACCACATCCGGAAAACAGACTGAATTAATAAAGATCATCCGACACTATTACATAATGTGGCACAAAGTTAACATTAGTGAGGCCAATTGCACGAAGGCAGATCGCATCAGTTTTCATATATGTTTGGGTCTTTGTGATGAGAATATCAGATGCCACCAAACTTTCCCAGAAACTCATTTAAGCCTCATTTATCAAGTCTCCGAGAGGAAATATTTTCTAGTTGGCAACCAATCAGAGCTCAGCTCTCGTTTTACAACCTTTTTTTCATTAACCCCTTAGCGCTCTGCGCCGTAGCTGTACTGCGCTGAATCCCGCGAATAGCGCTCAGAGCAGTACAGCTACTGTGCAGAGACGATGCCGGTTCAGCGCTGCATAGCAGCCGAACCGGCATCGTTAGCCGCGGGATTTCAACGGTAATCTACCGCTGACATCCCCGGCTAACACCCGCATTTAACATGCCTTCCAGGGGCATCCGATCGGACCCCAGAGAAGCCTGAAGGCAGTGCCTTTAAGATGGCGTCTGTGACGTCATCTTAAAGGCAAAGTGTCAGCCTATGCATCTGCATAGGCTGGCACTGCTAATACCCTGCAATACATCAAATGATTGCTTGTTTATATCCCATGGTGAATCAAGTAAAAAATGTAAAAAAAAATGTTTTTCAATAAAAAATAACTTTATAAATCACTAAAAATGCCCATAAGCCCCAAAACATATAAAGAGACATATAACGCTCAAAAAAGCCTAAATCATAACACAAACCCCACATATATAGTATCACCGCGTCCGTAAAACTCCATAGAATAAAACTAAATAACTATTGAACCCATATGATGAACGCCGTAAAAAAAAATGTTAAAAACCCGCCAAAAATTATGATTTTTACCTGTTATATCCCACTAAAAATGCAATAAAAAGTGATCAACAAAACATATGTACTCCAGAATGATACTGTTGCAAAGAACAACATGTCCTGCAAAAAACAAGCCATCAACCAGCTCTGTAGCCAAAAACGTAACAATGTTATGCCACTTGGAAGACGGTGATGCAAAAATGATAGATTTTTCCCCACATTAGGGTTTTATTTGGCAAATTTAGTAAAACATAAGAAAAAATATTCATGTCTGGTATCCCCGTAATCTTATCGACCCATAGAATAAAGATAACAGTACAGAATTGATGCTTTTCTACTCATGACCTCAAAAAAAGTTCCTAAATTTTCAACAATAGGTGATACCAACCCCAAAATGGTAACACTGGAAAAAGCATCTCATTGCGCAAAAAAAATACCGTCACATGGCCCAAATAACGGAAAAGCTAAAATTTTATAGCCTTCAAAAGGGGGCAAAAAGAAAACTAAAATCCTGGCAGCTGCAGGGTGCTCCTTCCCATCTGCGCCTCGCTGTGCCCCCATAACACAAGTAATGTCCACACGTGGGGGTCGCTGCACTCAGGAGAAATTGTAGAACAAATTATATGGTGAGTTTTCTCTTTTTATCTTTTGGAAATGTGTAAATTTTAGGGCTAAATGAACGTATAACCGACAAAATTTGACCATTCTAAATTTCACCGCCATTTTGATTCAATTACTATGAAGTTCTCAAGGGGTTAACAATCTTTGTAAATGCTGTTTCTGATAGTTTGTGGGGTGCAGATTTGAAAATGGGTAGATTATATAGGGGGTTTTGATGCTAAATATGTAAAATTTAATTTCAAACAGTATTTATCCCCAAAATAGTCAATTCTGAAAATACGGAAAATCGCTATTCGATTTGTAGGCCGCGTGACGTCAAAATAAATTATTTCAACATTTCAAAAATTATGAAAATGTGAAGTAGACAAATGGGAAATGTTATTCGGCAAGTTATTTAGGTGGTAAATCGATCTGCCTGAAAACGCTGTGATTTTGAATTTTGAAAATGGCAAATTTTTCTAAAAATTCATCATTTTTTTCTTTTTTTTTGTAAATAAACGCAAAACTTATCAGCCAAAATTTACCACTAAAATGAAGTACAACATGTGGGGAAAAAACAATCTCAGAATCGCTTTGATAAGTTAAAGTGTTCAAAAGTTATAACCGTATAAAGAGACGCAGGTCAGAATCCAAAGAATGGGACTGAGCCTTAAGCTGTAAAATGGCTGCGTCTTTAAGGGGTTAATGATGCCCATTCTACGTTGCATATGTTACAATAGCTGGTAGATGATATACATATACTGTAACCTTTCTCAGCCTGTGTAGAGAAATACACAAACAATATAACATTCTCATAAAGTAAAGGGAACCTGTCAGCAGGAATTGACCTATTAAAACTACGATCAATAAGTTGTCAAGCAGCTTAACACAACCCGCATTATGTTTTTTTTCATGACCGAGTAAGATATAAATTGGTTGTATAAAATCATAGAGGCAGAGAATTTAGTGCTGCAGTCAAACTCAGTCATGTTACCTGCGCTGCTGTCACCTTCAGTCTAATAAAAGGTGACAGTCAACAGACATCCAAGTGGAAAAGACCAATCTACTAAACCAGCCAATCTCTGCCTTAACTTTCATTCAAGGCAGATTTCTTGTATAAAGTCTCTGAGGTGGAAAGTAACTAAGGTTAACTTCTTTCCACCAGAATATCACCTTCATTGCAACTGATGCTTCTGCATTCAGCATCACAAGTAACAATCTTTCCTGAAGTCTGATGCGTGATGCAAATCACAGCAGAGGAGGCGTTCTTAGGCGGTTAGAGCTTGCCTTTCCAAATAGTAATCGTTGTCAAATAGAAAAGAGGAGACTATCTTGGCCCTGCACTCATAAAGGAAACCTGTCATAGAAATTGACCTAATGAACCACCATTAATATTTTGTCAAGTAGATGAACACTTTCCAGATCATGCTTCTTTCATATCCCAACTCTCCCAACCTCAGGACAGCCCTGGGACCTAGGGCAGGGGAAGAGAGAACTTGACCTAATTGCTAAATTCTTTGCTTCTGTGACTTTATACAACCAGAGTAGATTTTCTGGATAATGCCACCAAACTGGCTTGTGGAAGATAAATGATCTAGACGGTGCTTTTTGACAACATACCGTTAGTAGTTTCTGTCTTTTTTAAAGGGTTCCTTTTAAAGCTGGGATTCACTTTCTGTGATGCCCTCCTTCCCAGCAGACATCATTCCCTCTGAGCAATTATTAATGATTGTCCAAGCCAAGGCCACACACCATTCTGTGAGATCTGCAATACTACTTGATTGGTTTTTCTACTCTCCCTACTTCAGTTACTGTCCTTTACTCAATCCCCTCAGCTTATTGTACTGTCATTTTGCCACCACCTCATACCTTCAGTACCCCCCAGTTGAACAAGAGTTATACAATTACAGACTGCAGGTTAAGGCTCCTCTGCCCACCATTCACTAGCACATGATAAATAATTTCCTATACATGCACCTCTGCAGACTTAGACATGATTTAACAATGAATGTGTTTTTACATATAGTCATTACAGGTAGAATTCACTCCGATTTCTCCTTTACACTCATAGCAGTGTAACAAACCAGAGAGGAGCGAGAGACCAGTCTTCAATCCTGTAGACAGATTTGACATAGCAACATAGAAGTAACATTGTAACTAAGGGGCACATTGCAGTCTGTTTCTTTACAAACTAAGCAGAGTTTCTTAATAAAGTATATTAGAAAAATGTTCACACCACTCCCCCGACACAATATCAAAAATATCATATTTCATTTATAAATAGTAATAATTATAATAATAAATCCTTGTTCCTCTACAGAGCATTGGAAAGCAGAATGAAATCATCCATTGCTTAGACTCGCAATTTTTGGTGATTACATTTGATGGCCACAAATATTGCAGTCTGTAGCTTCTTGCAATTCAAAATCCCTGGATCCCATTAAAGTCAATGGTGTTGATCTGGGTTTATGGGTATATGAATGTAGCATAGCCATCAACACTGTTTTTAGAAGAATGTGGTAAAATGAAAAGTTTAAATAGCCTTTAAAGCTCATATGCCACCGGGATGAAGGATTGTAAACCAAGCACACTGACTAAAAGAAGAGCAGATTCTGCCAGTATGTCCGTGTGCTTGGTTTACAATCCTTCATCCTGATGGTCAATGTCCTTTAACTATAAAGAGACTGATAAAGTTGAATTAGTCACCAGAAGGAGGTGTAGATGCAACCAGCACCTTTGGTTTAACCCATTTCCGGTAAGTTGCATATGCCAATATTTACATAAAGAATAAAAATTGATTACCAGAATATGACATCAATATAATTCAGTGGGAATCCCTCTGTAGTGAAGTGGCAAAAGTATTCTCATTCGTCTCCAGAGGTGACATAGTCTACCTGCTACAATTTTGTAACCTTTGTAGAAAACAATGCAGGCATGTGGGCCTTACATGATATTTTATTCTAGGGATTGGAAGATATAACTGCACTTTCCTAGACCCTCAACATTTGTATATTGATGGTAGATTCCAGCAATTTTACATTTCCCAACATTCAAACATTTGGCTGCATTTCACTATTTCTTTAATGCAAAAGCAAGAAACCAAACCATTTATGGACGACATTTTGGAATCCTATGCATTTATTTATTTATTTACCATGAATTAGTACCAAAAAGTGACAAATACTTTGCAACACATCAGACTTGAATGTTGTTGCAGCCTTGATCCATATCAGCAAATATTCTGGATAAATTTAATATATTTAAAACATGTATATCTATTGCAGATCTACCAAGAAGGCAAATTATATCTCTCACATGAGAGAGATGTCAATATAGATATGTCAATTGAGTTATATGTGAAAATAAGAACTAAAAGTTTCTATCCAATATTCAGTGTCCGTCTGCTCTGTACATTTTCTGCTGAGCGCTGATATTTGATAAGTTGCCATCAGTTTGACAGATGAAGCCAGCATGTAAGGAATCATGTGGCTGCTCATGTCAACTTCTATCTCTGAAAAAAACATAATTTCTAATATTTTACTTACTGCCATAAACTCCAGCAACAAGAGCCCAGAGGAGAACAGCACACAGCTCCATGCTCCAGGAATCACCTCCCTTAGTTTCACATTAACAAAGCAACATTGGTCCTTTTCTCAAAGAGAGCTCAGAGAGCAGCATGAATGAAAACTTTCTTCACAAAGCACAGACTGCCTAATTTCCACCCCACTGCAGTAGGAGGGATGGGGTCTATAAGAACAAAACCCAGCCTATCAGAACCTGCTGCATAAGTCCTATCCCACACACCCTTCCCTGGGGAAAAGAAACTTCCAGCCAATCACAAGGAGCCTTCAGCCCAGAGAAGGTAAGAGGGGATTCTACTCTGTAGCATCTATAGTAATATAGTACACACAAAACCATAGTAAAAACTATTTCAAAAGATCAGGAGCCACGTTAATCAATATGTTAAGGAATTACATATTAATGGCTTTTTATAAAAAGCTGAAATTACAAAATTTACTCCCTTTAAGGTGTTCACGTATTAAGATTTCTTAGGCCAAATTCCATAAGCGAGTTGTGAAGATGGAGACAACATATAAAGAACTGATGGAACTTCTCTAATTTTTTAAAATCCACTTTTATTTTTGGTATTAAAAACCCTGATTGTATTGAACCTTATGTTAAAGAGCTTCTGTTAACAGGTTTTATACCATTAAACTACCAGCTCACTCATGATGGTGATAACATTTTCTAGAATTCCCTCTTTTAGGTGTAATTTACACTGTTTATCTATAACATTTTTTCCTCCAAAATTATGTGAAAATGAGCAGAGAAGAGTCATATTTGTTAGAGATTCATCTGGTTTAGAGGCTGCAGGGAGAGTCTCTTTAGGTACCCCTGTCTTCAATCCTATAGTGCCTAGCAGGGGCGTAACTTGAGGGGGTGCAGAGGGTGCAGTCACAACCGGGCCCATGAGGTTTAGGGGGCCTATAAGGTGTCAATTTCCCACATGAGAAGACTATTACTATAAACCATACAATATAGTCAGGGGCCTGGCACAGACTTTGCACTGGGGCCCATCAGCTTCAAGTTACGCCACTGGTGCCTAGAAACCCGATTATGAAGATACCGGCAGTTAAAGACATGGGCCCAAATATATGAAAAGTGGTGCAAACACCTGCCTTAATGCAGTTTTTAGTTAATCTGATGTGTTTTCATGATGAGCACACAGGTGCACCTTTATTTTTTGGTGCACTTAGCTTCATGCTGTGGCAACACAATTGTGTTTCAAATTGCCCCTTTAGCAGTACCGACAAATTACAACACAATAAATACATTAATTGTAAACATATCAGATTTCATTTTCCATATTGGGTACTGTTAAGCTGGCAAATGCTGTAAAGTTGACAGTTTTGACATTTGTAGCAATTTTTTGTGGGCCCGGTTTTTACAGCTTTCACTGTGCAATCCAAATGACCCATCCTCTTTATTCTTTGGGTCAGTACCATCACAGCATTGCTAGCTGCAGTTTAATGATTAACACTAGTAATCATTACCAGCACCATAAAATCACCCTAAAATAATCACCCTTATCCACATAGCTCTGCATAATGCTGTACCTACTATGTTATCTTAGTCTATCGCCCAACCCGTGATCTTCAATCTGCCAGTGATCTTAGATTATTCTTTACCTTAATTCGAACCTCTCATGCATGTCTCCACACTTCTCCTGAGCTGTGAGCTGTGTGTACAAGCTAAGAAATATGATGGCACTATATAAATAAAGATTATTTTTTATTATTATTATTATTAGAGATGGGTGTATACTGCATTTTGCAGCAAACACCCTGTATGTATGAGGTGGGCTCATACACCCGCAAGCATACTATGACATGTAGCTACGTCGATAAGGTGTTAATCTGGGTTGAGCGCTGAAATATGTGCCACTATTTATGTGTAAAGATATTGGGGCAGATTTATCAAGCTGTCTGAAAGTCAGTATATTCTTAGTTGCCCATGGCAACCAATCAGAGCTCCCCTTTAAAATATTCATTAGCACTGGTTAAATGGAAGCTGAGCTGCAATTGGTTGCCATAGAACCCCTGGCATTAATGCTTTTATTCAATATTCTGGGGATAGGGAATATATGTCATACAAGTTTTACCCATATAGAGCTAAAAATACAGGACATAGCAGTCATAAACTACATCTGAAAGTGCAACAGCAGATTTTAACGCAGAATTCAACTTAAATTCTGCAGTATGAACATAGCATCATGATTTTCTGTATGTTTTTGTGTTTTTATAAATTCTTATAAAGATTAAAGTATCTTTCTTGAAATTCTATGTATTTTTCAGATAGGATAGCATTTTCTCAGAGCATGACTAAAGATGAAGGAGCGCTTGACTGTGGTGGCGGTGGGCTGTTTATGACCTTATGTCGATGGATGTGAAATGTGAATCATTATAGTCCAAATGTATTCATAAATCAATGTAGTAGAAGTAAAACGAAGTAAAATCTGAGTGTTTGAAAGTTATTATTATAGTCAGCGAATATTTAACCTTAATTTGGACATGCACTATTATATTTACACAAGGATATGAGGGTGAAGCAGCACCACCTGCTGGTGAAATTTTGTAACCTCTTCTTTCTGCAAATACAATAAAGCAGTGTCATATTAGTACAAAGTGACCACAATTATTGGGGATTGGTTTATGTTGGATACGCTGACTAAAATATGATCTTAAATTTGGGGAATCCTTTAGGGACTCTATACAGAATATCTGTTTGAATAATGGGTGTGATATGACGTGGACAACCCTGCATCTAATGATTTGGGAATATATTGCATTTTCTTTTTTTTTCACATTTAAATTTTTAATAACAAAACAAAGCAGTGCGAAAAGGGAGAGAGGAGGGAAAGGGGAAAGCACTTAAAGTCACAGAATCACGAGCCAATATGCACCCATTTGTGGAATGGGAGGGGGGTTACATTTGGATAATGTGACAATTTCCAATACAAGGTGTCAAGTGTACAACAACAGAAATTCAATGTACTGTTATCTACTGAGACAGGTTCACTGTAACTTATATGCATTCTATAACATTTCTTAATAATGAAAAAGAAGAAAGAAGGAATAGCGGCGAGGTATCGCAAAAGTAGAGGGGAAAGAGTGGAAATAGGAGGGGAGAGAAGGGGAATCGAAAGAAAGAGCGTTGTGCCTCCCCCTACCTGGAGCTCAGATCTCGGTAGATTCACCATCCCGTGCCGTCAAGTCCAAGTAGCGGGGAGATGCCACAAAAGAAACCCATTGGTTTCTTTTGAAAGTCCCTTTTTAAAGGTTGCAACCAAGGTTACAGGCTAGCTTAGAAGCCAGGGTACGGAACTGAGCCGCATAGTCTCCAACAGATGAGTCCCCTTGACGCAAGTTCAGTAGTGCGGTCTCAGAAGAAGACGCCCGGGCAGGTTCCTCAAAGATGGACTGGAATTCAGTGAGGAACGCAGTTAGAGTAGCTGTGACCGGATTGTTTGTGTCCCAGAAGGGGGCCAGTAACTGGTGCATAATGGACCCATAATGGACACATGGGAGCATAGTCTAAGTGCCACCCGGTTTTCAGCAGAGCCCGCCGCAAAGCAGGTTGGACTTGTTGAGCAGTGGTTCCACCAGGTCGCTTCACAGGCGCGACTTTACCCATGGCGAAGTACAGTGATAATGAGCAGAATTGTAGTCAGGGACAGGCAGCACAGGATCAGGGGACGTAGCGGAAGGTCAGGACAGGCAGTAAAGAAGCATAGTCAGGGACAGGGCAGGGCATAAGAAAAGATGCTGGCTATAAGGAGGTGGGGACACACACACCAAGCCGCGAGAGACGCCGCTGGAGGAAGTAGAGGTAAGTAAGACTGCTACTCATATCCTGTGTGTGTATATATGTATATATATATATATATATATATATATACACTCACCGGCCACTTTATTAGGTACACCTGTCCAACTGCTCGTTAACACTTAATTTCTAATCAGCCAATCACATGGCGGCAACTCAGTGCATTTAGGCATGTAGACATGGTCAAGACAATCTCCTGCAGTTCAAACCGAGCATCAGTATGGGGAAGAAAGGTGATTTGGGGCCTTTGAACGTGGCATGGTTGTTGGTGCCAGAAGGGCTGGTCTAAGTATTTCAGAAACTGCTGATCTACTGGGATTTTCACGCACAACCATCTCTAGGGTTTACAGAGAATGGTCCAAAAAAGAAAAAACATCCAGTGAGCGGCAGTTCTGTGGGCGGAAATGCCCTGTTGATGCCAGAGGTCAGAGGAGAATGGGCAGACTGGTTCGAGCTGATAGAAAGGCAACAGTGACTCAAATCGCCACCCGTTACAACCAAGGTAGGCAGAAGAGCATCTCTGAACGCACAGTACGTCGAACTTTGAGGCAGGTGGGCTACAGCAGCAGAAGACCACACCAGGTGCCACTCCTTTCAGCTAAGAACAGGAAACTGAGGCTACAATTTGCACAAGCTCATCGAAATTGGACAGAAGAAGATTGGAAAAACGTTGCCAGGTCTGATGAGTCTCGATTTCTGCTGCGACATTCGGATGGTAGGGTCAGAATTTGGCGTCAACAACATGAAAGCATGGATCCATCCTGCCTTGTATCAACGGTTCAGGCTGGTGGTGGTGGTGTCATGGTGTGGGGAATATTTTCTTGGCACTCTTTGGGCCCCTTGGTACCAATTGAGCATCGTTGCAACGCCACAGCCTACCTGAGTATTGTTGCTGACCATGTCCATCCCTTTATGACCACAATGTACCCAACATCTGATGGCTACTTTCAGCAGGATAATGCGCCATGTCATAAAGCTGGAATCATCTCAGACTGGTTTCTTGAACATGACAATGAGGTCACTGTACTCAAATGGCCTCCACAGTCACCAGATCTCAATCCAATAGAGCATCTTTGGGATGTGGTGGAACGGGAGATTCGCATCATGGATGTGCAGCCGACAAATCTGCGGCAACTGTGTGATGCCATCATGTCAATATGGACCAAAATCTCTGAGGAATGCTTCCAGCACCTTGTTGAATCTATGCCACGAAGAATTGAGGCAGTTCTGAAGGCAAAAGGGGGTCCAACCCGTTACTAGCATGGTGTACCTAATAAAGTGGCCGGTGAGTGTCTATATTATCTAGAATAGAATATATATATATACACTACTGTATCTCCCGTGGGCTCCCGCGTTGCCCGGGATAGTAAATGCTTTTAGCATCAACAAAATAGAATGGGTTATCTATTAAAATATAAAATATTTTATATGTATAAGCCAGAACCTACGATACTGAATGGTTTCTACAGAAATCGGGCAGGGAATCCTTTTGAGAGATGTGTCGGGTTAGCGCAGAGCAGGGACCACGTCATCATGGAGAGATCACCATCTGTCCATATATGGTGTCTACATCTCCTAGGGTTCCCCCAGAGCAGACATCAGGCAGGGAATCCTTTTGAGAGATGTGTCGGGATAGCGGAGAGCAGGGACCACATCATCAGGCTCAGATCAGCATCTGTCCATATATGGTCTCTACATCTCCTAGGGCTTCCCCAGACACAAGCTCTTTATTTAATTCAATTAAATAAATCTCAGAGATTATTATTATTTAGATGATTATTTAGATTATTATTATTGAGATGATTATAATTGAGATTATTAGTATTGAGTTTATTGACATTATTATTGAGATTATTAGTATTGAGATTATTATGATTGAGATTATTATGATTGAATTATTAGATTTGAATTCTTGCGATTCATTAGTATTGAAATTATTATTAACATTATAATAATAATAGTCTCCATGAAAATAATAATAAAAATAATAGTTGTCTCAATAATTACAATAGTAATCTCTGAGAAGATGTATCTCTATACACCAGTGCATGGAGCCTGTGTCACTGTGTAACAGTAAAAGCCTTAGTTACATAAAATCCAGATAGAGGCTCCATCTCTATTGCATGTAGAGTGTAGAGTTTTGTGAGTTCAAAATCCCAAACTGGGTGTTCTGCCATTTTGTCCCTCTTTCTCTTCCAGAAATGTTAGGAGGTTTCTCTCAGTCTTGTGAGTGCTGTATATGGGAGGGTAATTACCCACGTATCTACCCCCGGTCACCTCACATACTACATACATGGCTGTTATGTGAGTTTATTGCTTAGTACACTGGATATATGGCTGACTCACACTTACCTCACACACTGACATGTCCCTGATTGTTAATATCGCTGCTTTGTATTGAAGGGTAGAGATCTCATTATCACTGATATATGTGCGGAGGTAGCTGCCTCATACGCTGTCTTCATACACGGTACATACAGTATGTAAGTCAAGTGTTCTTAAGTAGGGGACCGCCTGTATTTCATATTCCGTCCCCAAAAATGAATTATTTCATTTTCTTTCCCCCAACAATGATTTATTTCATATTCTGTCCCCCCACAATGACTTATTTCCTATTCTTTCCCCTGAAAATGAACTATTTAATATTCTGTCCCGCACAATGAATTATTTCATATTCTGCCCCCCCCCCCAATGATTTATTTCATATTCTGTTCCCCCACAATAATTTATTTTATATTCTGTCCCCCAGAATTAATTAGTTCATATTCTGTCCCACAAGTTGAATTATTTCATATTCTGCCCCCCCCCCACAATGATTTATTTCATTTTCTTTCCCCCCCACAATGATTTATTTCATATTTTGTCACCTACAATGACTTATTTCATATTCTTTCCCCTGAAAATGAGCTATTTAATATTCTGTCCCCCACTATGAATTATTTTCTATTCTGCCCCCCCCCCAATGATTTATTTTATATTCTGTTCCCCTACAATAATTTATTTTATATTCTGTCCCCCCCCAGAATTAATTAGTTCATATTCTGTCCCACAAGTTGAATTATTTTATATTCTGTCACCCCACTCAGCCACCGTGCTGCCACATCCTAATAAACCACTTCAAGTACCATTTTAATCAACATTCACTTTATGGCCATGGCATCATGTGTAAAATCTGTGGAAACTTCTGCAGAAAAGTTACCTTTCATTTTTTTTTTTTTTTTGCATTCTCAATATTTTTGTGGACTTTGACAATGGAAAACATTGTCATTAGTCATTGTTCAGTAACTTTGGCAACCTATTTTGTGTTATGCTTCTTATCAGCCACTAGATGTCAGCACAATCCTATGAAGAATAAAGGCCTTCATTTTAAAAACTAAACAACTTCACCCCTTCAGGTAGCAGCATTTTTTTCATTCATTTTTTTAGTCTCCACCTTTAAAAATCTGTAACTTTTATTTTTCTGTGTACAGAGCTGAGTGAGGGCTTATTTTCTGCGTAACAAATTTGACTTCTCAGTGACGTTATTTATTTTTCCGTGCCTTGTAGGGGGAAGCTGGAAAAAAATTGTGGGGAAATTGTTAAAAAAACGCATTTGCGTCACTTTCTTGTGGGCTCATTTTTTACAGCTTTCACCTTATTATTCGGTATGATCAAGGGAATTCCAAATTTATATAGGTTTCATTGGGAGTCTTGTATCATTATTTCTCCTAGGCAAATTGTCGTTTTTGCACCATTTTTGCTACTTTTAACTCTGTCGTTATTCAAGTAAGCCCCGACTGCACCTTGTGTAGAGTTTGCCTTATGTATCATTATTTCCCAGATGTTCCGTGCGACTTTTCACTTAGGTTTCACCTTTTAGCGCCATTTTTGCGACTTTTTTGGCGCAAATCTGCACCTGGTCCAGGGCAGGTGCAAAGGAAGGAATTTTTTCATGGACCCTATTTTAACATGTAAATTGGAATTATTTCACACGCTTTAAATGTTTAAAATTTTGCACAGTAACCTGTTTTGTCAAAATTCAGAAATTTTTGCATTTACATTGGTTACTTCTAAGGGTGAGGTCACACATAGCAGTTTAGTTGCATTTTTAATGCATTTTGAAACCTATTTGCCTAATTACATTACTGTTAACATTTGCATTTACAAAACACAATATAAATGCCACATTAACGCATGCGTTAACATCACGTTTACTATGCGTTTTGTAAAATCAGTAATGAACAGTAATGGAATTAGGAAAATCACCTTTCCTCCGCTGTTGTAATAGGTTTCAAAATGCATTAAAAACGCAACGTGTTAAATCCCAAATAAATGGTGTCCACTCCTGTCTATAACACCCTCACATGGTTTGTGCCATGCAACAAAAAGTCTCAAAAAGAAGCCAAAATTTGCGCCTGCCAGGATAGGATAAACTGAACATGTATCACAAGTAAAAAGACAGGATCATACATAAGGTGCAAAAACTAGCTGCCAAAAGTCTCTAAAATTCCCCTCAGAGAGACTATGATACATGTGCCCCATTGTATTTCAACCCCTTAACGACCTGGCCCTTTTTCTTTTTTGAGTTTTTCACTGTATTTACCACTAATGGAAAATAGCGTCCAAATGACACTTTTTTGCCATTTTGAAAATATCAAAAATTTGATCAAAAGTGATCAAAAGGTCGCACAGTTCCACTTAAGTATGAAAAAGTTAGAGGTTTTCATTTTTGTAAATGTATGAAAACATTATAAAACCTATATAAATATTGCATCTCTGTGATCGTACTGATCGAAAGAATAAAGTAAACATGTCATTTGGGGCGCACAATGAAAGCCGTAAAATCCAAGCCCACAAGAAAATGAAACAAATGCATTTTTCATCATTTTCACTGCATTCAGAATTGTTTTCCCGCTTCCCAGTACAAGGCATGAACTAATAAATACCGTCACCATGAAGTGCAATTTGTTACGCATAAAACAAGCCCATACACAGCTCCTTACATGGAAAAATAAAAAAACGTTATAGATTTTTGAAGGTGGGGAGTGAAAAATTAAAACGCAAAAACGAAAAAAGGGCCCGGTCTTTAAGGGGTTAAAATTTAAAAAAAGCAAGAAAAAGACTAAAAAAAATAAAACCTCAAACTCCAATTCCCAATAAACAATTCGAAATCAATGATATACAAAAGCTATTGGCAGGTGATGGCATCTAAGGCAGAGATTTACCACTGCTTCTCCACCAATTTTCTGGCGTAGAGGGGCGCAGGGGCTGGCGGAGTGGCCGGGCATGGAGCGTTCCTGACCCGTGCCTGCGTAATTATGAAAAACGCAGGACCGGATCATACAGGTGTTATAAAGATCATACTATAGACAGCCCTAGGGCTCAGACCCTAGAGTTGCCATAGGACACTGACACCACATTGATAGCGCAAATAACCAAATTAACCAATAGCAAATAAGTGCCATTGGCCTCCAGATTAGGTTTTATATATTGTGGGGCCACAGAAAGGGTGAATTATACTTTGTTGGCCAACTAAGGGGTGGGGTATGCACTATAGTTTGTGGGTACCCTAGGGGTGAGGTTTGGGGCTCCACCACCTCCTCTGCACACGGTGTGCACTATTGCATCCTCCACACACGGCGTGCACCGCTATCACCTCCACACACGGCGTGCACCGCTACCTCCTCCGCACACGGCGTGCACCAGTACATCCTCCGCACACGGCGTGCACTACTACATCCTCCGCATACGGCGTGCACTACTACATCCTCCGCACACGGCGTGCACTACTACATCCTCCGCACACGGCGTGCACTACTACATCCTCCGCACACGGCGTGCACTACTGCATCCTCCGCACACGGCGTGCACTACTACCTCCTCCGCACACGGCGTGCACTACTACCTCCACACACGGCGTGCACTACTACCTCCTCCACACACGGCGTGCACTACTACCTCCTCCACACACGGCGTGCACTACTACCTCCTCCACACACGGCGTGCACTACTACCTCCTCCACACACGGCGTACACAACTACCTCCTCCACACACGGCGTACACAACTACCTCCTCCACACACGGAGTGCACTACTGCATCCTCCACACACGGAGTGCACTACTGCATCCTCCACACACGGAGTGCACTACTGCAAAACACAACACGTGGATTAACTCATCGGGACCTCGATTTCACAGGAGGAAGGGAGAATGGCTCTAATGCCACAAGATGTACATAAGGAATAAATCGGATTACCAGGATATTACATCAATATATCAGATTGGGAACCCTCTGTAGGGAGTGGCAAAAGTAATTCTTCTCATTCGTGCCAGATGGTGCATGTCTACCTGCTACAATTTTTAACCTTGTTAGAAAACAAAATGCAGGCATGTGGGCCTTACATGATATTTTATGCTAGGGATTGGAAGATATAACGCACTTTCCCGAGAACCCTCAACATTTGTACATTGATGGTAGATTCCACAATATTACTTTCCCAACATTCAACACATTTGGCTGCATTTCACTTTTCTTTAATGCAAAGCAAGACCACAAACCATTTATGGATGACATTTTTGGAATCCTATGCATTTATTAATTTATTTACCACCCCTACCCCGTCCTTGAATTAGTACCAAAAAAGTGCAATACTTTGCAACACATCAGACTTGAATACCATTATCAGCAAATATACTGAATACTGAATATATTAAAACATGTATATCTATTGCCACATCTACCCAGAGGCAAACTTCTATCTCTCACATGACAGAGATACTATATGTCAATTGAGTTATAGTGAAATCAGAACTAAAAGTTTCTATCCAATATTCAGTTGCCGTCTGCTCTGTAACTTTTCTGCTGAGGCGCTGCTATTTGATAAATTGCCATCAGTTTTGACAGATGAACCAGCATGTAGGATCATGAGGGCTGCTCATGTCAACTTCTCTTCTCTCTAAAAAAAACATATTTCTAATTATTTTACTTACTGCCATAAACTCTCCATCAACAACAGAAGCCCAAGGAGAAGTAACACACACTACCATCGCCAGGAATCACCTCGCACATTACCACATTGAGTTAAGAAGCTACAACATGTACATAGCACACATGCACGAAGATCCTGGTGGGACTGGTAAAACAAAGACCAAGCCTGGGCAAGTGACCCAACAGAAACTGCTTCTTACAACACGACTTGCCTAATTTACCACCCCACGAGGCTTAGAGAGTAGGAGCGGGGCTCTATAAACCGACAGTAACACCAGCACCACCAACCGTGCAAATCCTATCCCACACACCCTTCCCTGGGGAAAAGAACTTACTCCAGCCATCCAAGGAGCTTCAGCCCAGAGAAGGTAAAGGGGATTCTATCTATAGCATCTATGTAATATATACACCAAAAAAACCACAAAACATAGTAAACTATTCAAAAATCAGGAGCCACGTTATCAATATTTAAGGAATTACATATAATGGCTTTTTATATAAAAAGCTGAAAATTACAAAATTTACTCCCTTTGAAGGTTTGGTGTTTCACGTTTAAGATTTTTCTTAGGCCAAATTCATAAGCGAGTTGTGAAGATGGAGACAACATATAAAAACTGATGGAACTTCTCTAATTTTTTAAAATCCACTTTTATTTTTGGGTATTAAAACCCTGATTGTATGAACCTATGTTAAGAGCTTCTGTTAACAGGTTTTTACCATTAAACTACCAGCCACTCAGGATGGGGATAACATTTTCTCTAGAATTCCCTCTTTTAGGTGTAATTTTACACTGTTTTATCTATACTTTTTTTCCTCCAAAATTATGTGAAAATGAGCAGAGAAGAGTCATATTTGTTAGAGATTCATCTGGTTTAGAGGGCTGCAGGGAAGTTCGCTTTAGTACCCCGTTCTTCAATCCTATAGAGTGCCTAGACAGGGCGTAACTTGAGGGGGTGCAGAGGTGCAGTTCACACAACCGGCCCATAGGTTTAGGGGCCTTATAAGGTGTCCATTTTCCCACATGAGAGACCTATTCTATAAACCATACAATATAGTCAGGGGGCCTGGTCACAACTTTTGCAACTGGGGCCCATCAGCTTCAATTTACGCCCACTGGTGCCTAGAAACCATTATGAAGATAACCTGCAGTTAAGACATGGGGCAACTATATGAAAAGTGGTGCAAACACCGCCTTAATGATGGGTTTTCAGATAGCACACAGGGGCACCTGTTATTTTTGGTGCACTTAGCTTCGTGCTGTGGCAACACAACTTGGTTTTCAAATTGCCCCTTTTAGCATACAGTGGGCCGACAATTGCAACACAATAATACATTAATTGTAAACATATCAGATTTCATTTTCCATATTGTGTGACTGTTAAGCTGGCAAATGAGTAAAGTTTGACAGTTTTGGACATTTGAAGCATTTTTTGGGTGGGGCCCGATTTTTACACAGCTTCATGTGCAATCCAAATGACCCATCCTCTTCTAGTCTTTGGGTCATTACCATCACACTATTGCTAGCTGCAGTTTAATGATTAAACCAGTGAGCATTACAGCACCATAAATCACCCTAAATAATCACCCTTATCCCAATAAGCTCTGCATAATGCGTACCCTACTATGTATCTAGTCCTACAATCGCCCACCCGTGATCTTCAATCTGCCAGTGATCTTAGATTTATGCTTTCCTTTGAATTCGAACGCAACCTCTCATGCATGTCCTCCACACTTCTCCTGAGCTGCGAGCTGTGTGTACAAGCTAAGAATATGATGGCACTATAAATAAAGATTATTTTTTATTATTTTATTATTAGAGATGGGTGTATATATGCTTTTGCAGCAAACAACCTGTATGTATGAGGTGGGCTCATACACCCGCAAGCCATATATGACATGTAGCTAACGTCGATAAGGTGTAATCTGGGTTGAGCGCTAAATATGTGCCACTATTTAGTGTAGATATTGGGGCAGATTTAATATCAAGCTGTCTGAAAGTCAGTATATTCTTAGGCCCCTGGCAACCAATCAGCTCCCCTTTAAATATTCATAGCACTGGTTAAATGGAGCTGAGCTGCAATTGGTTGCCATAGAACCCCTGGCATAATGCTTTTATTCAAATTCCTGGGATAAGGAATATATGTCATACAGTTTTACCCATATAGACTAAAAATACAGGACATAGCAGTCATAAACTACATCTGAAAGTGCAACAGCAGATTTTAACGCAGACTATCAACTTAAAGTTCTGCAGTATGAAACATAGCACATGATTTTCTGTATGTTTTTTTGTGTTTTTATAAATTCTTTAATAAGATTAATATCTTCTTGAAATTCTATGTATTTTTCAGATAGATAAGAGCTTTTGCTCAAGCCGTGACTAAACAAGAATTGAGGAGCGTTGACTGTGGTGGCGGTGGGCTGTTTATGACCTTAATGGGTCGAGTGGAATGTGAAAATGTGAATCATTATAGTCCAAATGTTTCATAAATCAATGTAGTAGAATAAAACGAAGTAAATCTGCAGTGTTTGAAGTTATTATTTGTTCACGAATATTTAACCTTAATTTGGACATGCAACTATATATATCACAAGGATGAGGTGAAGCAGCACCACCTGCTGTGAAATTTTGTAACCTCTTCTTTCTGCAAATACAATAAAGCATGTCATATAGTACAAAGTGACCACAATTAATTGGGGATTGGTTTATGTTGGATACGCTGACTAAAATATTATCTTTTAAATTTGGGGGAATCCTTTAGGGACTCTATCACAGAATATCTTGTTTGAATAATGGGTGTGATATGAACGTGGACAACCCTGCACAATCTTATGATTTGGGAATAGATTGCATTTTCTTTTTTTTTCATATTTAAATTTTTATAAAAACAAAGCAGTGGCGAAAAGGGAGAGAGAGGGAAAGGGAAAGCACTTAAAGTCCAGAATCACGAGCCAATATGCACCCATTTTTGGAATGGGAGGGGGTTACATTTGGATAATGTGACAATTTCCAAATAGGTGTCAGTGTACAACAACCGAAATCACATGTACTGTTATCTACTGAGACAGGTCACTGTAACTTAATATGCATTCTATAACAATTTCTTAAATAAAAAGAAGAAAGAAGAATACGGCGAGGTATCGCAAAAGTAAGGGGAAAGAGTGGAAATAGGAGGGGAGAAGGGGAATCGAAAGAAAGAGCGTTTGCCTCCCCCTACCTGGAGCTCAGTCTCGGTAGATTCACCCCTCCCGTGCCGTCAAGTCCATGTAGCGGGGGAATGCCACAAAAAACCCAGTGGTTTCTTTTTTGAAGTCCCCTTTTTAAAGGTTGCAACCAAGTTACAGGCTAGCTTAGAAGCCAGGTACGAACGAGCCGCATAGTCTCCAACATATGAGTCCCCTTGACGCAAGTTCAGTAGTGCGGTCTCAGAAGAAGACACCCCGGCAGGTTTCCTCAAAGATGGACTGGAATTCATTGAGGAACGCACTGAGAGTACTGTGACCGGATTGTGTTGTGTCCCAGAAGGGGCCAGTAACTGGTGCAATGGACCCATAATGGACACATGGGAGCATAGTCTAAGTGCCACCCGTTTTTCAACAGAGCCCGCCGCAACAGGTTGGACTTGTGAGCGGTGGTTCCACCCGGTCGCTTCACAGGCGCGAATTTACCCATGGCGAAGTACAGTGATAATGAGCAGAATTGTCAGTCAGGGACAGGCAGCACAGGAGTAAGGGGACGTAGCGGAAGGTCAGACAGGCAGTAAACAGAAGCGTAGTCAGGGACAGGGCCAGGGCATAAAAAGATGCTGGCTATAAGGAGGTGGGGACCACCACACAAGCCGCGAAGAGACGCGCTGGAGGAAGTAGAGGTAAGTAAAGACTGCTACTCATATCCTGTGTGTATATATATATATATCTATATATGTATATATAATACACCACCCGGCCACTTTATTAGGTAACACCTGTCCCAACTGACTCGTTAACACTTAATTTCTAATCAGCCAATCACATGGCGGCATCGTCGGTGCATTTAGGCATGTAGACATGGTCAAGACAAATCTCTCTGCAGTTCAAACCGAGCATCAGTATGGGGAAGAAAGTGATTGGGGGCCTTTGAACGTGGCATGGTTGTTGGTGCCAGAAGGGCTGGTCTAATACTTTCAAAACTGCTGATCTACTGGGATTTTCACCACGCAACAACCATCTCCTAGGGTTTACAGAGAATGGTCCGAAAAAGAAAAACATCCAGTGAGGCGCAGTTCTGTGGCGGAAATCCTGTTTGATGCCAAGGCAGAGGAGATGGGCAGACTGGTTCGAGCTGATAGAAAGGCACCTGACTCATACTCGCCACCCGTTTACAACCAAGGTAGGCAAAGAGCATCTCTGAACGACAGTAAAAACGTCGACTTTGGAGCAGGTTGGGCTACCGCAGGAGCAGACCACACATGTGGCCACTCCTTTCAGCTAAGACAGGAACTGAGGCTACTTACTTTGCACAAACTCATCGAAATTGACAGTAGAAGATTAAAAAATGTTGCCTGGTCCGATGAGTCTCGATTTCTGCTGTGACAATTCGGATGGTAGGGTCAGAATTTGCCGTCAACAACATGAAGCACTGAATCCATCCTGCCTGTGTATCAACGGTTCAGGCGTGGTGGTGGGTGTCATGGTGTGGGGAATATTTTCTTGCACTCTTTGGCCCCTTTGGTACCAATTGAGCATCGTTGCAACGCCACAGCCTACCTGAGTATTGTTGCTGAACCATGTCCATCCCTTTATGGCAACAATGTACACAACATCGATGGCTACTTTCAGCAGGATAATGCGCCATGTCATAAAGCTGGAATCATCTCAGACTGGTTTTCTTGAACATGACAATGAGGTCACTGTCTCAATGGCCCTCCACATCACCGATCTCAATCACATAGAGCACTTTTGGATGTGGTGAAACGGGAGATTCGGCATCATGGATGTGCAGGCCGACAAATTCTGCGGCAACTGTGGTGATCATCATGTCAATATAGACCAAATTCTGAGGATGCTTCCACACCTTGTTGAATCTATGCCACGAAGATTGAGGCAGTTTCTGAAGGCAAAGGGGTCCAAACCCGTTACTAGCATGGTGTTACCTAATAAATGGCCGGTGAGTGTTATATATTAGATATAGATATATATATATATACACTACTGTACTCTGCTCCCGTGCGTTGCCCGGGATAGTAAATGCTTTTACAACAACAAAATAGAATGGGTTATCTATTAAAATATACATATTTATTGTATAAGCCAGAACCTACGATACTGATGGTTTCTCAGCATCGGGCAGGGCGAATCCTTTTTGAGAGATGTGTCGGGTTACGCAGAGCAGGACCACGTCATCCATGAGAGATCACCATCTGTCCATATATGGTGTCTACATCTCCTAGGGTTCCCCCAGAGCAGACATCAGGCAGGGAATCCTTTTGAGAGATGTGTCGGGATAGCGGAGAGCAGGGACCACATCATCAGGCTCAATCAGCATCTGTCCATATATGGTCTCTACAATCTCCCTAGGGCTTCCCCAAGACACAAGCCTTTACTATTTAATTCAATTAAATAAATCTCCGAGATATTTTATTTAGATGATTATTAGATTATTTTATTACGATGATTATATTGAATTAGTACAGTATTGAGTTTAATTGACCTTATTATTAGATTGTTAGTATTGAGATTATTATGATTGAGATTATTAGATTGAATTATTAGATTTGAATTATTGGATTATTATTATTGAGATTATTTTAACATTATAATATAATAGTCTCCATAAAATAATAATAAAATCTAGTTGTCTCAATAATTACAATATATCTCTCGAGAAGTGTATCTCAATACACACAGTGCATGGAGCCTGTGTCCTGTGTACAGTAAAACTTATTTACAAAATCCAGATAGAGGCTCCATCTCTCTATTGCATGTAGAGTGTAGAGTTTTTGAGTTTCAAATCCCAAACTGGGTGGTTCTGGCCATTTTGTCCCTCTTTCTCTTTCCAGAAATGTTAGGAGGTTTCTCTCGTCTTGTGAGGCTGTATATGGGAGGGTATTACCCCACGTATCTATACCCCGGTCACCTCCACATACGACATACATGGCTGTTATGTGAGTTTATTGCTTAGTAAGACTGGATATATGGCGACTCACACTTAACCGTCCCCAAAAAGAATTATTTCATTTTCTTTCCCCCAAATGATTTATTTCATATTCTGTCCCCCCACAATGACTTATTTTCCTATTCTTTCCCCTGAAATGAACTATTATATTCTGCTCCCGCACAATGAATCTTTCATATGCCTGCCCCCCCCCAATGATTTGTTTCATATTCTGTCCCCCAGAATTAATTAGTTTCATATTCTGTCCCCAAGTTGATTATTTCATATTCCTGCCTCTGCCCCCCCCCCCCACAATGATTTATTTCATTTTCTTTCCCCCCACAATGATTTTATTTCAGATTTGTCACCTACAATGACTTATTTCAATTCTTTTTCCCCTGAAAATGAGCTATTTAATATTCTGGTCCCCCACTATGAATTATTTCTATTCTGTCTATTCTGTCTGTCTGCCCCCCCCCCCCCCCCATTATTATTTTTATATTCTGTTCCCCTCAATTTATTTTATATCTGTCCCCCCCAGAATTAATTAGTTCATATTCTGTCCCACAGTTGAATTATTTTATTTCTGGTCACCCCACTCAGCCACCGTGCTGCACAATCCTAATAACACTTCAGTACCTTTTAATCAACTTCACTTTTATGGCCATGGCCATCATGTGTAACAATCTGTGGAAACTTTCTGCAGAAAGGGTTACCTTTATTTTTATTTTTATTTTTGCATTCTCAATATTTTTGTGGACCTTGACAATGGAAACCATTGTCATTAGTCATTGTTCATAACTTTGGCACCTATTTGTGTATGCTTCTTATCAGCCACTAGATGTCAGCACAATCCTATGAAGAATAAAGGCCTTCATTTTAAAACTAACACTTCACACCCCTTCAGGTAGCAGCATTTTTTCATTCTTTTTTTTAGTCCCACCTTTAAAAATCTGTAACTTTTCATTTTTCTGGTACAGAGCTGAGTGGAGGGCTTATTTTTCTGCGTAAACAAATTTGACTTCTCAATGACGTTATTATTTTTCCTTGCCTTGTAGGGGGAGCTGGAAAAAATTGTGGGAAAATTGTTAAAAAAACCATTTGCGTCACTTTCTTGTGGGCTCAGTTTTTACAGCTTCTCACCTTATATTCAGTATGATCAAGGAATTCCAAATTTTATATAGGTTTCATTGGGAGTCTGGATCATTATTTCTCCGTAGTCAAATTGTCTAATTTTGTTGTTTTTGCACCATTTTTGCTACTTTTAACTCTGTCGTTATTCAGTAAGCCCCGACTGCACCTTTGCAGAGTTTTTTGCCTTATGTATCATTATTTCTCGATGTTTCCGTGCGACTTTTCACTTAAGTTTCACACCTTTAGCGCCATTTTGTGCTACTTTTTTTGGGCGCAAATCTGCAACCTGGTCAGGGCAGGTGCAAAAGGAAGGAACTTTTTTTCATGACCCTATTTTAACGGAAATTGGAATTATTCACAAGACAAGCTTTAAATGTTTAAATTTTGCACATAACCTGTTTTTGGTCAAAATTCAGAAATTTTGCATTTACAATGGTTACTACTTCTAAGGGTGAGGTCACACATAGCATTTTAGTGCTTTTTAAATGCATTTTGAAACCTATGTGCCTAATTACATTACTGTTAACATTTGCATTTACAACACAATATAAATGCCACATTAACGCATGCGTTAACATGCACGTTTACTATGCGTTTTGTAAAATCAAATGTTAACAGTAATGGAATTAGGAAATCACCTCCTCCTCCGCTGTTGTAATAGGTTTCAAAATGCATTAAAAACGCAACGTGTTAAATCCCAAATAATGGGTGTCCACTCCTTGTCTATAACACCCTCACTGGTTTGTGTCATCCAAACAAGTCCTCAAAAAAGCCAAAATTTGCCGCCTGCCAAGGATAGGATAAGTGAACATGTATCACAAGTAAAAAGACAGGATCATACATAGGTGCAAAAACTACCTGCCAAAAGTCCCTCTAAAATTCCCCTCAAGAGACTATGATACATGTGCCCCATTGTATTTCGACCCTTAACGACTGCCCTTTTTCTTTTTTTGAGTTTTTCACTGGTATTTATACCACTAATAGAAAAATAGCGTCAGGTGATGGCATCTAAGGCAGAGATTTACCACTGCTTCTCACCAATTTTCTGGCGTAGAGGCGCAGGGGCTGGCGTAGTGGCCGGGCATGGAGCGTTCCTGACCCGTGTCTGCGTAATTATAGAAACACCAGGACCGGATCACACCAGGTGTTATACAAGATCATACTATAGACAACCCTATGTCTCGACCCTAGAGTTGCCATAGGACCCACATTGATAGCGCAAATAACCAATTAACCAATAGCACAATAAGTGCCATTGGCCTCTCAGATTAGGTTTATATATTGTGTGGGCCACAGAAAGGGTGAATTATACTTTTGTTGGCCAACTAAGGGGGGGATGCACTATAGTTTGTGGGTCCCCCTAGGGATAGGTTTTGGGGGCTCCACTACCTCCCTCTGCACAACGGTGTGCACTATTGCCATCCTCCACACAACGCGTGCACCACTACCTCCCTCCACATAACGGCTGCACTACTACATCCTCCGCACACGGCGTGCACTACTAACCCCTCTGCAAACGGTGTGCACTACTACATATCCTCCACATACGGCATCACTACTACAAATCCACCACATACGGCGGTGCACTACTGCCTCCTCCACACCACAGCGTGCACCACGACCTCCGCCAACAACACGGAGTGCACTACTACAATCCACCTCCACTACGCATGCCTACTAACTCCTCCACAGACTACGTGCACTACTACTCCTCCGCACACAGCGTGCACACTACCCCCACCTCCCCGAACACGCGTGCACGTCCTGAACCTCCACATACGCGTGCACTACGACGTCCTCCCGCCACACAGTGTGCACGACTTCCACCTCCACACACACTGGCACACTACCTACATACCTCGTAATGCGTGCACTACTACATCCTCCGCACCCGGCTGCACTACGACAATCCTCCTCACACGGCTGCCTACTGCAATCCTCTCCTCCGCACACGCGTGCACTACTACCTCCTCCGCACACATGGCACGACTTCCACCTCCACACCAGCATGACGACTACATCCTCCGTACATGTCTTGCCTACTACATCCTCCCACACGCATGCACTACGCCATCACTCCTCACCGGCGTGCACTACTACTACTCCTCACAACCACACGGCGTGCACTCACATCCTCCTCACACGGCATCCTAACTACAAACTACATCCTCCTCCAACGGCATGCACACTACATCCTCCTCACACGGCGTGCACTACTGCATCCTCCGCACACGGAGTGCACTACTGCATCCTCCACACACGGAGTGCACTACTGCATCCTCCACACACGGAGTGCACTACTACATCCTCCGCACACAGCGTGCACCACTACCTCCTCCGAACACGGCGTGCACTTCTGAACCCTCCACATACGGCGTGCACTACTACCTCCTCCGCACACAGTGTGCACGACTTCCACCTCCACACACAGCATGCACTACTACATCCTCCGTACATGGCGTGCACTACTACATCCTCCGCACACGGCATGCACTACTACATCCTCCTCACACGGCGTGCACTACTACCTACTCCTCACACGGCGTGCACTACTACATCCTCCGCACACGGCATGCACTACTACATCCTCCTCACACGGCGTGCACTACTACATCCTCCTCACACGGCGTGCACTACTGCATCCTCCGCACACGGAGTGCACTACTACATCCTCCACACACGGAGTGCACTACTGACTGCCTCCTCCACAGAATCTGTCGAGTGTCTCTTCTGTTCTATATAACTTAACCTTTCAAATGTTCATATTTTTTACAAAATTTACATACCACAATCATGGGGGGGGGGGGGGGGGGGGGTGATTGTTAACAGTACCTACAGGACAGTATCAAACAGCATTCTCTCCAACATCACCAAAAGCAAATGAGGTGGTTGGAGAGTTGGCGGATCTGGTCCTGACTTGTAATATGTCATAATTGATCACTCATGACATGATCTCGTCCATGACTTACAATCATTTGATAACGGCCAGGTCCGCTTTGTTATCCCAACTCGCCCCTTACACTCGTCACCTGTCACGATATATATCAGGACGCTGCGGCCTAAGAGGTTAATGTAGTAATAGAAAACGTATGCCTTTGGTATATCGTTGCTTAGAGTGTGTTAAGAGAATTAATGAGTATTTGTATAGAAAGTATCAGAATGACAATAAATTGGCAGATTAATCTAAGCGGCTCTGTCGACCTACGCTATGTCTCAGTCCTGAGTTACCCCTATGCACGTCAGAGAAGAGAGAGTCTGGACATGAAGAGCTATTCTGGGACGCCTTAGAAGGAAAGCTTCACAAATGGCGAATTTTGTATCAAGACTCACCGTGGCAAGAGCCTGACTCCGAAGCTCAACATACTACATAAGCCCTCCTCCCTAGCCTCGGGGGATTCTGAAATCATCTTTTTCAGCTCCTTGAACGGTTTGCAATCTGTGAATAATGGACATTTGTTAGAAGGACAAATTGTGTAGTTCTCTCATGTATAGTGGTTTTCCTCATAATAAGAAAAATAAAAAATAGTCTACTGCTTCTTCTAAGTGTACTTGTAACTTTATCTCTACTTGTAGGATGTGACATTAACACCTTAAGGGACCAGGCCCTTTTCATTTTTTGTGTCTTTTATTTGCACTCAACCACCTTCAGAAATCTATAACTTTATTAATTTTGTCCATGTAGAGAGCTGTGTTGACGGCTTGTTTTCTGCTAACAACTTGGCACTCATATGATGGTATTAAATAATTCTATGCCGTGGTACTGGGAGACGCTCTTAGGTGGCTGTCAATTAACGTAAAATATCAGAGATTATTATTATTTGAGATGATTATTAGAGTATTTTCTATTTTTGGGAGATGATTATTAATTGAGATTATAGCTTGAGTTTTATGGACATTATTATGGATCGAATTATTAGTAATTGAGGTTAATTGTATGACTTGATATTATTATGATTGAGCTTATATGATTGAAGTCATTGAGAGATTATTCAATTATGAGATTATTATTAACATTAAGAAATTAATAGTCTCCATGTGAAAATATATAAAAATACATAGTTGTCGCAATCATCTACAATAGTAATCTCTGAGAAGAGATCTCAATACACCGTGCCATGGACGCATGTGCACACTGTGTAACAGTAAAAGCTTAGTTACATCAAAATCCAGATGAGCCATCCTCTATCTGCAGTAGTGAGGTGGAGTTTGTTGAGTTCAAAAGCCAAACCACTGGGGTCTGCCATTGTCCTCTTTTTCTTCCAGGAGAAAAATGTTAGGAGGTTATCTCTCAGTCTTGGTGAGTGCTGTCATATGGAGGGTAATTCACACGTAGTCACCCGGTCACCGCTCAGCAAACATACATAGAATGGCTGTTATGTGAGTTTAGTGATTAGATCGACTGGAGATATGGCTTGAAACTCAACATATTATTCCGTCCCCAAAAAGCATTATTCATTTTCTGTTCCCCCCACCAATGATTTTTGTCATATGTCTGTCCCCCCACAAATGACTATTTCTATCTTCCCCTGAAAAGAAAAACTATTTTAATTATTTCTGTCCCCACCACAATGAATTATTTCCGATATTATGCACCCCCCAGGATGATGTGTTCATATGCTGTCCCCAGATTCTAAGAGTTCAGATTCGCCCACAAGTTGAATTATTTCATTATTCTGCCCACACCCCCCCCACAATAGATTTATTGTCATTTTCTTCACCCACAATGATTTATGTAAGATTTGTACAGACAAGGCACCCTTATGTGCATATTTATTTTTATTTGTCCCACGAAACATGCAGCTATTTATATATTATGTCACCCACGATGAATGAATTTTCTATTTTCTGACCCCCCCACCCCCCACAAATTATTTATTATATTATGTTTCACCGACGAATAATTTATTTATATATCCTGGTCCCACCCCGGATAATTAGTGTCACTATTATGTCCACAAGTTGAATTATTTTATATTTGTCACACACACACTCAGCCACCGTGCTGGCCACTAACCTAATAAAAACCACTTCAAGTACCATTTTAAATTAAAAATTCAAGTTAATGGACATGGGCATCATAGTGTAAAATCTGTGGAGGAATACTTCTGCAAGAAAGGTTACCTTGCTATATTATTTTATATTTTTTTGCCATTCTCAAATAAGCAAATTGTTGTGGGACTTTTGACAATTGGCAAAAAACATTGTAATTAGTCATTGTTCAGTAAATTTGGGGCAACCATATTTTTGGTATGTTCTATCAGCATAGATGTCACACAATCCGATGAAATAAAGGCTTTCATTTTAAAAAAAAACTAAAAAACTTCAGCCACTTCAGGTAGCAGCATTGTTTATTCATGTTTTTAGTCTCCACCTTTCAAAATCTGAACTTTGTCATTTGTCGTAGTACAAAGAGCTGATGAGGCCTATTATGCGTAACAAATAGATTTCAGGTGGACGTGAGTATTTTACGTGCCTGTGGGGGAGCTGGAAAAAATTGTGGGAAAGTTGTTAAAAAAAGGATTTGCGTCAATTTATTTGTGGCTCAGTTTACAGCTTCACCTTATTCCGTATGATCAACGGGAATCCAACAGTTAATAGGTTTACATGGGGGTTGATATCTTTACTCCAAGAGGGGCAAATGTCAATTTTGTAGTTTGTAAACCGATTTTTGATACTTTAGTTTATCAAGTAAGCCTATTTCCGAAGACTGTTCGAGTCGGCTCAGAGGTTATCCTTCCCCTCTTTATTTCCTATCCCCCCCATTCCTTTTTTCCCCTCCCCTTTCTTTTTTCCCCCTTTCCTTCCTTTTCCCTATTTTGTAACATGTAATGGAATTATTTCACACGCTTTAAATGTTTAAAAATTTTGCACAGTAACTGTTTGTCAAAATTCAGAAATTTTTGCATTTACATTGGTACTTCTAAGGGGGAGGTCCACACCTAGCAGTTTTAGTTGCATTTTAATGATTCGAAACCTATTTGCCTCCTAATTACATAATGTTAAACCATGTGAATTCAAAACCAACAATCTCAATGCACATTAACGCATGCGTTACATCCACGTTTACGATGCGTTTTGTAAAATCAAATGTTAACAGTAATGGAATTAGGAAATCACATCTCCTCCGCTGTTTTAAAGGTTTCAAAATGCATAAAAAGCAACGTGTGGTTAAATCCCAAATAAAATGGTGTTCCATCCTGTCTATAACACCATCACATGTTTGGGTCTGCAAACATAAAAGTCTCAAAAAGAAGCAAAAATTTGCGCGTGCCAGGCATAGGATAACGTGAACAGAGCACAAGTCAAAAGACAGGATCATAAATAAGGGCAAAATAGTGCCAAAAGTCACTAAATTCACCTCAGAGAGACTATGATACATGTGCACCATTGTATTCGACCCCTTAAAGACCTGGCCCTTTTTCTTTTTGAGTTTTCACTGTATTTACACTCATAGAAAATAGCGTCAGGTGATGGCATCTAAGGCAGAGATTTACCATGCTCTCACCAATTTTCTGGCGTAGGGGGCGCAGGGAGGCGGAGTGGCCGGGCATGGAGCGTTCTGACCCGTGTCTGAGTAATTATGAAAAACGCCAGGGACCGGATCACAAGGTGTTATAAAGATGCATACTACTAGACAGCCCTATGGCGCCCTCAGAGTTGCCATAGAGACACGCACATTTGATAGGCAAATAACCAAATTAACAATAGACAATAAGGCCATTGGGCCTCCAGATTAGGTTTTAGATATTGTGGGGCCACAGAAAGGGTGAATTTACTTGTTGGAAATAAGGGGGTGGGGTGTGATAAGTTTGGGGGTACCCTAGGGGTAGGGTTTGGGGCTACACTACTCCTTCTGCACACGGTGTGCACTATTGCATCTCCACACACGGCGTGCACCATACCTCAGCAACATACGGCGGGCATGACGAACAGAAGCAGCCAAACGGCGGTCAATACGACCCTGACCGCGGCAAAAGGGGGGACACGGGACACAGCAGCAACACACCCCCCTTACTGGCAGGCAGACTCCATCCCTCCAATCGGCGGTGCGGGGTACTAGCTCTGCTATCTATCACCAACACCAGCACGCAAGGTGCACCACTACCTACTCCGAAACACGGAGTTGCACTCTACATCCTCCCATCCGGAATGAAGTGACACTACCTCCTCCACATCGGCGTGACTACTACATAACTCGCACACAGAGTGCACACTACCTCTCAGAAAACAGGGTGCACTTTGCAAAACCCTCCACATACGGGTGCACTACTACCCCTCTAAGCACACAAGGGTGGAACGACGTCACCTCCACACACCGCATGCAACTACTAAAATCATAAGTACATGGGTGACTACTACTACATCCACGCACACGGCATGCACTACTACACCTCCTCACACGGCGGCATACTGCATCCTCCGCACACGGCGGCATACTACCTCTCCGCCACACAGGTTCGCACGACTCACCCCAGCACACAGACATGCACTACTACTCATCCGTACCTGGCTGTTGCAAACTAACTCATCCGCACACGGAATGCACTACTACATCTCCTCCAAACGGCGTTGCACTAATACATACTCCTCACCGGCGGGCACTAACACATCTCACGCACACGGAATTGCAGCTACTACATCTTCCTCACACGTGTGGCCACTACTACATCCTCCTCACAAGCGGCGTGCATACTGAACTCGAAACACGGAGTTCACTACTGCCTCCTCACACACGGAGTGCACTACTGCATCTCCACCAAGCACGGAGTGCACTACTACCTCCTACGCCAGCACAGGTGCACGGGAGACCATACCTCCTCCGAAACACGGCGTGCACTTCCTGAACCCCTTCAACATGACGGCGTCAATACTACCTCCTCCGCACACCAGTGTGCACGACTTCCACCTCCACACACAGCATGCACTACTAATCATCCGTACATGGAGGCACTACTACATCCACCGCACACGGGCATGCACACTAAATCCGCACACACGGGGCATACTGCATCCTCCGCACACGCATGACAATACTACATCCTCCGTACATGGCGTGACACTACGACATCCTCCGCACACGGAATGCAACTATAACATCATCCTCACACGGCGGCACTACTACCTACTCCTCACACGGCGGGCACTACTACATCCTCCGACACGGCATGCACTAGACATCTACTCACACGGCGTGCACTAATACATCCTCCTCACACGGCGTGCACTACTGCTCCTCCGCACACGGAGTGCACTACTGATCCCACACACGGAGTGCATACTGCATCCTCCCCACACGGAGTGAATACTGCATCCTCCACAAAATCGTCGAGGTCTCTTCGTGTCATAATAACTTAACCTTTCAAATGTTCATATTTTTTACAAAATTTACATACCACAATCAAGGGGGGGGGGGGGGGGGGTGATTGTTAAACAGTACCTACAGGACAGATCAAACAGCTCTCTCCAACATCACCAAAAGCAAAATGAGGTGTGGAGAGTTGGCGGATTAGGTCACGACTTGTTAATATTGTCATGAATTGATCACTCATGACATGATCTGTCATGACTTACATCACGATAACTGCCAGGCGCTTTGTATCCCAACATGCCCCTCACTCGTCACCTGTCACGGAGATATATATCGGACGTTGCGGCCAAGAGGTTATGAGGTAATAGAAAAGTATGCCTTTTGTATATCGTTTGCTTAGAGTGTGTTAAGAGAATAGAGAGTATTTGTATAGCAAGTATCAGGATGGACAATAAATTGGCAGATTATCTAAGCGGCTCTGTCGACCTACGTATGTTCTCAGTCTGAGTTACCCCTATCACGTCAGAGAAGAGAGAGATCTGGAGCATGAAGAAGCTATTCTGGGACGCCTTAGAAGGAAAAGCTTCACAAATGGCGAATTTTAGACTAAAGTAAACCATCCCCACACCGCATGCGTCCAAGAGGCCCTTGAACTCCGAAGCTAGACAACATACCTACATAGAAGATCACCAATCCCCTCCTCTGCCCCTCGACGACCGGGATCTGAAATATCTTTTCGCTCCTTGAGACGGTTGATTGTGATAATAGGGACAGTTTGTAGAAGGACGAAATTGTGTAGATTCATGCTATGGTATAGTGGTTTTCCTCATAATAAGAAAAAGTAAAAAATAGTCTACGTTCTTCTACGTGTACTTGTAAACTTATCTCTACTTCGTAGGATGTGACATAACACCTTAAGGGACCAGGCCCTTTCATTTTTGTGTCTTTTATTTTCCTCAAAGCCTCAGAAATCTATAACTTTTTAATTTGTCCATGTAGAGAGTGTGTGACGGCTTGTTTTCTGGTAACAAATTGCACTTCATAGTGAGAAGGTATACAAATCTATGCGTGGACTGGAAGGGGAAAATAACTCTGAATGCAGTGAAAATTATGAAAAAACACATTTGCGCCCATCTGTGGCTTGGATTTTACATCTTCACTGGCGCCCTAAAGGACATGTGTACTGCATTAATGGGGTCAATACGATCCCTGGAATACATTTACTAAAAAATGTTTAAAACCTCCTGTAATACAAAAAAGATTATCATTTTGCCGTCTTTTGGCGCTAATAAATTTTCATACTTTGGTGTACAGCGTGGGGGGGGTGTCATTTTTTTATTTCATTTTCCAATGCTTTTATTTTTGGGACATTTGTCACTTTTATAGAATTTTTTTATATTTTCAAAATGGCAAAAAAATGCCATTTGCGATTTGGGGTATTTTCTGTTACAGGTTAAACGCACGGTAAAAAAAGTTAGTTTATATTTTGATAGATGGGCATTTCAGACGAAGCGCCTCCTGAGTGTTGATATGTGATTTTTACTGTTTTTAAAAATTTATATTTATAGGACTTCTAGGGAAAGGGGGGGGGTGATTATAATTTTTAGGTTTTTTTAAAGATCATTTATTTATTTTTATTTTTTAATTTTTAGACTCTAGGGGACTTTAAACCCTAGGTTGTCTGATGATCATTCCATTTATTGCCATTCTACAGTATGGCAGTATGTGGGGATTGCGCACACCTTCTATTACAATGTGAAAATTGCACATTGTAATAGATAGCCTAAAGCATGATAGCCTTGGATCCTTGTGTGATCCGAGGCTGTCATGGCAATGGATCGCCGCTCCCCAATGACATCACGGGGAGCGACAATTGGAGCCAAGATTGCAGCGCCCATACGCCGCCGGCTCGTTAATGCACTGATCGCCGGTCTCAGCGACGGGTGTTTGCTTCATTTTTAAGCAAGCGCCTGGTGAGTATGAAGTTAGCTCATCCCGTGAGCCCTCTTTATACTCCCCCATGCGCAATAAAACATACAGGTACATCTTATTGCGCTATGGGGTTAATATCAGAGTACAAATATTCCCATCA
The DNA here is from genome assembly GCA_019512145.1 of Engystomops pustulosus. NCBI lineage: Eukaryota > Metazoa > Chordata > Amphibia > Anura > Leptodactylidae > Engystomops > Engystomops pustulosus. The sequence goes on along the minus strand of CM033648.1, from coordinate 25,878,404 downwards.
GTAGAAATTGATGTAATAAACTACCTTAAAGTAATAAAGTACCTTTTTAAGGACCCCTGTCTTGTCCCATTTCTAAGGGTAAATCTTTCCGAGCGTATACCATTAACGAATACTGTGGCTGATGGGTAAGAATATAGTGCTCTTATAGTTAGTGAAGGTGTGGAGTTATTTTCGTTTTGCCTTTCAAGAAAGTCAATGGGGGTCATTTACTAAGGCCCCGAATCGTGTTTTTCCGTTGGGTTACCCAAATATTACCGTTTTGCGCCGATTTCCCCTGAATTGCCCCGGGTTTTTGGCGCACACGATCGGATTGTGGCACATCGGCGCCGGCATGCACTCCACCAAAATCAGGGGGCGTGGCCGCCAGAAAACCCGACAGATTCACACACACGCTTACCTGCACCCAGCAACGGATGGTGAACTTCGGTGAACTTCAGTGAACTCCGACGGACTTCAGCGCAGCAACGACACCTAGTGGACATCAGGGGAACTACCTTAGTGAATCCCGGCCGGACCCGAATCCTCTGCAGAGAACGCGTCGCTCGATCGCGAATGGACCGGGTAAGTAAATCTGCCCCAATATGTAGGATGGAGGATATCATTTCTCTATTTCTTTCCCTTTTTCAGTTTACTATGAAGCCTAGTAAGCTCTTTCTTCATATACAATTTATGGGTGATCCACAACGAGAAGGGGCTCACCATACCATTGTTGTTAAAAAAAAAAAAAAAAAAATTCTCATTCTTCTTTCCATGACTAAGAAGTTCTCTGTTTTGGCTAGATCTGTCATGTTTGCTTTTCACACATAGTCAGGGTTACATGAAAAGGTATCCGAGAATGTAACCTCTATTGGTGCATGATCCGACCACTGGATATTACCCATGGTGGAGGAGAGCATTCTATCTAATACAAATCTGTCTGTTATAATCATATCAATACGAGAATATGTTCCACGTGGGGGTGAATAATATGTAAAATCTTTTTCAGTGGTATGGTGAACCCTCCAGACATCAAATAATCCTTTTTCCCATAACGTAGGATTTAGTGTAAAGTTTCTGTGTTGGGACTTTGAAGTGGTATCATAGTTAACATGACCTATGGTGTTAAAATCCCTGCACAGAAAGTAATGGACCTTTTTCACTTTTGCATAAAAGTTTTTTAATAAACGATCCCTGTCTCTGGTTAGGATTGTGTGTGATTAAAACATGCAATAAAATGAGTTGCATCCGCTGCCGGTGTAGTTATTTGGTAGTCACTGGAGTGTAGATGCAGGGGGTGGGTATTTAACTTCTCTGCTTCCTGTCCCTACAGAGGTCAAGGGGTCATCCTCCAAGTGGGGCTGTCATGGTGGACTAATGGAAACCGAATTAACGGTGAGAATAATTCCCATTTTCATGGTGCCTGGATCTATGAATAAGTGTCCTTGGTTTATCATTGCTTGATTTTTGACAGTAGTTTTCCTTTAACCGCTTCATGACTGCTCCATGTAAATATCCGTCAGCATTTAATGGGAGACATTGCAGAAAGGACGTTTATAAACGTTATGACAGTAGCCAACTTCAAACGGCTATATCTCCTGAAGCCTGGCACCTAGAAACACCATTCTGATGTCAAATTAAACATGAGAATCACTTTCTCTAAGTTTTTTGTTTTATATCATAGATATTGTCCATGGATGCTTTACAGAGCCCAAGGTATCCCCCCTTAAATTTGTACTAAAAAAAATGATTTTTATGGATAGCTTTCCATTGGCGATTGTAACTTTAAGGGTGGCTATCTGCGGTTCTGTTAAGCATCCATACACAATCCATAGATCATATTAACCCCTTCCCGACATTTGACGTAATAGTACTGCATGGCGGGAGGTGCGTTCCCGCAAAATGCAGTACTATTACGTTAAGCTTCTGGCCCCGGCTCCTGAACGGAGCCGGGGCCAGAAGCTGCGGGTGTCGGCTATATATTATAGCTGACACCCGCCTCTAACACCCGCGATCGGAGATTTCTCCGATCGCGGGTGTTAACCCCTAACATGCCGCGGTCGCGCTGACCGCAGCGTGTTAGGGGCGTTTCGCAAGAATCAAACACATACCGGGGGGGTCCGTGGTTCCGATCGCAGCCCTGGGACTGGATCACAAGTGGATCACTTGTTCAAGCTAACCTGTAAAAGTGAAAAAACAGTTAAAAACATTTAATAAAAGCATTTTTTAATAAAAAGAATTAATTAAATAAAGTTAAAGTCCCCTAAACACAAACATTCCCTATATTCATGCAATAAAGTGAAAAAAGCACTAAAATGCTCGGGTACTCGTTATTCGAGACGAGCACTCGAGCATCAGGAAAAGTTCGTCTCGAATAACGAGTACCCGAGCATTTTAGTGCTTGCTCATCTCTAGATTTGACTCATCGTTTCAGATCCAGAGATTACTCGAAAAATATTGTGTCCCAAGCATATCGTCGGGCACAGGATTCACAAAGATCAGATTTGTTACAAACCAAACAACGAAAAACCACTGAGAATCTGAGAATCATTACATGATTCAATAATCAATAGACTGACATTCTGAATATAATACCCAAAAATTGGAATATCCTAAAATTAGAGCCACATATATCAACATTTTTACCTCAGCAACCACAACTGGTGGTAAAACGGGCTACTAACCTAAAGGATCGTCTGTCTAACAGCCATTTCTCCCGTCCAACACGAAGATTGGGGAGAGGTGTCAGATGGGGGACTTCTCTGTGTGTCCGCTGATGCAACAATCGAAAGAATTTCTGAATCCTAAAAATCAACAGGTGCTTCCGCTTTGGCACTTCATCAATTGTAAAACCAGAAATGTCATCTACGCCCTTATGTGTCCATGTTTCAAAATCTATGTTGGACAAACCACCCCGGAATTAAGGAAGAGGGTCCAGTAACGCTTATCAAGTATAACCAATGCACATTCCCACTTTCATAAGGGTAAGGCACTCTCGTCGGTTGCAACGCATTTTAGACTTTACCATGGAGGTAAAACAAAAGGACTCAAAGTGATTGGATTGGACAAAGTCTTCACGAACATTTGAGACGGGAGGCAAGGTGGATATATGATTTGGGAAGCCTTTCTCCACAGGGCCTGAATGAAGACCTTTTATTCACAGGCTTTTACAAACAGAGTTGATCCCATCAGCTTAGGAGAACAACTGACATAAGGGTAAGTTGGGTCTGTATTGTTCTATTTTAAAAACATCAAATATATTTATGTATATATATGTAAGATTTTCAGATTACTTCATTGGTTTACAGCCACTTTTTTAGGCATGGCTTTTTCACTATTGGCTTCCTTAGAAAAAGTTTTTTTTTTATTGCACTAGTCACTTTCGTTTTTGAATATGGGCCCATATTTTTTTTTTACACTCTAGTCATACCTTTACACTATGACCATACTTTTTTCACATTTTTTTTCACATTCATTTTCACATTCCATTTTGATTACACACATTTTGGTAGATTTTCCATATAATCTCACTTAGCACACACACACAATTCATTCAGGAAAAAAATTTTAAGTCTACAACTTTCTTCACTTCAAAATATGCAAGAACATAAAAAACAAAAGATACACTCAAAAAAATAAATTTTTTTTCTTGCCCTTTAACCCCTTCCCGACATTTGACGTAATAGTACTGCGATCGCGGGTGTTAACCCCTAACGCGCCGCGGTCGCAAGAATCAAACCCCCCGCGGTCCGGGGCTGCGCGATCCTCCTCCATGAGCCGGGTCCTGCCTTCTGGCAGGACCCCGCTGTAACACACTGAGCATGCGCAGCATGCTCAGTGTGTTACATTACACAGTGTAATACAGATGTGAGGTGAAGAATAGCTTGAACAAGTGATCAGTGGATCACTTGTTCAAGCTAACCTGTAAAAGTGAAAAAACACAGTTAAAAACATTTAATAAAAGCATTTTTTAATGAAAAAGAATTAATTAAATAAAGTTAAAGTCCCCTAAACACAAACATTCCCTATATTCATGCAATAAAGTGAAAAAAAAACACAAAACCCCAAACGCCAAAACCCCACATATTTGGTATTGTCGCGTCCGTAACAATCCGTACAATAACTCAGAAACATTATTGGGCCCGCTCGGTGAACTCTGTAAAAAAAAAACTGAAAAACTTGCCAAAAATGTAAATTTTTCATAAAATCTCTTCACAAAAATGTTCTAAAAAGTGATCAAAAAAAGTTATGTGCGCCAAAATGGTATCAATTGAAAGGACAACTCAACACGTAAAAAATAAGCCCTAAACCAGCTCTGTCAACAAAAAATATTAACGTTATGTCCCCGAAAAGATAGCGATGCAAAAACAAATGAGATTTCCTCTATATTCCTTTTTTTCCAGTAAAATTGTAAAAATAAATGAAAAACTATATAAATGAGGTATCACCGTAATTGTAGTGACCTATAGAATAAAGATAATATAGTATTTTTAGTGTACGGTGTACGACCCCCAAAATATACAAAAAGAAAGGAAACCAAAATTGACAATTTTCTTTTCACCCATACATTCAAGAGTTAATAAAATCTCATCAATAAGCTAATGACCCACTAAAATTAAGTATTTGTAAAGTGCATCTCATGTCGCAAAAAATAAGCCCTTATATGTCCAAATTGCCAAAAAATAAAGATTGTATAGCCAATAAAAAGTGACAATGCATAATCTGCGCTGAATGGCGCAGCTTCCCTTCGATGCCCTGGCGTGTGCCCTACAGCAGGTTAACACCACATATGGGGTATTGTTATATGCGGGAGGGATTGGGTATCAAATTTTGTGGAGCGTTTTGGTATTTTATCCACTGAGAATTTGTACATTGTTTGAAAAACACATTAATTTAGCCAAAAAAATGTACTTTCAAAATTGTATCCGATTTTGTTTTAACCCCTGTAAAACAATTAAAGGGTTAATAAACTTCATAAAAGTTGTTTTATGTACGTTGAGGGGTGTAGTTTCTATAATGGGGTAATTTAAGGGGGTTTACTTTTATATAGGCCTCTCAAAGTGATTTGAAACCTGAGCAGGATTTTGCGGTTTTTATGAAAATGTGAAAAATCGCACCTAATGTTCAAAGCCCCATAACATCCTACAATAATGAGAGTATGCATAAAAAACCATGTCCACATAAAGTAGACATTCGGTTAATGTTAGTTATTAAGTTTTTTTTGCTGTTATGACTATGTGTGGAAAAAGTAGAACATTTTGAAGTTTGAAAATCGAGAATTTTTCCAAATTTTCACCAAATATCTGATTTTCTCATAAATGAATGCAAAACATACCACCAAAATTTTTCAACTAACATGAAGTACAAAGTGTCACGAGAAACCAATTTTAAAATCACTTGGATATGTTAAAGCAGGGCCGGATTAAGGGTGGTGGGGGCCCCTGGGCGCAAACTGGTGGGGGCCCTTCCAACAATGTTTTTGGAGGTATATAGCCTGCTAACCCCCTGTAGTATATAGCCTTCCAGCCCCCTGTAGTATATATAAATATCTTATCTTCATGTTGCTGAAGTTAGTGACTCGGCACGTAGCCTACCATGTTCAGAATCTAGAACTACTCCACCATAATTAGTATACTACCACAAAACTCCGTTTTTTTTGTGGTAGTACCCCTGTAGTATATAGCCTGCCAGACCTCTGTAGTATATAGCCTTCCAGCCCCCTGTAGTATATAGCCTGCCAGACCTCTGTAGTATATAGCCTGCCAGACCCTGTAGTATATAGCCTTCAGCAGTGCCCTGTAGTATACAGCCACCAGCCCCTGTAGAATTTAGCCGCCAGTCCCCTGTAGAAAATAGCGATCTCGGCGATCTCCCCCAGCGATGGCAGCTGTGTCTCACTGACACAGCTGACATCCTAGACCCCTATGTGCATTGGGCGTGCGCCTAACAATGGACCCACAATTTGGATTCCGTGATTTCAATTGGACCGCAAAATTGCAGCGCCCATACGCCGCCGGCTCGTTAATGCATGATCGCCGTGCTCAGCGACGGGTGTTTGCCATTTTAAGCAAGCGCCTTGGAGTATGAATTGCGTCATCCCGTGAGCCCGTTTCTATACCCCCCATGCGCAATAAAACTAACAGTACATCTTATTGCGCTATGGGGGTAATATCAGAGTACAAATATTCCCCATCAGTGAAATGATGTAATAAACTACCTTAAAGTAATAAAGTACCTTTAAGGACCCCTGTCTTGTCCCATTCTCTAAGGGTAAATCTTTCCGAGCGTCTAATCAAGAATCTGTGGTGAGGATGAGTAAAATAGTTGACTATAGTTAGTGAAGGTGGGATGATTTCGTTTTCTCAAGAAGTCAATGGGGGTCTTTACTAAGGCCCCGAATCGTGTTTTCCGTTGGGTTACCCAAATATACCGTTTTGCGCCGATTTCCCCTGAATTGCCCCGGGTTTTGGCGCACACGATCGGATTGGGCACATGCGCGCGGCATGCACTCCACCAAAAACAGGGGCGTGGCCGCCAGAAAACCCGACAGATTCACACACACGCTTACCTGCACCCAGCAACGGATGGTGAACTTCGGTGAACTCAGTGAACTCCGACGGACTTCAGCGCAGCAACGACCCTAGTGGACATCAGGGGAACTACCTTAGTGAATCCCGCCGGACCCGAATCCTCTGCAGAGAACGCGCGTCGCTCGATCGCAATGGACCGGGTAAGTAAATCTGCCCCAATATGTAGGATGGAGGATATCATTCTCTATTTCTTCCCTTTTCAGTTTACATGAAGCCTAGTAAGCTCTTTTTCATATACAATTTATGGGTGATCCACACGAGAAGGGGCTCACCATACCATTGTTGTTAAAAAAAAAAAAAAATTCTCATTCTTCTTTCCATGACTAAGAAGTTCTCTTGTTTTGGCTAGATCTGTCATGTTTTGCTTTTCACACATAGTCAGGGTTACATGAAAAGGTATCCGAGAATGTAACCTCTATTGGTGCATGATCCGACCACTGGATTACCCATGGTGGAGGAGAGCATCTATCTAATACAAATCTGTCTGTTATAATCATATCATACGAGAATATGTCTCCACGGGGGGTGAATAATATGTAAATCTTTTCAGTGGTATGGTAACCCTCCAGACATCAACTAATCCTTTTTCCCATAACGTAGGATTTAGTGTAAAGTTTCTGTGGGGACTTGAAGTGGTATCATAGTTAACATGACCTATGTGTTAAATCCTCGCACAGAAAGTAATGGACTTTTTTCACTTTTGCATAAAAGTTTTTTAATAAACGATCCCGTCTCTGGTTAGGAGGCATACAAATAACAAATAGTATATTCAAAATTGTTGATGGTACATACAATGATATATAGCGGCTGCTGAGGGTCTATTTAGTTATGTACTGATAGCGCCACTTGTCCTTAACCCCTTCCCGACTTGACGTAATAGTACTGCATGGCGGGAGGTGCGTTCCCGCAAATGCAGTACTATTACGTCAAGCTTCTGGCCCGGCTCCTGAACGGAGCCGGGGCCAGAAGCCGCGGGTGTCGGCTAATATTATAGCTGACACCACCCTCCCTAAACACTCCGATCGGAGATTTCTCCGATCGCGGGTGTTAACCCCTAACACGCCGCGTCAGCGCTTTCGCAATATCAAATCCCCCCCCCCCCCCCCCGCGCGCTTACCGGGGGGGGTCCGTGGTCCGATCGCAGCCCCGGGACTGCCGGTGCCCGGGGCTGCGCGATCCTCTCTCCTGAGCCGGGTCCTGCCTTCTGAGCGACCCGGCTGTAAACACACTGAGCATGCGCATGTATTACACTTGTAAGGTTAAGAATGCTTGAACAAGTGATCAGTGGATCACTTTTCAAGCTAACCTGTAAAAGTGAAAAAAACACAGTTAAAAAAAAACATTTAATAAAAGCATTTTTTAATAAAAAAGAATTAAATAAGTTAAAGTCCCCTAACACAAAACATTCCCTATAGTCATGCAATAAAGTGAAAAAAACCACAAATCGCCAAAAACCCACCCACATATTTGGTATTGTCGTGTCCGTAACACAATCGTACAATAACTCAGAAACATTATTGGGCCCGCTTGTGAACTCCGTAAAAAAAAAACAAAAAACTGCCAAAATGTAAATTTTTCATAAAATCTCTTCACAAAAATGTTCTAAAAAGTGATCAAAAAAATTATGTGCGCCAAAAATGATATCAATTGAAAGGACACTCAACACATAAAAAATAGCCCTAAACCAGCTCTGTCAACAAAAAAATATTAAAGTTATGTCCCCGAAAGATGGCGAATGCAAAAACAAATGAGATTTCCTCTATATTCCTTTTTTTCCAGTAAAATTGTAAAAATAAATGAAAAACTGTATAAATGAGGTATCACGTAATCGTAGTGACCTATAGAATAAGATAATATAGTTTTAGTGTACGGTGTACGAACCCCAAAAAACAAAAAGAAAGGAAACCAAAATGACAATTTTCTTTTCACCCATACATTCAAGAGTTATAAATCTCATCATCAATAAGCTAATGACCCACTAAAATTAAGTATTTGAGTGCATCTAATGCTGCAAAAATAAGCCTTATGTCCAAATTGCCAAAAAAAAAGATTGTATAGCCATATAAAAGTGACAATGCATAATCTGCGCTGAATGGCGCAGCTCCCTCGATGCCCTGGTGTGTGCCCTACAGCAGTGAACACCACATATGGGGTATTGTTATATGCAGGGATTGGGTATCAAATTTGTGGAGCATTTTGGTATTTTATCCACTGAGAATTGTTACATTGTTTGAAAAACACATTAATTTAGCCAAAAAAATGTACTTTCAAAATTGTATCCGATTTTGTTTTAACCCCTGTAAAACAATTAAAGGGTTAATAAACTCATAAAAGTTGTTTACGTACGTTGAGGGGTGTAGTTTCTATAATGGGGTAATTTAAGGGGTTTACTTTTATTTAGGCCTCTCAAAGTGATTTGAAACCTGAGCAGGTCCCTCAATAGCAGAATTTAGCGTTTTTTTGAAAATGTGAAAAATACACCTAACGTTCAAAGCCCCATGACATCCTACAAAATAAGACTATGTAAAAAACCATGTCCACATAAAGTAGACATTCGGTAAATGTTAGTTATTACGTTTTTTTTGCTGTTATACTATGTGTGGAAAAAGTAGAACATTTTGAAGTTTGAAAATCGAGAATTTTTCAAATTTTCACCACAAATATCTGATTTCTCTATAATGCAAACAACCACCAAAATTTTCAACTAACATGAAGTACAATGTGTCACGAGAAACAATTTTAAAATCACTTGGATATGTTAAAGAGTTCAAAGTATTACCATTATAGTCACACAGGGCAGATTTGAAAAAATGGGCCGTGTCAGGAAGGTGAAAAGTGGCCTTCACGTTAGGGGTTAAGGCAATCAGGCTCCCCCTTTTTTACTATATGAAGACATAAATATATTGGGAAACCTTGTTGCGCCTTGGTTTTCATGGGTGGCGGCACGAGCCGCCTGGCATTGCGCACAGAGACAGTCAGCTGAGCTGGAGTCGACTGAATGTTGGAAATGGTGGGGGCCCCTTAAAAAGTGATGAGGGTGGGGGCCCGGGGCTCGAGCCCCAGGAGCCCCTCCTTTAATCCGGCCCTGTGTAAAGCGTTTCAAAGTTATACCATTTATAGTACACAGGGCCAGATTTGAAAAAATGGGCCGTGTCAGGAAAGTGAAAAGTGGCTCAGCGTTAAGGGGTTAAATACCATGATTGTGTTTCCCATATGATCGCAATGCAGTTGACCTGTAATGATATCTCTTCTATTGAAGTTTCAGGATTCCGTGAATAAGCACCAAATGCTCATATCAGTGCCTTATATGAACCTTTCGCATTAAAATGTGGAATGAACAGGTGTTAAAAAAGAATATTCCGATAACTAACCACAAGAGCCACAATTGATTGGACATTCATCACCTAGGTGTTCTAAAACAAAATCAATATGACTGTTTCATAAATGGTCACAACCATTTGATGATAGATGTGCATTTATAGTTTGTAGTGTATAATATATATTATATATATATATATTATTATTTTTTTTTTTTTTGTAATGTTGCTAATAATTCATAATTACCATGCATTTACCGTATTTCGGACTATAAGATGCACAAAAAATTATTTGATTCTCTCAGAAATCACAAGGTGCGCCTTATAGGCCAGTGCGCCTTTATATATGAACTCGCATTACAGACAAACAGCTGCCTTGAGCTGTGCCTTATAATCGGTGCGCCTTATAATCTGGTGCGCTTTATATATGAACCTAGACGTTTTTTACCAGGCATTCTATTGAAGGTTGCACTTATAATCCGAAAAAATACGGGTAATTTGGAAAATGCAACAGTTTGTATGTATTTTTTGTCATTTAGTGTTTTTGAAACATGCCACAGCTCACCTATTATAATGCCAGATTTAACAACTGTTATTAGTCTCTTGCTAACAGGAGGTCCTGCTGCAGCTCACTATTAAGAGGATATGCACTCTTTAAACCTTTACCACTGCTTTGCTTTACCATTGATATTTGTATGAGGCTAAGTGACATAATGATCTCTGTCTTGTATCGCAAGATCACATCGTGAGTTAATATCGCCGACAGCGATTAAGCGAAAAAAAAAAAGAAATTATTTTTAATTATTTTTCCCTCGACAGGGATAGCGCATGATATTCAGCCGGCTTCTGCTGATCACTTCCGGGTCGCTGCAATGTTGGTTTTTGATTGCCTGTGATATCATCTATATGCACCTGGCAATCTGTATATCCAGATGACAGATAACACTTGTTATCCAGATGACAGTTACCGAAAAGTGACTTTGATATTTTTACAGGCGCATAGTGTGGAGATTTGCTGTGAGGAGCAGAAGACATCAGGCAGTGGTATGCGGTCGCAACACAAAACTGCGCAGACACTTTAGAACTACACGTGCTATTTGTAGGCTGTAGCAAGTTGAAGGTGCAGGTTACAAAGCCCACTCCACCGCGGCCGTTACCACCGTTATTGCCCCTCCACAAATTCTGCAGAATGCGGAGTGAAGGGAAAAATATATGCAATTACTGCAGTTTGCAAGTAATTGCATTATTCAGGGACTCAAGACGTCATAGACGCCATCTTTCAGGCAGTGCCTACAGGCAGCCCTGAGGTCCTGATCGGACCCCAGAACTGCCATAGCAATGATCGGTGCCCCCGAAAACTACGCGGGGGGGGAGAGCGATATGGGGGAAAGACCCCCCAAAGGCATGTTAAATGCTGCAGTCATGCTGACCGTGGCATTTTAACGGGTTTAAACACCACGTGATTGGGAGCTCACTCTGACCGCGAGTGTTACACTGGGGTGTCAGCTTTAATTACAGCCTGGTGTCAGCTCTCCCGATCCTGGTTTCGGGCACTAAGTCACTGAGCTCAGCGTTCAAGAGGTTAAAGGAGTGATTGCAGCAATTTCGTCTCAAGTAGTTACTTTATCTTTAAGTTTTTCTCCAAGATCCTTGGGGCAAAACCCATTTGGATTTTCACCATAAAAAAACCCACATCTCTTCTATGGACTGAAATAAAAAAAATAACAAGTTATAGAATCTGATATATTCGTTCATTTCTTATAGAACCAATGCCATTGACTTTTCCACTTGCTAGCACCATGCGGCTGATTAAGTCGTCGACAAGTCTTGGGAAAAACGGGTGACATCAGTTAATATGTGGTTCATTATTGCTGTGCAAACATTGAACTCATACAATGGGATCTCCTGGGTAATGGTCACAGCCTTCAGTAATATCCCCATCCTATTCTGTTGGGAATGCCCCCGATAAAGAGCCTATTGGTGGGGTGAAATGTTGGTGAAGCTATATAAATCTTCTTTTAATTATGTCACACATCGCTTCAGCTTTTTTTGCTGTACTATAATAACAATGTTGACATGACCCCACTGAACATCCAATGAGATTCTACATACACTCACATAATGGCGCTCTCCACAGTGTAATGCTAACACGAGGCGAAGGAAAGAGTCTTATCTTCCATTTATTTCTATGTGTTACCTCACTTGAACGATTGGACCTTTAAACTTCGACCACAGGAATGTTGGGTAATAACAAAACTTGTACTGGTCATCTGAAGCATCAACACAGTCAGCATACATATTATTAAATGTAATTACTTACATTAGTAACTAATCTGATGTATGAATGATGGCAAGAACCAGTACTTGTTCCAACCCATCCCACATACTTGTAGGTAAACACGTTGAATGGATTTCATTCTATCATTTTCTATTTGCCAATAATCAGTAAAACTTTTTTCATCTTATGAAATCACAAAAAATGTACCTTATTCTACCAATATTACACAAAACTACCATTTTTTTGTTCATTGAAAGAATATGTAGTTCAATTAAGTTTCATGGCAAAAAGGGAAGCTGTGCTATGGCTTGAAATATGATTCTGTTAAAGGGGGTCGTCCACTTTTGCAAATAATTGATAGGGTTGTGTAATGAAAAAGTTCTACAATTTCCAACTATACTTTCGTTATCAATTCCTCACTGTTTTCAAGATATCCGCAATGCTATATATTGTAAAATATGTTAGTGATGGGGTGCGGTGCACGAGTGTTATAATCACCACAGAGTAGTGAGTAGTAGGAGTTGTGTGCTATAATGCTCCTGCACCTCCATACATCACATGACCATGGACAGATTTCTATCCATGGAATGTTTTTTTATAAAAAAAAAAAAAACACAAAAAAATCCTAAAAGCTTTTAATAGAATGACTGCACAGCAGAGATCTGATAAGTTAATCTCAAAAGGAGCATGACCAGGGATGCAGGAGGAGCGTAGGGAAAGCCATATGAACCGAGAAAGGATCTTGGTACTTGTAATGATCTTGGAGGTGAAATAAGGTCACAAAATTAGGAGAAGGAACGGGATGGTTTAGAGAAGATATAAGTGGCTAGCTTGTCTATATCCAAAACTTGAGATATGTGGGGAATAAAATTGCACTTGCACCACAAGTCTGGAAAGGATGTGCCAAAAACACTTTTCCGACCTTGTTCGATTAAGTGGGCGTGCGTCTTTGGTAGATGGGAGTGACATCTCAAGAACGGATGTGATTTGTGGGAAATTGTCTGTGCGCCCAAAAGCTGGCACACAGTTTAGACCAACTGAAAGAAGGTCTAAGGTAGGAACAGACAGTCTGATACTACACCAGAATCATTATACAGTGATAAATCTGGCGCAGAAACTACAAGTGATTTTCCAAGCTAGAGACTGAAAGAACCTGAGACAAATGTAAATCCCCCCATGGACTGGATATTACAGCTGTGGGCTTTGGGATGGTTGCTTTGTGCAGAAAGTGTCTCAGGGTTAGATTTAATGGGGGCAAAAAATTTAAAAAGTTAGTGAAAGATGGAAATTTGCATAGTTTTGCTGTGAAGAAACGCTAGAATAGGAGTCTTGTGTGGTTACGGGCACCATAAATTGTATAGGGTGGAAGCTGTGAAAGGGTCAGAAATTAAAAGAAGGTACAAGTCAGAGTGGCAAGATTGAGAAGGGGGCATATCTCAGAAAAATCATGGTTTCTACGCAGGGTAAAGAGGGTGTCCACTTTCGGCAAATAATTGATATGGTTTGGTAAGGAAAAGTTATACAATTTTCCAAGACACTGTTTGATCAATCTTTGCCAAGTGTATAAACCATCACAATGCCACCTTTGATTACATAATGCTTTTGAAGACTAAAAGTTTATATGTATTTGGTTGCTACAAAGGACAGGACAAGCTACTTCATTTAGACTGTTTTCCGCTAATCTCACATTTTTGTATATGAATGAAAAAAAGAATTTTAGCTTTAATGAACTAAATGCCGCAAAGTACAAAGATCATCAATTTTTTGGCTTTTAGTGTATATTAAAGGGGTTGTTCACCGAAGACATTCCAACAAATAATTAATATTGTTTGTGTATGAAAAGTTATAACATTTTCCAATATACGGTACTTTCTGTATCCCAATCTCAAGGTTCCAAAAGCTCTTCTGGATGTCATGCAACAGGAAGCTTCCTTGTTTACTTCTGTAGTTAAACATTGTTCCCTGGTCATGTTTGATGTCAACAGGGTAATCAAAGCTTGTGACACCTTGTTGACATCACGGACCTGGACCATTGTTTATCTACAGGAAGTCAAAATAGGAGCTTCCTATAGACATACAGCAAGCAGAGCTCTAGAAAAACGTGAGGAATTGATACAGAAAGTATATTGTAAAATTATATAATTTTTATTCACAAACAATTATTAATATTTGCTTTATTTGAGTTAGGGGACAACCCGTTTAAGTGTAAAAGAAACTATGGCCAACCTAAAATTTTAAACTATGGGAGTAGAGAGGTCATGTATTGTAGCTCCTCATGGGTGGAAGATTGTGGTTAAGAGCCAGAAATAATGGGGCTCCCCAAACTGCAATATGGCCTGTATGTGCCTAGCAATAGTTGGAGTTGGTGAGATTGAATGCATAAGAGGGTGGCAAATCCAGGTATGCTACATTTCTTCTCTGGGACTGTCAGAATGCGGGGCTAGTGGACCTACTTTACCAACGTTGATGTAAGATTGACACGGCAGCAAAGTCTAAGTGGTACCCCGCGTTTGCACCAGTGCAAGATAGCAAATCAGATTGGACGTGCTGCGGCGTGGCACCATAAGGATGCTTACAGGCGCCACTTTTTACGTTGGTGGCAGGCAAAAGACGAGCAAAGAGTCGTAGAAGTAGAGCAGAATTGTAGTGGGGACTGGCAGGAGTCAGGATAGGCCAGCACGGATCTAGTCAGGAGAGGAAAGAAGCGGTTGGCGGCGAGAAGTGTAATCGGAACAGAACATGGGTCACAACAGGATATCAGTCTAAACGCACCAGGGCAAAAAACAAAAGCTTTCGCCAATGGCAGGAATCACAAAGATCTGGCAGGCATGAGGAAAGAGGTTGGATGTAATAGATTTCCAGGTTCACCAGCACCAATAGCGATGCGCTGGCCCCTTCAAATCTCAGACAGCCAGTGCATGCACCTAGGAGGCGGGGACGTGTCGCTGGAGCAAGCGAGGTAAGTGAACCTGTGCTGGCATGAGGGGACATAGGGAGCAAACAGGGGCTCCCATGACAACCAGTTCAGAGGCTGAAGATGCATTCGACTGTATGCGAGTGAAGTGGGGGATACAAGTACCGGTCTTTCCACCTTGACAATGTGAGGAGGATGAACATTGGCAGCAGCCAGTGATGGTGCTGATGATAATTCAGGGTGCTTCCTTTATTGACAAGTACTCACTGGGGACCTCCTGAGTGTACACGCAACGGAGGGTCAGGTTGAGGATGCTTAATTATGCCTCCAGTGGGCCTTCAAAGGGGTCCACATCACTCAGCAGGGGGAACAGGATTGGAAAAGACGCAAGCTTGATCATTTCTCATCCTATGTTATGCGCATTATACCAATGTTATGGGTTGCCACGCCAGTATGGTCTACAAAGACGCTGAGCCTCCTATTACAATAGGAGCTTTCCTGAAAGATGATATGAATGTAGTCTGAGGGTGCCAGACAATTGATAATGCTTGCTGTTATCACCAGAGACTCTGTTGGATATTATTATGATCAGCCAAGTTACTGTTTAATACTTCGTGGACCCTACTATTTCCCCTATCTTCGAATCCACTGACCACAATTTTTACGTTATGTTTAGTGATGTTTTGATGCATGTACTGTACATACTTTTAGCCGATATTATGTTCATCACATCAGCAAATCCAAAGGACAACCATAGGAACGCATCTCTACAATTCGCCTTTTATTACTATTCACGCGTTACCTCACTGAGCTCTTTACATTTCCAATAGTTATAGTTTTAATTATTTTTACAAACTTTTATTAAAGGACAATCTCTTATTATTCTTCATGAAACCGGTCACGAGTCACAATTATGTGTGGACATTTGGCAACTCATATTTTAAAATACCTGCACAGGGCGCCTGCAATAAGTGTGATTGATTTAATGTGAGTTCATGCATTAAAATAATAATATGGAATTAACCCAGTGTAATGGTTTGGCTCAACGCACGTCCAGAAAATCCATAGTAGTAACATAATATTGTAATATAGTGTGTTAGAGACAAGCAGGGAAATAGGCTTCTCTCCGCTTAACCATGAGGCACCGTACACTGTGTCACTTTTGTTATATTAAATTTTCTAAATAAAAGCTCTTGTGTTTGGATAATATCCTGGATATCATTATTAGAGCAATAATATGGATATACTGGCCTGGCTCGACACCATCGCTGGGCAAGTCATCAGGTTATGAGAGCAGAGTAATAAATTTCAGCTTAGTAACTGCTCCAAGGTGTCCCTACATGTTCAGACACTTGCTTTAGTTGGTCTATGATGGAGCCGGGGGGGGTGGTTTAGTGTGCGAAGGTTGGAGCGGAGGGTTTCGTAGTGCTGAATAATGGGCATGGTGCAACAGATAATCTCTGAGGGGGCTGTAATTTGCTCAGCCCAGGAGTTAAGAGGTCAAGGCCAACACTGAATATAGTGTTATTACAGGTGCTTTTTAAAAGGCACAGTGTCCTTTATTCTCAATAGAGATTTACAATTTTTTTTTCAATGTTAGAGCAGTAGATTCGATTGATTTCGTGGTATCCAAAAAACGCTCCCCCAAAACTGAGAAAGGAAAATCACTCCAGACCCAATGAGGGACATTATCATTACGATTAGGCTAAAGTTTTGTGATCTTATTACCGCACCCTCATTTTATTCTTATATAAAGGAGACTACATCTAGTCATTTTTTTTCAAATGGATGGACTGTTTTGTCATAGTGCTATTGGGGTAATGTAGTTATATTGGTGAAAGACTTGCAGTAAAATAGTTACCAAATAGTGCATTATAAGGCTATTGGCTGAAAAAATATCAGGATCATTCATGTATAATTTTAATAAGACTAACCGGCCCATGACATATAAATAGCACCAAAAAATAAATGATCATTAGAAAACAAAAAAACATGTGAGATAAAAATACTTACCGTGTAGATATCAAAAGTGTGTGCCAAATAGTGAACTAATATTTGTGAAATGAACGGATTTAAAAAGGAAATCTACACCAGGATTGTAACCCAAGCACACTAGAGCTGTGTGTGCCCCCTCTGGCAAGGTCCGTTTATTTTAGCTCCTTACGCCTTTGTTTTTACAAGAAACACATGGATGAAATAGGCTTGTCTGCGCTAACCATGATGGCACGGGTAGTAGGCGTCACTTTTGCCAGACGGTGCACACACCAGCATGTAGTGTGCTGGTTACAATACCTGATCCTGGCGGTAGATTTCCTACTTTCAACTTCTACAATGCTTGACTTAGGTATCAGATTTCCTGTTTCCCATATATAGTTTTGCAGTGACAAACTTTCTATCAAAAGTTTTCGCCAAGCAAAGTTGTCACCAAGAAACTCTCCAAATAAGCATATTGGAAACAACTAAAATGCAGATAAAGAAGCAAGAAAGGTGAGAATCTTTGTGCCCGAACTTTGGAACAAAAACAACGGTTTACTGCAGATAAAGTTTTAGTAAAAAATGAAACATTAAAATACATTAAAAAAAACCAAACATAGTAAAATAAAAGTGGGGATTTATTAATAGCATAGAGACATTTTTGGCACATGATCATGCACTACCAGCTGAACTTGCCAGTTAGCAGTTAGCTTTATAATTCTTTAAAGACTAAACACAAAATCCTTGCACAGATTTATTAAATTAATGGCGATGGTTCATATTGCAAACATTGGAAACATAAAAAATTATTTTTAATGTTTCACAATTAGATTGGTGTGTATAAAGTTTTAGAGCACATTTGTAATCTGTATTAAGCAAATCAATATAAATGAGGCCACCCAATCTTAAATTAAGTGCAAAGCCTCGCAGGTCTTACTACAAGAAGATGTAGTTCGAAAATTTAGTGAGCTTATGATTAAATTGAGCATGAAAGTTCTGAAATCTGAATCACCCTTGTTTTTAAAAATTTAGCCTCGAGTAAGTTGTTATTAAAACAAATGTGAATATCAATAAGCTACTTAACACATGTAAATGTTTAGACCTAGCACATATTATAACAAAACTTATAAAATAGAAAAAGCCATCCAAAAAAGTACCAAGTATAAATCAATCCCAGACAGGAAGAAGAGGACTTCCCAGCCAGAGATGAGAATCACAGTATGTTATGAATCTAAAGTAGTAACAATAATAAGACACCCTTGCCTGAAACATTTGCCCTCACCCCGGCTGCCACTGATACCTTTATAAACATACATAACATCACTGTTGGAGGTAGCATCTAAAGTCTAACATATATTGTTATAATACTCTACCAATTAGAAAAAATCATGTATATTTCTTAATTTGAAAGCAAAGGGGTGACATGTACCTTCTGTGTTGTAATGTGTGGGGGGCAGGATTTAGGTAATTTACCAATAAACACCTAGTAATAACGCAATAAAGGTTTTCTGGGGCACTACCCACCATATTATCCAAACCGCGAAAGAAGCCTTTTTGTACTTGAACAGAGCCGGGTAAAAGAGGTGGTGCACGGCTGATTATGAAAGGGTTTTTTTTTAGGGAAACAATAATCTCAAAAGTAATGAAGAAGAAACATTGGCACTTCCCTTAAAAAAAGTTTCAGCTTTATCTAGTTTCTTTAAAACGTCATGCAGCTATGGAGAGGCCCACAGAAGGAAAGAGTGCCCACTAGCAGAGAAGCTGTTTCGACACACAAGCACTTTCTCGAGTCTATATAGAGGCGGTTCTTGGGGGACTTTCTCCTCCGGCGCCAATCTCCCCATAGCTGCATGGACGTTTTAAAGGAAAACTTAATAAAAGGCTTAACTTTTTCTGGTGGTGGTGCTGTTTCCTCATACTTTGGAGACAATCTAGTAATATTCTTGCACTGCTTTCTGATATGTATAATGAATTCTCCTAGAAATGTATTTTACTTCATCCCTCCACTCCTTCCCTCAAATGGCCGCAGATGGAGGGTCATGAGATCTCTACCTGTATGACAATCTACCTTCAGACCCTTATGATAGTATATGCATAAATGAGTAAAGTCCTGGACCGGGAGATTGACTAATGGACAGTTGAGATCAATGACCCTCAATCTGATGCAGTTATGAACAAGAATGATGGATGAGGTAAAAGGACATTCTGAACCAGAGGGACTCACATTATATTTTCAAGAAGTAGTGGAGAACTTTTAAGAGATTATATGTAACTTCTAAGATCCTGCCCCCACAACGGAAACAACCGTACAAAATATATGAAGTAAAATAAATTGATCTCCCTACTATGATACCCCATTTTCCACATCTTGCAACATAAAATTAAGACCAAACAATGCCAAATAGGACCACAAGCCCTCTGAAGTTAATACCTCCATCATGCCATTAAAAAAAAATTAAAATTTAAAAATTGAGTTGCCGGCCAATAAATGCAGGAACCTTGTAAAAAAGACATTACACATGAATAGAACGCAATGGAGGAAACATAAACAGAGAAGTCCACCTAGGAAAAGCCCGCTCATGAGCCAGGCGAGCTTGTCTATGTTAACCTCATAATCACTTAAAAAATACGTTTTTTTAGATTGGATCCTTATGGATCATGAAATTTGGACCTTAAAGTTGTTTGGCAAAGCCGTAAGGAATGTAGACTGAGACTTGGAATACACAGGACCCGGCTGCTGAGCAGTAATTGTGGGGGGGGAAATAGAAGTAGAAATAAACCAAAGTAGTATGGGAGAAATTAGTACATCGTTACACCCATGACAGGCCAGCTGTGTTTAAGATTATAACAGGGACACCTCCATACTTTCCTACAATAACATTTAGGGGTGGTAGTCATCTATTAATATTCATTGCGTTTCCCGAGGTCTCGTGTGATTGTGCAGCAAGGTCTCTGGAAATCAGAAATCACAAGGGATTTTGGATAAGTAGGAGATAATGAGTAATATGAAAAACATGCTCATTAGAAGTTAATCAATGTGTCAATGATCATAGGACCACCAATGAAGGCAGAACAGTCATTTAATGAGGACTTTTGTAAATATCCATGTTTCGATAGCCACATCGACAAGGTTCTTCACACAAATTTCTATACGCTTTAGATTGAAAGATCAAACTTTAGAAATTGAAAAGCCTTATTTTGATTGTTGAAGGTAAAGTTGTCAAGTTAGGATCCCAAAAGCATTCTAGGGAAAAAAACTGAAGTGTAATCATCCTTGGACATTAAAAAAGGTCCATTTTAGGGTTCGCCCGTACTATAATAAACTTCTAAAAGAGTCTGCTTCCTGTCAAGCCATTAAGTCAGATGAAACAGTCTGGGAATCTGGCACTACTTTCCCTGCAGTGCCACAATGTTAGGGAGGGAAGATGAAGCGTTACACCGTTGTTCATGAAATCAATCCTAGACCATTCATTGAGACAACATAGAGGAAAGATATACCTGAAGGGGAACGGGAACCTTCAGCAGAAATTAACACCTTCCAGTGTATGTTTATTTCATGGCCATCAGTGGCTCATAAAGAAACATCAAACAATGAGTGAGATGTAAATTTGTTTTACAAAAACTCAGGAGAGGTGGGAGATCAGCACTGAGTCAAGCTCTCCCCGACTCAAAATGCTCCCTCTGCTGTAATTGACATGAGGCACTAGATTAAAGAAAGCCGGCTATTAAGGTGATTATATACATGGAGGAGGGGGGTTTTTTTTTTTTTGTTTACCGAAGAGGGGTGTTCTTTAGAAAATGGGAGCGCTTTTTTTAAAACTCGTCCACCTCAGTGACTTTATACAACAAGTTTACATCTCACGTCAACTTGGATGAGTCACACCCGGACCATAAAAAACTGGGATTGGACAACACCACGCGGGTAAGGTTATGAGGTCAACTATGGGTGGAAATGAAAGTTACACCTGAAAACAGAGATACGAAAGAGGTTCAGTGGCACTGAAATTGTGAATCAGGAAGTTAGTTGCACCAAAAAAAAAAGGATACCCCACCTTAGCCGGTGCCTAACTCCATCCTGTATAATGTCCCCTTTACCCAAGCTCCTTCTTATTAATGCACTTCTTTCAACCAGCAACTCTCACCCTTTCTCTATCCTCAGCAGTCCTTCTTCTCTCTGTTGCTGCTCAATATTCTAAAACGACAGGCACAGTGTTATGGACATATCGTAGTTTACAGCGTTAGAACTGCGATGGAGCCGTTAGGAGAGAATAGGACTTCTAGGGGGAAAAGGTGACCTCAACTGATTGGTCATAGCCCAGGATCAGCTTTCCACTAAGCACAGTTTTGCGGACCCTGAATGAAGTTTAATTAATGAGTTTTCTAAGCTAGTTTTTTTCTTACAAAGGTTTTCAAGGATTGAAAAGAACATTTACTTTTTTCTAAAACAATGTTCAATCTGAATATGGGTTAGAATTTGATGAATTGACATGACGCTCATGGTTACAGGGCGATAAGTGGAATACAAACCTATTAGATAGGGGGGGATACTTTTGGGGAAATAGCTATGTTTCTGGACTTAAACACAGGAATGGGATATAAAACATTTTATTTGGTCACATTGTCGTCCACCCAGATTTAACGATGTAACTTATCGGCCAGATGATATTTCCGATTAATGAAAAGGTCAAGAAACATATTAGAGAAAGCAGGTTCTAAGAGAATTAAGCAACCCCAGAAAAGGACAATGCTCCTGCACTATTATTACAGTGATCTGGAACAGATGCGGCCGCGTTTAGACGAACTATGCGGTAACCCCTTCCAATAAAATATATTGTACGGAACCTTTTAAAACAGCAAAGCGGGTGAAACTAAGACTAAAAATAACATATTCACTTTGTTATATTTGGCTGAGAAGAAAATCCTGCTGCTGCTTGGGAGAGCAATTAAATTTCTGTTCGGCTTACAGGATAAAATAAACCGCTCCATCGTGGAGTGACAGGCAGGGGCTGCGGAACTACAGTAATGTGCCCCACGTCAAAGTATGTGTGTAGTAATGCACATGCTATTCACTTCAGTGGTGGAATAGCGAAGCTGTGATGCCCAAACACAACCCATGGAACGGGAATGGGATGGGTACTGGAAGGCAGTGGACTGTTTGTCTAATCTTGGACAACCTTTTATATATCTGTCATAACAATGAGTTTTAATCCGGAACACAAACTCCATCTTATAGAACATGATAAGATAGACAAGGTTATGAGATGCTGAAACCTCCAGTTATTGTTGTATCAGGTGGGGAACCTACGGAGTTTAATATCCTTACAGCACTCCGCCAGAGGGAAATAAAGTAAGACACAGCGATGAAATGAATGAGAAAAAATGAGTAAGGCAAGGCTCAAATCCAGCTTTGTATTATAGGAAAGATCCATACGCTGAGCGTATATAAAATAGGACATATGCTGGCCGTGGCATCCTTTTCCCATCGTCTACACAATGTATTTATATATATATCTATGGAAAACACAGGATTGGAACGATGAAGCAAGCACGTCTTTGCATCCTCTTCCATCTTGCTGAGCAACGATAAGTTCAGCAGAGGCCAAATGAAAAAGTACGCCATCCTCCCCTGGCCTCCGATGAGTGTGCCACTTACGGCGCCCACAGTGATTGGGGTTTTTTTTTACCATATCCATGTAAGGACTGTGACATCACTTGGGGAAACACCCTGACGATAGCAGTAGTGGGCCAACTGCCGATGTTAATTCCCCTCCCACCTCAGGGCTGGGGGTGTAATAGAGAGGAGGTATCCCCCTCTATGAGATTACGTTCTCAGCCCTCCACCGTAAAGACAGTAGGGAGTCTGTCCAAGTCCTTATGATAACGAACATCAGTCTACGGACCTAAAAAGACACACATTGAATTAGACCTTGGGAGGTTGTCAATCTGTCTATCTATCTGGTAGATACATGCTGCTTCACACAATCTTTTTTTGCCTATTCCAGGGGTTCACAGGATCTCATGACCTTAGGGACACGGACTCTATTGCAGAGGTTAACTCTCTATTAGTCAACCCTTTTTCCAGTTCCCAACGTTAAAAGGGGCATCACCTCAGCTGGGTTAACAACTTGTTTGGCCATACATTGTAAGGGACAATTGACATCACCCAGGGAACCCTCCGTCCTGGGGGAGGAGTGCACAATGGCAAGCAGCCAGTGATGGGGATGCCGCTTTAGGGGTGGTTTACTTATGAATGGACAGTGACAATTATCGGGTTTTCCCCCTGCCTGCTGAGTGGTTTATCCACTCAGCTTGCCAGGAGGGATGCAATACGCGGCATCTGCTCCTATGGCTTCTATTGCCTCCGCCTGAGTGCATTTGTTGCCCAGCAGAGGGGAGAGAGAGGGATGGAAGGAAGTACTTGCTTCATCTTTCCATCTTGTTTTTTTCAGTGAATGTGACGTTTACTGGTCAGACAGAGGGCAAACAACTCGCCTTCATCTGCCAGTATATGTCAAGGTATACAAGTTGTGAACCCAGCTAAGCTTCATTTACACTGACGTCTGATCACTCGTCCGTAGCCGCTCACCCCTTCTCACTACCAAGGTAGTGTTCTTACAGGCAAAAGAACTTTTTTGAGGGCACGGCGCGTTGTGCTCACAGTATGATCCCGGCGCCCATAGCCGCAAATTGTGGTCCGATTATACAGTACATCACCTGACCGTCGTGTGAATGCGGCATAAGTCACAGCATTGGCAACCATGTCTGTGTGAAGTTTTGCCAGCCAGTGCTTACAGGAGACTGTGGTATTACATGGGTTATTGATAATTGATGAACTCTCAGTTGTTTGAGACCCCAAAGCAAGAGAATGACTCTCTAGGCTTCTCTGTATTATGCAAATATGAGAGACCACCTTCTAATAAGCTAAGAAGGACCTAACAGTACATGCAAGGGGAATTCCATATGAACCAAACAATGAATACAATCTGAGGCTCTCACAAAACACATTTGAACCAAAACGCAAACGGAAACCCACAACCCAATTTGTGAAGCTATTGTAGCTGAATGTATACAATGGTGGCATGCGCTTATGTATAGCTAATCACACAACCTATGGCAAATGTAGATGTTATATGTCCCTGCGCGGAGTCATATAGAAAGCCTGAGATTCATCGTCATTCATCATTTCAACATCAGATGTACACGCAACATTTGCCAGCTCCAGGTCCTCAGCCAAATAAGAAAGTATTAAAGGCATTACAGTTCATACGGAACTGGTGTTTAAAGCAGAGAATAAAAATATGCCTAATTTTACTAATTTTAATATATGAGCTACTGACAAAAATCTATCCAAGAAAGGGGAAAGTGAGGTCAATTTTAGTACCTCAGCTTTATTAATAATGTGAAAATCAGCAAATCTTCATTAGTAATTATAACCTTTACTGTACAAGTGCCTGTTCAGCTGACTATTTCATGAAATTTAGCCCCTTTCATGTAGTAGCCATTGTATATTTTTTTTTTGGGGGGGGGGGGGGCGGGGGGGGGAATATTGTACTTCCAAAAGGTACACTATATAAGAAGTTCAAAAGGGGCGATTACGTTACCCGCGACCGTCCGCCCCCCAATTTCGTTGAGTTGCAAGACCAGTGCCAATAGTCAAAACCGATCGAGATGCGCCAAAATCCCGTGGGGCAATCGGTGCCAAAACGGAAAGGCCTGGACCGTTAGTAAAGAAAGTCCAATGTGTCAGAGTAATACAGTAAACAAATGTGGATTGGCTGGAAGTGAAATAAAATGTAGCTCATAGACATTTTCATTTGTCCAATAATAAAGCTGTCGATTTCACCTTTACTCAATGGGCTCAGAACGATCCTTGAACATATCACATAGTTTATCAGACACGTTGCAGTATTTTAAGTCTAGGTATGGTTATTGCTATTTTTTGTAACGATTTGAACTGTGATAAAATGCTGATGCAATGTCAACTACATATCTTATCTGTCAGGCTCCTTGCTAATAACATGATGCTAAGAGAGGAATGCTAGTAATAGCTGCTCAGAGTCTTCCTGTTCTATAACAGCTTCATGCAGATAGGAAACTATGGACAATTTACGCAGATCTTCCTTATTATCACATGCTCCGGCAGATAGGAAACTATGTAACAATCTGCTTATTCCTCATGCTCGATAACATGCTGACTTACAGATATGATAGAGTATTAACTGCTCAGATTCTTCATGCTCATTAGACACTTCCTATAGATATCACACTATATACACTCTGTGTTCAGGCTCCCCTGCTTTTATAAGATGGGATTTTTGTTTTTGTTTTTGCCTGCCAGATAGGGAAACTATGTACAATAAAATAGCCCTCCTGCTTTATTATATACTGGGCACATTTATTACCATCCGAGTCGTGTTCCCTGAACGGAGGTCCCGATGATGGCACGTAGATTGGCGACCGATATCTGCATGTGTCGCCGCTCAGGTCCGCGGGAGTTCACCTTCTTCGTCCCGGTGATGTAAGTGCATTGCGTGCGATTACAATTTAAAAATCCCGCGCCTATCGAATCAGTTGGATCATCGACGCTGCCCGACTGATTAGGACAGTGTTCATATTTAACACTATTTAACCTACATTTTAAAAGGGGTTTGGTCGCACACGATCGGGGGGAGGGTGGGGACTTAGCGCCACAAACCCCTTTTAAAAGATTGCGGCGCAAAGTAAATCGTACAGCATCCTGACCCAAAAGTGTGGTCCGCGGACCCTTGGAAATGAGCCCCTTTGTATGCAAGATTCAACAAATGTAACATGCTACCTGTGAAGAAAAGGTAGCAGTCACAAAAAGTGAGCGCTGGTCTCCAGTTTCTAGCAGTTGGATACACGGTAGATATAACACCATCGCACAGGCAACCCCCTCATACAAATATGAAGCCCCTCAAGAATTCAAGTTGTTTCTTGTTTTACATTGACAATTTAACGAAGTGTGTTGTTTTTATTTGACTGAACGGAAGAAAGAAAGAACATTACCATATTGTGGCTATGGAGACCCCCCCTCAATGGAAGAGCTCCAACAGAAGTCAATGGAGACAAAGCTCATCCATGTGAATTAGAACAGAGCTGAGTGTGATTGTATTCATGGCACTCCATGATGATAAGTATCTATTCACATGACTTGACAAACATATTGTATCCAATAAGAGAAACAAGGAAATTCAATTAAGACCTATACCATATGTTATGTTAGGGGCAAATACCAAATAGAAAACACTGATTGTACATCCACACTACATAGTATGGGGTGAGACATACGTAGAGGTTTGCAGACGCATCATTATCCTCATTGCATATGAAAAGAATAATAAACTAAGTACAGGTGGTCCCTACTTAATCACGCCGAATTACAGACAACCAAGTTACAGGACAGACCACTCTGACCTCTGGTGAAGCTCTCTGTAAGATTTATATAGTCCCAGACTGCAATGATCAGGCTGTATAATGAAGTGTCTGTAAGAAGCTTTATGATACTCCTTAGTCCATTACAGCAAAACTCTAAACCCAATTGTCACAGAGCCCAAATTTTTTGTCTGGGACCTACAATTATAAAAATACAGCAGTCCCCGGGTACATTACAAGATGAGGGTCTGTAGGTTTTGTTCTTCAGTGGAATTTGCTATGAAGTCGGAAACTGTATATTTTAGAATGTAACCCAGCCAGAACTTTTTGGTCGCTGTGACAATTGGATTTTAAAAATGTTGGGTTGTCATAAGAATGATAGTAACACTAAAGTTCATACAGACACCTTGAAATGTTTATAGCTGATTCTTGTAGCCTGGGACTAAAAGCTACAATAAATTACCAATATTCAGAGGTCCGTTTGTAAATAGGGGTCGTATGGAAGTCGAGTGTTCTTAAGTAGGGGACTGCCTGTATACAAGTTTCGAATCCACAACAAATTCAACGTAAGAGCAAACCTCCGGACCATCTGACGAACCCGGGGACTTACTATTAATTGTTATCCTTAAATGCAAGGATGATAGTGCGCCCCCACACTGGATAAGTGACAACCTCATCATGGCACCCCCACACATTATAATGCTCCACATTGTAGCCCCCAGATTGGGGAATTCACATTAATGCCCTAAATGGTTGCCCCCATCCAGTGTTAAGTGTCAAGTGAAGCCTTATAATGAGACCCCCCACCCCCCTATAGCCCCTAACTTTAGAAATGCTCCATCTTGGCTCCAAATATTATACCCACCCGCAGTGGTTGGGTCCCCAGAAGATAGTGCCTCTGTGGCCCCAAGGTCGGATCCATGCCCACCCCATATTGCCCCAGTAAAGAAGGAAAAGCCTGACGCTTCTCCACTTCATTATTACCAGTAGATAGATACCTGTAGAAAATACATGAAAATAATGCTTTAAGCGATGGTGCAGTGAGTAGTGTGAGTACCTCCTGCAGAATTCTAATGCCTTAGGCAAGTCCAGCTTTGCCATGTCTGCACAATCTTTGGTGGCTGTATGACCAGGAGGAACTGTTCTCCTCACCAATAGCAAAATTGTCCCCCCGCTGTAGAAAAATCCATTATTTCCAAAGTTGTATAAAATGTATTTTAACTATAATATTGGCTGGCAACTAGTCATTAGGGGCTCCTACAGGTTACAATTCTCCATCAGGTGATAGCACTAACAATGATTCTCCCAGCCTATCACCAGGAGAACTATATAAACAATGCTATTATGAACTTATGAACTTTATAACTTAAAAACTATTTACTTATGTTACTATATAACAAATGAGGGGTGCTGCTCCTCTGTATATGCTGCTGTTTTACTTTTAGTTAAGGGGGAACTATGTACATTAAGAAATAAGATAAGTGGTCTGGTGTAATATTAAAAATGTGGGGTGTGTATACTGATTAAGGCTACGTAATAAATATTTTTCAGTGAGGTTAAAACATATATTATGCAGGGGGTTAATATATAGTTGAATTATAGTATATACATGTATATTTAGGAGGTACGCATATTATTTAGGTAATGTGAGTATATAGTGTATGTTGGGGTAGGGTATTCAGTGGTATGGAGTTAAACCCACAGTGTGAAAACGGCACTTTGAGTTTTTAACGGTGGTATTTTTAGGGTACGGTGAGATGTTAAGCAGGGAGCTAAAGACAATTGGCTGGGGATCTTAACATTTCTATCTTATGTGTTATGATTTGTGAAGATGGCCATGTTTGGTTTCCCAGCTAGTTATAGTTACTTTTTCCTTGTTACGTCTTATCAGCATGAACTAACAATTCATAAAGACATTATGTTTAATCTTTTTATATTAGGATACACCGCAGGAGGTTGTGATTGTAAACTGGAAAATTAGAAGACAATGTCAAACAATACAGGATCCGTGTGAGTTAAACAGGGACATAGTACACTGCTGTGACATCTATTTCAAAAAAGACTTATACGGTCAAAATACAATTTTCATACACAAAATGTCACGATGGAGCACATTTACTTAGAATAGTCGGCAACTGCACTAAAAGTGCTCTCCGTGTATAATGCTTAGGTGTGGCCAAGATTGTGCGCCAAAAAATCATGATCTGTTCACTCCCTGCACTGGTTTGACAGAGTCACTTTTTTTTAACATTAGCATGCAACATAATTGCAAGTTAAATACTGCACTAGTTGGACCGAGCGATGGGCCACGCACCCCAAGTTGTGTCAATTGGAAGCCAGTGCAGCTGTGCAACAAAATAAAGGGGCGCGGTTGTGACACATCTGCAGCTAGCACAGACCCTTCTTAACTACCTTGTGGCAAGCCATTTTAGCCGAGAAGAACATGCAAAGTACGACAAAGGCAGCGCAAAACCCTTAGTAAATGTGCCCCAATATCCACAGTAAATGTAAATGAGAAGCTGATATCCAAGGGTCTACAAAAGCTGTGACATGGAAGCTGCCCAGTCTGGATGACAAATATAAGAAGATTACCACAGTCACAATGTCGGGGGATCTATGATTAAGTGTCTCTCGTTTTTATACATGATAGGTAGATTTTCGACAAAAAATTTACAATTTCTGTTTCCCAACAATTACCCACCAAACGAGATATTTTGCCCGAGCATGATTGACTCACCTCTATTTTGTTCAGATAGTATAGGAAAGTGGGTGCCTACAACAATTACCATATATACAATGTGAGAAGTGTTCAGTTTGGCAACCAGTATGTGATGTCTTAAAGGCCAGGCAGGCTTCTGAGGTCTATGGGGGTAAGGGACTCTGCAAAGAAGTTTTCCAAGGAGGGAAAAGGAAAAAACTATCCTTCAGTGCTACATTGAAGCGCTGCACCATTACTCAAGTTCCCTCAAGTAAAAGCAACATTGGGGACATACGTACGCCGGTCCATTCGCGATCCAGCGGTTCTCAGCGCTTGATTCGGGTCTTCCGGCGATCACTAATGTAGTCGCACGGATGTCACACCAGGTGCGCTGCTGGGCTGAAGTCTCGTTGAGTTCACCTGGAGTTCACAAGCTTATCATGGGTGCAGGTAAGTGCGTGTCAAGAGGTTTCCGAATCCGTCATGTTTTCCGACGGCCAGCCCTGATTTCCGCCTGCGTGGCTGGCAGGCCGAGTGCGCCAACAATCTTATCGCTCCTCGCGGGGGGGGGGGGTGTGTGCTTACATGTGTTTCATGTATGCAAATTATGTATCCTTTACTGCTCATTGCTTCCTTCCACAACATAGAGCGCTTAAAAGCGGCTATTAAGTCCCTTAGCGTTCAGAGATGCTAATTTAATGCTCATGGTATATGAATAAGAGTGTGCTGTAATATATACAATCAAGTTATATTTCAAATATATTCGCTGCCCTATAGTTATTTTGTCAGTAAATAAAGTCATGGTTCTCAGGTCAAACAAATTTACCATGCTTAACATGGTTAACCCCTTAAACCTCATTTCAGCAAATCAATGTTATTGTATGTATTATAAAAGGTTATACAACTTTCCAATATACTTTCTCTATCAGTTCCTCACAGTTTTCTAGATCTCTGCTTGCTGTCATGCTATAGAAAGCCTCTGTGTTTACTTCCAGTGGACAGAAATCTGACCATGGTCACACATTGGCACGGCTCGTTATATCACACAGCTCTGATTACTCTCTGTGATATAACGATAGCTGGAGGTGACACTTCCAGTGTTACACGTGTACCCACGCTCCATCTCTCAGGTATGTCTTGCAGGGATGGGGAGCTGCAGGGGCTGGCAAGCTTCCCCCCTGCTTGCTGAATGTCAGGCGATTTGTGGTGCTCCGTGAGCGTGTGCATGGCAAAGCTGGTGTCTCTGCTGGTGCTGGAAGCTGATGGTAGCGGTGGGTAGTATGGAGCCATTTACTCTTGCGGCCAAGCCATGCCCCGTAAAAAACTCTTACTTTCAAATGTTATATTTTTTTTGACAAGAATTCTATGTAAAAAAACATTTGCCATTTGTCTTCTATTTCTTTAACATTGCTTATTTTTTTTACGAATTTTAGCAGGTTTATAGTTTTGGTCTCAAGTTCTCAAATTACAAGTGCGGTTGGGGACAGACGGATGGACGGACAATAAGGGGCATAACGCAAGGAAAAATGGATGATGGAGGAGGGGGGGTGTAATAGTGATTGTGAAACAGTACCTACAGGACAGATCTCTCCAACATCAGCAAAAGCAAAATCCGCTTTGCAATCCCCACCTGCCCCTTACACTCACGAGACAGGGTGACATCAGAGGCACGGGAAGCACTCGCGTCCAATATATATATACATATATATATATATATATACGTAATGTATGTAATAGTAAAACGTATGCCTATTGGTATATACGTTTGCATTAGAGCCGTGTTAAGATAAATTAGATGGTATTTGTATATAAAGTATCAGATGGACAATAAATTGGCAGATTATCTAAGCGGCTCCTGTCCCTTCCTTGTCTCATTCTGATTTACCCCTATCACGTCAGAGAAGAGAGATCTGCATGAAGAAGCTATTCTACACACGGAGTGCACTACTGCATCCTCCACACACGGAGTGCACTACTGCATCCTCCACAGAATCTGTCGAGTGTCTCTTCGTGTCATAATAACTTTAACCTTTCAAATGTTCTATTTTTTTTACAAAATTTCATATCACAAATCTATGGGGGAGGGGTGGTGATTGTGAAACAGTACCTACAGGACAGATCACACATATCTCTCCAACATCACCAAAAGCAAAATGATGGTGTTGGAGAGTGGCGGATCTGTCCTGACTTTTACATATGTCATGACATGATCACTCATGACATGATCTGTCATGACTTACATCACTGAAACTGGCCAGTCTGCTTTGTAATCCCCACCTGCCCCTTACACTCGTCACCCTGTCACGAGATATATATCGGACGCTGAGCGCCAAGAGGTTAATGTATGTAATAGTAAAACGTATGCCTATTGGTATATACGTTTGCATTAGAGTCGTGTTAAGATAAATTAGATGGTATTTGTATATAAAGTATCAGATGGACAATAAATTGGCAGATTATCTAAGCGGCTCCTGTCCCTCCCTTGTCTCATTCTGATTTACCCCTATCACGTCAGAGAAGA
Organism: Engystomops pustulosus; assembly: GCA_019512145.1. Lineage (NCBI taxonomy): Eukaryota > Metazoa > Chordata > Amphibia > Anura > Leptodactylidae > Engystomops > Engystomops pustulosus. Next base: position 25,846,743 of record CM033648.1, on the reverse strand, counting down.
GAGATCTGCATGAAGAAGCTATTCTGGGACGCCTTAGAAGGGAAAAGCTTCACAAATGGCAGAATTTTCAGACTAAAGTAAACCATCCCCACATATTCTTCCCAGTATGGGGATTCTGAAATCATCTTTTCCAGCTCCTTGAGACGGTTTTGCATCTGTGAATATAGACAGTTTGTAGAAGGACGAAATTGTGTAGATTCTGCTATGGTATAATGCTTCCTCCCAAGAATTTAAAAAAAAATTGTCAAAGAAAACTTTTGAAAATACTGCTTCTTCTAAGTGTACTTGTAGGATGTGACATTAATATCAAAGTACAAATATGCTTGAAGTAACCCGTGAGTAGAAATTGATGTAATAAACAACTAAGTACCTTTTTAAGTAGAAAAAAGACCTTACAAATTATGTTTCTTTTATGGTCCAAAATAGGGAAATCATCCATTATATCAACACAGAAAATTTGTTTAATGGGAAGGGATTTGGGGATTTATTCTGACCATCATACTTGGAGTTCAGAAGAATTTTGACCTAAAATGAGCATTTATCTGTCTTTTGCCTTGCTCTGGATAAACAACAGTAATGCAGGCCGGACCTGTGTCCTTTTTCAACCATACTCACAGTTAACATGTCAGTAACATACTTTCTGGTCATTCCATGCTGTGCTGCTCCCCTTTTACGAAGGACATTAGTATGTCGGGTGTTAGCATGTCCCTTGTCCAATCTGACCCCACACATAAGAAATCAGAAGAAAATAAATTCATCACATTTGTTTTTACAGCTGGTGGTTCTCGGTCAGTGAAGAAAGGGATGTGCTTTCTATAGTAACTGTATTTACACACTTGCATTAAAGGTAAATGATCATCATTCTGCATTACTGAAAGGTGAGTAAACCAACATAGTGGGCAAAGGTTAAAAGAAATGTAACATCAAAGTCTATCATGATAAACCAGGGACACCTACTCATCCAAGTACCATAACTGTTGTAATCGTCAGTTATCCATAGCCTTCTTCCTTCTAAAATCAAGTTTTAAAATTATGCTGATGTGCCTGAAGGGCTACTGTGGGTGCTACCAGTGCCCCTCACTGCTACTTCTTCACGTATATCAGTAACAGAAATAACAATTTACCACAAACCATAAAAACAAAATGTGACAACCAACTTGGGCACTATTGTTGTTTTCACTTATGGCAAATACAAATCCATGTTCATGAGTCTTCTAGCGAAAATATATACCCAGGTTGCTCTTTACTTATGACCCCATTTCATTGTATGATCAACTAACCTTAATGGACAACCCTTTTTAAAGGACATCTACCATCAGGATGATGGACTTTATGCAAATGAGTATGAGGGGCTCCATAAGTGTTAATGGAGCCTGGAGCCCCTTGACCTCATTTGCATACAGACTTTCATACAGGTAGTAGATTTCCTTTAAAAAGAAAATGCCACAAATGTAATCTGCTTGCCAATTACATCTAACATTTATGGAAATGTAATTATATATAATATAATTAGGAGCAACGACCACATGTGCAGTGGGTACAGAGATTGCAATGTTTCCATTTAATATGAAAGAGTTGATAAAAAAAACCATATCTCCTCTTCAGTCTCTGAGTGAGGAACCTCGCCTATTTGCATCCAAAGTGTCTTATATTAAGGTAGAATAACTTCTTAAACTTGATCACAGCAATAGGAGTCATCCTTTCCAAATAGATGGCTGAAAAACTATAGTGAACTGTAAAATTACAAGTGTATTTGACAGGACAATTAAATCCATTATGAGAAGTAAAACCTGGTCACAAGCACCAATCTTGTCATTGTAATAAAACTTTATTTTATGACATTTCTAATAATAGGAAATCATTAGAACAAGGTTGGCTACAAAAACCAAAAATATAAAAGTTGACAAAGTATATACACATGTGACAATAAAAAGGAATATACAGGTCTTGAAGGACAGCATTTATAATTAACTCTAGAAATACAAGTTCATTTAATTTTTTTTTTTAATCTGTAAACATTTTCTAATAAATTTTTGTCTGTAAACATCTTTTGGTCCATTCAGAGTTCCTCATTACTTTAACATTCATACAAACATCTTCATAAAGTCTAACTAGAGAACATCTAATAAACATGTATAAATTTCATCACCTTAGTAAAGTTTTATTCACTCTACAACCTAGTGATCACTCCACAGATAAGCCACGGGTTAGGCAAGTGGGCAGTCCGGTGCTCCTCAGAATGGAGGATGTAAGATGCGAACTTGCCTTACCTAGAAGGTTTGAGTTTCCCCTTAAATTATCCTTTAAGAGAATTTTTTTTTCGACAATACAAATGGCTTACAATGTGCAAAAACACATACAGGGAGTGAAGCCTCAGCCAATCAGTGGCCATGGTATGGACCTTCCTCAGGAGCCGCTGGCTGAACAGCCATTTCCTAAGTGTCCAGAGGGTGATACTAACCTTTTATTTATTTATTTTGACTATTAACACTATTCAGGGTATTAACAAAATATCTTTTTCTACGAACCCTATAATAACCAAAGATGATCATTTTCTAAAATTATATACAAACAACATAAAATTCTGTTACATGGAAAAACAAAACCCAACATACACAACAAGGTGTCATATACATGGACGTGTGCACACAGCTCACAGATGTCCCACCAGGAGTATTCAACCATATTACTGGTTGTATGGTAAATTCTGTACTGTGCATACAAGATTTGATTGTTTGATGTATATTATTATGCTGCAGTTCTTATGTAAAATCTATCCAGTGCAGCTTAAAAGCAGATGCACATTCAAGATGGGGCCCACAAGCTCAGTACATGTGTCGCCTCCTTTACTGGAATGAGCTGGGATCACAAAACCCGGAACAAGATTGATGGCCAGAACTCAATCATGTGCAACTGACTTAATGTTTTTGGGTGCCAGCGGGAGATATTAATGATCCCACTGAACCTCTTTTACAGGGGTCGATGATTGTCTACACGATGGTTCATGCAAATATTAATTTCTGGTTGGTACCCTGGCAGTTTGGGTTACACCAGGATAAACTCTAAAACAATAAGGACCTTATGGATTATTATAGACAATATATTCCTAACTATGTCAAGTTCAGCACAAACATTTTTACATTTTCCAAGAAATGTATTATCTGGATGTGGATAATCCAGGATAATCCTAGAGCAAACACAATCACTGTAACACAGTGATGGACAATCATTAACATGGACCATTGACCTATCTGACTTTATGGGCTAAAGCTATAATCAATGAATGTCATCCATTCCGAGAGCCAAAGCGGATTCGGGTGTAACATTGTACACCCAGGGAAAAGGCCATTGATGTGCGATATTCCTGTAAAAACCATAAGAAAATATACCAAGTATGTGAATAACAGGACACAGGGGTTCCCAATATCCTTTGTGCTCATCATATTCCAAGAGTGCTTTTATCTGATGTGGGGTCAATAGTACAGTATTTATAGTACAGTAAGATAATTTTGCAGATTATGATGTATAAAGGTATAAAAGATAAAACAAGTTTCCCGCAAATGTGATCAAATCTGAATATGGTCACCAGCCGCTATACAGATCAGCAGGGACCGCCCCTTTAAGTTCCATGTGGGTTTTACATAAAACAGATGACATGTCAAATTGTGCTCTGTTTAATGCAAGCTAAAAGGTTGCATAGTTCTAGATACGGCAGACTAGAAATCTTCAGGTCGGTCTTGCTTAAATCCGTTTGTAAGAGCCGAGTAAAGCCTGGCAATTGGAGCAGTAATGATCCACATCTTTACAGGAATCAACGCAGAAAGGAATGAGGCAGCAACCGAATCCGCACCTGTAAAATATCATGGAAAATACATGTGAATTACTACTAAAAACAACCATATAAAATGGCTAGCAGTAATCAGGCACAAACATATTACATTTGTCATGGAAAGATTTCACTGCGTTTAACCCCGTAACGGAAAATAATAGCAGTCAAAGTAAAAAATGGCACTTTTTTGTCATTTTAAAAAATACAAAAAATTCTATAAAAAGTGATCAAAAGGTCACACAGTCCTAAAATGATAACATTGAAAACGTCATCAACACCAGAACATGGCAAAATCCAAAATTATTATTTTGTACAGGAGTTTTTAATTTTTTTTGTAAATGTATGAAAACATTATAAAACCTATACAGATTTGTTATCCCAGTGATCGCACCGACCCAAAGAATAAAGTAGACATGTCATTTGGGGTGCACAGTGAAATCTGTAAAATCCAAGCCCACAAGAATATGGCGCAAATGCGGTTTTTCACCAATTTCACTGCATTTGGAATTTTTTTTCCCCCACTTCCCGGTCCAAGGCATGGAATATTAAATACCAACATTTTGAAGTGTAATTTGTTGCGCAGAAAATAAGCCATAACACAGCTCTGTACATAATATAAAAAAAGTTAGATTTTGAAGGCGGGGGGAGTAAAAAATAAAAACACAAAAACTAAAAAGGGCATCGGCGGGAAGAGGTTAACCCCTTCCCGCTGAGGCCCTTTTTCGATTTTGCGTTTTCATTTTTCACTCCCCACATTCAAAAACCGGTAACTTTTTTATTTTTCCATGTACAGAGCTGTGTGATGGCAATATGCAGCAAACCCTCTCCATGTACCGGGACCCGACATGTGACATACTATTACATCACATGTCGGTAAGGGGTTAAAGGAGTATTCCCATTACAGAAACATAAAGTGTTATTGTTTGTATAATAAAAAATTATACAATTTTCCAACTTACTTTCTGTATCAATTCCTTCTCTAGATCTCTGCTTGCTGTCACTCTAAAGAAAGTTTCTATGTTTACTTTCAGTGGTCAGAAACAGCGTGGCTCATTATTACCTGCAGCTCTGATTTCTGACATAGAGGCTTTCTATAGATTGTCAGCAAGCAGAGATCCAGAAAACTGTGAGGAATCGATGCAGAAAGTATATTGGGAAAATGTATAATTTTTCATCATGCTAAAAATAACAGCAATTTGCCAAAATGAGAGTACCCCTTAAACGTTGCCAAATTACTGTGATAGCTGTCCATAGGATGAATGTGGTATTGCAGCTCAGTCCCATTCACTATGCTGCAATATCGAACACAACCCATAAGCAGGTGTGGAACGGCTTATCAAGTTTGCCTAATGTACGGTGTTTACGGCGCTGAGGTGTATGAAGAGGGCTTGCTGCATATTGCAAAATGCAGCAAACACTTACCGGCTATGGAGAGGGCTCAGGCCGTTGGCTCTCTTCATTCACCCGCAGCCTTCAGTAAGGCGTTAAAGTGTCAAAACTGTTTGACTACTCACCCGAGAAGACACAATCCACCACAGGATAACCAGGCCAGAGCTCCAGAAGTATGAGCAAGGTGCGTGGTCGTCAAATTGCTACAACGAGGACAGCATAACTGGACGGGACGATCGTGAAATGTGACCGGCTGCTGGACGTACACAGTCTGAACTGTAACTGGAAGCATTAAAGAAGTAAAGAAGAATATAACAAAATTAGACATTCATTCAATTTTATTGGCAATGTCATATCCCTATATTAATCTTGTTGATCCTAACACAATAAAGGAATTAATACATTTACACGTGTGACACAGCAGACAGATGTTATCCAACTTTTGTTGACCATTTCATCTCTAGGAAAGAGGTCTCCAGAGAGGTCACATTGACCGGCTCCACTCCTAATTACCACTCAAGGGCCAAGTTGTGGGTCCAAATTCTCATTTGTCATTGAGATAAATTAGTCTCCTCCTCTGAGCACTGGAGCTCTGCATCATAGTAAGTAATCTACTACACCACAAAGGTAAATCAAAACATGTCCACCTACAGAGAATGAACTCATGGCAACATCAGTTTGTGTACATATATACACACACAGAAATCCTCTCCAGAACACCATCTCTCCAGGATGACTCCTCCCTAAAAGACAGTTTATTTAATTCCTTCTAAATTTTTTCCCCCCCCCCCCCCCATTATACTCTTTGGATGCTGTAATGGAAAACCAAAATGGAGTCGAAGATAAAACATGTCTGATCTTGAGATAAAAGACAGTTCATGTAACCTTATTTCAACTGTGAATGAGCCCAAATCAACATATTTTGATCCTCATTACATTTGACATTTTTATTCTCATTAAGTTTGACATATTCTTATCCTTATTTGGCACTCTGATCATCCAATGCCCATGTGGACTCATGTATGTGGGCATGACCACGAGGGAATTGAGAGTCCGACTTCAAGAACACATCAGGGACATCCGATCAGCGGGTAAGCTCCAACCTACTGACTTAGAAAAAATATCTAAACTCAAACCAGTTCCAAAGCATTTTTTTGAGTGCCATGAGAGCAGATGGCAAGATTTGTGGGCATTTGGCATAGACAAAATTATCTTGGGTACTCGAGGAGGTGACGTTTTTAAGAAATTGGAAAGAATTGAACTTAAATGGATAGTGAAATTGGCCACCACGTCCCCATTGGGCCTAAATGAAAAACTGTCATTTTCCCCATACTATTAATTGTAGCCAGTGGTCCGGTTTTTAATTGTGTGTTTGATAACATCTATAATGTTGGCACATTGGAGAAGTATATGTGCAATATAGGGCCATAACATATTTCGTGGTATCTTTTTACGTGACCTTAGATTGTCTTATTGTCTTATTGTTTAGAGATACAATGGTGGACATATGGCTACCTTGAGAAATATGGTGACATCATCATTTGAACAATGGCTGATGATATCCGTAGACGATCTCAGAGAATCCTCTCAACACTGGATCGCGTTCAAGTTGTTTCCTCATGGGGATGTTTTATCTGTCTAAATCTGGCATGTTTTATGTCAACCCCCTTTGTTGCTCACTTTTTATTCCAATTTTATGTGCATCTATATAATGGGTGCATAATTTCACATACAATGGACACATAAAATGCCTCTCTCATGTTCCTAGGTATTTCTACACATAGGTTCCTTGTTCTATTACATATTGCACTACAGCACTTTACTTCACATTGGCATTGTATATGCAATTTCTTGTATTAATTCTGCGATTCACATAATTTATTTTTATGCAATTTCATGCAACAATTTTTATTAATTCAGTGGTACACACATTCTATTCACGCTTGTAGCCTGTGGATATCAGGCCATATTTAATATAGTGGCATCATAATTCACTTTCCATATTCCAGTCCCACACACATTACATATAATATATATAATTTTTACCTGTATATCTTCACACTAGTTTGGTCAATGTGATAATACTTTGTCCAGCAATAAAGACTCACTTTATTATATATCTATTTCGTATCCTCTTTTTCACATCACGGTGTTTTCTGTTTTTTGTTTTTCACCTATTTATTTATCACTATATCACCAGCACTTTATTTCTGTCACTTATTGGTATATTATGCACATCATGGACACTAACTTAATATAATGTTTATATTTTATATTCGTAGCAACATTGATGGTATGCGCAAATACAATTTGTCCTGCCAACTGTTCTATTACCTATGAGGTATACTTACCTAAGGTTCGTTCCCAGGTTGCCCTATTCTAATATGGACGACTGAGGCGCGCTGTTCCGGCGCGCATGCGCGGTCCGGACTTCCGGTTCACACTTCCGGTTGACGATGACGCGCTAATGATGCGCGCCATGCGTCTTCTGGCGGTCTGGGTCTGGATGGCCTGGGGCGTGCGTGGCGACCGGACCAGCGCGCCTATACCCACAGTCGACCTAATCTTTGCTCATTAAGGTAATTATTATGGATATGCTAAGCGCTATCATTGGCCTTTGTATAACTTGTGGGCGGTCCCCCTGCCATATATACTCTCCTCCTGCCCTACTGCAGCACATCCCCTTGAGGAAGCGACAGCGAAACGTACGTCGGGGTGCTGCGGTGGTGGTTATAGTGAGTTGTCTCGGTAGAGTGGTAGGCCTTTGTACAACTAATGCCCTCTTGCTTTTTGGGCATAATGACTATTGGGTCTGGACACTATAATGAAGGCATGTACTGTACTCTGTATATTTAACTCTATACCTATTGTGGTTTAATTGTGTTACCTTTTACCACCACCGCTTATGAGTGCTTGTTGTTGTGTATTTTAGTGATGTTTTTAATTGTGTTGTCCTTTTTGGTACCTTGTGTGAATAAAAAATAAATATTGATTAGTTGCATGTCATTGTCTCATGTATTGTGATTTTTTGGTGAATATGGTCCTGATTACTATTGTCGGTATTGTGTTAGGACACTATGTATAATCATCTCAGCTCCTCCTGCTGTATAACATGATGCCTGCAGATAGGACACTATGTATAATCATCTCAGCTCCTCCTGCTGTATAACATGCTGCCTGTAGATAGGACACTATGTATAAGCATCTCAGCTCCTCCTGCTGTATAACATGATGCCTGCTGATATGACACTATGTATAATCATCTCAGCTCCTCCTGCTGTATAACATGATGCCTGCTGATATGACACTATGTATAAGCATCTCAGCTCCTCCTGCTGTATAACATGATGCCTGCTGATATGACACTATGTATAATCATCTCAGCTCCTCCTGCTCTATAACATGCTGCCTGCACATAGGACACTATGTATAATCATCTCAGCTCCTCCTGCTCTATAACATGCTGCCTGCACATAGGACACTATGTATAATCATCTCAGCTCCTTCTGCTGTATAACATAAAGCCTGCTGATAGGACACTATGTATAATCATCTCAGCTCCTCCTGCTGTATAACATGATGCCTGTAGATAGGACACTATGTATAAGCATCTCAGCTCCTCCTGCTGTATAACATTTATCACTTGTTTTTTCTGTTGTTTTTGCGCCTTTTCGTTTAGGCGCACCGTTTTTGTGCCATTTTTGCGATTAAACGTCAAATTAGCCGCGCAGCTAAAATAACCACCTTTCCCTCATCTATCGTTCAATTCCAGATGTTTTGCTGCGCCTAATGATATTCATCACGTGCGACTTTTGCATTTAGGCGCAAAAACGGGCGCAAAAACACTCCAGCCCGAAGGTGGCGTTATCTGAGAAGAAAGCACTGAGCCCCTTTGCAGAACAGCTCATTTCTAGCAGCAGAGCTCAGCCAGACACTAGAACATATAATAGATACATTAGATACTCTGCAGACAGGAGCTGCAGACTCTATTTACAGTTCATCACCTTCTATTTACAAAACATTCTGCAAAACCCTGAGCTCACAGCAAGAGCAAGAGAAGTTTGCACAAGTTTGCAGAAGCTTGCAGATACTACAGACAAGTGTCCCCCATGTAATTCTGCACAGTATCTGAGGGGGATATTGTGCAGAATTACAGGGGTGCAGCAGGAGACCAGCCCTGGGGGATCCCCTCCAGGAGAAGCCACTGCTGAGGAGGTCACTGGGTGCTGGGTGTCACACACCTGGGTGCTGCTGTGAGTGTTATCTCCATTCTGGGCTGTGGGAGAAGCAGAGAGGAGCTTGTAGCAGGATCACATGTAAGTGCCCGAATCTAACATTGCGCCTAAACTGCGCCTAAATTGCGCCTAAACTGCGTTAAAGTAAAGTGATTAATAAGAGGCAGAAAATATACTTATCACAGATGGTTGTAGCTTGTGATAATTCTGGCAAAACAGTGCGCCAGAATTTAGGCGCAACTACTACACTTAGGCGCACAAAAGTGATAAATGTGGCCCTATGTATAATCATCTCAGCTCCTCCTGTTGTATAACATGCTGCATGTAGATAGGACACTATGTATAATCATCTCAGCTCCTCCTGCTGTATAACATAAAGCCTGCACATAGGACACTATGTATAATCATCTGAGCTCTTCCTGTTGTATAACATGATGCCTGCTGATATGACACTATAGGACACCCTCTGTAACAAAGATTTCACTGCACTTTCATAGGGACAAGTTCCCTCTTGGGCCATTAGTCATTACTATTTCCGAAGGCTTTTAAAAGTAGAGAACATATGGAAACACACAAAAGAGGAGGTTTAGTTAAAATAAAAACACTCATACAGAAGAAAACTTCTGTGATAATAACTCAATTCAGTATGAGTACCATATATAATGCAGGAACTATAGAAAATAAAGGCAGATCCAGAATTATAATACACTGAAATTAATGTAAATATTTCATAAGAAAACAACAGAGAATCAATACACCCCTGGCTGAACACAAAACAGCTCCTACAGGACAAACATTCACCATGGACCTAGGAAATCATCCAAATACAGTCACACAACAAACATTGCGGGTTCACATACAGCAACAAGAGCAAGAGAGAGATCCTCAACCAGTGTCTATAATTCTAAAGACTTCCTCTCTGATGTAATGAGAAGACCCAAGGCCCTGAACTACAAAATGTTACAAGAGTTTAACATTAAAGCAATTACTCTTATTTTGAACATTAATAAAAAATATTGCCCATAGGCTAAGAAATAACACAAAAAACACAAGAGACCTGTAAACAATAGATCTAGCACATCACCCGTCTATACATAAGAAATATTCTATTCATTTTTCAGAACTTGACCAAACTCTTGGCAAACGCTGAAATAAAATTGCTGTGATATTCTAAAAATATGGAGATGGTACCTGGAGGCTGCATAGGGACTGGCTGGATGTAGGTACCGGCTGGATATGGAGGATAAGGGCTCATAGGTTTCGCTTCCATCCCTGGATTAAAAGGTGGAGGACCCGGCTGATGACAGATTGTGGCTTCTTCATATGAAGGTGGTGCAGAGGGAACCACATATTCCCCAGGAATTGGATGGTAATTCCCTGCTGGCTGCATCGTGATCTGCAACGATAGCATCATCATCATTAATAATATTTCATTCATGAGGTAAAATATATCCTGGTATCAGTGGCGTAACTAGGAGAGACAGGGCCCCCTAGCAGGCTACTGCATGGGGCCCACCTTCCCACTTAAAAAATATACATATTAGTATACTCACACATGTAAATACACACATGTGCATATACACATACATACAGTGCCATATGCAACATACTCACATACAGTGTATACAGACACCATATACACATCACAGATACTGCATATATACATCACAGTATATGTTTTATACATATTATGCTGGACATGTGCAGTACAATATAGATATAATGGTGCACATCCTCCATTCTTTATTGTTGTCAGGTCGGATGACGGGGCCCCCCGATACTGTGGGCCCCATAGCGGCTGCTATGGCTGCTACCGCTGTAGTTACGCCGCTGCCAATATTACTGCATCTAGTCTATAACCATACAGTTGTTACTGACTACTGTATTGCTTGCTTGACCAATGCAAATAATAAATAACCTATAAAAAGATATGCTCCATTCCTTTAAGGCCCAGTTTGCCCATGCGTTTGGACTCTTCTCTTATGCTATTAAAACAACAACAGAAGTCTAAGGGATCCATAAAAATTTTCATTGATTTCAAAGGACTTTTAATGACTTCCAATAGTGTCCATTTGCACAACTTCCATTTGGCTTCTGTTATTTGAGAGGGAAAAAAAAAAATAGTGATTGTGTTAAATTTTCCACAAACTAAAACTAAAAGAAGCCCAAATATAACGGTGCAAATGGACAAACAAAAGCCATTAAAACTTCTTTTCCAAACAATGGAAAATACAGATCTATTCAATTTCAGTTAATAAAGGAAATCTACCATCAATATCAAGAATGATAAACCAGGGAGGCTTACTCATAGATCCAGGCACCGGGACTGTCATAATCATCTTATATTTGTTATCCATGGCCTCTTTCAATCTAAAATCTACTTTTAACTGCCATGCTCACCAAGATGTACTTTTATATCCCAGTTCTGCAGCGGGTGTATGGAGAGCGCTCACTGGCTGAGATCTCTCCATACTTGGTGGGTGTCAGCCGTATAATACAGCTGACACCGGCTTGTTACCATCGCGATCGGTGCTGGCACCTATCGCTGCAGTCAACCTGTTAAGTGCCGCCATCTTGGATGGCAAATTACTACCCCCACCTGTGATGTCATCGGAGGGTGGCGATTAGGTTCAATTATATCCAATAGCCTGCCGAAGGTATCATAAGTAATATTGCAGTATATTATATGAGTTAAAAGTTAAAGTACCCTAGAGGGTCTGAAATTACAGTATATTATAAATCACATTATTCTTGGCTGTTAACACTGTAATAGAAAAGGCCAATGGAGATGAAAGGGAGGTTAGAAACTGGTCTGTAGTTAGAAGCATTGGATGGGTCCAGTGAAGGTTTCTTTAGTAAAGGGGTGACAATAGCATGCTTGAAAGAAGAGGGGACAACACCAGAAGAGAGAGGAAGACGACTTCAGTGAGGTGAGAAGTGACTGCTGCAGAGAGAGACTGCACAAGATGTGAGGTGATGGTGTCACTGTTGTAGGGATGGGGCGAGCAGAGGAAAGGAGCCTGGACACTTCTTCCTCTGTCACTGGCTCAAAGGAAGAGAGTGAACAATTATTTCCTGACGAATGTAATCAATTTTATCCTTAAAGTAGATGGCCAGATCTTCAGCCCCAAGGTCTGTGACAGGTGGCTGCACCTTTGGTGTTAGTAAGGAGTGAAGCTTATCAAAGTGCCTTTTGGGATTGTTGCTGCAAATGTGTGGCCTGCATTTAGAAAATACATTTAGTTACTTCATAATTCTGGGCATAAAGCTATCCTTGCATCTTCTAGTCATCACAACTTTTCAGAAACACAGTGGAGAGAAAACATCATTACATTATTGTGGCGGCACATATATAAAAACAAGGAGTTGCCTTCAAACAGGAGGTCCAAGAAGATAAAGATGAGTGTGATCAGGGCTGGATTATAGGGAGGGCTCCACCCAGGGCTCCCACCAGCAACGTCCGATAGTCTCTTGGAGTGTACCTGCCCAGCTGTACTCAATTGGATTCTGCATGCAGCATACTTTTCATGCAGAATGAAACCCAATCCCCCCCCCCCCACCCCCTTTCCTTAATACCTAACACTGGTTGACTGAACTGGTTCCCAGTCAGATTCTAGCCAATCAATGTTAGGTTTACTTCCTTGGAGATCACTTGGCCTGAACTGTGAGAGGAGAGTGAACACCCCCACCAGATTTTGCACCAAGGGGCCTCCACCTACCTTAATCCGGCCCTGACTGTGATACAACAGAGTACTATCAAATTTGTGGAGCCGCTGTGAGCAGCCTGCCATCTCATCAATGTAACTCAGTGCTGGTAACAGTAGAGATCTTACCAAGTCATTGTAGAGGCTGCTATATTCCACAACAAGAGATTAAAGTGGAACTACCGCCCCATTCCAAATCAGATGCACAGTATTGTTGTATCTAAGTTTTCATGTGCGATACGCCTATTAACCCTATTCAGAAAATGAAAATGGACCAGAAGTGCTCCAAAAGTGAGAAAAATGGCGACAAAAATAGTAAGTACTGTTAATAGTGTTACTTATATATACACCTACAATCTGCGAAATTCTATGCATTCTTCCTAAACAGACCATGTGTGACCCGAATGACCCGTGGAAAAAGGGTTCACAGGATAATTATAAGGATAGGGGACATATCAGACCAGAAGTTTGAGCGCTCCATGACCCCCGGCCAGACTTCTACAAATGTAGATCGGCAGACAAATATTCCTCCTCTTGTGACAAGACACAGAGACGCTTGTTTCCCATTTGTCCTACTGACACCACACAAGACTGGGGGCTGTGCTCATACAAAGCAGATGTTTATACTGGCAACAAAGGAGAAAACATTTGCTGCATCTGGAATGGAGATCTGCCTACTGCCTCCATTTCATTGCATCTCTTGTACATATATGACGTTAGGTAAAAAGTTCAGCTGTACTTTTATCATGGGACTATCCTTAAAGCCACATCCTGCCAAGAGAACAACCGTCTTACTTTAAAAAAAAAAAAAAAAAAAAAAAAAAAAAAATCGGATGCATCTGCTTGTGTATCACCAAGTCTGTGGATTAAAAAAAAAAAAAAAATATATATATATATATAAATCCAACCCCAGAAATCACATATAAAGCCCTGAAAAAAGGTTACAGCCAGAATCTTTTCATAGATGTATATATTGATCAGTTATCATCACTAATATCTGCCAGCAGCAGATACTTCCAGGTTTAGGCATGTGCTGCTGTCCCTTCAGTCTATGGAGCACAGCGCCCTACAAAGTATAATGGCTGGACTTGGTATTGCAGTTCGGACCCATTTACTGGAGTTGCAATAAGCTGAAACAAGTGAAGGTCAATGGGACAGCACAATTTCCTTAAACAGCTAATTGGTTGGGGTAGCGGACCCCCAACATATGCAATATATTTTTTTTTTTAAAAATTAAAAATTAAATTGTTAAAAATATTCATTATTTCATGACATCATCAAAATTCCTTTGACATGTAAAAGATACCTACGCCTTGCATTGATGCAGTACATAGATGATGCGTCTGCTACTCACCAAACTGGGGCGTGGAGTAGGTGGGCACGAGGCTACACAGCGCGGCTACTCCACGCCCCAGTAGCCACATTACTTCTCCTACCCTGTTGTGTGCGGCGCGCAGCTCCTCGTAGCTGCGCGCCCTCGTCTGACAAGCCGGCTACTGCGCATGCGCAGTAGCTCCGGCCTCAGGGCTGGGACTGCTCAGCCGGCGTTCTGCGCATGCGCAGAACGCTATCATGCCGGACGAGGGCACACAGCTACGAGGAGCTGTACGCTGGACACAACAGGGTAGGAGGAGTAATGTGGCTACTGGGGCGTGGAGTAGCCACGCTGTGTAGCCTCGTGCCGGCTACTCCACGCCCCAGTAGCCGCATAACTAAATTTACATATTAGGTTAATAAAGTTTCCCAAAAGTTAGCGGGGACGTGAGGATTAGCTCTAAAAAGAGCTCTCCTCACGTCCCTTACATCCACCTACCACCCGATCTACCTTTATAGGTAGATTCGTGGTGGTAGGTTCTCTTGAACGATTGAAAGTTGTCAATGAACAAAGAGAAATACATTACTGC
Source organism: Engystomops pustulosus (assembly GCA_019512145.1). Lineage (NCBI taxonomy): Eukaryota > Metazoa > Chordata > Amphibia > Anura > Leptodactylidae > Engystomops > Engystomops pustulosus. Next base: position 25,831,682 of record CM033648.1, on the reverse strand, counting down.
TAAAATTGTTGCGCTGACACTTTGCAATAAATAAGTGGCTTTTGGTTGAAGTTTCGTCACTCAGGCTCTAAAAGGTTCGCCATCACTAGTATAAAATGAAGGAGACAGAGGAAGAGGAGAAGCTTCATACTTATCACCAGGGACATCCCTGCACAGGGGTCTCCTCGTGTCTGCACAGGACCGGAGCCGGAGCACTGTCTGGATGTGGTGCTAATGACAACTGGATGTGACAATCCATCAGTCTCCAGCATGAAATGCACCTCCCCCTCCTCCCCCCACCCCACTGTGTCAGGAGGGCGTGGAGAAGAAAGTAGAGGAGCTCTGGTAACACCCCCATAGATCATAAATATTATATGATTACCTCAGTCCCGGTGCCTGGATCTATCAGCCATGTCCCTCGTTCATCCCTCCTTCCCTCTCCATTTTGTGTCACTAGTTTGCAATGATTGCACATGTGTGTTTTGCTTGGTGGAGCTTGTATGTTAGAGGAGCATTTCTGGCATAGAGTTAGGAGGTCATAGTCTTTGCTTTGTGTCTGTAAACGCAAGGAGCGGATCTTCATTTATTGCGCGTTCATGTACAAAGCCCGTGCTGCGTCATGGCGCACGCTGTACGGAGGTTTTCTGTGCCAATCTTGAATAAAGCTTCTTTTCAATCATAAAAATCAGGAAGGATTGAAGAGAAAGAAAAGATCTCGGAGAGAAAAAATGGCGTAGAATGAAGGAGATAGAGAAGAGGAGGAAGAGAAGAAGCTTCAGACTGATCACCAGGGGTCTCTTACCTGTGCGCAGGACTGGAGCCGGACGTGTCCCTCTGTCTGGATATGCAAATAATCCTAATTCTCTGCTAGGAGGGAGAAGTCGCCGCTCTGTGTAATGTTCCGAGAATCCTCTGATGCAATCATCTCCGGTGCTGTGTCCGCAGCTCTAGAGACTCTTCCCCAGTGCTCACATAACCTGAGCAGCAGCACTAGGCGTGCCCCCCCCTCCAGTGCTGTGCACAGCATTACCTCCCCCGCAGCTCTACTGCTGCAGCTCCTCCCCATCTACAGAATGACTCATCACATTGTCAGGCGGAGCTCCAGCGTATAATCACCTCCTGCTCTACACAAAGCTCTGACATGCCAGAGATAAAGGCTATATTCACACTGCCGTTGCCCGCCCGTACCGTACCGTAGCAGGCAACGGCAGTGCACGGGGAGAGGAGGAGGAGGTGGAGGTGAGCGCAGCTCACCCCCGCCCCTCTCCATAGGGATACATGGGGCACAGCGCCGTATTACGGGTAAAGATAGGACAGGTCCTATCTTTTTCCTGGGTATGGAGCCGCACGTGTGCTGCACCGTACCGCTCCTGTAGGGCACCATGTACCCATTGCCGTCTATGGGGACGTATATCAGCCGTATATATGTCGGCCGTATATACGTCCCCCATACGGCAGTGTGAATGTAGCCAAAGAGGGAAATGTGTAACAGGGGAAGCTTACACCTCAGCTGCTGCAAAACCTCATAATACACACCTCAGCTGCTGCAGAACCTCATAATACACACCTCAGCTGCCCTTGCATTGATGCAGTACATAGATGATGCGTCTGCTACTCACCAAAACTGGTAAATATATACAGGCAGTCCCCGGGTTACGTACAAGATAGGGTCTGTAGGTTTGTTCTTAAGCTGAATTTGTATGTAAGTCGAAACTGTATATTTTATAATTGTAGATCAAGATAAAAAAAAAAAAATTGGCCCCAGTGACAATTGGAGTTTAAACCTTTTTTGCTGTAATGGGACCAAGGATTATCAATAAAGCTTCATTACAGACACCTTACAGCTGATCATTGCAATATGGGACTATAGTAAAGCATTCAGAGAGCTTCACCAGAGGTCAGAGGGGTCTGTCTGTAACTATGGGTTGTCTGTAAGTCGGGTGTCCTTAAGTAGGGGACCGCCTGTACATACATTCTAGAATCATAATAAATAGTGATTCCAATTGCATATTTAAAAAAAAAAAACATTTCCTTTAAGGCATAACAACTTATTACTGGGCTGCAGACAAAGACGTCCAAGTTCTGAAGGGAATCAGGAAACTGCTGATGATTGAAATAATTTTTTTAACCAATTTAGTGATGAAGTAGAGGGTCTGCGATTAAGGAAAGTGAAGGATATTGTTCTTCCAGTAAAGTGATATAAAGGGGCTCCTGACCAGAAAATGGAGGGTGCTTTAACCATTTCTGGTGAGGATGTGCTTCGGGAATGACGTAAATTAAAGGTAAGCAAGTCCTTGGGGCCAGACCATATAAGCACAAAAGTTTTACGTGCTTGTGCGACGGAACTTAGTCCATTTTTTTGTACAATATTTAATAGGAGTTTGGCCTCATGTGCGGTACCTAAGCTATGGAAGACGTCAACTATATTTCCTGTTGAAAAATGAAAGTCCCCTAATGACTATCACCCAATAGCACTCACCCCAATAATAACAAAAGGGTTTTAGTGTTTTAGGTTACAGTATTTGGCTAGTCATAAAGCCTTAGCTTAATCCCCTACAATTTAGGATAATGTTTTTTGATGTTGTAAGTGAAGTTGCTGCCTTTGTTTTAGCACTAGGAGCTGCTTTGTTTTAGCACTTTTTCAGGGTGACAGGTCCTCTTTAAGAATTCATTTATCCCTGCTGTGACAGGACTTGTCAATACAATAGGAAATGTTGATTAACAGGTATTGGAAGCGAGTTGTTTTTCACTTTTAGATAAAGGTAAATTTTAAAATTAATTTTATATTATATTTGTATGTATAAATGTTTGTACCATGTACAATTGTGTTGTATTATATGGCTGCTGTGACATGCTAAATTTCCCCTATGGGGACAATAAAACCCTATTCTATTCTGTATAAATTGAATGTCTCATTGATTGTACTGACCCAAAAGAAAAAAGGGCAGTGATGGCTAACCTATGGCACTGGTGCCAGAGGTGGCACTCAGAGCCCTTTCTGTGGGCCCTCAGGCCATCACCTGAGATGACTCCAGGTATCTTCCTGCAGTCCCAGACAGCCCAGGACTTGCTGAGCACAGAGCTATTTTATAGTGACAGCTGTACCTGGGACTATTTTCTGCTTTATTGGTGTCCTCAGGTGCTGATATGAATGAAAACTGTGATAGAGAAGGGAGTATAAATCACAAATTACATTTCTGTGTTGGCACTTTGCGATAAATAAGCGGGTCTTTGTTGTAGTTTGGGCACTCGGCCTCTAAAAGGTTCGCTATCACTGATATAGGAGATGCATGTCATTGCAAACTGAAGAATATCTCTCTCAGGGTAACATGAAATGTCAAAATAAAAAGTTTAAAATCTCCTTCTTTGCAATTCCGCAGGATATTCCACCAGGGAAACCCAGCATCCAAGAGAGACTGGACAACTCCTCCTGGCAGCAGCCGTGTCTTTTTTTTTACCAAAAGCGTGTAGTACACCAAATATACAGTTAATCCAGGAGAGAATCTTACCCCATTAACTTCGAGCTGCAACAATGGATCTAAAACACAAGATGTTTTTTTCCTAATTCTCTTATGGAAGTAAATTTTATTATAGAAGTGAATTATCTCTGCTCTCTTCGTCTATTGTACTAAACAACTCTAAATAGTCTCTCTGTGCATTGCTAGGAGATTCACATTGAGGTTCTCTAAGGAATGCTTCCGGTCCACAGATCCGAACATGTTATGTTAGGAAAGTCTGAATCAGAGTCACATGGTACTGTGGAAAATTGGAACAGAGCAGATACCAAGCTATTTATAAGTGAACTAAGAAATCTACATTTACCATCTAACATGAGGAAATAAAGAAAAATTGTGGAGTACATCTTCTTCCTAAATAATATAATGAACACTATAATCTTCCTTCTACTCTCAAAGAACCATAGATCTCTGTATGAAAAAATCCCAGGCATTCCTAAGTGCATAGTGGAGGAATACATTCTCTATAACAGTGATGGCAAACCTTTTAGAGATCGAGTGCCCAAACTCAGACCCAAAACACACTAGCTTTTCCCAAAGTGCCAACATGGCAATTTAGGTAGTACCAAACTTATTGCTACCAGAATTTTGGAGCTCCAATCCGACCCTGTTCCCACCTTTTCTCTCTTCGGACAGGACCAATCAGCACAGGATGGGTCACTTAAAAATAGCAGGGCACTATTTGGACTGCCTGAGACTGCAGGAAGATCACATGTCTGGCAAACTGTGTCTGGGAGACAGCCCGGGTGCCCACAGAGATGCCTCCGAGTGCCACCTCTGGCACCAGTGCCATAGGTTCGCCACCACTGCTCTATAATATAGGAATTGATCAAGTTTTTGTATAAATTGACAACTAGGTGTCAAAAAGATGAGGCCTTCAGTCTGGAACTCTCAGCATTCAAGGAATTGTACCAGTTATACAAGTTATTCATTACAAACAGTAAGATGATCAGTAAGTCCACTGGCGCTAAGGGGGAATGCATACCATACATTAAAATACGAGGCTCCCTGAGGCGCTCAGGCTACATCAGCCGGAAAATTTGCATAAATTTTATAACTCTCTATTTCTGCGATCTCGGGATATAGAGTTATAATAAAAGAAGTCCTGAGGAACTATGTTCCTCAGAAACTTCTTACTAAGACACATCACTAAACTGATGGTAGATGTCCTTTAAGTGAAACCAGACAAACCACTATAGCTTTAGCTATGGAAGTTTCCAAACTTCAATTCCAACAATAAGTTCTAAATGAAGAAAATTGATGATCACTGCTGTCTGTACTTAATGATATTGTGGTTTGTCTTATACCACTTAGTTTTTGCAAAGTGCCAAAGCGACAATTTAAGCAGTAACGTATTACTCCCTGCTCTTTCACAGGTTTAAATTGTATAGGCACCTGAGGACATCAATACAGTAGAAAGTAGGAGAAGAAGTTTGGATTATCATTGTAGCTTCCTTCTAGTGTCCTGGGCTGCCTGTGATTGGAAGAGGCCTTGAGTCCTGTCTGGCGAACCCTGCCCTGGGGTGATGGCGAGGGTGCCCATATAGAGGGCTCTGAGTGCCACCTCTGCCACCCGTGCCGTAGGTTCGCAACCACTGACCCAGAGTCATGTTCCTGCCTTCGGCTCCTACACAAAGTATAATTCAATGAATCAGCTGTGACTGGATTGTACATTTAAATAGCTGCCACAGCCCCTTTAAGAGTTAACATTATCAGGCTGTGCAGGGAAAAGCCCCCAGCAAGAAACACCCACTTGTCCATTTATTTATACATTTTTCTGAAAAGTAAGAGAGGAATGATACAAAAGACATGTCAGGATTAATAACATGGGCTCTTGTTATGCCTATTACAAGCCTTTCTAGCAATGCACATTTAATGGATGATCGCATCTTTCATGTGGAGATTAAAGCAATTGTCAGGAGCAGACCTCCCAGAATACACACGGATCATCTGCCAGCAATACAGAAACACGCATGGGAACGAATCATCATACTAAAGATTATTTACACACATACAGTCACAATAATTATCCCTTGTACAGGATACAAAGCCACCATTGAGTTACTAATATTGATCATCAGTAATAGGTAATGAAGAAAAACCCTAAACCACCAACGATGGATTCACAGACCACATTATATCTTTTATCTGATTCACAATATCAACAAATATTGATACTTTTCATGGAAGCTTGGAAACAAAATATCATTCCTGCTGCCATTGACATACATGTAGTAACCAAGCAGGAGTAGAGTGTTATATAACACAGAAGAAAGGGATGAAACTAAGAGATAACGCTGGACATCTGCTGGCTCTGAGGTCTCCGCAATGTTGCCTTTTTCCTACGCTTACACTTCCTATCCCTTGCGGCAAGGGGTTGAGCACTACTACTATTTGTATGTATTTATTACATTTTATACATTTTTTTATTTGCTGAGAGAAGATTTATCTTTATCTTCTATCTTAAGCTACTATTTGAGCACCACCACTAAAGCTGGAGAAGCCACTGCAAGACAGGAAGTTTCAAAGGAGTCCTCAAGTGTGACCTATGACCCTTCCCTGTAATGTTGACTCACTGAGCAAGGAAACTATCAGAGCAGTTTTGGCAGCCGATCCCTATTGTTTACAGACCCCTTCCAAGTTACAAAGAAACGAAACTCAGTACATGATCTAGAATGTTTCCCAACACATTTATATTCATCTAATCCTGTAATCATGCAAGAAATATTCATCAGTTTATGGAAAAAGCATGTAACATTGTAAACCCAACTATACAAGGTCTGGGAAAGCAGGGGGGTTACAAATGCGGTGTAAAAGGATGTTACAATTCAGTCTTTCAATAGATTTGACACGCAATTGTGTTGTGCATGTTGTTTTACCATGAAGCAGTGTCAATCCGGACACCCGTTTTCCCAAAATTTATACAACTGTTTTGACCAACTTTTAGGAATCTGGAAAGAACCAGAGCCCATCACAAATGTACAGGTTCTATCTCAACTCTGACACCACCACATGGTAAGAGTTTATAAGGATGGGAGAGACACTAACCACCAGTATTCATTTTTCTGAAAAACTTTAACCCCTTAACGCTGAAGCCCTTTTTCGTTTTTACATTTCCATTTCTTACTTCCCACCTTTAAAAGTCTAGAACTTTATTTTTCCATGTACAGAGCTGCGTATTGGCTTGTTTTCTGCATAACAAACTGAACCTCATAGTGATGGTATGCAATATTCCATGTCATGTACTGGGAAGAGGGGGAAAAAAAATTACAAATATAGTGAAAATGGTGAAAAAACGCATTTGAACCATTTTCTTGTGAACTTGGACTTAATGGCTTTCACTGTGCGGCCCAAATTATATGTTTACTTCATTCTTTGGGTCGGTACAATCACGGGTACACCAAATTTGTATAGGTTTTAAAATGTTTTCAAACATTTACAAAAATTAAAACCTCCTGTACAAAAAAAAATCTCTTCATTTTGCCATATTCTGGCACTTTTTCATAATTTTGCGACTTTTGCAGAATATTTAAATGCCCCTGGCAGCTTTGCCAGAGGCATTTACAAGGTTAACACCCACAATTGGTGGTGTTACCGGGGGGTGTTTGCAGCAATATGCAGAAAACCCCCACCTTATATGGAGAGGGCTCAGCACGTGAGGAGTAGGAGTACGTCACTTGTACGTAAGGGGTTAACCAAAATGGAAGAAATAGTCCAAAACTTTCTAATACACAGCAACTGTGATAACAAAGTGAGAACACTAGAAACCCTACGTGGTAGGGGGCAGTACTACCGATTGTTGGCACCTCCGTCCAGCCAATGACAGCCTCCCTGAACAGAGAGAGAGGTGCTGTAGAGTGATGTTGGAACTGGAAGCTGGCGCAAGTAATTGATTTGGCCACCTCTGCCCTAGCAATCCCATTAAAGGAAATCGACCATCAAATTCAAGCATGGATAAAACAGGGACTCTTACTCATAGATCCAGGCACTGTGACTGTGGTAATCTTCCTATATTCGTTATCCATGGTCTCCTTCCTTCTAAAATTCTACTTTTCAAATTATGCAAATAAACCTAAAGGCTTCCCTAGCTCCTCTGTGATCTGGCTTTGCAGACTGTTATACTATCTCACCCTCTCCCCTGCTCATTTATCAATTATGTAATGAGCCTTTCCTGCTGTATTCTTAGCTGAATAAGCAGAGGGAGCGTGAGACAATGTAACTGACAATGTAGTCTGCAAAGCCTGATCGCAGAGGAGCTAGGGTAGCCACTCAGACTCATTAGCATAATTATAAAAGTTGATTTTGGAAGGAAGGAGGCCATGAACAACAAATATAAGAAAATTACCCCAGTCACAGAGCCTGAATATACAGGTGGTCCCCTACTTAAGGACACCCGACTTACAGACGACTCATAGTTAAAGACAGACCCCTCTGCCCACTGTGACCTCTGGCAAAGCTTTGCAATGATCAGCTGTAAGGTGTCTGTAATGAAGCTTTATTTCTTGGTCCAATTAGAGCAAAAAAACTCCAATTGTCACTGGGCAAATAAAAAACATTTCTGGGGTTACAATGATGAAATATACAGTTTCGAGTTACATTCAAATTCAACTTAAGAACAAACCTATCTTGTACGCAACCCAGGGACTGTCTGTATGCATAAGAGCCCCTGGTTTATCATTATGGATTTTGATGGTAGATTTCCTTTAATGCATGCAGAAGCAACTTGGGAAGCGTCACACTGTATATAATGAAAACTCGAAGAAAAGGAGTCCCACATTATGACACTGAAGAACATTTTTATACAAGTAAAAACAAACGAAAAGTAAAACTGCTATTAAAGTGAATAAGAGAAAAAGGTACATAAAAGTTATACATAGATATCAGTTAAAGTAGGCAAAGCCCAGGAACAGGACATACAAGTTTAGAGAACTGCAGACCCCTATGTAGAGCTTTTTCACTTCCGGTGTAGACATCAGGACATGATAAGGACTCATTTGCACTAGCACAATATGGGTTCACTTACTTATGTTAGCCTAAATACTAACACTATCACAGGGACCTGTTAGCAAGGATCCTGCTAAGTCATGCTTCAGTACTTATGACTAACCCTCTAGTGACTAGAACCGGGAAGGATTTGTCCAGGCCTGCCTTACATACATGGCTCCAGGCAAGCACTGTTATCAGACTGACAGTGTGTACATGACACCGCTTTATGTTTATAGGTAAAATAACGGTATTTTAAGTCGATACATCTTGTCTGTATAAGATGTTAGAGGGCGACTATAGCTGTTGGAAGGACTGTGCTGTGACTACCTTTGTGTTTGCTGCCAAAATCCTTTATAGAAGGTAGCAATTGTGTACTAGCATGTACATTAACAGGGAAACTGAGGTTTTATTCTGCCCAAAAGGACTGCAAACAAGTGTACACGTTATTCATGGCGCATCCGAAAAGAGCCGCTAGTGGACAGGCATGAATGACCCTTCTGCAGAAGTCCATCTCAAAAAGAAAGTCCAAAAGAATAACCCATCCCTAAAGGCAATCCACCACTACCCCTGCAATATCCAGAAAATATAGAACAACTGATAAACTAAACAAATGTGCCAAGGTCCATAAGCTTTTTACACTGTCTACTAGATGGAAGTCTCAAGAGGAACTCGCCTCCATCCAAAACATCAGCAAAAACAAATGACACCTGGACCGGCAATGGATTACACACAGATCACACCTATGGAGATACTATCCACTGTCAATTTCATGTGCAATTTTGTTAGATCTCACAAGTAGAGATGAGTGGACCCAATGGCCACCTGATCCAGACATACAGCTGGATTGCCAGCCTAACAGGCAATCCGGAAGATAGCCGCCCATAGCAACTAACCAAGGAATATGGGTGCTCCCACTGGCCAATAACAGCCATGGCTAGGGGTATCAATTTGGCTGTTCAGTCACCAATCCGGCAATATGTCCAGGTCAGACAGCCAAACCCCAACCTGACCATTGCGTCCACTCATCTCTACTCACAATATCCCAAAGGTAAAATCAGTTTTTAGGAATTTGCATACAGATAGTTGTACAATGGGTTACACTTGAAAAGTCCTTCCTATTGTTCCATATGACTGTTATTACTCGGTCGGTAATGTATTTTTTTTTTTTTTATTTGTATACGTCCCCTATGATTTGGAATATGATTACAGAATATGATGGCGCTATATAAAGGTTATTCTGATTATCCCTGAACTGTGTCTATGGGGGAAATTTATCATGCGGCAGCATATGATAGTGGCCACCCCACATTCAGCTCCGCTCCCTGTGTCCTGCCAGATACACAATGTTCCGTTAGGTGGACCTGGCGTAGTTTTGCGTTTTAAAAAGTTTGCAGCCATGGGGCAAGCCCCACTGCGCCCATCAATCGTGTGTTAATTGTATTATGTAACTATTGCTCATTTAGCCCCAAATATGCAGTGATAGTGAAGACACAACCTGTAGGAGGCCACTGATGGCTGGGCCTCAGGAAGCTGCTATTAGGCTCTGTAAATAAATAACTGTCGCCTAAAAATAAAACCCCCAACTCCAGCTTCAGTAAAAGGTGATCAAGAAGAGGTTAAAAGTTGATGAGAATTCTGAAGCATCAGAATAAAATGGTTTGGCAACAAATGAGCAACCCAAGTGACGCCAACAATCTTGTCATTGTTTATTCTGTGGAATCTCAGCAAACGGTCTCGAATCTGTCTCGGTGCTCTACAGTATAATAGTGAATCCAATCTGTCTCTGCGCTCTCTTGCACTGTCTCAATTCTGTCTCAGCCCTCTACAGTATGAGATGGACTGAAGATGTGGGGGAACCGGGCAAATTTCAGTATGAATCCGTCTTCTGGGTCTTGTGATACTAGCAACACAAAGCCTGTGACATCTACTATATTTGTATAGCACATTGCAACCAAACATTTGGCAATCTTTTGAGGTTTAGATGTCGCAAACTAACTATACACAGGAAATCTCGTAGTTCTGCAGAAAAAAGGGGGGGCGTCCGGCTGTGCTAGTATCTACCCCATAATCTCACAAGGACAGTCACTTCACTCGATAACCCTAGTCTTTGGGGCACATTCATCATTATGGTGGTGCACCAGGCCCCAGAAAGATTTATCATGAGCCTCCCGTGCTGTGCCGCCGAAGCATTTTGTACACCAGTTCTAACCTGTCGTAAAATTGCACCATAGTCTGCGCTTCCATATCTAGGTTCCTGGCAAACTGCCAGGAATTTCAATTATTTTCACCCATTTGCTACCTCTGCGCCAAGTGAGTTTATAGGGTGTGTGGAGAGGTCTGTGCAGGTGAAGGTTATAGCACAATTCTATGGCAGACAGGGCCTGGCACAGATTTGTCCGGCGAACGCTTGTCCGATGCCGCCTGATATATTCGCCACAGCAGGAGGGGCGGGATTTAATCATACACTGGCGCCATCTTATAATACATCCCTCCTAATGTATCTGTAGGGCTCCAACTGTGTTTCCCCATACAAAAGACTTAAAGGAAACCTACCACTTGAAGTGGCAGGTTTCAGAAGAAAATACTGAGCACCAGCTCAGGGTGAGCTGGTGCCGGAGCTCATTTTTGTTAGTGTTTTAAACCCCGGTATTGCGGTTTAAAACACTTTTTAAACTTCCTATGTAGCCGCGTGCATGGTAAGTGCCGAGCGCGTACCTCCCTGCGCCAAAGCAGCTTCGGCTATAAAGTTTAAAAAGTGTTTTAAACCGCAATACAGCAGTTTAAAACACTAACAAAAATAAGCTCCGGCACCAGCTCACCCTGAGCTGGTGCTCGGTATTGCCATCGGAAACCTGCCACTTCAAGTGGTAGGTTTCCTTTAATATGGGGTGGCCATATCAAGTCTAACACCCACAATCCCAATCATCCATCTGCAGGGCACGTCACTTCTGTCACACAGGGCGTCACATACATTTGTGAATTGGTTTGGCTTTAGCCAAGTTCCCTATTACCAAGCCTGAACTGCAATACCAAGCACAACCACTGCAAAATGTACAGTGAGAAATCTACAGCTCATGGACAATGCCTTTATATCAGGGATTATATGACACCAATCTCATGCGAGATCTGTTGCACGGCACTGACTTGCGGTTCCCATTATCTTGGCAGTAAGAAAACCTCTGCATGCAGCAGCCATTTGGGATGGTAACACATATGGTGGATCACAGCTGATCACATGGACTGCATACAACTGTAACAAACTCTCTGCTGTGTGAAGAATTCACTCTACACAACAGGGACTGTGTTCCCACTTTGTGGTTTTCTGATGCAGTTTTTGATGTCCAAACCAAGTAAGGAGTGAATAAAAAAAGAGTAGTAGTAGCACCTCTCATTGATACGTTTTCACGCGTTATGAGCAACACCTGCATTTTGCTTCAAAGACAACAACAATAAACCTGAACGTGTGAACACAACCTTAGGTGTGATGACAACAGGCACATAGTTTATTCCTACTGCTCTGTTGTCTTGTATGACCGACACAACCAATACCAGAAGAACCGAAAAAAAAAACTAATTTAACTGGATATATAATCCAACGTCTCAGTAGAATGTGTGATGGAGCACAGATGTGAACAGAGCCCAAACCCTACAGGAACAAGGAAGTATGGCCAGATGTCAGAAAACCTTAAACACAATTCACACAGGATCAGTATTGTACCCCACACCTAAAACAAAAAATTGGAATTTAAGTGTAAAAGTTATGAAGTGTCAGAAATCACTATTATCACCCCAAAAACTTTTAGAAATTCTAGGCCAGGATCTCTCCAGAGTCCCCTATGCCAGTGATACCATGTGTAAATTTTACATCTACAGCTATGAAGTGTCAGACATCATTACTATACACAAAAGTATCTGAGAGCAGATTTCATGTTTTTGGCATTAGTATCTGAGTACTAACACCCCAATACCAAAGACTGGACCAAGGTCTATTCAGGACCCCCAGACTTTACCTCTACAGCAATACAAGTTATAAAGTGCTGTACATAACTACTATACACAAAGTACTTTACTACCAATGATTGTACCAGGGTCTATACAGTATTGCTTATGTGAGTGCTCCCATGTAAAATACTTACCTCTCCAGCTGTAGAACGGTGACCTGAGCCAAATCTTCACAATATTCCCATAAGTGTAGCCAGAAAATATCGCCCTATAATCACGTGCAGCTGATTGGACACACATGTCTCCCCCCAGTCCCCTCCAGCAGGAGGAGGGAAGTCACGTAAATCTCCGCTAACTTTTGATGGTCTAAAAACAGGATCGGACAAACTTACGTGTAGGTGCGGGACACACGGAGGAGACCACGTCCGCGTTCTGGCACTCGGGGTGTCCGGGATAGCGGAGGGTGTGCTCAGCTCTCACGAAGGAAGGAGCGGGAGCGAGCAGCGCGCCCCCGCCCATGGTCCACACCTAGAGGCGCGCCCACGTCACTGCTGGAGGGAAGGAGGAGGGAGGAATGTGACAGGAGAGGGCACCTCAGTACACACGGGTCTCCTAGACTGTAGGGGGGACCCATAGCACCCCAGCCTCATGCCAGTGTGTGCTATGGTGCTAGATTGTCCAAGGTCAAGGCTATTTCAGTGTATTCGGCCGGTAACAGGCCACTGTAACTAGCACTCATCTTTCCAGGGCTCCTGAATGACCAGTCTACCTGATGTGCAGGCTACCTACAGCACTAAATGCAGGGCTGAGCATAAGGATCTCAATGAGGGGGATACAATTTGTCATTTTGGGGTAGGAAGCAAACTAAAAAACGGAAAATGTTAATAAAATCCTGTACACACTATAGCTGAGGATGAGGCCATACGCTAAACTGCTACGCTACACTGATTTCCCATACATAATACACAAAATGGAGGAGATTTATCAGAAGTGTCTGAGCTAAAACTGTTCCAGTCAGAGCTCAGCTTCCATTTTATGGACAGCTGTGAGGAAATGTAAACTGAGCTCTAATTGGTCCTGGGCAACTAGAACAGTTTTGCTCTAAAACACTTCTGATAAATCTTCCCCCGTGTGTGGGTGTCCTAAATGTCAATTTACCTTTTTTCCTATGGGAGTAGAAATTATGCAAATCTACAGTTGTGACAAAATTTACTTTGTGGCAGATTTTGATTTCGGTGCATGTAGTATGGGGTCTATACAAAATATCCAAAATGGCATCAAATACTGGACCACGTTTACTAAGAACAGTGCAGTCTGTATTATGTGCAGTTTGCCTGTGTATAATGCAGGGGGCGCCGGATTCAGGATTTCTGGTGCCTGTTGTGCAATCTGGCGCTCCCTGCACTGCTCCGGCAACACTATGGGGCACATTTACTTACCTGGTCCTGTCGCGATCCCCAAGGTCCTTTGTCCGACGAGGATGAAGTCCAGCTCGATTGACTAAGATTGTGTACCGGATATCCTGCATGTGTCACTTCCCCGCTGAGGTACCCCGAAGTTCACCTTCTTCTTCCCGGTGTATGTGAGTGCATGTCTTGCAACACAATTTGAATTTTAAGTCCCGCGCTCAGTCTGAATGAGTCAGGTTGTCCGACGGCCGACCCGTGATTTGTGTCACATGAAAGTCGGCGTGATTGCGCCAAAATCCGATTGCGTATGCCAAAAACCCATTAAATGCGGCGGGAATCAGAAATAGTCGGGAAACCCGACGGAAATGTGGTGTGCGGACCCTTAGTAAATGTGCTCCCATATTTCTGGTGCACTTTCACCTTGGAGCGTGTCTCGGACACTTGTTCTACATGTGTAAGCAGTTTGCACATGAAGAGCGCAGGGGCTTTAGTAAATCTGGGCCAATGTGTATGGTGCTCGTATTAATATTTCAGGGTCACAACGATCCAAAGGGGAGGGGATAACTTCCCATAAAACCCCTGTTCTTGTGATCTGTGATCCTTCTGGGACCCTCACCAAACTGCCCGCTATCCCATGGATAAATGATAACTTATCGAGAACACAATATCCCCTTTAGTCTTATACAGTGACCAGAGACAGGGAAAGTAGATTGTAACCACTGGGGACAGGGAAATATGTGGAAACTATTGGAGCGGATACAAATAAACTTCCTGGTAAATACCGCCATGTGGTGAGCAGACAATGCCGCACAGCGCCCAGATAAATAATGTGACAGAGGACTTGTATAACCAGTGTCCTTGCTCTTCTGTCCTCTTCATAGTGTTTGCTCAGATGCACTTACATCTTTCAGCCCATAGTTTGCACAGGCTGCGTACTGACAGGTCGCAGAGCACATATGGTTTAGCGTAGACATGGTCTGCACAGCAAATGGTAGGGGAAGATTCATGCTGGGATGCCCCCTCTGGGCTTGTTCAGTGTCCCATAGGCCATGTCTATCTTCACTAGTCAACTGCTGAGTGCTGAGGGTAGTCGAGCCCTGATGCCAATGATGCAACTGCTGTGGTGGTCACTTGCTGTCCGCATGTAAACAAGGACCAGGAGAACTGACAGATCATTTGTGTAATCCGACTTCTAAAAAGGTTGTCTCTAATAAAAGGATTCCCAAGCTGCATAGTGATTTTCTGATTTTACTTGGTTCAAAACACAGCGGACACCAGTTATTTATGGTGTTTAGGGTATATCATGGCTTTTAAAGAGGGGCACTCCAAAGAAGGACCCTTTCCAGCTTTAGTCTTGCGGTGGCATGGCGGCTGAGGAGTCTGATACCATGTGCTGTTTGGCTGGATATACCATATGACAGGGTTACCACCCTTTAATTACTGACACAGATTAGAGTTTAACTATAGTGTAGTTTGACCTGTAGTGAACCAGAATAATAGGATCTATTGAATTTCTTAAATGGTCACCAACTTTTTTTTTTTTTACAGGAACTAGGTTATAGTTAGATCCATGTCCACAAGAGGCAGCTGGAGACATGTTGTGATACTATATTACCCAAAGAGCTTTATTCACACTAGTGCTATTATGTACTAAATGATCAGCAATGTAAAATCTGGACCATAAACCCTCAATATAATATATTGGGGGTCATTTACTAAGGGCCCGATTTGCGTTTTCCCGACGTGTTACCCAAATATTTACGATTTGCTCCAATTTTTCCTGCATTGCCCTGGGATTTTGGCGCACACAATCGGATTGTGGCGCATCGGCGCCGGCATGTACGTGGCGGAAATCGGGGGCGTGGCTGAATGAAAACCCGACGGATTCGGAAAAACAGCCGCATTTAAAAAAAAAAAGCGTCGCTGAACGAGCACTTACCTTCACCCAGCAATGGATCGTGGATTCCGGCGGGCCTCGGCGGACTTCAGCGCAGCAGCAACACCTGGTGGACGTCGGAGGGACTGCCTTAGTGAATCGCCGGAAGACCTGAATCCACCGCAGAGAATGCGCCGCTGGATCGCGAATGGACCGGGTAAATAAATCTGCCCCAATAAGTTCCTTATATGAAGAGGGACACATAATGAGCGTCCCTTGGACCCACATGCAACTGTGCCCCAATATGTTACATGCCTACTGCTTCTTAAAGGGGTTATCCGGGTGTTAAAAATTTCCAGGAAAAGTTGTCAAGTCTAATAGCATTATTTTGTGGTACATACATCTCATTGAATAACTTTTGGTAACTTGTTAGGTAACTATTTATGTGTATTATACATTATTAGTTTATATAATAAAATTATATGAAATATAGAGAAAACATCTGACACCAAATGCTAGGTCTGCCAGCACACGCTGCTCTTCCTTCCTGTGTGTCTGGCTGTGTTGTAAACTTAAAAGAGAGCAGTGAGAGAGGAAACCCCCCACTGGTGGGAGCCAAGCAGCGGGGGAGGGGTGTATGTATTGTTACTGTATATGATGTCACCAGTCGTGTGTGTTTCATGAACAATGCAGACTTGTCAAGGATCTTGTCAAATAGTGGATTACAACACAAGAGCAGCATGTTCAGAGCTTCAGCTGTGCATATATTAGTTATTCTAATGGTATTACAAAAGTATTCAGCACTGATACAGATAAGCAACCAAATACATATTCAGAAGGGAAATGGATATCCCAAAGGATATTTTAATTCTTGTTCCCAGCTGCAATTACAAAGTTCCCCACTTTTGGAGACCTCCTAGAGAGGTGCTCAGTCTCCCTAGGGAGCTTCTAACATGGAGAAGGCACTATTCCTAACAACTTCCCACCCTATGCATCGGCAGGGTTGTTACACATGTGTATCAAACTATTTTTACTATTTAAAATGTTAGTTTTTACTTTACATCCCCCTTATTTCACTTGTCACTGGTGAAGAAGGGCATATCAAATAAAAGGGGTTTTCCCTATTCAGGTATTGATGACATATACACATACAATCTCAAGGACCAATTACTATTGACGTCCACCACACTTACTGCATGAGTTGAGTGGTAGTTGGAACTCACCATTTTCTCTCCATTTAATCAATGGGAGCGCACAAAATAGCTGAGCAAGAGCGCTTGGCTATTTTTGTGTTTCATTTTATTTTAATGGTTAGAGCTTGGTCAGTTTCAATCACCATTCCCAATTTTATTGATTGGGTAAAGGAGACAGAGGTCAATAGACTGCCTCTTATGTCCATGCCAGCATCGTCTTCTGTCTACAGAATGTGGCTTAGAAGGTGTTGATTTTCCTTTATGTTTTGTGTGTGTAAACTGTGGCTTAGGTTGCTGCTGCATTGGGACAGATTGAACCACACCCAGTTCCTCTGAAGTTCTACCACCAGGATGAAAGAGTCAATGCAAATGAGCCTGAGGTGCTCCATGCTCCATTTACACCTAAGAAGCCTGGAGCCCCTCAGGCTCATTTGCATACAGTCCTTCATTCTGGTGGTATATGCCCTTTAAGTGATGGATGGCCAGTCCAGTCAGCTGCTTAGGGCGGCGTCCAGGAGCTCCTTTATATATCTGCCAGTTCCATTACACCTTGCTGGTTTAACTAGTCTCCTGATACCGTTCCCTATTTCTGCTTGCTATTGCTGTGCTATACTGTATATCTGACATCTACTTGGTAATTTAACCTTTCTCTTGTTATAAAATTCTGTGCTTCACCACCATCTTGGGTTTAACCAGGTTCTCTCGATTTCACTTGTCTGTCTGTTTTCCGTTGTTTGTCCCTCTGTGTTTGGTCATCTTTCCTGAAGGGATTGTTGACCAGAAGTGCCTAACCAATAGGGTTTGTGAAGGCTTATTAGGTGGGTGACAGGGGTTGTTGGTGAGTCAAGGACCAAAACCCCCTTCTCCAACTTTGACACCACCATTCTCAAGATCTATGTAGGCCCCTGATGGCAGCTTCTAAGGGCAAAAAGGGAGAGTTTATCAGGTGAGTACTATACGGGTGACATTCTTCAGGGAATGTATTTACCCTAGAAAACTTTCTTATTTTTGGACAATCCTTTTAAGGTTAGTCCGCAAAACCCTTAGAAGAAACAGTTGAAAAAAAGTCTGGTTTGGGGCATTGCACCATGTGATTTTAATTGCAAGAACTTCAGTTGCTGAAAAAAGAATTGTGTGAAAATAGAACATACGGTAATTCATCACAAGAAAAGAAGAAATGATCCCACTGGAAATTTTTGTTGTTGAGCCACACCTAGGAATAAGACCTCCAAAAATTCCTTTACAGTTAAGTACAAAGAAGAAAAGATGACTGGAGCTCAAACGCCTTTAAAATAATTTCAAGAAAAGATAAGATGGAGCCTTCTGACCACCTTCTGGCCCAAGAACTGGGTATGCTCTGACAAAAACCACTACCCTTTTGTATAATGGATAACCAAACTCCTTTGTGTAGTCTGGTTTCTCTTGACCAAGGGTGTAGGAATTAGAACAGACAATGGTGCAGACTGTACAATCCAAATAAAAATTAAAAACATAATTTTTTGCACTCTACGGTTCTGTAAAAATGCGCATATATTAAATCAAAACATGCAGATTATTGAATCACATCACCCCATGTTTAGCTCATACTTTCTCCCTCAATCGGCATCGGGGAAAGAATTAAAGACTCCATTTAGCGTAGACCAGTAAGTTAAATAATTTTTATTTTTATTCTTACACTCAAAAGTATAAATAAAGCCAAAGTCGGTACATTCAGCCATATACAATCCCCACCCGGGGGTTGCACCTCTTTGGTTACTTCTGGGGCACGGTTAACGTATATCACTCCCTACACTTACACCCATAGCATGTTTTATATTTAGAAACATATAATTTCTTATACTCCTGTACCCTTTACAACAGTACAACGTATACCTTAGGCTACATTCACACGATGTATGCCCGCCGTACCGTAGTACGGCGGGCATACATCTGCACCGGGGAGAGGAGGAGGAGGGGGTGAGCGACATGTCTTATCTTTCTCCCGGCTACAGAATGGTACAGTGCCGCACGTGTGTGGTGCGTATCGATCCCGTATGGTGCCGTGCACCCATTGCCGTGTATGGGGGACGTGTATACACTGTATATATGTCCCCCATACATGCGTGTGAATGTAGCTTTAGGCCGGGTTCACACCTTGTTATTTGCCATACGCTGTAAGGACAGGTCATGAGAATTCAGATGTGTCCTTACAACGTATGGCACAGACTGCCTATACAATGGGATACAATGCCCGGGGACCCTCCCTCCTCCCTGAATGCAGGGGGGAGGAATGTACATCAGCAGTTTTTACACTTTACAGCTGTTTAACCTGACAATTTTATTGGAGCTATGTAATCTGTTGGGTAGTGCTCCACCTTTTCAGGTTAAAAATTTTTCAACCTTTTCAGGGTAAAATTTTTCAGACACATTTACATAAAGTGTCGGTGTTTGCACTGGCTTGGTAACTGACTTGCTCTTGAAATGGAGATACTTACTTAATATTGTGGATCTGTGCAGATACATTTCTGGCACAGAGACCATTTTCTGTCCCTGGGACCAGAATCTGTCCTGAGCTCCATTAATGTGTGCAGCAGTCGGAGAACAAGCTGAGCGCTGCCCTGGAGTATAGCAATGGCCACTGTGGCAATGCATCGGTGGATGACCTCATCCGACATGCCGGCCAGTTGGAATTGGATGCCAGAAGGACAGACAGCAGACATGCTAATGTGGTGAGTGTTTCTTCGGGTATGCTAGTGTAAGCTGAGTGCAGTAGCACAGTTTTGTGTCCCTGCTAGACCAAATTTGGACTACTCTACGCCATTTTTTTCTGGCACCATCAGCTAATAAATTTTCGTAAAGCAGAACATAACTGGCGGAAATGCCATAGTAAATGTTCCCCATTCAGCTAGTCATAACACACCAATCCTATGGATATATCACAATTCTGTATAGTAAAAAGGCATTTTTATTGTTTCAGTTTATCCAAAAACTGTAACATTTTAAATTCACATCTGTAACCAAGATAAACTAATGAAACAACTTATTTATGTAACTTTTTCAGAAATGTCATGGGTCAGAGAATATTGGATTGGAAACGGCTCATCTTGTTTAGTCGCTTTTAGTCCTAATGGCTTTAATAATTTACATTCTCCAGCAATTAAATGTGATCCATTAGAAGGAAAGGATTTATTATGAAGCTGAGTAAATTGCTCCATATCACCTGTCCATGGAGCGGAGTAATTTCCCTTCCGTCAGTTAGATTCACAGTATTGCCAGCTTTACTAGCTGGTAACTAGAGATACAGTATGTGA
The DNA here is from genome assembly GCA_019512145.1 of Engystomops pustulosus. NCBI lineage: Eukaryota > Metazoa > Chordata > Amphibia > Anura > Leptodactylidae > Engystomops > Engystomops pustulosus. The sequence goes on along the minus strand of CM033648.1, from coordinate 25,811,492 downwards.
CTGTGGTATATCCAGCACTGGAGAACACATAATACCGCCCTGACAATGTAGGGAAATTTCTGCAGTGGACACCAATTTACAGCTCAGTGTTATATAACAAGCAGTGTCTGGGTTTGTCACATTAGCTGTAACTTTATTCTTTTCATGCTCAAAATTGTCAAGCACCATTTCAGTGCAATGTCTAGAATGACACGTAATAGCCTCTCAGCATAAGGAGATAATTCAATCCATCTTGAAAGATGCTTACCATAGTTACTCTTCCTCCAGAAAAGAAGGCCCCATAATATAATCCTAAGGGCCCTCCCTTCTTAGGGCTGTCTTGGAGCCTTGGGTCCCCAGACACTGTTATTGTTGTGAGAACTGTGTAATGTCATACATCCCCATCAGTGAATAAGGATATAGAACAGAGACAATGAAAAATAACATAAAATAATCTTGTAAGGGAACCTGTTATGTTAAAAATGTAAGGCCTATGCAATGGAGACTGAGGAGCTGAGCAGATTGTACACATTGGGGCCTGTATGTATAGTGCAGGGTCCGCCAGATTCATGAATTGTGGCGCCCATTCTTCACAAATCTGGTGTCCCCTGCACTGCCCCGACAGAGTCCGACAACTTTTTTTTTTGGTGCACCTTTAACATAGGACTTGCGACACACTTCTTTAAGATTTTTCAAGATAAATGTGGCGCAAGTCCTATGTTAGAACCAGGACGCCCATTTTAGTGCAGACCGCCCCCTCATAAATATGTTGGACTGCTTTGAGCGCGTTTCGGCATTCCTATTGTACTCCGCAGCAGTGTCTGGAGGGTTCCGCTAAAGTTAACAGTATAACACTGGTGCATCTGAGATAGCGCTAGGGGCTGCTTATATTAGTATGGTGCTCCTAGTGTTTTTTTTTATGAGCGACAGTGGGCCTACAATGATTAAGTAGGCCAACTTCAGGAAACTTAAAAAAGTGGCAGCCAAAAAACATACATGTGATTCATGTGCCCCTATGTTTAATATGCTCAGCTAACTCTGCTTTCTCGTGACACATTGGGGCAGATTTATCAAGCAGTCTGAAAGTCAGAATATTTCCAGTTGCCCATGGCAACCAATCACAGCTCAGCTTTCATTTCACCAGTGTTCATGAATATTTTAAAGGGGAGCTGTGATTGGTTGCCATGGGCAATTGGAAATATTCTGACTTTCAGACTGCTTGTTAAATCTGCCCCATTGTACTTCATGTTAGTTATAAAATTTAAGTGATAAGTTTTGCATTTCGTTCTGAAAAAAAGTGAAAATTTGGCAAAAGTTTGTAAAAATTCTTCATTTTCCAAGTTTGAAATGTTCTGGTTTCCAGACAAGATGTAAAACTACCCAAAAAGTTTGATGATTAACATTTACAGAATATCTGCTTTATGTTGGGATGATATTTTATGCTTCCGGTCATTTTTCTAGGATGTTATGAGGTGCAGAACTTTAGGTGCGATTTTTCTTATTTTCCTGAAAATTGCCAAAACTCACATTTTGAGGGACAACTCGGCTTTCAGGTGACTTTGAGAGGCCTAAATAATAGTAAAACCCCATAAATTACCCCCCTATCGAAACTTCACCCCTCAACGTATGTAAAACAACTTCTATTAAGTCTATTAACCCTTTAAGTGTTTCATTCACCTGGGTTAAATATGGACCTGCGATTTAGAAAACTATTGAATTTTTTTTGGAAAAACATTCATTTAGGCCAAAACTGAAATTTTCAGAATAAATTAAATGATGAAACCACTGCAAACGCTTGATGCCCAATTCTCCCGAGTGTACTGATACCCCATATGTGGTGGTAACTGCTGTACGGGCGCACGGCCGAGTATAGAATGAATGGAGGCGCCATTCACCGCAGATTTGTATTGTCACATTGTACGACCTATAAATTTTTATTTATTTTTTTTTGGTAAACAAACATATGAGGGCTTATTTTTTATGGGATGAGATACAATGTATAGATAATTTATTTTGGGAATCTAAAGCTTATTCTGAGATTTTATTAACTATTTCAAGGGGGACACAAACAAAATCATCAATTTTTATTTTGGATTATTAGCATTTTTTTCTCCCCCCGCTCACCGTAATGTAAAAATAATTTTTTTTCTTTATTCTCTGGTTCACTACGTTTGCGGTGATACTCATTTATATATGTTTTCTTATTTTTGCTTAATTTTTCTGAGCAAAACCAATATTGGAGAAAATCGCATTGTTTTTACTATTGACAAATTTTCAGGGCCATAACTTCTGTATTTTTCTGTTGTCAGATCTGGTTGAGGGCTTATTCTTTTGCGAAAACAGTTGTTCTTTTCAGTCGCATCATATTAGGGAACGTAACTTTTTTGATCACTTTTTAGAACATTTTTTGTGATGGTGTTTGATGAAAAATTGTATATTATGGGAAGTTTTCCGAGTTTTTTTTTTACGTAGTTCACCGAGCGGGTTCAATATTGATTTAGATTTATTGTACAGATTAATACGGACGCGTGATACCAAATATGTATTGTTTTTGTGTTTTATTACTGTATATGCATTTTTGTGTTACTGGGGAGATTATGGGACTTTTATTTTATTTATTTATTTAATTATATTATAAAAAGATTTAATTTTTTTTTTTAACTTTTTTACATTTTCTACTTCTTGGGCTTGAATAAGCGATCATCACGATCGCTATTCAAGCCTTTACCCTGTGCACTCACTATGTATTGCAGTGTATAGTGTAAGTAACTGAGCATGCTGCGCATGCTCAGTTACTTACAGCCGGGTCCTGCCAGGAAGGCAGGACCCGGCGAGAAGAGGAGCCGACAGCCTCGGGTCACTCGTCGGGACCCGGGGCAGCGGCACGAGGGATCGGATCCCCCGGTAAGCACACCGGGGGGGTCCGATCCACGGGGGACATGACCGCGGCGTGTAAGGGGTTAAACACCCGGGATCGGAGTTTTTCACACAGCCCGACACCGGCACTAAACTGACCCGATGTCCCAAAATCTTCTTCTGACGCGGCGCCGTAGAAAGGCGTCGCGTCAGAAGAAGTACCCTTAATGACCGCCGTAGAATCCCGATAGGGCGGTCATTAAGGGGTTAATAACATGCCTCTTGTAGACACTATGTACAATCTGAAGGCAGCATGTTATAGAGCAGGAGGAGCTCAGCAAATTGTATATAGGGTCCTATCAACAAGCAGAATATTATAGAGCAGGAGGAGCTGAGCACATATTACAGTGTCCTATCTGCAGGCAGCACATTGGTAGATTGGATATAGTTGTAGGCAGCATGTTATATTAATACCGTATATTATTATATAATATATTATAACATATATTGAGTTAGCATACAGAGATATGTAGGGTTACCCATAACTTCCATGTCTTGACAAAGGTCAAAACGCATAATAAAGTCAAACAGAAACTATTCTAACACTGTATATCAGTCTACTTACCTTCTACTCCTGTGTTATAATATACACGTTAAGAAGTTGTTTAATAAAACAATAGAATATTCTGTTGTTGAATTGTGTGTTTTTCTATAGATACTTTGTTATATCATGGCAGATGAAGGCTTGCATTTTGCCTTTATTTTACTTCATCCAGCTATTAAATGTATTATAACAGCAAGATTGTCATATTCTATGATTTATTTGGGAGAGTTTGTTATATTGCCACACTGGGGGGGATTTACCAATTCTGGCGCAAGCACGACTGTCGGCATCGGAGATCAGATTCCGGAAAGCACAGCTCGATGTTTTAAAGTGGCGCATGGCTGTAAGTAAGGTAGACGGTAATAATCAGTCGTGCGCCATAAAAATGCAGACATTAATGAGATGTGCGCCAAAATCTTACATGGACTGCGCCTTAATTTTGCTCCCTGACCAATTTTTTCCTAATCTATTGTGCGCCAAAAATTGCACCTAAAAATGACGACAAAATATACATAAATGTGACAGATAATGTGGAAAAGTTAGGCCACGCCCACTTGCACCAAAAAAAGACGGAGGAGTTGGGATAGTTGAAAACATCTGTATTTTCTGGCGCAAACTCATTTTAAATGATCCGCAACAATTCTGAGCCCAAAAAAAACGAAAGCTCTCGGCATTTTTTAGGGTCAGACAGTAGGTGTTCTCCTTAAGGAGACAATGCCAATTAAGGCCACCTTAAAGGCGTGTGGAGACTTAAAGCCATAGATGCTCCACTAGGGAATTCTGGGAAGAATGCAAATAAGTTTTCCAAGGTGTTAAATGGAAAACAATACCTCCTTTTGCTACCTTGAAAGGCAGCCCCCTTAACATCAAGTATGACCTACAAGAAGTCTAAAAACATGATGTGGGATTAAGCCAAACCAGTATATCTATTCCATAAGGAACAGACTCCCAACTGTAGACAGCACTGTTTCGACCTGATTGGGTCTCCTCAGTACAGCGTAGGGAACTGATTTGGCTATATGAGAGGCTATTTTTTAGGCGCAGATACGATAATACATGTCCCCCATTGTGTTAGGTGATAATTGATACAATTTCTCACAATTGTAGTCTACAATATTTTGCATAATCCAGTCATAAAAAAGGTATCAGAAAATATATGAAGCCATGAAAGTTTTGATAAGATCAGATATATTCCTGCCAGATAACAATATAATCAGACGTGACTAGTGCATGTGGGATCCCAGTAATTTCTCTATGGCGATGTGAGATTGTTATGTGCCACATGACTCAATTTCAAAAACCATTAAAGTAATTGTCATGTAAATATGCCCTGTATACACAGGAAAGGCAATAGCTTGTTGTAGGCTATTGGTCAGCCTCTGGGACCGCTAGTGATTGTGAGAACAGGGGTCTTGTTCTCTGGAATGAAGTAACAGGTCCAGCATGTGCACCTCTGTCTTATTCATTTTCTAGTCACATGTTCAACCTGTCTCTTCATTAATTTTAGAGAACAGATCCTATTCTTGTAAGTGTTTTGTTTTTTTGTCTTGAAAGTGGACAACCCCATTAACCCTTCTATTGTTTTACAAGTGTTAAAACAAAATCATGTGCACTTTAAATTTGTATTTTTTGGGCTAAATAAATGTACACATTGTCAGTGGATAAAACACCAAAACGTTTCACAAAGTTTGATACCCAATCATGCTAAGCATATTGTTATATCCCATATTTGGTGGTGACTGCTGTATGGCCACTCACCATGAAATTGAAGGGAACTTGCCCCATTTAGCGCAGATTTGCATTGTCGTTTTTAATGGCTACACAATCTTTTTTTTTTTTTGGCCATTTGGATATTTAAGGGCTTTTTTTCTGCAAGATTAGATACACTTTAGAAATACTGATCAGGTGTGTTTAGCTGGGTCCTGCTAGGCAGCAGGGCCAGCTCAGGAGGACATCACATCAGAGGACCCTTACACGCCACGGTTATGAAATGCTGGTGCAAATTTGTCCAAACTGTAATATCAGGATAGTGGATGAAACATAAACATAAGTTATTTGACATGCAGGTCTTTGAATGGTTTTGTATGTGATATTATCATAGTGTAGAGCAGTGATGGCAAACCTTTTAGACGCTGAGTGCCCAAACTACAAAACTCATGTATTTTTCGCAAAGTGCCCATGGGACAATTTAAGCAGTAACTTATTACTCCCTGCTCTGTCACATGTGTAACGAGTCACACAGACACTGGAAGGTACGTGGGAGGAAAGTCTCTATGGGAAGAGTCCGGAGGGAGGAGTCTGTGGACCAGTGGACCCTCAGGACCACTGTGGGAGATGGTATGAGGCCCGCATGGCAGCCAAGGTACAGGGTACAGGGTATGCAGTCCAAGCCTGGGATGACAGCAGGAACACAGATTAAAACTGGTGACACTGGCACGGACTGGAGACACCGCTGGACTGGAACCTACGAGCGTATGGGAGCTCTGGAGACATGGAGGCGTCTGGAAGCGCTGGAGGAACACGGAGGCGCCTGGAAATGCTGGAAGACAGGAACGTCTGGAAACGCTAATGGGCAATCCCTTCAACAGGAACCGCTGTGGGAAGCGAGGTGTAGAAACCTTGGAAGTTCCATTAGAATGCTGAACATTATAAAGGGTGAGCCGGATTAGCCAGCGCCAATCAGGAGGTCGCTGGCCCTTTAAATCTTCAGAAGTCTGCGTGCGCACGTCCTAGCAGCGGGAGCGTGCGGCCTACAACCCGGGAGCCGGAACACAGACAGGAGCCAGGAGAGGTAAGTGGGGCCAGGGAGACAGGGACTGGCAGCCAGCGGAGCACGGGTGTACCCACGATCTGCAACATGGATCACGGGAGCACCCGTAACAACATGTTTAAATTGTATAGGCACCTGAGGACATCAATACAGTAGAAAGAATGAGAGGATTATCATTGTAGCTTCCTTCTAGGGTCCTGGGCTGCCTGGTACTGCAAGAGGCCTTGCATCTTGTCTGGCGCACTCTGCTCTGGGGTTAGAAGCTTGGAAAAAGAATTAAGTCCAACAGAATTCAATAAATGTTTTATCCACATAACCCGTGATATTTTTTCTCTCCAGAAAGGTATCCAGGCCTCTCTTGAACATGTAATAGAGTCCGCCTGCGGCAGAGAGTTCCATAGTCTCACTGCTCTTACAGTAAAGAATCCCCATCTATGGTGATGATAGAATCATATTAAGATAGGGGATACATTCAGGGTTTTTCCAGATGTGTAACTAGGATAAGTAGGGCATCATAGAAGACTGCTGAATGGGTTCCCCTAGCCCAGTGGTAGCGAACCTATGGCACGGGTGCCAGAGGTGGCATTCGGAACCATTTCTGTGGGCACTCAGACCATCACCCCAGGACAGAGTTTACCAAATAGGACCAAATCCAGCAAGTCCCAGGCAACTTAAGAGATGATGCTCTCAGCTCTATTTTAAAGCAACAATTGACTGTTAAAGCGACACTTCATTGGCTGTTTGAAACTGCTGGAAAAGTGAGAAGGTGTTGACAGAACTGCAATATCTTTGGAGGTCATCCTGCTGGACTAACCATTTTTCCTCTACAGAGAGACCATGGAGAGAAGCTACAATAAGAGTCTGAATTTGCTCTCCTTCTTTCAACTGTATTGGTTGCCTCAGGGGGGCGATACAATTGAAAGATGTGGAATAACAGATAGCAATAAGTTACTGCTTAAAATGCCATGTTGGCACTTCATGGTAAATAAGTGGATTTTAGTTGTAGTTTGGGCACTCTATCTCCAAAAGGTTCCCCATCACTGCCCTAGCCTCTCAGAAAATATACATATTTGAATACTCACACATTTATATACTCATGCGCACATATTTATGCACTAATATATACATTTATACACTTACGCAGATCTGTCCTAGTAGCTGCTGACCACATTGGAGAAATACATGGCAGGATTTAAAGATTAGAGATCCCTAGTTCTACCGTTCTGCTGTCCCCTCTCTCTACCCCAACATTTCTTAGCTTAGCTGCGGATTCATATAAATATCATTTATGTCATTTACTAAGGGTCCGATTCGCGCATTTTCGTCGGGTTTCCCGTATTTTTCCGATTTGCGCAGTTTTTCCCTGAATTGCCCCGGGATTTTGGCGCACGCGATCGGATTGTGCCGCATCGGGCCGGCTTTCATGCGACGGAAATAGGGGGCGTGGCCGTCGGAAAACCCAATGGATTCGGACAAACTTTGGATTTTTTTTTTTTAAATGTGTCGCTTGACAAGCGCTTACCTGCACCAGGAATAGGATAGTGAACTCCGGCGGACTTCAGCGCAGCAGCGACACCTGGTTGACATCGGCGCACTACCTTAGTGAATCATCGGAAGACCTGAATCCTCGTCGGAGAACGCGCCACTGTATCGGACCGGGTAAAAGTAAATCTGCCCCAGTGCACAGTACTATATGTATATGCACACACAATTTTTTAGTGTGTCAGGTCAAATCCCGGGGCCGCCTTACCCGTGTCTGCGTCCCGTATATGTATCACCAGCATGTGAGGTCCGCTTACACGCCAATGACAATAATAAAAGACTGCCTGAGCCTCAAAAAGGACAACAGTGGGGGTTTTGTTTTGTATATTGTTGTAGTGACAGCCATTTGCATCCAAAAATATAGGCATTTGATTTTTTTTTTATTCTTTCTTACTAAAAATAAATATAACACAAATATGGTTTAGCTGTATATGTACTGGCTGCAAATTAAAGTATGGTGGCTGGTTCAAGCAGCAGAATTTATTAAATTATTTTATACTGAATGTCTGGAGCATTATACAAATTCTTATACCTCTTGTGTCACCCCCTTCATCCTCATAGACTGTAAGCTCTTGTGAGCAGAGCCCTCACTCTTATTGTTCCATATAACTGTTTGTACTCGGTAATGTAATGTTATATTTGTATATGTCCCCTATGATTGCTAAAGCGCTGCAGAATATGATGGCGCTATATAAATAAAGATTGTTATTAAAGTAAATGTAATTTTTTTTTAATGCGAGCATGGTAAAAATTAAAAATCCAAAAATTCCCCTTTATTATATTTGCTTTTTATTGTAGCAAAACTTTTTATCCACTGCTCTATCTTCCGATTTACTAAAGTAAGTAAGGGCACTAACAATTCTCAGATAGAAAACCTTCTTCACCCCTTCAGGACTGTGGGAGGTTTAGTTTCTTTGCTTTTGTTACTGTATATACATGTCTGTCAGCATTTTCAGTAGCCACAGCAGAACAAACCACTTTGACAAACAAATACTTAACATTCGCCAAAAGACTCTTAGGACATTGCACAAGTTTAGAGATGACAGCTAGCACGAATGTGTCCATGGCCCCAGGAATAGAGTCATTTAGGAAAAGTAAGTTTCAATTTTTGTAAGTATTGGGTAATAATAATAATCCTAATATCTTGACCATGTCCTCTCTTAACAGTAGTAGGGGAACCCAACTGTTTGGTAGTGTCATGTGTGATCTGGATTTCTCTCTCAGGTCTTATTCTGCCGTATACCTTTCTAATACCTCATTTGCATATTTAGGATCCCCATGCATGACCTTGTTGTATATTTCTGATGGAAGGGTTTTCCATAATAATCTATTGTTAGAGCAGAAAGAAGTTCTTACTGCAATTACTTCTTTGTCAAGTGGAGAAAGTCTTAAATTTTGGAGAAAGCTGTTAAGCCTAAGAGTAATTGGCTACTGTCTGCGGCAGCCAAACTGCCAGATCTTTTAATAATAATAATCTTTATTTATATAGCGCCATCAAATTCTGTAGCGCTTTACAAATCATCTTTTGTTTGTTCATCAATTTTTTTAGTAGTTTAATTCTGCTTTGTTGCTGGCAATGCAGCAATGACCTTACTTGTTCTCCATGTTCATGTCTACAGACACTATAATGCCCGCATCCTCCACCAGATGTGACAACCATTCTTGTGACATAAAATGAAGGACGGAATCTGTTTTTTGTAGGGATTGAGAATTCCAAAACCAGAAACATATTTAAACTGTGCTCCTTGTCGTTTTTATCCGTGTCTTCTAAACCAAAATATTTTACCTCAAAAAGAAAATAAATCGGATCCTCCCCCAATCACCTAGATACACTCCTGCACTCAATGCCTGTTGTGGTGCACGCCGCCAGATCCTTGACTGTCATGATCCAGAAAACAAATTCACGGTCAGCGGAACTCATGGAAACCACAAAGGAATTGGTGCAAAATCGGGTCCTCTTCATTTGGTGGTGCATAAATACATGGATAAAAAGAACGCGTGAGATCGACGACGTTTAGCACGTCTTAATCATGGTTGTGGAGATCATGATTAAGACGCGCTAAACGTCAAAAAGCATCATTCTCACGTGTTCTTTTTATCCATGTATTTATGCACCGCTAAAGCCAAATAAAGAGGACCACAATTCTTTTGTGGTTTCCATGAGTGCCGCTGACCGTGAATTTGCTAAATATTTTACCTTGTCTATGGACTAGCTTTACAAAGATTAGGCTATGTTATCTAGACAATCGTTTTTACAGCAACCAGTTTCCATGAACTGGTCTTAGCCTAGAACTTTTGGTAAATAGCACCCTTACCATCAAGTAAAAATCAGGGAGGAGAATAGGTTCCATCAATAACTCCGCCATGTAATACTCCACAACAAACTTGGAGCCAGTCTTCCTTCTTACGTACTTCACATTATAAACCTTTTGAAATCTCCTTAATGAATTCAAAAACAAGGGTTATGCCATTTTGTTGTGAAGGTCAGCAGGATGGCTATAATGGGAACATAACATTTCTATTCTTAGATTCCGTTTCCATTTTAGAAGGAGTTTGTTTCAACCTGTTGATGGAATTACAATAGAACAAGTGTGTGAAAAGGTTGATAGGAAGAAACATACACTCCCTACATTTTAAATAGAATGTGACTCATCTGTTGGAAATATCACTTCGTAATTACTTAAGACAAAGCTTTACCTTTAGTGAACCTCTAGTACTATATCAGAAATGCTATTTTATCCAATAGGAGAATTCTGGGTAAGAGTAATTACTGCTAACAAGTACTCAGAGACAATATAGAGGGCTGTTTGACTTGCAATTACAGGCAGTCCACGGGTTACATACAAGATAGGGTCTGTAGGTTTGTTCTTAAGTTGAATTTGTATGTAAGTCGGAACTGTATATTTTATCATTGTAATCCCAGCCAGAACTTTTTTTGGTCTCTGTGACAATTGGATTTTAAAAATGTAGGATTGCCATAAGACTCAGGATTAACTATAAAGCTTCATTACAGACACCTCTGATATCTGTTACAGCTGTTTATTGTAGCCTAGAACTAAAGCACATTAAATTACCAATATCCAGAGGTCCGTTTGTAACTAGGGGTCGTATGTAAGTCGAGTGTTCTTAAGTAAGGGACCGCCTGTATATCTGTAAATAATCGCGTTTTTTGTTATTGCGATTGTTCGTGTGATTACTTGTCTTTCCTACATCCAAAGTTGATTTCTGGACTGTGGCTTAGCTGAGATGACCTATAGAAGACCCCCTACCAATAATGGGGGTCTGCTGATCCCGTTCCTGTAGCCAGGCCTAATGGAGAGTGGTTGGGTATGCTAAGATTGGTGCAAGTCTACCATCTTTTTATGACATATCTTATAGTCTAGATGAGAAACGCCTTTAATGGAAGTTGTGATTTTATTGTTTTCATAAGCAAATCATAGGTGCACTTAAACTCTTTTAGGAGCTTTCCTTGGCCGTTTTTATATCTCCTGCTTTCCAGCAGTTGCTTTGTTGATAGATCATTATTAATCCATTTTAGGGCTTCAGGACCAAGTATGATTTTGTATATCTGCCCACCTTTAATTAAGAATTCCTTTATTTAATAATTTCTTTATTTATATAGTGCCAGGGGTCGTATGTAAGTCGAGTGTTCTTAAGTAGGGGACCGCCTGTATATCTGTAAATAATCGTGTTTTTTGTTATTGCGATTGTTCGTGTGATTACTTGTCTTTCCTACATCCAAAGTTGATTTCTGGACTGTGGCTTAGCTGAGATGACCTATAGAAGACCCCCTACCAAGAATGGGGGTCTGCTGATCCCGTTCCTGTAGCCAGGCTTAATGGAGAGTGGTTGGGCATGCTAAGATTGGTGCAAGTCTACCATCTTTTTATGACATATCTTATAGTCTAGATGAGAAACGCCTTTAATGGAAGTTGTGATTTTATTGTTTTCATAAGCAAATCATAGGTGCACTTAAACTCTTTTAGGAGCTTGCCTTGGCCGTTTTTATATTTCCTGCTTTCCAGCAGTTGCTTTGTTGATAGATCATTATTAATCCATTTTAGGGCTTCAGGACCAAGTATGATTTTGTATATCTGCCCACCTTTACCGTATATGCCGGCGTATAAGACGACTGGGCGTATAAGACGACCCCCAACTTCTGCCCTAAAAATATAGAATTTGGTATATACTCACTGTATAAGACTACCCCTCTCCCAAATGAAAAAAGTCTGCTTAAAACTTTGCAAAACAAACAAGAGAGCAAGTGCCTGGTGATCATAACTGTAAGCTGCGATATTAATGAAGATCCGACATGCTTCTGTAAGTGCCGCCTGTGACCCCCAGCTCTGTGACGCCGACCGCTGTGACAGGGCGGCTGCATTAGCATACAGCGCGCCGCCCCGTCAGCGCGTACTAAGCCTCTTCTAATGACTGTGAGAGGCGGACTGCCGGGAAAAAAAACACCTCACACAGTGCGGCCCCCGTATATCCGGCGTATAAGACGACCCCCCACTGTAGCCATTATTTTAAGGGGTTAAAAAGTAGTCTTATACGCCAGTATATACAGTAATTAAGAATTCCTTTATTTAATAATTTCTTTATTTATATAGTGCCGCAGCATGACCTTACTTTTCTCCAGTTCATTGTCTACAGACACTATAATGCCCGCATCCTCCACCAGATGTGACAACCATTCTGTGACATAAAGAAGGACGGATCTGTTTTGTGTAGGGATTGAGAATCCAAAACCAGAAACATATTTTAAACTGTGTCTCCCCTTGTCGTTTTTATCCTCGTCTTGGAAACCAAAATTTTTACCTCAAAAATTAAATAAAATCGGATCGCTCACCAATCACCTAGAACACTCCTGCATTCAATGCCTGGGTGGTGCACGCCGCCAGATCCTTGACTGTCGTGATCCAAAAATATAGAGCAAATTCACGGTCAGCGGCACTCATGGAAACCACAAAGGAATTGGTGCAAAATCGGGTCCTCTTTATTTGGCTTTAGCGGTGCATAAATACATGGATAAAAAGAACGCGTGAGATTGACGAGTTTCGACGTTAGCACCGTGTTAATCTGGTTGTGGAGATCATGATTAAGACGTGCTAAACGTCGAAACGCGTCAATCTCACATGTTCTTTTTATCCATGTATTTACGCACCACTAAAGCCAAATAAAGAGGACCCGATTTTGCACCAATTCCTTTGTGGTTTCCATGAGTGGCCGCGGACCGTGAATTTGCAAAATATTTTACCTTGTCTATGCACAATGGGACTAGCTTTACAAAATCAGGCTCTGTTATCTAGACAATCGTTTTACAGCAACCAGTTTCCATGAACTGGTATTAGCCTAGAACTTTTGGTAAATAGCACCTTACCATCAAGAAAAATCAGGAGGAGAATAGGTTCCATCAATAATCCGCCATGTAATCCCACAACAAACTTGGAGCCAGTCTTCCTCTACGTACTTCACATTATAAACTTTTGAAATCTCCTTAATGAATTCAAAAACAAGGGTTATGCATTTGTTGTGAAGGTCGCAGGATGGCTATAATGGGAACATAACATTCTATTCTTAGATTCCGTTTCCATTTTAGAAGGAGTTTGTTTCAACCTGTATGGAATTACAATAGAACAGTGTGTGAAAAGGTTGATGGAAGGAAAGAAACTACACTCCCTACATTAAATAGAATGTGGACTCATCTGTTGGAAAATATCACTTCGTAATTACCTTAAGACACCAAGACTTGACCTTTAGTGAACCTTCTAGTACTATATCAGAAATGCTATTATCCATAGGAGAATTCTGGTAAGAGTAATTACTGCTAACAAGTACTCAGAGACAATATAGAGGGCTGTTTGACTTGCAATACAGGCAGTCCACGGGTTACATTACAAGATAGGTCTGTAGGTTGGTTCTTAAGTTGAATTGTATGTAAGCGAACTGTATATTTTATCATTGTAATCCCGCCAGAACTTTTTTTGGTTTCTCTGTGACAATTGGATTTAAAAAGTAGGATTGCCATAAGACTGGATTAACTATAAAGCTTCATTACAGACACCTGATAACGTTATAGCTTGATTATTGTAGCCTAGAATAAAGCACATTAAATTACCAATATCCAGAGGTCCGTTTTTGAACTAGGGGGTCGATGTAAGTCGAGTGTTCTTAAGTAGGGGACCGCTGTATATCTGTAAATAATCGTGTTTTTTGTTATTGGATTGTTTGTGTGATTATTGTCTTTCCTACATCCAAAGTTGATTTCTGGACGTTGGCTTGGCTAGCTTGAGATGACCTATAGAAGACCCCTACCAAGAATGGGGGTCTGCTGATCCCGTTCCTGTAGCCAGGCTTAATGGAGGTGGTTGGGCATGCTAAGATTGGTGCAAGTCTACCATCTTTTTATGAATATCTTATCGATAGATGAGAAACGCCTTTGAATGGAAAGTTGTGATTTTATTGTTTTCATAAAGCAAATCATAGGTGACTTAAACTCTTTAGGAGCTTGCCTGGCCGTTTTTATATTTCTGCTTTCCAGCCAGTTGCTTTGTGATAGATACATTATAATCCTTTTAGGGCTTCAGAGACCAAGTATGATTTTGTATATCTGCCCACCTTTACCGTATATGCGGCGTATAAGAACGAACTGGGCGTATAAGACGACCCCAACTTCTGCCCTAAAAATATAGAATTGTGTATTAACTCACTGTATAAGACTACCCCTCTCCCAAATGAAAAAAAGTTGCTTAAACTTTGCAAACAAACAAAGAGCAAGTGCATGGGTGATCAAACTGTAAGTGCGGATATTAAGAAGATCCGACATGCTTCTGTAAGTGCCGCCCTGTGACCCCAGCTCTGTGACGCCGACCGCTGTGACAGGGCGGCTGCATAGCATACAGCGGCCGCCCGCGTCAGCGCGTACTAAGCTTCTAATGACTGTGAGAGGCGGCGACTGCCGGGGAAAAAAAACACCTCACACAGTGCGGCCCCGTATATCCGGGTATGACGACCCCCCACTGAGCCATATTTAAGGGGTTAAAAAGTAGTCTTATACGCCTACAGTATAGACAGTAGTTAATAATTAAGAATTCCTTTATTTAATAATTTCTTTATTTATATAGTGCCCTCCTTCATAATAAGTGGTTACAACTTTGGAACACTTTCAAAATATCTGAGGGATTTTGAGATTGTACTTTAAATTAGTTAACAAAAATTGGAAATTTTAAGAAAATCATTAATTCAGGTTTAGGGTTTTTAGCTTTTTTTGTGTTGACCGTTCACCATACCATACAAATACTATGTTATGTTTATTCAATGGCGATTTCACATTTATATACTTTTTAAGGTAAACTTGTCTTACAGAATACAGAACTCATTAGGTGATCCATTAGCTTGTTTTTGCATTGCCATTGTAGTGTCCCAGTACCTCATCCCAACTACAGGATAATATAGTTGTCGGTGGTTGAGGAGTTGCCAAATGTATTATGTGATTCAGATAATATTTGCTTTATGCTGCCACCTACTGGCATAATTGTATAGGTGTGAGAGTTGTGGTCACATGACCTTCCCTCAGCCAGACTGCCTGGGGGAAGCCTCTACAATATTCTGAGGGAGGAGTCTTCCAAGAGATATCTGTGAACCAGAGGGAGGAGCCAGTTGTGACTATATGAGGAGATTTTCAGTCAGGATTTTGAGTATACAGCTCTTTAGGCTGCTCTTCACATTCAGCCTAGGCCCCAACTTCCAATTCCCTCATCTAGTTAGAGATCTATAAAAAACCACCAACCTCTATTCCCAGCATTGGAGCGCCATGGTGATGATCGCACCATCTTTTATTTTGATGGTATTCAGCGTGAGGGTTCAGTAACATTTTTATTATATAGTACAGGTTGTAACGGACGTGGTGATACCCAATGGCCCACAGTTTTATGAATTTTGGCTCACATTGGACAGAATTGTGGTACAAACTCCGACTCCGGAGCAGTAACTCGCCCCTTTCGGTGCAAATTTTTTCTGTCTTGTCGGACACAGTGCAGCTGTGACACAAAACTGGTGCAGACACTTTATAAACACATGTGTAAGCAGGTGGCACACTTTTTTCACTGCAAAGTCCAACAGAAAACTGGAGAAAACACTTTAATGAATGTGGGCCAATGTGTAATGTTTTTGTGGTTATTTTCACTTTTTATTTTGTTTGTGATTTTTACGTAGGATATGAGCTTCAGGGGACTTTTATTTATTTTTTGATAATTTTTTTATTTGCACTTTTTTTTTTTATTCTTTTTACTGTTTATTTTTTCCCATGAACAGGTGTCTACTAAGGTTATATACATTAGTATTGCAGTATATTACACTGAACAATGCATAGGCTGAAAGCACAATCTAACAGGCATCTGTGGAAGGCAGCCTTGTGGTCCTTCATTGGCTGGGTTGATTCTAGCCTGAGGCGAATATTAAAATGCTGCTCCCCCACTCCTGTAAAACATCCCTTCATTATAAATTATATATATATATATATATATATATAATATATAGATATATTATATATATATATATAATGTGAAGGGATCTACTGGAATTATAGCATGAACTGCCACACCAATCAATAACAACACTCCAGTTATTTATAGAAGACCCTAACATTTGGTTTAATGATGCAAAGTAATCTTTTGTATCCTATAACTCAGTGATGGCTAACCTATGGCACTGGGCACAGGTGGCACTCAGAGCCTTTCTGTGGGCCCTCAGGCCATTCCCAGAGAGACTCCAGGTATCTTCCGGCAGTCACAGACAGCCCAGGACTGCTGTGCACAGAGCTATTGTCAAAGTGACAGCTCTACACTGGGACTATTTTCTGCATTATTGGTGTTTTTGTGTTGGCACTTTGCGATAAATAAGAGGGTCTTTGTTGTAGTTGGGACACTCGGTCTCTAAAAGGTCGCCATCACATGCTATAACTAATATATCCCACCCTGTTATGCTACATATGATTTTATATACAGTGTACCCTGACACAATAAATATAAAGTACCCCTCCTGAATATATACTGTTATATATAATATCTATATACAATATAATATATATATATAATTATATATAAGGCTGTCCCGGGTATGGACAAGATAGGGTCCAGAAGTTTGTTCTTAAGTTGAATTTGTATGTAAGTCGAAACTGTATATTTTATGATTGTAGATCCTGACAAAAAATGTTTTGGCCCCAGTGACAATTGGAGTTTAAACATTTTTTTGCTGTAATCGGACCAAGGATTATCAATAATCTTAATTACAGACACCTTACAGCTGATTATTGCAGTCTGGGACTATAGTAAAGCATTCAGAGAGCTTCACCAGAGGTCAGAGGGGTCTGTCTGTAACTATGGGTTGTCTGTAAGTCGGGTGTCCTTAAGTAGGGGACTGCCTGTAATTTATTTTTTATAAAGCCCTACTCTCATATATTTAAAGGCCTCGTTGTTCACCCCCAATTAAATTATATACAGCTCCCATATACAGCCCCCAGCTTAGTAATATACTGTATCCCATATACAGATCCCCTCCAGCTTAGTAATATACTGTATCCCATATACAGCCCCCCAGCTGGAAAGTATGGCCCCACCCATATAAAATAACAGCCACCCCCCCCCCCCCCCCCCCCCCAGGAAAAAAAAGAATCTGTCCCCATATAATATATACAGCTCCCCCCCCCCCACACACACACAGTATAAAATGATTCTGGCCCCATATTATATTAATAGCACCCCCGCACCAGTATAAAACGATTAAGGCCCCATATAAAATACACAGCACCCCCCAGTATAAAACAATTATGGACCCATATGAAATGCACAGCACCCCACCCCCCCTACCCACCAGTATAAAACGATAATGGCCCCATATAAAATACACAACCCCCCCCAGTATAAAACGATTACGGCCCCATATAAAATACACAGCACTCCCCCCCCTAGTATAAAACGATTATGGCCCCATATGATATTAATAGCACCCCCCCACCAGTATAACACGATTATGGCCCCATATAAAATGCACAGTATTTATGCACAGATTAGGCCACATAAAATAATATAAATTATAGAGGAAACCTCCCACCCTACACAGTTATTAACATATAACGCTATTCCCCCTTATTGGCCACATTTAATATATCAAGTGGGACATAACAAAAAAATAAAAACTTATATTACCTCGAGGGCAGGTGCTCCCAAGATGCGGTCTTCCGTCTCCTCGCGGCCTCTCTGTCAGCTGCGGCTCAGATCAGAGACACAGGAGTGTTGTGACTCATCATCCGCCGCCTGTGTTCTGCATAGAAACAGAGCGACACCAGCAGCCAGATAGGCACTGCCGCTCTGCATATAAATCGTGCCTTTATCTTAAGAGACAGGCACGATTTATTTAGTGGTGGGCGATTCGGGCATCAACGGGCGCCCGAATCGTCACTTTAGTGGGCTCTGTATTCTGCCGCCTGAGGCGAGATTTCATTTCGCCTCATGGCAGATGCGGCACTGCCTAGGCCCTATAGGGTTAAACAGCTGGGATTGTGAGTATCACGATTCCAGCAGTAGCACAGCTTCACACCAGCCGAGCTCCAGCAGCAATCACACAGGCTCGATTCTGAGCCCCGGAAATCGTTATGCGTAAAGTGTACGTCATGCGCATGGTGCAGTAACTACCAACACCTTATGACATACAGTTACATCAAGGTACAGGAAGGGGTTATGTTAAAGCCAATTTGCTCAAAAACAATTAGTCCATGTACCCTGTGAAATGCAATTTAAGACATCCTCTAGTTTTTATTAGATTGGTTTGCTTAGTGGTCACGATTCTGCCCAATGATTCTTCCTGCATTCTGATTCCCTCTAGTGGGCAAGTATGTACGTATTCCTGAACTCCCTCTGGTGGCTGGTTCTCGGCATTGCAGTCATATCCTCAAACTTCCTTCTAATCTTTTTGTGGAATAGGGCTATGAATGTGTTTTCTGAAACCTTACACTTTTTTAGGTCAGCCCATGTGCTCCTGCCTTCTGTTTGATGCTGTGTATCTGAGACCCCAGTATTTGGATCAAACTCAGTAAATTGTTTTGTGAACCAGTGTCCTCAGCCTTGTACAGTCACCAACCACCCAGCCTTTCACCACCGCAAATTCCCTATGGCTTAGTTGTCTGCATGTCCCGAGCCAATTCCATCTACAACAACAGTGGGCTCTGGTGAAGACCGGGGGGCTTGTAGGCTCTCACACAGACCTTTATAAGTACTAGAGGAAGCTGGCGAGGTTAGTGACGTCACAGTCTACTAAAATGACGCCTGTGAGGAATTGATCCTTTAGTGGGAGCCATGTGCTGTTTCTCCAAAACATATGGAAACAAATCAGTTTTTGCTGTTGTGTCACTAGCTGAGGCCTGAATATTTACAATATTATCTTTAAACAAAGAGGAGAAGAGTCTTGTTTTAGCCAGGTAGAGAACATATGCCTTGACAACAAGAGAAGTACGTATTATACTCGAGTATAAGTCGACCGAGCATAAGCCGACCCGTAGTATAAGCCGAGACCCCTACATTTTACCACAAAAACTGGAAAAAGCTATTGACTTGAGTGATAAGTGAAAAACTCAGCTAATATACAAGTATATACGGTAAACATGTTACCAGTGGGCACTTTGCAGCATGTGTTCTTTACCAAACTAAGCTGAATTTTGAACAAAGTATTCAGATTAGCACTCCCCCCACTATATTAAACAATAATTTTTTAAAAGTTTACTTTAGTGCTATGCCATCCAGATAACCAGATGCGCGAACTCAGATTTTGTATATCGTCATATTGTGTGGTATCCCCATTTTTCCTATACTGCACAAATCATTAATTATCAAACAAAATCATAACATCTCACTAGATATCACCATGCCCCATTATTAAAAGAAAAAAAAAAAATTAGCCATGATGATGAATGCCAAAACAGAGGACTGATGTCAGAAAATGGGACAGAGAATTTTTCCCAAAAGATGTTCAGCTATTAACCCCTTCGGCACTATTTGGCCTCTGGGATGCGGCTTATTTTTCAAATTGCCAATGTGTCACTATAGTGATTATAAGCTTGGAAAGCTTTGGAAAAAATGGAAATCCTGCAACAATTTGAAAAATTCTTTATTTTCACAGTTCTAAATTCTCGACTTTAAAGCATATATATAGCCCAAAGCACCCAAATAAATTAAACTTACATTTTCCAAATGTCTGCAGTTTTTTTTTACTTATTTTTACTGAGAATGTTATGAGGCTCAGTCGGCAGAACTGGAGCCTCCCAAAAGTGGATTGCATCCCAGTAAGCGGGCACGTGTATCCCTTACACATGTTGACCGCAGCGTGTAAGGGGTTAACACTCGGTATCAGAGCCGGCTCCGATCGTGAGTGTTAATAGCGCGGTGTCAGCGGTATATACAACGACAGCCGCTGCTTCTGGTGCCGGCCATCGTGAGCTGGTGCCTGAAGAGAGACGTTATAGAATGTCCCATGTGGGAAGTAATCTATAATGTCCTCTGTGCGCATAGGGGGTTAAACATACAAAATGTGTAATTTGATATATCAATGATTGTAATGACCCCAAAAATAAGGAGGAGGTGTCCTTTGGACCAATGGGGGAAGCTTATAAAACAAAGCTTGTTGAAAAAATTGGCAAAACTATCTTTTCTGTTATTTCACCCCACATGGATTTTTTTTACCAGATTTCTGGCGCATTGCACACAATGGTGCAACTATAAAGATATGATTTTGGAACGCGGGGAGGGTAAAAACAATGTGTGTTTTAATAGTAGTCCTGTATAGTCATAAATGAAAAACGTATGCAATGATCTCTATGCACCATAATGGTGTAGGGGGTTCTATATTTTTCTGTACAGGACAGAGATCAGCTATTTACAAGTGACATGTACCAATATTGAAAGAAATCTTATCTGTCCAGAGAGGAATTTTATCCGGATGAACTGGTGTGCATTATTGGTTACAGTTGAGAAAAGTATTATTATTATCAACGATGTTTGCTCATTGTAATAATGAATGTGACCACTAGATGGTGCTGAAAAATGTGGAAAGAATTAGTTTGAAATGTCAAGTGTTTGAAATGCTTCACGCTGCAATGGAGGAAGGGCTTCGATGGGTAAGCCAACTTAACTTCACCTATGAGTACAGCACCATTAAAATGTTGACTCCACAAATTGACTCCACATCCTGTTATACTGGGACATTGCATGCTGAGACATATGCAGTATTCCTTCCCAGTGCCCCTTTTCCTTGATCTGTAGCAGAGGAGATTCACTACTGAGCATGTCATAAAGCGACTACACATTTATCTCAACTAAAAGCCTTGAAGAGGGTGCACAACCCACTGCCTTTCAACCATAAGTTTTGTGGTCTTAACGGGTGACAGTCAGAGGGTCTGCTGGGTCTGCACTATTATGTCTATCTGAATAGAGTATTAGGTTTTGGGGGGGATATATTGATGTGGACTGTGACATATGGCCCTTAGACCAATAAATGTTGTTCACCCATGGCTTGGAGGGGGCTGGAGAAGAAATATCTCCTGCCTGTCCCGACCAAGATTGCCTCACGGACTTAGTACCACACCTTGGCCATCACCACAGTCAAAGTCCAGCCTGGGAGCGACCTGGTGGTACCTTGCTGCGAAAGTCCATCCGCTGCGGCAGGCTCTTGTAAAATCCAGGTGCCACGTAGACTCCACTCCCAGGTGTCGGCTTACGCCATCGTCACGGTGGTGGTACAGAGGATCCACTACCTCAGATCCTAACAGTAAGATCCATGCTACAGCAGTATTGTAGTCCCAGCAGCAGGCATCCGGTTCCTGCAGTACCCCCCGCTACTGCGGCCGTATTGTCTCGCAGAACCCAGACTGCCGTTTATCCATACCACTAAATACATGGTAATCCCAAGTTGTGCAGGGGGTTCATAGCAGTGCGCTATCTGCACACGAGCTTATGCCACGCAGTTCATCACAAGAGGCGAAGGTGGCTTTCGTAACGGTCTTCTATCAGGAAAGTGCCAGCATGGGCTACGCCACTGGTACAGGAGAGATTCGGTCACGTCTGACATTACCACATCTCACAGAATTCCGATCCATCTTCGAGAACCAGCCCTGGCATCATCTGCGAACTGCCCTGCTGAACTACACCAAAGGGACTGTTGGTGACTACGTGGTTTTCATTCCGTACCTTGGCCTCCTAGTGGGCTGGAATGTGGGCAGCCTTACTTGCTACCTTTAAAAAAGGACTTTTCGGACACCATCACAGAAGCCCCTTGTCTGCACGGGACCTGCCGTCTTCCCTGAGTGAGCTTATTCCCTGGCTACCATCTGCTTTGAGCGCCTTGAGAGCAATTTCTTATCAAGCGCCAGTCAGGCCCCGACAACTTCCTGCCTGGCTCCGGTTTTTACAAAATCCACCTCTATCTTCTTACGTGTCTGCTCGAGGACTCATGCAGGTGGATAAGCACGGCTGATTCCCCAAGAAAGGACAAGACGACGTCTGGAGAATCTCGCTCTATTGCACCAGTCCAGGAACCACTTTCTGAGACTTCTCCTGCCCATCCTCAGCATCCAGGGAAATGTACCTAGCTTTTGGAGAGAAGCGTCCCTAGGGGAGAACAACAAAGCTTCTCCACGCCCGCAAGATCTGTCTGCTCAGTTTTGGAACCAGGTTCAAGCCTTGGCTTACTGGACTCGACTATTTCAGGGAATTTCATGGATGGTGCATTGGTCTCCCTGCATCGTTTTCCCTGGTTCATCTAGAGAAGCAGCTGATTATCTCATCTGTCAGTGGGCAGATACTCGTGACCCGTCAGTACTACACTGAACCACTATGACTGCAAGTTGGTGCCTTGCATAAAGAGAGAGACTGTCTTCATGTACTGGCCCCGTTCCACATCCCTGTTCTATTGGGACTCCGTGGTTACAGCAACACGCACCTGTCCTCGACTGGCAAAGGGAGTTTTCCTGGGGTCCTGAATGCAAATCTCGCTGCCTCATGGCTCTCCGTCTGGTCCGTCAGGTCTGAGTCTTCCAAAGCTGCGGTGGGTCTTCCTGCTGTTTATACGACTTTGTGATGTCTTCTCAGAGAAACAAGCGGAGACACTGCCAATGCACCGACTCTACGACTGTCCTAGAGCTGCTACCCTGCAATCTCCTCCACGAGGTTGGGTATACCCATCTCCGTACCCGAGACCGCGTGTATGTCAGCCTTATAGAGGAGAATCTGCAGAAGGGGTTCTTCCGCAAATCTTCTTCTCTGCTGATGCTGGATTCTTCTTCATGGCCAAAGAGGATGGCTCCCTCCATCCGTGCAATTGATTACCGCGGCAAATAAGTCAAAGTGAAAAACCACTATCCTCTGCCTCTGATCAAAGACTTTTGACTGCCTACAAGGTGCCAGGTTTTCACCAAGTGATCGCGGGGGGCCTATAACCTCACTGTATCTGTCAAGCTGGATGGAACCGGTCGCACATTTTGAGGATTCTTGTCATGCCTTCTGGAGTCAGTGGCTTAAAGCAGTGTTCCAGGATTTGTCAGAGATATTTTCAGGACTGTCTACACGGTGTGGTTCTGTCCCTATACAATATACCCGGGTTTCTACCTGCCTAGAGTCTCATCAGGTTCACATTCGTCAAGTCCTCAGACGTCTGGGCCCACCCATTCTATGCAAACTCGAAAATTGCCAGTTTAGTCAGAAAAGCCTTCTGTTTCTAAATATATCATCTCCAACAGGAGGCTTACAGATGGATTCAGCCAAGTTGTCTGCAATACTTCAGTGGCTCGCGCTATACAGGGCTTCGCTGCTATACGAGATTTGTGTTTTGCAAATAATATCTGCATTTATACCACACTTCTCCGCTCTATTCTTCCCATTGTGGCGTTGACTAAAAAGAAACTAATCCGAAGCTTTGGCTCCGGCGGTGAGAAAAGACGCTTCTCACCAAGATAAAGTCTGACGTTGGTCCTGTGTGCTGTCTCGACTTCCTGTCTGTCCCGACCACGATGCTGCCTTAAGATTCTAGTACTATTGCCTGGGCCACCACCGCGGGCAAAGTCACACCTGTGGAGCGACCCGGTGGTACCCTGCCGCAGCAAGTCCATCCCGCTTTGCGGGCAGGCTCAGGTGAAAAACAGGTGCCACTTAGACTCCGCTCCCAAGTGTCGGCTTACGCCCATCGCTCGAGGTGTGGTACAGAGGAACCACTACCTCAGATCTGACAACATTTTTTAAATAGTTTTTAACCCTCCCCCCTATCCAAGGCATGATAGATCAGTGTTATTAAAACCCGGACAAGCCTATTTACCTACCTGCAACCTACATGCTGTGCTACTCCACAACCTTTATACTTCTAATATAAGTGGATTTGTATATGTTTCAGTCTTGTTGTCAAAATGTGATTAACAATTAAAAAAAAAAAAGCTTAAAGAAACTTCAATATTTAGCATGATAGGCATCGGAAGCTGTTTAAGTCAGTGGGAGATGGTAGGTTTGGATGCTGTTTCCACATGTTGCAAATAATACAGAAATCTGGTATGATATTAAAAGGAAAACTACCATGAGGAATCTACCATTGAAGTAGATCTGATGGTAGATTGCCTCCTGCCTGCTTGCCCTAATGTGTAATTAATAATTCAGGTACTACCTACTGTTAAAAAACTTTATTTTAGTGAGTGATATGTAAATAGACAAGTTAGTTAGGTTCCCGGATTATTTAATACAGATTAGGGCAGAGGAAGGCAGGAGGAATCTACCATCACATCTACTTCTGATTCCTCAGGTCCTTAAGGACTACAGTCTGCAGAGATATTACAAATGGTTAAAGTCAAAATTAACTTTATGTAATACATCAATTAAAGTTATCCCAACAGGAAATAGTTGTTAAGTAAACAAAAAAACACACAGGCGGACAACCCCAGAACAGTCTGAAATAATACAAATAGTGTGAAGGTGAAGGTGGTATAAAACTTGTTAAAATGGATTACTCCAGTTAAGACTCCAACAAATCAATAAGGTGTTGAATAAATCATATGAATCGTGTGAAAGTATTTCACTGAAGTTTTAAGTTTGATGTGTTGTTAAGTTTGTTGTGTTGTTGTGGTGTTAAGGGGAAACTGACCACACTGTAAGCCCCAACAGTACCTTTTAGATTATGTATTGTTTTTTCAGTCTCTTGCAATTCTGTTAATTGACAGCTTTGTCCCAAAAAAAATACTTTTCATTCAGCGGTCTTATCGCCAAATCCAGTCAAGGAGGCAGGAGCAGAGACTCTTGCACCAGCCACTCGACATCCTCCCTCATGGCCAAGTACCCCATAACCCTGCCCCCTTCACACTCCCCTCAGCACTTGCCCCCTGTTAACGTCACTGCATCGATTGAAAACTCCTGCACAGGCACGGTGCACCTTTATTGAGCTTGAATACGGCTGTTTCTTAGCTGTCTCCAGAAGATGCACGGGCGGCATGTACTTGCGGTGTGTGCACACACCTGTTACAAGCATAAGATTGGCGTAGCAAGGCACTGTGAAGCTCCCACTATTTCAGCAGAGACGATTTAAAAAATACATTGGGCAGCAGGCGTTCAAAATAGAAAGCCAGGGCACAAAAGCTTATTCTTTTACTGACCCCTTTCGATTAAAAAAACATTTGAAAGGTCTATTTTATCCCTAATGGCCTGAAGGGTCATTTCAGTCGGGAAATATCTTCGTGGAAATTAACCATACTGCTAAACGACCTTCTATTCCTAACCCTGAGATAGCTAGGTCCGGAAGAGGGTGTGTATTGATTGGATAATTCTGTGGGGTGGCCGCTTTATAGCGGCGCGGATCCCAAGGCAAAGGAAAATAGGCTTCTGGACGGGATTAGGGTATAAGCACAGTCAAAAACCCAGTAGGAGTGGATCTCCTTACATTTAACCCCTCCCTATTGCTATGTCCTATGACCTTATTAGAGCATCATTTTGTTTTGTTATTTAATTCTATTATCTATTTTCCCTTCCTAAGCCTTTCTTAGGAAATTAACAACACCAAGCCAAAACTCTTCCTAAAAAAGGGACTTTTATCCATTTTGCAAGTAAGACGACTACGGACGGATTTTATTGTCACGGATGTTGAGGGGCGAACCGTTTGAGAGTCTCTTTGGGAAGAGTCTGTGGCCCTCTGGGCCACGCAGGGGATGGTTGTGAGTACCCGCGTGGCATACAAGTTAACAAATGCAGGAGGAAACAACAGTCACAACTGAGATGAAAGCAGGAACGCAGAGGCAGAGGAGCACTGGTAACGCTGGTTCGAGTGAAGACACCGCTAGGCAGGCAGAAGCACAGGAAGGGCTGGAAACTGGGCTGGAACCCTGGACGACACAGCAGGAGCACAGTTCGTAACTATGGGAACGACACAGGACACGGATCCACAGGATACGGAAACTATTGAGCACCAAAAAAAAAAAGAGAGTGTTCGGAAAAAAAAGAGCAAATTGTGTGCTGACATTACCTAAAATGATGCAAAAAGGCGCAGCAAGGGATAAAAATAAGCCACAAAAGGTCAGAAAGTCAATAAAGAATGCTCCCCATTGGGGGAAATGTATCTTAGTTTTTTCTCTCATGATGTATAATTGAGACATTGAAGGTCTTTTGCAGCCATATTTATGATCTGTTTTTTTATGTGCTGATACATGTTTAGTTTTGCCTATCCCGGCCAGGCAAAACTTTTGGCACTTTTTTTTAGACTTTTTGTGAAAATGTCGCAAATCACATGCACCAAAAAGCCATATGAGACGTGGAAACTACTGTAAATTTTGGATTTAAGGCTGTGTCCGGGATTTTTAAGCCTGTTATCCACCACCACAAGGACATGACAACATATGAGTTGCGGTCACACGTTGGCGTTAACCCATGCATTTCCAATTGCATCACAGCTAAGAGACGGAGATGGTTAATACACTGTTCAACAGCGGAGTTCCAAAATTGCATCTGTAACAAGCTGTTAACACCCAACTTACATAGCATTAATACAGAATGTGTTAACAGTGTGTTAACATGGCCTAAGTATACGTTTTGCAATGTGGACGGGCCAATGGTAATTTATGCCATCCGTTCTTCTCCCACACTTGTGAATGGTTTAGAAACGCATGTGTGAACGCCAGTGTGACCTCACCTCTTTAGAAGTAACAAATAAATTTCATAAAAATCTAAATGCTAAAAGTCATGATTTAAAAAAAAACAGACCAAACTTTCAATGCCCCACACAGGTTCTGTGCAAAATATTTTAAACATTAAAGCCATGTTAAAACAAGCGTGACTAAAAAGTCACAAAAGTGGTAAGTAACTACACAAAGGGACAAGTGCACTGAACTCTGGAAAATAAAAGGATACATAAGGCACCGAGACATGTGGTGTACTGTATAAAAATGGCACAAAAAATGGTGCGGAAACACTCAACTTGCTTATCACGAGTCAATACTAAAAAAAAAGCTTACATACGCACCCTCCGGTGTGGTCCCCGATATGGCAGCGATGTCCCACCGATTGTCCGCGCTGTCCCCCAATGGCATTCGCAGCTCCTCTTCTGCTACGGCTCATCTTCTGTCTCGTAACAGGCGGCAGGACGCGGCCATGTTATATGCCGGCAGGTATATAGTAGGGGGAGCGTGACTGCGTAAAGGGGGCCACCGGAGAGGGTGAGCATGTAAGCTTTTTGGGTTTTTAGTGTGGGCTGGCTGCTACTAATGGGGGCAAGGCTGGGCTGGCTGTTACTATGGGGGGCAGGCTGGGCTGGCTGTATACTATTTGGGGGGGGCGGCTGGGCTGGCTGCTATACTACCTGGGGGAGGCTGGGCGGTGTGTATATACGGGGGGGCAGGCTGGGTGGCTTGTATACTATGGGGGCAGGCTGGGCTGGCTGTATACGTACTGGGACAGGCTGGGCTGCTGTATACTATGGGGGCAGGCTGGGCTAGGCTGTATCACACAGGGGGCAGGAATGGGCTGGATGTATATACTGGGGGCAGAAATGGCTGGCTGTATACTACTGGGGGCCGGTGGGGACTGGCTGTATACTACTGGGGGGCAGGCTGGGCTGGCTGTATACTACAGGGGCCAGAATGGGATGGCGTATATAAAGAGGGAGAATTGGGCGGTCTGCGTATATAATGGGGAGGGAGGCTGTTAACAATGCATTTACCCCCCTCAGCTTATACGCAAGTAAATGGGTTTCACAGTTTTTGGTGGTAAAATTGGGGGTCTCGGGCTATATACTCGGGTCGGCTTATACTCGAGTATTATGGTACTGAAAAACGGACAGCAAAAGTCCAAACGGTTGTGAATGAAAAGTCAAAAAAAATAAACAAGCTAGCAGAAATAAAGATACATTGTTTCCATGAACTTTCAGGATGCGGATTCCTGATTTCTGTGAGAGTCATTTGTGGCGGGTTTCATGGCCTATGAATATACAGAAGGTGTTTTCTTTTGACTATAAATTTAGCAGCGGGAGCACAAAGAAAATCATAAAAGTTCAGTTTCCCGCAGGTTTTAGAGGCAAATAACGTTCTTCTAGAAGCAGAGCGCTCAATTCTTTCCATGCAGATGTCACCAGTCTAATTACTGCATAATTAATAATAGCGCGGGCCAGATATTCAAAAGGCTGAACAAACAAAGCCAGCTGTAATGGATCTGGAATAGATGAAGTCGTGGGATGTGAGTCTATTTCAGGGCTGTGATTCACGACACTGTTAAACACAGATCACTTCTGTCTTAGCTTTGACAGTTAAGGCTGGTAAGAAAAAAAAAGCTAGCGTAAATGTCATGTTAAAAATAGATGCCAGCTTGGGGGCGAAAGGCCATTCTTTTTCAAAGATGTATTAAAAATATCTTTATTCCCGGGAATGAGAGATATAGAATGTGCTTCATCCATAGGAAATGATTTCTACAACTTCAATGGTAGGGGAAGATGTGCTGGATCTGCTAGATTGAATATATATATATATATATATATATATATATATATATATATATATATAATGAAGGGATTCTACTGGAATTATAGCATGAACTGCACACCAATCAATATACAACACTCCCAGTTTATTATAGAAGACCCCTAACATTTGGTTTACATGATGCAAAGTAATCTTTTGTATCCTATAACTCAGTGATGGCTAACCTATGGCACTGGTGCCAGAGGTGGCACTCAGAGCCCTTTCTGTGGGCCCTCAGGCCATCCCCAGAGATGACTCCAGGTATCTTCCGGCAGTCACAGACAGCCCAGGACTTGCTGTGCACAGAGCTATTTTAAAGTGACAGCTCTACCTGGGACTATTTTCTGCATTATTGGTGTTTTTGTGTTGGCACTTTGCGATAAATAAGCGGGTCTTTGTTGTAGTTTGGGCACTCGGTCTCTAAAAGGTTCGCCATCACTGCTATAACTAATATATCCCACCCTGTTATGCTACATATGATTTTATATACAGTGCTACCCTGACCAATAAATATAAAGTACCCCCTCATGAATATATACTGTTTATATATATATATATATATATATATATATATACAGGCTGTCCCCGGTTAGTACAGATAGGGTCCGCAGGTGTTTTAGTTGAATTGTATGTAAGTCGAAACTGTATATTTTATGATTGTAGATCCTGACAAAAAATGTTTTGGCCCCAGTGACAATTGGAGTTTAAACATTTTTTTGCTGTAAATCGGACCAAGGATTATCAAATATCATTAATTACAGACACTTACAGTGATTATTGCAGTCTGGGACTATAGTAAAGCACTCGAGAGCTTCACCAGAGGGCAGAGGGGTCTGTCTGTAAACTAGGGTTTGTCTGTAAGTCGCGGTGTCCTTAAGTAGGGACTGCCTTGGAATTTATTTTTTATAAAGCCCTACTCTCATATATTTAAAGGCTCGTGTTCACCCCATAAATTATATACAGCTCCCATATACAGCCCCCAGCTTAGTAACTATAATGTACCAATACAGATCCTCCAGTTAGTAATATTACTGTATACCATATACAGCCCCCAGCTGAAATCTATGGCCCATATAAATAAACAGCCCCCCCCCCCCCCCCCCCCCCCCCAGGAAAAAAAAAAAAAAAAAAAGAACTGTCCCCATATAATAATTATACAGCTCCCCCCCCCCCACAACACACACATGTAAAAATGCTTCTGGCCACCCATATTATATTAATAGCACCCTCGCACCAGTATAAAACGATTAAGGCCCAATATAAAATACACAGCACCCCAGTATAAAACAATATGGACCATATGAAAGCACAGCACCCACCCCCCTACCACCAGTATTAACACGTAATGGCCCCATATAAAAAACACAACCCCCCCCAGTAATAAAACGATTCACGGCCCCATATAAAATACACAGCACCCCCCAGTATAAAACGATTATGGCCCCATATGATATTAATAGCACCCCCCCACCAGTATAACACGATTATGGCCCCATATAAAATGCACAGTATTATTATGCACAGATTATGGCCACATATAAATAATATAAATATATAGAGAAACCTCCCCACCCCTACACAGTTATATTAACTATATAACGCTATATTCCCCCATTATTGGCCACATTTAATTAATAAGTGGTACATAAAAAATAATAAAACTTATACTTACCTCGAGGCAGGTGCTCCCAAGATGCGTGTCTCCCGTCTCCTCGCGGCTCTCCTGTCAGCTGCGGCTCAGATCAGAGACACAGGAGGTGTGACGTCATCATCCGCCGCCTGTGTCTCTGCATAGAACAGAGCGACACCAGCAGCCAGATAGGCACTGCGTCGCTCTGCATATAAATCGTGCCTTTATCTTAAAGAGACAGGCACGATTTATTTAGCTGGTGGGCGATTCGGGCATCAACGGGCGCCCGAATCGTCCACTTTAGTGGGCTCTGTATTCTGCCGCCTGAGGCGAGATTTTCATTTCGCCTCATGGCAGATGCGGCACTGCCTAGGCCCTATAGGGTTAAACAGCTGGGATTGTGAGTATCACGATTCCAGCAGTAGCCCAGCTTTCACACACAGCCGAGCTCCCGCAGCAATCACACAGGCTCAGATTCTGAGCCCCGGAAATCGTTATGCCGTAAGTGTACGTCATGCGCCATGGTGCAGTAACTACCAACACCTTATGACATACAGTTACATCAAGGTACAGGAAGGGGTTATTTAAAGCCAATTTGCTCAAAAACAATAGTCCATGTACCCTGTGAAATGCAATTCTAAGACATCCTCTAGTTTTTATTAGATTGGTTGCTTAGTGGTCACGATTCTGCACTGATTCTTCCTGCATTCTGATTCCCTCTAGTGGCAAGTATGTACGTTACTTGCTGAACTCCCTCTGGTGGCTGGTTCTCGGCATTGCAGTCATATCCTCAAACTTCCTTCTAATCTTTTCTGTGGAATAGGCTATGAATGTGTTTTCTGAAACCTTACACTTTTTTAGGTCAGCCCCATGTGCTCCTGCCTTCTGTTTGATGCTGTGTATCTGAGACCCCAGTATTTGTGATCAACTCAGTAATTGTTTGTGAACCAGTGTCCTCAGCCTTGTACCAGTCACCAACCACCCAGCTTTTCACCACCGGCCACTTCCCTATGTGCTTAGTGTCCTGCATGTCCCTGGCAGCCAATTCCATCCTACAACACAGTGGGCTCTGGTGAAGACCGGGGGGCTTGTAGGCTCTACACACAGACCCTTATAAGTACTAGAGGAAGCTGGCGAGGTTAGTGACGTCAACAGTCTACTAAAATGACGCCTGTGGGAATTGATCCTTTAGTGGAGCCATGTGCTGTTTCTCCAAAAAACATATGGAACAAATCAGTTTTTTGCTGTTGTGTCACTAGCCTGAAGGCCTGAATATTTACAATATTATCTTTAAACAAAGAGGAGAAAGAGTCTTGTCTTTAGCCAGGTAGAGGAACATATGCCTTGACAACAGAGAAGTACCGTATATAATCGAGTATAAGTCGACCCGAGCATAAGCCGACCCGAGTATAAGCCGAGACCCCTAATTTTACCACCAAAAACTGGAAAAAGCTATTGACTTGAGTATAAGCTGAAAAACTCAGCTAATATACAAGTATATACGGTAACACTGTTACCAGAGGGCACTTTGCAGCATTGTTCTTTACAAACTAAGCTGAATTTTTGAACAAAGTATTTCAGAATTAGCACTCACCTCCACTATATTAAAAATAATTTTTTAAAAGTTTTACTTTTAGTTGCTATGCATCCAGACTAAACCAGATCAGCGAACTCATGATTTTTGTATATCGTCATATTTGTGGTGTATCCCCATTTTCCTATACTGCACAAATCATTAAATTATCAAACAAAATCATAACATCTCACTAGATATCACCATGCCCCATCTATTAAAAAGTAAAAAAAAAAAAATTATGCCATGATGAATGCCAAAACAGAGGTACTGATGTCAGAATAATGGGACAGAGAATTTTTCTCCAAAAGATGTTCAAGCTATTAACCCCTTCGGCACTATTTTGGCCTCTGGGATGCGGCCTTATTTTTCAAATCTGCCCATGTGTCACTATAAGTGATTATAGCTTTGGAAAGCTTTGGAAAAAATGGAAATCCTGCAACAATTTTGAAAAATTCTTTATTTTCACAGTTCTAAATTCTCTACTTTTAAAGCATATATATAGCCAAAGCACCCAAATAAATTCATAACTTACATTTTCCAAATGTCTGCATGTTTTTTTACTTATTTTTACTAGAATGTTATGAGGCTCAGTCGGCAGACCTTGGAGCCTCCCAAAAGTGGATTGAATCCCCCAGTAAGCGGCACAGTGTATCCCTTACACATGCTTGACCGCAGCGTGTAAGGGGTTAACACTCGGTATCAGAGCCGGCTCCGATCGTGAGTGTTAAAGCGCGGTGTCAGCTGTAATATACAACTGACAGCCGCTGCTTCTGGTGCCGGCTCCATTCGTGAGCTGGTGCCTGAAGAGAGACGTTATAGAATGTCCCCATGTGGGAAGTATCTATAATGTCCTCGTGCGCATAGGGGTTAAACATAACAAAATGTGTAAATTTGGTATCTCAATGATTGTAATGACCCCAAAATAAAGGGGAGGTGTCATTTGGACCATGGGGGAAGCTATCAAAACAAAGCTTGTTGAAAAAATTGGCACAACTATCTTTTTCTGTTTATTTCACCGCACATGGATTTTTTTTACCCAGCTTTCTGGCGCATTGCACACAATGGTGCAACTATAAAGTATATGATTTTTGGAACGCGGGGAGTAAAAACAAATGTGTGTTTTTAATAGTAGTCCTGTATAGTCATAAATGAATAACTGTATGCCAATGATCTCTATGCACCATAATGGTTGTAGGGGGTTCTATATTTTTTCTGTACAGGACAGAGATCAGCTATTTACAAGTGACATGTACCAATATTGAAAGAAATCTTATCTGTCCAAGAGGACATTTTATACCGGATGAACTGGTGTAGCATTATTGGTTACAGTTGAGAAATGTCATTATTATTTATCAACGATGTTTGCATCATTGTAATAATGAATGTGACCACTAGATGGTGCTGAAGAACTGTAGGAAAAAATTAGTTTGAAATGTAGAGTGTTTGAAATGCTTTCACGCTGCAATGGAGGCAAAGGGCTTCGGACTGGGTAAGCCAAACTTAACTTCACCTATGAATACAGCACCATTAAAATGTTGACTCCACAAATCTGACTCCACACTCCTGTTATCCTGGGACATCTAGCAGTGCTGAGACATATGCAGTATTCCTTCCCAGTGTTTTTTTCCTCTGATCTGTAGCAGAGGAGATTCACTACTGAGCATGTACATAAAGCGCACTACACATTTATCTCAACTAAAAGCCTTGAAGAGGGTGCACAACCCGCTGTCTTTCAAGCCATGAGTTGTGGTCTTCACCCGGGTGACAGTCAGAGGGTCTGCTCTAGGGTCTGCACTATTATTGTCTACTCTGAATAGAGTATTAGGTTTCTGGGGTGGTATATATTGCTGTACTGTGACAATATGGCCCTTAGACCAATAAATGTTGTTCACCCATGGCTTTGGAGGAGGCTGGAAGAAATATCTCCTGCCTGTCCCCGACCACGATTCTGCCTCACGACTTAGTACCACACCTTGGCCATCACCACAGTGAAAGTCATGCCTGTGGAGCGACCTGGTGGTACCTTGCTGCAGAAAGTCCATCCCGCTTTGCGGCAGGCTCTTGTAAAATCCAGGTGCCACTTAGACTCCACTCCCAGGTGTCGGCTTACGCCATCGCTCACAGTGGTACAGAGGATCCACTACCTCAGATCCTAACAGTAAGATCCATGCTACAGCAGTTATTGTAGTCCCAGCAGCAGCAGCATCCGGTTCCTGCAGTACCCCCCGCTACTGCGGCCGTATTGTCTTCTGCAGAACCCAGACTGCGTTTATCCATACCATCTAAATACAATGGTAATCCCAAGTTGTGCAGGGGGTTCATCATGCAGTGCTCTCTGCACATCGAGCTTATGCCCACGCAGTTCATCACAGAGAGGTCGAAGGTGGCTTTCGTAATCGGTCTTCTATCAGGGAAAGTGCCAGCATGGGCTACGCCACCTGGTACAGGAGAGATTCGGTCACGTCTGACATTACCACATCTCACAGAATTCCGATCCATCTTCGAGGAACCAGCCCTGGCATCATCTGCTGAGACTGCCCTGCTGAACTTACACCAAAGGGACTCGTGTTGGTGACTACGTGGTTCAATTCCGTACCTTGGCCTCCTAGCTGGGCTGGAATGGGGCAGCCTTACTTGCTACCTTTAAAAAAGGACTTTCCGGACAGATCACAGAAGCCTTGTCTGCACGGGACCTGCCGTCTTCCCCGAGTGAGCTTATCTCCCTGGCTACTCATCTAGTTCTTTGAGCGCCTTGAAGAGCAATTTCTTAATCAAGCGCCAGTCAGGCCCCGACAACTTCCTCGCCTGGCTCCGGTGTTTCAAAATCCACCTCTATCTTCCTCCGTGTCTGCTTCCGAGGAACTCATGCAGGTGGATAAAGCACGGCTGATTCCCCAAGAACGGACAAGACGACGTCTGGAGAATCTCTGCCTCTATTGCACCAGTCCAGAACACTTTCTGCAGACTTCTCCTGCCCATCCTCAGCATCCAGGGAAATGTACCTAGGCTTCTTGGAAGAAGCGTCCCTAGGGGAGAACAACAAAGCTTCTCCACGCCTGCAAGATCCTGTTCTGCTCAGTTTTGGAACCAGGTTCAAGCCTTGGCTTTACTGGACTCCGACTATGCAGGGAATTTCATGGATGGTGCATTGGTCTCCCTGCATCGTTTCCCTGTGGTTCATCTAGAGAAGCAGCTGATTATCTCATCTGTCAGTGGGCAGATACTCTGTGACCCAGTCCAGTACTACACTGAACCACTATGACTGCAAGTTGGTGCCTTGCATAAAGAGAGAGACTGTCTTTCTATGTACTGCCCCGTTCCACATCCTCTGTTCTATTGGGACTTCCGTGGTTACAGCAACACGCACCTGTCCTCGACTGGCAGACGGGAGTTTTTCGCTGGGGTCCTGAATGGCAATCTCGCTGCCTCATGGCTCTCCGTCCTGTGTCCGTCAGTGTCTGAGTCTTCCAAGCTGCTGGTGGGTCTTCCTGCTGTTTATACGGACTTTGCTGATGTCTTCTCAGAGAAACAAGCGGAGACACTGCCACTGCACCGACTCTACGACTGTCCTATAGAGCTGCTACCATGCACATCTCCTCCACGAGGTTGGGTATACCCATTCTCCGTACCCGAGACCGCGTGTATGTCAGCCTATATAGAGGAGAATCTGCAGAAGGGGTTCTTCCGCAAATCTTCTTCTCCTGCTGATGCTGGATTCTTCTTCATGGCCAAAGAGGATGGCTCCCTCCATCCGTGCATTGATTACCGCGGCCTTAATAAAGTCAAAGTGAAAAACCACTATCCTCTGCCTCTGATCAAAGAACTTTTTGACTGCCTACAAGTGCCAAGGTTTTCACCATGCTGAATCTGCGGGGGGCCTATAACCTCATCTGTATCTGTCAAGCTGATGGATACTCGTGTCGCACATTTTGAGTATCTTGTCATGCCTTCTGGAGTCTGCAGTGCTAAAGCAGTGTTCCAGGAATTTGTCAGAGATATTTTCAGAGACTTGCTCTACACTTGTGTGGTTCTGTCCCTATACAATATCCCGGTGTTCTCTACCTGCCTAGAGTCTCATCAGGTTCACATTCGTCAAGTCCTCAGACGCCTGGGCCCACCATCTCTATGCCAAACTCGAAAATTGCCAGTTTAGTCAGAAAAGCCTTCTGTTTCTCAAATATATCATCTCCAACAGGAGGCTTACAGATGGATTCAGCCAAGTTGTCTGCAATACTTCAGTGGCCTCGCGCTATACAGGGCTTCATGCTATACAGAGATTCTTGTGTTTTGCAAATTACTATCTGCAATTTATAACACACTTCTCCGCTCTATTCTCTCCCATTGTGGACACTAATCCGAAGCTTTGGCCTCCGGCGGCTGAAGAAGCCTTCTCCAAGATAAAGTCTGACGTTGGTCCTGTGCTGCCTGTCTCGACTTCCTGTCTGTCCCCGACCACGATGCTGCCTTACGACTTAGTACTATGCCTTGGCCACCACCGCGGGCAAAGTCACACCTGTGGAGCGACCCGGTGGTACCCTGCCGCAGCAAGTCCATCCCGCTTTGCGGCAGGCTCAGGTGAAAACCAGGTGCCACTTAGACTCCGCTCCCAAGTGTCGGCTTACGCCATCGCTCGAGGTGGTACAGAGGAACCACTACCTCAGATCCTGACAACATTTTTTAAATAGTTTTTAACCCTCCCCCCCCTTCATCCAAGGCATGATAGATCATTTTATTAAAACCCGGACAAGCCCTATTTACCTACCTGCAACCTACATGCTGTGCTACTCCACAACCTTTATACTTCTAATACTAAGTGGATTTTGTATATGTTTCAGTCTTTTTGTCAAAATGTGATTAACAATTAAAAAAAAAAAAGCTAAAGAAACTTCAATATTTAGCATGATAGGCATCGGAAGCTGTTAAGTCAGTGGGAGATGGTAGGTTTGGATGCTGTTTCCCACATGTTGCAATATAATACAGAAATCTGGATGAATTAAAAGGAAACCTACCATGAGGAATCTACCATCTGAAGTAGATCTGATGGTAGATTCCTCCTGACTGCCTCTGCCCTAATGTGTAATTTAATAATTCAGGTACCTAACCTAACTTGTTAAAAAAACTTTATTTTAGTGATATGTAAATAGACAAGTTAGTTTAGGTTCC
Organism: Engystomops pustulosus; assembly: GCA_019512145.1. Taxonomy (NCBI): domain Eukaryota; kingdom Metazoa; phylum Chordata; class Amphibia; order Anura; family Leptodactylidae; genus Engystomops; species Engystomops pustulosus. The sequence continues at coordinate 25,774,356 of CM033648.1, read as the reverse complement.
AGGATTATTTAATTACAGATTAGGGCAGAGGAAGGCAGGAGGAATCTACCATCACATCTACTTCTGATTCCTCAAGGTCCTTTAAGGACTACAGTTCTGCAGAGGATTTACAAATGGTTAAAGTCAAAATTTAACTTTTATGTAATACATCAATAAAAGTATCCATACAGGAAATAGTGTTAATGTCACAACCAAAAAACACACAGGCGGACAACCCCCATAACAGTCTGAAATTAATACAAATAGTGTGAAGGTGAAGGTAATAAAACTTGTAAAATGGATACTCCATTTAATACTCCAACAAATCAACTAAGGTGTGAATAAATCATATGAATCAGTGTGAAAGTATCTCACCTGAAGTTTTGCTTGTGTTGTTAAGTTTTGCTTGTGTTGCTTGTGTTGTTAAGGGGAAACTGAACCACACTGTAAGCCCCAAACAGTACCTTTTAGATTACTGTAATTGTTTTTTCATGCTTCATCTTTGCAATTCTGTACATTGCAGCTTTGTCCCCAAAAAATACTTTTCATTCAGCTGGTCTTCTCTCCAAATCCAGTCAAGGAGGCAGGAGAGCTCTTGAAACCAGCCATCTCGACCTCCTCCGTCATGGCCAATGTACCCCATAAACCTGCCCCTTCACACGTCCCTCAGCACTGCCCCCTGTTAACGTCACTGCACTCGAATTTGAAAACTCTGCACATGCACGGTGCACCTTTTATTGAGCTGCAATACGGCTTGTTCTTAGCTGTCTCCAGAGCTGCACCGGGCATGTACTGCGGTGTGCACAGCACCTGTTAAAGCATCAGATTGGCTAGCAAGGCACTTGTGAAAAGCTCCCACTACTTCAGCAGAGACGATAAAAAAATACCTTGGTGCCGCAGCGTTCTTATAAATAGAAAGCCAGGGCACAAAGATTATTTCTTTTACTGACCCCTTTCCGATTAAAAAACATTTGAAGGTCTATTTTATCCCCTAATTGGCCTGAAGTGTCATGTCATGTCGGGAATATCTTTCTTGGAAATTAACCATACTTGCTAAGACTTTCTATTCCTACCCTGAATAGCTAGGTCTGTAAGAGGGCTGTGTATTGATTGGATCATTTCCGGTTGGGGCGGCCGCTTGATAGGGCTGCGGCTCCAAGGCAAAGGAAAATAGGCTTCTGGACGGGAGTTAGGGTATAAGCACAGTCAACACCCATGTAAGGAGTGGATCTCCTTACATTTCACCCCTCCCTATGCTCTGTCCTATGACCCTTATTTAGAGCCTCATTTTGTTTTGTTATTTAATTCTATTATCTATTTTCCCTTCCTTAAGCCTTTCTTAGGAAATTAACAACACAAGCCAAACTCTTCATAAAAAGGGACTTTTATCCATTTTGCAAGTTAGACTACTACGGCGATGTCACGGATTGTGAGGGGCGAACCGTCTGAGAGTCTCTTTGGGAAGAGTCTGTGGACCCTGTGGGCCACCGCGGGGGATGGTGTGAGACCCGCAGTGGCATCCAAGTTAACAAATGCAGGAAACAGTCACAACCTGAGATGACAGCAGGAACGCAGAGGAGCACTGGTAACGCTGGTTCAGAGTGAAGACACCGCTAGGCATGGCAGAAGCACAGGAAGGGCTGGAACTGGGCTGGAACCCTGGACGACACAGCAGGAGCACAGTCGTATGGGAACGAACCACAGGACACGGACCACAGGATACGGACCACTATTGAGCGACCAAAAAAAAAGGAGAGTGTTGGAAAAAGAGCAATATTGTGGTGCTGACATTACATAAATATGATGCAAAAGGCGCAGCAAGGGATAAAAAAAATAAAGCCAAAAAAGTCAGAAAGTCAATAAAGAATGCTCCCCATTGGGGGAAATGTATCTTAGTTTTTTTCTCTCTGATGTATAATTGAGACATTTGGAAGGTCTTTTTGCGCCCTATTTATGATCATGTTTTTTTCTTGTGATACATGTTTAGTTTTGCCTATCCCGGCAGGCAAAACTTTTGGCCTTTTTTTTAGACTTTTTGTTGAAAATGTCTCAAATCCACATGCACACAAGCCATATGCAGAAGTGGAAACTACTGTAAATTTTGGATTTAAGGCTGTGTCCTGGATTTTTAAGCACTGTTATCACACCCCAAGGACATGACAACATATGAGGTTGCGGTCACACGTGGCGTTAACACATGCATTTCCAAATGCATCACAGCTAAGAAGACGAGATTTGCTTAATTACACTGTCAACATGGCGATTACAAAATGCATCTGTTAACAAGATGTTAACACCCACCTTAACATAGCATTAATACATGAATGTGTTAACATGTGTGTTAACATTGCCTAATGTATACGTTTTGCAATGTTGACGGCAATGTAATTATGCAAATCCGTTCTTCTCCACACTTGTGATGCGTTTAGAAACGCATGTGTTAACGCCACGTGTGACCTCACCCTTAGAAGTAACCAATAAATTTCATAAAAATCTAAATGCTAAAATTCATGAATTTAAAAAAAAACAGACCAAACTTTCAATGCCCAACAGGTTTCTGTGCAAAATTTTAAACATTTAAAGCATGTTAAAACAAGCGTGCCTAAAAAGTCACAAAAAGTAGTAATACACAAGTGAAAAGTCGCATGGAACATCTGGAAAATAAAGATACATAAGGCACCGCACATGTGGTGTACTGTATAAAAAATGTGCACAAAAAATGTGCTGGAAAACCTCAACTTGGCTTATACACGAGTCAATACTTAAAAAAAAAAAGCTTACATACTCACCCTCCGGTGGCCCCGATGCGCAGCGCTGCTCCCCCCATGTCCACGCTGCTCCCCCAATGGCATCGCAGCTCCTCTTCTGGCTTCCCGGCTCCTCTTCTGTCTTCTGTAACAGGCGGCAGGACGCGGCCATGTTATCTGCCGGCAGGTATATAGTAGGGGGAGCAGTGCTGCGTATCGGGGCCACCGGAGGGTGAGCATGTAAGCTTTTTTGGGTTTTTAAGTGCTGGGCTGGCTGTATACTACTGGGGGCAGGCTGGGCTGGCTGTATACTACTGGGGGCAGGCTGGGCTGGCTGTATACTATTGGGGGCAGGCTGGGCTGGCTGTATACTACTGGGGGCAGGCTGGGCTGGCTGTATACTACTGGGGGCAGGCTGGGCTGGCTGTATACTACAGGGGGCAGAATGGGCTGGCTGTATACTACAGAGGGCAGAATGGGCTGGCTGGCTATATACTGGGGAGGAGGCTGTTAACAATGCATTTACCACCCTCAGCTTATACGCAAGTCAATGGGTTTTCACAGTTTTTGGTGGTAAAATTGGGGGTCTCGGCTTATACTCGGGTCGGCTTATACTCGAGTATATATGGTACTTGAAAAACGACAGCAAAAGTCACGGTGAAAAGTCGAAAAAATGACTAGCAGAAAAAACTAGCAGAAATAAAGATACATGTCCCCCATTGACTTTCATGATGCGGATTCCTGATTTCTGTGAGGAGTCATTTTGGCGGGTTTCATGCCCTATTGAATATACAGAAATGTGTTTTCTTTTGACTATAAATTTAGCAGAGCACAAGAATAAAGTTCAGTTTCCCGCAGGTAGAGCAAATAACGATTCTTCTAGAAGCAGAGCAGCTCCATTCTTTCCATGCAGATGTCACCAGTCTAATTACTGCATAATTAATACATTGCGCGGGCCAAGATATTCAAAGGCTGAGCAAACAAAGCCAGCTGTAATGGATCTGGAATAGATGAAGTGCTGGATGTGATTGCTATTTTCAGGGCTGTGATTCACGACAATGTTAAACACAGATCACTTCTGTCTTAGCTTTGACAAGTTAAGGCTGGTAATGAAAAAAAAGCTAGCGTAAATGTCATTGTAAAAATAGCTGCAGCTTGGGGGCGAAAGGCATTCTTTTTCAAAGATTGTATTAAAAATATCTTTATTCCCTGTGAATGAGAGAATATTAGAATGTGCTTCATCCATAGGAAATGATTTCTACAACTTCACATGGTCGGACAGATGTGATTGGATCTGCTAGATGAACGTCCACTTCAAAGGCTACAAAGTGAACATTGGAAATGTATTCTCTCTTCAAACAACATGTAAAGCCTTTAGCAATGCTTTGTGTTATTCATCCTGACCTTTATTAATATTAAATACAGGTCGACCATAGCAAATAGCCTCAGGACAATTTTTCACACTGTTGTGGTGTATGTTGCATTGTGTTCTCCACTTCCAGCAAATAATTGATACATAATGAAAAGTTATACAATTTTCCAATATACTTTCCATATCATTCCTCATGGTTTTCTCGATCTCTGCTTGGTGTCATTGAACAGGAAGCTTCATTTTTTACTTAAGGTGCATCAAATCAAGTGCTTGGTCATGTGATGTCACACAGGTGCACGCTTAGTATCACTGAGAGTAATAAGAGCTGTGCACCTGTGTGACATTACATGACCAGGGATATAACAAGCAGTTCACCCGGTGGGCGTACCCGGGTGAGAGCTGTGCTGTATGCTGCTTCTGTGCCCCTGTAAACATACTGGGGCACTGACTAGAGAGACGGCGACACAGGACACTGCGACTACTACTAGTTTATTGTTTTACACAGCCCCATCCTGGCCACATATCACTTTTTTTAAAGTCTAGGACAACCCCTTTAACAGAGACCAACAGTGCAGCGCCAGCCTGTATATACTATCAGAGACCAACAGGGCAATGCCAGCCTGTATATATTTGAACGTGGCATGGTTGTTGGTGCCAGAGGGCTGGTCTGAGTATTTCAAAAACTGCTGATTCTACTGGGATTTTCACGCACAACCATCTCTAGGGTTTAAGCGAATGGTCCGAAAAAGAAAAAAACATCCAGTGAGCGGCAGTCTGTGGGCGGAATGCCTTGTTGGATGCCAGAGGAGAATGGGCAGACTGGTTCGAGCTGATAGAAAGGCAAACAGTGACTCAAATCGCCACCGTTACAACCAAGGTGGCAGAAGAGCATCTCTGAACGCACAGTACGTCGAACTTTGAGGCAGATGGGCTAAGCAGCCAGAAGACCACACCGGGTGCCACTCCTTTCAGCTAAGAAACAGGAAACTGAGGCTACAATTTGCACAAGCTCATCGAAATTGGACAGTAGAGATTGGAAAAACGTTGCCTGGTCTGATGAGTCTCGATTTCTGCTGCGACATTCGGATGGTAGGGTCAGAATTGGCGTCAACAAACTGAAAGCATGGATCCATCCGGCCTTGTATCAACGGTTCAGGCTGGTGGTGGTTAGGTGTTGTCATGGTGTGGGGAAAATTTTCTTGGCACTCTTTGGCCCCTTGGTACCAATTGAGCATCGTTGCAACCCCACCGCCTACTGAGTATTGTTGCTGACCATGTCCATCCTTTATGACCACAATGTACCAACATCTGATGGCTACTTCAGCAGGATAATGCGCCATGTATAAAGCTGGAATCATCTCAGACTGGTTTCTTGAACATGACAATGAGGTCACTGTATCAATGGCCTCCCACAGTCACCAGATCTAATCCAATAGAGCATCTTTGGGATGTGGTGGAACGGAGATTCGCATCATGGATGTGCAGCCGACAAAATCTGCGGCAACTGTGTGATGCCATCATGTCAATACGGACCAAAATCTCTGAGGAATGCTTCCAGCAACCTTGTTGAATCTTAGCCACAGAAGAATTGAGGAGTTCTGAAGGCAAAAGGGGTCCAACCCGTTACTAGCATGGTGTACCTAATAAAGTGGCCGGTGAGGTATAAGCTGCACTCCTGGATCATGTGCTCTGCCTGCCTTGGAATTCCTCCTAGGTCAGTCATTCCTGGAATTCCTTGAATTCAATACATCACTTAAAGGCTATAAAAAGCATCAGGTCATACATTTTTCTTTTGCAAATTTGCATTATGATATTTATCCCCCACACGATGTATCCTTTAAAGGGAGCCAGATTTATATATTAAACTACACAGCCCCCTCAAGTAGGGTATAAAATGTCCTTTCTTGACTTCCTTTGTTTATGTGGAAATCTCCCCCTTTACCTATGGAAAATAAAATCTCATCCAATAAATAGCAGAGTCATATTTGCTTAGATGAGTCAAGTTAAGAGGCTAAAGGGAAGGTGTCAAGACATCCCTATCTTCAGGTCTACGCCTACACAGATACATTGGGTATGATGGTAAGATAAGGATCTATCTTTCAGCTTGTTGTATCCGGCTTGTGGTTCTGTGAGCTACAGAACGGACATACAGGAGTAATAACATAGTTGGAAATGTGAACTGCAGGTAAAGATCTTCATTCATGACTGTTTCTTTAACTGGCTGTATCTTGGTTCTGTAGCTCACAGAACAACAGTCCTGATGTGATCTGAAAGATGAGTTATTCTAGTTAATAACATCTAGGAATTATAGAACCATAGGAGGTGACGCCTGAAGTTATGCTCCTCCACCAGCCTCTAAAAGTGTTAATACACTTTTAAGCCTGGATTGGGATCTACCACACAGTAGAATAATATAGAAATCTAGGCACTCCAGAAGATAATGCTCAAATTGTGATTTATTAGTGGTTGGGTTGTAGCCTTTGTCAAATACTGCAGCCTCTAAAAGTGACTCTTCCCAGCTCATTTGCTTAAAACTACATTTTTTGCAAGAAACAGTAAGATTTCACATAAGAGGTCATCTAGAAGGACATTTCATACTTTTCAGCTACTGCATAGTTTTGTTTAATGGAAGTAACATCTACGATAGTCCCTTTGAGGCCATTATTTCTGGCACAAAAATCGTTAGCTTTCAGCACAATGTAACTGCGGCCACCAGAGTAACTATGGGTCCACCACCATGGAGTCAGCACCCAACACACAATTGTTCTACATTAGACTCCTGGATGGCAAGTGGCACGACAACTGGCAACACAATGAAACCATGGTATATATAATCACCATGATCTTGTAAAGTACAAGGATCTGGTCAGCAGAGTAATGCCGAAGCCCGGCTTGTTGTTACTCCTGTTATCGCTGTCCACTGACCGTCCACTGACCGAGAGATGTGGTAAATTACTGCGCACATCTGGACATTGATTGTTAAAGAGGCGAGAGTGAAAATAAGAGGTGTATTAATATGACTCCGGAGTAGTCATCTAAAAACCTCACCACCTACATCTAATGATACTCCAGGCAGGACTTGGCTTCTGTATTATCGAACTCAAGGCCGGTCCAGTAAGAGAGAGTAATAACGAGACATGTTACACGTATACTTAGGCCCTCCGATTTAGGTTGAGAGGAACCCACCATCTCGTTTATGGCAAATGTGCATTTTAAGGAGGGCGCCCAATATTATAGAGCTGTTATAGATTCATAGGGGGAGATTATCATAAGTCTCTCAAGCAGAGAACTGTTCTAGTTCCCCATGGCAGCCAATCAGAGCTTAGCTTTTATTTCCCAGCTGCCTATAAAATGAAAGCTGAGCTCTGATGGTTTCCATGGCCAACTAGAACAGTTTTACCTCGAAAACTGATGATAAAATCTCCCATAGAGTCCCCATAGTTTACACAGAACAATTCTCACCCCCAACACAGTATCCTGATAAATAAGACAGACCTCTGTACACACTTCTGCAGAGAACGTTATTTTGAGGAGACAAGTTATTATCAGCAAATCTGGGTCTCTTCACTAAGCCACAACATCCGCACTTGGTGAGGAAGCAATAACTATAAATCTGTGTGTCGGTAGGAAGGGGGCTGAGAGATTTTCCCTCATGGCGGTGATGGATGGGATGGAGTAAACTGCTCTGTGGTTTTCACGCCTGTGAAACTTGACCCTGACTCCTAGTCCCGTCATTCCAGTGCAGGACTGAATCGCTTTCAGAAAAGATGGACAAAGACAAAAAGCCCAGAGCGCTGCGGATGTATGCGAAAGGGACAGTGAGGCCCAGGGACGGGGGGATCACTGATGTATGTGTGGGCTGTGGCAACGTCTTACCGCTTTGTTCAATTATTTTATTAGGATTTTCTGTTTAAATATAGAAAATCCACAGAGAGCCCCAGGAGGGGGGGAGAGATGCATTGTAACTACAATTCTGACTGATTGCTGTACATTGTGGCCCCAGGGATGATGTCTCCTCATTCATTGTGCTGGTTGCTCGTCTTACAGGGCGACACAGAATCTGTTCAGTGCACTCTTACTATCTATAGGGAAAGAGTTTACAGAAGCGTCTGAGGTTAAAACTGTTCTAGTTGCCCATGCCAACCAATCCGAGCTCAGCTTTGTTTTCCCACAGTGTTTATAAAATGACAGCTGTGCTCTATTGGTTTCCATTGGTTACTCAGACTCTTCTGATAACTCTCCCCACAATGCTATCCATTCATCTGAACCTTGAGGAATTTGGTATAAGTAGCAGTTTTCTTCATCGCTGCTTTTGCTTTCTACAAGACTACAGTTCATAGGAATCGCTCTTATGAATGCTGAAGATGTAACCACAATGGGCCGGAGCACGGAGCGGTGAAGCCGGGGTTACTTAGAATATAAAGCATTAAAGGAAATCTAATAATTCTGCACAATATACGGGTTTGATAAACCAGGGACAATTACTCATAGATCCAGGAACTGTGACTGTGGTAATCTTCTTATTTGTTATCCATGGCCCTCTATTATAAAATCAACTTTTAAAATTAATCTATGAGGGGCTGTGGTGTGGTACCAGAGCCCTCATTGCTGCAGCTTCACAGGTGTTACAGAGAGCAGACAAGTCGCGGCCCCCATCCCCTGTTTTCTCCTTACTTCCGCTGCCTGTGTTACTCCAAAACTCGGCTTTACGGTTGTTACAATGGCATTAAGCCCTGATACTAAACCCCTTCCCAGCTGTCCTTGCCTAATTGTCCTACCTACTCCATGTGTAGGTGACATTTCTTTCCGATACAAGTGCGATCATGGGGGCAATATTTAGTCAGTCTTACGTGTATGTAAATATTCTTGCCGGCACTCCTTGTCAGAGGCAGAGGACGAGAACGCCTTTCAGGTATGATCATAAAGTTAAATATAAAAGTTGACTTTAGAAGGCAGGAGGCCATGGATAACAAATATAAGGAGATTACCACAGTCACGGGGCCCAGATCTATGCGTAATGTCCCTGGTTTATCATGGAGTTTGTGGATGTAACATAACGGGGCTTGGATCATCAGATATGTGATAAAATCATAAAGCCATACATCATTTATTCTTTCAACAGAGTTTCCCCATCTAACATCGCGATCAGAGCTGAAGACCAGATCTCGTACACCCAGCGCCAGCCATGTCTATAATGGACCATAACCCCACCACCGTGTGGTGGTCACAGTCATCGTATTCTCAGCGATCGCAGCCCTCGGTGCCTTAATTCTGGGTTGCTGGTGTTACCTTCGCTTCAGAACTCAGCCAGTCGGAGGATGAGGAGAGCATTGTGGGGAAGGGGAGATAAAGAGCCCTTCTCTGGTTCAGTATTCCGCCACGGGCCCTGAATGGAGAAGAAAACCAAGCTGACACCCGAATGCACGGAGACTCGTAGCTAAATCACCACATCCCTTCGGTCGCCAGTGTTGAAGGCGAGCACGAACTAATACTGTGAAAATAATAGACCCGTGTCCTGTAGAGGACGACACTGCATGCGGGGCAGTATCTCCCTACAATCCTCCACGTCATAGAGTGTCACATGAAAGTTCCTCATTCTCTCCGCGGACGACTCCTGAATGTGAAGACCCTAACCCTGTGTACATAACCTGCATTTTATAAGTGTCCTCTGATTTTACATATTAACTTGCGATGATGTGATTTTTAAAGGGTATTTTTCATTAACCCAATGGATCCCGTCATAGCGACATTTCGCTCGGTGTGGTGGTTTTGTAGAATACACAACTCTCCCCACCCCCTCCCTCAATACATTATGATGGTGTTTGATGGATTGTGGAATTAGCTTAAGTTCCTAGCTGCAGTGACCCGCGGAGTCCCTAGAGACCCAAGAGAGCCTGTGATCGGGGAAAATATGCCTTAGTGAATGTGCAGGAGGCTCCTGGGGAGGACACGGCTGGCGAGCAGTTAAAATTATTTTTTAAAGGATGAATGAGCATTTTAGATTTTAAGGCAGATCTACATTTGAGGTTTGTCTCCATTGTCATAAATTATTGTACTGACGAATAATGTACAGTGTTTTACCTATAACTGTAATCTTTAGTATGTAGAACCATGACAGCGTGCAGACAATGCTGACAATGGTTTAACCCTTGCTAGTGGTAACTGGAGTTAAAGTTGGGGGAATTGGTTCTTCAGGTACCAGGTGACCTTCTTGATAGACTGCATTTATTAGTAGTGCTAGTGAGGGGTGCACTTACACACGATACACAAGGCTTGTCACGTACCCAATCTCGTATAGTGTTGGGTCATCGCATTAAATTATTGCGGACGGATGGCGGTGTGACTATGGAAGCCGTAGTGCTGGGATAAGACCCATGAGTTAAACGAACCCCTCTCTGCACTATGATGGCTGGGCTACAATCCTTTACTTAAGAAGAACAAAAAAGGAAACATCAAGTCTGGTCACTATTACAAAGCTTACTATTTTGAAGACGCTGTGAATGTAGTCTGTATGTAGCGGGTGCCACAGGTCCACACCCAGCGCCAACAGGGACACTGGATTCCTTTGATGTCTCGTGTCCTTCTGAAGGATGGAGGAGGCTGTGCCCTATTTGCGGTATGCGCACCCTCTGTCATAACCACTCTCATCGGTGGTTGGAGGGGTGTGTGCGGTATCCTAGCGCGCCCCTCCAATCAATGATGTGGAGTTGTCATCACGGATTGGGAGACAGTAGCGGATGTATAGCCCCCAATCTGCCGGACGATTTGCGCACCCCCCCCCCCCCCCACAAGGGTCGTGGATGCGCGGCAATGTGTAATTTAATAAAGACAAGAAAATATTTAATAATAGTATATTAATAATACTACAATTAGTATAAATAACTAGAATGTTGCCCTTGAAAATAGATGAAAGGGATGATGAAAATCTTATAGTAGATCTCCTATAAGGGCCCTTTCACAGAATTGTAGTCTGTCTCATAGAAACAAGTTACATGGGGCTGTATACAATAATATAATTCCTTATAATATTGTCCTTTGCTTCTGCAAGCATTTGAGGAAATTCTAGACAACCCCCACAAGATAGATGAGTACATAAGTCTTATCACTGGGAACACATGTGGTCTCCCAGCCAAGGCTCAATGCCAGGTCATGACCCCCCCCCCCCCTCTCTAACACTAAATTCATTTAAGTATCACGCAGGAGAGATTCTGTGTATATTAAATTTGGGGGTTTTAACCTATTGTAACTGGAATGACCTCTGCACCATGTTGCCTTATGGTGAAGTAGCAAAAATAGTAATTTTTAAGCTTGTAATCAAAGTGATCCTGGTCTTCTACATCAAGATACCAGTCTCAAAATAAGTAGAATTTCCATAGGGATTGTGGTATCTGTATTTCAGATATTACGTTATAGATAGAACTATGATGCTTGAAGACCCTACATCCCCGCTGGGACTTCAGCTCCCTTATCAGTACATATATCACAGTCTCCACCTTGTAGTTATTATGGTGCATCTTAGTTTCGTAGTGGGCAGGGGGTGGCTGAATAGTGGAGCGTTAGTCACATGGGTTTATCTGGTATTAAAGCTCCATCCCTTCTAGTGAGAAGATGCAATCTAAGGCTATCCTTGTCCTGAGAGAAGATACAATCCCAGATATAAAACTCATTCCCCAGAAAGAATCCTGGTTGGAAGCTCTTAAAGGAGCACAGTTGTAGCTTACATGGCGGTATGTGAACCTTCTACATTGGATGTTACCAGGGTCTTGTGCTATTAGATGGAATTTCTCATGTGGAGCCGTCGGTCTTCAGAAATTCTCTTATAGGAAGAAATTAAGGATGACCTGGTAAGGCGGATGTTTTTGGCCATATGTTGTAAGGACAACACAGGGGGGATATCTTGACTGTCCCACTTGGAGGAGTATACATTGGCAGCAGCCATCACTGTGTACTATGGGGTGTTTCCCCAGTGACATCACTGGTTTCCCCCACTGCTTTGCGAAGCCCCACAGCATACACCACTCAGCAGGATGAAATGATGTAGCTTGCAACGTATTCCATCCGACTCTTTCTGTGGATCCTACGTTAGTGGACAAACTGAAGCAACAACACACCTCTATCTGCCACCATATGTAGATGTATAAGCCTGGGGTATCAGTCAGGAGTTTTATGGATGGTATACATAGGACGTGATGTGAACCGCCCAAACGTACCTAATGTGTGGACCGCTTGTGATGGCATGTGACTCCTAATGTACCGTAATATAAGTGTCACAGGAATCAGTCTAAATTATGGGTAGTGTTCTCTAAGTTAAGGGGATTCCCGTTACAGTAGTTGAACCGGCAGCAGACAGTATAGGATTATTTATAATGTGATGTCTGTGTAGTACTTGGACCCAGGTATAATTGTGCCTATGAAGACTGTGCAAAGAAGCCATAACAATAAACTTTACATGGAAACAAAGACTGGTCCATCTCTTTCGCACATAGAAGACACTTCTGTAAATGAGACTGCGAACGAAAAATAGCAAAATGACCCCATCAGAGAGATACGCCTCTGCAGTATAGTTTGGTAATAGAAACTGTGTCTCTATAGTAAGAGGAGTATCCATAGAATTGCCCCCAATTACTGTGAAAGTTCATCAAAGAGGTTGACAAGCTTTCATGCCACTGACCTTGATTTGTGCTGGTTTTGCAGCTCACCTGTATAGAGAGGATGGAGATTAGTTGCAATACCAGGGACTACCATGGTCAGGTGTGGTGCTATGTTATTCAGTCTTAGACAATCCCTCTAAGGGCCATTCTTCTACCAGTTACTATCAGTTTCAGATGCAAATGGAACTAAAAGGAACTCGGCAAGAATTCAACTTTTTAGAATTGGGTAGAATGATGCATTTTAAATTACAATACCCCTCACAGATTCCCACACTTCTCTAGTCCCCTATGGCTCTATGTTACCTGGTATGAGTTCCTAATGGACTCTATAGTAGATTCCGGGGTTAGAAGCATAAAGTGAGCAGTGGTAAAATTTATTAATTCTGAATCAAAACGTTTCCTATCACATGATCCCAAAGATGTTTGGGAGAGTGTTGTGCAAGGCTGATGGGTACCTTGTCATACAGGTAAAAGGTAGGGGGCTTATCAGGCTTTCCAATGCAGAGATTTGGCTGACTATATCCTGAGCTGTATCCATGGGGTTCTGCTTGAAATATAGGGAATGCTGCTTTATTTTTTAAGTTCATGCCAACCATTGGTTTAAATGGAAGATGGATATATATATTTTTTAAAATCAAACATAAACTTTATTGAAATAGCACAATAGGATTTTGAGTGGCACAAGGGAGGTACAAAGGTTGGGAGAGCATTCTTGAATGATCTTTCCATATGGGAATAAAATCTGTGCCCAAATCCTTAGGCTATCTGCATATGTGGGAGATAAAGCGCACTAATATCTGCAGCGCTAATACGTAGCGTGCAGAAAATTGCTTTCTCATCATAGAGGAGGCAAGTCCAGTTCTCGGTTGTGAGTTTTACCTCAGAGGCATTTATGATAGGATAAGCATACAGAAAACTGGTGTAGAAGCTCTGAAATCACAATGCTAGCAAACTGCCAGGCATTGCGATAATTTCCCCTTCTGGCCATGAATCCACACCAAGGGAGCATTGGAGGGTACGGCACTGTAGCGGGGGAACTTTTAAAAGTGAAAGCCGCTGCAACATTTCTACAACCGGTAGAAATGGATGCTGCGCAGCCGGCCGGGAACATACATTCCCCCACACTACAGGTGCGCAGCATTGTAGAGTGGGGGTGTAGTCACATGTGGCGTCGTTAATGGATGTGTTTCAAAACGGTTGTAACAGCTGAGAGATTTGACTAATTAACAGCTGTTATAATTGTGTTTTGTAAATGCAAATGTTAATTAGGCAAATCTCTCTTCAGCTGTTGAAAACGCGTGTGTTGAAAGTACGTGTGTCGGTACCCTAAGGGTGATGCCACACATGGTGTTTTTGGTCCGTTTTCCCCAATTAACTTAATAGATTAACAGGTGTAGACACCAACGCAGGTAAACTGGGAAAACGGAGTGTAAAAAACGACCAAAAACGCCAGTGTGACATCACCCTAATAGTAATGAATGATGGTGTAGACATCACCTCGGCGTTTCCATAATCCGCACGCCTCAGGGTGGCTTATGGATTTATTTTGGGCATTAAATATCCCAAATGAAAAATCCCATTGATATAAAACCCATAAGTAAGAATTTCAATCTAAAAATTGCCATGTATAGAAGAATATTCACTCTCCTCCTTACAAATATGAAGATTATAAAAGACTAAAAAAGGGGCATTTGCTTTCACTGGAAATATCTTGGGTCAACCCAGGGGAGTGAGAATTCTTGAGTATTATTCAGTCAGAAATTTGTTAACTCAATTTTTGCATATTAGATCTACGAAAGTGACTATTATGGTCCAAAAATCGAAGACAGGTCCGTTTGCTCCCAAAATGCGGTTTCTATTGTTATGGAGGAAACCGTAGGGGACTATATTTTAATGCAATTTGGAGAGGAACATCACCACCAGGATGAAAGACTGTATGCAAATGAGCCTCAGGGGGCCCAGGCTCCATTAACACCTATGAAGCCCAGAGCCCTCAGGCTCATTTCATACAGTCTTCATTCTGATATCCTTTAAAGGAAATCTTCCATCAAGATAAACCAGATAAAACAGTCAAAGATCCAGGGACCGTGAATGTGATAATCATTTTATATTTGGAATCCATGGCCTCCTTCCTTCTAAAGCAACTTTAATTATGCTAATAGGCAAAAGGTCTACTGGGGATGTTACCAGAGAGCCTAGGTGCTGCAGTTCACAGGCTGTTACACTGATTACCCCTTCCTGACGGAATCTCATATGTAAAGGGAAGTGCTCACTGCACTAGCAAATTTTAAAAGTTGTGTTAGATAGAAGGAAGGCGACCATGGATAACAAACACAAAGAATATTTCCACAGTCACAGTGCCTGGATCTATGAGTATTGCTGATATGATAAGTAAGGTGAAATGATGGGTTTCGAGATCCAATGAAGTCACGGTGGACGTATTGCCTTAACCATATTCCTTATTATACCCACATGAGATGTCAATGGAAATGGCAAAAGTGTTGCGTGTTCTGCAGCATTTTACTTTAAAAATCTGTGTCCAGTTGACTACTATTATAGTGTGGCTATTGGTACAGAATTAATACAGTAGCAAGGTATGGATTATTTCTATATATGTTCACAAGTAGCTTTTACAGATCTGCTGCAGATCCCAATGCGGAAATGCATTGCAAAGATTGACCAGAAAACACACCATGAGGACCAGGCGATTTCATCTGGTTCCGGATACCTGCAGGATCACCTCTGGGGTCAATAATGCAGTCTTTCTGCTACTGTGTGCAGATAATCCTAAGTCTCATCCAACTTATGAAATCTGCAGCAGATCTTCCACATGTTTCAAACATGACCAGGAAGGTTGTGCACCCTGCCCTAAACTAGTTTCCTTGAGACATAAAATAAAGGTTTTTTATCCTACCCACCTGGAAAAGATTTATTTACAGTAGAAAAATCTGTTATACATAATCTTCAAATATTCCTAATAAAAATGATCAGTCTGTTCTATTGGCTTTGTTGTAGTCTAACGTCACGATCCTTCGGTGACCTCGGCAGATCCCTCAGATACTTCTGTCCCATCGGATCATCCTCAAGGGACTCAAATCGCCACCCGTTACAACCAAGGTAGGCAGAAGAGCATCTCTGAACGCACAGTACGTCGAACTTTGAGGCAGATGGGCTACAGCAGCAGAAGACCACACCGGGTGCCACTCCTTTCAGCTAAGAACAGGAAACTGAGGCTACAATTTGCACAAGCTCATCGAAATTGGACAGTAGAAAATTGGAAAAACGTTGCCTGGTCTGATGAGTCTCGATTTCTGCTGCGACATTCGGATGGTAGGGTCAAAATTTGGCGTCAACAACATGAAAGCATGGATCCATCCTGCCTTGTATCAACGGTTCAGGCTGGTGGTGGTGGTGTCATGGTGTGGGGAACATTTTCTTGGCACTCTTTGGGCCCCTTGGTACCAATTGAGCATCGTTGCAACGCCACAGCCTACCTGAGTATTGTTACTGACCATGTCCATCCCTTTATGACCACAATGTACCCAACATCTGATGGACTACGTTCAGCAGGGCGGATAATGCGCATTTCATCAAAGTTGGAATCATCTCAGACTGGTTCCTTGAACATGACCATGATGGGCAACGTGTATCAAAACGGCCTCACCACAGGTTCTGTCCAGATCTCAACTCAATCGAGAACTTTGGGATGTGGTGGAAAGGAGAATTCGCATCAGGGCATGTGGCAGCCGACAAAATCTGCGGCAACTGGTGATGCAATCATGACAATACGGACCAAACATCTCTGAGGAATGTTTCCAGCAACCTTGTAGGATCTTACTGCCACGACAGAATTGACTTGGGAGTTTGACAGGCAAAAAGGTTGGTCTAACCCTGTTACTAGCTGGGCTCGCTTACACTAATTAAAGTGGCCGGTGAGCGTATAAGCCTGCATCCCTGGATCATGGCTGGCTCTGCCTGCATTGGGAATTTCTCCTAGGCTCAGTCATCCGGAATTCCTTGAATTCAATCCATCACTTATTAAGGCTAAAACATAAGCAGATTCAGGTTACATACATTTGTCTTTTGCAATTTGGCGTATGATATTATCCCCAAACGATGTACTTCCCTTTAAAGAGCATGCAACTTTTTATCTTATATTAAACTTATACAGCCCCCTCAAAGTCTAGGGTATATAAAACGTCCTTTCTTGACACTTCTTTGTTTATGTGAGAACATCTCCCCCTTTTACCCCTCTTGGAAATAGACTCTCATCCAATAAAGTAGCAGAGTCAGATTTGCTTATGAGAAGAGTCAATCTCACG
Source organism: Engystomops pustulosus (assembly GCA_019512145.1). NCBI lineage: Eukaryota > Metazoa > Chordata > Amphibia > Anura > Leptodactylidae > Engystomops > Engystomops pustulosus. The sequence continues at coordinate 25,757,285 of CM033648.1, read as the reverse complement.
TTAAGAGGCTAAAGGGAAGGTGTCACGACATCCCTACTCTTCAGGCTTACTGAACCCGACAAAGAAATTGGGTATGATGGTAAGATAAGGATCTCATCTTTAGCTTGTCTCGGATAGTTGGTTCTGTGAGCCACGAAGTGGACATCAGGCCGTAATAACATCGTTGGAAAGTGAACTGCAGGTAAAGATCTTCATTCCATGACTGTTTCTTTACACCTGATCTGTTATCTGGTTCTGTAGCTATACCAGAACACCGGCCTGATGTGATCTGAAAGATGAGGTTATTCTAGTTAATACCATCTAGGACTTATAGAACCATAGAGGAGGTGAGCTGAAGTCTATGGGTCTCCTCAACCAGCCTATAAAAGTGTTATACACTTTTATTGCCCGGTTCATTCGGATCTACCAAACAGTAGACATAATTAGAAATCCAGGCACTCCAGAGGATAATGCTCAAATTGTGATGTATAGTGGGTTGGGGTGTTTGTGCCGTTGTAAAATACGGAAGCCTCTAAAAGTGCTCTTCCCAGCTCATTTGCTTAATAAAATACATTGTTTTGCAAGTAAACAGTATAAGATTTCCACATATAGAGGTCATCAGAAGGGACCCCCAGTTCTACTTTTCCAGCTACCTGACTAGTTGTTTAACTGGAGTAAATCTGACGACTAGTCCTCTTGAGGCCAATTATTTCTATGGCACATATAAAATCGTATGCTTTCAGCACAATTGGTAACTGCTGGCCACCAGAGTAACTCTGGGTCAACACACCATGGACGTCACGAACCCACACACCAATTGTTTCACATTACCAGACCTCCTGGCATGGCTAAGTTTGCAACCGAAACTCGGAAATACACAAATGAACCATGGGTTATAGATATAATAATCCCATTGATCTTGTTAAAGTACAAGTATCTGGTATTCAGCAGCAGGTAATGGAGGAAGCCCGGCTTGCTTACTCCTGTTACTCGATCGTCACTGACCCGTCCAATGAACGTCCCCCCTGGTGGTCCCCTTTACCAGAGTCTTTTACTTTTTCATCTACAGATGGTTCCCTTTTTTTCTCCTTGGTCGATGGCATCCACTTGCGTTTGGCCCCTTCTCAAAGTGGGCACCTATCTCTCGCGGTTCCCTCGGTTTAGTTTCCTGGCTTCTTTTTTTTGTGTCTCCCCCTTCCGGTCACGAGTCCTCCGATGGGCCGCGCTCTTCCCGGTCCTCATAATTATACTTGTTTTTTTTTTCCTTTCTCCCCCCTTCTTTCCCACTCGATTTTTTTCCTCCACGCACGTGGTGGCCATTGGTCGGCTTTTCTGTTCTTTCCTGGTCTCCCTAGTTCCCTATCTCCCCCCCTTGATCTTTCCCTTGTTCCTCTTCCTCTCCTTTTTTTATTCTTGTACTTTTTCTTATTCCCATTTCTTTTCCCCCATTTCTCGCTCTGCTTTGCTTCCTCTTCTCCCTTTTTTTGTGTCCCTCCTCCGCCCTCCCTTTCGAGATGATGTGGTACAATTACTGCGCACATCTGGAATTTGATTGTAAAGAGCGAGAGGTGAAAAATAAGAGGTGTTAATATGGACTCCGAGTAGTCATCTAAAAACCTCACCACCCTACATTATATGACTACATATCCAGGCAGGACCTGTGCTTCTGTATTATCGAACATCAAAGCGGTTCCAGTAAAGAAAGAGTAAGTAGAACGACATGTTACAACGTTATACTTAGGCCCTCCGGGATTTAGGTTGAGAGGAACCCACCATCTCGTGTTTATGGCAAATGTGCATTTTAAATGGAGGGCGCCCAATATTTATAGAGCTGTTATAGATTCATAGGGGGAGATTATCATAGTCTCTCACAGCAGAACTGTTCTAGTTCCAGGCAGCCAATCCGAGCTAGCTTTTATTTCCCAGCTGCCTATAAAATGAAAGCGAGCTCTGATTGGTTTCCATGGCCCACTTAGAACAGTTTTACCTCGAAAACTTGATGATAAAATCTCCCCATAGAGTCCCCATAGTTACACAGAACAATTCTCACCCCCAACACAGTCCTGATACAATAAGACAGACCTCTGTACACACTTCTGCCGAAGAGTAGAAACGTTATTTTGAGGAGACCAAGTTATTATCAGCAAATCTGGTCTCTTCACTAAGCCACAACATCCGCACTGGTGAGGAAGCAATAACTATAAATCCTGTGTGTCCGGTAGGAAGGGGGCTGAGGATTTTCCCTCATGGCGTGATGGCGAGGAGTAAACTCTCTGTGGTTTTCACGCCTGTGTAAACTGACCCTGACTCCTAGTTCCGCATTCCAGTGCAGGAATCTGAATCGCTTTTAACAAAAGATGGCAAAGACAAAAGCCCAGAGCGCTGCGGATGTATGCGAAGGGACAGTGAGGCCCAGGGACGGGGGATCACTGTTATGGATGACTTTGTGGGCCTGTGGACGTCTTACCGCTTTGTTCAATTTATTTTTTAGTATTTTCTGTTTAAATATAGAAATCCAGAGAGCCCCAGGAGGGGGGGAGAGATGCTTGTAACTACATTTTTGCTTGATTGATTGCTGTACATTGTGGCCCCAGGGATGATGTCTCCTCATTCATGTGGTGCTGGTTGCGTCTTAAAGGGCGACAAGAATCTTCAGTGTCACTCTTACTATCTAGGGAAAGAGTTTATCAGAAGGTCTGAGGTAAAACTGTTCTAGTTGCCCATGCCAACCAATCAGAGCTCAGTTTGTTTTTCCCACAGTGGTTTATAAAATGACAGCTGTGCTCTTATTGGTTTCCATTGTTACCTCAGACTCTTCTGATAAACTTCCCCCACAATGCTATCCATCATGAACTTGAGGAATTGGGTATAAGTAGCAGTTTTCTTCATCGCTGCCTTTATTTGCTTTCTACAAGACACAGTCTCATAGGAATCTGCTCTTATGAATGCTGAAGATGTAACCACAATGGGCCGGACAGGAGCGTGAAGCCGGTGGTTTATAGAATATAAAGCATTAAAGGAAATCTAATAATTCTAGCATCAATATCGGTTTGATAAACCAGGGACAACTTACTATAGATCCAGGAACTGTGACTGTGGTAACTTCTTATTTTGTTATCCATGGCCTCCTTAATTATAAAATCAACTTTTAAAATTAATCTTATGAGGGTGCTGTGGTGTGTTACCAGAGCCCCTCATTGCTTGCAGCTTCACAGGCTGTTACAAGAGCAGACGTCTGGCCCCCATCCCCTGTTTCTCCTACTTCCGTGCCCTGTGTTACTCCAAACTCCGGCTTACGGTTGTTACAATGGGCATTAAGCCGTACTAAACACCCTTCCCAGCTGTCCTTGCCTAATTGTCCCTACCTACTCCATGTGTAGTGACATTTCTTTCGTAACAACGTGCGATCATGGGGGCAAATATTTAGTCAGTCTTACGTGTATGAAATTTTCTTGCGGCACTCCTCTTGTCAGAGGCAGAGGACGAGAACGCCTTTCAGGTCTATTCCATAACGTAAATATTAAAAGTGACTTTGAAGGCAGGAGGGCCATGGTACTAACAAATATAAGGAGATTACCACAGTCCCCGGTGCCAGATCTATGCGTAATGTCCCTGGTTTCATGGAGTTTGGGATTGATAACATACGGGGCTCTGATCTGACAGATATGTGATAAAATATAAAGCAATAACATCATTATTTTCTTCAACAGAGTTTCCCCATCTAACATCGGATCAGAGCTGAAGACCAGATCTCGTACACCCAGGCCAGCATGTCTATAATGACCATAACCCACCACACGGTGCTGTGGTCACAGTCATTCGTCATTTCATCGCATCGCAGCCCTCGGGTGCCTTAATTGGGTTTGCTGGTGTTACCTTCCGCTGGCAGGGAGCTCAGCAGTCGGAGGATGAGGAGGAAGTGGGAGATCCTTAATTTGGGGAAGAGACTAAGGAGCCCTTTTGGTCAGTATTCCGCCACGGGCCCTCGACTGGAGAAGAAAACCAAGCTGACACCGAATGGCACGGAGACCGTAGCTAAATCACCACATCCCTTCGGTCGCCATGTGTTGAAGCGAGCGAAACTAATACTGTGAAAATAATAGACCCGTGTCCTGTAGAGGACGACACTGCATGCGGGGCAGTTATCTTCCTACAATCCTCCACTTCAGACGTCGTTCACATGAATGTTCCTCATTCTCTCCGACGGGACGACTCCCTGGAATGTGAAGACCCCCACCCTGTGTACATAACCTGCATTTTATAAGTGTTCCTCTGATTTTACATATTAACTTGCGATGATGTGATTTTAAAGGGTATTTTTCATTAACCCAATGGATCCCTATAGCGTATTTCGCTCGTCGTTGGTTTGGTTTTAGTCAATACAACAACCTCCCCCACCCCCTCCCTCCAAACATTATGATTGTGTTTGATGGATTGTGGAATTAGCTTAAAGCTTCCTAGCTGCAGTGACCCGCGCGAGTCCGCTAGATGACCCAAGATGGAGCCTGTGATGGGTGGAAATTGCCTTATGTGAATTGTGCAGGAGGCTCCTGGGGAGAGACACGGCTGGCGAGCAGTTTAAAATTTTATTTTTTATAAGGATGAATGAGCATTTTTAATTTTAAGGCAGATCTTACATTTGTGGTTTGTCTCCATTGTCAAAATTATTGTACTGACGAATAATGTACAGTGTTTTTACCTATAACTTGTAATCTTATATGTAGAACCAGACCAGCGTGCAGACAATTGACAATGGTTTTAACCCTTGCTAGTGGTAACTGGAGTTTAAAGTTGTGGGGAAACTTGGTTCTTCAGGTACCAGGTGACCTTCTTGATAGACTGCCTTTATTAGTAGTGTAATGTGAGGTGTGCACTTACAGATACAAAGGCTTGTCACGTTACCCAATCTCGGCTTATAGTGTTGGGTCATCGCATTAAATTATTGCGGCAGGATGGCGGTGGTGACTATGGAAGCCGTAGTGCTGGGATAAGACTCCATATTAAACACGAACCCTCTCTGCACTAATGGCTGGGCTACAATCCTTCTATTAAGATTAGAACAAAAAAGGAACACATAAGTTGGTCACTATTACCAAAGTTTACATTTTGAAGACGCTGAATTTAGTCTGTATGTAGCGGGCGCCACAGGTCCCACCAAACCCAGCGCCAACAGGACACTGGATTCCTTTGATGTCTGTGATTCTCTCCTTCTGACGGCATGGAGGAGGCTGTGCCCTATTTGCGGTATGCGCACCCTCTGTCATAACCACTCTCATCGGTGGTTGAGGGGTGTGCCGGTTATCTACGACGCCCCCTCCAATCAATGATGTGGGAGTTGTCATCACGGATTGGTAGACAGTAGCGGATGTATAGCCCCCTTAATCTGCGGAGATTTGCGCCCCCCCCCCCCCCCCACAAGGGTCGTTGTGTGCGGCCAATGTGTAATTAATAACAGACAAGAAATATTTAATAATAGTATATTATATAATACTACAATTAGTATAAATAATAGAATGTTGCCCTTGAAATAGATGAAGGGGATGTAAAATTCTTATAGTAGATTCCTATAAGGGCCCCCTTTCACAGAATTGAGTCTGTTTCATCCAGAAACAAGTTACATGGGTGCTGTATACAATATAATTCCTTACTAATATTGTCCTTTGCTTTCTGCAAGCATTTGAGGAAATTCTAGACAACCCCACACAAGATAGATGAGTACATAAGTCTACACTGGGAACACATGTGGTCTCCAGCCAAGGCTCAATGCAAGGTCATGACCCCCCCCCCCCCCCTACTAACCACTAAAATTCATTAAGTATCACGCAGGAGAGAATTCTGTGTTTTATATTAAAATTTGGGGGTTTAAACCTTATGTGAACGTGGAATGACCTCTGCACATGTTGCTTATGGCTGAAGTAGCAAAAATAGTAATTTTAAGCTTGTAATTCAAAGTGATCCTGGTCTTCTCCCACAGATACCAGTCTCAAAATAAAGTAGAATTCCTAGGGATATGTTGGTATCTGTATTTCAGATATTACGTTATAGATAGAACTATGATGCTTGAAGACACCTACATCCCCGTGGGACTTCAGCTCCCTTATCAGTACATATATCACAGTCTCCACCTTTGTATGATTATGGTGCATCTTAGTTTCGTAGTGGTGCAGGGGGTGGCTGAATAGTGGAGCGTTAGTCACTGGGTTTACTGGTATTAAAGCTCCATCCCCTTCTAGTGAGAAGATGCACATCTAAGGCTATCCTTGTCTGAGAGAAGATACAATCCAGATATAAAACTCATTTCCCCAGAAATGAATCTGGTTGGAAGCTCTTAAAGGAGCACAGTGTAGCTTACATGGCGTATGTGAACCTTTCACATCTGGATGTTACCAGGTCTTGTGCTATTAGATGGAATTTTCATGTGGAGCGTCGGTCTTCAGAATTCTCTTATAGGAAGAAATTAAGGATGACTGGTAAGGATGATTTTTGCGGCCATATGTTGTAAGGACCACACAGGGGGGAATCTTGACATGTCCCACTTGGAGGAGTATACATTGGCAGCAGATTCACTGTGTACTATGGGGGGTTTCCCAGTGACATCACTGTGTTCCCCCCACTGCTTGGCGAAGCCCCCACAGCATTACAACCACTAGCAGGATGAAATGATGTAGCTTGCAACGTATCTCATCCCGACTCTTTCTGTGGATCCTACTTTAGTGGCAAACGTAAGCAACAACCACCCTCTATCTGCCACCATATGTAGATGTAAAGCCTGGGGTATCAGTCAGGAGCTTTTATGGATATGGTTAATAGGACGTGATGTGAACCCCGCCCAACGTACCTAATTGGACCGCTGTGATGGCATGTGACTTCAATGTACCGTAATATAAGTGTCACAGGGAATCAGTCCAAATTATGGAGTAGTGTTCCTCTAAGTTAAGGGGATTCCAGTACAGTAGTTGAAACGGCAGCAGACAGTATGGATTATTATAATGTGATGTCTGTGTAGTAATTGGACCCAGGTATAATGTGTGCCATATGAAGACTGTGCAAAGAAGCCATAACAATAAACTTTACATGGAAACAAAGACTGGTCTATCTCTTCGCACATAGAAGACACTTCTGTAAATGAGCTGCGAACGAAAAAAGCAAAATGACCCCATCAGAAGAGTACGCCTCTTGCAGTATAGTTTGGTAATAGCAAACTGTGTTTCTATAGTAAGAGGAGTACTCCATAGAATTGCCCCCAATTACTGTGAAAGTTCATCAAAGAGGTTGACAAGCTTTCATGCCACTGACCCTGATTTGTGTGGTTTTGCAGTCACCTGATAGAGAGGATGGAGATTAGTTGCAATACCAGGGACTACCACCTGGTCAGGTGTGTGTGCTTGTTAACAGCTCTAGACAATCCTCCTAAGGGCATTCTTCTACCAGTTACATCAGTTTCAGATGCAAATGGAACTAAAAGGACTCGGCAAGAATTCACTTTTTAGAAATTGGGTAGAATGATGCATTTAAATTACAATACCCCTCACAGATTCCCACACTTCTCTAGTCCCCTATGGTATTGTTACTGGTATGAGTTCTACAGGACTCTATAGTAGATTCCGGGGTTTAGAAGCATTAAAGTGAGCAGTAACATTTATGTAATTCCTGATCAAAACGTTTCTCTCACCTGATCCCAGAAGTGTTTGGGAGAGTGTGTGTGCAAGGCTGATGGGTACCTTGTCATACAGTAAAAGGTAGGGGGCTTATCAGGCTTTCCAATGCAGAGATTTGGCTGACTATATCCTGAGCTGTTATCATGTGGGTTCTGCTTGAAATATAGGGAATGCTGCTTTATTTTTTAAGTTTCTGCCAACATTGGTTTAAATGGAAGATGGATATATATATTTTTTTAAATCAACAATAAAACTTTATTGAAATAGCACAATAGGATTTGAGTGGCACAAGGGAGGTCACAAAGGTTGGGAGAAAGCATTCTTGAATGATCTTTCCATATGGGAATAAAATCTGTGCCCAACATTAGGCTATCTGCATATGGGGATATAAAGCGCATAATATCTGGCGTAATACAGTAGCCGTGCAGAAAATTGCTTTCTCATCATAGAGGAGCAAGTCCAGTTCTCGGTTGTGAGTTACTCTAGAGGCTTTATAGATAGGATAAGCATACAGAAAACTGTGTGTAGAAGTCTTAAATCACAATGCTAGCAAACTGCCAGGCATTGCGATAATTTCCCCTTCATGAATCTCACACCAGGGAGCATTGGAGGGTACGGCACTGTAGCGGGGGAACTTTTAAAAGTGAAAGCGCCTGCACACATTTCTACAACCGGTAGAAATGGATGCTGCGCAGCCCGCGCGCGAACCATACATCTCCCCACACTCACAGGGGCGCAGCATTGTAGGTGGGGGTGTAGTCACATGTGGCGTTAATGTATGTGTTTCAAAACGCGTTGTAACCAGCTGAGAGATTTGACTAAATTAAAAAGCTGTTATAATTGTGTTTGTAAATGCAAATGTTAATTAGGCAAATCTCTCTTAGCTGTTGAAAACGCGTGTGTTGAAAGTACGTTGTGTCGGTACCCTAAGGATGATGCCACACAGGTGTTTTTGGTCCGTTTTTCCCCAATTAACTTAATAGATTAACAGGTCGAGTAGCACCAAACGCATGGTAAACTGCGGAAAACGGATGTCATTAAAACCTGACCAAAAACGCCATGTGTGACTACCCTAATAGTAATGAATGATGGTGTAGCACATCACCTCGGCTGTTTCCATTTAATCCTGACAGCCTCAGGGGGCTTATGGATTTTATTTTGGGCATTAAATATCCCAAATGAAAATATCCCATTAATAAATAAAACCATAAGTAAGAATTTCAATCTAAAAATTGCCATGTATGAAGAATATTCACTCTCCTCCCTCTACAAATATGAAGATTATAAAAGACTAAAAAAAAGGGGCATTTGCTTTCACTGGAAATATCTTGGGTCATACCCAGGGAAGTGAGAATTCTTGAGTATTATATCATAGAATTTGTTAACTCAATTTTTGCAATTAGAAATGTACAAGTGACTATTCATGTGGTCCAAAAATCGAAGACAGGTCCGTTCTGCTCCCAAAATGCGGTTTCTTGTTATGGGGAACCTGGTAGGACTATATTAATGCAATTTGGAGGACATCACCACCAGGATGAAAGACTGATGCAAATGAGCCTCAGGGGGCCAGGCTCCATTAACACCTATGAAGCCCAGAGCCCTCAGGCTCATTTGCATACAGTCCTTCATCTGATATCTTTAAAGGAAATCTTCCATCAAGATAAACCAGATAAAACAGTCAAAGATCCAGGGACCGTGAATTGTGATAATCATTTTATATTTGGAATCCATGGCCTCCTTCCTTCTAAAGTCAACTTTAAATTATGCTAATAGGCCAAAAGGTCTACTGGGATGTTACCAGAGCGCTAGGTGCTGCGCGCTTCACAGGTGTACACTGATTACCCCTTCCTGACGGAATTCCATATGTAAAGAGGAAGTGCTCCTGCACTAGCAAATTTTAAAAGTTGTGTTAAGAAGGAAGGCGACCATGGTGTAACAAACACAAGATATTTCCACAGTCACAGTGCCTGGATCTATGGAGTATTGCTTGATATTGATAGTAAGGTGAAATGATGGGTTTGCCAGATCCAATTGAAGTCACGGTGGACGTATTGCCTTAACCATATTCCTTATTATACCCACATGAGATGTCAATGGAAATGGCAAAGGGCGTGTTTGCGTTCTGCAGATTTTACTTTAAAAATCTGTGTCCAGTTGTACTACTTTATAGTGTGGTAGGTACAGAATTAATACAGTAGAATACTGTATGGATTATTTCTATATGTTTCCACACGTAGTTTTACCGATCTGCTGCAGATCCATATGGGAAAGCATTGCAAAGATTGACAGAAAACACAAACATGAGGACCAGGCGATTCATCTGGTTCCGGGATACCTGCAGGATCACCTCTGGGGGCAATAATGCGTCTTTCTGCTATTGTGCAGATAATCCTAAGTCTTATCCAACTTATGAAATCTGCAGCAGATCTTCCACAGTTTCCAAACATGACCAGGAAGGTTGTGCACCCTGCCCATAATCTAGTTTCCTTTGAGACATAAACATAAAGGTCTTTTTATCTCTACCCTACCTGAAACAGATTTATTTACAGTAAGAAAAATCTGTATAATAATCTTAAATCTTCCTAATAAAAATGATCAGTCTGTTCTATTGTCTTTGTTGTATGTCTAACGTCATGATCCTTTGTGACCTGGCAGATCCTTCAGATACTTCTGTCCCATCGGATCATCCTCAAGGTTCTCCTGTTTCGCTCTCCAGTTTTGCCTTGTTCTTGGCTTCCAATGAGACCACCAGAAACTTGAGCAGCGCTTCTCTGACAGGTGACGTCACTCTGCCAGTCCGCCACCAGTCTCTTTGATCTTAGTCGGCCATTGTACCCGGCCCTCCGGCCTTCTGCATCAATGGCCTGTAGTTGTTCACTTGTGCTCCTCCAGTGCTTGTGTGCTGCTCTAATTTGTTTTCTTGACCTAGTGTCTTGGCATTTCATCTTCTAGCTTCGGAGATATGTTCGCAGCTGGTTCTTTGGGCTGCTGTAAAACTTCAATCAGCCGGAGTCTGGATCTCTCGTTCCAAGTAAGAAACGTCGATATACCTGCTGTCGACGTTGATACGGACATGGCGCAGAGGCCGGTTGGATCTGTGGCAAGGCAAGGCAGGGTTGCATATTTTAGAAGGAGAATCGCAGAAGAATTCGGGACATTGATCTGCATATCACTCAGGTATTCTTTACGCTGCCGTGCCTCCTCTGGGAAACATATAGGGGAGAGAAGGTAAGATTTGGAGTACAAGAGGCAATGTGCAAGAGATTGTCCTGGTGCTTTGTCAGGAACTCAGTGGCAATTCCTTTATCGACTAACAATTACCAAGCTGTAATTAAAAAAAAACCAAAAGATATGGGTTTAACCCTTTGCAACGCACGGAATTTTGGACAAGGGATTTAGTAACCTCTACCATGCACGGCTGCGTCCCCTTTTTACAAAGAATCACGTGAAACAGAAGCTCAAGCTTTTATGTGATGCACATGGAAAACTATCCTAGTTGGAGACTTTTACAGCAAAACTGAGTAGCAGAACAACCGCTACCGAGCAGGCCTTCCTCTTTATTGTCAGCATCATATCTGTACGTGGCTATCAAGAGGACGCCTGTGTCCCTGAATGCCAAAATGGGATACGTTCGGTGACACTAACGCTCCATGAACCACTAAAGAAAGTACAGTGTTCTACTGTATTCCCTTTTTTTTGTGTTTTTGTTAAATCTCTGGGGAATCCTGTGTAGCCGAAGTGTGCAGTATTAGTCATAACTGACTAGGAATCCGCGAACATGGAAAGGGCTTCATAAGCTGGCAGCTTAATGAAGTCTACCAGACTCAGCATGACCAAAAAGCCAAAGAAATAAATCCAAATATTGACAGACTCTTCGCCGGAAGCAAAACTTTGCCTCATTCTGCAGAATTACGCATTAAATAAAATGAACATTCAAAGTCAGAAGATGAAAAATAACCTAAAAACATGGCTTGGATGACCGAATCTGCAGAGAGGGTGCAACTGCAGCCAAGAAGAAGAGACAGTCGCGCGTAAAAGCGAAAGGGAAGGGCCCCTGCCACCCGTGGGAAGCAATGCATGTAGGACACGCGTCTATAACAGTGGCAGATCAGCGCTGGAGTGGTTACACAGAGTTCAAAATCCAGCGTTGAGGAGAACTGACCTTGTATCGTGGGGAAGAATGCATGAATGGTGGGAAACTACGGTCACAGCCATGAACGTCCCAGGGTCAGATTCATATTTCCCCCCCCATGTGCCAAATAATTATCTGGAGAGTAAGTAAGAAGTGAAATTTCTTATCCACATTATACAATAGATTTCGCATATATATTTACACAAGACACTACAGGATGAGTACGAGTATTCATCCTCCAACAGGTCACAAGAGAGCCTAATGCCAGCCCTCAGTCACCACTAGTAATAAGAGATGAGATGACAAGTGGAGCAACTCCTCAGGTCCGCTGGTTGTAGAGTGATCCGCTTACTAGTGGACACGAGCAGAAGGGTTAATAATCTCTACAATATCACAATGTAGTTAGAGTAACCTTCTATGACCTAGTTGGAGATTGTGAGAGATGGACATTGGTGAGATAAGATGGTGGTTTGGTGTCATCACAAGAAGTAAGGTACCGAGCGTAGTGGTGTAATGTTGGCTGTGAGAACGAGCGCTGCACATGAGAGCTATCTGATCTCTTGGATAAATCCTCCCATCTGTGGTGGAGCGCGCGACTGGGCAATTCACGCGTACAATGTTGGTTGGTAGAACCGCGAGGATAGTTCGGTGCTTACACACTTTCCATGCTCTGCTGGTTAGCTATGAGCCAACTATCTGTTAGACTGGTAGGGCCACATGTAAATAGTGCAAATAACTTTTTAAAGGAGTTGCGAAACGATACGATTAAAGATCAAATTCCATGATAAAACTTACTGAATGCTACCAGGAACACCGTTGCACTTAACAGTCACCCTGGGCTAAGGGATCGCTATCGCTAAGTTTGGTAAATCCATGGCGTCCTTCTGCTAAATTCACTTTTACAATTAGCTATGTGATTCCAAGGTGCTCAATGGGGGAGCCGGATCCAATGCTGCACAAGCGCAATGGCTGTTACAGCATGTGCACAGCGGAGCAATGTCAGCCCCTGCTACCTGTCGGGACTGCTGTAAGCTCAACGCGACGAAGTGTCGTCCCTACAAGTGAAGTTCAGGAAGGGGCCTGGGAACGCCTTCCAGAGTCTGCACGGCGCTAAAGCAAGATTTTAAGTGCATGCGTCATTGCGAAGCAAACAGACGACATGGGGATCCAACAACTACGATGACGACACAGTCCCAGTTGGGCCTGACATCATAGTGGTGCCCCTAGGGGTTTTATCCGCTCGAGTAGTGGAAGCAAACAATAGACCAACGTTAAACTAAGTAGTAACGAAATACCCACTTTTGCTGGGTTTTAGTAACTAACCCACAGCATAAGAGGGGAACACAGAAAAAGATTGCTAGAGCAGAACAATAAAGCATCATGTGGAAGGCCATATGACCTGTGGCACAAGGTATCTGTTCATGTCTTATGCAAAACAACCAGCCTGCTCTGCCCATAGCAAGAGTTCACAACAGGCACCGCCGTTATATTTCCGCTTCAGCTATGGTGTATTAGTAGTGCACCGCTAATGTGGCCTCAGAGAGTCTGGTTGGATACGCCCTGAGAAAAAAACTAATTAGGTAGTGGCGCACAGTTTTGTCGCGCTACACTCGTCACCAATCAGGTCGTCCGCCTAATGTAGCTTAGTATGTGACGGGTGACTGCTTACCAGTACAATGAGCTGTACTGGATAGCCCACTATACTTGCGTGAGGCGGATAAAATATGATTCATGAGGGTGGCACAAAAACACACACAGGTATGATAGGAACAGCCAACAACATCTGGCCAAAGAGACAATCTTGGGTTAACACACGGTTGCTATTCAGTGAGTCCGGAGGGAACCACAGATACGACTAGCACACAGGTCCGACAAAGTCTACAGCAAGATTAGGCGATTAAGAGTCTCAGTTTTGAATGTGTCACGCGCCTTATGTCTGGTGTGAGCGGTTTTGTACAGATGCCCTGCGCCTAACCAACAAGAACGCCCCCGACTATTAGGCCCACCCAGCGAGCCGCGCTGCTGAATATGAGTGCCCTTTCATGACCTGTCTGCTGGAAGCCAGCTGTGTTGTGTGTGAGTGGGCTCTTTGTGCTCCACGGTCGCACGAGTATTGACGGGTTATTATGTAAGGAATCGAGGCGTAGGAGCCCAGCGCTATTGCTGCCTTGACATGACCCGCAGGGGCCACAGGCTCTGTATAGGACCAAGTTCGAACCTTCTCGCTGTCCAAAACAACCTGCCGAAAAGTGACTAGAGAGTGACTCTTCGGTATGAGCTGATGGTCTCTGAACAGACTATGTAGGGGTTTCACTGGCCAGATGCGTGCCGCAGGGGACTGTAAATTTTGACTGAAGTAGTTCTGGCGAATAAAACCTCTGAAAAGGAAAGACATTGTCACCACAATAAGTCATATAACGGGTTACACATGCAGTTTTTCAACCAGTGTATGTGTTGTAATTAGAAGAGAAACCTGCTCACAACATTGTACACCATTAAACTGCTGATATGAGATGTCCTTTCCAAACTTGCCTACTATTTAATCTCACCTGTTTTACCTAAAACAAAAAAAACTCCGTCAAAGCCATTGACAAAATTCTAGCAGGAAGATTCATATTTGCCCGAGATGAGTCAGTTTAGCAGGCTAATTAGTGGTCACTTCAGACGCTCCTCTATTGACCAAAATCTGCATACCCTAGTAAAGATAAGAAACGCCTTCTTGTTAAAGTATCACATGCGAGCAGCCTTGGGTTCTGTGTAGTACAGACCAGACATACACGCCAGTACATACCGGAGATCAGATCTGTAAACAGGACGTAGCTCAGGGCAAAATAGGACCTTCGCTGCGTTATGTTCACTTGTACTTTGCGAGGATTGTCTTCATACAGGTAAATGGGCAAAAATTCACCATTAAAAGAAGGAACCTTATATAATAAATTTCATCCCTATCATGATGGAGCCGAGTGTTAATGTGGGTAAAGTATGACTAGTCTTGGAATCACAAGCAAATGGTTGCTCAAGCCAAAGTAACAAGGACGACACAATCATGCTTACAGCGTTCCCTTTCCTTAGGCACCATCTATATACAATCTATCACGACACTACAGTATTATACTAATCCGCATCACACCAATGGTCATGGCACATCAGTCTTCCGCCATGTGTACTAGCCTAAGTTTTAGGATTATAGGATTTAACCAGGGGAACTGCTGCTGTGTGGCAATCATTTGAACGGCTGCGGTGTATATATGCATTGCATATCTACCATCAAAAAAATCCACAGATTTCAGTCCTGCTCCAAGAGGAACAAAACAATAATTAGGAGAGGACATTGATGCCATGTCCTGCCTATGCTCGTACATAGGAAGCTCAATGAGGCAACTTCTACAGCATCTTACCTAGATACACATAAATTCAGGACTGGCACGCACGGGCTCTATGTACATATCCTCAGAGCATTCATGTGCACGTGAACTTCTCCAAGAGTACAATCTGCCTGCTACTTATCCACCAAGCGTGTCTCTCGGTACTTTTTATGGTTGTCACTATTTTCCTCATATATAATGTTTGTGTTTCGCAACAGGATGGTGACTTCACCAGACACAAATTTCCCCCTCTAGACTGGGCTTAAAGGGCAACGGTTTCACTCCGATTTACACCACCCCACCCCTATAAATGATCAGCAGCCTCCCCCTCTATGTGATTATCTCACCTCGTTTACCTATAAACAAAATCCCCTCCAAGAGTCATAAGAAATGAGAAGATGGCAACGCTTCTTTATTTGCAAGTGTAACTTTTTAGAGGCTGCAATCTTCAGTTCATAGGATCCCAGAAAGATTGGGGGAGATGCATCACACCGGTGTAAAGCAGAACTGTTCGGTTGCCCAAGGAACCATCAGAGCTAACGCTTTGATTTTCTAAACAAGCTGAGGGAAAATTAAAAGTGAGAATGATTGGTGCCTTCCCATGGACACTAGATACACTTATGCCATCAGAAACTTCCTGATAAATGTCCCCCATTGTTTTGGTGCAATACCTCTTTGCAGATCAACATCAGTTGTCCTTTTGCAACGCCTCCTCACCTGTTTTCTGTAACATGCTGTAGTCACCGAACCACAGAACTCAATCAGCCCCTTGCCGTCCCTACTGAGGAAGATCTCTCTAACCTTTAACCCCTTAAGGACGCAGGGTTTTTCGCTCATTTTCTTTCGCTCTCCACCTACGTCAAAAAATCCATCACGTTTTCATTTTACGTCCTTTTTACAGACCGGTCTGTGATGGGAATTATCGTGCGTAACAATGGTATTTATTTTAAAATGCCGTGTACGGCGAGCTGAAAAAAATTCCAAAATGTGGAAGAAATGAAACACAAATAAACGGCTGTGGACGTTCTGTGGGCTAAGTTTTAGGAACTTGACTCTTCGCTTACAACAACAACACCTCCAGCTTTATTCTTGGTGCGGTTTCCTCGCTGATAGCGTGGTTTGGGGTGATTACAAATTTATTAGGTTTTATTGTTGTGTTTAAACATTTTTTCCAAAAATTAAACGAAGGTACAAAAAAGAAAAAAAATTTTTGCACTTGTCTGAAGTAATAACGTTTCTATTAACCTTAGGCGCACGGAGATGTGCGTGAGGTGTCATTTTTCGCGAAATGAGCCGTACGTTTCATGCTAAATTTGGAGGTCTGTGCAACATTTTGATCATTTTTTATTAAATTTCTGCTATGTGATGGTAAACAGGGTAAAGTCGATTCGGACATTTGGGCGCACATTCTCGTCTGGGTTGGTCATCCGGCGTACGTTTATATTTTGATAGATCGGCCTTTGTGATGCGTCAATCCCCTATGTGTCTGTGATTTTATGTTTAGTATATTATATCAGTTCTAGCGACAGGTGTGATTGATTTTAATATTTATAAATTTTTTTGTTTTTTAAACTTTTTTTTTCACTATATTGTAGACATTTAGTTGGTACATTATCCCTTATGATGGTCAGATTCGCTGCTACCTATACTCACATACGTATGTATTGAATATATGGCATTTTTGAGGTCATTACAACGAAGACACGGGCTACAATGGAAATCCCGATCGACGCCCCCCCCCCCCCCGATGAGATCGAGGCCACGTCTTTTTATATGACGCTCGTGACTTGACGGCGGCCAAAGGGTTAAAAGCCGCGGTAAAGGTGCTAGAGCACCGCAGCGGTATTAGCCGGCCCGGGGGCGTTTTGTGCCCAATCCCCTATATACAAACAACCCCACATTTGTATGAAGGAGGACTGTTGCTCCTGTGAGCCCCTCTTCATACATTCCACCTTATTATCTGCGGCTGAGAGCGTTTAACGAGAGTTAATATGTAAACCACAACAAGTCATGGTGTGTAAAGGTGGCTGACAACAAAGTGACAATATTCCTGCAGCTCTACACGGGACTCGTCGGACCAACAAAATATACTTTCCGCCTCCTTTTCCACGACTTTGAAGGAGGTTTTTTTTTCTTTAAATAGTTGTAACATATTCCGAGATTCCACATAAAACGATGGTGGCCGGTTCTTGACAAGAACATTCATTACCCTCGGTTTTCGTCCTATGGGGGTTGTTTTAAATTAATCTGGTGACTGTGTCCCATCTTAATTGTTCCCCTATTTTAGCCAAACGCAAAGCGACGGAAACACCTCCACATACAATCCACAAGTGAATCAGAAATAAAGCATCAATTGTGGCAGGTGATTATGTAGCTCACCATGTAAACACGAGTTGCATCATACCTAATGTGGGTCCGATGAGCCGGCTGCTCTGGGCGATGATATAATGGATCTTCTTCTTTCAAATCAAATGATTTGCAGCTAAACTTCCTCTCCTGAATGGCAAGCTACCCCCCAGGCCTATCGTGCATACCCACCCAGGATAATATTGGAATCCAAAAGATACTATTAAGGTTTTGTCGGTGTCCTGCACTTGAGGCCCGGTTTGCAGAGCGTGGATGTGTCAGATCATAGCTGAGGTGCGTTGTCCATTCTCACATATGAGGCACTATATGGATTTCCAAGGGGTCCTGTCCCCTTTGTTGGTGAAGATTAAGCATCCACGAGGATTGCCATTGTATGGCTGGAGTAGACCTCCTCCTCCGCTCACCGTTGACAACAACGCAGAGCTAGAGAATCATAGGTGGCTGTTAAGAGCTGGGAAGTTGCTGCAACCCTCACGTTGACATGAAGTTCAGGCAAGATTCGTTCTTGAGGTTTAGAAGTGGCTCATATCAGGCTGCGGCCTACTGCTCCACAAAGTTGCCAGGGCGGCTTTCTCAGTGACGCAGGAGAGGGGGACTCATCTCGCTATGGTTTACAACACACGGTCCCACCCACGTTCTGTGCCACCCTGGAAAGCGACCTTTGAGGACGGAGGTAAAGGACAAAGCCGTTACAACAACAGGGCATGGCTTCACATCTTCCGTCAACACCTGCTGAGGTCTTAGGCTAGTCCTGTTTCCCCTTGTACGTCATTCCTGACACTCTCCATGATCCTACAATACAGCATGTTCACATAACATTTAGACTGAAAGGCTTTCGTGGAAAAGTAGACCAAAATAAAGTTTATCGGATTTCAAAAACAATTTGGATTACGAAGGTCAGTCTTTCGGCCAATGTTCGCCTCCCCCGATTATGTGTATAGGCTTTTCCTTTTCTATCGCCTTTATAATCCATGCTTCCTACGTAAGATGGTTTACTAATCTTAGTTCTACATATGCAAGTTTTGGGGCGAACCAAAGGGGAACATTTCTGACCGTGGACACACACTAAATGTCCTGCAATGATTTAGAAGCTAAGGATCCCTTAATTCAGGTTCCTCCCCACGTTGTAAAGCAATGAGCACCTAGCTTTTTCGTGGACTAGGTATCCCTTTTCATGGACATAGGGAAACTTGTGGATTACTACTCATGACAGGCAGCAGCTTCTTACACAATGTAGGATTGGCTGTGTGGATATTAGTTTATGACCGGTAAGGGCGACGGACAGGACTATATCAAGGTCAGGGGACACGCAATGACCGCTGCTTATAATAATCAATAGTTGGGTAACCGCATCGCTCTTTTTTTCGCTTGCGATGCTGCAGAACACAAGGATTCTGAACTTTTCTCTATCAAAAAGCACTAACACGCCAACTGACCACCCTGGATGCCAACAGGGAACGGCAGCCCAGTATTTATAATAAAGATATACAAGTTCCTCCATACCTATTAGTATATTACTAGAATGTAACCGGTCTAGACATAGAAGTTTTTTCCCTCCCCCACTTATATCCCGCGTGCTGCGACACCATAGCATCTCCCTTACTCCAAAGTCCTTAAACCGAGCCGTCTTGTCATTCGGATTGTACCCCTTTTGGGGTTAAGTAGCCCAAAAAAAATAGGAACACCTTTGTTCTGACCGTGGCGTTGTTGGATTGACCAGAATAGGAGGGGGGGTGGGGCTCTTCCTTATATATCATCAGTGCATGGACCACAAGTCACAGAAGTCCCCTCACCTCCCCCCAGGCCTCTATCATGAATTGATAGGATGGACAAGCCCACTTCCATTTGGGCACTCTCATAGACTACCAATTCTAACATACTTTACCAAACGATTTATCTTATGGACCTATGTGGGGAATATTTTCTTGGCACTCTTTGGGCCCCTTGGTACCAATTGAGCATCGTTGCAACCCCACAGCCTACCTGAGTATTGTTGCTGACCATGTCCATCCCTTTATGACCACAATGTACCCAACATCTGATGGCTACTTTCAGCCCCGTTACTAGCATGGTGTACCTAATAAAGTGGCCGGTGAGTGTATAAGCTGCACTCCCTGGATCATGGCTGCTCTGCCTGCCTTGGAATTTCCTCCTAGGTCAGTCATTCCTGGAATTTCCTTGAATTCAATACATCACTTTATTAAGGCTATAAATAAGCATCAGGTTACATACATTTTTCTTTTTGCAATTTTGCATTATGATATTTATCCCCACACGATGTATCCCTTTAAAGGGAGCCAGATTTTACTATATTAAACTACCAGCCCCCTCAAGTAGGGTATAAAATGTCCTTTCTTGACTTCCTTTGTTTATGTGAAATCTCCCCCTTTTACCTATGGAAAATAAAATCTCATCCAATAAATAGCAGAGTCATATTTGCTTGAGATGAGTCAAGTTAAGAGGCTAAAGGGAAGGTGTCAGACATCCCTATCTTCAGGTCTACAGTACCTACACAGATACATTGGGTATGATGGTAAGATAAGGATCTCATCTTTCAGCTTGTATCCGGCTTGTGGTTCTGTGAGCTACAGAACTGGACATACAGGCAGTTAATAACATAGTTGGAAATGTG
The DNA here is from genome assembly GCA_019512145.1 of Engystomops pustulosus. Taxonomy (NCBI): domain Eukaryota; kingdom Metazoa; phylum Chordata; class Amphibia; order Anura; family Leptodactylidae; genus Engystomops; species Engystomops pustulosus. The sequence goes on along the minus strand of CM033648.1, from coordinate 25,737,152 downwards.
AACTGCAGGTAAAGATCTCATTCATGACTGTTTCTTTAACTGCCTGTATCTCTGGTTCTGTAGCTCACAGAACCACAGTCCTGATGTGATCTGAAAGATGAGGTTATTCTAGTTAATAACATCTAGGAATTATAGAACCATAGAGAGGTGACGCCTGAAGTTATGCTCCTCCACCAGCCTCTAAAAGTGTTAATACACTTTTAATGCCTTGGATTGGGATCCTACCACACAGTAGACATAATAGAAATCTAGGCACTCCAGAAGATAATGCTCAAATTGTGATTTATTAGTGGTTTGGGTGTAGCCTTTGTCAAATACTGCAGCCTCTAAAAGTGACTCTTCCCAGCTCATTTGCTTAAAACTTACATTTTTTTGCAAGTAAACAGTAAGATTTCACATAAGAGGTCATCTAGAAGGGACATTTCATACTTTTCCAGCTACCTGCTAGTTGTTTAATGGAGTAACATCTGACGATAGTCCCTTTGAGGCCAATTATTTCTTGGCACATAAAATCGTATGCTTTCAGCACAATGTAACTGCGGCCACCAGAGTAACTATGGGTCCACCACCATGGAGTCAGCACCCAACACCAATTTGTTTACATTGCAATTAAGACCTCGTCCTGGGGCAAGTGGCATCCGAAACACTGGCAACACAATAGCCCCATGGTGTTATCTATATCACCATTGATCTTGTAGTACAAGGATCTGGTCAGCGCAGTAATGGCAGGAAGCCCGGCTTGTTACTCCTGTTACCGACTGTCGCTCCACTGACCGTCCACTGCCCGAGAGATGTGTAAATTACTGCGCAACATCTGGACATATTGATTGTAAAGAGCGAGAGTGAAAATAAAGTGTGTATAATATGACTCCGGAGTCATCTAAAAACCTCACACCTACTCTAATGACTTACTCCAGGCGACCTTGGCTTCTGTATTATGCAACTCAAGGCCGTTCCAGTAAGAGATAAGTAATAACGAGACATGTTACAGTTCTTATATCTTAGGCCCTCGCATTTGTGAGAGGAACCCACCATCTCGTGTTTATGGCAAATGTGCATTTTAATGTTGAGGGCGCCCAATATTTATAGAGCTGTTATAGATTCATAGGGGAGATTTCAAAGTCTCTCACAGCAGAAGGTTTCTGTGCTCCCCAAGGCAGCCAATCAGAGCTTAGCTTTTGTTTTTCCACAGCGCCTATAAATGAAACCTTGTGCTCTTAGGGGTTTTGGCGCCATGGCCAAGCGAGAACCGGTTTGCTGTTGGTATCCGGTTCGGAAAACTTGATATGTAGAATCTCGCCCCAGAGAGTGCCGCTTGAGTTAGACTGCAAGCACGAACATGTGTCTCTCTGACCCTGCCAACCCGAGGATTGCGGCTTAGACAGGTGAGTACAGACATGGAGGGGGGTACACCATGCTAGTAACGGGTTGGACCCCCTTTTGCCTTCAGAACTACCTCAATTCTTCGTGGCATAGATTCAACAAGGTGCTGGAAGCATTCCTCAGAGATTTTGGTCCATATTGACATGATGGCATCACACAGTTGCCGCAGATTTGTCGGCTGCACATCCATGATGCGAATCTCCCGTTCCACCACATCCCAAAGATGCTCTATTGGATTGAGATCTGGTGACTGTGGAGGCCATTTGAGTACAGTGACCTCATTGTCATGTTCAAGAAACCAGTCTGAGATGATTCCAGCTTTATGACATGGTGCATTATCCTGCTGAAAGTAGCCATCAGATGTTGGGTACATTGTGGTCATAAAGGGATGGACATGGTCAGCAACAATACTCAGGTAGGCTGTGGCGTTGCAACGATGCTCAATTGGTACCAAGGGGCCCAAAGAGTGCCAAGAAAATATTTCCCACACCATGACACCACCACCACCAGCCTGAACCGTTGATACAAGGCAGGATGGATCCATGCTTTCATGTTGTTGACGCCAAATTCTGACCCTACCATCCGAATGTCGCAGCAGAAATTGAGACTCATCAGACCAGGCAACATTTTTCCAATCTTCTACTGTCCAATTTCGATGAGCTTGTGCAAATTGTAGTCTCAGTTTCCTGTTCTTAGCTGAAAGGAATGGCACCCGGTGTGGTCTTCTGCTGCTGTAGCCCATCTGCCTCAAAGTTCGACGTACTGTGCGTTCAGAGATGCTCTTCTGCCTACCTTGGTTGTAACGGGTGGCGATTTGAGTCACTGTTGCCTTTCTATCAGCTCGAACCAGTCTGCCCATTCTCCTCTGACCTCTGGCATCAACAAGGCATTTCCGCCCACAGAACTGCCGCTCACTGGATGTTTTTTCTTTTTCGGACCATTCTCTGTAAACCCTAGAGATGGTTGTGCGTGAAAATCCCAGTAGATCAGCAGTTTCTGAAATATTCAGACCAGCCCTTCTGGCACCAACAACCATGCCACGTTCAAAGGCACTCAAATCACCTTTCTTCCCCATACTGATGCTCGGTTTGAACTGCAGGAGATTGTCTTGACCATGTCTACATGCCTAAATGCACTGAGTTGCCGCCATGTGATTGGCTGATTAGAAATTAAGTGTTAACGAGCAGTTGGACAGGTGTACCTAATAAAGTGGCCGGTGAGTGTACTTTCCATATCATTCTTCATGGTTTTCTCGATCTCTGCTTGGTGTCATTGAACAGGAAGCTTCATTTTTTACTTAAGGTGCATCAAATCAAGTGCTTGGTCATGTGATGTCACACAGGTGCACGCTTCGTTATGTATCACTGAGAATAATAAGAACTGTTCACCTGTGTGACATCACATGACCGGGGATACAACAAGCAGTTCACCCGGTGGGCGTACCCGGGTGAAAGCTGTGCTGTATGCTGCTTCTGTGCCCCTGTAAACATACTGGGGCACTGACCAGAGAGACGGCGGCACAGGACACTGAGACTACTACTAGTTTATTGTTTTAAACTTTTTTTAAAGTCACTTTTTTTAAAGTCTAGGACAACCCCTTTAACAGAGACCAACAGTGCAACGCCAGCCTGTATATACTATCAGAGACCAACAGGGCAGCGCCAGCCTGTATATACTAACAGAGACCAACAGGGCAGCGCCAGCTTGTATATACTAACAGAGACCAACAGGGCAGCGCCAGCCAGTATATACTAACAGAGACCAACAGGGCAGCGCCAGCCTGTATATACTAACATAGACCAACAGTGCAGCACCAGCCTGTATATACTAACATAGACCAACAGGGCAGCGCCAGCCTGTATATACTAACATAGACCAACAGTGCAGCACCAGCCTGTATATACTAACATAGACCAACAGGGCAACGCCAGCCAGTATATACTATCAGAGACCAACAGGGCAGCGCCAGCCTGTATATTCTAACAGAGACCAACAGGGCAGCGCCAGCCTGTATATACTAACAGAGACCAACAGTGCAGCACCAGCCTGTATATACTAACACAGACCAACAGTGCAGCACCAGCCTGTATATACTAACACAGACCAACAGGGCAGGGCCCTTAATGGAATAAAGCTTCACCCCTTTCAACATACCAAGGAGTGCTGCCTCTTCACTGAGTATATATTGGGGACCCTTGCCAAGGGATCATCGGCTTCTGCACCCACCGTAAGCTGTGCTGCTCTGGATTTCCTTTTTTTTTTCTTTAGAAATATAGATATAAGGTTGGACACACAGACTTCTATAGGACTATTAAGGCAGAGTCTATCCAGAACAATATTATTATTGTTATATTATAATTAGATCTGCAGTTTACCTGTAAATAAGAACATGACACACATTGGTCTAGTGCTCAATTTCTTCTAAGGTGATTACTTTCCACTTGAAGAAACAGATGTACTTTAACAATTTACCCTCTGATTTATTAACTCTTGTAATCCTTCAGATTAAGGGTTTATCAATATTCAATTGACTGAAGACTTGAAATAGATCAATAACTCATCCTCACTTGCTTTTACAAAATAATTAATTATTATTCCTTCTGTACATATCATGTAGCATATTGTATATGTAGATGCCTAAATTCTACAAATGTTGAATGGGCATCGGTTTCTGAATGTTCCCATAAAGTGGCCAATTTATGTGTTAAATAATCTGCTGTCATTATACCTGATGATGATGTTTCATGATGTTTTAAAGGAAATCTACAATAAAAATCCATAAGGATAAGACAGGGACACATACCGGCAGTCCCCGGGTTACATACAAGATAGGGTCTGTAGGTTTGTTCTTAAGTTGAATTTGTATATAAGTCGGAACTGTATATTTTATCATTGTAATCCCAGACAGAACTTTTTTGGTCTCTGTGACAATTGGATTTTAGAAATGTTGGGTTGTCATAAGAATCAGGATTAACACTAAAGCTTCATTACAGACACCTGTGATAACTGTTACAGTTATCATTGTAGCCTAGGACTAAAGTACAATAAATTACCATTATCCAGAGGTCCGTTTGTAACTAGGGGTCGTATGTAAATCGAGTGTTCTTAAGAAGGGGACCGCCTGTACTCATAGATTCAGGCACTGTGACTGTGTTAATATTCTTATATTTGCTATCCATGGCCTCCTTCCTTCTAAAATAGACTTCTAAAATTATGCTAATGAGCCTGAAGAACTTCTGGGGGCATTACTAGAGCCCCAATGTGCTGTAAATTCACAGGGTGTTACACTATCTCAACCTTCCAATCAGCACTGGCGTTACCAGAACCCCTCTGTGCTGTAGCTTCACAGGCCATTGCACCGTGTGGGATTACATCAGACCTTTTGCCTGATGTAATCCCACACGGTGCAATGGCCTATGAAGCTACAGCATAGAGGGACTCTGGTAACGCTCCCCCCTCCCCAAGAGTCCTTAGACTCATTAGCAGCATTATTTTATCACAATGCCTGGATCTATGAATAAGTGCCCCTAAATTATCATGTGTGATTTTGATTGTAGATTTCCTTTAATAAATACAGTAAAAAGTATGTTGTACACTATTCTCTTCATTATTCTCTAAAATAGGATCTGCCGTTCATAGTAGGCAATGTACTTGTTACAGATCTCAGAACAAGCCCGGAAAACTCTTCCAGATTAACATCTGAAGGCAATTGTTGCCTCTGGTCTTTGGCTATATGGCATTGTGCAGTATGGAATCATATAAACATTGGATATTTTGTAACATTTAAAATCCCCTGCTGGTTTGATTCCATGTAGAATGTCTTGGTAATCATCTCATCCATGCACAAAGGATCTGAACACATTTGAAGTCTATGGAGAGGGGAGTAGTAGGGTCATGAAATAACCAACCTGAGCTCCAGAATCTAGGAAGAGTTTTATTTGACCCGAGATCCTGTAATAAATATATGTATATTCCATTTATTCTCCCACTTCTCTCTCCATAGACTTGAATATTATAGGGGTCATATAAATGGATGACATTGGATTCATTAGAAACAGCCCCTCTCACTCCCATGGATTCCTGACATACAGAGGAAGTTGAGTATAGGTTCACATTATGTTATTTCCCTCTGTTGTATGGATACATTGGGATTCTGACATATGCTTACAAGACAGGGCAGCAATGCATCCCCTGTACGCTCATACAGTGCTGCCCCTATTCAGGCCACACCCAGAGTGTGAGCTCAGCTGAGGCCAGTGATGGATGCCATATAGGAGTGTCCTTCCCCCATAGCCTCCAACTACATGTCCAATGAGCATGAGGATACCTCCATCTGCCAGTATAGTGTAGTGCTTATGCCGGGAGCTTTCCTGGCGTACAAACCAAACATATACAATAATTGTGATGTGAACCCAGTCTAAATAAGTTGGGGAAAGGACAAAATGAAATGTATTACATTACGAAATATTCTACCAAATTATGATCCATTCATGAAAATTAATTCAAAGCTTAGTTGTGCTTTCAACTATATCTATAGTTTTATAAGAACATATGATAGCGATTTGTTAGAAGGACTCATCAGATTGCTATAATAAAGGCCTAGAAGCACTTAGCTGATGGTTAGACAGCTTTGGTTCTGATAAGTTCTCTTCTCAGAGAGTGAATCCATGGTGTAGTGGCTTGTAATCCCTAATTCCCACCAGGTATTAGTGTTATGGCTGCTGAGAGCAGAACTTCTGTTATAGTGTTCCAAGATTGCGGAATAAGATCCTTGTCTCCATATGAATAGTTTATGAGCAGCAGACAGGCTTTGTTTTGTGTGGAAGTTATGCATGCTCTATTTAAAGGGAACCTGTCTCCAGGAGACTCATATATAGCACCCCCAGTCCACACAGAGCATAGAACATACACTGCCAAAGATTTTTTGTATAAAAAATAAGTTTTACAGAAAAAAATATATGCTATATAATACCTTATCTGTGACTAGGCACTTGTCCCCCGCCCCCTTGGGAAACCGCTCATCAGTGTGTCCTTTACAAACCTGGCTTAGTGATGCCCCCTGTAGTATCCCCCCCCCCCCCCGTGGACGTCAACATTATTTGCCCCCCACCCTCAGTGGACAAAATGGCCTGGTCACAGCTCACATGGCTTGAAACGTGAAAGGGGCCTTACTTTCGTACCCGCCTAAGGTGGCAAATTGCGGACCCCATTTAGGTAGGTCGGACTCGCTAATGGCTGGCAAGCCGGAACTACATGAAAAATCAATTAAGGCGCCAATGTAATTGATAGGCAGAGTGGTGCAGCACATCACGCCTGTGTGCACTGCTCTGTTGGACACTGGCCTGTGTACAATACAGTAGTAGTGGTTGGCGGCAGGAGAAGAGGAGAGAGCTGCGGGGCTAAATTAGGGCACCTAATAAATTGTGGGTGCTTTATATACTGTAATTTATCCGGGTGACTATGTAAAGGATGTTTTATGTGGGGAATAGTGTTGTGAGTATAGCATATATTAGGAACCCACTTCATTATACTGAAGTGACTGTGTATTTTTAGGGGCATAGTGTGGAGTTGTGCTGCATAGAGCTGAGGACGTTTGACTGTGAATTCAGAAGAGAAAATGGCTGGGAGAAACTGTAAGAAAGTCCTCTTCCTGATGGAGCAGATCATCACCTGTACGGTACTACATAATAGATGTCACCAATGTCCTTGTCACTGACTGACTACTAGTGTGTGAGGTAGAATCATTTTTTCAAGTTTCGCTTCAGGCAACAAAAAGGCTAGAATCAGCCCATTGGGAAATTTTAAAGCATCACATTAATATCCATTATATCTTGTCCTGTGTGATAATGGAATTGTTTAGCGGGTAACAAAACAGTCGACATGCTCCGCTCAGAGAAGTGCAGCTGTTATGGTAAAATCTGTGTTCTAAATAAAATCCTAATAGGGCAATTGTCAGTCTACAAGCAAGTGAATCCGCTAGTAAACTAGCAGTAGCTATGGCGACTGTAACAAGTCATCAAATTGCTGGGTAATTATATGACTTTGCACCGTGATCTGCCAATGTAGAAATCTAATTTTAACTTTACAAAATCACAGCTAAAAATGGAAATGCCGCCCTTCTCTAAGAAAAGCATTAAAAGCGCTTAAATACATTTACATGGAGACAGTTCATAACTTTGTGATGATACAAAGCGCTTAATTTGGATTTTTGCATAATTGTTTTTGTGCTAATTTTGATGTGAAAAATCTTAAGAGTAATGGATGTGATAAACCCTGACACCTGATAATAAGCCACACGTCAGGTTAGACCTAGATATGCATTCTACCATAAAATATTGATGCAAATCACTTGGGGCAAACCTCCTGTTACTAAGAGAATGTACATTGGTGTCTGTACACAACTGCTCGTAAACCTTAATTACCGTATTCTGACCTTTCCTTGTCATAATTGCCTTTGGGATAAAATTGATGAATGGATTCTTTGAATCCTTTGAGGTGAATTAAACCATTTATTCCAGTTTGAATATGAATCTATGTGTATTCTAACACCAGCAGCACTAATTATTTTTACTTTATTTATAAATAAATCATAATTAATAATTAAGGATATTGGATTACTTTCAACAGCAGATACACTTATTATAATAGAGATTTCAAACCCCATAAAATATACATATTGTATACATTAGAATTCATTGTGAGGGGTAAATACTAGAGATGAGCGAACATACTCGTCCGAGCTTGATGCTCGATCGAGCATTAGCGTACTCGTAACTGCTCGTTGCTCGAGAAAATGGCAGCTCCCGCCGTTTTGCTTTTTGGCGGCCAGAAACAGAGCCAATCACACTCCACCCGCATGACGTGGTACCTTACACGTCGATAGCAGTGGTTGGCGGGCCAGATCAGGTGACCCTGGGATAGACTAGCCGCTGCCCGCGCTGCTCGGATCATCTCTGTCTGGTGCCGATAGGGAGAGAGCTGCTGCTGTCAGGGAAGCGATAGGTGTTTCTATTGCTTACTGTTAGGCAGGAGTGATTCTACAACAACCCAACAGCCCTTCTTAGGGCTACAATAACGTTATACTTTTTTTTTTTATTTGCTTGTGGCTGGGCTTGCTGGCACTAGTAGTGCAGCTAGCACCATATTGTGAGGAATTAGCAGGGGAACTTGCTACCGTTGTGTTTAGCTCTTAGTGACACACATATCCACCTCAAACACCAAAGTGGGAAAATTTATTAGGGGTTTGATTTCAATTAGGCACAGTCTGCCAGTTTCTTTTTATTTTACGTTTATTTTTTTAATAACTCAGCGTCATCTCATCGCGACCGGCACGTGGCTGTGCTAGAGCTAAGACTGATGCGCAGGCCCACGGATGGTAATTCGGAGGAGGAGGAGGTGGAGGAGGGTGGGAGGAGGAGGAGGCATAGTAGGCCGAAAACCTGGACGAGGTAGGCACCAGCCAGGGTCGACTCGCGTCCCAGCGCACCAAGTTAAGTGTAGTACGCTGTTTCTTATAAGTTTGGAATATGGCGGGTGAGGGGAATGTAACAGATGCGCAAGAAGCGCTGAAATAATATCCGTAAATGTAAAGTTTGCCAGTATATTTTGAGGATTACACAGCAGGGTGGCGACAAAGTTAACAAGTTTGTGTGGAAGCCATGAAAACACCCAAAATTCGCCTGACACAGCACGTTTGATAAGGCGGCCATGTATGGAGGCAGTGCAACTAGTAGTAGATTAAAGTGCTGCCAGTTCAAAATCTGTTAGTTGGTTCTTGGCAATGGAGCTGGGCTCCGCTGCCAGGCGAGCTTTCGCCAATCAAAGCCCCTTTCTAGGCTACTCCCCAAACAGCACTTCTAGAAACCTTTTGTATAAGATCAAGTGTAGTAGCGTTCTATAAGTTAGGATAGGCGGGTGAGGGGAAGTAAACATCTGCGCAAAGCGCTGAAATAATCTCCGTAAATGGTAAAAGTTGCCAGTGTATTTGTGGATACCAGCAGGGTGGCGACAAAGTTAACAACATTGATGTGGAATCCATGAAAAACAACCAAATTTCGGCCTGACACACCTCGTTGATAAAGGGACGATGTATGGAGGCAGCTATTGGACTACTTTTGGAGGTAGCAATGGAGACAACGTGTGGGCTGCTATGGAGACAATTCAATTGGATAGTGCCTGTATGTGGCAGTCAAAAAAGTTTCAAAAACAGAGGAGCAGAGGTGGCTCGAAAAAATGAATAGATTGAGTGCTGTATGTGGCAGTCCAAAAAAGTTTTCAAACCAGAGAGCAGGTAGGTGGCCCTCCAGAAAAAGAATGATTGAGTGCTGTATGTGGCAGTCCAAAAAGTTTTCAACCAGAGAGCGGTAGGTGGCCCTCCAGAAAAATGGAATAGATTGAGTGCCGGTATGTGCAGTCCAAAAAGTTTTCAAACACAGAGAGCAGGTAGGTGGCCCTCCGAAAAATTGAATAGATTGAGTGCCTGTATGTGGCATCCCAAAAATTGTTATAAAAAGAGGACCGGGTCGGTGGCCCTCCAGAAAAATAAATGCATAAAGTACTATGCTAGAGCGTGGGCCCTGTCAAAAATAGCCAGTTTTCCTCTGCTTACTGTCAAAGAGGAGGAGAGGAGGAAAGAGGAGGAGGAGGAGTGGATAAAATTATTCAGGTTGAGCTTCCTTCACCTGGTGGAGATTGCGAAATTAGGAGAAATCCGGCTTATATATCTTGATAAGCGATAGCCTGTCCGCGCTGTCAGTCGACAGGCGTGTACGCTATCGGTGATGATGCCACAGCTGCACTAAAAACCCGACTCGGACAAGACGCTAGCGGCAGGGCAGGCAAGAAACCTCCAAGCGTTACAGGCCAGTTCGTGCCACATGTCCAGATTGAAACCCAGTAGTTGTAGGGACTGTGTGATCTTAGGACATGGTATGGTCAGCCTACGTACTCCCTCACCATCTTTCTGTAAAGATCAGCCCTACTCTGCCGAGAATGGGGACAGGTGACAGTGTCTTGCTGGTGGACATAAGCTGGCAAAAGCCTTGTAAAGCGTACCCTTGCCAGTGCTGGAACAGCTGCCTGCTCGCCTCTCTCCCTCGCTACTTGTCCCGCAGAAACTACGCACCTCTGCCGCTAGCGCTGTCAGAAGGGAAAAATACTGTTTCTATTGTGCACAGGGCCTGCTGGTATTCATGCATTCTCACACCCTTTCCTCTCAGGGATGAGAGTGCCGAAAGATTTGCTGGTACCGTGGGTCCAGGAGAGTGAAACCCCAGTAATCGGTGCTGGAATAAAGTCTTTGAACACGAGGTCACGGGATAGGCAGCCTAGCATGAAATCTGCCATATGCGGCAGAGTACCAACGCGTAAGAATCACTCCCTCAATGGCTGACTGTCCATTCCTCTCTCCAACTCCTCCAACTCCTCTTCTCTGCCCCCTACACGCTCATACAGTGAGGACTAAATGGTCCCCTCTTGTGTCTCGCAACATTCTTCTCCTCTCTCCTACTCATCCTCCTCACCTCACTCCCTCGATATGCGAGAGAAAACAGACCTAAGGGTGCTTTGGCTAATCAACAAGGAATCTTCTTCCCGTCTCTTGTGAGGAGCGAAAGCTTGATTCATGCTGACCAGAGAGTTTTTCAACGGCCAAGCAGCGGGATGGTGAGGCTGTTGATGGCGGCATCGCCACTGACCATCTGTGTTGACTCCTCAAAGTTACTCAGCACACTGACAGATATACAGAATCCACGTCCATCCTCATTGTAGACTTGAGGAAGCTGACTGACTGACTACCAGTTCTGGTGGAAGTTGACATCTGGCATTCTACAATCGGCCGGCGCTGGTGGTAAACTCTGGATAACATGGTCAGTGTTGAATCCACACTCGGGGCACGTCGCACAAAAAGTGCGTGAGCGCAGACTTGGAGGCGGCGTTGCGCTGGCCCTGAGAGTGGCACATCTCGTGCCTGGACTTCCTGAAATGCCGCACAGATGCGGCGCACCTTCGTGAGCAATCAGACAGATTGGGGTATGTCTGAGGAAAACGCTGAACTATCAGATTTACACACATGGGCCCAGGCATGGCACATGTGTCAGTATCTGCCGAGTTGCAGAGCCGCACACCAGGTACGGCGTTGTCACAGGTTCAGCGGTGCCAGCCCACAGATCAGTCTGGCAGTGATGCCTCTGTAATAGTTTGGGCGGTGTGCCTTTTATCGCCTAGGCCGACAGTTTGAGCACCGCCTGTGTCGCTTAGCGACGGCACTGCTGCTGTGCTAGAGTACCGACTGATGGCGCCATGCCACGGATGGTCGTTCGGAGGAGGAGGTGGAGGAGGGGTGGAGGAGGAGGAGGCATAGTAGGCTGAAACACCTGGACGAGGTAGCCCCGCAATCCTCGGCGTCGGCAGTATATGACCACCGCAGGTCAGATCGGTCCCACACCACACCAATAACCCAATTGCCGTCAACGTATATCAGTGGCCCTGCCCGGCAGCACTGTCCCAGTGTCCGTGGTCAGGTGGACCTGTCAGAAACGACGTTGGTCAGGGCCGGATTATGTTGTCTGACACGTGCTGGTGCAGGGCCTGGGACGGCAATCGGGAAAAGAGTGGGGCTGGGGACCGATACCGAGGGGCGGCCGCCGCCATGAGCGCGAAAGGCCTCGGTCTCTACTAGACTATAGGGCAGCTACTCCAGGCTTAGAATCTGGAGATGTGCACCATTAAGGGCTTGGGCCTGCGGGGTGGGTTGCACTAATTTGCGTTTCCCCCCAGCGTCTGGGTATGGAGAGCTGAACGCTGGTGGATGCTGTGGAGGATCGTGGAGGCGACGAGGGGTTTTTGTGGCAGGGTCCTGTCAGGGGGCTGACTACTCAGCACTGACACAGGGGAAGGAGCAGTGGTGTGACGGCCGGAGGTGAACGCGCTTGTTGCACTGAGTGGGTGGTTGAATTCACATGCCGGCCTACTGGTTGGTGTAAGCTTTGTGGTGGAACCCCTGCTGATCCTGGTTTTGGCCAAATGTGGCACACCACAGTCCGTCGGTCACATCGGTGTTTCTTAAAGAACTCCAGAACTTCTGAAAATCTAGCCTCGCCGCAGGAGCCTGCCACGGGAGATTCAATAGTTGAACATTTGCCGATGAGCACCAGCTCTGGCCCGCCTCTCCGTCTGGGCCACCACTGCCTCTTCCAACCTGTCTGGTCCGAGGACTCTCCTCGTCCAGAAGCACTGTGTTCACCCGGCGCTCTCAACCAGCTTGGGTCGTCACCTCATCAATACCCCGATCCCCAGTTCTCTCCCCCCTCGGACTTCCTGCCCTGACAACAACTTCCCCACTGTCTGACAACCGTGTCCAGAAAGGGTCCAGAAAACAGTTCCTCAGAGTATGCCGGTTCTAATGGCAAATTGCTGGGAGGGGGCAGAATGGGGGGGAGGAGGCTGAGGTGCAGAGCTGGAGGAGTGCCGATTTCGGTGACATGGTGGACTGCGTGGAAGACTGACTGGTGGACAAAATTGCTCGAAGCTTGTCGGCAATCCACGACAATCACCTGTTCGCCACTGTTTCTGGCCTCAACAGTGCTCTACCACGAGTCCAGTAACTTAAGACATGAACCTAGGAGTGTACTCTGCGGCGTTCCCTGCTCCCTCATCAGAGGTGGTGTCTCACCCCGCCCAGACCACGGCCTCTGACACCGCTGCATAGTTGGACGCCCACGTCCCCAGCCTGTCCTCTACCCCTAGCCTGGGTTAAACATTTTAAAATGAGAGTTATAACTTTAATTTAAATTTTATAACTTTGTGTGTGTGTGTTTTTGGGGGCCTCCCTCCTTCCCCCCTACCGCCACGCTTACACGTACCCCTCAGCAACACCACACCTATATACCCGCAATCACCCCCCTATCAACCAGCAACTTTGATGATCCCCACATATCTCCCACCCTCCCCACCACCTATCTCCAATCTCCGACTTCCAACATCTCACACTGCCCCACACGCCCCCCATCAACCAGCCAATCACACTTATACCCACGCTCTGTATACCTCACCTCCGTGTTCTCAATCCAATAGTTTCTCAATTCCCCATACTAGCCAGTGCCCCAGACCGACCTATGAAATCAATCATTGAATCCCCACCCACCCCTGCCTAATTTATTTTCCCACTATCCCTTGCGAACCTACACTATACAACCCCAATCCCTACCTTGCTCTCTAGCCATCTCTCTCTTTGCTTACCCACCTCGCTAACACTCCCCCCCAAGTTAGTCTTTAAAACCAACGATGCTATCCTATTTCGCTATGGCTATTTTCTAGCCAAGTTAAAGCACACTGCCTTGGCCAGATGAGATGGACACTGAGTATAAAAAAATAAACGTAAAATAAAAAAGGAAATGGCAGACTGTGCCTAATTGAAATCAACCCGGGCCCTAAAAAATTTCCACTTGGTCTTTGCGATGGTGTGCGTCACTAAGCGCAAAACACAGTGGTGCAAGTCTCACTCCAAATTGCTCACAATTTGTAGTAGATGCATGCAGCAACTACAGCCACCAGCAGATAACCAGAAATCAAATATATATAACGCTACTGTAGGCGTAAGTAAGCCGTTTGGATTCTCCTATGGCTATTTAGCAAGTATTAAAGACACTACTATGCCAGATGAGATGACGCTGAGTTATGAAAAAATAAACGTAAAAGAAAAAAGAACTGGCAGACTGTGCCTAATTGAAATACCAAACCCCTAATAAATTTTCCCACTTCTGGTTGTGGATGGATATGTGCGTCACTAAGAGCAATAAACACAGTGGTCGCAAGTCTCACTCCAAATTGCTCACAATTTGCTAGGTAGCATGCAACTGCAGGCAAACATACACGCACCCAGCAGAGTCAACCAGAAATCAAATATATATAACGCTACTGTAGGCGGTAAGTAAACCGTTGGTGATCTCCTATGGCTATTTTTAGCCAAGTATTAAAGCACAATATGCCAGAAAATGAGATGGACGCTGAGTTATGAAAAAAAAATAAACGTAAATAAAAAAGGAAATGGCGGACTGTGCCTTAATTGAAATACAACCGGGCCCTAATAAATTTTCCCACTTCGGTACTTTGCGATGGATATGGCGTCACTAAGCGCAAAACACATGGCGCAAGTCTCACTCAAATTGCTCACAATGGCTAGTGTAGATGCACTGCAGCAAATACAGCCACCAGCAGATCAACCCGAAACAAATAGATATAAACGCTACTGTAGCGTAAGTAAGCGTTTGGGATCTCTATGGCGTATTCTTCTAGCCAAGATTAAAAGCACACTACTATGCACAGAGATCTAAGAGCCCAGCAGTGTAAGGAGCAGCATAATTCAGAGATCTAAGAGCCCAGCAGTGTAAGGAGCAGCATAATTCAGAGATTTAAGAGAGATCTAAGATCTTGCTTGTAGAGGTGAAGCTTAGTAAGGCTCCACCCCTTTGATTTGTTTTTAACCAATGATGTTTATTTTAGAGTAGTGGGTGTGTCATTGTGACGTAAGACTCTGTGTGGCGACCCGCCTATAAATGAGTTGGATTGCCACATAGAATCAGGCAAGATGAAGCGCTAAGACAGCGCAAAACGATTCGTCCCTCTCACACTGATACCTGCGTCCACCCCTCTCCCTAACCGCATGTATGCATTTTAAGGATCGGCAAATAAAGAAATTATGTTTTAACCTTCAATGGTGAGTGCCAACTATTCATTTTTTCTATACGACTGAGAGATCTAAGAGCCCAGCAGTGTAGGGAGCAGAGAATACAGGAGATCTAAGAACTGAAGAGGTAAAAGCTCAGCAGAATAAGGAGCAGAGCAAACATAAGACAATAGCATTTTCTATAACATGCACAATGCATTGATCACTGATTTGTGGGATTCCCAGTGGGGGACAGTTTATGATCAGAGTAATTTAATGGGAGTCTTCTAAGAACTACGTTTATTTTTTTAATAACTCAGCGTCATCTCATCTGGCATAGTAGTGTGCTTTAATACTTGGCTAGAAAATAGCCATAGGAGAATCCAAACGGCTTACTTACGCCTACAGTAGCGTTATATATATTTGATTTCTGGTTGATCTGCTGGTGGCTGTAGTTGCTGCAGTGCATCTACTAGCAAATTGTGAGCCACAAAAACCCCATCGTCGCCTCCACGATCCTCCACAGCATCCACCAGCGTTCAGCTCTCCATACCCCAGACGCTGGAGCGGAAACGCAAATATAGTGCAACCCACCCGCACGCCCAAGCCCTTAATGTGCACATCTCCAGATTGCTTAGCCTGGAGATGCTGCCCTATAGGCTAGTAGAGACCGAGGCCTTTCGCAGCCTCATGGCGGCGGCCGCCCCTCGGTATTCGGTCCCCAGCCGCCACTACTTTTCCCGATGTGCCGTCCCAGCCCTGCACCAGCACGTGTCAGACAACATAATCCGTGCCCTGACCAACGTCGTTTCTGACAAGGTCCACCTGACCACGGACACGTGGACGAGTGCTGCCGGGCAGGGCCACTATATATCGCTGACGGCACATTGGGTTAACTTGGTGGAGGCTGGGACCGAGTCTGACCCTGGGGCTGCTCATATACTGCCGACGCCGAGGATTGCGGGGCCTACCTCGGTCCAGGTGTTTCAGGCCTACTATGCCTCCTCCTCCTCCCACCCCTCCTCCACCTCCTCCTCCGAACTACCATCCGTGGGCACGGCGCCATCAGTCGGTAGCTCTAGGCACAGCAGCAGTGCCGTTGCTAAGCGACAGCAGGCGGTGCTCAAACTGCTGAGCCTAGGCGATAAGCAGCCTCAGAGGCATCCATGCATGCTGCCCCTGCTGTTTCCTGTCCATTTCCGTGGTGTTTCCATCCTTTTCTGAGGTTCCCAGGTGTTTGGCCAAGCTTCCCTGTGCAGAGCCTTGGTCCCCTTGAAAAATGCTCGAGTCTCCCATTGACTTCAATGGGGCTCGTTACTCGAAACGAGCACTCGAGCATCGGGAAAAGTTCGTCTCGAATAACGAGTACCCGAGCATTTTAGTGCTCGCTCATCTCTAGTAAATACCCATCTCGTACCCCACGAGCCACTCCAAAAACGTACTAAACACTTCAAAATAATAGCACGAGATGGAGCAACCCATGGGGAGACACATGTCGTAGAAATAACTACCATATAGTGAACAGCCTAAAAGATGGAAGCACTTTGGGTGTACCGGGAGTAACCTGAACGCGGATTCAATGTCCGATTTTGCCAGCCAAGCGCCCGGGCCGGCTTGTCGAACTAAATCAACAGCCCTATCAAAGGAGACGTACGTAACAGCCGCATCCTCCTTTGATATGGCGTCATTGACAGAAGAACCCTTTGGAAAGGATAAATGGTGTATTAACCTAAATTTACCAGGCTCTTTTTTGGGAACTAAACCTAGCAGGGAAATCCGGAGGTTGGGAAAAGGGGGTTCTTGAAACGGGCCGGCCATTCTGCCCAAAGAAACCTCCTTTGCCACCTTTTCAAGCGCCAATGCAGGATTTTCTTTAACCGAAATTAAATTGCTACATGTCACCAAAATCGGGGAAGGGTGATGGGGAATGAAAAAAACGTAATGGAAACCATCCTCAAGAAGGTTTGCCTCCCAATTCTTTGGTTATAACTTAGCCTGTTGGCGTTCACTGCCATTCTCGGATTGAGAGGGGTTAGCATTCGGGCCCTGTTTGTTACGTTTGAAGCATCTGAGGGCCGAATGATTGCCACCGCAGATGGAGCATTCATGCCTAAATTTGCACGAAGCGAAAAATCTGCAGTGGCCCTCATTATAGAGCCAACATGCTCCGGTGGGTTTGTGCACCACAGAGGCCGGCTGTTGAGACGACCCTGAGGTGGTCCCAGGAAAAGGACGTCGGGAGCGTTCAGCAAGAATGAACTGAATCCACACGTCAGTGGCCTTAGAAGCCCAACCGACGTGTGGATTTAGGGGGAGGCCACGACGAAACTCTTCATCATACCTCCACCAGGCTGCACCGCCGTGCAGTTTAAATGCATTTTATATTGTGTTCGTGTATACGAAGAGGTCTGGGGCAGTGGCTGGAGACTTTTGCGTTATGATGGAGGCCATAACCGCAAATGCCTGCAGCCAATTGTTGAATGTCTTAGAAACCTTCAGCTTCTTCTCAGAACCCTTTTCATATGATTGCTCCTTATCGACCGTAACATCGTCAACATTAAGGAGCGACCATATGTCAACATACTCACCTTACTAATTTTCTCTTTAGTATCCTCTGGGACATGTTTACCCAGGGGTGCTACACCACAAAACATAGAATCTCTAAATGTGATACCTTGCCCTGCACTGGTTATGTTCGCTAACCCCCCGGGGCTATCCTGATTACTTTCTAGTTGTGTTAAAAGTGATTTGATAGATGTGATGACATTGGATGTGGTGTTGGAAGAGGTAATGGCCGATCCCGAAGGGAGACCACTGAACTCACCCGTGGATGTCTTCGCTAGTGGGGCTGCAGGGTTGTGATGTGTGTCTGTCGCTCGTCTTCTTCAGCTGGTCTGTGGTGTGGGGAGCTAGGAGGAGCGGCGGCAGTCGTTCTGAGATGAGAGGCGTGCGGCTGGTCCTGGGCATGTGATCTGGAGTGTGAAGCTTAACGCTGCTCTTGGGTGCTTTGGGAAGATGACCTCTGGAAGGATGCTGACGGATGATGTGAAGATCCTGTTACTAAGAGAATGTACATTGGTGTCTGTACACAACTGCTCGTACATCTTACCGTATCCTGACCTTTCCTTGTCATAATTGCCTTTGGGATAAAATTGATGAATGGATTCTTTGAATCCTTTGAGGTGAATTAAACCATTTATTCCAGTTTGAATATGAATCTATGTGTATTCTAACACCAGCAACACTAATTATTTTTACTTTATTTATAAATAAATCACAGAGTAATTAAGGATATTGGATTACTTTCAACAGCAGATACACTTATTAGAATAGAGATTTCAACCCCCATAAAATATACATATTGTATACATTAGAATTCATTGTGAGGGGTAAATACACATTATAATTATGGAGAGGATACTGTAAAAGTTATACTAAATCATGGGAGGAAATTATACATATTAGTTCAGAATTATGATGGGCAGTATATATAATTCATTGGAAGGTTATATACACTCACCGGCCACTTTATTAGGTACACCATGCTAGTAACGGGTTGGACCCCTTTTTGCCTTCAGAACTGCCTGAATTCTTTGTGGCATAGATTCAACAAGGTGCTGGAAGCATTCCTCAGAGATTTTGGTCCATTATTGACATGATGGCATCACACAGTTGCCGCAGATTTGTCGGCTGCACATCCATGATGCGAATCTCCCGTTCCACCACATCCCAAAGATGCTCTATTGGATTGAGATCTGGTGACTGTGGATTATGTTAAGGAGAGTAAAGTGAAAACAAATAAGAAAATATAGTCCTTTTAGAGCTATTTAATTTTCCATACTACTACATAATTGATATCCGGTTTAAATGTCAGAAGTCAGGAGTTCATTCCTTTCCCAGTTTGGTTAAATACATATTTTGACAAAATCAGAATATTATGACATCTCTTAATGTATCTTTGTAAAGTACAGTATATACTGTAAATACTCAAGTGTAAGCCAAGTTTTTCAGAACAATTTTTGCTTAAGTGTGTGTATATATATATATATATATATCTATATATATATATATATATTAGATTTAACACTAACCTCCGTGTGTTTTTCTGACAGAGGTGCATCTATAAGCTCTGCCCACACATGTGCTATGAAGTCGTGAGTCATAGCCCACGTGCGGGCAGAGTGCATAGGTGCGCCTCTGCCCACACTGCCAGAAAGACATTTGGAGCCACAGGGGATAGGCAATTGGAAGAGGACACCAGGGGTGATCACTAGGCAATATGTTACCGATATGGGGCTCTGCTGCGTATTTTATTACTAAGTGAGGGCTTTCTGGGCATTTTGTTACTGAGTGGGGGCTCTGCTAGACATTTTATTGATGAGGAGGCTCTGCTGGATATTCTATTAAATTGTAGCGGCTGCATTTTCCATCCTAGGCTTATACTTGAGTCAGTAAGTTTTCCCAGTTTTGTATAGTGAAAGTAGGGGCCTTGGCTTATAGTAGCATCGGCTTATACTTGGTAACATACTGTAGTTAACTTTTAAAGGGGCCATTAATCTGGAAATGATACGTAAATTTTTGTCTCATTTTGCAAGACATTTTGTAACCCTGTGAGATAATCTGGATCAGTCTCTTAGAACGCACTCAAGTGGTTGGGTGTTTTTGTGCTATGATTGGGGTAGGATTCTGTTTAAAGAAAATTCAAGGGACTCGCATTGCAGTCTTTTTCTATTGAAAGCCGTAAAAAAGAATTATTTTATGTCACAAGCGAGTGCCTTGAATTTTCTTTGAACCCTCCGAGATAAGCAAGAACATATGTAAACTGGGTCTGTCATTACCTGGAAATTAACTGAGGAAATTTGACGCTTAACCGCTTAGCGGAGCTGAGCTGGCATCATAAACTAACAGCTGACACCCCAGTGTAACATCCGCCGTGAGCTCCAATCACAGGTGTTTAAACTGTTAAATGCTGCAGTAAGCGCAACCGCAGCATTCAAACTGAGGTCTCTCCCCCATGATTGCACCCTGCGCCGTCTTCAAGAGGGGGGGACCAGATGATTGCTTGTTCATGTCCCATGGAGGGGAAAAAAAAGGGGAAAAAATAAGTTATTCAATAAAAAATACATTAATAAAAATGCCCAAAATCCCCATCTCAGCTCAGTCCGAATTAGTCGGATCGTACAACGGCACACCCCACTATTACTGCTGCATGAAAGCCAGCGCAGCTGAGTCCCAATCCGATCGCTTGCGACACAATCCCCAGTTAAATACCTGTTACAGTGGCGCAAATCCTAAAAACGTCCTAAAATCTGACGAAAGTGCAATCCACGGACCTTTAGTAAATAAGCCCCAATATGTGAAAAAGGTCAAAATAATCACACAATCCCCACACATATCACCACGCCCGAAACAACCCGTAGAATAAAGAAAGATAATTTTTTAACCTGCATGATGAACGTTGTAAAAAAAAATTAAAAATTAAAAATCCAGCAAAAATTATGATTTTTACCTATTTCATCACACAAGAAATGCAATAAAAGGTGATCAAAAAAACATATGTACTGCAGAATGATACTGGTGCAAAGTACTACATGTACCACAAAAAAAACAAATCTTAAAATCGCTTTGATAAGTAAAAGTGTTCAAAAGTTATAACCATATAAAGCGACACAAGTCAGAATACAAAAAATGGGCCTGAGCCTTAACCCCTACCCACTCAGCGGCGGATACATCAGACTCTGAGCTGAGTCGCCCATGCGCCCAGTAAACAAGTAACGGCCACATGTCAGGGGTCTCTGTACTCAGGAAAAATTGCATAACAAATTGTAAGATGAGTTTTCTCTTTTTATCTTTTGGAAATGTGTAAATTTTTGGGCTACATAAACGTATAGCCGACAAAATTTGACCATTCTAAATATTACCTCCATTTTGATTTCATTACTATAAAGATCTCTGGGGGTTAACAATCTTCCTAAAAGTCGTTTCTGATAGTTTGAGGGGGCAGAATTGAAAATGGGTTGGTTATATAGGGGGGTTTTGATGTTAAATATTTAAAATGTCATTCAAAACCCCAAAATAGTCAATTCTGAAAATACGGAAAATCGATATTCCATTTGTAAGCCGCGTGACATCAAAATAAATTATCCAGACATTTAAAAAATTATGAAAATGTAGAGTAGACACATGGGAAATGTTATTCAGCAACTTATTTAGGTGGTAAATCTATCTGCCTGAAAACGCAATGATTTCAAAAATGGCAAATTTTTCAAAAGATTCATCATTTTTCCTTTTTTTGTAGATGAACGCAAAAGACAAAATTTACCACTAAAATGAACTACAACATGTGGGGAAAAAACAATCTCAGAATCACTTTGATAAGTAACAGTGTTCAAAAGTTATAACCATAAAAAGCCGACACAACCCCCGTAGAATAAAGAAGATAATTTTTAACCTGCATGATGAACGTTGTAAAAACAAAATTAAAAATTAAAAATCCGCAAAATTATGATTTTTTACCTATTTATCCCACAAGAAATGCAATAAAAGGTGATCAAAAAACATATGTACTGCAGAAGGATACTGGTGCAGAGTACTACATGTATCACAAAAAAACAATCTTAAAATCGCTTTGATAAGTAAAAGTGTTCAAAAGTTAAACATATAAAGCGACACAAGTCAGAATAACAAAATGGGCCTGAGCCTTAACCCCTAACCCCACTCAGCGGCGGATACATCAGACTCTGAGCTGAGTCGCCCTGCGCCCTAACAGTAACGCCCACAGTCAGGGTCTCTGTACTCAGGAAAAATTGCATACACAAATTGTAAGATGAGTTTTCTCTTTTTATCTTTTGAAAATGTGTAAATTTTTGGGCTACATAAACGTATAGCCGACAAAATTGACCTTCTAATATTACCTCCATTTTGATTTAATTACTATAAAGATCTCTAGGGGTAACAATCTTCCTAAAGTCGTTTCTGATAGTTTTGAGGGGGCAGAATTGAAAATGGGTTGGTTATATAGGGGGGTTTTGATGTTAAATATTTAAAATGTCATTCAAAACCCCAAAATAGTCAATTCTGAAAATACGGAAAATCGATATTCCATTTGTAAGCCGCGTGACATCAAAATAAATTATCCAGACATTTCAAAAATTATGAAAATGTAAAGTAGCCACATGGGAAGTTATTCAGCAAACTATTAGGTGGTAATCTATCTGCCTGAAAACGCAATGATTTCGGATTTCAAAAATGGCAAATTTTTCAAAAATTTCATCTTTTTTTTTTAAATAAACTAAAAATTATCAGCCAAAATTCACCACTAAAAGTACAACATGTAAGGAAAAAACAATCCTATAATCGCTTTGATAAGTAACAGAGTTCAAAAGTTATAACCATATAAAGTGACGCAAGTCAATACAAAATGGGCTGAGCCTAAGCTACAACACGGCTGCGTCCTTAAGGGGTTAAAGAGTGGGACCATAACAAACGAACATGAAATTACAGATCAGTATCTGCCTAATGGCTTTCAATAAATCAAAGAGATACATTCATTCAACATTAACCCCTTGGCGACAGAGCCCTTTTTCGTTCCATTTTCATTCCCCACCTTCAAAAATCTGTAACTGTTTTATTTTTTCCATGTAAAGAGCTGTGTATGGGCTTGTTGTTTTCTGAGTAAAAATTGCACTTCATAGTGACGGTATTTAATATTTCTGGCGAGTACTGTGAAGCGGGAAAAAAAAAATGTACATGCAGTGCATTTGTGTGTAAATAGAACATTTGCAATATTTTCTTGTGGATTTGTGTTTTTACTACGCTTTCAATGACATGTCAACTTTATTCTTTGGGTTGGTACCATCATGTGGATCACAATTTTTAAAAAGTTTTGTTGGCTTCAACCCCTTAATAACTGTCCCTTTTTGTTTTTTTCTTTTCTATTTTCACTCCCAACCTCAAAAATCTATAACTTTTTTAATTTTCACACAAAGAGCTCTGTGATGCTTGTTTTTGCGTAAAAAATGCACTTGACTTTTAGTGATGGGATTTAATATCCATGCCGTGTACTGGGAACGGGAAAAAATCCCAAATGCAGTGAAAAAAACGCATTTGCATGTTTTTCTTGTAGGCTTTGATTTTAACGGCTTTTTTCTGTGCGCCCCAAATTACATTTTTTTGGGCCATCTTCTGACGCATACTTCGGGTACAGAACTGAGGGGGGTGTAATTTTGTGCGACTTTTGATGATGTTTTCAAGCGACCATTTTAGGACTGTCGTACTTTGATCCTTTTATTGAATTTTGTATATTTTTCAAATGGCAAAAAAGTTTTGACTTTGGGTGCTATTTTCCGTTACAGGGTTAAACTCAGTGAAAAATAGTTATTATATTTTGATAGATCGGGAATTTTCAGACACAGCTATACCTAATGTTTTTGAATTTTAACTGTTTATTTACATTTATATCAGCAGGGTCGGTCTGGCCCGGTGGGGACCGGTTAATTCCCTGGTGGGCCCCAACTCCTGTCACTATGGCAGGCGCCTCCGATCAGATCCATGGGAAACCCCTGCAAGTGGCTGCAATAATACTCGATGCGGCCAGAAACGGCCACTCGAGTACTATCAGTGACTGCAGCCAAAACATTGAGTGCGATGTCGCGAGGTGCTTTCCGGCGCACGCCTCACTCAGACCATGGATGCTCAGCTGCGATGGCGCCATCGCGCGGCCACGCACCTCTCCCAGGGGCACCAGCAACACCCCCATGCACACTACAATCCCCCTACATATTTTATTAAGGCCCCCCATGCACACTGCCATCCCCCATCCAAGAGTAGGGTCAATGTCATCAGTTCTTAAAAAGTTTTTCAGCATTTCCTTATTGGAAGGTTGGTGCAGTGCGAACACTTACAGCCCAGCCACCAGCAGAAAGCCCGGGAGACCAGGGGTAACTCTTATATACTATCCCTAACATTAATGCCCTGAGGTAATGTCACCCCTGCAGCCCTGAGGCATCAACCTCCAACTGAAAATGATTCTCCGTGTCAGGTCTTGTGAGTACTGGTGCAGAGGCAAAGGCAGATTTCAGCTTAGTAACGGCTTCTTCTGCAGCCGGAGGCCATTGTCTCGGATTGGCATTCTTCTTAGTTAATGCCACAATGGGAGCCACAAGAGAGGAGAAGTGGGGAATAGATTGTTGATAATAATTGGCAAAGATCAGTATGGCTGCCAACTTGGAAGGATCCATCTGGAGTCCTTTATCAGAGATTACATATCCCAGAAACGGAAGACTACTCCGGTGAAATTGGCATATAAACGATTGGCCCTAAGAACCTGTCGATAAGTGCCTGAGAACCTGACGGACGTGGGTCAGGTGAGACTAAGTCTGGAGAGAACACCATAATATCGTCCAAGTAGACTTTGACACAAGAGTAGAGCAAGTCTCTGAAGATATCATTAACAAACTCTTGGAATACTGCTGGAGCATTGCAGAGTCCAAAGGGCATTACCAAATACTCAAAATGCCCGTCACGAGTATTGAAAGCTGTCTTCCACTCGTCGCCTTCCCAAATGCGGATGAGGTTGTATGCCTCTCACAGATCCAGCTTGGTGAAAACCTTGGCACCCCGTAGGGTCATGAGAGGCAAAGGGTAGCGTTTTTTCACCATGACTTTATTGAGACCGCAGTAGTCTATGCACGGACAGAGGAAACCATCCTTCTTGGATACAAAGAAGAAGCCAGCACCAGCGGGGAAAGAAGACTTACGGATGAATCCCTTCTGCAAATTTTCCATTATGTAGGCAGACATAGCCTCGCTCTCAGGCACAGATAACGGCTATACTCGTCCTTGTGGAGGAGACGTACCCGGCAGCAGGTCAATGGGACAGTCATAGGGGCGGTGTGGTGGCAGGACCTCCGCTTGCTTCTCAAAGAAAACATCAGCATAGTCTCGGTAGCACGCTGGAAGACTCTTCAGAGGCTTGTCGACCAGGGAAGTTAGCAAGACAGACACTGGGTGAGGAACCTCTAAGCAAAGAGACTGGCAGTCTGGACCCCAACGTAGAACCTCCACCGTCCTCCAATTAAGGACTGGTGCGTGGCACTGCAACCATGGAAGAACTAGCAGGAGGGACGAGGTCGAGCGTGGCAGAACCAGGAAGGACAAATTCTCCTTATGCAGAGCACAGACTTGCATGGTTATCGGCTCGGTGCGGTATTGTACCGGATCAGAGAGAACTTTTCCGCTAACTGAAGAAATAACCAGAGGCTTGTCGAGTAGGAACACTGGAATGTGATACCAGGAAACCAGTGCGGCATCCATGAAATTCCCTGCGGAGCCGGAGTCCAAGAAGGCAGAGACCTGGGTCTGGGTGCCGGTGCCAACGCTGAGGAGCACCGGAATCAACAAGCGTGGAGAAGCACTGCTTACACCTAGGGACACCAAAAACCCAGGTGCTGGTGCTCAGGACTAGCACAATAGAGACAGAGGTTTCCCTGGCGTCTTCTGATACGCTCCTGGGGTGACAATTTGGCTCTATCCTCTTCCATAGACTCCTCTGCAGGTGGTACGACTGGAGGCTGGAACAGTCTTTGCAGGCAGGAGCTAGGTGAGGAAGGCGTCGTGGACGGACTTGAGGTTGCTCAAAACGCAGCTCTTTGGCACGCTCCTTGAACCGCACATCAATGGCCAGGGAGATGAGACCACTCAGTGTAGATGGCAGATCACGAGAGGCCAGAGCATCCTTGAACTGAGAGGATAGACCCTTTTTGAAAGCTGCAGACAGGGCCGCATCGTTCCAGGAAAGTTCTGAAGACAAGGTACAGAACTGGACTGCATACTCTCCCACGGAGGAATTTCCCTGACGTAGATTCAATAAGGCAGACTCAGCGGAGGAGGCCAGAGCCGGTTCTTCAAACACGGACCGGAATTCAGACAAAAAGGCCGCGAGAGAAGCCTTAACTGGGTTGTTTCTGTCCCAAAGGGAAGTAGCCCAGGCCAGGGCTTCCCTGGTGAGAAGGCTGATTATAAATGCCACCTTGGAGCACTCCGTGATGAATTGAGACGGCATAAGTTCTATGTGCAAGGAGCACTGAGTTATAAAGCTCCTGCACATCTTGGAATCGCAAGAGCAGCCTCAGGAACCTGTTGCTGTTGCTGGTTAGCTAGCAGTTGTCGCAGCATGGCGGTGACTTGCTCCAGCTGATCACGCTGTGCAGCAATCTGCCGAGATTGGTGGATCATGATGGTGGCATAATCAGGCTTACTGGGAGAGGGAACCTCGGCGGGATCCATGGCCGAATCTTACTGTCAGGCTCAAGGGTTGTGGATCCTCTGGACCACTGCAGATGATGACACAAGCCACTACCTGGGACCGGAGTCTAAGTGGTACCCTGTTTTCACCAGAGCCTGCCGCGTGGTACCACCAGGTCGTTCCACAGGCGTGACTTGTCTGCAGTGGCGGCCAAGGTCGAGGTACAGAGACGGCAGACAATCTCGTGGTCAGGTCCAGGCACAGGGTCAGGGCAAGGCAGGCGGCAGAGATGCAACGTCAGAGTCCAATCCAGGGTCAGCAACAGGAGGTCCAAGCAGATGGGTACGGGAACACGGCACACAGGACAGCAGCACAGAGGAACACTGGTACACAGGAACAGCGGCACGGAGGAACACTGGTACACAGGAACACGGAGAGACTCGGGTAGACACAGGAACACAGAGGGACTACGGAACGTAGGAGACACAGGAACGCAGGAGACACTGGAACGCAGGAAAATCGTAGTAGAGCTTTCTCTCAGGCTGTGAGGCACAAAGATCCGGCAAGGTAGTAAGAAAGGTGCTGGACTTTAAAAGGGGAAGTGATCAGCCAGCACACCAATCAGACATGTGCGCACGGAGCTCGGCTGGGAATCCGGAATGGGGGAAGGTGAGCCGAGCTGGCGCCGTGCCTGCGAGTCCCGAGGAGCACGGGTGTGCCCGCGTCCCTCGATATGAGTTGCGGGTCCACCCGTGACACAAACTATAAATCTAAGGAAACAGTTAAATAAAAACATAGCTGAATTGAAAGATGCATTAATAAATATCTATATTATAGGAAGTATAGACACTACAACTTATTTGCGGCAAGAACCTAGCAGCCTTAATAAAAGGCCATATGTTACTAAAATCAAAGCTAAAGGAGATAAGCTTCTCCACAAAACATAGCAAAGATTTTTGCAGAATACTACTCCAATTTATATAATTATACAAGCCCACAATGTCAATCCATAAATGGTTGGTTTTGGACGAAATCTCCCTACCTAAAATTTTACAATTGCAGCCTCAAGCTTTATCACAACATTTCACAAAGGGTTGCCTATTATAAAAAGTTTACTAAGCCTTATGTCTGATTTTTTAAATTGAATTAATAACCCCCTTAATTAACTAACTAACCCCTTTAGGAAAGAATCGTTAACTGCACATATAACTATAATACATACACTGCAAGGACACTGCAAAGCTATAGACCGATTTCTCTTATTAACAATGATATGAAAATATTTGCAAAAGTCAACGCTTCCAGGCTGCAGAATATCGTACCCAAATTAATAAGTTGGCTCCACAACAGGAAGAAAAGCCAAAGATAAAATAACAAAAATAATTAATCTAATACAATAAATATGTCAAAACACAAAAAAGTTCAATAGGTTAAATTGGCTGTTTTTATACATGATGTTAAAAAATGTTACTTTCCCCTTCCCCTGATCATTAAAAGATATATCCCTCTATCAAAACCCATCAGCCATGATCAAAATTAATAGTTTGTTCAATATTAGAACCGGAACTAGGCAGGGATGCCCCTTCTCCCTCATACTCCCTCATTCTCACCAAGGAAATATTTTTGCAATTACCGTAATTAGAGAAAACGGCTGCATACGGTATTAATTCTCTTTAAAAACAGTGCAAGTACATATAAACAGAATTCTGACTCGGAGAAGAAAGCCTAAAAGTGCGGTTACACGTTGCAGTTTATACTGCATCAAAATCAATTTTGAGGTGGTTTTAGGTGAAAGTTTTTAAGTTTTTATAATTTAACAGGCGTAAGGCATTAATTCAACTGGTAAATTTGATTATGAAGGGGAAACCTGTGCAGTTTGCCTGTGTATAGTGCAGGGGGCGCCAAAGTCAGGATTTCTGGCGCCCATTCTTTGTGAATCTGGCGCCCTCTGCACTGCCCTGAAAAAGTGCACATACTTTTTTTTTCTGCACCTTTAACATGGGAGTGTAGCACATTTTGGTTGGACTTTGCATGTTAAATCTGGCACACGGTTCGACTGAGCACCGGAATGCCCCCTTCAGTGCAGAAATTTGTGTTGCATGATGCCTAGTGCAGCACAAACGTACTGCAGACACTCCTCAAATACATGCGCAAACAGTTTGCACCTAAAAGAACGTGCAAGAAAGTTCAACAAAAAACTGGCGCACGGCACTTAGTAAATGTGCCCCAATGACCCCACTTATGCCCAGTTTGAAAGGGCTCCTAAGGCACTGGCAATGGAGGTACTGGGTGGTAAGGAAGACCAGTTGTTTGCACATATTGGGGCACATTTACTTACCTGGTCCCTGCGCAATCCCCGATCTGGAATGTCCAACGAGGATGAAGTCTGCCGGGATTCACTAAGATCGTGCGCCCGATATTCTTCATCTGTCGCTTCCCTGATAAAGCCCGCCAGAGTTCACCTTCTTCTTCCCAGTGCATGTAAGTGCTTGGCTTGTGACACAATTTTAAATGTTAAATCCTGCGACACAATCCGATCACGCACTACGCAATCCCTGAAAACACCGGGAAAACCGACGGAAATGCGGGACCTTAGTAAATAAGCCCCAGTAAGACTTCTTTAACGTTGGTAAATGAGCCCCAATGTGTTATGAATGTAGCCTTACTAAGGGTCTGCGGAGCGCATATTCGTTGGGTTTCCCGACGATTTCCGTTTTGCGCCGCATTTAACAGGGGATTTTGGCCAAGCGATCGGATTTTGCCGCATCTGCGCCGGCTTGCACGCGACACAAATCGGGGTGCGGGCCGTCGGACAACCTGACGGATACGGACAACATGCGGGATTTAACATTTTGAATTGTGTCACAAGACACTCACTTACAAGCACCAGGAAGAGGAAGGTGAACTCCGGCGGACCTTGGCGGGGAAGCGACGGATGCAGGAAATCGGGCGCACGAGCTACGTGAATCGTGTTGGACTTCATCTTCTCCAAACCCTTCGAATCGGGGATCGTGACAGGACAATGTAAGTGAATTTGCCCAATTGTAGCCATATGTTGGGAGAATTCTTGAGATGTCCTAATGGAGGTATAGGACCTATCTTACTGTATACATGCTTATACAGTGGGATACTTCATCCTGTTCCAACCCCCTGCTGGAAGAGGAGTGAACATTGGCATCAGCCAATCCCTGCCCAGTGAAGCAACTGTCCTTATATGGAATTATACATCACTAAGGACCTTCCTGAGTGTACTCTCAGTAGAGGACAGGGTAGATGCAATACATTGCATCTGTACCCATAGCCTACAATGGACTCCACTGAGAATATACATCACTAAGCCAAAGGAAATCAGGATGGAAAAATGTAGTTTGCTGCAACAAATACGGTCGGAAAAAGGAAAAAAGGATGCCTCTATCTGCACAGTAGAAGTCTATGGACTCTCCGGGTTATACATCAAGAGGTTTCCTGGTGTGTACACTGAGCCTATGAAGAAAACGATATGTAAATGTAGCCTTACACCTCCTAATTTTGTAACAATGATTGTACCTTACAATTCCAGCTTTGTACAGTTACCCGATGCAGTAAGATCTTTGACACTGAATGGTGGGTGCTTAGGCGTTTATGATGACTATAGGCAAATTAAGTTGAATTTGTATGCAAGTCGGAGGTATATATTCTTAATTGTGGCTCCAGAGGGGAAAAATAAAATGTCTCAGTAATGGGACCAATTATTATCTATAAAACCTTATTAAAGACACTTTCAGCCTGGGACTAAACAAAAGCATCCAAAGAGCTTCACCAGAGGTCACAGTGGGCAGAGGTCCGTCTGGAACTAGGGGTCGTCTGTAAGTAGGTTGTCCTTAAGTAGGGGACCGCCTGTATATGGGGAGCTATTAGGATGTTTGTTCATGTATGTATTTTCATGGATAAATCAGCGTTATTCTCTGTGGTGGTATAATTGGTATTTGTCTTATGTCCACTCCTCTCCATTGACCAGGTCATCGCTGACAGCTGATACATCCATCACAATCTACTCCCTGTATCTATAAGGCATGCAGCAGTATATTGCACTGATGCCTGACAAGAAGTTATTGATTTTTACCTCTCCCACTTAACAAAGAGGAGTTAAGTGATTAAAAATAACTTGCCGCATTACATATATTTTAGAAGAATATTTGTATTCATTACACATGTTAGATTTTGGTTGGTTGAGAAACCCCGAAGAGACAACTTGGCAAGTAATCATTTATTTAGACATTACCATATGGAGGAGACGAAGTGTTAAATAGCTTTCTAGATAATTGGCCTCCTCTCAGCTCCAATATTCTCTATTACAGTTTTCTCAGCAGGCTTTATCATTATGAAGTTATTTTCTTTCATTTATACACATAATTATGGTATTTATATCGGCAGTACTAGTCATCAGACAAGCCCAAGTCAAAGTGTGGTGATGAGGAGGAGACGTCTCCAGCACAGGAGTGACTGGCCTCCAAAATTACTCAGCGTAACGAAACTGAAAAACACATATACAGGCAGTCCCCAGGTTATGTACAAGATGGGTTCTGCAGGTTTGTTCTTAAGTTTTGAGTATTGTTGTATTCATTTATTTATATCATCATGGGTTTTTGTGTCAGACGTTCATATTCCTGGAATACCCCTTTAACTGGTTAAGGACCAGGCCCTTTCCTGTTTTTTCATGTCCATTTTTCACTCCCCACCTTCAAAAATCCATAACTTTTTTATTTTTACACGTAAAGAGCTGTGTGATAGCTTGTTTTCTGCGTAACAAATTGCACTTCATAGTGATGGTATTAAATATTCCATGGCATGTACTCGGAAGCGGGAAAAAAATTCCAAATGCAGTAAAATGGTGAAAAAACGCATTTGCGCCATTTTCTTGCGGGCTTGTCTAATTTATTCTTTGGGTTGGTACGATTAAGGGGATGCCAAATTTGTATAGGTTTTATAATGTTTTCATATATTTACAAAAATTTAAACCTCCTGTACAAATTTTTTTTTTTTTATTTTGCCAACTTCTGGCGCTAATAACTTTTTTATACTTTGATGTACGAAGCTATGGGTGGTGTCATTTTTTGAGAAATTTGATAATATTTTCAATGATATTATTTTTAGGACTGTACGACCTTTTGATCACTTTTTATAGATTTTTTTATATTTTTCAAAATGGCAAAAAAGTGCCATTTTCCACTTTGGGCGCTATTTTCCGTTACGGGGTCAAACGCATTGAAAAACCGTTAATATATTTTGTTAGATCGGGCATTTTCGGACGCGTCAATACCTAATGTGGTTATGATTTTTACTGTTTATTTATATTTATGTCAGTTCTAGGGAAGGGGGGGTGATTTGAATTTTTAGGTTTTTTAATTAGAATTTTTTTTTTTAACTTTTTTTTATTTTTATAATTTTTTAGACTCCCTAGGGTACTTTAATCCTAGGTTGTCTGATCGATCCTATCATGTAGTATGTGGGGATATTCCTCCTCATTCATTACAATGTGCTATCAGCACATTGTAATGAAAGGGTTAAAAACGAAATAGCCTCGGGTCATCAGAAGACCTGAGGCTACCATGGAGACTGATCGATGACGTCACAGGGAGCGACGATCCCAGGCAAGATGGCAGCGCCCATGCGCCGCTATCTTTTTGAGGCTGCCGGCAGCTTTGCCGGCAGCCATCGCTGTAATAACTCCCGATCGCGGGTGTTACCGGTAAGTCTTTGCTGCATTATGCGGTCGCGAACCAGTTAAAAGTTGATAGTACTGATGGAAGTGCCACTATTACTGCCCTGATCACTGCACTCAGTCTCTATGTTGGGTAGGAGTCGACTTAAACAAGTACATAACTGTGACTTAATTCATAGTCATTCATGATATTGCAAGGTCCAGCCCGAATGCAGGACTACCGTCTAGTACTCGCAGCATTCATGGGAGTACAGGCAGTCCTCAGGTTACATACAAGATGGGTTCTGTAGGTTTGTTCTTAAGTTGAATTTGTATGCAAGTCGGAACTGTATACTTTATAATTAAAATTATTTTTGATCTCTGTGACAATTGGATTTTAAAAATGTTAGATTGTCATCAGAACCAGGATTAACAATAAAGCTTCATTGCAGACACCTGTGATAACTGTTTATTGTAGCCAAAGGCTAAAGTATGGTAAATTTTCAACATCCAGAGGTCTGTTTGTAACTAGGGGTCGTCTGTAAGTCGGGTGAGTCGTCTGTAAGTAGGGGACTGCCTGTATTCTAGGGTTATATCTGTAATATGTTACAATAAAGTGTAGATATTAAAAGGCTTCACTTTACATATCATTAAAGCAATGCAGAACATTTATTATATATTTCTTTTATTATACATTTATTGGAAAATTACATGTAAAGTGGCCAATCCCTTTAACAACCTATTCTTAGGATATGTCAATAATGTTAGATCAGTAGGAGTTGAACACATGGTACTTCCACAATCAGCTATTTGAATCATATAAATCTGCACCCAAAACACAAAAAAAGCTGAAATTTTAGAAATTTTAGCCAAATTATTAAAAACTAAACTTCTGCATACATTTAAAGAGGATTGTCCAAGATGATACAAACATGGCTGATTTCCTATAACAATTACTTCACCCCTGTCTATGTAGTGTGGCTGGAGCGCAATACAGAACAAAACCTAAGGACAAGGGTGGCGCTGTTTGTGAAAGAAAGCAGCATTATTTTTCTAATCCTGTTCCAACCCCATTGCTAATTCAGACCTTTCGCTAAAAACACTTGAAATTTAGTTCAGGGGACCTTCTATTTCTCTTGATCATCACTGAGGTGTTTCTTCACCTTGAATGGAGACCTCCTGTGGTAAATTCAGTTGATTGGATGGGATTTGGAAAGACACACGACTATCTATATATCTATATAGTCCCCACTCTGGTAAATGTCCTTGATTGGTGTACCCAGAGCCCTGACAGGAACCCATTGGGGCTCACAATCTAATCAACCTACCATTATGTTTTTTGGAGTGTGGGAGTAAATCGGAGAACCCGGAGGAAACCCACGCAAACACAGAACATACAAAGAGAACATACAAACTCTTTGCAGATGTTGAACTTGGGACTTGAACCCAGGACTCCACCACTGCAAGGCTGTAATGCTAACCACTAAGCCACCATGCTGCCCATAAGTTATCCCTTATAAATGAGATATCTGTCCTTGTAATGAACACTGAAGTAGTGGTTGTATCCCACAGGATGGCTGTGGGACATGTAGTAACACCCAGCCATTTCATATGCAAAAACTATTTGTTTCATTATGCAGTCACTGCAGCAGTGGTGGTTGTATCCAAGGACAACGACAACAATCTCGACAACAGTGCTACATTTATGGGAAATTATCTTCAGCCTTTTTCAACATTCGATTAAAGAGATGTATGTATATGGCAGATAAAATAAATTAATTGGTAATGTCAAGATACAAAAAAAAAAAACTTTAGTCAATGATTTCTAACATTTTTTTTTCCCTTTGTAATTTTTTTTTTTTGGGGGGGGGATTCAGAGTTGAATTTGTTTCATTTTGGTACTGGACACAATAAAATATTAAACTAGTGTAAGCGTCTGAATATTATTAATACAAATATAACTTAAAGATTTAGAGCCCTATATTCCTGGTATTTCTTTCCCCCTTTAATATCTTTCACATTGTTTTATGGGTTAATTCCAGCAATAGGTCAGTAGAAGAATCTATATATGGAGAGAAATACATACTAATTTTTATTCCTCTCCATAAACATCTGCTGCTCCCGGCTTTTGCTTAGTCGGCCATTATGGTAACTATGTCCTTGGGATCACCCATGAATATTCTCATATTGCCTGTAAGAGACAGATAAAGCACTGACCATGCAGAACATTTTAATGAACAACATTTCAGAAGTAGAAATAGAGGAGATTATTTTCTTGTGACATATCAGGAAATTAGATTTATGCATAAAATACGTGACCGGAATATTGTATTATATTTGAATTTAGCTTTTACTTATGTGGAACAAAAATACATCTTTAAAATCTTTTCAGTATTCTTTCATTTACTGTACATGGAAGACTTCATGATAACAAGTTTGGAGACATGAGATTTTTCAGATTTTTTTAATCACTTAAAGGAATTGTACAGCGTAGGGTTAAAAAGCCCTGCGTAGGTCAGATGAATAAGGATGAGATGTAATACATAACACAACCCATGTACAGGAGGACGCCACTGAGAAGCTCTTTACGCCAATGGATTGTTGATCGATGCTGGTCAGCCGGAGTTCACTTTCTTCTTCCCGGTGCTTGTAAGTGCGACACAATTCGAAATGTTAATTCCTGCGCGTAGTCCAGATCCTTCGGGTTGTCCAACGGCCCGCCCCCCGATTTGCGTCGCGCGCAAGGCTCCAAAATCCGTTTGCGTGTGCCAAAATCCCCTGTTAAATGCAGCGCAAAACAGAAATCATTGGGAAACCCGGAGAAAATGCACTCCACGGACCCTTAGTAAATGAACCCCTGTGTGTCCTATCCTTCTAGATGTTGAAAAGATAAGAGGCTCCTTTACAGGAATAAGGTCCTGATAAAAATTGGCAAGTTCAACCAACTTTTCACTTATTTGTCTGGAACCTTAAAGGGTTGGCCATTTTTGTCAAAGTTGAGACCATTGTAGCCCATATTATACTTTCCCTGTAAAGGTTTGGTCACCACAAGCTTCTAGTCATGTGACCCACAGGCAGCAGGACTCCGGACTTCCTGTGATGTGCCGTGTGCTGCTGGTTTCCGGTGGATGGAAGAGGCCATGCAGTCACTAATGTCTGCATGCAGGACATGGAACGTCACAGAAAGTCCCAAGTCCTACTGCCCGTGGGTTGAGTGACCCAGGTGCTTGGCGCCAAAAGCAAACTTTAACCGGGCAAGTACAATTTGAGTGACCCTATTATGATGTTAACATTTGCCAACCACTTTAAGTCATTCATGAGCAAATTGTTTTCAGTATTGATCCATACATTAAATTCCTTATACATGAGAAAAGTAACTGCTGAGGTCAATCTGTCATGACTTTTGTGTAGAGGTCACTGGGCATTAATAATTGGTTGCACTGGTAACCTGCTCCAAATAACATGTCCTCTGCCAACAACCAAGAGCTATTCTTGGTGTATGACCCCTTTTAATATTGAATGTTGCAATGTTGAGGACTGTCAGCTTCCTCCATGACAATTTTGGCACATTTATTCTCAATAGTATGACAGAATCAGAATCAAGTGAAATTCCCTAAATTATCTAGCCCCAAAAATTATTTGACAACAGAATAGATGTTTTTGTTTTATAGAAACAACAAGCTGTTGCTTTTTGGAACACCGTGAACAAAATGAAAATATTCCAAAAATCATTCCAGGGTGATACAACACTGTCTATACATCTAGGGCCAGATGTATCACTTGTTTTTTCTGTTGTTTTTGCGCCTTTTCATACTGGAGCGCCATTTTTGTGACTAAACGCCAAACTAGCCGCACAGCAAAAATAACCATGCTTCCCACATTTATCCTACCAATCCAGATGTTTTGCTGCGCCTAATAATATTCATCATTTGCGAATTTTCAGGCGCAAAATGGGCGCAAAAACACTCCAGCCCGGAGGTGGCGTTAACTGAGAAGTAAGCACTCAGCCCCTGTGCAGAGCAGCTCATCCCAGCAGCAGAGCCCAGCAGACACTAGTACAGATAATACAGACACTGCAGACACTACAGACACTGAGCCACTGTGCAGAGCAGCTCATGCCCAGCAGCAGAGCCCAGCAGACACTAGTACAGATAATACAGACACTACAGACACTGAGCCGCTGTGCAGAGCAGCTCATCCCCAGCAGCAGAGCCCAGCAGACACTACTACAGATAATACAGACACTGCAGACTATTTACAGGTCATGACCTTCTATTTACTAAACAATCTGCAGAAGCCTCAGCTCAGAGCAGGAGAGAAGAGAAGTTTGCAGGATTTTGCAGATACTACAGAGAAGTGTCCCTGTGTAGCAGGATCACCCCACTGGTGTCTGAGGAGGATACTGGGCAGAATTACAGGGGTGCAGCAAGAGATCAGCACGGGGGGGTCCCCTGAAGGAGAAGCCTCTGCTGAGAAGGTGCTGGGTGTCACACACCGGGGTGCTGCTGTGAGTGTTATCTTCATTCTGGGATGTGGGAAAGTAGTAGAGAGGATCACATGTAACTGCCGGAATCTAACATTGCGCC
This sequence comes from Engystomops pustulosus, assembly GCA_019512145.1. NCBI lineage: Eukaryota > Metazoa > Chordata > Amphibia > Anura > Leptodactylidae > Engystomops > Engystomops pustulosus. The sequence continues at coordinate 25,700,595 of CM033648.1, read as the reverse complement.
TAAACTGGTTAAGGTAAAGTGATTAATAAGAGGCAGGAATTCAACTTATCACAGATGATTGTAACTTGTGATACAACAGTGCGCCAGAATTTAGGCGCAAATCCTACACTTATGCACAGAAAAGTGATACCTCTGGCACCTTGTTAATAAAAGAGTGGATGTTTATCATACACATAAGAAATGAGGCTGGAATAGAATTATCTAGTGTGTTACTCAAGCCGCAAGGAGACAAAAGCCGAGTCATGAATAATGCAGAGCAGCAATGTGGAGTCTCATCACATTAAAGAGCCGGCACTTCTGCTTCCGCACTTTGTAACCGCCTGCATTCTCAGGAGCCATCACACACAGGAAAGCAGCTTAGACACCCACTGTGCCCTGTGCCACTTGTGGCAAGCACAGTCATCTCTCTGTTTCATCTCACTACCATCAGCACTGAAGAGCCGACACAAGATATTAGTAAGCAGCTTCTAATGAGCGAGGGGGGAAGATGAATATCCGCCTAGAAATACAATGGAGATACAAAGAAGATCAAAAGAATTTCAGCTTTGATATATATTTTTTTAACTTGTCTCGATTTATTTGCCATGTGTTCGATAAGTACAGTATCTCCATACAACAATAATAGAGGATGGCGTCACAAAAAGATTTATTCATCATGTCTTCTTAAAGAGAAACTCCAACCCAAACAGAAAATTGCAATGTGCCCCATTATGGAATCAAACCCACTCCTGTTCTTTTCTAGCCGTTTCTATAAATCATTGGGGGGTGCAGGGAGGGGAATTGTGTTTAAAGGGAACCTGTCACCAGGGAACTCATTTTCCCTAAGGACAGGTTACAGAAGCCCTGCGCGGACCACAGTGCGGTGAAGCTACTTGTATTTAAAGATTACTAAAGTGTTTAAACGCTTTACATCATAACAAAAATAAGCGCATTTGCAGCTTATAACCACCATCGGAAGTGGTAGGTTTCCTTTAAAGAAAATCTACCATTTGCTTTGATGTTTGCTTCATAATGTAAGACTGCTGTAGCTACACTGATGCAGGATCACATCTTGGTTAATTTCTGAGCCCAGTGGTTTTGCTAAAAAAAACTAAATAGAATTCAGGTTAATGAGTCTGTCGCTCCTTTGCCTGGCTCGGCACTTCTCTTCCTACACTGCTCAGGAGAATGATGTAATCACTGACTGACTGGCAGAAGTAATCAATCGCTGCACCATCCCCCTGCGGCTGTGTATGAGTGATCCAGTTCAGGTTGATTAGTCCTGTCTGGAAAGTTCAGGAAGCTTTAAGAAGCATGCAATCCAGTTTTCCCAAGGTCCTGAATGGCAATTTTTTTTTTAGCAAAACCACTCAACTTAAACAAGATATGCTGCTGCATCAGTGTAGCTACAGAATTCTCAAGGTATGTTTGGTTCATAATGCATAAAAGCAATGGTAGATTTTCTAAGCTTGACATGCCAGGATTACCAAAAAAAGAGACTTCTATAAAGCCGCACGGAGTGCGGGACAAGATGCCTGGCACTCTGGGCTGCTAATTATCCACACCCCCCTTCGTGATGTTGCCTCCCTCTCCAACATAAGAGAGGGAGTCCTCCATCATGCTGTAGGCCGGAAGTGATGTCAGGCGTGTCAAGCCTGGAGAAGACAAGCCCCAGGATCAAGATGAAAAGGAGCATAGGTGAGTATAAGTAGATGTTTACTTTTTTTAAATGGTAGATTTTCTTTAAAGAACACCATAAACAATATGGGTAGGACTCAAAAGTAAACACCATAGGAGGCCCCTTAATCCAGTAGTTGCACACAAATATTGTCTTCCAATGACTCAGCTTATGTATATCAGTAAGGAATGTACATACTTAAAGAGGACCTGTCACCCTTAAAAATGGCACTAGGAGCTGCCTACTAGAGTAAGCAGCTCCTAGTGCTACAACAGTCCCAGCAGCGTTACACTGCTAGCGCTATCGGAAACCTCCAATAACACTAGCAGACACTGCAGCGGTGTACACTAGAAACGCCGGATCACGCTCAAAGTGGTTCGGCATATTCACGAGCGGGCGCTGCCTCTTGCCCCCTCATGAATACGCCAGAACCGCTTTGAGCTGTAGGAGCCTGGGGGTGCACACTATGATGCGGCTGCTGATGACGTCATAGTATGCGCTCTGCTGTTACAGCAGACAGAAGACAGAAGACAGAAGAGGAGCTTTGGGGACCGGATCGCAGAGAAGACAGAAAAGGAGCAACGCCGAGCATCGGGGGCGCCAGAAGGTGAGTAAGTAAGTTTATTTTTTTTATTCACTCGTGTATAAGCTGAGGTGAGGTTTTTTTTGTGCTGAAAATTCAGCTTATACACGGGTATATACGGTAATACTCTTTATTTATCCCTGAGGGAAAATTCGATTACTCCATACAGTTGAACTATACAATACATCCAAAGATACACCACACAAACACATGTAAAACACAACATGAAAACATAGAATTGGTATAAAAATAAAATATGTACTCATATTCACTTCCTTTCCATACCAGACATCAAATTCACCAGATTAATAGATGCAGGTACAAAAGAGCGTCTAAATCTATCTGTCCTGCACTTCAATTGTAAATACATATTACTAAAAACACTTTTTTGACCCTACAATATATCATGAACTGGATGTTCCAAATTCTCAATAATTTTAGTAATGAACCTAGTCAATACTCTCTTTTCTAACACATCATCTAATTATCAATCATCTAATTTCTGCCCAACTACAGAACATGCCCTCCTGATTAGCTTATTCAGCCTGGATTTGTCAGGACTGTAATACAAGTACCCCTCGAGGCAACAGCAAAGAAACTTGCACTCTCAACTACAGAAGAGGTAAAAATTATGCAATAAAGAGCTACCACCAGGATGAAGGGTTGTAAACCAAGCACACTGACATACTGGCGTGTGCCACCTCTGGCAGGATTTTAGCTTCTTATGCCCTGATTTTTACAAAAATTATGCAAATGAGCCCAAGGGGTTTCAGGATTCATAGGTGTTAATGGAGCCTGGAGCCCCTTATGTTCATTTGCATGATGTCTAAAGTTTTTTTTCTTAAAACAAGGGCATAAGAAGCTAAAAGAAGACCAGATCGTAGCAGAGGGGGCACACACCAGTATGTCAGTGTGCTTGGTTTACAACCCTTCATCCTGGTGGTAGATGTCCTTTAAACAGCATGTAACAAAGTGTTATAAAAATAGTCTCCAGTCAGTATCTGGGGACAGTGCTCAGAATATAAATGATTGAGTCTGACTATACTGCACACACACAGACCATAGAGACTCACACGAAGGCTGGCAGCATGTAGCAGACAAGAGAAAAGTCTCATAAATGAACCTTTATTACTATCCAGAGAGCCATCAGCCGTCTCGTTTTAGAACACCATGACCTGCTTAATAAAAGAAGCTTTATTCAGTGCCCTGATGATTTGTCTTTAGGAAATAAAAGTTCTTTTTCCTTTTATTCAGGGAGATAACAAGCGTAGAAGCTTTTATTTGAAATTACTTCAAATTAATCCGCAGTTACCAACAGGGACTAATTTAGAGAAGAAGTGAAGTTGTGCAGAAATAGACATGTGGTCCTAGGAACAAAGTGCAGCATTTATTAATTTTGGCGCAGGATCTGTGATTTTGGTGTACAAATCGTTTTAGAATTTACACAGGGATGTTACTTGTGCAGCAATCTATTAACCCTTTGCATCACAATCTGTAAAAGGTTTGGAACGGTCTCCCCAATCATGATGGTGAAATAGAACTACAAGTGTGCACCAAAAACAGTGTAAGGAAGCTAGAAGCGCAGGAAAAGCTTCCGGATTTCAAAGCTGCGCCCAAAAATAAGAAAAGATGCGAGTGTTAGAAAAGGACAAACATTGTGGTGCTGACACTTCATGAATAAGGCATAACAGGCACAGCAAAAAAAAAAAAAAAAAAAAGACGGTTTTATGCAAGCTCCGCGACACTTTTTGTTTTTTAAATGTGGCGGTTTTTCCGAATCCGTCGGGTTTTCGTTCGGCCGCGCCCCCCCTGGCCACGCCAAAATCCCGGGGCAATTCAGGGAAAATCGTCCCAAATCGGAAATATTCGAGTAACACGTCGGGAAAATGCGAATCGGGCCCTTAGTAAATGACCCCCAATAAATGCCCCCAATTCGTTTTAGATGTTTTGTACCCTAAAGTGATATTGTCAAAGGGGATTCTGGCCCTTACACTGCCACAATGAAGCCCCCTATTCCTTATATTGATACCACTGGTTTCCTAATATTGTTAATACAGGTACTTGTTAGGGTCAAGTATAAAAATCAACTTGTCTTAGTTCACTGCTGAATGATTTACTTAAAAATTCTGCACTACTTTGCAAAAGTGAAAGTGGCCTTTGTTGAAGAGGTTGTACCAATTATTTACGGTATCCCCTATGCACAGGGTAGGGGGATAACAACTTCTGAGATCCCCACTGATCACCGAAACAGGGTTCCCCCACAATACAGAGATACTTATGCATCCTGCTGTGCTTTTAAAAGTGCTGAGCACAGCGCTTCCATTCACTAGCATTCCATAGGACTACAGGAGATAGGAGAGCACTGTGCTCAGCTATTTCCAACACTTCCTTACAACTTAATGGAGAAGCAGACCCCACACTGCATTAGTGAGACCTGGACTCCTGTTTTCTGGATTGTTGGAGGTCTTCTTCTCATGATAGGGGGTGTCCCAGAGACTGGAAAGTAACTCAACAGCTTCTCTGATATATTTCTCTCTTTCTGAGTAATCTGCATTGTATGAGAAGAGAATTGAATAAAAGAGATAGAATAATATGCAATAGAAATATTTGTTAATCCCAAAGGAGAAATTAAAATGTGCAAATATGGAAGTTGCACAGTAAAAAATACTTGTTATGGAGAAGCATTGCTCAGCACTGATGTGATTAAAGCACTTCAGATGATCTAGAAATCTTCAGTACTATTCATCTCCACCAATCCAGTCTGTAGCTATATCTACCTCCCCCCCTCCTCTCCCTAGATTCTATGTAAGCCTTCTATCTTGCTACAGAAAGATGAATTATTCTAAGAATTCAGAATGAATGTCACTCAGCAGGAGATGGGGGAGACATAACTTTTTGAGATATTTGAGTAACTTTATAGCATGGACAAGTTTAGAAAACATTAAGTTTGTTTAATAGTTAGCAACCATAAAAAAAATGACTGAACGCAAGAGAACTGTAGATGTATAAAATCCCTTTTGCAGATTATTAGGATTAAATATTGTGATAAATATGTCCAGGGGGAGGGGGCCCTTATACTACTCAAACCCCCCACTTTCCTCCAGCCTCATCCCAATTAGCCTAATGGAGCTAACACTAAAAAGGCAGCAGAGGTTAACTAACATCTTGTGCAGCCACAGTGTCTCCAAAAGGCTTGAGCTGCCCCCCCCCCCCCATTTTCAAACAGGAGACAGAGTTTTTTTTATCTTGATCCACGAACCCCACGTCCGTGTGTCACTTATATACATGCTACCGGCTTGGTTCCTCACCCTATATAATCCCGTTATGGACCGGATAACTGGTGGCAGCATAATTCGGTTGATAAGGTTCTGTTTTAATAAAGCTAGTGAAAGGGGTCTTATAGCCATTCAGGGTTGGGATTTATGTGTGGAAAACTTTAAATCACTTCCTCCGCCTCTCAGAATCTGTGCATTCTGGGAGTGTCTATAAAAGAAAATTAAGTGACCTTGCGTACCTTTCAGGGGTCCGAAACGTCATGGTTTCCTTCACAAATATAACATGAAATATATAGTATCGGTCAGGCAGGAGACCTACTCTATGGAAAGTAGATAAAAGATGTATTAAAGCTAAAATAATAACAAAAGAAGAAATCAGATAAATTGTCAAAAATGGAGGGTTATTGTTTTACATATGGAGAAGAAATTAAAATTTGCTAGTTAAAAAAATATGTGTAAACTTCCTCTTTGTAGGTCAATATAAATAGATACTGTTCTGTGATAGTGACTAATTGAATCCGTTTTTCCATATTCTCATCAGATATTACTGCACTATAAACAGACTGTCAAGTCCTCTGAATTGCTATAGATTCATTAGTTCCTCTTCTATTGTTCTCCTGGGGTAATGTACTTTATTTATAGACAGCTTGACATATCTAATGACTCGGATCAAAGCAAAGAAGAATTGGAGTTAAGTGGTCTCTTGGGCCTTATTTATATATCATATCCGTGTTGTGACCCAGCCAAAACGTTAGTACTAATAAGTAAGAAGAGAATAGTGACAGACTTCCTATTTGTCAATGTGGAAGTTTTTGCTAAGGAAATACCGCTGATTCTACAGGATACAGACATGAACACATGAGCAGTTGGACCCATGCCATTAGGCAAGCTGTGCTGATGCAGTTGGGTATATTGGTATTCCCTTTTTATACATAGATCTTTTTACATCAAGCCTGCAGGTTGGAAATTTAAAAAATATCAAATAAAAATTAGCTTTTCCATAGAACCCGTAGTAATGACTCATTACATCACATTCATGGTTTGGATAAATAATACAACACTAATGCTATTCTGTAGGGCACGAGTGTCAAACACAAGGCCTGGGTCCCTGCCCCTAGGCTGTACTAGTCAGGAGCACAGCATAGGGACAAGGTAACTGCTATACTCACCTTTCCCCACTCCCCTGATGCAGTGGCCGCCATCTTCTTTACTTCTCTGAACGAGGGCTGTACGCGTTGGCTCTGAAGTCGGCAGACGTGATGATGTCATAGTGTCTCTCTGATTCAGAGCTGGCCGCTGCATCGGGGGAGCAGGGAAAAGTTAGTAAAGTTTTTTTTTTCACAGAAGGACATGCATCAGGGTAGGGGCATAGGCTGCTGGCTACTTTGGGGGGGGGGGCAGTGACAGCTGTGGGAGCACTATGACTACTGTGGGAAGCACTATAGCATCTATGGGGTGCACTGTGGGGGCACTGTGACTACTAGGGGCAGTGTGGCATCTATGTGATGCACTGTGGCTGCTGCTGGTCTCCCTCTGGCAGCTGTGGGGACACGGAGACTACAATGGGGGCACTGTGGCAGCTGAGGCAGGCACTGTGGTCACTATGGGGGGGACACTATAGCTACTATGGGGTTACTGTGGAAGCTGTGAGGGGGACTGTGGCGACTCTGAGGGGCATTGTTGCAATTGTGGGGTTACTCTAACTAATGGGTACTGTTTGGGGGACACACTTGCCATGGCAGTGTCTCAGATCATTTAACAATATGTTTATCTTTGTGGTTGCCCCGAATTAGCTGATTGTAATGGTAATACTGTATAAATGTAATTGATGAACAACTGGAGTAGATTGACGCTCGGCCCCTTCAAAGGCAGCTGCAAAGCTGATGTGGCCCCCAGGAAAATGAGTTTGACACCTTTCTTTACTGCATGTGGGCATATTTCTGCCCAAAAAAGTGTAACAAAAATCATTTATGTCTCATGAACACCATTTATCTATAAATACTGCATCAGCGCTGGTTTGCATCCATAAGCATCTCCTGTTTGACTATGTTAGAAAAAAAGTTAGAGTTTATAACTACATGTGCAGGAGCCCTAGGCTTGTCATTTCTATAGAATTACCCTGAATTCTGTCCCATTTCACTTACATAATCAACCTCCTAATTGTTCCCATACAGATTACAAGGTCCATCCCTCTACAACTTAACATTCACTCTAAAATAGCTGCTTCTTTCTTGTCTTTTATGATGGACTGTCATATTTTAGGTTATCATAACAGTCTATGGAGAAGGGAGAACGCAGGAGCAAGAATGGTTAAAGTAAGAGAAGCAAGAGCTAGACACAGGTAGATACATGCACTAAAGTGAAATCTTCACATCGATACTGCTGGATAATGCCCTATACATGACTTCTGAGGGAATCACATATGGAGCGGTCTATGGGAGACACTATATTATCTAGTCTCCACCATCCCACTCAAAGGCAACTGAGAATGAGAGATAAAGTCAGTTAGTTGGAAATCCCCTAAAATAGATGAATATATAGTGCCTATCAATAGAGCATAAACCGATTTATTGTAACATCTAAAACCAGAAACAATTGTCATTAAATTCCTTCAAGGACCATGGAATTTTCACACCGCCTATGTATAAAAGCAGTATAAACGTTTCTACTGTAACACAGATGTAAGTCTATCACACCCCTGACTGTATGTGATCCTATGCCGCTCTCCTGCCGTACACACTCCAGTTCACTATGTAGGTCAAATGCAGCTGAAAATAGTCCTCCGCTGATGCACACAGAGCAACTCTATTATAATATAGTGTAGAAAAGACTCAGCAATTAGAGCGAAAACAACACGATACAAAGAAAAAGGATGTATCCATGTGATTTGGAGAAAAGGTAACTAAAGGGCAGGACTCTATTTAGTGTTATTTTTTTTTTAAGGAAAACTACACTTTTGTAACAATTTTATTTTCTCTTTATAACTTAAATTAGATTAAAACTAATAATAAAAGTTTTTTTTGTATCCTATGCCCCCAGAATGAAATGTCTGGCTACTGGGACCCCCAGTGAGGTGCAAAAAGCCAGTACAAACATAGAAAGTTTAAATAGTTTAAATCCAGAAACAAAATATGTTTGAGAAATTAATGTCAGCAACAATTGTAACCAGTGCTCCAGGACAGGGTGGCAAACCTATGGCACAGGTGCCAGAGGCGGCACTCAGTGCCCTCTCTGTGGGCACCCAGGCAATCCCCCCAGCACAGGGCCACATAGGAAGGACTCAATGAATCCTCCTGCAGCCCCAGCAGCCTAGGACATTTTTAAGGCAACACATTCTGGACTACCAGGGACTGCAGGAAGAGTGAGATGGAGCAGAGAGGGTTTGATTATCATTGGAGCTCCTGTTCCAGGTATTCTAGCTCTTAGGTGCCCCAGAGAGAAGCTTCAATTATAATTTTTTCCTCTTTTTTTTTTTAACAGTATTGAGCAGAAAGCAATAAGTTAGCAATAAGTTACTGTTCAATTTGCCATATTGACACTTGGCATTAAATGAGTGAATTTTGGGTTTCAGTTTGTCTACTTTTTCTCAAAAAGGTTCACAATCACAGTTCTAGGACATACTCAGCAGCAATAGTAGAATTAGAGCCGCACTGTGAAATAAAGGATCCCAGTCCTTAGTAGGGTGAAGACCTCAGGACATCAGAGGCAGCTCTCCAAACAATGGCGATATCTAAACACCAAAAATGAAAGAGAATATAATGGTTCAGTTCCACAATGGAACAAAGTACAGGCAGTCCCTGGGTTACATACAGGAAAGATTATTTGCTCTTAACTTGAATTTGTATGCAAGTTGGAACAGGTATATTTTATAATTGTAGCTCCAGATAAAATTTATTTTTGTTCGAATGACAATTGGATTTTCCAATGTGGGAACATTTTGTGGGAACAAGGACTATCAATAAAACTTCATTACAGACACCAGAAAAAGCTGTGATTGTGAGAAAAGAATCAATATCGTGGTGCACAAGGCACAGCATCGGGAAAAAAGTGTGGCAGAAAACTGGCAAAAAGTTGATGACAAAGGGGAGGGTGGAAAATCCCTTTAAGGAGATCATCACTGCTGTCTCTCTTACATACAGTTGATCGGCTACACTTAGTTCTAACAGTGATGACACCAGTATGACTTGTTCCTCTGTTTATTATCGCAAGATCAAAGGATATTTAATATTTCTTTTTTAATAAATATTACACTTCCTCTAAATTAAGAGGTTCCTCTCGCCTCCTTCATAGTGAGGTTGATTCATATCTGGCTCCGTGGTTTTCTTGCATACAATTTTGAGTCATCTGTACAGTCTTTGGTTTGGCTTTTATCCCACTAAACCATTGTACGATGTCTGCACTATACAAAATGAAGTTTGATCTTAAAACAGGATCTAGAGCAGCTGACTATATTAGTCACAGTGACGATGCCCACAGAGGGTCATGACAGGCTTCACAATCATAAGAAAAATCAGATAAATAACAGTAACACATGGAAGATGGGTAATAAAGAAATGGATGGCACAGTATGTTACCGTTCATAGGTATTAAATGCAATGATGCCAATGTATATAAAAATAATACGCTTTATTGATATAGCACCATCATATTCCAGAGCGCTTTACAAATCAAGAGGAACATATGCAACTAACATATATAACCAAGCAAACTCTGGAGATGTTCATGCATCCTTGAATGGATTCAATCTCAGGACGCTGATTCTAAAAGGTAACAGAAACCATTTAGCCACTAAGCCTCGATGCTGCCCAGTTTTTGGTTTGTCCGGAGTCTGAATTTCAGTGGTTTAAAATCTGTTTGTCTCACACAAGACTAGATAAAATCCATTGTATCATCTGAAGTAGCACTAAATCTGAAAAAAACCACAATAATTAAAGGAAACCTACCATGAGAATTCTACTATCAGAAGTAGATCTGAAGGTAGATTCCTCCTGCCTGCCTCTGCGCTAATCTGTATTTTAATAATCCTGGAATCTAACCCAACCTATTAAAAACTTTATTTTAGTAATATGTTAACTAACTGCAGAGGCTACTGGGACGTGTACTGGCCTGGCCAGGCCAGCTGGGAGCTAAAGCGAGCACAGGTCCCAGTAGCCTCTGCAGTTAATTTACAGATTGCTAAAATAAAGTTTTTATCAGGTTTGGTTAGGTTCCAGGATTATTAAATTACAGATTATGGCAGAGGCAGAAGGAATCTATAACCAGATCTACTTCTGATGGTAGATTCCTCTGGGTAAGTTTGCTTTACTATTAAAATCAGCTGTAGTACTGTATCATGTTAACTATATCAATGGAGAACTGAGTGACCTCCTTTAACCTCCTTTAACCCTGAAACACAACTTTGTACAAAGACTGGGTCTGATACAAACTGTATTACAATGGTTTTGACTGTTATTGTTTATGAATGGTCTATAACACCAGCCTTGTAGTTTCCCTGGGCAGTAATACTGATACTCATGTCAGGGGTCTGCTCACAGAGCTAACAAAAGGGGGCCCGGCAGGTAAATTAAAATTGCTATAACACACATGCAGCAAATTATAAGATTGGTTAAAGTATAATCTACTTTTGAAAGATGAGATATGATTGGTTGATATGAACAATAAAAACAGAATCACAGTTCTAATAAAAAAGGCAATTCTTTGTTTAAAGTAAACTAAAAGATTTCCTCCCAGTTTTCTGAATTTGCGTAAAAAAGATTTCCTCACTCCTCTTCCTTCTTAACAAGCAAGCAGTTCAATCCCAGCCACTGTCTAGCCATGTTGCGGCTTAAACGACATCTCCCATCAGCTTATAGATATAATTTATGCCCGCCCCAGGGCAGGTGGTGCGGCACGGAGAATTTTCTGAGAGCCGGTGACGTTTCCAGCACAAGATTTGAAAAGAGCAGGTGACGTCACTGGCTTTGAGAGTGATCTCGGTGCTGTACCACCCGCCCCATGGCATGCATAAATTATATCTTGGTGGAGCCTGGTGGTGATTTTATGTTGTCACGGGCACCCCAGCAATCCATACCGCGGATCGTGGGTGCTCCCTTGCCCCTCTCCGCTGCCCCGGACCCACTCCCATGGACCTCTTCATGCTCCAGTTCTCGTCCGGACTAGGTGCACGAGGCAGTACTGCAAGATTTAAAAGGCCAGCGCCTCCCATCATTCCCTGCCGGATCTATAAGCTATTTCCCTGAAGAGAAAGCCCTCCTGCGTTCCTGTGTATCCTGCGTTCCTGTCCTGTGTGCCAGTTCGTTCCTGTGTTCTTGATCCGTGAGCCAGTTCGTTTCTGTGTTCCTGATCCGTGTGCCAGTCCGTTCCTGTGTTCCTGATCCATGTGCCAGCTTCTGTGTTTCTTGATGGGAGTCCTAGTGTGCCTTCCTGTGCTGTTCTCCCGCTGTTATCCCGGGTACAGACTGCCTCCTGCATTACTACCTTGGCAGCCACTGTGGGCTAGTCGCACCCGTGGAACCACCTGGTGGCACCCCGCCCCAGCAAGACCATCCTGCCTTGCGGCGGGCTCTGGTGAAGACCAGGTGCCACTTAGACTCCGGTCCGGCTAGTACCATCTCCACGTGGTGGTCCACAGAATCACAGCCCTGACATATGGTATAAAACAATTTTGTATGCCAGCATTTTGGTGAAAATTATGGAGAATGAAGCATGGAGAACGCAGAGACAGGACGGGGAGGTGAACAATAATCATCTACCATTAGCTAAGCTTATGGTAAATGTTCTTTAAGGCTTATCTGTAACAATACTATATCAATAAACTGGAAAAACATTATGGCTGAATTGTTTAGAACATGGTGTTGACCCTCTGATATGTCTTATAGGCTTTACAATGTACCCCTATGGATAAAAAATCATATTACCTCACATTTCACTTGACATAGGGGCACATTAACTATCGGGTAGCCGCCTTTATAGTGGCGCTCCCACCGCCTTTTCTCCTGGCTGACCCATTTATTTACATGGTCGGTGCAGAAAAGATCTGATCTTCTGAATCCACTTGCATTTTTTGTGTGCTGAAAAGTTGCAGAAAGTAGGTAAATTAGTCTAGCAGAATAGACACCAGCGCACAGGACAGAAAATTGTTCTTGGGACAGAAATATTAAATATGTACCTAATTAACGATGACTAGTCATAAACTAAGCCAGCGGAGGCTAAGTATCCTTTATATAAATGTCCCCCATATTACCTCATGTCATGGGTGACCCCACGATCCATGTCTTGGATCGTGGGGGCACCCGTGCTCCGCTGCGCGGTGCCCCTGCTCCCTCCGCCTGTATTCACCTCTCCAGGCTCCTGATGGCTCCACCGCGGTCCCGTCCAGGCAGTGGGTCTGCTTTCTGGGTAGGCCGTGCACTCCCACTGTTAGGGCACGTGCCGACTCTCCAGGAACTTAAAGGGCCAGCGTCCTCCTCATTGGCGCTGGCTACTTCCAGGCTCCTATATAGCCTGGCGGCTCCCAGCATCTATCCAGTGATTCTACTGACGTGAAAGCCTCCTGAGCGTTTCCAGACGCCTCTGTGTTCCGGTGGCGGTCCTGTGTTCCGGTCGCGGTCCGGTACTCCTGTGCTCAGAGCTCATATTAATGACCTGTGGCAAAATAGAAACTTGGAAGTTAACAATGAAGCTTTCTATAAAATGACAGCAAGCAGAGATCTAGCAAACCGTGAGAAATTGATACAGAAATTATATTGGAAAAATGTCTAATTTTTTCCTCATGCAAACAATAACATTAATTTCCCAAAATGAGAATACCCCTTTAAATTATCAAAAGGTAAAACTCTCAGTATGAATGTATGCCTGAATAAAAGTGATTACTAACTTGAAGCTACTGGCAGAACCTGTAGATTTTTTTCTACATACAGTATATGTTTTCTTCTACATATGTATACATTACCTGCACATCTGCCATTCTCCTATACTGGTTCTAAGGATGCAGCAGTCCAACCTCTTTTGAATTATATACTTTTGATGTACCCTTATACAAGGTGCTCTAAGTGCACATAAATTTGATTGATATGACAATATAATGTACGGTATATGGAACTGGTGCTTACATACAGATATACGCCATCTATATACTCTACATTGCTGTCTGGGCTTGTGAAAAGAACAACAAAAATACAGCAATCTTAAAAAAAAAAAATCAGGATTATATCAGTGTAATATACAGCAAACAAAAGTATTATCTACGGTAACTCCTCAGTTATTTGGGTTTGGCGTCGCACGAGCGCCTGTATTACCACAAAGCATATCTCTCCAGCACTGTAAATATCTGCAGGCGACCCGCATAACATTGTGGACTGTTTTATCTGCTTTCCAGACACATGGAGGTGATGCCAAACTAAAAACACTAGGGGTATAACATAGAAGAACTGATATTAGGAGCAACCTGCTGTATGATGGAGAATCTGAAGACTAAGAACCATTCTGGGGAGGCAGTTTCTAGAGATAGTAGTCCTTGGTAGTTGGACGATGTAATGAGGTAAGTGAATAGGTAGTAGGTATGTTCTTGATAGTGAGGTAAGTACCGTATATACTCCAGTATAAGCCAACCCGAGTATAAGCCGAGACCCCTAATTTTACCACCAAAAACTGGGAAAACCTATTGACTTGAGTATAACCCGAGGGTGGGAAATGAATTGATCACCCCCCAGTATATAGCCAGCCTGCCCCGTGTAGTACACAGCCAGCCCAGCCTGCCCCGTGTACAAATTGTAATCATGATTGTAGTAGTGTCAGCACTTCTGTTCTGTAGAGAAGCAGGGACTCCTTGCATCATATATCACTGTGATGCATGGAATGCTGTTCTCCGCACTGGGGTTGGCCTGTGACATCTGGCCAGTGCACAGTCAATGATTCCTGGCCCGACTACACTTGTATTTTTTAAGCCCTAATACAAATAGCATACCTCCCAACTTTTGGGCAAGAGAAAGAGGGACACAAAGCCCCTCCCCCTTTTTCTAAACCACGCCCACTGTCCCACCCACAGGCATAGTATAATATCTACCTTGATGGTGCCCCCATGGTACAACACCCCTTAATTTGCCCCCATGGTACAACACCCCTTAATTTGCCCCCCCGCCTCCTCCTGTGGCCTCCTGTCCTCCACCCTCCTCCTGTAGCCTCCCGTCCTCTAGCCTCCTCCTATAGCCTCCACCCTCCTCCTGTAGTCTCCTGTCCTCCAGCCTCCTCCTGTGGCCTCCTGTCCTCCAGCCTCCTCCTGTAGTCTAATTTGGAGAAAATCTTGTACATTTTAGCATCACCGTCTTTTCATATGCAGAACTTTTTTTATTTTCCGGCTGACAAATCTGGTTAGGGGCTTATTTTTTGCAAGAAGAGTTGTTCCTTTTATTGGTCTTATTTTAGAGTGCAGAACATATTTTTATCACTTTTTAAAGCATTTTTTTTTAAAGGTATTCATTAAAAATTATCTTTTTTCGGAAAGTATTTTGCGTTTTTTTCTCCAGCGTTTACCATGCAGGTCCAGTAACGATTCTTTTTTATTATACAGATTGTTACGGACGCAGCAATACCAAATATGTGTGTGTGGGGGGGGGGGGGTTGTGTTTTTTTGTGTTTTATACTTTATTAAGTGTTTTTATGGGAAAGTGACATTTTAGGGGCTTATATTTTTATGTATTTATTCTAATGTGTAAACTTTAGTGTTTTTACATGTTTTTCCTTTTCCATTCTTGAACTTGAACCAACGATGCTCTGATTCTCTAATCTGGTGTAGACACATGCGGATGCATGCGCAGACGGTCAGACCCGGAATGGGGATTGTGCAGCCCCAGGGCACTTGGCAGACCAAGGGGCTGCCCAGAAGAGGAACACCCTTACATGCCACGGTCATGCTTGACCGCGGCATGTAAGGGGTTAAAACCTGCAATCGGAGTCGGCTCCGATCATGGGTGTTACAGCGTAGTGTCAGCTGTGATAGACAGCTGACAGCCGCTGCTTCTGGTGCCGGCTCCATTCGTGAGCCGGTGCCAGAAGCAGGATGCAATACTACGTCCCGGTGCGCTAAGTATCTAGCCGCAGGGACGTAGTATACCATCCAGGTGTGCCTAGGGGTTAATAGCTCACTGATGGATATATCCCTCTTGGTGTGGAGAAGGGCAAAATAATCACAATGTCTGGCAGTTCGCAAGACATTGCGATTATTTCAGGGCTTGTATGTCACAAAGCTACCATACAAGCCCTGATAGATGTCTCCTGTCACACACTGACCTGTAGCTGTGTATGATGTGGGGGTCAGGTTGTGTCCTACCTCATCCCTGCAGTGCAGATGCTTCTACTGGACCTCTGTAGCTGCTGAAGGGGGGGGGCACATCACACAAGGTGCTCTTCTCTCTGTGCTGCCCCCCTCCCCCTGCACCCGACAGCTTCAGGAGAAGCAGCAGAGGAGTCTCCGGGTCACACAGCAGCCGCTCTCCAGGTGACCCCCCCCATGATGATTCTTCCTCAAACATCCCGCGGCAGCACACACAGGGGGAGCAGAGGGGCTCTGCTGTTCTGTGCCGTGCAGAGTTGGGAGTTCCGGCTCAGACTTTACAGCAGCCGCTCTCCAGGTGACCCCCCCCCCTGATGATTCCTCCTCACACGCGACAGCTCACACAGGGGGAGGAGGGGCGGCCTGGGGGAGGAGGGGCCATGCTGTTCTGGGAGCTGTCTCTGCAGTCAGTGTGTCCCGGGACCAGGAGACAGGACAAAGTCTCTTGGTCCGGGAAAATGCATGACAAAGCATGACAACCTCTTAACCTCCCGGGGCGGCAGGACAGGGCTAAAAAATCGTGAAAGTCCCGCCGAAACCGGGACTGTTGGGACGTATGTATATGTAAATACACACAACCCACACAGACTCAATATATACACACCAAATAAACTTACCTCACCTGTGATGGCTGGACTTTGAGCCAAGTAATAGGAAACATCAACTCTCTCTTCTAGGTATAAGAGTGGAGGTTGGAGGGAGCACAAGGCAGACACTCCTGGCATTTCCTGTTCTGCTGTCTCAGCTTTCTCACTTTCATCTTTTCTCACCACAGTTCTGACTGCAACTACTCATATAGACAGAAGGGGAGCAGGGAGTGGAGGAAGCTATTCAGTGTTACACAGGAGTCTAATGGGCAGGGCAGATTGCCCTATATGTAGCACTCTATGTTGGGTGGGTGATTTTTAAAAAAATTTGTTGGTGGATATATAGGGATATAAAGGGATTGCCTTGGATTTGTAAAACATGTCTGCTTTCTTCCATAAACACATATCGTAAGCTATTGCAAAATGTGAGCTATTACATCATAGCTGCCTACTTTAGAAAGCTCATACAAATTTGTCAATCATCAAAACAAACTATTTAAACCCAATTCTGTGATTAATAACATATACTTCTGGGGGCTGTGCTGTATACTACTAGGGGCTGTGCTGTATTCTACTGGGGGCTGTGCTGTATACTACTAGGGGCTGGGCTGTATACTACTGGGGGCTGTGCTGTATACTACTGGGGGCTGTGCTGTATACTTCTGGGGGCTGTGCTGTATACTACTAGGGGCTGTGCTGTATACTACTAGGGGCTGTGCTGTATACTACTGGGGGCTGTGCTGTATACTACTGGGGGCAGTGCTGTATACTACTGGGGGCAGTGCTGTATACTACTGGGGGCTATGCTGTATACTACTGGGGGCAGTGCTGTATACTACTGGGGGCAGTGCTGTATACTACCGGGGGCAGGCTGTATACTACTGGGGGCTGTGCTGTAATGGTAATGTTGTTGTTGTATGCCTTATGTTTATGAGCGACAGTTTTCCTGCTATATACCTGCATGTCATAAGAATTTAAATTAAAAAAGGACCATGTTAAATTCAAATCTGTTTTTTTTTTTAATTTTTACCGGTGTTTTGTATGCGTTGGAAAAGGGGTAGTCTTATACGGCGAATATATCTTAAACTCTATATTTTAAACAGGAAAGTGGGGGGGTCGTCTTATACACCAGGTCGTCTTATACGCCGGAATATACGGTATGTGTATGTGTGTGGGGGTTGTGTTTTTGTGTGTTTTATACTTTATTAAGTGTTTTTATGGGAAAGTGACATTTTAGGGGCTTATAATTTCATGTATTTATTTTTTATTTATTCTAATGTGTAAACTTTAGTGTTTTTACTTTTCCATACTTGAACTTGAACCAGCGATGCTCAGTCCAATACACTGCTCTACAATACTTCTTCATTGTAGAGCAGTGTAAACTGTCTTCCAGGGAGATTGTGCTCGGGGCTGCCCAGAAGAGGAACAGCCTTGCACACCGTGATCATGCATGACCGTCAGCTCCGATCGCGGGTGTTACAGCGCGGTGTCAGCTGTGATAGACAGCTGCCAGCCGCAGCTTCTGGTGCCAGCTCTGTTCGTGAGCCGGTGCCAGAAGCGGGACGCTATACTACGTCCCGGTGTGCTAAGCATCTAGCCACAGGGACGTGGTATAACGTCCAGGTGCGCCTAGGGGTTAATAGCTCACTGACGGCTATATCCCTCTTGGTGTGGAGAAGGGCAAAATAATCGCAATGTCTGGCGGTTCACAAGACATTGCGATTATTTCAGGGCTTGTATGTCACAAAGCTGCCATACAAGCCCTGATAGATGTGTCCTGTCACCCAGCACACACAGCTACAGGTCAGTGTGGGGGTCAGGCTGTGTCCTACCTCATCCCTGCTGTGCAGATTCTCCTAATCGATGTCTGTAGCCTCTGGAGGGGGGACACATCACACAGGCTGCCCCCTCCACCTCCACAGCTTCAGGAGCAGAGGGTCTCCGGGTCACACAGCAGCAGACCCTCCTGAAGATTCCTCCTCAGAGATCGTGGCAGCTCACACAGGGGGGGGTGAGGAGGAGGGGCCGTGCTGTGCCATGCTCTGCGGTGCTGGGAGCTCACGATCTCCAGGTGACACTTCCCCCCCTGTTGATTCCTCCTTAGACATCCCATGGCAGCTCACACAGGGGGAGGGGGGGGGGCGGCCCGGGGGAGGAGAAGGAGGGGCCGTGCACTGCTGTGAGCTATGACTTCACAGCCTCCGCGCTGCCTCCTCTGTCTCTGCAGTCAGTGTGTCCCGGGACCAGGAGACGGGACAAAGTCTCTTGGCCCGGGACAATGCAGAGGAAAGCGTGACAACCTCTTAACCTCCCGGGGCGGCGGGACAGAGCTGAAAAACCGTGAAAGTCCCGCCGAAACCGGGACGGTTGGGAGGTATGTGTATAGACACAGACAGACATGATGGTGTGTTGCTGCAGTTATACTGTATATACACAGACAGACATGATGGTGAGAAGCTGCAGTTATACTCTATATACACAGACAGACATGATGGTGAGAAGCTGCAGTTATACTGTATATTCACAGACAGACATGATGGTGAGAAGCTGTAGTTATACTGTATATACAACACAGCCTGCCCACCGTGTAGTACACAGCCTGCCCACCGTGTAGTATACAGTTAGCCCAGAACTAAATAAAATAAATAAACTCATATACTCACCCTCCGGTGGCCCCGATGTGCAGTGCTGCTCCCCCAATGTCAGCGCGGCTCCTCTTCTGGCTTCCGCGCCCGTCTTCTGTCTTGGGTAACATCGTGCTGGGCGCCGCCAGCAGACGCACAGTATGATGCGGCCGCTGCTGACGTCATACTATGCGCCCGCCGGGAGAAAAACATGGCGCCGCCCAGCAGGATATTAATGAAGAAAGAAGACAGAAGAGAGAAGAAGACAGAAGAGGAGCCGCGCTGTGCATCGGGGGAGCAGCGCTGTGCATCGGGGCCGCCGGAGGGTGAGTATATAATTTTTTTTTCTTTTAAGTATTGACTCATGTATATTGACTCGTGTATAAGACGAGTTGAGGATTTTCAGCACATTTTTTGGGCTGAAAAACTCGGCTTATACATGACTATATACTTTTTTGTAGTGAGTACTACGGATGCTCCGGAGCTTTTCAAGGTCACCAGGTTGATCCTTCTGACCGAGGGGATGTGCAAATTATCATTTCCCTAAGTGGTTCTAATAATTCCAGATTAGGACACCCAGTAAGGATCCAATTTCTTATTACACATGAAAAGGCCCAGGATCCTCCTTAGCTCATAGGCATAATTCCTCTAATGTCCTCTAATTCCTTATGTTTCTGTTTATACAGAGTAAGGCTATATTCACACGAACGTATGGGGGACGTATGTACGGCCGACGTATATAAGGTGCATGTATGTCCCCCATACACGGCAATGGGCTCACTGCACCCTATGGGAGCACACGTGCGGCACCCTACTGTTCCGTAGCCAGGAGAAAGATAGGACATGTCCTAACTTTCTCGGTAATACGGAGCGGCGGCCATATTTCGCTATGAAGAGGGGCGGGGGTGAGTGTCGCTCATCCCTTCCTCCTCTCAATGGCGCTGATGTGCTCCCGCTGTACTACGGTGCAGCGGGCATACATCGTGTGAATGTAGCCTAAGGTCAGCTACACATGGACATGCTCAGTCTGTGGAAACAGACCCCTATGTTGGTCCAATCCCAATGATTGCAGAAATTGCACAGAAAGGGAGTCCTTGCATGATGATATACAGCAATATGATGCAAGGACTCCCTGTCAGCCAGCTGAACAGCAGCTCCGACACGGTTACAGTCGGCAGGAATTGATTTCGTCCAACACACATACAGGAATATGATGCAAGGACTCCCATCCACTGTACTGTGTTTGCTCAATGGGATCTGCCCAGCACACAGGTCCGTTTTTAAGACCCAAACATGTTCTTGTGCAGGGGACCACACACTAATGCTATAAACTGAACAAAAACTATTTACTCTAGAAGGAACAGCAGAAGATAATGAAAAGGAGGCATGCGGATATGACATGCAGATAACAGCCTTGTCCTGTGACTTTACTGGCGCACTGATAACTGTCTGATAATGAGAATGTAGCTATGGAGACAAATAACTACTGTGTCCAGTGGAAATCTATCTATTATTTATAGAGGATTGTTTTTCTCCACTGGGCATATTGGTATAATCACAGTGTTTCTGAAGTTGCAAAATATTTTGGGATGGAAAACTTGTGAAATATCTTGTAAGATAAATGTCCTAATATCAGAATATTACCCTGGTAATTTCCCAGTGTATCTAATACGTCCTCTCTATGTCAAAAAAGTATAAGCTATAAGGGATTTATAGGGATATAAGGGTAATCTTACATATGATATTAGTTTGTGTGCCCTGGCAGTGATCAATGATCCACAGTAAGGGCTGTTTCAGATGAGTGTGGTCAGTCCATGGACCGGATTTTACAGACCAATCACAGTGCAGCACAAAAAACAGCACCAAATTGTAATCATGATTGTAGTAGTGTCAGCACTTCTGTTCTGTAGGGAAGCAGGGACTCCTTGCATCATATATCACTATGATGCATGGAATGCTGTTCTCTGCACTGGGGTTGGCCTGTGACATCTGGCCAGTGCACAGTCAATGATTCCTGGCCCGACTATACTTGTATTTTTTAAGCCCTAATACAAATAGGAAGTACATTTACAAAGGATTTCACTTGTTCACTTGTTTAAACATAGCCTGTTGATTTTTCCAAATGAAATGAGCCTTTCACCTCCCATATCCTGCTTTAGGAAATACATGAAATAACATTAATAGACTATCTTTTAATGCTTACTTCTGTTATTCCTCTGGGAAATGTATGAATCAATTGACAACTAGGTGTCACCTGTTGTGGGGAATGTCCCTGCACACCTGTCTGATACTGAGCGTTAAAGAGGACCTGTCACCCTTAAAAATAGCACTAGGAGCTGTCCCAGAAGTGTTACACTAATAGCGTTAACAGAAACCTCCGGCAACGCTAACAAACACTACCGCGCTGTACACTCTCAAATCGGTCCGGCGTATTCATGATGGGGCGGGTTTAGGGGCGGTGACTGCCCCATAATGCGCTGCAGTCACCGCTGGTGTTTGGAGTGTTTGGAGCGGACCGCCCCCTCATGACTGCGACTGTTGTGGCACTAGGAGCTGCTTACTTTAATGCTGTTTTTAAGGGTGACAGGTCCTCTTCAAAGGACATCTACCATCAGGATTATGGATTATAAACCAAGCACACTTACATGCTGGTGTCAGGACCTGACATCAGCATGTAAGTGTGCTTGGCTTTTTATGCCTTTGTTTTTACGGAAAAAGGCTTCAAAATGAGCCTCAGGGGCTCCATGCACCATAGAAGCTAATAGAGCCTGGAGACCCTCAAGGTCATTTTACATAGTTTTTAAAGCATATTTTCTTAAAAATCTTGGGCATAAGAAGTAAAAAGAAGAGCAGATCCTGATAAAGGGGGCACACACCAGCATGCAAGTGTATTTGGTTTATAATCTATGATCCTGATGGTAGATGTCCTTTAAGCCTGTTTGCCATGAGTGAGGGGTTTTTGGTGAGGAAAAAGAGGGGCAACATTTGATGAGGGTATGGTAACACCTAGTTGTCACTTTAATTAGTATTGGAATAGAAGAGGATAAGCAGATTGCCAAGTTCTTAGCGTATCCAAATTTCTGTAGTATGGATATTACAAGTCATGGATGAATCTAAACTCTTTGTGCCTGAGGTGCGGTGTAGAATGGCGCACCCTCCGCGTCATCCCAAAGTTATATCAGGTTATTCTTATAGTAAGTGGCTTCTCACACCCATGCTGACATCAGTGCTCTGTATCCCCTTTCCAGCACATCATCTATGAGGCTGGGAAGGAGTGTAGAAAGCTGGGTCAGGATTGCAGTTTCTATCTTATTCTTCCCTAAAACGTTTCTTTTTTTTACAATTTCCCAATAAATTATAAGAAAAAACCTGTACACAGTTTTACCTAAACGTCTTCAGCAGATAAGATCACGTCACGTGGCTGTAGATGGAGCACCAGTAGATTCCTATAATCGCATGTATTCTACATGTGTCTGTCTGATGCGCTTTTATTGCGATTCTTTAGACTTGTCAGATCCCCCCCCCCCCCCCAGCGCGGGTCATGTGCTTGGCATCACGTGACCCCCGGCTCGCTCCCCGTTGCTATGCTCCATTCCCCCGCCCTGCAGCTGTCGCTAGGCTAGACGTCTGAGCTTCTTGGTGATTGGCTTCTGGTGGCTTCTGACGTCAGCGTTGGCTATAAGTAGGGGGGCACCGTTATGCTAATCACAGTGCGGGGTTGGGCTGCGGTGAGGATTTTGGAGGATGCGGCTCTGTAGCCCGAACCCTACCCGCAGGGAGCGCTGAAGGGCGGCTGTGCTGAGCGCGCTGCACGGGCGGAGGTGAGTGCTGCTGGGGCATGCATGTGCGTTATCTCTGCGTCTTATACTGCAGCGTGTGAACAGGGGGCATGTTTCCTGCTGCAGCCTGGCATCAAAAGAAGGACAAGACAAAGCCATGGAGGCAGCGCTGCTCACTATCACCTGCGGGGGCAGCAGTGTGCCTGGAGCCCTGGGCATCATGCCTGGCACCTTACAGGCAGAGCCATGACAGCTCATTAATCATGGAGAAAGCTTCCTATTCTGTATGATGTCATTATGGTAGATGGATCTTAGGGTGTGTGATGTCATCATGTCATCATGCAAGTTATGTCATGTCATTCCGGTAGAGAGCTGGTAGTGTGCGTGTCTTGTCATCCCGGTAGAGAGCCGGTAGTGTGTGTGTGTCACGTCATCCCGGTAGAGAGCCGGTAGTGTGTGTGTGTCACGTCATCCCGGTAGAGAGCCGGTAGTGTGTGTGTGTGTGTCACGTCATCCCGGTAGAGAGCCGGTAGTGTGTGTGTGTGTGTCACGTCATCCCGGTAGAGAGCCGGTAGTGTGTGTGTGTGTCACGTCATCCCGGTAGAGAGCCGGTAGTGTGTGTGTGTGTCACGTCATCCCGGTAGAGAGCCGGTAGTGTGTGTGTGTCACGTCATCCCGGTAGAGAGCCGGTAGTGTGTGTGTGTGTGTCACGTCATCCCGGTAGAGTGTGTGTGAGGTCATCCCTGTAGGGAGCCGGTAGAGTGTGTGTGAGGTCATCCCTGTAGGGAGCCGGTAGAGTGTGTCATCATGTCATCACGTAGGGATCACAGAATTTTACCACTTCCACACTTGAGCCACGTGAATGCAAAATGTCTTCCTGGGCCTAGGGGGTGTTCTGGAATATTCTGTGTAATGAGTATGGACTGTGGTCTCTGTACTGCAGTACCCGGGGGTACTGGGAGGCGCCGCTGCTCTCCGGATTGAGCTTTCTTTGTTCTGTGTGACGGGCGCTATAAGCAGCTGTACATGGCACAGTGAATCACATGGGCGCTGATGTGGCCTCATCTGCTGCAGCTGTCAGCAGGACTTGTGATCGGCGGCAGGTATGGCACATAGGCTCCCTGCACACTCTATTTTCAGGAGGACGGCTGCTCTTTGCTTCTAATAGCTGGAATGTGTGATCCGGGGTTTCCTCAGGATCCAGTTACAATCTGTAGGGAAATAAACCTTCCTCCTGGCAGTGGTGTGAGTGCAGGATACGTGATACTGAGGCATGCCACACATGTCCATCTGCTTCTAGTTTCTTCTACATCTGCTCTATAATAACCTGTAGCCATTGTTCTCGTCCTCGACAATTCAGAAGGAAATTGTCTTTTAAGGATCTGGGAGCTGAGACCTGCGAGAAAAGACAAAGATGTCATGTTTGGATCCGCATCAGTGATAATGTGTCCTATAGTAACCCCTGGACGCAGGTTCTCCATTATATTATGTGTGTGACTGTACACAGGCTACTTCTATGTGTGTACGGTGGTCTCGGCAAGCCATAAGGAATTGTACTGATCATTAGTCATTTCTAGTTTTATGAGAATAGGTTTTATATTTGGTTAAATTAAAGGGATTCCATTTACATTGTGCAGATAGGGGTCAGATCGCTCATCAGTCTCCTAAGTGAGAATGCAGTGATCATGCCACTGTAACACTTGGGTTGTTATGTTAAAAGGGTTGTCTGGGTTTTAGAATTGATCGCCCGTCCTTCGGATAAGTGTTAAATTTATTTGGGGGGGGGGGGGGGTTTCACATTCCCACTGGCGAGTGCTCTAAGGGTGACCAATACTTTAACATGCAGGACACATTCATACATGGGCACACTGTGAGAGGTAAACTCAGAAGGCTATGTTATACAGTCTGGAGCTCTGTTCTGAGCATATTTGTAGATGATGTGATTCTCGAATTCTCCTCTTCCATTACCGTACATTGTATGACCTGTATGTGTCACGGGGTTGTATAACTAGCATGGAGGGTGCAGCTTTTGGGCTGACATTCTGGTATCGTATTATAAGAAATGGCTTGGTCCTGTCCATCCGGATATCATCTGCACCCATTTAGTGCACCCATCTTATTTTGGAAACCGCTTTGTGTAAACCTCTCTTTGAAGCTGATTTTGTTTCTGTAAGTGTCAGGTGCGTGTCCTAGCACCTGAGGAGGAGGCCGCACATGACGCCCAGCAAGCACAGGCTTGTAATAAGACAGCTGTGTCCTGGCTTATCATAGATAAAGATAGCAGGACTGATGCATCTGTGTGATACTCACAGGAGGCCTAAGCTGTGCCCGATATATCACATGCTGGATGATAAATCTGCCTTATTATCCTGTCTGCTCTAACTACTACCATTATTAGTTATGTGCCCATAGTCTCTTAAAGACAGCCTGTCATTAATTTTTACCATTTAAAGACAGTGTTGGGTATAGCCCTTGGAGATCTGTGTAGTAATCATTTTGTCGTACACAGTAGTTTGACTGTGAAAATACATTGATATTCATATATCAATATTTGTAGCTGCATTCGGAGTACTGTACACTACTGTGTGAGATCTTTGTAATGTGCCGCTACGCCGCTCCTCCACTCTGCTGTAGCAGCTTCTGTTTGAATAGTACAGCAGTTTATCTGGGGAGAGGGACTGTGCTGTGTTTAGTGAAGAGATAGTAGCAGTAGGATTGTAGCTGGACTTGAAGCAAACATCACACTCAGATATCCAAAGACAACACCCAACATGGTCTGGAGCTGTGTATGCTCAAAACTGCTGGTTAACTGCCTTTAAACAGTAAATAAGAGGTCCCTTTGAAAATTTTTTGATGGAAATTAATTTTTACCCTCTGTAACATGACTTGTAAAGTGAGGATTTGCCTCAGGTTCCATAAGAACATTTGATGAAACTCAAAAAAGTTGTGGGAAAATCTTTCTTGCTCTCCTGTTCTCTGATCCAGGAAATGCACTAGGTATAGAAATCCTACACCGAGTCCTAGGCTACATTCACACCTCTGTATTTTCTATCCGTATTTGTGAGTAGTGTGATAAATGTGGATTTTTGGTATTGCTTTGTTCTGCGGTAAAATCTCAGCACCATCACTTCAATGCTTCCCTATGGGAACAGAGGTTGTAGGGAGCAATCGGGTCAGATGTGTAGCGATGGTTAAAGGCCACTTCCTTCCCACAGCAAAACATGGAATTTTACTTCAAAATAAATTGAAATTATAAATTGATAATTTATAGAAAATAAATAGAAAGTAGAAAATTGATAATGTCCACATTGTACGCTATGGGGTAGTCGTGTTGTATTGGCATTTGCTGCATGTGTATCCGGGTGTATAGGCTGTGCATTTTCCTTGGTAATTCCTCTTGCTGATATCTGGTACATGCAGCCATGGTGCTATAGTGTGGGCACATGTCCACAGCACTTATGTTGTCACTCGGGGCGGGAGGTGACTGAGCAGCTGAGAGTCCCGTCATCCGCTCACAGTGGAATTTTCCACTGATCATACATTTGTGTGTTTGGACATAATCAGCACAGTATGGACAGGTCAGTCCCCCGAAATAATAGCCTGGATCACCTTATGCTGTAGTCTGGCAGATAAGTCCCTATAGGTGTGGGTAACGTATGCACCCTATATACACTCACCGGCCACTTTATTAGGTACACCTGTCCATCTGCTCGTTAACACTTAATTTCTAATCAGCCAATCACATGGCGGCAACTCAGTGCATTTAGGCATGTAGACATGGTCAAGACAATCTCCTACAGTTCAAACCGAGCATCAGTATGGGGAAGAAAGGTGATTTGAGGCCCTGTTGATTCCTCCCATTAGACATCCCGCGGCAGCTCACCCACGGGGAAGGGGGGCGGCCAGGGGAGGAGAAGGAAGGGCCGTGCACTGCTGTGAGCTCTGCCTTCACAGTAATCCAGCGCTGCCTCCTCTGGGGTCTCTGCCAGCCGGGTGTGTCCCGGGACAGGAGACGGGACAAAGTCTCTTGGCCACGGGACAATGCAGAGGAAAGCGTTGATAACCTCTTAAACTCCCGGGGCGGCGGGGGGACACAGACTGAAAAAAACCTGGTGAAAGCCCGGACGAAAACCGGGAGGTGGGAGGTATGCCAAAATAGGAAGTACATTACAAAGGATTTCACTTGGTTTCATGTTTAAACCTAGCCTGTTGATTTTTCCAAATGAAATGAGCCTTTCACCTCCCATATCCGCTTGGAAATAATGGAATAACATTAATAGACTACGTGCTAATGCTTACTTCTGTTATTCCCCTGGGAAATGTTGAATCAATTGACAAACTAGGGTCACCTGTTGTGGGAAAGTCCTGCACACCTGTCGATACTGCCTGTTGATAACGAGCGTTAAAGATGACCTGGCAACCTTAAAAACAGCACTAGGAGCTGTCCCGAAGTGTTACACTAAAGCGTTACAGAACCCTCCGGCAACGCTAACAAACATACCGCGACTGTACACTCTCAAAGCGGTCCGCGTATTCATGATGGGGCGGGTTTAGGGGCGGGGTGACTGCCCCATAATGCGCTTGCAGTCACCGCTGGGCTTTGGAGTGAGCGGACCACCCCCTCATGACTGGACTGTTGTCGGCACTAGGGCTGCTACGTGTAGTAGCGTTTGTAAGGGTGACGGTGTCTCTTAAAGGACATCTACCAATCAGGATTAGGATTAAAACCAAGCACACTTACACTGCTGGTGTCAGGACCTGACATCAGCATTTAAGTGTGCTTGGCTTTTTATGCCTTTTTTTTACGAAAAAGGCTTCAAAATGAGCTCTAGGGGCTTCATGCACCATAGAAGTAATAGAGCCTGGAGACCTCAAGGTCCATTTTACCTAGTTTTTAAAGCATATTTCTAAAAATCTTGGGCCATAAGAAGTAAAAAGAAGAGCAGATCCTGATAAAGGGGGCACACACCAGCATGCAAGTGTATTGGTTTATAATGCTATGATCCTGATGGTAGATGTCCTTTAAGCCTGTTTGCCATGAGTGAGGGGTTTTGGTGAGGAAAAAGAGGGGCAACACTTGATTGAGGGTTTATGGTAAACCTAGTTGTCACTGAAGTAGTATTGGAATAGAAGAGATAAGCAGATTGCCAAGTTCTTAGCGTATACAAATTTCTGTAGTATGGATATTACAAGTCATGGATGAATCTAAACTTTGTGCCTGAGGTGCGGGTGCTAGAATGCGCGCACCCTCGCGTCATCCCAAAGTTATATCAGGTTATTCTTATAGTAAGGGCTTCTCACCACCCATGCTGACATCAGTGCTCTTTATCCACCTTTCAGACATCATCTATGAGGCTGGGAAGGAGTGTAGGAAAAGCTGGGTCAGGATAGCAGGTTCTCTATCTTATTTCTTCCCGAAAACGTTTCTTTTTTTTTACAGTTTCCAATAAATTATAAGAAAAAACCTGTACACAGTTTTACCTAAACATATGCAGCACCAGGAGATTCCTATATCGCATGTAACTACATGTGTCTGTCTGATGCGCTTTTTTTGCGATTCTTGACTTGTCAGAAACCCCCACCCCCCCCCCTCCAGCGCGGGTCATGTGCTTGGCATCACGTGACCCCCGGCTCGCTCCCCGTTGCTATGCTCCATTCCCGCCGCCACTGCAGCTGTCGCTAGGCTAGACGTCTAGAGCTTCTGTGTGATGGCTTCTCGTGGTTTCTGACGTCAGCGTTGGCTATAAGTAGGGGGGCACCGTTATGCAATCACAGTGCGGGGTTTGGGCTGCGGTGAGGATTTGGAGGATGCGGCTCGTAGCCCGAACCCTACCCGCAGGGGAGCGCTGAAGGGCGGCTGTGTGAGACGCGTGACTGGCGGAGGTGAGTGCTGTTGGGGCATGCATGTGCGTTATATCTGTCGTCTCTTATACTGCAGGTGTGAAACAGGGGGCTGTTTCCTGCTGCAGCCTGGCATCAAAAGGAGGGCAAGACAAAGCCATGGAGGCAGCGCTGCTCACTATCACCTGGGGCGGCAGCAGTGTGCCTGGAGACCTGGGCGTCATGCCTGGCACCTTACATACAGAGCCCTGACAGCAGCTCTTAATCAGGAGAAGCTCCTATTCTGTGTGATCATTTTGGTAGATGCATCTTATGTGTTTGATGTCATCATGCAAGTCAGGTCATTCCGGTAGAGCCGGTATGTTTGTCAATATCCGTAGAGAGCTGGTAGTGTGTTATGTCATACCGGTGAGAGAGGTAGGTGACTGTCTTGTCCATGCTGTAGAAAGCCTGGTGTGTGCGTGTCTTTTCATCGCGACAGAGAGCGTGGTGTGTGCGGTCGTGTCATAGACCAGAGAGCCGGTGGTGTGTGCGTGTCTTGTCATCGCCGGAAGAGAGCGGTGTGTGTGCGTGTCTTGTCACGCGGCAGAGAGCTGGTAGTGTGCCTGTCTTGTCATCGCGGTAGAGAGCGGTGGTGTGTGCGTGTCTTTTCATCGCGGCAGAGAGCGGTGGTGTTGTGCGTGTCTTGTCATGCGGCAGAGAGCGGTGGTGTGTGCTGTGTCTTGTCATGCGGAGAGAGACGGTGGTGTGTGCGGTTTGTCATCGGGCAGAGAGCCCGTGGTGTGTGGTGTCTTGTCATCGCAGGCAAGAGAGCGGTGTGGTGGGCGTGTTTGTCATGCGGCAGAGAGCCGGTGGTGTTTTGCGTGGTCTTGTCATCGCGGGCAGAGAGCCGGTGGTGTGTGCGTGTCTTGTCATCGCGGCAGAGAGCCGGTGGTTGTTGCGGTTTGTCATCGCGAGAGAGCGGTGGGTGTGCGTGTCTTGATGCGGGCAGAGAGCCGGTGGGTGTGATGCGTGTCTGTGTCTTCGCGGCAGAGAGCCGGTGGTGGGTGCGTGTCTGTGCATCGCGGCAGAGAGCCGGTGGTGTGGCGTGTCTTGTCATCGCGGCAGAGAGAGCGGTTGGTGTGTGCGTTGTTGTCATCGCGGCAGAGAGCCGGGTGGGTTGCGTGTCTGTATCCGGGAGAGCCGGTGGTGGTGTGTGGTGTCTTGTCATCAGCGCAGAGAGCGGTGGGTGTGCGTGTTTGTAATCGCGGCAGAAGCCCGGGGGGTGTGTGTGCGTGTCTTGTCATCGCGGCAGAGAGCTGGTATGGTGCCTGTCTTTCATCGCGAGTAGAGAGCGGTTGGTGTTGGCGTGTCTTTTCACGCGACAGAGAGCGGTGGTGGTGCGTGTCTTGTCATCGCGGCAGAGAGCGGTGGTGTGTGCGTGTCTTGTCATCGCGGCAGAGAGTGTTAGTGTGCCTGTCTTGTCATAGCGGGTAGAGGACGCGGTGGTGTGTGCGTGTCTTTCATCGCGACAGAGAGCCAGGTGGTGTGGTGCGTTGTCTTGTATCGCGGCAGAGAGCGGTGGTGTGTGCGTGTTGTCATGCGGCGGCAAGACGTCGGTGTGTGCGTGTTTGTCATCGCGACGAGAGCCGGTGTGTGTGAGTGTCTTGTCATCGCGGCAGAGAGCCGGTGGGTTGAATTATGTGTGACGTGTAGTTGTCATGCTGGCAGAGAGCCGGGGGGTGGTGTGGCGTGTCTTGTCATCGCGGCAGAGAGTGGTAGTGTGCCTGTCTTGGTCATGCGGCGGTAGAGAGCGGTGGTGTGTGCCGTGTCTTACATCGCGACGAGAGCCGGTGGTGTGTGCGTGTCTTGTCATCGTGGCAGAGAGCGGTGGTGTGTGCGTGTCTTGTCATCGCGGCAGAGAGCTGGTAGTGTGCCTGTCTTGTCATCGCGGTAGAGAGCCGGTGGTGTGTGCGTGTCTTTTCATCGCGACAGAGAGCCGGTGGTGTGTGCGTGTCTTGTCATCGCGGCAGAGAGCCGGTGGTGTGTGCGTGTCTTGTCATCGCGGCAGAGAGCCGGTGGTGTGTGCGTGTCTTGTTCATCGCGCAGAGAGCCGGTTGGTTGTGTGCGTGTTTGTCATCGCGGCAGAGAGCCGGTGGTGTGGTGCGTTGTCTTGTATCGCGGCAGAGAGCGGTGGTGTGTGGTGTCTTGTCATCGCGGCAGAGAGCGGGTGGGTGGTGCGTGTTTGTCATCGCGGCAGAGAGCCGGTGGTGTGTGCGTGTCTTGTCATCGCGGCAGAGAGCCGGTGGTGTGTGCGTGTCTTGTCATCGCGGCAGAGAGCCGGTGGTGTGTGCGTGTCTTGTCATCGCGGCAGAGAGCCGGTGGTGTGTGCGTGTCTGTGCATCTCGGCAGAGAGCCGGGTGGTGTGTGCGTGGTTGTCATGCGGCAGAGAGCCGGTGGTGATGGCGTGTGTTTGTCATCGCGGCAGAGAGCCGGTGGTGTGTGCGGGTCTTGTCATTCGCGGCAGAGAGCGGTGGTGTGTGGGTGTCTTGGTCATCGCGGCAGGAGAGACCGTTGGTGTGTGGTGTCTTGTCATGCCGCGGTGGTGATTGCGTGTTGTCATCGCGGCAGAGAGCCGGTGGTGTGTGCGTGTCTGTTCATCCCCGGTAGAGAGCGGTGGTGGTGTGCATCACGTCATCCCGGTAGAGAGCCGTAGTGTGTGTGTGTGTGTCACGTCATCCCGGTAGAGAGCCGATAGGTGTGTGTGTGTGTCACGTCATCCCGGTAGAGAGCCGGAAGTGTGTGTGCGTCATCCCGGTAGAGAGCCGGTAGTGTGTGTGTGTGTCACGTCATCCGGTAGAGACCGGTGCGGTAGTGTGTGTGTGTGTGTGTCACGTTCATCCGTAAAGAGCCGGAAGTGTGTGTGCGTCATCCGGAAGGGAGAGTGTGTGTGCGTCACCCGGTAGAGAGCCGGTAGTGTGTGGGTGTCACGCATCCGGTAGAGACCGGTAGTGTGTGTGTGTGCACGTCATCCCGGTAGAGACGGCGTAGTGTGGTGATGTGTTCAAGTCATCCGGTAGAGAGTGCGCGGTAGTGTGTGTGTGTGTGTGTCACGTATCCGGTTAGAGAGCCGGGTGTGTGTGTGTGTGTGTCACTTCATCCCGGGTAGAGAGCCGGTAGTGTGTGTGTGTGTGGTCACGTCATCCGGTAGAGAGCGGTAGTGTGTGTGTGTCACGTCATGCGGTAGAGAGCCGGTAGTGTGTGTGTGTCACGTCATCCCGGTAGAGACGATGTTGGTCACGTATCCAGTAGAGAGCCGGTAAGTGTGTGTCATGCATCACGTAGGGATCACAGAACTATACCACTTCCACACTTGAGCCACGTGAATGCAAAATGTCCTCCGAGGCCTAGGGGTCTTGTGGAATATTCTGTGTAATGGACTGTGGTCTCGTACTGCAGTACCCGGGGGCCTGGGAGGCGTCTCGAGCGCTTCCGGATGAGCTTCTTTGTTCTGTGTGACGGGCGCTATAAGCAGCTGTACAGGCACAGTGAATCACAGGGCGGAAGTGGCCTCCTCATCTGCGTGCACAGCTTCAGCAGAACTTGTGATCGGTGCAGGTATGGCGCATAGGCTCCCTGCACCCTCTATTTGCAGGAGGACGCTGTCTTTGCTTCTAATAGCTGGAAGGTGATCCGGATTCCTCAGGACCAGTTACAATCTGTAGGGAAATAAACCTTCCTCCTGGCAGTGGTGGAGTGCAGGATACGTGATACTGAGGCAGGCCACACAGTCATCTGCTTCTAGTTCTTCTACATCTGCTCTATAATAACCGTAGCCATTGTTTCGTCCTCGACAATTCAGAAGGAAATGTCTTTTAGGATGGGAGCTGAGACCTGCGAGAAAGAACAGAGTCATGTTTGGACCGCATCAGTGAGGATGTGTCTATAGTAACCCTGGACGGACGAGGTTCTCCATCTTTATTGTGTGTGACGTAACCCAGGCTAACTTCTATGGTGTACGTGGTCTCGGAAGCCATAAGGAATCGTACTGATCATTACTCATTTCTAATTTGAGAAAAGGTTTAATTTGGTTTAATTAAAGGGATTCCAGTTACATTGTGCAGATAGGGGTCAGATCGCTCATCAGTCTTTAGTGAGAATGCAGTGATCATGCCACTGTAACACTTGGGTTGTCTGGGTGTTAAAATTGATGACCCGTCCTTCAGATAAGTGATACATTTATTTGGGGGGGTTCACACTCCCACTGGCGAGTGCTCTAAGGGTGACCAATACTTGAACATACAGGAAACATTCATACATGTAAATGTAGTTGGAGACACTGCACCAGCAGGGCACACTGTGAGAGGTAAACTCAGAAGACTCTCTTATACAGACTGGAGCTCTGTCCTGAGCATATTTGTAGATGATGTGAACCTATGTGTCACGGGTTGTATAACTAGCATGGAGGGTGTGCAGCTTTTCGTGGACATTCTGGTATCGTAGTATAAGAAATTGATTGGTCCTGTCCATCCGGATATCATCTGCACCCTCTTAGTGCACCCATCTTATTTTGGAAAACCGCTTTGTTGAAACCTCTCTTTGAAGCTGATTTGTTTCTGTAAGTGTCAGGTGCGTGTCCTAGCACCTGAGGAGGAGGCCGCACTGACGCCCAGCAAGCACAGGCTTGTAATAAGACAGCGTGTCCTGGCTTATCTAGATAAAGATAGCAGGCTGATGCATCTGTGTGATACTACAGGAGGCCTAAGCTGTGCCGATATATCACATGCTGGATAGAAAATTGCCTTATTACCTGTCTGCTCAACTACTACCATTATTAGTTATGTGCCCATGTCTCTTAAAGACAGCCTGTCATTAATTTTACCATTTAAAGAGTGTTGGGTATAGCCCTTGGAGATCTGTGTAGTTCATCTTTTGTCGACACAGAGTTTGACTGGGAAAATACATTGATATTATATATCAATATTGTAGCTGCACGAAGTGGGAGTACTGTACACTACTGTGTGAGATCTTGTAATGTGCCGCTACGCCGCTCCTCCACTCTGCTGTAGCAGCTTCTGTTTGAATAGTACAGCAGTTTATCTGGGGAGAGGGACTGTGCTGTGTTTAGTGAAGGAGATAGTAGCTAGTCAGTAGGATTGTAGCTGGACTTGAAGCAAACATCACACTCAGATATCCAAAGACAACACCCAACATGGTCTGGAGCTGTGTATGCTCACAAAACGTGTGTAACTGCCTTTAAACAGTAAATAAGAGGTCCCTTTGAAATTTTTGATGGAAATTATTTTTACCCTCTGTAACATGACTTGTAAAGTGAGGATTTGCTCAGGTTCATAAGAACATTTGGATGAAACTCAAAAAAGTTGTGGGGAAAATCTTTCTTGCTCTCCTGTTCTCTGATCCAGGAAAGGATGCACAGGTATAGAAATCCTACACCGAGTCTAGGCTACATTCACACCTCTGTATTTCTATCCGTATTTGTGAGTAGTAGTATAATGTGGATTTTTGGTATTGCTTTGTTCTGCGGTAAAATCTCAGCACCATCACTTCAATGCTTCCCTATGGGAACAGAGGTGGTAGGGAGCAATCGGGTCGAGTGTGTAGCGATGGTAAAGGCCACTCTCTTCCCACAGCAAAACCTGGAATTTTCTTCAAAATAATTGAAATTATAAATGATAATTTATAGAAAATAAATAGAAAGTAGAAAATTGATAATGTCCACATTGTACGCTATGGGGTAGTCGGTGTGTATTGGCATTTGCTGCATGTGTATCGGGTGGTATAGGCTGTGCATTTTCCTTGGTAATTCCTCTTGCTGATATCTGGACATGCAGCCATGGTGCTATAGTGTGGGCACATGTCCACAGCACTTATGTTGTCACTCGGGCGGAGTGACTGAGCAGTGAGAGTCCCGTCATCTGCTCACAGTGGAATTTTCCACTGATCATACAATTGTGTGTTTGGACATAATCAGCACAGTATGGACAGGTCAGTCCCCCGAAATAATAGCCTGGATCACCTTATGCTGTAGTCGGCAGATAAGTCCCTATAGGTGTGGGTAACGTATGCACCCTATATACACTCACCGGCCACTTTATTAGGTACACCTGTCCATTGCTCGTTAACACTTAATTTCTAATCAGCAATACATGGCGGCAACTCAGTGCATTTAGGCATGTAGACATGGTCAAGACAATCTCCTACAGTTCAAACCGAGCATCAGTATGGGGAAAGAAAGGTGATTTGAGGCCTTTGAACGTGGCATGGTTGTTGGTGCCAGAGGGCTGGTCTGAGTATTTCAGAAACTGCTGATCTACTGGGATTTCACGCACAACCATCTCTAGGGTTTAAGCAGAATGGTCCGAAAAAGAAAAAACATCCAGTGAGCGGCAGTCTGTGGGCGGAATGCCTTGTTGGATGCCAGAGGAGAATGGGCAGACTGGTTCGAGCTGATAGAAGGCAAACAGTGACTCAAATCGCCACCGTTACAACCAAGGTGGCAGAAGAGCATCTCTGAACGCACAGTACGTCGAACTTTGAGGCAGATGGGCTAAGCAGCAGAAAGACCACACCGGGTGCCACTCCTTTCAGCTAAGAAACAGGAAACTGAGGCTACAATTTGCACAAGCTCATCGAATTGGACAGTAGAGATTGGAAAAACGTTGCCTGGTCTGATGAGTCTCGATTTCTGCTGCGACATTCGGATGGTAGGGTCAGAATTGGCGTCAACAAACTGAAGCATGGATCCATCCGGCCTTGTATCAACGGTTCAGGCTGGTGGTGGTGGTGTTGTCATGGTGTGGGGAAAATTTTCTTGGCACTCTTTGGGCCCCTTGGTACCAATTG
Source organism: Engystomops pustulosus (assembly GCA_019512145.1). Taxonomy (NCBI): domain Eukaryota; kingdom Metazoa; phylum Chordata; class Amphibia; order Anura; family Leptodactylidae; genus Engystomops; species Engystomops pustulosus. The sequence goes on along the minus strand of CM033648.1, from coordinate 25,665,076 downwards.
AGCTCGTTTGCAACCCCACCGCCTACTGAGTATTGTTGCTGACCATGTCCATCCTTTATGACCACAATGTACCAACATTGATGGCTACTTCGCAGGATAATGCGCCATGTATAAAGCTGGAATCATCTCAGACTGGTTTCTTGAACATGACAATGAGGTCACTGTATCAATGGCCTCCCACAGTCACCAGATCTCAATCCAATAGAGCATCTTTGGGATGTGGTGGAACGGGAGATTCGCATCATGGATGTGCAGCCGACAAATCTGCGGCAACTGTGTGATGCCATCATGTCAATACGGACCAAAATCTCTGAGGAATGCTTCCAGCAACCTTGTTGAATCTTAGCCACGAAGAATTGAGGAGTTCTGAAGGCAAAAGGGGTCCAACCCGTTACTAGCATGGTGTACCTATAAAGTGGCCGGTGAGGGTATAAGCTGCACTCCTGGATCATGCTGCTCTGCCTGCCTTGGAATTCCTCCTAGGTCAGTCATTCCTGGAATTCCTTGAATTCAATACATCACTTAGAAGGCTATAAAAGCATCAGGTACATACATTTTCTTTTGCAATTTGCATTATGATATTTATCCCCCACACGATGTATCCTTTAAAGGGAGCCAGATTTTATATTAAACTACACAGCCCCCTCAAGTAGGGTATAAAATGTCCTTTCTTGACTTCCTTTGTTTATGTGGAATCTCCCCCTTTACCTATGGAAATAAAATCTCATCCAATAAATAGCAGAGTCATATTTGCTTGATGAGTCAAGTTAAGAGGCTAAAGGGAAGGTGTCAGACATCCCTATCTTTCAGGTCTACAGCCTACACAGATACATTGGGTATGATGGTAAGATAAGGATCTATCTTTCAGCTTGTTGTATCCGGCTTGTGGTTCTGTGAGTACAGAACGGACATACAGGAGTTAATAACATAGTTGGAAATGTGAACTGCAGGTAAAGATCTTCATTCATGACTGTTTCTTTAACTGGCTGTATCTTGGTTCTGTAGCTCACAGAACACAGTCCTGATGTGATCTGAAAGATGAGGTTATTCTAGTTAATAACATCTAGGAATTATAGAACCATAGAGAGGTGACGCCTGAAGTTATGCTCCTCCACCAGCCTCTAAAAGTGTTAATACACTTTTAAGCCTGGATTGGGATCTACCACACAGTAGAATAAATAGAAATCTAGGCACTCCAGAAGATAATGCTCAAATTGTGATTTATTAGTGGTTGGGTGTAGCCTTTGTCAAATACTGCAGCCTCTAAAGTGACTCTTCCCAGCTCATTTGCTTAAAACTACATTTTTTGCAAGGAAACAGTAAGATTTCACATAAGAGGTCATCTAGAAGGACATTTCATACTTTTCCAGCTAACTGCTAGTTGTTTAATGGAGTAACATCTACGATAGTCCCTTTGAGGCCATTATTTCTGGCACAAAATCGTAGCTTTCAGCACAATGTAACTGCGGCCACCAGAGTAACTATGGGTCCACCACCATGGAGTCAGCACCCAACACCAATTTGTTTACATTAAGACCTCCTGGATGGCAAGTGGCACCGAAACTGGCAACACAATAGAACCATGGGATATATAATCACCATTGATCTTGTAAAGTACAAGGATCTGGGTCAGCAGCAGTAATGGCGAAGCCCGGCTTGTTGTTACTCCTGTTACTCGCTGTCCACTGACCGTCCACTGACCGAGAGATGTGGTAAATTACTGCGCACATCTGGACATATTGTTTAAAGAGCGAGAGTGAAAATAAGAGGTGTATAATATGACTCCGGAGCGTCATCTAAAAACCTCACCACCTACATCTAATGATTACTCCAGGCAGGACCTTGGCTTCTGTATTATCGAACTCAAGGCCGTCCAGTAAGAGAGTAAGTAATAACGAGACATGTTACACGTATACTTAGGCCCTCCGATTTAGGTTGAGAGGAACCCACCATCTCTGTTTATGGCAATGTGCATTTTAATGGAGGGCGCCCAATATTATAGAGCTGTTATAGATTCATAGGGGGAGATTTCATAAGTCTCTCAAGCAAGAACTGTTCTAGTTCCCCATGGCAGCCAATCAGAGCTTAGCTTTTATTTCCCAGTGCCTATAAATGAAAGCTGAGCTCTGATGGTTTCCATGGCCAACTAGAACAGTTTACCTCGAAAACTGATGATAAAATCTCCCATAGAGTCCCCATAGTTTACACAGAACAATTCTCACCCCCAACACAGTATCCTGATAATAAGACAGACCTCTGTACACACTTCGCAGAGAACGTTATTTCTGAGGAGACAAGTTATTATCAGCAATCTGGTCTCTTCACTAAGCCACAACATCCGCACTTGGTGAGGAAGCAATAACTATAAATCTTGTGTGTCTGGTAGGAAGGGGGCTGAGAGCTTTTCCCTCATGGCGGTGATGGGATGGAGTAAACTGCTCTGTGGTTTTCACGCCTGTGAATACGCTGACCCCTGACTCCTAGTCCCGTCATTCCAGCGCAGAACTGAATCGCTTTTCAGAAAAATGGACAAAGACAAAAAGCCCAGAGCGCTGCGGATGTATGCGAAAGGGACAGTGAGGCCCAGGGACGGGGGGCTCACTGTTATGTAGCTATGTGGGCCTGTGGCACGGCTTTGTTTCAATTTATTTTATTTGTATTTTCTGTTTAAATATAGAAAATCCACAGAGAGCCCCAGGAGGGGGGGAGAGATGCATTGTAACTACATTTCTGCTGATTGCTGTTACATGGTGGCCCCAGGGATGATGTCTCTTCATTCATGTGCTGGTTGCAGTCTTACAGGGCGACACAGTTATCTTTCAGTGCACTCTTACTATCTATAGGGAAAGATTTATCAGAAGCGTCTGAGGTAAAACTGTTCTAGTTGCCCATGCCAACCAATCAGAGCTCAGCTTTTGTTTTCCCACAGCTGTTTATAAAATGACAGCTGTGCTCTTATTGGTTTCCATTGGTTACCTCAGACTCTTCTGATAACTCTCCCCCACAATGCCTATCCATTCATCTGAACCTTGAGGAATTTGGGTATAAGTAGCAGTTTTCTTCTATCGCTGCCTTTATTGCTTTCTACAAGACATACAGTCTCATAGGAATCGCTCTTATGAATGCTGAAGATGTAACCAGCAATGGGCCGGAGCAGTGAGCGTGAAGCCGTGGGTTTACTTAGAATATAAAGCATTAAAGGAAATCTAATAATTCTAGCATCAATATCGGGTTTGATAAACCAGGGACACTTACTCATAGATCCAGGAACTGTGACTGTGGTAATCTTCTTATTTGTTATCCATGGCCCCCTTCATTATAAAATCAACTTTTAAAATTAATCTTATGAGGGTGCTGTGGAGTTTTACCAGAGCCCTTCATTGCTGCAGCTTCACAGGCTGTTACAGAGAGCAGAACGTCTGGCCCCCATCCCCTGTTTTCTCCTTACTTCCGCTGCCTGTGTTACTCCAAACTCCGGCTTTACAGGTTGTTACAATGTGCATTAAGCCCTGATACTAAACCCCTTCCCAGCTGTCCTTGCCTAATTGTCCTACCTACTCCATGTGTAGGTTGACATTTCTTTCCGATACCAAAGTGCGATCATGGGGGCAAATATTTAGTTCAGTCTTACCTGTGTATGTAAATATTCTTGCCGGCACTCCTCTTGTCAGAGGCAGAGGACGAGAACGCCTTTCAGGCTCATTATCATAAAAGTTAAATATAAAAGTTGACTTTAGAAGGCAGGAGGCCATGGATAACAAATATAAGGAGATTACCACAGTCACGGTGCCCAGATCTATGCGTAATGTCCCTGGTTTATCATGGAGTTTGATGGATGTAACATAACGGGGCTTGGATCTCAGATATGTGATAAATCATAAAGCATAAATCATTTATTTTCTTTCAACAGAGTTTCCCCATCTAACATCGGATCAGAGCCTGAAGACCAGATCTCGTACACCCAGCGCCAGCCATGTCTATAATGGACCATAACCCCACCACCGGTGTGGTCACAGTCATCGTCATTCTCATCGCCATCGCAGCCCTCGGTGCCTTAATTCTGGGTTGCTGGTGTTACCTTCGCTTGCAGAAGCTCAGCCAGTCGGAGGATGAGGAGAGCATTGTGGGGGAAGGGGAGACTAAAGAGCCCTTTCTCCTGGTTCAGTATTCCGCCACGGGCCCTCGACTGGAGAAGAAAACCAAGCTGACACCGAATGGCACGGAGACTCGTAGCTAAATCACCACATCCCTTCGGTCGCCATGTGTGAAGCGAGCAGAACTAATACTGTGAAAATAATAGACCCGTGTCCTGTAGAGGACGACACTGCATGCGGGCAGTTATCTTCCCTACAATCCTCCACTGTCATAGCGTGTCACATGAATGTTCCTCATTCTCTCTGACGGATGACTCCCCTGGAATGTGAAGACCCCCTAACCCTGTGTACATAACCTGCATTTTATAAGTGTCCCTCTGATTTTACATATTAACTTGCCGATGATGTGATTTAAAGGGATATTTTTCATTAACCCAATGGATCCCGTCATAGCGCATTCGGCTCGTCGTTGTGGTTTTAGTCAATACACAACTCTCCCCCCCCCTCCCTCCAAATCCATTATGATGTGTTTGATGGATTGTGGAATTAGCTTTAAGCTTCCTAGCTGCAGTGACCCGGCAAGTCCCGCTAGATGGACCCAAGATGGAGCCTGTGATCGGGGAAATATGCCTTATGTGAATTGTGCCAGGAGGCTCCTGGGGAGGACACGGCTGGCGAGCAGTTTTAAAATTTTATTTTTTTATAAGGATGAAATGAGCATTTTAGATTTTAATGGCAGATCTTACATTTGTAGGTTTGTCTCCATTGTCATAAATTATTGTACTGACGAATAATGTACAGTGTTTTTACCTATAACTGTCATCTCTTAGTATGTAGAACCATGACAGCGTGCAGACAATGCTGACAATGTGTTTAACCCTTGCTAGTGGTAACTGGAGTTTAAAGTTGGGGTGAACTTGGTTCTTCAGGTACCAGGTGACCTTCTTGATAGACTGCATTTATTAGTATTGCTAGTGAGGCGTGCACTTACACACGATACACAAGGCTTGTCACGTACCCAATCTCGGTATAGTGTTGGGTCATCGCATTAAATTATTGCGGACGGATGGCGGTGGACTATGGAAGCCGTAGTGCTGGGATAAGACTCCATAGTTAAACAGAACCCCTCTGCACTATATGGCTGGGCTACAATCCCTTCTACTTAAGAAACAAAAAAGGAAACATCAAGTCTGGTCACTATTACAAACGTTTACTATTTTTGAAGACGCTGAATTTAGTCTGTATGTAGCGGGTGCCACAGGTCACACAACCCAGCGGCAACAGGACACTGGATTCCTTTGATGACTCATGTCCTTCTGACGGATGGAGGAGGCTGTGCCCTATTTGCGGTATGCGCACCCTCTGTCATAACCACTCTCATCGGTGGTTGGAAGGGTGTGTCGGTATCCTAGACGCCCCCTCCAATCAATGATGTGGGAGTTGTCATCACGGATTGGTAGACAGTAGCGGATGTATAGCCCCCTTAATCTGCCGGACGGATTTGCGCCCGCCCCCCCCCACCACCACCACAAGGGTCGTGTGACTGCGGCCAATGTGTAATTTAATAAAGACAAGAAATATTTAATAATAGTATATTATATAATACTACAATTAGTATAAATACTAGAATGTTGCCCTTGAAAATAGATGAATGGGATGAAAATCTTATAGTAGATCTCCTATAAGGGCCCTTTCACAGAATTGTAGTCTGTCTCATCCAGAAACAAGTTACATGGGTGCTGTATACAATAATATAATTCCTTATAATATTGTCCTTTGCTTTCTGCAAGCATTTGAGAAATTCTATACAACCCCCACAAGATAGATGAGTACATAAGTCTTATCACTGGGAACACATGTGGTCTCCAGCCAAGGCTCAATGCAGGTCATGACCCCCCCCCCCCCTCTCTAACACTAAAATTCATTTAAGTATCACGCAGGAGAGAATTCTGTGTTATATTAAATTGTGGGGGGTTTTAACCTTATTGTAACTGGAATGACCTCTGCCCATGTTGCCTTATGGCTGAAGTAGCAAAAATAGTCATTTTTAAGCTTGTAATTCAAAGTGATCCTGGTCTTCTCACATCAAGATACCAGTCCTCAAAATAAAGTAGAATTTCCATAGGGATATGTGGTATCTGTATTTCAGATATTACGTTATAGATAGAACTATGATGCTTGAAGACCCTACATCCCCGCTGGGACTTCAGCTCCCTTATCAGTACATATATCACAGTCTCCACCCTTTGTATGTATTATGGTGCATCTTAGTTTTCGTAGTGGTGCAGGGGGTGGCTGAATAGTGGAGCGGTAGTCACTGGGTTTATCTGGTATTAAAGCTCCATCCCCTTCTAGTGAGAAGATGCAATATCTAAGGCTATCCTTGTCCTGAGAGAAGATACAATCCCAGATATAAAACTCATTTCCCCAGAAATGAATCCTGGTTGGAAGCTCTTAAAGGAGCACAGTTGTAGCTTACATGGCGGTATGTGAACCTTCTCACATCTGGATGTTACCAGGGTCTTGTGCTATTAGATGGAATTTCTCATGTGGAGCCGTCGGTCTTCAGAATTCTCTTATAGGAAGAAATTAAGGATGACCTGGTAAGGCTGATGTTTTTGGCCATATGTTGTAAGGACACACCAGGGGGGATATCTGACATGTCCCACTTGGAGGAGTATACATTGGCAGCAGCCATTCACTGTGTACTATGGGGTGTTTCCCCAGTGACATCACTGTGTTCCCCCACTGCTTGGCGAAGCCCCACAGCATACACCACTCAGCAGGATGAAATGATGTAGCTTGCAACGTATTTCCATCCCGACTCTTTCTGTGGATCCTACGTATAGTGGACAAACTGAAGCAACAACCACACCTCTATCTGCCACCATATGTAGATGTATAAGCCTGGGGTATCAGTCAGGAGCTTTTATGGATGGTATACATAGGACGTGATGTGAACCCAGCCCAACCGTACCTAATGTGTGGACCGCTGTGATGGCATGTGACTCCTAATGTACCGTAATATAAGTGTCACAGGGAATCAGTCCTAAAATTATGGAGTAGTGTTCCTCTAAGTTAAGGGGATTCCAGTACAGTAGTTGAACCGGCAGCAGACAGTATGGATTATTTATAATGTGATGTCTGTGTAGTACTTGGACCCAGGTATAATTGTGCCATATGAAGACTGTGCAAAGAAGCCATAACAATAAACTTTACATGGAAACAAAGACTGGTCTATCTCTTTCGCACATAGAAGACACTTCAGTAAATGAGCTGCGAACGAAAAATAGCAATTTGACCCCATCAGAAGAGATACGCCTCTTGCAGTATAGTTTGGTAATAGCAAACTGTGTCTCTATAGTAAGAGGAGTACTCCATAGAATTGCCCCCAATTACTTGTGAAAGTTCATCAAAGAGGTTGACAAAGCTTTCATGCCACTGACCATGGTTTGTGCTGGTTTTGCAGCTCACCTGTATAGAGATGGATGGAGATTAGTTGCAATACCAAGGACTACCCATGGTCAGGTGTGGTGCTATGTTCTTCAGTCTCTAGACAATCCCTCTAAGGGCCATTCTTCTACCAGTTACTATCAGTTTCAGATGCAAATGGAACTAAAAAGGCTCGGCAAGAATTCAACTTTTTAGAAATTGGGTAGAATGATACATTTTAAATTACAATACCCCTCACAGATTCCCACACTTCTCTAGTCCCCTATGGCTCTATGTTACCTGGTATGAGTTCCTACTGGACTCTATAGTAGATTCCGGGGTTAGAAGCATTAAAGTGAGCAGGTAACATTTATGTAATTCCTGAATCACAACGTTTCCTATCACATGATCCCAAGAATGTTTGGGAGAGTGTTGTGCAAGGCTGATGGGTACCTTGTCATACAGTAAAAGGTAGGGGGCTTATCAGGCTTTCCAATGCAGATTTTGGCTGACTATATCCTGAGCTGTGTCCAGGTGGGTTCTGCTTGAAATATAGGGAATGCTGCTTTATTTTTTAAGTTATCTGCCAACCATTGGTTTAAATGGAAGATGGATATATATTTTTTTTAATCAACAATAAACTTTATTGAAATAGCACAATAGGATTTGAGTGGCACAAGGGAGGTACAAAGGTTGGGAGAAGCATTCTTGAATGATCTTTCCATATGGGAATAAAATCTGTGCCCAAATCCTTAGGCTATCTGCATATGTGGGATATAAAGCGCACTAATATCTGCAGCGTAATACAGTAGCCGTGCAGAAAATCTGCTTTCTCATCATAGAGGAGCAAGTCCAGTTCTCGGTTGTGAGTTTTACCCTCAGAGGCATTTATAGATAGGATAAGCATACAGAAACTGGTGTAGAAGCTCTGAAATCACAATTGCTAGCAAACTGCCAGGCATTGCGATAATTTCCCCCTTCCTGGCATCTCCACACCAAGGGAGCATTGGAGGGGTACGGCACTGTAGCGGGGGAACTTTTAAAAGTGAAAGCCGCTGCACACATTTCTACAACCGGTAGAAATGGATGCTGCGCAGCCCGGCCGGCGAACCATACATCTCCCCCACACTCACAGGTGCGCAGCATTGTAGAGTGGGGGTGTAGTCACATGTGGCGTTTAATGTATGTGTTTCAAAACGCGTTGTAACAGCTGGAGAGATTTGACTAATTAAACAGCTGTTAATAATTGTGTTTTGTAAATGCAAATGTTAATTAGGCAAATCTCTCTTCAGCTGTTGAAACGCGTGTGTTGAAAGTTACGTGTGTCGGTACCCTAAGGATGATGCCACACATGGTGTTTTTGGTCCGTTTTTCCCAATTAACTTAATAGATTAACAGGTCGTAAGCAGCCAAACGCATGGTAAACTGCGGAAAACGGATGTTTAAAAACTGACCAAAAACGCCATGTGTGACATCACCCTAATAGTAATGAATGATGGTGTAGCACATCACCTCGGCTGTTTCCATAATCCTGCACGCCTCAGGGTGGCTTATGGATTCTTATTTTGGGCATAAATATCCCAAATGAAAATATCCATTTAATAATAAAACCCATAAGTAAGAATTTCAATCTAAAAATTGCCATGTATAGAAGAATATTCACTCTCCTCCCTCTACAAATATGAAGATTATAAAAGACTAAAAAAAGGGGCATTTGCTTTCACTGGAAATATCTTGGGTCATACCCAGGGGAAGTGAGAATTCTTGAGTATTTATTACATCAGAAATTTGTTAACTCAATTTTTGCATATTAGAATATTACAAGTGACTATTCATGTGGTCCAAAAATCGAAGACAGGTCCGTTCTGCTCCCAAGGTGCGGTTTCTATTGTTATGGAGGAACCGGTAGGACTATATTTAATGCAATTTGGAGGACATCACCACCAGGATGAAAGACTGTATGCAAATGAGCCTCAGGGGGCCCAGGCTCCATTAACACCTATGAAGCCCAGAGCCCCTCAGGCTCATTTGCATACAGTCCTTCATTCTGATATCCTTTAAAGGAAATCTTCCATCAAGATAAACCAGATAAACAGTCAAAGATCCAGGGACCGTGAATGTGATAATCATTTTATATTTGGAATCCATGGCCTCCTTCCTTCTAAAGTCAACTTTTAAATTATGCTAATAGGCCAAAAGGTCTACTGGGGATGTTACCAGAGCGCCTATGTGCTGCAGCTTCACAGGCTGTTACACTGATTACCACTCCCTGACAGAATCTCATATAGTAAAAGAGGGAAGTGCTCCTGCACTAGCATAATTTTAAAAGTTGATGTTAGAAGGAAGGCGACCATGGATAACAAACACAAGAATATTTCCACAGTCACAGTGCCTGGATCTATGAGTATTGCTTGATATTGATAGTAAGGTGAAATGATGGGTTTCGAGATCCAATGAAGTCACGGTGGACGTATTGCCTTAACCATATTCCTTATTATACCCACATGAGATGTCAATGGAAATGGCAAAAGTTGCGTGTTCTGCAGATTTTACTTTAAAAATCTGTGTCCAGTTGCTACTATTTATAGTGTGGCTAGTGTACAGAATAATACAGTAGCAATGTATAGGATTATTTCTATATGTTCCACACGTAGCTTTTACAGATCTGCTGCAGATCCCAATGCGGAAATGCATTGCAAAGATTGACCAGAAACACACACATGAGGACCCAGGCGATTTCATCTGGTTCCGGATACCTGCAGGATCACCTCTGGGGTCACTAATGCAGTCTTTCTGCTACTTGTGCAGATAATCCTAAAGTCTCATCCAACTTTATGAAAATCTGCAGCAGATCTTCCACATGTTTCCAAACATGACCAGGAAGGTTTGTGCACCCCTGCCCTATAATCTAGTTTCCTTTGAGACATAAAAATAAAGGTCTTTTTATCTCTACCCACCTGGAAAAGATTTTATTTACAGTAAGAAAATCTGTATAAATAATCTTCAAATATTCCTAATAAAAATGATCAGTCTGTTCTATTGTCTTTGTTGTAGTCTAACGTCACTGATCCTTCTGTGACCTCGGCAGATCCCTCAGATACTTCTGTCCCATCGGATCCATCCTCAAGGTTCTCCTGCTTTTCGCTCTCCAGTTTTGCCTTGTTCTTGGCTTCCAATGAGACCACCAGAAACTTGAGCAGCGCGTTCTCTGCCAGGAGACTCTCTGAAGCCGCCACCAGCTCTTTGATCTTGTCGGCCATTGTCCCGGCCTCCCGTGCCTTCTGCTCATACAGGGCTTGTAGTTGTTCCTTGTGCTCCTCCAGTGCTTTGTTGTGCTGCTCTAATTTCTGTTTTTGCACCCTCAGTTCTTGGGCATCTCTTCTAGCTTCAGAGATATGTTCTGCCAGCTGGTCCTGGGCCTCGTGTAAAACTTCAATTTCAGCCCGGAGTCTCCGGATCTCTCGTTCCAAGTAAGAAACGTGATCCTCTTTGTACCGTAGATAGTGCATGGGGCAGGAGGCCGGTGGATCTGTGGCAGAGGAAGGCAGGGTTGCATATTTTAGGATGAATCGCAGAAGATTTGGGACATTGATCTGCATATCTTCAGGATACTTTACGCTGCCGTCCTTCCTGGAAACATATAGGGGGAGAAGGTAAGATTTGGAGTACAAGAGTTGCAGAGATGTCTGTGCTTTGCAGGACCAGTGGCATTCCCTTTATCGACTTACAATTTACCAAGTGTAATTAAAAAAAAAAAGGTATTGGATTAACCCTTTGAGCACACAGGATTTGGAAGGGATTAGTACTCTATGCACGGCTCAGCTTTTTACAAAGAAGCAGTGAAACCAGAGCTCAAGTATTTATAGTGTAGAGGAAATATCATTGGAGACTTTTACAGCAAAACTTAGTAGCAGAAAACCCCGCTACCCAGCAGGCTTCCTCTTTATGTCAATTCATCTGTACGTGGATATGAATAGACGCCTTGTGTCCCTGAATCCAAAAGGGAACGTTGGTGACACTAACGTCTCCATGGAAACCTAATTACAGTGTTCTACTTATTCCTTTTTTTAAAAAAAAAAATCTCTGGGGAATCCTGTGTAGCCAGAAGTGCGGCGTATTATGTAATAACTAATGTAAGCCGCTACATATGAAGAGTTGCATCATGACGCTGCAGCTAATGACAGTCTATCCAACTCTCATGACCAAAAAGCAAAGAAATAAAATCCAAATATGTGACAGGAACTTGTCCCGAGGAAGAAACTTTCCTCATTCTTGCAATTTTACAAAATGAAATGTGCAAATCTGCAAATGATATAAATAGACCTAAAAAAGCTTTGAACAGAACTAGAGAGATGCAAGCAGCAAGAAGATATACAGCGTGTAACAGAAGGGGAAGCCCCAGTGCCACGTGGAGAAATGATGTAGGAAATCTATAACAGGTCAGCGCTGGAGGTTACACAGGTTCAAATCCAGCCTTGAGGAGAACTTACCTGTTCTGTGGGAAGAACATGATGGTGGGAACACGGTCCACAATGAACTCCCAGGGGAGATCATTCTGTGCAATATTTATTCTGGAGAGTAAGAAGAGGTGAAACGTTATTCCATCATTATTAATTTATTGCATATATATTTATATACAAGATACAGGATAGTAACTATTCATCCTCCCAACAGGTCAAAAAGTGGCCTAATCCAGCCCTAGTCACTACTAGTTAATAAGGAGATGACTGACAAGTGACAACCTCTATGGTCCTGTTGTAGAGGACATCTTTACAAGTGACAGAGAGAAGGGCTTAATCTCTAAAATTCACAATTATTAGATACTTTTATACACTAATTGTGGAGAGTGTTCCGAACTGCAGATACATAAGATGTTGGTTGGTGTCATCTACAAGAAGGTAAGTCCGGGTATGTAGATTTGTGTAGAAAGAGTGCTGCAGCTATGAAAACATCTGACCTTGGATAAAACCTCCCATCTTGTGTAGGAGCAGCTCTAGGGCAAACTACTGTACAATTGTGTAGACCGATTGCATATTCTGTGCTTTACACACTTTCCTGCTCTGCTTTTAGGCAGCCACATCTATTAGACATGTAGGGCACATGTAAATAAGTGCAAATAACTTTTAAAGGAGTTGTCCAGAATAAACAGGTATAAAGATTAAAGGAAATCTACCATGATAAACACCTACTCATAATTACAGACACTGTGCCTGTGGTAATCTTCTTATATTTGTAATCCATGGCTTCCTTCCTTCTAAAATCAACTTTTAAAATTATGCTTATGGATCACAATGGCTCAGGGGGGAGCCGATCCATGCTGCAGCTGCAAAGGCTGTTACACTGTGCAGGAGCAAGTCTTCCCCTGCTCCCTCTGCCTGATGTAATCTCACACAGTGGGATGTCTAAGTGCTTCAGGAAGGGGCTTTGGTAACGCCTCCAGAGCTCTTCAGGCTCTAAAGCAAGATTTTACAAGTTGATTTTAGAAGAAAGGAGACCATGGATAACAAATATAAGATGACGACAACAGTCACAGTGCCTACATCTATAAGTAGGTGCCCCTGGTTTATCCTTAGTGTAATGCAAAATTAAACCAACTTTAAACTAAGAGAACGAAACCCACAGTTTTGTGTTTTAGTTAAATAACCCCCATAAGAGGGGAACACAATAAAAGATATCTGCTATTCAGAACAATAAAGCATTCATGTGGAAGCCATACATTGGCACTTTTTCATGTCTTATCAAAACAACCAGCCTCTCTGCCCATAGCAAGCGTTCACATACAGGGCACCCCGTTATATTTCCGCTTCAGTATGTGTATTAGTAGTTCACCTGCTATGGGCCTAGAAGGCTGGTAATGCCCTTAGAAAAAAAATTAAGTGCACAGTTTGTGGTCCTACAAATCTCCCCCATATCATTGTCGAGCTATGTTTATGTGAGGGTACTATCTTACCTAGCTACAATGAGACTGTCTGTAGCCAATAGCTGCGTGAGTCGGATAAAAATATGATTCAGAGTGGCACAAAAACCACACCAGGTTGTATAGAACAGCAACAACACATCCTGCCAAAGAGACAATTGTGGTTATACACGGTGTCATGAGTCCGGAGGAACACAGATACGACTGCACACAGCCTACAAAGTCTACACAAGATTCGGAAGTCTCAGTTTTGAATGTTGCCGGCTTCTGGTTGGCGCATTTTGTACATGATGCCCTCTGCCAACCATACAAGACGGCTATAACTGCACCCAGCGACCGCCAGCTGACAATATGCCTTTCATGACCTCATTGCTGGAAGCAGAGTGTGTGTGAATGGCTCTTTGAGCCCCGGCCCGAGTATGCGGGTATTATGTAAGGAATGCAGAGGATAAGCCCAGCGCTATGCTCCTACATGACCCCACAGGGGCACAAGCCTCTGTATAGACACAAACCTTTCTGCTGTCCAAAACAACCTGCCGAAAAGTGCTAGATGTGACTTCGGTAATGAGTTGTGGTCCTGACATAGACAATGTAGTGTCACTGGCCAGATGGTGCCGCAGGGGACTGTAAACTTTGCTGAAGTTCTGGATAAAAACCTCTGAAAAAGGGAAAGGACATTGTCACAAATCAGCTACAATGGTTACACATGCAGTTGTTTTAACGTGTATGTGGTGTATTAAAAGGAAACCTGTCACCAGATTTTACCCCATTAAACTGCTGATATGAAATGTCCTTTCCAGAATTGCCTTTATGTGAAATCTCACCTGTTTACCTATAACAAAAAACTCCTTCAAAGCCATGAGAAAATTAGCAGAGAAGAGTCATATTTGCCCGAGATGAGTCAGGTTTAGAGGCTAAAGTGTCACTTCAGACTCCTCTATATTACACAGAAATTGCATATCCTATTAAAGATAAGAAACCCATCTTTTAAGATCACAGCAGGCCTATGGTTATGTGAGCTACAGAACCAGACATACAGCCAGTTACATAATCGGCGGATCATATCTGTAAACAGGACGTATCTCAGGCAAAATATGACTCCTCGCTGCTTATTTTCACTTTACTTTGGAGGAGATTTTCTTTCATATAGGTAAATGGGCAAAAATTCACATAAAAGAAGGTATTATATAAATGACATTTCATACCCTACATATGGGAGCTAATAGTTTAATTGGGTAACGCATGACATAATTGGATCACAATGAAGGTGCCAAGCAAGTAACAAGGACAACACATTAATCCTCTTTACAGTCCCTTTCCTAGCAACTCTACTATACAATCTATTCACCGCAGTATATACCTATCCCATCACACCATGGTATCACCAGCAGTACATTCCCCATGTGTACAGAAGTTTTAGGATCTATGAAGGATTTACACGGGACTGCTGCTGTGTGCAATCCATTTGAACGAGGTGTATTATATGCCATTCATATGCTCCACAAATAAAATCACAGATTTCAGTCTGCGCCAAGAGGGAAAAAAAATAATTAGGGAGAGGAATGAGCATGTCCATGATCCTGTGCATGAGCTCCAATGAGGCAAATCTTCTACAGATCACCAGATACACAGGAATCAGACTGACAGCCCGGCTCTTGTATATATGCAGAGCATTTGCCAGTGAACGTTCTCCAAGATACTTAACCTGCTCTCCTCAAGGTCTTGTTTTTTTATGGTGTCACATTTTCCTCATATAAATGTTGTGTGCAACAGATCGGTGACCAGGACACAATATTTCCCCTATAGAATGGGCTTAAAGGGACACGGTCACCCGATATTACCCCATAACAACTAGCAGCCCCCTTCTATGTGAAATCTCACCTGTTTACCTATAAAAAAAAATCCCCTCCAAAGTCATAAGAAAATGAGAAGAGGCAAGTCATATTTGCCAGATTTACTTTTAGAGGCTGAATCTTCAGTTTCATAGGACCCAGAAAGATTGGGGGAGATCACAAGTGTCAGAGCAGAACTGTTCTGGTTGCCCAAGGAAACCAATCAGAGCTCAGCTTTGATTTTATAAACAGCTGAGGGAAAATTAAAAGTGAGATCTGATTGGTTGCCATGGACAACTAGAACACTTATGCCATCAGAAACTTCTGATAAAT
The DNA here is from genome assembly GCA_019512145.1 of Engystomops pustulosus. Classification (NCBI taxonomy): domain Eukaryota; kingdom Metazoa; phylum Chordata; class Amphibia; order Anura; family Leptodactylidae; genus Engystomops; species Engystomops pustulosus. Next base: position 25,649,468 of record CM033648.1, on the reverse strand, counting down.
GTCCCCCATTGTTTTGGTGCCATCCTCTTTCAGATCACATCAGGCTTGTACTTTTGCAAGCTCATCAACTTTTTTCTTTAACATTCTGTAGATCACCGAACCACAAACCTAAATCAGCTCTGTCAGATGAGATCCCTACCTTTAACCCCTTAAGGACGCAGGGTTTTTTCGCTCATTTCTCGCTCTCCACCTTCAAAAATCCATAACTTTTTCATTTTTACGTGTACAGACCTGTGTGAGGGCTTATTTTGTGCGTAACAAATGTTATTTATTTTAACATGCCGTGTACTGCGAAGCTGAAAAAAAATTCCAAAATGTGGAAAAATTGAAAAAAATAAACGGCATGTGCGTCACGTTCTTGTGGGCTCAGTTTTTAAGACTTTGACTCTTCGCTCCAAATAACACCTCAGCTTTATTCTTTGGTTCGGTGCGATCGCGGTGATACCAAATTTATATAGGTTTTATTGTGTTTTAATACATTTTCAAAAATTAAACGAATGTGTACAAAAAAGAAAAAAAATTTTTTGCCATCTTCTGAAGCTAATAACGTTTTCATAATTTGGCGCACGGAGATGTGTGAGGTGTCATTTTTTGCGAAATGAGCCGACGTTCTCATTGCTAACATTTTGAGGTCTGTGCAACATTTTGATCATTTTTTATTAAATTTTTTATGTGATGTAAAAAGGTGTAAAAGTCGCATTTCGGACATTTGGGCGCCATTTCCCGTCTCGGAGGTCACCTCCGGCCGTAACGTTTTTATATTTTGATAGATCGGGCATTTTGTGATGCGTCAATACCTAATGTGTCTGTGATTTTTACTGTTTATTATATTTTATATCAGTTCTAGCGAAAGGGGGTGATTTGAATTTTTAATATTTTATAAATTTTTTGTTTTTTAATTTTTTTGTTTAACTTTTTTTTTTCATATTTTAGACCATTTAGGGTACATTAACCCTAGATGGTCAGATCGCTGCTACCTTATACTGCAATACTTCTGTATTGCAATATATGGCATTTTTGCAGGTCATTCAACGAAGACAGACACAGGGCTACCATGGCAATCCGATCGACGCCCCCCCCCCCCCGATGGATCGCGCCACCGTCTTTTAAATGCCGCTCGTGACTTTGCCGGCGGCAAAGGGTTAAAAGCCGCGATCGGTGCAAGCACCGACCGCGGTTATTAGCGGTGGGGGTTTGCTGCAATATACAACAACCCCCACCTTTGTATGAAGAGGACTCGGCCCGTGAGCCCTCTTCATACATTCCCTATACTTCTGCGCTGTAGAGCGTTAAGAGGTTAATATGACACCAAAAGCATGGTTGTAGGTGCCCTGAAACAAAGTGACACTATTCCTGCAGCCTCTAAACTTGACTCGTCTTGACCAACAAATAACTTTCCGCTCCTTTTCCCACGACTTTGAAGGAGGTTTTTTTTTTTTTAAATAGGTAAACATTTGAGATTTCCCATAAAAGAGGGGGGTTTTGAAAGAACATTTCATACCCTGGCTTTATGGGGGTAAAAATCTGGTGACTGTGTCCCCTATTTAATTGTTCCCTATTTTAGCCAAAGCCAGCGAAACACTCCACCTACATCCACAAGTGTAATAGAAATACAGTATCACATTGTGGCCAGGGATATGAGCTCACCATGTATAACAGAGTTGGCCATCATACCTAATGTGGGTCCGATGAGCGGCTGGCTCTGGTCTATGATATAATGGATCTCTTCTTTCAAATCAATGATAGCAGCAAACTTCCTCTCCTGACTGGAAGCTCCCAGCCTCTCGGCATACACCCAGGATATATTGGAATCCAAAAGATACATATTCAAGGTTTTGTTGGTCCTGCACCTGAGGCCGGTGAGAGCGTGGCTGGTCAGATCATAGCTGGAGGTGCGTTGTCCCTTCTCCTCAATATGAGGCACTATATGGGATTTCTCATTGGGGTCCTTCCCTTGGGAAGAAAGCACAGAGGATGCATTGTCTTGGTAGGAGGCGATCCGTCCTCCGCTCACCGTCTGACAACACGCAGAGTAGAAGAAATAGGGGCTGTAAGAGCTGAGGAAGTTGCTGCACCCCCTCACAGTTGACATGAAGTTCAGGAAGATTTGTTCTTTGAGGTAGAAGGAGTCTAAGGCTGCGGCAATGTCCACAAAGTTGCAGTGCGGCTCAGTGACGGGGAGCGGGGAGACTCCTCTGCTCTGGTTTACACACAGTTCACACACGTTGTGCACCCTGGACAGGAGAGGCCACGGAGGAAGGACAACAGTGTTACAACAAGGGAATGGCTTCACATCTTCTCGCTCCACATGCTGAGGGCTCTGAGTGCAGCTGTTGTACTTCATGACAACCTCCATGATCTACAATACAGACATGTCACATACCATTAGACTGAAAGGTTTCTTGGCAAAGTAGCAAAATAAAGATTTCTCGGATTTCAAAAACATCTGGATTAGAAGGTCACGTCCGGCCAATGTCGCCTCCCGATTATTGTATAGGTTTTCCTTTTCTATGCTATAATCCAGCCCACTAAGATTTACTAATCTTAGTCTCTACATATGCAGTTTTGGGGCGAACCAAAGGGAACATTCTGCCGGGACCCACAACCTAAATGTCTGCAATGATTTAGTGCAAGGATTTAATTCAGGTTCCCCCCACGTAAAGCAATGAGACTAGTGTGACTAGACCCTCAGGAAACTGTGGATTACAATAGACAGGCAGCAGCTTCTTACACAATGTAGGATTGGCTTGTGTGTATATTAGTATGAGGTAAGGGGAGGAATGGACTATAAAGGCTCAGACAGTCACATGAGCTGATAAACAAGTTGTGTAACCGCATCGTGTGCGATGCTGCAGAACAAAGGATTCTGCAACTCAACAAAAAGCACATAACACGCAACCTGACCAATAGGATGCCAACAGACCGGCAGCCCTTATTATATAATAAAGACATACAAGTTTTCACTCTATTATATATTACTAGTATGTAACTACGGTTAGACATAGAAGTTTTTTTCCCCCACTTATACTCCGTGCTGCAACACCATAGCATCTCATTACTCCAAAGTCCTTAACTCGAGCCGTGCAGGATTGTCACCCCTTTGGGTAAGAAGACAAAAAAAACAGGACATTTGTATGACGTTGCGTGATGACAGAAAGGAGGGGGGGGGCTCTTTTCATATACATCAGTGCATGACACAAGTCACAGAAGTCCCTCACCTCCCCCAGCCTCATCATGAAGATAGGATGGACAAGCCACTTTACACTTTGGGACTCTTCATAGACTACCATCTAAAACTCCAACAGGTTATATGACCTATATGACATATGCCTGTTATGCAAATATGGGCCACCCCCATATCTGGGATTGTAGCAGTGGGGCCAACATGTGCCTGGATCTCATTGTATTCTGAAGGCCTTGGACGAGGGGATGTGCAAAACTCTCAATGGGAGCAAAATAATTGGGTCATGTTCAGTCTCAACAGATACCGGAGATCTGGACAGGTCTGATGGCACCAGTACTTGACTGGAGACCTCTAATTGAGAAGGTTCTGGAGCTGATCAAGGCCAGAGGTGTACCCTTGCACCCGCCTAGGGGTGGCAAGGATGTGTATACACAAGCAAATGAGCCCCTTGTTGTCCTGTAGGATTAATACAACTTCAGTAAAGGCAGGACAAATCTGAAATTGCTGGCCATCTCTCCCCGTTGGTGCAGCACACTGTACTTGACCTTCATGTAATTACTTGTTGTACTCCACTTGTTCTCTGTCTACTGTACATATATTATGTTGTGTACATTGTATTGTACTGTCTAGCCATTAAATATATAAATTTGGGCTCTATTCCAATATCCATATCTCGGTTTCTTATTATATATATGCCACATGGGTGGACTTCTGGTCCCATACAATCCTATTACAGATGGGCTTATATCAGTCAGTCGTTCAGGATTGTGGGTGAGTGTGGACAATTCTCTCTCACTCGTTTTGAAAAATAGTAACTAATGGATTGCACATATTCTAGGCCTCTGTAACATCACACCTTGTAATAAATCTGCTTGGAGAATTATAGAAAGAGCTAAGAACGGAGTCCATAATTCTGCAATGTAGATAACACCCACTAACCTCATGCAGCAGCGGCTGCTCTTCTGCTAGTGGGTTGAATGGGATGAACATGAAGAGCGCTGGGCCTTTCTTCAGCTCATTATTCAGTAGAAGACTTTTGCCACCATGAGGCCGTATCCAGTGCAGCAGGGTCTCACGATTATCTAACGCCCACTTGCATATATTTGCAGCTGTGAAATTCATTTCCTGATGTGGGTACACCTGCCAGAAAAAAAAAAGGCAAATATATACATACACATTGTATCATCAAATCCTGCTCAGCTCCACCTGCTCTATAACATGCCACCTGCAGATAGGACACTATGCACAATCTCATCATCTCCCCCTTGCTGTATGCAAATCCAAATTTATACTGCGATATAGACATTATAAATTATAATACATATAGGTCACTATTTGGTCTACAACCAGAACAGACACAGGGGCTACAAGCTTTGTGCATTGCTGCGTAATCTGTTTACGTTATATAAATAAAGGAATTATTACTACTATTACTATAAATACTAGAAAAAGCAACATAAAAAGATGCTTCTGGATAAGATGATGGTAAAAATTAGTAAAAGGCTCATGACACCTACTAAAGAGGACAGATGTTAGTGAACACAGAAAATGAGAAGATTGTGAGAAATATCATCTATATTTGTCATTTTTTTTATAACTCATAAGATACTTACTAAAGAGGAATTGAGGTTTCTATGCAAATACACACTTCCTGGGCTGCTGAGAGAGATTTCCTTAGCTAGTGCTCGACAAGTGATAACTCCAAATCGTATAGTGTCTATATAATCTGCAGAAACGGGAGAAAATGGTAAGGAAGGAACAGAACTTTAATCCTAATAAAACAAAACTCCCAGTCAGGACAATGCTAGAATCAATGAGAGAAGTCATGGCAGGGGGAACAGCACAAGATATAACATTAGTAAGGTCTGACACCCCTGCAGCACCTTCGCAATAGCCGATACATAGAGAAAGGAATAGCAAGTACTGGCTGAACTGATTCACTGCAGCTTAGTTCCCATTCAGGTGAATAGGGCCTGTCAGGGCCACCATCAGGGAGGGCTTAGTGTAACTGAGTTCAGCGGGCCCCGAGGTGGAGAAGGGGTCCCAAGTCACAGAAAACCCTCCTTCCTTTTCAGGTGCTTACTGTGCATAAAGGGCCAGATTATCATTCTGTGGGGGGTCCACAAAATGTGCCAGTCAGGGGCCTCAAACTTCCTAGTGGCGGCCCTGGGATCTGTAGTGACCACTATACACAGATGTCTGCTTCCAGTTTTAGTCTCCATTTATCACTGGTTGTGGGGGTGCCTGGAGAACCCCTATAATCCCTCCTCTCTGGACACAAGATAAATTGTGGGCTTATTTGTGAACATAATTATTGACATGTTGCAATTTTACAAAAAAAATATATATTTATTCTAATTTATTAAATGTCAAGTAATTTTTTATAAATTTGGCCCAAACTAAAGCAACGAACACTCCAGCAAAACTATAAAAGCCCTTTCATGCCCATAGTAGGTCTAGTGAGCGGGGGCCGAATTCCTACTTTTTTCCCTGATGTTGTTAATATCTTATTTTGTGTGTATTTTTACCCCATGATCTGTGAGGCGCTGCAGAATAGGACGGTGCCATATGAATAAGGATTATTACAGGCAGAATGCAGGTTACGTACAAGTTAGGTTCTTTAGGTTTGTTCTTAAGTTAAATTTGCATGCAAGTCGGAAATGTATATTTTATAATTGTAAACTATAGTAAAAAAAAATTTAGTCTCAGAGAAGAAATTGAAGGATTTTCAAAATGTTTAGCTGTGCTAACAGCTGATCATTAGAGCCTGCGACTAAAGCATCCAGAGAGCTTTACCAGAGGTCACAGAGGTCTGTATGTAACTAGGCGTCCCCGGTAAGTCGGGTGTCCTTAAAGGGAACCTGTCATCAGCAATTGGCCTAATAAACCGCTACCAGTATATTGTCATTTAGTGTAATACCTTCTAGTTTTTATTTTTCTTGGTTCAGTGTAGTGGCATCATCTGGTGTTCAGCTGCTTGGCAACATAGTGGTAGAGGTTTATAAGGTCAATGTCTGCCGATGGGTTCCCTTTAAAGGGGTATTCCCACGAAGACAAGATTCTTAAAATATACTCAGGATAACAAAATAACACATTCTCTAATTCGCTGTTATTAACAAAAATACAGCATTTCACAGATATAATTCCCACCTGTATCTTTAAGTCCTGATGTATACACTTCCTGCCAGCAAGCACCAGTGTGCAGAGACTTACTCTACAAGCTACAGACAGATAAGGTCTTTATCCTGGCAGGGGGCACTACGTGTGTAAGTTATAGCTCAGATGTAGCAGAGCAGAGTGTCAATGTGTTTTATATTCATCTCATGGTTTTCATTGTTTCTCATCCATGATTTGTCTCATCTCTCAACAAACAACATCTCACAGCACAGCGGAATCATGAAGTGTCTGCTTAGAGATCCCCCCCACATACACTCTGGAATCTTACACTGACCATCGCTGAGTGATAGGAGCTAAAGAGGCAATAAAACGGAATAAAATTGTAAAGTAAGCAGGTTAAAAATTATCTTTATTGTGTTAACATCACTAGGGGATTAAAATTTGAGAACCCTTTCATGGGCAAACCCCTTTAAGTCTACCAATGTCCTTAATAAAAAGTATTAAATACCTAAATTGTTAGACCTACAAAAATAACACTTTTGTTTACATTTTTTTCCACTGAACAGTACTGTACTTCTCTATGACATTGCCCTCTCCACAAGCAAAGATGCCACCTCCTAGCACACGGTTATAATTCACACCTGTCAGTAACCAGATGGCAACAATGATCTGTGCAATTACATATACAGGAAGTCACCAAGTTCCGTTCACCGAGACGGTATTATAGTAGTTATATTCCTGTACATAGGAGGGGGCAGTATTATAGTAGTTATATTCCTGTACATAGGAGGGGGCAGTATTATAGTAGTTATATTCTTGTACATAGGAGGGGGCAGTATTATAGTAGTTATATTCTTGTACATAGGAGGGGGCAGTGTTATAGTAGTTATATTCTTGTACATAGGGGGCAGTATTATAGTAGATATATTCTTGTACATAGGGGTAGTATTATAGTAGTTATATTCTTGTACATAGGGGGCAGTATTATAGTAGTTATATTCCTGTACATAGAGGACAGTATTATAGTAGTTATATTCCTGTACATAGGGGCAGTAGTATAGTAGTTACATTCCTGTACATAGGGGCAGTAGTATAGTAGTTACATTCTTGTACATAGGGGGCAGTATTATAGTAGTTATATTCTTGTACATAGGGGGCAGTATTATAGTAGTTATATTCCTGTACATAGGGGGCAGTATTATAGTAGGTATATTCTTGTACATAGGGGGCAGTATTATAGTAGGTATATTCTTGTACATAGGGGGCAGTATTATAGTAGATATATTCCTGTACATAGGGGGCAGTATTATAGTAGATATATTCTTGTACATAGGGGGCAGTATTATAGTAGTTATATTCTTGTACATAGGGGGCAGTATTATATTAGTTATATTCTTGTACATAGGGGCAGTATTATAGTAGTTATATTCTTTTTACCTCAGGCAGCAAAAAGGCTAGAATCGGCCCTGTACAGCAGATAATAAATATGAGCAACCGGTTGGCTTATTCACGACTTAAGGACACCCGACTTACAGACAGCCCATAGTTACAGATTGTTAAGGAGGTCGCACTGGTTTCGGACGCCATCTTGACTACTGTCCGCCATCTTAGATACAGCGGCCATGTTCCCTGACCATTGTCAAGTTAATATCATCATTCAAACTTCATTTTATGTAACCTGTTTGCTGGCCTGTCAGCTAATACCCTTTGACATTTAATGAGAAGCCAGTCTGTCCTCGAAGCTGCATAATAATATGATTCTGGAGCCACTTATCTTCTTCTTAGTATAAACAATATCTGTGTACAAGGTCTCTGAGAACTGAACACAATTAATTAACTTTTTTCCCAAAATATGCTGATGTCCAATAGCTTTGCTGTATACTATTCACACCCCTTTGATGACTCTTCTGTCTGATATATATTATGCATTTTGATTATTAAACGGGAGAAGATCTTGACTAAGAGATTGACATGTCTTGGTCTCTATGTTCAATCAAGGGTTAATTAGGACTCACCTTACAAAAGTCAAGAGGGCTGTTGGGGCCCTGCATAAAAATCCCTAACAAGATGGACCCCTCTGCCCATTTTGACATCTTGTGAAGCTCTCTAAATGTATCTTTAGCCCCAGGATGTAATGACCAGCTGTGAGGAGTCTGTAATAAAGGTTTATTGATAATCCTTGGTCCCATTAGAGCAAAAAATTTTGAAACTCCAATTGTCAATGGGGCAAAAAAAAAAAAAAAAATTGTCTGGAACTACAATTATAAAATATACAGTTCCGACTTACATACAAATTCAACTTAAGAATAAACCTACGGACCCTTTATTGTACGTAACCCGGGGACTGCCTGTATTACCTACTGCATGGGTTCAGACAATTTCCACCATTATTAATATTGTCTTGCTTGTGCGCTGTATTGTAGTTTGCTATGAGGTTTAAGTTACTTATTATACAAATGCAATTTTGGTACACACATGCAGTAGTGCTTTCTGGGGGGTGTTTACTCTGTATTGTGGTTTTTAGCACATCCAGGGTTTTGGTTAATAGTGCGGCCCCCTGAAGGGTAGCGGTATGACAATGCAGCACTTGGTCCGAAAAAAGGTTGTGTACCACCGCCCTAGACAGAGCGCTAGCATTCAGACCATCAGTCATACCAATGCTGCCCTCTGCAGGTCTGTACATGTGTTGCAGTATCTAAAGCTATGCTGACTATCATATGCTTCAAATTTTTGTGCCATACCTATACATATATAACTAAAAAGACAGCATTGCTGTAAAATGATGGAGGATTATTTTTTGCAGAATCCCATTGAGAAGCTTTTGGTTATGAATCAACACTAAAAGTTTGCAAGATGTGAACACATCTGCATAGTTTTTAACATATTTATAAAGAAAAATGCCTAAACACTATTGATATAAAGCTCTAAACATATTTACCGTATTTTCCGGACTTTAAGGTACACTAAAAATCCTTTGATTTTCTCAGAAATCAAAGGTGCGCCTTATAGTCCAGTGCGCCTTTTATATGAACCATAATTACAGACAACAGCTGCCTGGAACTGTGCACAGGTCTGCCTCCTGCTGGTCATTCATCCTTATAATCCGATGCGCCATATATATGAACCTAGACGTTTTAGCAAGCATTTATTGATGGTGCGCCTTATACTCCGGTGCGCCTTATAGTCCGAAAAATACTGTATACATATTTCAAAGGCTACTATCCTCTTTTCCAGGTGGCAGCCATAGAACTGGAACAATTTGTCTTCCTGCTTAATGGTAGAGAATGGTAGAGAAAGGGTTATATCAGAAGCAAGATGCTATCAAATTTGATAGCATTTTGCTTCTGATACATTGATTTATTGTTTGATGCTGAAAGCCATTGACTTGTCTGATACTATGATTGCCACAGAGGGCAATGGTGAATAGTTTCTTTGTTGCTTTTTCTTGTAGAGAAAGGGTTACATCAATAGCCACAGCAATTGTCTACCTGCAATTCATTGATTTTATTGTGTCCCCAGTGTGGAGGGAAACTATATGAAAATTGTAGTGAGGCAGCCGACCCCTGATCACTGCTCATGATATTTTCCAATATCATTTTATATCCCAAAAGAAGACCTGGCATGTAAGATAAGCATCTCCTCAGGCCAGGGACCAGCACCAAGAATCATGTGCAGTGAATGGTAATCACCTGGTGCTTCTTCCTGAAGCCAATGCACTAGGAGCCGTCACTAATGATAAATACAAGACGTGGGAAAGTGTCAATCACATCGTGGTCCACATCCAGATCTACTGATATATTAAAGCCTGAAAGTCACCGCCTTAATTAAAGGAACAAAGTTTTCTACCATGTAGGTCATCGCATTACTCAGTATAAAAGCTTGTGTGGTGGTGCATCATTGTATTAGGTTCATGGCAATAAGCCAGGTGTATGATGTTCTACCAGACGGTATACAGGAACAGACACAGATTTCAGGACCCTTAAATAGAACAGCAAAAACCTAAGATTCATTTGCACAGGATTTGGCTGCACTGTTAGAGTATATGCAATTCCCACACAGGTCATTGGAGCATGAGATAGAGCTCTGTACTACTGACTGCAGAGAATTCAACAGCCAAGACATTAAAGGGGTTTATCCATGAAAGAAAATTCAGAAATTTGAATCCCCTAGTAATTTTTAACCCCTTACTTTACAATTTTATACAGTTTTATTACGGTTTTAGCTCCTAAGACTCAGTGAGGGTCAGTGTAAGATTCCAGAGTGTGGGCGGGGACTCTCTAAGCACACACTTTATGATCCCTCTAGTGCTGTGAGATGCTGTGTGCTGACAATGTGCTTAGATTATCAGGGTACAGGTTTATACGCATTTCCATTTAGCTTCTGAACATCCACTTGTTTCTGACACATAGAAAGAGAGAGGAGACTGATCGGAGATGATGCGATGCATATTACACATACCATTCTCAGCTCTACAATCACAGCCATTACATACTGTCAGCTCTTCTATATGCCTCCTTCTCACACTCCCCTGGATAAAGATCTTATGTGTCTGTAGCTTTACTCTCCTCGCGCTGTTTGCCGGCAGGAAGTCAGTGTGTGTGTCTCTGTGTGAGCTTGTCCTGGAATGCAAGGATGGGGCTAGAGGCAGAGACCAGCTCAGTGCAGCATCAGATACGAGAACAATATGTCTGCCGACCCTTAAGTCAGAGGATCCAGGGGAAACCAAAATTGTGTACCCCAGGACTGATAGAGACGGGGTGGAATTATATCTGTGAAATGCTGTATTTTTGTTAATCTTCTGAATCTTGTCTTCATGGGAATACCCCTTTAATGACAGAACCCAATACCATGATCAATGTGCTGTTGATTGTTCAGACAGACCGGTGTTTGTCTCTTAATTGCAGCTCATGACTGAATCTTAGTTGCAATACCAGGTACTACCCATGGTTAGGTGTGGAGCAGTCTCTGGAAGAAAGCAGTCATCTTTTTCAACCTCCGCACAACACCTTTAGACCTTTTGCCCATGAGCGAGTTTACTCAACCAAACCTGCATAGTTTGTTTGCTGGAACAACTGTCCCGAATACAACCCAAAACTGACATGCGGATTTCAGTTCGGGTTGCTGAGATTTCGGCCTGACCTTACAGCAAGCACACAATGCAGGTTGGATGCATCAAACTCTCTTGCGGTCCATAGCCTTAAAGTTACGTAGCCAACAGCATTGTTAAATTCTGCCCTGTTGTTTCCAAAAAAAGAGTTCAGAGATATCAGTAAGGACCGCTGAGAGCCTAAGTATCTACCCCAATTCATGGTTGGTGCTCCATATAAAATATAATATGTGTAGGGTGACTTTTTACTGATGAAAAACCATACACTAAAAGGTCATATCGCCAAGAAAAGCACGTACATACCTTTCTGTAATGAGTGTAGAGCAGATCGGAAAAACGTCAGATAGCCGGGAGGCTGGGGCGACGCATTGAATTCGAAAAAGCCCAGGACACCAGGCTACAAAGGAAGAGAATAAAAAGAATGACAAGATGTGACATTATTCTCAAAGCAGAAGTGTAATCGTTACTAGACTCATAGTAAAACGCACTGTATCCCTTCACAAGACAATAGAAAAGCCTGCATCTCAGCTTCATGTATCCTCATCATATTACATCTAGAATACACATAGAATACATCTAGTTACTACACTTCTCATATCTTATGTGTAGAGATAATATGAAGATTAATCCCTCTGTGCCTTAGCACTGACCAATTTGAACACTAAAATGAAAGCTCCCTTATAGAGCAACATAATTTTAAGGACATCCAGAACCATCGTTGCCAACCAACCGTGAGTGCCTAAACTTCCGTTTTAACTTTATAAAAAACCTTATGAAAAGGTAAAACGCATATGAGTCTTTACAGGTGTAGGGCCCTGCATCCTGTTTAAATAGTAAAAACCTCCTGGATACCAATCTACTATAGAAAGTTAAATTTTGATTTTGGACCTTGTTTTTCATTTTTCATTTTTTGTTTTTGCTCTTTGTTTTTTGAACTTATAATTTTGGATTTTTTCCATTTCTATTTTTATCATTTTATGCATGCAATTTTTATATCCTTGTGCCATATGCCCAACAGAGGCAGGTAAAAATACTCAATCCTATCTATATCTTTAGCAACACAGAAGTGTGCACACTGTTTCATACGTATGATCCATATTCACTTACAAGAATACTACAGTGTTTGTTACTTTAAAGGATCAGCATCTGTTATCGTATTACGGATTATTGTCATTGTTTTTATCCATTTTATCTATGTTTGCTAAAAAGTGTTATTAAAAACTGTGATTCACTTCGGAAACCGTCTTTTGAGCGTGCCCACATACACAAAAAAACTATTGTTAAATTCTGCCCTGTTGTTTCCAAAAAAGAGTTCATAGATATCAGTAAGGACCGCTGAGACCCTCAGCATCTACCCCAATTCATGGTTGGTGCTCCATATAAAATATATGTGTAGGATGACTTTTTACTGATGAAAAACCACACACTAAAAGGTCATATCGCCAAGAAAAGCACGTACATACCTTTCTGTAATGAGTGTAGAGCAGATCGGAAAAACGTCAGATAGCCGGGAGGCTGGGGTGACGCATTGAATTCGAAAAAGCCCAGGACACCAGGCTACAAAGGAAGAGAAGAAAAAGAATCACAAGATGTGACATTATTCTCAAAGCAGAAGTGTAATCGTTACTAGACTCCTAGTAAGACGCACTGTATCCCTTCACAAGACAATAGAAAAGCCTGTATCTCAGCTTCATGTATCCTCATCATATTACATCTAGAATACACATAGTATATGAGAAGTGTAGTAACTAGATGTATTCTATGTGTAGAGATAATATGGAGATTAATCCCTTTGTGCCTTAGCACTGACCAAGTTGAACACTAAAATGAAAGCTCCCTTATAGATTGGAAGTTAATGGGAATGATCACAGTGGGATCAAGGGGTCAAAAAAAAAAAAAAAAAAAAAAAAGCTGGTTTTCTCTCTGTGGGGGACAGTAGAAGGACACAGGTTCCCCTCTCTTCATTTTCACTACATTGACCAAAGAAGAATGGAGCTTGTAGCCCTCCTCTTGCCACACGATCGCTATTAGGGAGGTCCAGACCCCTTCTGCTTTAAGACTTCCAATATCATCGTTTTAGATAATAATGGAAGTCCTAACAGATCCGTTATAAAGTCCACAGATTTTTTTTGTGTACTTTTAATAGCTTCAGTGTGCACACTCCCTTTTTTTGAGTGGAAAACTCAACAGGAGCTGTGATGCTACTTTTTCCCATCTACAGTAACGGGAGCCTAAAGGAAGTGGTGCAAACAGACTCAAACAGAAGCCGTAAAATGTCCACATCAATCAATGGATATTTGAACCCATCCATTACACTCCCATTATTGTTGTTGTTTTCACATTTTTCTTTTTTACTTTTGGCTCCCTAGGGTACTCGGCTGCAATTGAGATCTCCAAATGACATCCACGATAACTTCTTACAAGCTGACAGCGGTTATAGCAAAAGATCGGCAGTCCCTGATGAGTTCATGGGGGTGGGAGGTGAATAGTGACATTTAACAGGTTGATGGTTAGAGGTAGGTCTGCTATAAAAACAGCAGACCCCTGCCATGAATAAATAGGGTTCAGCAGGCGAGTCCTCTGCATACATCCCTTCACAACTGGTCGTCATGAGATTAAAATTATAGATGACAGACAGGTCCCTGTGGTTGGACCCTCACAGATCTGTCTATGGATTTATGTCTTTTCCATGGGAAAAGTACTGAAATTCTATATGTAACATGTAAAATAGTGACTAAAGCCTATCAATTCCAAAACAATGGGCCTAGTACAAGAGCTGAAGTTAACACATATCATTTCTGACAATATAATTGGCAAATGTGTCATAGCTTATGTTGAGCCCATTGTTTTCTCAGAGAGGGATCTGGTAAGATTTTACCATCTCTTTACTAAAAGTGTAGCACTTATGGCATCCAGGGATGAACATCAGACTAATTGTCTTCCCTGAAGGTCAGGTTAAGAGAGCCATCAAATGTACTTCAGATAGAGTTAAAGTGGGCGTCCAAAGTTTTCTTGATATCACCTATCTGTGGGGGTTTGCAGATCACAGCGGTGTGTTATCTCCAGCACTCCCATTCACTTTCTGTGAGTATGGAGGGATAGCTGTGTTCCTATGCTCCCATAGTATTAAATGGAGTGGCAGGGTCACCTGATCAGATTGTTATTCCTGAACCTGTGGATAGGGAATAACAATAAAACTTGGGTAAACCTCTTTTATATAACCAACCATACACATGAAATAGATCCACAAATTTCAATGGAGGAAGCACCTCTTCCTTGACAGGTGACATTAGAGCAAAGCGTCTTGACCTTGCAATGACCTTCACACTGGAATATAACTAGCACCACCTGCTGGTAACCCACTGTAACTACATAACCATTATTACATTATACATTTCAAGTACACAACATAACTGTGCTGTATAACATGTATGTATGTATGTATGTATGTATGTATGTATGTATCTAGGTACCAATGAAAACTACAGCATGAACTACAAAACACAGTGCCTCCAGGTCACTGACAATGGTGCGTTGTGGTTTGGAGTGACGGATCATCTATTGTAGTTACTGAAGGCGGCTGCATCACCACATGACACAGGTCTGACTGTGAAACAACCACTGACTGGTTTCATTTTGCACTGCGGGACCTTTACGCTGAATGTGGATGGGATTTGTTTTACTATCCCTATGTGGAGATAGTAAAATCGATGCAGCCTCATACAGGTGACATTTTTATGCAAATGTTATGTATAAATACTGCAACAGATTTTATCCAATGGATTGAAAAAGTACAATCTGTGGAGAAAGCTGCTAAATAAATTGATGGATTATTTACACTGCAGGTGGGGAACTTCTGTTGCGTTCTTCTCACGCGGCCGTGTGTTCTTCTGGACCGGATCCCAGGCGTAGCACATGGCCAAGTGGAAAGGGTAGGTGCGATGAGCACTCCTCACCCCTCCATTGGAAACCAAGCAAACACCTGGCTCAGTCACAATGCGGGGAGATACTGGGGCACATTTACTTACAGGGTCACCGGAGTCCGTGTATAATGCACTGTGCGGCGATTCACTAAGATCGTGCACCTGATATCCTGCATGTGTCGCTTCCCCGCTCAGGTCTGACAGAGTTCACCATCTTTTTTGTGGTGCATCTAAGTGCTGGGGCTTGCGACACAATTTAAAAGTTAAATACGGCGCTCAGTCCAACTGTCTGATGGCACGGCCCCCGATTTGTATCGCATGGAAGCCAACGCACCTGCGCCACAAAAAGGGTTTGCGTGCGCCACAATCCCAGCGCAGACACTTCTTAATGAGGACCTCATCCGTTCCCCAGCCCCTTTATATTTATTGAATTTTTATTAAAATTTGTGTTTTTATACTTAGTTTTAAACGATCCAACCTCTTATCAAATAAGGGGTTCAACCAGCGCTGTGAATAAGCCCCTCTGCGGCCGCTTTCAGCGCACCGCATCGCATAGAGCCGGCAGCGATTGAGCAATACATGTGCTGCTGCCGGCGATTCTTACAGGTCCCTGACTGACAAGGGCATGAAGGGGGTGTCTTGGCCGGCCTCCTCATGAATACGACCGACTGCCAGGGGACCTGTACGACGATCCGACCTCTTATTTGGTAAGAGGTCGGATTGTTTAAAACCAAGTATAAAAACACAAATTTTATAAAAAATTCAATAAAGGGGCTGGGGACAGGATGAGGGGGAGCTAGTTTGGTGGGGGTGGGGGGGTTTCCCGGGTAACAGGTCCTCTTTAAATACCTTAAAATCGTATCCACTTTGTTGCATCTGTAATGAATTTTCAACCACAATTTTTGCAGCTAAAGATCCACTTTGTTTGGAAGTACCACAATGATATTTCCTTCACCCAATCCTCTCTATTACTAGTCCTGAAAACAACAAAGAGACATTACAAGATTGCAATACCTCCAAGTTGAAAAGGAAATCCTTTAGTTTTTCCATGGAAGGTACGTATAACACAGGAGACATGACTCGCCGAACAAACTTCTCAATATATCCTGCTGTCAACGGGCCTTTATACTCAATGGGTCCAAAACTGCAAGTTAAAATAAGTCACATTAAGATGGAGAAAAGAAAATCAACTTGAGGATAGCTGTAAGCACAATAGTCCCATACTGTAGGTTGTCATACAAAAGTGAATGGAGAGAAGGTTACTCATATGACCAATTTACATATGGAGCACTTTATAAAAATGATGGTCCCCCATTTATCTGATGACTGAGGGTCATAACCTAACCTTTACTTGAACTGACAGGTGTCCCCTGTCGATAAAGATATTTATCATACGCCGCAACTCGTGCAATGGCGTATAATAGCTTCGGTGTATAAGAAGCTGAAATAATAATCTTCATATAGCGCCATCAAATTCCGTAGCGCCTCAAAGCTCTGAAAGGGGGACACAAAAGGTAAAAGAACTTGTATAATGGTCCAGCCATTATTTATAAGGGAACAGTATAAAATAATTTTAAAAACTCTACGCCGGGCAGTAGTGGAGGTGGAGTAAGGGGGGAAATAATCACAATTCCTGGCGGTGCACTAGGGATTGTGATTATTTCAGGGCTTGCATGCCAGAAAACTAGTGTACAAGCTGATAAAGAATTATTTATTATTATTTATATAGCGCCCCAGCGCTGCACAGAGTTTGCCAAATCAGTCCCTGTCCCCAATAGGGGTCACAATCCAATTTAACTTAAACCAGTATGTTTTGCAGTGTGGGAAGAAACTGGAGTACCCGGGAGGAAACCCACGCAAACACAGAGAGAACATCCAAACTCTTTGCAGATGCTGACCTGGGTGGGACTCAAACCCAGGACCCCAGCGCTGCAAGGCAGTAGTGCTACCCACTAAGTTGATAAATCTTTCCCATGGTTATTGTTTACACAGAACTTGACCTCTACACCTGACTTCCCCAGCAAATGTAATGATTCTCCCGAATTGAGATCCTGGCACCTGACCTTCGACCCCATCTTCATATTATTTACTATGTAGATCTTAACATTGTATAACAATACAGTCTACTTTCCTGCTGTATACCTTATTAAAATGATAAAAATCAAAAAAAAAAATTTGAAAAGTAAGGCAAACCAGGTGCTACAGTATAGTATCCACCCGCAGCCATTGCCTGCTGCCAATGTACACTCCCTAGGGTGCTTTAACCTCAGTGGTTCTGATCCCGCCTACCATATACAGGCGGTCCCCTACTTAAGGACAACCGACTTACAGACAACCCATAGTTACAGACAGACCGCTCTGACCTCTGGTGAAGCTCTCTGGATGTTACTATAGTCCCAGATTGCAATAATCAGCTGTAAGGTGTCTGTAATGAAGCTTTATTGATAATCCTTGGTCCCATTACAGCAAAAAATGTTGAAACTCCAAATGTCACTGGGGCCCAATTTTTTTTTTGTCTGGGTCTACCATTATAAAATATACAGTTTCGACTTACATACAAATTCAACTTAAGAACAAACCTCCGGACCCTATCTTGTACGTAACCCGGGGACTGCCTGTAATGCAATATTACAGTATTGCAGTATATGGAAAACACTGACAATGTTATGGTTGTAAGCAATGACAGGCTGTAATAGGAACAGACCCTTGATCCCGAATGACGTCACAGTGATCCAAGCCAATATGGCAGCACCCATGCTCCTAGTGGCAAACACTCAGTTTGTATGGAGAGGGCTCGGCCAGTGACCCCTCTCCATACTCCCTTAACGGCAGTGTGACATATGAGTACGTCACAAGTCGTTAAGGTAATCAGAATACAGTAGGATACATTGCAGCATTCCACTGTAAGGATACATCAGATAAAAGATAGGATGTAATGAAAAGATGGCATCACTGACTACCATTAAACCACTTACCTCCTATGATACAAGTGAATAACTGGATAAAAGAAAAAACTTCTTTGTTTCCTGCATTTGCCATGATGCCACCAGCAGTTGACAGCCACAAAAAGTACCTTCAGAAATGAAACGGAGGAAAAGTTAGTCTAAAGGACCAAACAACTCTCAGGGTGACATGCTGAAAGTAAGTCGAAAACATGCACAAAGTTTTACATACCGTATACTCGAGTATAAGCCGACTCGAGTATAAGCCAAGACCCCTAATTTTACCACAGAAAACTGGGAAAACCTATTGACTCGAGTACAAGCCGAGGGTGTAGCATACAGCCTGCCCTCAATGTAGAATACAGATTTAAAAAAAAAAAAAAAAACTTAAATACTCATCTTCCGGTGTCCCCCATGTTCGTTGTGGCTCCCAATCCACGTCGCGGTTCCTTTACTCTTCTATCTTCTGTAGCCGGTGTCCCCTATGTTCCTCACGGCTTCCCGTGTCTCCTCTTCTATCTCTTATCTTCTGTAGCCGCAGAGTCGTGTCCATGCATCTGCCGGCGTCGCACACTGTGATGCGACGCTGTCGCCACTGTTGATGTCATCAGCGGCGACAGTGCTGCATCATAGTGTGCGACGGCCGGCAGATCGCATGGACGCGACTCTGCCGGCTAGAGAAGATAAAAGATAGAAGAGGAGACACGGGAAGCCGCAAGGAACATCGGGGACACCGGAGGGTGAGTATTAAGGTTTTTTTTCATCATTGACTCGTGTATAAGCGGAGTATATATGGTAAATGACTTTAAAGGACATCTACCACCAGGATCAAGGTTTGTAAACCAAGTACACTTACATACTGTCATGTGCCTCCTCTGTCAGGGTCCGCTCTTCTTTTAGCTTCCTGTGCCCTTGTTTTTACTAAATTGACCTTGTTTTTACTAAATTTTACTAATTGACCTTGGAGCCCCTTAAGCTCATTTGCATAATTATTTTTGAATTTTTTTTTTTTTGCTAAACAAGGGCATAAAAAGCTAAGAGAGTGAAACCTGCCAGATGGGGCGCACACCAGTATGTCAGTGTGCTTAGTTTACAATCCTTCATCCTGGTGGTAGATGTCCTTTAATGCAATCCCTTCATACTATCCCCATGTCTAAGCTTATTCTAATGCAAGGGAAGTTCTTTTGATATTGCGTTCAAAGTGCAGTTTCAAACACTTTGGGAAGAAACCATTTTTATGTATTCTCACTATATAATAACATAAAAGAGCAACACATCACTTACCTGATCTGCGAGATTGTTAGCCACATGTTCTATTTCTTCCCTTGCGGCAATGGACTGGGCACACCATGGCGCATACAGGAAATACAGGGTTATCTCCGATTCCTGGCGAAGGTGCTCTGCATAGTCAATCTGGCCAAGGAAGAGGTCCACCACTGGTGACTGGAGGGGGAAGAAGTGCACGGGCGGCTTTGCTGGTAAGACGACATCTTTAGCACGGCTGTAGGCAGAAATTAAAGAGACTGATAAAATAGCAAAGCCACAAGAGTCATGGAGATAACAGTATTTTTAGTCTGTAAACTAGTCATGAAACAACCTAATAAAGCTAGCTGCTGCAGAACATCTTTTTCTTTTTTTAAACAGGATTTCTCCGGTTCATTACCCATTAAATACAGAGCTATATAGCTGTCACTTTACATCACAGAGCCATAACTTATCCTCCAGAAGGTTCCCAGCCCAGTTATCAGTCCTTAGTAGATATGAGAACAGGAAACTACAGGTCATGACTATTGTGAAGGAGGAAAGTTAAAGTTAACCCCTTTAAGTGTGAGCACACACATATATCCTGGTTGTAGCTGATAGAAATCACATTAGCACTGAAGGTAAGTAGTCACACACTGTAGCCCTGCTGCGGTTGCTTAGTTTCAGAAACGTGGCACAATCCACAGCACGTGACATTGTACACATTGTGCTTGGTTACAAAAGTCAGGAAGCAAACAACAAGTTTTATCAGTTTGTGAAACAATGTACAGGAGATCCCCTACTTAAGAACACCCGACTTACAGATGACCCCTAGTTACAAACGGACCTCAGGATATTGGTAATTTACAATACTTTAACCTTATGTGATGTTCTCTACAATTACCAATCATCATCCATATATGTGGGTGGTCCTGTCACTGACTGACAGCTATGTCATCTGATGGCACTGTCCCCAAGACTAGAATAGTATTCTCCTAAGCACAAAAATGGATAGAGGTAAAAGGAAAGATATACTGAATATTTACCCAGAAGATTACAAACAGCCTGCTCAGCTCCTCCTGCTCTATAATGTGCTACCTGCAGACAGGACACTATGTACAATCTACTCAGCTCCTCCTGCTCTATAACATGCTGCCTGCAGATAGAACACTGTGTACAATCTTCTCAGCTCCATCCTGCTCTATAATATTCTGCCTGCAGATCGAACACCATATACAATCTGCTCAGCTCCTCCTGCTGCTCTATAACATGCTGCCTGCAGATAGAACACTATGTACAATCTTCTCAGCTCCTCCTGCTCTATAACATGCTGCCTGCAGATCGAACACCATATACAATCTGCTCAGCTCCTCCTGCTCTATAACATGCTGCCTGCAGATAGGATATGGGATAGGATGATCTAGGTACAGGTGACATGTTTATGATGCTTGGTTCATGTAGATATTAAGCTCTTGGGAGCCGGACCCTTATTCCTCGTGTTTCAATTTGTGAGGTGTATATGTACATTATATAGGACTGTGATATAACTCCTGTACATAGCCCTATACACTACATATATACAGTAGTGCTATCATAGACCTATGGCCCATATAGTATGGGCTGACACCAGAGAGCACCAGCTCAGCCCCGGTGTAGTGATCAGGACCGGGCAGTGGGGGGCGATAGTTACCTGCAGGTGAACCTGAGCGCCACGAAGAGGGCGCAGCTCAGCGCTATGGCCCCGCACAGCAGGTCAGGCCTCCGGCCCATCAGATACAGCAGCCGCTGAACGTGCAGCCAGGCCGGCCTGAGCATTCCGCTTATAGAGCGGAGGGGCGGCCCGAGCCCGCTAGGGGCAGGTCGGGGCTGCTCCTCATCACACCCCGGGGCCGCCACCAGCGCGAACGGGGCGCCGCCACGTCTGTCACACTGGACTTCCGCGGCCGAGGCGAGAGCTGGGCGGGGGGAGCGTCTACAAAGAGCCGCCGCCTACAGCGGAGATAAGGCACCGTCACACAAGCTGCTCCCGCCCACCGCCGCGCACAGGACATGGCGGAGCAGGGACATCCTCTGCTGGGGGCAGGACTGGCACAAGTCTCCTCACTGTGTCATGCCAATATGGGGAACACGTGTACAGTCAGTGAAAATACGGTCTTTATAGGAGGAGGGAAGTGTATAGAACACAGGAGAAAACATCCAGTGTAGTGGGGAATATGAATCGCCCCCTCCAAACACACAATTAATGGGAAAAAGAGTCCAAAATTATCTATTTATACTTGGTATCAACACATTTACTTACCTGTCCGAGTCGCGATCCCGATCAGGAATGTCTGCTGGAAAGCGCATCTGCCGAGATGTCTTGCGACACAAATTTGAATGCTAAATCCTGCGCTTAATCCAAATCCGTCCGATAGTCTGACAGCCCGACCCACAATTTGTGCAATCCCCAAAAAGTCGGGAAACCCAACGGAAATGCAGCCGGGGACCCTATTATGGTTCATTCACACGGCGGTCTGCGGGGACGTATGTGCGGCCGCACATACGTCCCCATAGACGGCAATGTCCGCCCGGTGGCGGTACTGTGCCACACACCAGGAAAGGATAGAACATGCTCTATCTTTTCCCTGATGTGCCGCCGTGCACCGCTGTTTCCTATGGAAGGAGGAAAAGTCACCTCCTCCTTCTCTCCAGCACACGACAGTATGCCCGCACGGCATAGCACGTGTGAATGAGGCCTTAGTTAATAAGCCCCAATGTATTATACCGAAATACGATGCAAGGACCCCCTGTCTGTCAGCTGAATTACAGTTCCTATAGTACCAGGACTACAGTCCTGCTAGCAGACAAGGAGTCTTTGCATCATTTTTCAGTATAATTCAAGGACTCCTGTGCAGTGCAATGGGGAGAATTCATCAAGACTGTCGTTTAGAACAGCAGTCTTAAAATTACTCCTGCCGGTGGTCATGCGCGGATATTCGCCTCTTGATGAATATGGGCGCAAACTCCGCCAGTTCCGTCCTGTAGACCAACTTAGAACTTACACATTTTTTTGCTCTAATCCATGATGGAACTCCGGTAGAGAATATATTAAATGTGGTGGGATTTCATGTCCCTGACCCACCCAGGGAGGGGTAGATTTATATAGTTTTCTGGACTTGTGTCACAAAAACCAGAGTGAAAAGCCTTACATCACATTTATCAAGGCTTTTTAGACCTATTTTTAGCCATTTTCCGATTTGTCCGGCTGGGGGCGTGGCCTTTGGGAAAGGGGTGTGACTTGGTCTAAAAGGGGGAGTGGTCTATTTGAATGTTCTGTGCGCCAAAAATTGTGACACAGAGTTTAGACCACTTTAAAGTAGGTCTAAGCTGGAAACCGCCAGTCTTATCCCGCACCAGATTTATTAACACTGTGATAACTCTGGCGCAGAAAATAGGATTTTCCTCCACTAAGGGTGATGTCACACATGACCGTTTTTGGGCCGTTTTTTAGTGCGTTTTCAGATCGTAAAAAACGCATCCGTTAAAAATGCATGCGTTTTTTGAAAACAATCTGAAAGTGCACTAACTAAAAACGGCCCAAAAACGCCATGTGTGCCATCACCCTAAACTGACTGAACCTGAGACGCATTGATAAATCGCTCCCAATGTGTTTGCAGTCCATGGGATTCGCCTGCAGATTTTACTCCCATTTCTCCTCCACCGAGTCACTGAAAGTAGAAATATTATATCCACATCCACTTTCCAAGCCATTTTTCATTTTCATTTCATTGCATTTTGAACCACTTTTTGGGCCTTTTTTAAGCATTTTTTAGCATTTTTTTTTACATTTTTGTTAAATTCTTTATTTAAATATTTTCCATATATACACAAAAATAACAAATACAATCCATATGCTTATTCAATTCCCCCTCTTCCCACCCTCCCTATTTTACCTAGACGAGGACAGGGCAAAAAATACAATCATTTTCCAATAACATTATGACCATCTCCTCTATTTCCAACTGAATAGTCGTCATTGTCAAGTTCCCAAATCTACCTACACAACAAAAATCAAAAAACAACAGAGAGAAAAAAAAACACATATCATAACTAGAGATGAGCGAGTAGTACTGCTCGGTCGAGTATTAGCATACGTGGACCGGCTTGTTGCTTGGACGAGTATCTCGCGGGCTCGAGATCGAGCATTAAATTAATAAAAGACAGTGAAGAACAGTGCTTACAGTGCAGAATAACACATTACACATGTGTACAGATGTTTTCCTTGTAAGAACACATTGAAATAACACTATTCTTCACTTTGCAGGTGTTCGCGCGTGTCCTCTGCTAAGTTAGGAGATGTGCACGAACATCTGGAATGTGAAGAATAGTGTTCTTTCAATGTGTTCTGCACTTAAATGATCCTGTGTTCACTGTTTTCACTGTTTTTATTCTATTCTTCACTTTGCAGCTGTGCGCGCGTATCTCCGAACTTATCGGAAGACACGTGCGAACACCTGCAATGTGAAGAGTAGAATGTAAACAGTGAACACAGGACCATTTAAGTGCAGAACACATTGAAAGAACACTATTCTTCACATTCCAGATGTTCGTGCACATCTCCTAACTTAGCAGAGGACACGCGCGAACACCTGCAAAGTGAAGAATAGTGTTATTTCAATGTGTTCTTACAAGGAAAACATCTGTAAACATCTGTAATGTGTTATTCTGCGCTGTTCTTTTAATGTGTTCTTTCAGTGAAAAAATGCTCGAGTCTCCCATTGACTTTAATGGGGTTTGTTATTCGATTCGAGCATTCGAGCATCGGGAAAAGTTTGTATCGAATAACTAGCACCCGAGCATTTTAGTGCTCGCTCATCTCTAATCATAACACATAGGGCTCCCCCCCTTTCTATCCCCACCTCCCCGTTCATCTCCTCCTCAGTCCTCCTCATATGTATTAAGGATATTAATCTTCCAGCAACCTCCTATATTCCACTGTGAATTGGTATTCCGCCCAGTTCCCCCAAGTCTTCTGAAATAATTCATGTTTCCCTTTCACAAATGCAGTTAACTCTTCCATTTTCCTAATCTCTTCAACTCTCTGGACCCATTCTTTATATGTGGGAGTACTTGTGCTTTTCCAATTGGAAGTTATACAAGCCCTTGCTGCATTAACTAGAGGACCCACAATTAAAGATCTGTATATCTCTGGTGCAAGTTTGGACATATATAATAGATAAAGAGGTGGATCCAACTCTATCTCCATCTTCCCCTCTCCTAATTGCCTCAGTGTTCGTCCCACCTGGTCCCAGAGAGGTCGAATACCAGAGCATTCCCAAAAGATATGAAGCAGGTACCCTGCTACATGTTTTTTGGGAATGCTCTCTCCTTTCCACATCTCCAGCACATTGGTGAAGTAGATGGATGCATCTTATTTAATACAACTCTATACCATCTCGATATTATTTTATACCCTTGCTCTTGTATAATAGAGGCCATTGAGGAACAATATGTTAAATTGTAAATCTGTTGTTCTGTTATGTCAATGTCAAGGTCTCTTTCCCATTTCTCTATACAATTTGGTCTCTCTGTAGTCTCCCCATCTCTCAACAGAGTATAGATTACTGAAAGAGAATGAGATATGGCCTTTACCCAGGCATCTCTCTTCAAATATTGTTAAATCCCGACAAAAGGAGCTTGCTGGTGGTAGAGATCTTAAATAGTGGTGTAATTGGAGTGCTCTCCAGTATCCCAGATGACTGGGAATCTCCTGTGAGATTAAATCCCTCAGCGTCCACCACTCATTCTCCTTTATATAATCCTTAGCCTATATTCTCCCAAACTGTTTCCACTCTTTGAATCTCTGGTCTTTCCTAACTGGTTCGAATTTTGGATTATTTAGAATGGGAAACGGAGGAGAAAATGTAGGAGATAGATGGCTTCCTCGTAAATATTTATTACAGATCTTTAACGTAGGAGTTATGGTTGGATGCTTAAAATCAAGTAAACACGGGAGTTGGATCCAAGGGGCACTATTAGGAATTGTAATTGGGATTGCCTGTAAGAAGTACAAAATTCTTGGGAGTAAATTCATTTTTATTATAGAGCATCTACCTAACCAAGAAAAAGTCCCTTTGCCCCATTGATCCAAGTCTCGCTCTACCTGATTCATTAACAGTATAAAATTCCTTCTAAATAAACCATTCAGGTCGGCCATTAAGACAATCCCTAAATATTTAATCTCGTCTGTATTCCATTTGAAAGGAAATTTCTCCTTCAGATTTACCACCTCACTACTGGGAATGGAGATATTTAATATTTCAGATTTATTTAAATTTATTTTATACAGTGATAATTTAGAGTAGTTTTGCAATTCAGCCATCAAATTAGGCAGTGAGATATTTGGTTTAGCAATTAAAAAATAATAAATCATCCGCATAGGCGGATACTTTGTGGTTCCTCTGTCCAATTTTAATACCCTCTATGTCTACATTAGCCCTGGCAGCGCACAGAAGTGGTTCAATAACCAAAGCAAATATGAGAGGGGATAGGGGGCATCCCTGTCTGGTTGAAAGGAGGAGGGCAAATTCAATCCTGTCTGGTGAACTTCATTCTGGGGTGATAGCCTGGGTGCCCACAGAGATGGCTCCGAGTGCCGCCTCTGGTACCAGTGCCATAGGTTCTCCACCACTGGCCTAGGGATTTGATCTGATCGAAAATGTGTTTCTTGTATAAGTGCTATAGAGGCTTTTTGTTTTTTGAGCAAACGTAACAGAGATATTCTTTTCTCAGGTATATTTAAGCCCTTTGTGTTGGAAGAAACTATATGTAACTGATCCATGACCATACAATATTCTTATTAAGACTGAGAGGGGACACAGCAGATGCGGGGTAGTGAGTATAGTAATGGGGGAGAAAAAGAGGGGGGCTCCAAGACAAAAAAAAAACAACACAAGACCCATTTGCCTCTCTTAGCCTTGGCTAAGTTCAGTAGGTAGGTAGCGCCAAAAAGCGCTCAACTAAAATACCAGACTAAAGGGATGATATCTCACCTAACCAACTAGAGAGGTGTATTCTTTTTGAGCGGTACCAAAATTCCATGAGTCTGAAGAGACTCGAGTCCCACCCCTCCCCATACCTCATAACCTCCCTTAGAATATCTATTATTTCATATATAGAGAGTGGGTGATTCTCCTATCAACCATAACAGTTACCACAATCTCTGAATTTCATTTGAAATGTATGGAAAGAAGGAGGGAAAGAGAGAGGAGAAGGGGAAAGAAAGGGAGAGAGAGAAAAAAAAGGGGGGGGTTACTTGAGAAAGGGAGGTAGAGAGGGCAAGAGAGGAGAAAAGAAAAGAGGGAAATAAAAAAAATAAAAAAAATCTATATATATATATCCATCGAGAAAGAGAAAATCTATTTTACTTTCTCTATTTAGCTAAGCATTCATATGTGATAACCCCTTATTACAAAAGACCATGCAATCCATTTTTCCCATAAACATATATTTTCCTCTGAGTATTATACATGAAATTCATATACCCTTATTATTAAGAAACGTGTAAGGGAATCTTCTTTCCTTTTTAACCCATTTATGTTTCCCACAAATCCTACCTATTAAATAATGTGTATTTTTATACCTCCAAGATTTCTATTTTCACGGCTAATTCCGCCTTCTTTAAATTGTGTTTACCAATTCTAATCAACCTTCCCATATAGTGAGTTATACATCATATTGTTAGTTAGACATCCTATTGAATGGTTAGGGCCACCTATACTTGATGTTCGCTTGGGGTCCACTGGCAGGAAGGTCCGTCGCTAGCCAGAACAGTGGCCCATTGTCGTCCATGACTAATGAGCCTAACACTAAAAGAATATGGGGTGTGGTATACGAGGGCGGTTCAATAGGTAACGGCGTTCCTGATGGAAGTTGGTGTTATCATCATGTGCTGCCATCTATCAAACGACGGCAATAAGACGTGTTTCGTGATTTTAGCTAAGATGGAAAAAGAGCAGTATTGTTTGGTGATTCGCTTTTTGTTTTTGGATGGGAAAAAATGTGAGGAGATAGAAGCAAAGTTGGATGCTGTTTATGGGGACACTTCCCCATCTATGACCACAGTTAGATATTGGTTCAACAAATTTAAACGTGGGCGAACATCTGTTTTTGATGAGGAGCGGCCAGGACGCTCCATAGACGTGGTTACCAAGGAAATCATTCATAAAGTCCACGACATGATACTTGGCAAACGAAAGTGTGCAAAGTAGCAGAGCCCGTAGGTGTGTCGACCGGAACGGCAATTAATATTTTACATGATAAGTTGGTCGATGAAAAAATTGTTGGCCCAATGTGTGCCGCAATTGTTCATGGTAGACAACAAGCGGATGCGGCTGTTTACTCCGAAGCAGTATTTGGAGCAAATTAAGCGAGATCCAAAGGAGTTATTGCTTCGAGTTGTCACCGTTGATGAAACCTGGATTCATCATTACACACCAGAAACTAAGCAACAATCAAAACAATGGATTTCTTCCAGTGAATCTGCTACAAAGAAGGCGAAGACAGTCCCATCGGCCCACAAAGGTCATAGCGACAATTTTTTGGGATGCGAACAGTGTCATCCTCATGGATTTTTTAGAAAAAGGAAGAACGATCACTGGACAATACTACAGGGAGTTATTTGACAAAAAACTGAAGGAGACACAGCATTTGGCGAAAAAGAAAGTGCTGTTTTACCACGATAACGCACCAGCACATTCATCCGGAGTTGTCACTGCCAAACTGCATGAATTGCGTTAAGAATTGCTTCCGCACCCCCGTATTCACCCGATCTGGCTCCCTGCGACTTTTTCTTGTTACTTAACACAAAGAAATAGCTCGCCGGGAAAAATTTTGCTCAAATGAGGAAGTCATCACCGAGACAGAGGCATATTTTGGAGAGATTGACAAATCCTATTTTTTGGAGGGGTTAAAAAAAACGGCAGGAACGTTGGGAGAAGTGTATCTTTCTAAAAGGGGACTACCATATATACTCGTGTATGAGCCGAGTTTTTCAGCACAAAAAATGTGCTGAAAAACGTCCCCTCGGCTTATACACGAGTCTATAACAAAAAAAAAAAATTACCTACTTACAAAAAAATAACTTAAATACTCACCCTCCATGGGCCGGGCTTACGATGTCCCCAATGTCAGCGCATCCCGTTCTTTCTTCTCGCGGCTCCTCTTCTTTCTTCCGGCATTGACGCGGCCATGTTTTAGTGGCTGCGCATACTATGACGTCAGCAGCAGCGCCGTCATGTATGCGCCTGCTGGAAGAAAACATGGCCGCGTCCATGCCGGAAAGAGAAGAGGAGCCGCGGAGAAGAAAGAGACGGGGCGCTGACATCGGGGAGCCGCGCTTACATCGGAGGGTGAGTATATAAGTTGATTTTTTTTTTAAGGCCGTGGGGGCAGGCTGGCTGTATACTACTAGGGGCTGCTGTATACTACTGGGGGGGTTTGACCAATGCATTTCCCACCCTCGGCTTATACTCGAGTCAGTAGTTTTTCTCAGTTTTTGGTGGTAAAATTAGGGGTCTCGGCTTATACTCAGGTCGGCTTATACTCAAGTATATACGGTATGTTGAAAAATAAAAAAAAAATATTTTTTTAAACACGGGTACCTATGGGTACTTATTGAACCACCCTCGTAGATACAAATTATACATTTGGGTCTATGTTATTTCCACAAAGCAAACAAATGACTCTGGTATATAATCATATTAGGTTTATTTACGGCCCATCAAATCGACACATACAAGATGATAAAAGGTTAATATATAAAAATACATTAAAACACTGCAGCAACCAATCAACACTTCACAGGTTATGAACAATTTGGCAAAATATGGAAAGATACTAAAGGTTTAATGGAAAAATAAATAAGGTTTCTTTATATGTTTGGTCATTTAACTTTCAATTAAACAGTAACATATTTGTGATTTTGGCAATTATTAGTTAATGTAGGGGGTGTATATGTATATATTAATATATATATATATATATATATATTACATGTGGATCCAAATAGTGTTGTTAAAATACAGATGTGGTCTATGAACATCCACAATGGATTTCTAGCTTTAGATACTGTGCTGCCCGGGAAGCAGAAATACATAGCAGAACATTTGTAAATTGTATTCATGATAAGTTTGTATCTCCGCACAGCTGTCTATGCACTGTAAGAATCTATAACAACTAAGAACAGGTCCACATGCAGAGGAGTAAAAAAATCTCCTATAACAGTATCTGATAATCCTTAAAAAAGATTTCTGCCTCATCAAATCCTTTACAAACAGTGTATAACGGAATTAAAAAACAAAGCAGGAGTGATAGTTCCCTTAGGAATCCCCTGTATATGGACCCTTATGGGTCCTGAAGCACCAGGTTTATTTGGCTCATCAGTAGGTGACCACTATAGTGATCATGTGTGACCCAGAGCCAGGTAAACCAATAGGGGAAAGCAAGGACATGGGATTATTTTTCCTTTTGTTATTTTATCCCATTTTCTGGCATTCTCTTTATTTGTAAGGAGCCCCCAGACTGGATAAAAGTTACAATCACGAGGCCGACAATCACATGTACAGCACAGTGGAATATATTAGACACAATACATTGAACGGACAGTTTATTCAAAGGTAATTAAAAGAGAAAATATGTGTTATTCAAGCCACAAGCAGAATGGTCAGAATCAGGCAGAGAACACTGAACACAACAGAATGTAAGGTCAAATAATGGCGTGAATAATAAGCACAGGATGGAGGAGAATGAGGGGGGGGGGTTTCAAATGCGGAACCATAATACCCCTGGGGGGCCTCTGCTCCACTTCTAAGTGTGGGGCTGTTCCATAGGACTAATAGAAGTAAATGGAGTGCTGGCTGGGTATGCACACTGGCTGTCCATTTAATAATGTTCTCACGAGGACTCATAGACCCCCATTCTAATGATCACTGGGGGTTTCAGCAGTCTGACCACTAACGATAAAACACATTCTCAATGTAATAATTGGGAATGGCCATTTAAAATGAGGAAGATAACCATCTTCCGCACAGAAGTGTCATAAATCCCAATCCCACAGCCCAGCCAAGTGAAGAGTTTGCAGTGCACGTGCGGCCACTCCTCATTAATGTCTGTGTACGCTTGGATATTTTTGGCACTTCCATTGGCATGAATACAGAGTGGCCGGGCATGCATGTCAAACTCTTCAATCGTTCCAGCCAGCATCTGGTTTCAACAGATATGTGTGGGTCGTAGAAGTGGGATCGCACTTATCATGTATTTATGGCCCATCCTATGGAATAGGTTTCTATGTTGGTGTAATGAACTATTAAAAGTAATGTCTCAAGCTGCACTTATACAAATCCATGTCACAAAACATTAAACGCAAGTCAAGTTCATTAACAATACAATCTTAATACAATGTCAAAAAGCTAATAGACCCCCACCCTGAGGGTGGGCTATGTTAGGCACATGCCAGGCACCTATACACTTGCAGGCAATGCAATCACTTGGTCACTGTCACAAAAGAGGTGATATGTCAATAATTAAAAATAGGAATGACGGAAATATAGAGTCCTACACGGGAGCTAACAAACATCCTGACATTAACACAATCCCTACCAATACTGCCTGTCTCACCTCCATTTGGAGACTAAACTGAGGGGCTGAACCAGGATAATACAATTATGTTATTACGTGTGTATTTTTTTTTCATAAAAATATATGCTCCGAAATATCTGAAGATCATAGTAAGAGGATTTGGCCAAAGCCAAAATATACAGGACAGTGAGAATATAATCATTAAAACTTAATCTTCAGAAATGTTCAACCCTTCCCCATTAAATGTGAGATTAGTTTACTGTAATAATCATCCATTATAATATAGTATCAGCCTGCGATGCTGACATATCAGTACACATCATTATCGCTCCTTTGCCTTCTTATTTTTTAGACCATAATCTATTCCGTGAGATCTACATCCACAAAATGCTGTTCTGCTTGACATGAGGAGCAGGACCTGAGGTTCTAACAACTCCAGGACCTTGGTAACTCTTACACCGTTTTATCCAGATGGGATTTCATTCGTCAGGCGCTTAGTTGAAATCCTTAATCAAAAAACTATATTTCCCAAAGTCATTATCATCAGGGTTAATGAGGTGATCATTGCGAGCTTTCATTAGTTTTTGGCATAAGACTTTTCTCCTCTCTTCCCATTCCAGAAGTTCAGCGTTTCCATGAGCAAAACTGCACTGGTCTCCATTGGGACAGGAACCAGATATGAACCTGATTGTAAGAAAGGTAAAAGGAGAAGGTTAATTTGATACTTAAATAAAAAAAATTAGAACATTTTATATATATTAAATAATAATAAATAATAATAATTCCTTTATTTATATAGTGCTCACAGATTATGCAGAGCTTGCCAATTGGTCCCTGTCCCCAATGGGGCTCACAATCTAATCAACCTACCAGTATGTTTTGGAGTGTGGGAGGAAACCGGAGGAAGCCCAAATGTTGACCCTAAGACTTGAACCCAGGTCCCCAGTGCTTTAAATTGCTTTAAAATAGCTCTGAGCATGTCCTGAGCTGCCTAATGCTGCAAGAAGAGTGTGAAGGTCAGATTATTAATGTACCTCCTACACCGATCCACGTATTTCCTACTGTATGGGGACCCCGGAGAGAATCTCCAATCATAATCTTCTCATTGTTCGATCGATCAGAGCAGATAACAATTATAAACTGCTTTAATAGGCATGTTGGCACTTTCAGATAAAGCAGTGGGTCTTAGGTTGTAGTATTTGGTCTGTAAAACGTCCACCACGAGGGCCGCTTCACACGAACACGTGTAGCCCGTGTAAACGTGCTGTATGGTGGCACGATCCCGCGAGCTGCACACATAGTGGTGGACATTCCCTCTCCTGGATGTGCAGCTGCGCCCCAACTGTAATATTTTATATAGTTCTGGCGCAGAGACCCCCGTCCTATGTTGTGTGCACAGCCTGTGAGATCGTGGCGTGATACAGCACGTTTACACAGACTGCACACATTCGCGTGAAGCACCCCTTACCGTTATAGGCTGAATGGATAAAAATACATTACCATTACTGTCAAAGCAAGCATGCGGACCTACCTTTTACATATGCTAAAATGGCCGGTAGGGAATCGATGTTGCCAAATGTTTTGATCATCTTCAGAGTGGAAAACCTTCTCTTTGTGCTTTTCTGATGAGATGTGCATCTTCCACTGACGCTCACTATTGCAGTTTTTACCACAAAGCCAGCAATGAAAATCAACCTGCGATAAATAGAAAGGTGGGTGATATTTGTGGCCATAGCCCTATGTAACATAACAGTTACGCCAGTTTGGTGAATGGTGATGACATATTCGTTTAACAAAAACTCTTTGATATATTAGTCTCCATACAGCAATACCCTTCATTATTCTTTATTTACCTGCAGAACAACCTGCTACTTGGATGTTAACATCTAGGCAGAAATTATATGTATTTCACCTATTAACACTGGGAATATCTTTTGTAAAAAAATAAAACTAAATAAAAACTTACTGCAGTCTCTGCATAGTCAGTGGGCAGGTGAATTTGTTTGTTCGCTTGACTTGAAGCCTCATTCCCTTTTGCAGTCTTCTTGCTGTGTAACTTGTCATACAGCTGATCCATGTCCTGAACTGACCAGAAAGTGAGAAGATCACAATGCAATCCACTGCAGTAGAACTGAAGGTTTTTACCAGCACTAAACAAAGAGGTGGCAGAAAGTTTTATATATTCTTTCTTTTGTTTGTTTTTTAAGGAGGTGGTCACATGTGGCATTCAAAATAGTGTTTAGCATGCATGCTCATCCTGTCACTTCACCCATTAGTGAGAATGGATCCCCATTCTCTGGAGAGCTGGGGGTCACGTTCTTGTGATTGGCGGGGTATCACAAGTTAGTCCCCCACCAACAACTACTTATCCCCTATTCTGTAAATAGGGGATGACTTTTATACCTTGGACAACCCCTTTAAGCTGCTGCCGGGGGGGGTTTAATTACAAAAAAAACATTCAGCCAAGTCCACTGTATATGGAAACTAACAAACATCCGGCCCAAGCTATCTTATATGTATAGGATCATTTGGTCAGTGAATGCTCAGTATTGTAATAAGTATATTAATAATAATCATTATAGGACAAATTGAACAATCTCCAATAAGGGATAGAACGGTCATGTTCTTCAAATTACTAAGTATTTGTTCTAAAGTTTTATAGTGTCATTTAATTACCAGGAAAAACAAGCAATGAAAGTAACATTCAGGAAGCGCTTAGATTTACTTACTGCCGAGATCTTTCATGAAGGTCCAGATTTCTTTCTCCTCCTGGCTGTGAGCAAATGCACAATTTCCTATATACTGACATTTTTTGCCATTCAATATATGATGACACAACTGTGGGGAGACAAAAGATAGACTAGTTTATAAAGTATTGATTGAGGCTTTACTGTGATTCCCACCTTTTACATAACGTATATACTCGAGTATAAACAGACCCAAGTATAAACCTAGGTATCTATTTTTTAGACAAAAAAAACTCGGAAAACCTATTGACTCGAGTATAAGCCTCGGGTGGGAAATACATTGGTTACAGCCTCCACCCAGTATATAGCCACTCAGGCCGTGCCCCCTAGTATATAGCCACTCAGGCCCCCTAGTATATAGCCACTCAGGCCGTGCCCCCTAGTATATAGCCAGCCAGCCAGCCCTTACCCCCTTGTATGTAGCCAGCCAGCTTATGCCCCTAGTATACATCCGGTCAACTCATGCTCCCTAGTATCATATTTGTGCTTAAAAACTTGCCTTATACTCAAGTATATATGAAATTTCTTTCAGAAAGTGTCCAAAATAACTGAGATCAAAGGCAAACTATAAATAATACCACAAGCTATTAAAGAGTCAATCACTGGTTTTGACCCCCCTTCTGCCAGTGCTCTATAGGCGACTTTTCCTTCTCACTTCTAGGACAAGAATTACAAATGGCCTTTTAAAGTAGGCCACATTTCAGCCCCAGATGCTCACAGCCCACAGAAATCTCAATAAAACAGATAAACATAAAGAAACGGGGGAGGAGTGGGCAAATGCATAATTAAAAGAATTAAGATTCCAATCACCTCAAACTGAACCGGTAATGGCTTCTTTGTGGGACACGGCCGGATAGAAATCCACTTTTTGCGCTCATTGGACATTACAAGAACAACCTGGCGATCTTTAGACCATCTACAATACATGAATACTGCATTAATGTACATCCGGGCTTCCACAGAATTATTTATTAGTCTAGTAAATTATTACGGAGATATCCCTCATCTCTACTTACGTGTGTCTGGCCTTGGCACTACAGTATTTGCGGTTGTTGTCTGATTCAATCACTTGGCCATTTCTCCAGCATTGTCCGCAAACAAATTTTATGTTGAATTTTGGGTGTCCTGGACTATTGGCAATACTCAACAGCTTCAAACACATTTATAAAATCAAATCAGTTAAATAGAGTATAAGACCTCACAGATTATACATTCATTATACACTATAGAGAAAACAAATCAAAGTATTAGAATACCTTGTTATGATATTGACTTAGAGAAAATAAGATTTGTCTTTGCTTTTTTTGCTGAACCAAAACACATTCTTTCCATAAATGAGAAAAAAAAACAATATATGTACCTGGGGCTTTAGTGACACGGACTCCTTTGACCAATACGACTCAGACTCCTGAACAATTCTTTCAAAGGAAATTCCTATGTATATAAAAGTAATAAATATATTTGTGTGTCCATAGAAATAAATGTTGATGCAGTCATTTCAATGCACAACAAAGTGAGAGACATGGAAAGAAAGAGGCTAATGAGCCGCCAACAGAAGCTTACATTTATATCAGGATGTGTAAATAGATGAAAGCTGAGAATCCTCAGTAGTTGATAGCAAATAAAAGTTAACTAAAAAAGGTGATAACACTTGCAAGCTTTCCAGACTACTCAGGTCTCTTCATCAGGTACAAGACAAGACAACATCCGTATAGGACACATATTTATACACAAATGGACGCAGTAATACTATGGTTGAGGAGACAAGTGATAAGCAGCAGAACAATCAATCAAGGTAGATAGAGAAGAGTAAGATGGGGGAGTGAGATGGTTGTATTGTTCCTTGATTGAGATCTGGTCCATGGCAGTGATGACCCCACCAGGTCTGAGGAGCAGATTCCTTAAGGCTACATTCACACGATAGTGTGCCCGCTGTACCATAGCATGGCGGGCACACGTTGGCCGCCCATTAGAAGAGGAGGAGGTGAGCACTGCTCACCCCTGCCCCTCTCCACAGCGATGTATGGCGCCTTATTCCGGGGGAATATAGGACA
Organism: Engystomops pustulosus; assembly: GCA_019512145.1. Classification (NCBI taxonomy): domain Eukaryota; kingdom Metazoa; phylum Chordata; class Amphibia; order Anura; family Leptodactylidae; genus Engystomops; species Engystomops pustulosus. Next base: position 25,613,536 of record CM033648.1, on the reverse strand, counting down.
TGTACTATCTTAACAGTACAGTGCCGCTCCCGCAAGGCAAGAGCGTCCATTACCGTCTATGAGGGACATATATACGACATATATACGTTGGTAGTATATACGTCCCCCATACGGCCATGTGAATGTAGCCTAAGAGTCATAAAAATAAATAAATCCATGTGACTCATTTATTCCTGTTCTGTGAGAGTCAAATGTTATAAAGTAAAATTACAAGTACAGGCAGTCCACGGGTTACGTACAAGATAGGGACTGTAGGTTTGTTCTTAAGTTGAGTTTGTATGTAAGTCGAAACTGTATATTTTATCATTGTAATCCCACCCAGAACTTTTTTGGTCTCTGTGACAATTGGATTTTAAAAATGTTGGGTTGTCATAAGAATCAATATTAACACTAAAGCTTCATTACAGACACCTGTGATAACTGTTTCAGCTGATCATTGTAGCCTGGGACTAAAGTACAGTAAAGTACCAACATCCAGAGGTCTGTTTGTAACTATGGGTCGTATGTAAGTCGAGTGTTCTTAAGTAGGGGACCGCCTGTACTTTAAAAGTTTCAACTTTGTGGTGAGGGCTGCAAAAGTGTTTTGGCACAGGAAGATCTTGTCTTTTATGCTGTGACAATGAGAGTTTATCCTTGTTCTCAGTTGTTGCCCTGTTCCCCCCATATAGAGGCCCCCAGTAGGACATCTAGCGAATGTGTCACATGGATTTATGTCTTTTTATGACTATTAAGGAATCTGCTCCTCAGACCTGGTGGGGTCATCACAGCCGAAGACCAAATCTCAATCCAACCATCTCCCTCCCCAAGTGCTACAATATTTACAGCTAATAGTGTTACTGTGTCCATTTGTATATAAATTTGTGTTCTATTCAGATGTTATCTAGTTTCATGCATAATGAAGAGACCCAAGTAGTCTGGAAAGCCACAGCAAATGTGTAGATTATACAGACTGCCCTTAGCACTGCTCACAGCGTTGCACAGGAGAGACTTTACATACCATTTTTGCTATAAAAGGTACAGAATACCTTAAAGTATATTACAAATCCTTCCAACGCAGAAAATGACAAATTTTCTGGAGTGCTGTTGTTCTAGTCCCCATTTTAGGGCAACATCAGCCAGGAGGATAGATATCTGGTGCATTAGTCTACAGGCTCACCTGTCTTTTCTTGTATGACCCAAACTCTAAGTTCCACCAAGCTGTGGGCATAAAAGCAATTGTCATCTCTTATGCATCCATATCGGACCTCATGTCGACAAAGATCAAGTACAAGATGTTTGTTGAATGGACGGATCTTGTAGTATTTTACAGATGAATCTCTGAATATGTGAACAAGACACCTGTAGGAAGACATACACATGATGAAAACACAGACATTTAGCATATACAGGCAGTCCCGGGGTTACATACAAGATAGGTTCCTTGGGTTTGTACTTAAGTTGAATTTGTATGCAAGTCGGAACTGTATATTTTATAATTGTAGCTCCAGACAAAATTTCTTTTTGTCTTAGTGTCAATTGGATTTTCAAAATTTTTTGCTGTAATGGGACCAAGGATTATCAATAAAGCTTCAATACAGACACCTTACAGCTGATCATTGCAGCCTGGGACTAAGGTAAAGCATCCAGAGAGCTTCATCAGGGATCACTGTGGGCAGAGGGGTCCGTCTGTAACTAGGGGTCGTCTGTAAGTCGGGTGTCCTTAAGTAGGGGGCTGCCTGTAGTCGTGTTTATTTTATTAGTGATGAAATATGGATACAAAATTTTTTCACGTAAGAGATTTCTTATTTGGCTCATGTATTTTGCTTTCCCGCCTGAGTAATTGTAACAAATAAGATCATCCGAATGGAGGACGAGGGCTTTCTAATCACTTAAACTTAGATTATATATTATGATTATTTTTATTATTATTTTATAGGTGCACAACATACACTCACCGGCCACTTTATTAGGTACACCTGTCCAACTGCTCGTTAACACTTAATTTCTAATCAGCCAATCACATGGCGGCAACTCAGTGCATTTAGGCATGTAGACATGGTCAAGACAATCTCCTGAAGTTCAAACCGAGCATCAGTATGGGGAAGAAAGGTGATTTGAGTGCCTTTGAACGTGGCATGGTTGTTGGTGCCAGAAGGGCTGGTCTGAGTATTTCAGAAACTGCTGATCTACTGGGATTTTCACGCACAACCATCTCTAGGGTTTACAGAGAAAGGTCCGAAAAAGAAAAAACATCCAGTGAGCGGCAGTTCTGTGGGCGGAAATGCCTTGTTGATGCCAGAGGTCAGAGGAGAATGGGCCGACTGGTTCGAGTGATAGAAAGGCAACAGTGACTCAAATCGCCACCCGTTACAACCAAGGTAGGCAGAAGAGCATCTCTGAATGCACAGAATGTCGAACTTTGAGGCAGATGGGCTACAGCAGCAGAAGACCACACCGGGTGCCACTCCTTTCAGCTAAAAACAGGAAACTGAGGCTACAATTTGCACAAGCTCATCAAAATTGGACAGTAGAAGATGGAAAAACGTTGCCTGGTCTGATGAGTCTCGATTTCGCTGCGACATTCGGATGGTAGGGTCAGAATTTGGCGTCAACAACTGAAAGCATGGATCCATCCTGCCTGTATCAACGGTTCAGGATGGGGTGTGTGGTGTCATGGGTTTTTTGTGGGGAATATTTTCTTGGCATCTCTTGGGCCCCTTGTACAACGCCACAGCCTACTGAGTATTGTTGCTGACCATGTCCATCCCTTTATGACCACAATGTACCCAACATCTGATGGCTACTTTCAGCAGGATAATGCACCATGTCATAAAGCTGGAATCATCTCAGACGGGTTTCTTGAACATGACAATAAGTTCATGTACTCAAATGGCTCCACAGTCACCAGATCTCAATCCAATAGAGCATCTTTGGGTGTGGTGTGGAACGGGAGATTCGCATATGGATGTGCAGTCGACAAATCTGCGGCAACTGTGTGATGCCATCATGTCAATATGGACCAAATCTTGAGGAATGCTACCAGCACCTGTTTGAATCTATGCCACGAAGAATTGAGGCAGTTCTGAAGGCAAAAGGGGGTCCAACCCGTTACTAGCATGGTGTACCTAATAAAGTGGCCGGTGAGTGTATATAGTAATACTACAAGAGCAGCTCAGCACAATGTCTGTATAAATGCAGATCTTACATTATTCTCCCCATCTCCTTAATTTGCTTGTTTTGTTGATTTTATTTATAGTTAGATACAGTCATGTGCTATGAGATCAATGTCAAGCATTAGTCCTATTTAGTCATCCCACAGATGTGTAACCCCATGCCAGCATATGATGTAAACTCCCCCCTGTCCACTGCATAAATCGGGAGGCTCCGCTGTCCTCCACGTCTACTTGTGCAAAGAATTGCAATTATATCAAGACTTGTACAAAGGTTTTCTGGCATACAAGCATTGATAAATTTTCCTCTGTCAATGCGTTGACTTGTGGTGTTTGCATGACATTTACAAACGCAATTCAAACTCCCGGGCCTCATGCCCAATCCAATCTGTTCTTTCAGTGAAACGCATGTGATTGGTAACCAGCACCTAGTGTTTTGCAGGTACACAATGCAAAACACCTGTTGCTTCTTGCTGATTGATTGGTTTCACTGGAAGTGCAGATGCGATCGGGCTGAGCCCGGGAGTCTGAAAATGCAATGCAAACCCTGTGGATGCATTCACACATTCAGTTTTTCATAGGCAGTTTTCAGAGTTTAAAAGCAGGTATGGATCATAGTGGGTGCATAATGGGGACAATATCATTCAGAGTTAATTTGTAATGGGTCACAGAATTTGATGGCGCTATATAAATAAAGATATAATATTGTTATTATTGCTACTCCTTTTCTTCACTCCACTCCTGGCTTGGACATCGGAAACTGTATCTGAAAAACTGAACATGTGAATGCACCTAGTTTTTGCTTGATGGAGAACGAGCTGCTGAGACTTAATGCTCTCCTCTCTCCATAGAGTTCTATGTTATCTGACCTCAGTGACATTCTGTCTGACTGTCTACTCAACAAAGAGTAAAAAGCGGAGTAGAAAAGGAGGTGGGAAGAAGGGATCAGGGGTGTAGTCAGCTGCTACAAAGCATGGCCTGAAACAGTGTCTCTTCAAAACCAGCATGGGTCAGGATGGGTGTGAGATACTGCATAGAGAGCTCAAAATAACATCTCTCTTAAATGGGGCAGAGGGGAGCACCATAGTTTTCCTTAGGCAGCAGTGATTATCCATTCAGCGTCTCAGTGGAAGCCATGGAAGACTAAGTGTGGACTTTCTACCTGGACTACGGCATGCTACAACCGAAGAGGGGTGAAGTACTCATGCCAAATGTGCCTTTGTTTTTATTGCTTAAACTATAAAGTGTTTTGAAACTTCACGGTGGTCTAAATTTAACTTATGTATGGAGATTATCCGTTCACCCCTTTAAGGGAGGATAATAAAAGCCAAAGGAAGAAGAGAAAGATCTTAAGATGGTATTTTTTTTTGTATCAGTTTGTATCATCAGGTAAACCATCTTTATTTATGCTGAGCATGCTGTCATTTACATTCTAGAGTTTCAATTCAACCTCTAATGGCCGAAGCAGAGAAATAATAATCTAAAAAAAAACGTATGACAATAATTAATGAAAAACGGAAATAAGGAAGGTATCCGTTTTTTTTTTAAACTGATCTGTTAAAGGTAACTGTAACAAAATTTTTTTTAAAATGATCCTTTGATATTGATGGATCTGAACGCACATATGAACTGGCCGTGTGTGAACTTATATCAGAACCCTATGTTCAAAAAAAAATTTTTTTTAAAGATTTTCACCTCAATAATCACTACCACTCGTGATTCTCTGAGGTCTCCTCTGGGCAAATGACTAGTTGACCAATCACTGCTTGATGCAGTCACCCCCATCAGACAGTGATTGACCTAACAGGCACATTGAGACCAGCAGGGATTTTTTCTTTTAACTACTGCAAATTTCCTTCATCGTCTTAAAAAAAAATCAATGAATCTTTAATCCATTGAAGCCCTCTGACTTAATCATCAATATAACAACATCTGAAGAGGAAAGCCCTGGCATTTATAGCTCATTTTATAGAAACTCTCCTTCCATACTCACTTATTTTCTTCAAAATGATGCCTTGCCACAGGATGTGAGCAGCTAAAGGGGTTATCCTTATTTTTTTCACTAATAATCCTGGGTTTGTGGTCAAAACATTTCTGGAATAAAAATATTATCAACTAACAATATGAAACTTCAATTATCTTCAAATACTTCTGTCCATACAGTAAATGTGCTCAGGTGTTTTCTGATCTTGTAATGTTATGGATGGATGTGCGGGAAACACAATTATTAGGGTAGGGTGTCATAGACTAGGTACCAAACCTGTAGAGTGGCAGTGCTGGTGAAGAACACTTTACATGTGCTAATGTTCTATGTAGTGCTAAATATGGCTTCCTTCACATCTCAATGTTCGGTACGTTCAGTATATACGACTGGAAAGCTTCCGGTGTATACGCTAAATGTGTACACAGACATATACTGGCAGGGGGGAAAAAATTTTTACCTCCAACTTCTGAGTATGGATAGAAAAATGAAGAAAGCTATGTCTTGCCATCCGACTTCATGCTGCAGAGCGTCCCATATGATCAATGAAGGCCAATAGAGCCTATGGGGGACACTACAACTGTGTAGCATCCATTCCCAGGGAGCTCCCCAGTGATGTAACTGTCTATATAAGGACACCTGGGAGACACTTGGACAACAGCTAATCACTGACTGCTTGTCCTTAAAGCATAGGATGTGAACCCTGTGAAGCTATAGCACCTAGGGGCTCTGTTAACACCCCCAGGAGCCCTCCAGAATGAAGGAGGCCATGGATAACAAATATAAGGGGATAACTACAGTCATGGTTCCTGGATCTATGAGTAAGTGTCCCTAGGTTATAATGCTGGTTTTTGTTTAAAGGAGTTGTTCAACAAATTGGACTTATCCGAAAGATAGAAGTGTTTGTCTGCAGAGTCTGACCATTGGGAGCCCAGAGAAGGGAGGCTCACAAATTCAAATCTGCAAACAGGGAACTAAGCACAATGTATGATGTGACCTTCCCACAGTCTGTACATAAAACATTATATCACAATTTACCTCGCACAGAAAAACAAAGGCCCCAGAGTACTCCTGCAATAGATGAGGGATAGTCAGATTGACTTTGCTGTTGCCTCCAAATATGGTTTCCCTGCAAAACATTCCTTTTCTCTCCAGCGTCCACACGTCAATCTCTTCTTGACTATACGCAAATGTGCAGCACCCTGGGTAAGTGCACTCCATGCCCTGAGCAACATCTTAATAAAACAGAAGAAACATTTACAAAAGGTAACAACTACAATAAAGAAGTTAACCTAAAAATCCCCCCCCCCAAAAAAAAAATGTAAAAAAATACATGCACCAATCAGAATAGTATTTTGTGGTTCCAAGGTGATGTCACTGTGGCACAGAGTGGGTTTGAGATGCAATGTATTTGGAAGTCAACTTAAAGTGTTCTTTCTAGTCCTAAACCCATTACTGACCAATCAGTAGGCTAGGCCATGGATTCAACTTGTGTAAGTGAAGCATCCATGTGAATCCCAGTACCCCCATGTTTTCCAGAAGGGCCTCAATATGCAAGCAATGCACTCTGATCCAGTCGTCTACATGATGCTAAATTAATTGTGACCCAGTAACCTTCTTTTAGTGCTCTGTGCTCCACTTCTGATGTACCCTTACAGCTGTATACACATTTTGATTAAAGATCGTGCCTGGGTAATGGGATAACCTTTATTCACTTGCCCTACTACTTTACAGTGCTGCCCAATCAGCGTATGTCCGCTGCCCATGCTGGGTGGTTCTCCCTCGTATGGCAACCAACACTACTGGCAACAAAGTAGGTGGTTTCCTATTTAGCCATGCCAAATGTGTTTGAACATATGCCACTGGGCACAGCTTGTTATACTGGTTTCACAAGTAACTGGAAAGGAAACCACAAGAATAGACACAGACAATATAAAGATTGTACTGTATCTAGTACACGAAGAACAGAATATCAATCACACAAGACAGGAACACCCAGGGGGAGACTGGCACAGTCTGCTCTATCATGCTGCACAGGGCATCCTCGTCTGCTCCAGACCATACTATGGGCTTAATAACCAAACTTAAGGCCACTATCTGTACAGCGCTGCATAATCTATGTGAGCTATATAAATAAAGGAATTATTATTATTAATTATTAGCCGGGCTAGTTCAGTTATTTAGCAATCTCCAATTACCTTTACATATGTAGTATTGACCCGCGTAGTGATTCTTGATTGGTCTCGGTCTTATTCTTTTCCATGTCTCGTCTACAGGACTCTTTATTCTTCCTATGAAAATGTCTTTTTTGCATTTGTGATCCAGTTTAGGTTGATAATTATAGCTCAAAGGCTTTGCTCCTAAAAATAAAAAAGGTCAATCCAGCATATTGTATGGGAAATAAACATAAGATAACGGGGGCGTCTGGTAGATGGTGTCTGCGGGCAGGAAAGATGTGCAACTGCTCCAAATCATCTTTCTGGTTGTATACCGTAATCTGCTGCTACCTTCTACAACACCACAGTTTCTTCAGCCATGGACTCTGTACCCCCCTCACTCTCACTACAACTTGACAACCGGCAATCCTGGCACAGCAACCTCACAGAATATCTGAGCCAAAGTGCCAGGAGTGCTGAACGGCGTTGGAAGAAATCCATCTTGAAGGAGGACCTTCTGTCATACTAGTAGCCAGTCTTCACCTACAAATCTGCACTTGCATCTGCCAAACAAGATTACTTCATTAATCCTATATCTCACGACCTCCAGAGAGCTATTTTCTACCTTTAATTCCCTTTTACGATCTCGGAAACCCTCCCCAATCGCTCTCATTTCAGCTGAGGGAGTTTCAACCTTCATTCCCCTGCAACCCACCCAGGATATCCGATTCCTGTCCCTGTTAAGTAAATTCTATTCCCTTGCTGACAAGAAAGTATCCTCCATGCTGTCAAGCCCACATCTCACTACTTGTGCACTTGACCCAATTCCATCACATCTTATACCCACCCTCACCACTGTGCTCATTCCAGCCCTAACCCATCTCTTTAACCTTTCCACATACACTGGTATTGTTCCATCGTCCTTTAAACATGCAACGGTCACACCCATCCTAAAGAAGCCATTTCTGGACCCATCCACTCCACCAAACTATCGCCATTTGCTTCAAAACTCCCGGAACAACATGTTCACCAAGAACTATCTTCCTACCTTTTGTCCAACTTTCTCCTTGACAAACTACAATCTGGTTTTTGACCCAATCACTCCAATGAGACCCTGACTAAAGTCTGTAATGACCTTCTGTCAGCCAAGGCAACACACCACCACTCTGTTCTTCTCCTCCTTGATCTGTCCTCTGCCTTTGACACGGTTGACCATTATCTCCTGCTGCAGACGCCATGTTCTCTTTGTATCACCGACCGTGTCCTCTCCTGGATCTCCTCATACCTCTACATCCGAACGTTCAGTGCATCACTCTCACACCACCTCTTCACCTCGTCCCCTCTCTGTTGGCGTCCCTTAAGGTTCTGTCCTCAGACCCCTCTTCACCCTTTACACTTCTGGCCTGGGACACCTAATTAAGTCCTATGGCTTTCAATGCCACTCCTATGCAGATGACACACAAATCAATATTTCTGATCCAGATATCTCCTCTCTTCTAGACAGAATTCCAGAGTGTCCATCAGCCATATCCTCCTTTTTCACATCCCGTTTTCTAACACTTAACATGGATAAAACAGAACTCAATCTTTCCTCTTCCTACCACCTCCCTCCCATCAGACCTAACCGTCACAATTCATGGCTCTACACTCTCCCCGATCCCTAAAGTCTGCTGACCTGGACTCATCTTTGACTTTGCCTTATCCTTTAAGCCTCACATACAGGCCCTTACTACAACCTGCCATCTCCATCTCAAGAACATCTCTCGCATTCCGACCCTTCCTCAATCCAGAGTCTACAAAATTACTAGTCCATGCCCTTATTTCCCGCTTGGGCTACTGCAAGATTCTTCTCTGCTGTCTCCCAGCTAACTCCTTAACACCCTTCCAATCTATCCTAAACTCTGCTGCCCGGCTAATCCATCTGTCTGTTCTGCCTCTCCTCTCTGCCAGTCTCTCCACTGGTTACCCATTGCACAGCGAATTCATTTTAAAATACCAACCATGACAGACAAAGCCATCCACAACCTGTCCCCTCCATGTATCTCTAAACTCATCAGGCAATACGGCCCCACAGGTAATCTCTGCGCCTCACAGGACCTTCAGCTTCACTCTACTACCATCTGCTCTTGTCTCAACCGCATCCAGGACTTCTCCCGTGCATCCCCCAAACTCTGGAACTGTCTACCAAAATATGTCAGACTGCCCCCCACTTTCCAAACCTTAAAACGTAACCTGAAAACCCACCTGTTCAGGATCGCATTCAACACACAATAACTGCACTGCTCTGCTCCCTCACCTCATGTCTCTATCTTCCCTCCAATGTAGATTGTGAGCCCTCACAGGCAGTGTCCTCCTTCCACTTGTCTCCTGATCTCAGTTTTTTTTTTTATTTGTACTTACTTGGATTTGTTCTGGTCTTAATGTAATGTATGTGAACCCCTACTGATTGTACAGCACCATGGAATTAATGGTGCTCTATAAATAAATAACAATAATGAATATAAATCGCTGGAAATGATCTTACCTGCTTTGGTATAACACAGCTGACAAGCCTGTCTGAACTCATGGGTATCCTCCAGAGGATTGGGGCTCCTTGCAGTGTAAGTGATATTTGTCATAGATGATGGATCCTCATTAACACCATCTAACACGTGCGGTTTCTTAGGTGCAGCCGCAAAATCTACCGGGCTTTCTGATCTCAGAAAGTATGAGGAATTATTTACCTTCATATTAAAAAAGGGGACATAATGTCATTTTAACAGTCAGACAATGACAGGTGGAAAATGTGCAATCTATATCAGCAGCCTAGAACTATAGCAGAGAGAACAAGGCAACTCACTCATGGTGTCACAATCAGTATAAGATATTTATATGTAGTATGTATGAGGTTGTCCATTATTGCAAAACAAAGTTTCACAAATGTCATTTAAGAAAACAGTCGCTCTACAGGTCGGGGAATAAAACAATATTATGGTAATTGTGGCAATTATGTATTTTAGAAGGGGTTGTCGCAAGTTTGCAGTTATCAGATAGAAGATAACCATCTGATCGGTGAGGGAGACTGCTGGAACCTCCACTCATCATGAGATCAGACCCCACACGGTCCGGAGAACATGTGTGCCATTCTTACTAAAGGGTAGAGAAGGAGAACGAGCTTGTGTCATGACGCTCCTTTCAATAACATGGTAGTTAGCAGAGTGCTGTGCTCAGCAAATTCAATCTCTAGCACTCACTTGAATGTGAGTGGCGGAGATAACCGAGCCCTGCGCTCAGCAATTAAAAACACTCCCTTGGGGTGGCAGGACACATGCATGACCACAGAGATGTGGAGTCAAAGTCATGATAAAATTGACCAACTCAGACTCCTAAAATATATAATAAATTATTTTAAAAAATTATAAAATTCCCTTTAAATAGTTTGTTCTTTTCCTGATCTAAGACCAGGGCTACTCACAGAATAATTATTGTGGTCCACTAAACCTGACTTCTGTATTCCATTCATATGATCCAAGATGGAAACATCTAAAAAGACAAAGTACATTGTACATTTTTATACTTCCACAAGCAGATGCATTCTTTATATTGTTCCTACAAAGGTTTGTACCTACCTCTTTGGGAGCTTGTCGCAGCCAAGGGGTTTAGAGAAAAGCTGTCCAGACTGGGTGATACCAATGGAGAAAAGGCATAACTCATCAGAGATGGTTCCAGTCCTGGGAAGTCGTTCAGTATACTGGATCCACCTACAGAACTGCTGGTCTGTAAGAGAACAGGACACTTGTGTAGAGGAGATAACAAGAGATAAATAAGTTGTGATGGGAAGAATCATCACAATTCATTATTCTACAATGAAAAGTTAGTAACAGATGCTGCTCAGTCCAGGCCTGAAATGTGACGTTCAGCCAAACTCTATGCAGAGAGAATTGGTAGTGTCTGGCCCCTATTCTGACCAGGAATTAATAGGTATGAGATGGGTCGCAGCCCCCATAAAACATTGGCTGCCATAAAAGGTCATCAGTTGGATGAATATCTTCTACTTGACTTCTCCGCATGTGCAGTCTGAGACATGGATAGGAACAGGCACAGAAGGAGTGAAATAAGGGGTTGTCAAGTATTACAAAAACTTGGCTTCTTTTTCCAAAAACACAATTACCCCAGTTCACATTCAGTATGATGCATGGCAGCTCTGCCCCTTTAATTCAAGCAGAGTTGTAATACCCGACACAACCTGTGGATCTAGGAGAAAGAACAAGTTTTCTAACCTTGTACAATCCCTTAAACTTCTAACATGAACCACTATTGCACCTTAAGGACCTTTAAACCTATAAAGTTGCGCAAAAATGTTTAAATAGAGGCTAAAGTTTAAAAAATATAAGCATGGCTATGTCACAGCAATGCCTTTCTTACACCCCACTACCTATCCAATGCTTGAAGTATAGTTCTGGTCACAAAGGGTCTCGCCAATAGAAACACCACCAATCACACACTGTGGCATCCTGCGTCCTCCACCACTTTAAGTGTATGGGACTGAGGAAAATCGCCACATGCTGTACTCACCAATCTCCATCAGTCTGATAGAGAATGAATAGAGCAACAGTGTGCACATGCAATCACTTCTACATTGATCACTGGGGGTCTCGGCACTGGGACCGCCCACCGGTAATGGACACTAGTTGGACAGGTCATTGGTAGTTGATCCAGGGGGTAATATCATTCACCACAGCCAATCAGCTTCGGCTACACCATGCCCCTGTAGCCTCTGATGTCTCACCTCCCGTAGCTTCTTGGCAACGCGCCCACGTATGTATGTGCCCACGACTACAGAGCACATAGCAATAGCCCCGATACCCCTGAGGACGCCACAATAGGTGATGAAAGATGTCGGGGGGGGGGGGGGTCCAATATAGGTTTAAGCACAGTAGGAAAAAGTGTGTGATAGTGATCAATGTTGGGGAGTTAGATAGGTAGCCTTAGGTCGTAGCAATAGCTAAGTGGATGAGAGAATAAATACAGATGTAAATTAGAAAAGGTGGAAGAGGGAGACTCCGGGTAGTAACCCTATGTAATCCCTACCCTAGCTAAGGGAGGGAGGAGATACATATCTCATACAGAGAAATACGGATTGTTGTGTCCCCCCCCCCCTGATAATTTTAATACACAATGGGAGTTGGGAATGCAAATTGTCATATTAGAAAACATTTTTTAATTAAATAAAAGGGTTAAAATAGCGAGCTTGGCATGCTATTCCTTATGGTTTGTTTTATTTAAATTATGCTAATGAGCCTGAAGAGCTCCCTTGGGTGTAACCAGAGCCAAGTGTGCAGGAACACTTCCCCCTCCCACTGTGTGCTGCACTGAAATTACATCAGAGAGAGGGGGAAAGAGTGAACAGAAAAGGGGGGGGACAGTGTAAGCTAGATCACAAAGGGGCTCTGGTGACATCCCACAGAGCCCTTCAGGTTCATTAGTATCATTTTAAAGTTGATTTTAGAAGGAAGGAGGCCATGGGTAATAAATATGGGAAGAGTATCGTAGTCGCAGTGCTTGGTTTTGATGGTAGATTTTTTTCAATAAGTTCCCTGAACACTTAAAATTATTAATAGACACACAAGGATGATCGTTCATAAAAGGAAACTTAAAGTAGGTTTAAAGGTCCCTTGCAACAATGCATAAAACCACAAGGCTCTACAAATTAATCACTATAGAGCCTGGGTGCCATATATTATTACCTCCAGATTCATGGATGACCCAGATAAGAGCAGCCTAAGGAACAGAGTGCACATTTTATTTCTCACTTTCTCATTTCTCTTTTTATACTTGCAGCTTTAAGATTAAACGTAAAAGTGAATAAATCCAAGTAACGGAGGCTCCAGCGCCATTATCTGCCAGTGAGAAATTATGTGACCATTATAAATTATATAAAATGGCTCTTCACTGTAAAGATAACAGCGCTCCTGGAGAATTACTGCAAAGAAATATTTCCATCTTTTATCATACTGTCACGTTAAGGTCTGTGCTGATTTATTTCATTAAGGGCTGTTTTACTCATACAGATCTTCAGATCCTCTGTATGGACATAAGTAATAGATCCTTGATGGGTGATGTCAGTATATAAAGAACAGCACAGGATGCCTGAAGATACTGCAGGGTTTATATGTCAGACTGCCCCATTAACAGGCTGACCACCGGATGAGCCTCACACCTTGATAATAAAGTCCTATCTTCAGGTGGCATGCTATAGAGCAGGAGAAGCAGAGCTTAGTGTACAAGTGTCCACCTGCAGGCAGCATGTTATAGAGCAAGAGGGGGATGAGCATCATGTACAGTGTCCTATCTGCAGGATGTTAATAAAGCAGGAGAAAGAGATTAATCAGACTGATATATAACCTTGTGGGAAAAGGATTTAGTACAACCTTTCCTTCAGATTTCTACTCTTTGTATTGTTAGCATCTCTCGTTAAAGGGGTTGTAAACTTTCAGCAAATAATTGCTATGGTTTGTGTAAGGAAAAGTTAAACAATTTTCAGATATACTTTATGTATCAATTCCTCATGGCTTTCTAGATCTCTGCTTGCTGTTCTTCTATTGAAAGCCTCTATGCTAACTTCCAGTGGATGTAAATCTGCCCATGGCCATGTGGTGTCACATAGGTGCACGACTCATTAGTGTTACACGGCTCTGTGATATAACGATCCGTGCACCTGCATGTCCATCACATGACCATGGACAGATTTCTATCCAGTGGAAATATACATAGCGGTGTTCTATAGCAGAACAGCAAGCAGAGATCTAGACAACCGCAAGGAATTGACGCAAAAACTATATAGGAAAATTGTATCACTTTTCATCAAATATCAATGATAGTTCGAAGCTGACAACCCCCAAGTGAAATACATTGGTTATTCTCACCATGTTTAGCCCATTGCATGATGGCACAGAATCGAGCATGCGGTCCAGTTCATCGCCAATTATTTCATCGGGAAGGCTTGACAATGGAAATAAAACAGAAGTATCACCGCTCATAAGTGCTGAAGGGAATACTCCTGCCTCAGACACCAGGGGTAAACCTGGGGAGACTGAAGGGACTGGACCTGGTGATGCTTCTCTGATGGATTCATTGTTCAGACTCAGTGTGGAGAAAAGCAGATGAGGAGTTTCCAGGTGATTAACTTCAGGCAAATCTGCAATAAAATATAGTGTCAATTATTAGTTGACACTATTATTAGTGGTCAACCCCTAATAATACGGGCACGGCAATGTAGGGGGGTGCTTAGGATAGCTAAGTCTGTATCAGTTCAGTATGGGGGTGGTCACACTGCCCAAAGCCCTGCTAAAAAAAAAACATTAAACCTCTATAGTACAACTATGCACACATAGCATCCAGGAAGAGTATTGCAAACACAGAATGTGACCATCTTTCCCTGCTGCTAATAATGAATAGTTTTGCTGGTGGTGCTAGCAGCTAATACTATATGTACGAAACGTGTGCTTGGAGTCAGAACCACCACAAATCTGTAATAGATGACCCAAGGGTGCATACACACGCGTATCCTCTATGGAAAATATTACAAACCTCCTCATGTACATTGGAATCCACAGATAGCGGTGAACACTATCTTGCGCAGTATACGGAGCCGAAAGGTGATAGCTCCTTGCACTCGGCAGTGGTGGGGCTGTGTTACTGCAGATCCTGCCACTGCACACAGTTTAGAGCAGTCTACTTCTGACTCTATCCATTCTGAACCGATCTTATACTAATGACCAATCCCAAGGTCATAGTGAAAACAAACAGGAGGCATGGGTGTAGCTACCGGACGCTACAGGGACACAGATCAAACTGTACTTATGTGTGTAGTTATACGGCACCAAACAACTGATGTGCCTGCATGTGTATGCGCATGTATGGGCTGGGTGTCATCCCTTATGAGCATAGACCTTCATTAGTAATTTCTTATTAAAGCGTAAAATAACAACTCTTGTAACCCGCAGT
Organism: Engystomops pustulosus; assembly: GCA_019512145.1. Classification (NCBI taxonomy): domain Eukaryota; kingdom Metazoa; phylum Chordata; class Amphibia; order Anura; family Leptodactylidae; genus Engystomops; species Engystomops pustulosus. The sequence continues at coordinate 25,598,264 of CM033648.1, read as the reverse complement.
CTCACTGCGGTCCATGAACAGCAGGCCTTCCTGTAACATAGTAGACATGCGGAGCACTTACCTGGCTCTATTTGATCAGCAAAACTATCAGATATCTGCAATTAGAATTAAAATGTAACATTGGTTATGAAATGATGATACATAATGCATGTTCTTCCATATAAAATATTCTTACTAAGTGGCCATTTGGTAAATAACACAAGTCATTGAGCTCCACTCTCTTACCACAAACAGAAATGTAATAGGAAGTACACTGTACAATTTTCTGTGTAATCCCAAGTTATAATTCTGGAGGACTTCAACATGTATTCCACAGAAAAAAAAAAAAAAGTACCGGTAAGTAAAAGTATTTGGGAGTATTTAGTTAATAGTATAACTAAAAAGTTTCCGAGAGCAATGTCAAATAGGCACCACAGTCTTAGTGTGCGCTTAGTAATAAACAAGGTGAGGGCGAATAATAATAATTCTTTATTTATATAGCACCTACAGATTATGCAGCGCTGCACAAAGCATGGCAAATCAGTCCCTGTCCCCAATGGGGTTCACAACCTACCAGTATGTTTTTGGAATGTGGGAGGAACCCGGAGGAATCCCATGCAAACACGGAGAGAACATACAAACTCTTTGCAGATGTTGACCTGGGTGGAATTAGAACCCAGGACTCCAGCGCTGCAAGGCAGAAGTGCTACCCACTCAGCCACCGTGCTGCCCCTAGGCCTAGGGGCTGATGGATAAGGTACAGAGACTGTACACAAGGTTTTCCTTATTGCAAATCGGAATTACTTCAATCTAGTTTGCAGTATTATAAGATCCTCTTTATAAAAGGTAGAGATTCTGATGATAGAAAATGATAGAACATACATGAATTGTGCTCATTATACCACAACGTGCACAATGCACTTCTAGCATATGGTCACCATATACAGTTGTGTGAAATGGGCCTTAGTCTGAATGTTTTTTTTGAGTATAGTTTATGAGGATCACTGAAAAACAGATGCTAAATGGATGCAAATTGGCTGTGAAAAATGTCCATTTTTCACTGCTGAGAGTCAGTTCTTCTGCGTGCATCTAGCCTTACCTTTTCTGAAAGATCCACGGCTGTGGCCCGGGCATTAGGCTGAAACAGAGAAATGTTGTTATTATATTAGAACCAAGATAATATTAAAAAAAAAATATGCACACTCACCTGTGTCCTAACATACGCCTTCCTAATTTTTAGCCCCAGCTTCACAGCCAACTCGTGTGTTAATTTTACCACACTCTCATCCTGTGGAAATTGAGCAAGTACATATTTATGGAGAAATATTTCTCAATGTATCTATTCAGCAAAATAATAATCTCACACACATTGCAACAGCAAAGAACAAACACACCAGGAAAAGGATACACTGTACACATATACTGTTTTCGCTAATGAATGATAGGGCAGGTTGAGCTTCCTGGTACTCCATCCAACAGTATGGGAGCGCTCATTAGTGAGAAGAGGATGCCTGTTCTACGAAATGATAGGGGTCCCATTCCCCATGATTTATGAGGGTCCCAGCAGTCAGACCCTCACTGATCAGCTTGTCCTATACAGGGATAGGGTAGAAGTTGTTACAACCCCCTTTAATATGTAAGAGTTTAGCTAAGGGCAAGTCTTTAATATGAGATCAATATATAGGAAACGCCCCTCACCAAGAAGTCATACTAAAGGACAGACCCAATTTGTGTAATGCCCAGATCACCCGGGCTAACTGTGACTTAATTCATAGTCATTCATGATATTGCAAGGTCCAGCCTGAATGCAGGACTACCGTCTTGTACTCGCAGCATTCATGGGAGTACAGGCAGTCCTCAGGTTACGTACAAGATGGGTTCTGTATGTTTGTTCTTAAGTTGAATTTGTATGCAAGTCGGAACTGTATATTTTATAATTGTAGGCCCAGCCAAATTTTTTTGGGGTCTCTGTGACAATTAAAAATGTTGAGTTGTCATAAAAACCAGGATAAACAGCTTAATTTCAGACACCCAGAGGGCCGTTTGTAACTAGGGGTCCTCTGTAAGTCAGGTGTTCTTAAGTAGGGGACCGTCTGTATGTGATAATAATGTGATATGCAATGTTACACCAGGACAAACCCCACTGACCATAAAGTCATTGCATATCCTAGCATTGCCATCACTAGATACGATGAGAAAACCAGGCAGTGCAACATTGTTTAAAAAGTATATTTTATAATAAACTTACAATTATGCATGAATTTCCTTGGACTTCACCTACCTTAGGAGCAATAATTGAGCACTTTGCGATGGCTTCATAAGCCTCCTTGTATTTCTCTAGAGTAAATAAGGCTTTGGACTTGAAATACAAGGCCCTGAGGTTTTTGTCATTAGTATGTAAAACCTCTTCACAATCTTTCAAAGCGTCCTCAAGGAAACCCTAGACAGATACAAAATATTACATTAGTTTCATGATACTTATATATATATATATATATATTTGTTAAAGCGGTTCTCCAAGATTTCAATATGGAGACCGCATGGTCGTTAATACCAGATTAATGGGGATCCGATACGTGAGACTTCAGCCAATCAGCTGAGAGATGGAGCAACACAAAATGTGTCACATGGTCTTCATGAATCTGACGCCCCTGCACTGCTCTGACAGAATGCACTATTTTTTTTTTTTGGTGCACTTTGCTGCAAAATTGTGGCGCACTGACTAAGGAGTAACTCGCCCCTTTTGGTGCACATTTTTTTTCTCTTGTCGAATGCAGTGCAGCCGCGACACAAAACCGGCGCAGACACTTTGTAAATACAGTACAAGCAGTCTGCACGTTCTTTCTAGTGCAAAGTCAGACAGAAAACTGGCGCAAAAAACACCTTAGAAAACGTGGCCCAACGTGCACTGAGCCAAATATAAAAGTGACCGAGCCAGTTTACTGCAGCTCTAACAACTAAATTCAAGTAGCAAATGATTGATCCATAGACTGTGTCTAAGCGATGATAAACACTGTATCCCTTTGCCTCATATGTTTTCATTCATTGAAACAGATAGATTAGAATAAGAGAGCTAAAAAGAGCAAATCTGTTGCAGTGTTAATGATTTCTTTGCTATTGTGCAATGTTTTATAGTACAATGATTTGTGATTATTACTTGTATGATATATTCTCCCGCAGTTATGTGACCAGAGTAGTATGGTGTGGTGCAATGATGAACGGTTGGGGTACGCTCACCTCCATTAGGCGCAGGTAATTATACCTTTGTTAGAGGCCGCTGCAGGCCCCCGTGATCCCTATTCATCTCTGGCCACTGGGATGAGGGTATTTAGGATATGTGATGGAAAGTAAAGGGGTAGCGGACGTGTTAACACAATTGGTAAGAAGTATCCATGTGTTAAAGGGGGCATCCAGGTTTAAAGATTTTTTTATATGGCTTCTGGGCTTAACAGAGAGAGGCCTGGAAGTGATGAGCGGCAACGATGGAGAATGGGAGCAGGGAGAGAGGCAAATATATGTTCTTTATAATGTTTTAAGCCCCCTAGTCATGTATTAGGGACTAGACCGCCCCCTTGATCAGGTATGAAAGTACAAGGCAGTACAGTGTTGAGGATTAGACGTGACCGTATTGTGTCCGGACTGTGATTGTAGGTGCCAATCCAAGGTAATGGCTCATAATAGCCAGGTCCTTGGCAGAGAAAAGGGTTAAATGCATTAAAGCTGCATTGACCCATTTCAAAAAAGGGTTAGGCCACAAACACACGGAAGTATTAAGTATATGTATAAATAAGGCATTATATGTAATGGATCAAAATGCCGGATGTAGTAAACAAACAAAAAAAAAAAAAAAGATTACAGCTTGCCCTGAAAAAAAAAAACCAAAATAGCCCTCCTCCAGACATCATGAAGAAATCTTAAATTTTACAATTATTTGACCATTTTTTATACATTTTTCACCAAATTATAAAGTAAACATAATGGTGCGGTGCGACAAAATAAAAAAATGCAACTCCACCCAGAAAAAACAATCCCTTTAACATCTCATCAACTGAAAATACTACATAATAAAAGGACACATTACAGAAATACTTTCACCTTGACGCAGTTACCTGTGTATTGCAGTGCTACATTCCTGCCTTGTACATGTGGTCATAGCTTGCCTGAGGTCAGTCTTAGCACCCCTGCACAGCCCTTGGTTTTGAATGTGTGATATCCATTGTTTCAACGTCTAACGCGCCTCCCATGTATGCAGACATGGATTAATGGTGATGGATTCCCCGGCCCTGTGAATGAACCGGCTCCTCGAGCCACAAATTATAGAGCATGTCCTATTCCTGCCCAGGTTTGTGGCTCAGGCAGTTGTTTCTACTGTCATCAGTGTATGAGTGGACCTCATGTGCCCAATATTTCAGAGGCTGCCAACAATGGACCATGGGTTCTTTGTTTGTAGCCTCTAAATATAAGGTATCTTTAACCCCTTACCGCATTTGGACGTTATAGCTCACGGGCTGAGCCCTCTTCATACTCAGCGGGTGTTTGCTGCACAATGGAGCAAACACTCGTTGCTAACAACCAGTGTTAACCCTTTCATTACCGCCTGTTTGCCATGACAGCCTCGGGCCACACAAAGATCAGTGGCTGTCATGTTTTAGGCTAATCGCATATTGTAATAGACGATGTGCAAAATCCCCATATACTACTATACTTTACTATGGCAGTATATGGTAGGATCAATTAGACAACTGGGGGTTAAAGTACCCTAGGGGGTCTGAAAAATAGTAAAAAATAAATGTAAAAAAAAGTTTAAAAAAAATTCAAATCAACTATAAATAAACAGTAAAAGTGATAAAGATGTTATGTATCGCCACGTCCCAAAATGTCCAATCATATATAATAATGTTTTTCCCGGCACTTAACCCTGTAACTGAGAATCTCACTTTTTTTTTAACATTTTGCAAAATGGCAAAATTTAATAAAAAGTGATCAAAACGCAGTACAGTCCTCAAAATGGCAGCACTGAAAACGTCATCAAAAGTGACAAAAATTTACACCACCCATAACTCTGTACACCAAAGTATGAAAAAGTTATTAGCGCCAGAAGAGGGCAAAATGAAGAATTTTTTTTTTTTTGAAGAGTTTTTACTCTTTTATAAAAACATTATAAAACCTATACAAATTTGTTATCTCCATGATTGTACTGACCCAAAAAATGAAGTAGACATGTCATTTGGGGCGCACAGTGAAAGCAGAGGAGCTAGGACGGGGTAGAGACTCCCTTCCCCTTTTCTCTTCCTCTTTTTGTCTGTTCCTAGTTGTGATGTCGGTCTGTGTGATTTCCTCTGACACTACTTTTTTAACTTTTTACCGGTTTATTCTGAGTGTATGATGAACATTTGGTAGTTTTCACCTAATTTAAGGTATTTGGATTGGGGCCTATGGCACTTAACCCCCCCATGGGGCATTTACCTGCAGACTGAACTGACATCGCAAGTGACTATTAGCTAACTTTCTTTATGTGCTAGATACTTTCCACACTCTCAATTGGATTATTTAACTGTTATTGCTTGCCCTCATGCTGTTGGCTACCCACTGGGTTATTGTCAATGTCACGCTTGTTACCTTTTCTTTTATTAATGGTTTATTCTGGAAAAATGTTGATGCATGACCTGTACGTGATAACTTTTGATCTGTTGTTGAAAATACTTTAATATAAATACTATTATAAAAATTAAAAAAAAAAAAAGAAGAAGTAGATTTGATGGTAGATTTCTCTCGCATCTGCCCTAATCTGTAATATATTAATCCTGGAACCAAACCCAACTTGTTAAAAACTATATTTTAGTACAATGAAAATTAACTGAAGATGCTATTGGGGCTCCACACCCCAGTTGCCTCTGCAGTTAATGTGCATAGTACATAAGCAGAAAGGAATCTACCATCAAATATACCTTTAATGGTAGGTTTCCTTTAAAGGGATCTTTAATTTAAAGAGGTTGTCCATTCACTACAAGTTAGCTGATATCCACAGGATGAGGCCACCACGGACCACGAGAACAGAGTTCCGTTGCACCCTTGATCGACCACAAAAGAATGGAGTGGCCTGTCACACATCCTGTGGATTGAGGCTTTAGATTATTAATAACTGCACCATCAGCCATAATTAATGCTCGTACCGTGTCTATATAACATGCAGCGCGGTTCACATGCAGCTTCTCCAGCGTCTCGCTGCTTATGGCTATCTCTTCAGATGAGGCATAACTTGCAATGTTTAGGCCCTCCGTGTACTGATTTATTGCCTCATCTTTAAGAGCCTCTCTGTATAGGTCATTTCCTTCATTGAAAAGGTTTCTTATTAGCTTCAGGATAAAAATCTGAAAAAGAAACAATACAACATTTTTAAAGTGGGAGAAAAAGTACTAACTTGTGTTTTTTTAGACTATAGGGCATATATGGATCAATGATGCACATCCTCCACTCTTTGGTGTGTCAGGTCGGATGCTGGAGCCCCTTGACACTGTGGGTCCCAGAGCGGCTGCTATGGCTGCTACCACTGTAGTTACGCCCGTGGCTGTGGGAATAACATATATATGAGGGCCGTTCCACACAAGCCCTGCACCAATTCAAGTCTACAGGGAAGCCTCAAAAAATGCATGGCCCTCTTACATAATTGCAAGTTCAATTGATATAAAACATAAACCACATATATAAACCACATTTATAACTGATCAAGTGACTAAAAATCTGAACAAAAACTGGCAGAAAATCAGATGCAAAAAAAAAATAAGCTGCAACTTTGATGAAATTGAAAAAACCTGGTATACATTTCCTGTACTTTTCAATGTTACTTACATAGTACCAAGTAACTGAGTCCTAAAAATGCACATGATTGCCAAGTGGCAAATGTCCAAAAAATATGAAATATAGATCTGTCAGATCATTTTTTAATCTTTACCTCATAATCTTTCTGGGGCCCAGGGAATGGCAATGGAGACCTGAAAAAAAGATGTTTAGATAAACTTAAATTAAATTTCAATGCAAAGAGTAAATTATGCTATAAAATCCTATGGGAAGGGACATCACACATGTTTTCCAATAAATCGAGAAAAGTCATGTTTTTGATGGATTCTTTTTTTGTCACAGATGTCCAGGTATGAACAGGACTGTGTGACCATTGTCATTGCTACATAATGGGGGACATTTACTCGAGTATAAGCCTAGTTTTTCAGTACAAAAAAAAATGTGCTGAAAACCCAAACTCGGCTTATACTCGAGTAAAAATATAGGTTTTACCAGGTTTTTGTGGTAAAATTAGGGGCCTCCGCTTATACTTGGGTCGGCATATATTTGAGTATATACAGTACTATGGGGTTTTCACTTTATTTGTGGCGCTCCCATATGGGGAATGTCAGTCCATCACTAAATTCTGAAAATCTTGCTCAAATACTGCCATGTGAATGTACCCTTAGATCGGCATTTGCATGTCACCAGATAGAAGCACTCCCCACCCTGTTACTAGTTAAGATTATTTGCATATGTCAGCCTGAAACTCCATTTAGGCAGTGAAACATGATGCCCGATGTCCTGATCAGTGCAGATCCCAGCAGTCATACCACCACTTATCAGTATCTTACCAACTACTATAAAACTTGGGCTAGGACCTTTGGTGTTTATTAATAATAATAATTCTTTATTTATATAGGGCACATAGATTACACAGCGCTGCACAGAGTATTGCCAAATCAGTCCCTCTCCCTAATGGGGCTCACAATCTAATCAACCGACCAGTATGTTCTGAAGTGCGGGAGGAAACCGGAGGACCTGGAGGAAATGCACACAAACATGTAGAGAACATAGAAACTCTTTGCAGATGTTGTCCGTGGGAGTTGAACCCAGATCCCCAGCGCTGCAAGGCTGTAATACTAACCACTGAGCTTATTGACTGGTTTTGGACAATATACGTAAAAGAAGTCTTACTGAATGAACTCCAATCCACTCTTTATATCTTCTCGTCGGCTGCGACGGTCATTCGACGCGTAGGACATGATGTCTCTACATCAAATTGTTCAACGGTGACAAATCTGTAAAATAATATAAATTACTACAAGATATCGAGCAAAGAAATAGCAGGATAGAAACGTCAAGCAGGATCCAAAAATAATTATAGTAGAAGGTCTATTCATAGAACAATACTAGAGGTTTACCAAACAAAATGTCACAAAGAAGGACTATGAAAGACCGAGACATTTACACTGCCGAATATCACTGAGGACACAAAGTCCATAGTCATGTGGGGTTTTATTTTTAGACTTCTCATACTAACCCCAAATACAAATATACAGGCGGACCCCTACTTAAGAACACTCGACTTACATACGACCCCTAGTTACAAACGGACCTCTGGATATTGGTAATTTATTGTACTTTAGCCCCAGTCTACAATACACAGCTATAACAGTTATCACAGGTGTCTGTAATGAAGCTTTATTGTTACTCCTGGTTCTTATGACAACCCAACATTTTTAAAATCCAATTGTCACAGAGACCAAAAAAGTTCCGACTTACATACAAATTCAACTTAAGAACAAACCTACTGACCCTATCTTGTATGTAACCCGGGGACTGCCTGTACATCCATCACCACCTGCAACATCTGGTCTGATACATACTGGAAATATTGATCCTTATGCAGATTAATATAATATAATAATGTGCAGGGAGGATCCCCACTGCCAGGATACTAGATATATCATGAAATGGCTCTTTGCTGATGGTTGTGTGATTTTGCTGTGGTGCGGTGCTTTGTAAAGACCCGAAATGTCAGGCTACAGGGTATTCTAATTCTCAGTGTATTTTCATCCTAGAACCGGCTCTGTCACATTTTTATGCAATTCATTCTAAACCTTTCCATTCACATGAAGGGCATCTTTACACGTGCCATTTTTTTTTAACAGGAATTTCCCCAAATTTTTCAGATGAATAAAAAATGTTAATATACACGCCTGAATTAGTGTCATATTCATATATACAGGCTATCCCCTACTTAAGGACACCCAACTTACAGATGACCCATAGTTAAAGACGGACCCCTCTGCCCCCTGTGACCTCTGGTGAAGCTCTCTGGATGCTTTCCTTTACTCCCTGGCTGCAATGATCAGCTGTAAGGTCTCTGTAATGAAGTTTTATTGATAATCCTTGGTCCCTGTCCAATTGTCACTGTATAAAATATACAGTTTCGACATAGAAATTCAACTTAAGAACACACCTACGGAACCTATCTTGTATGTAACCTGGGGACTGCCTGTATATAGAAAGCTATGATGCTATAAATTTGTATTTATAGCCGATTGTTTCTCATCCATAAAGCACTCTTAAAATTTCAGGTTTTCAGCATAAACCCTAGTGATGGGTTGTGCAAGCATGTGCACCGTGGGTTTTTTTTTATATAAAAATCCATAGCTCAGATCTAGCTAAAATATATATATATTTTTTTTAAGTTGCTGGCAACTAGCCAGGAGTCACTGTGTTACTCAGCTCAACTCGGTCATCCTTCAAGAATTCTCTTCAGCGAGTCACACACAGCCAACAACTGTCTCATTACTGAGAGAGGGGGGAATTAGGGAGTGGAACAGAGTCACTGAAGAGACACCATGCTCTTTGCAACTCTGTGAGTCTCCTTGCAAGGTGGCAGGTACAATGAAAATGCCGGACTGCTCTCAAAGCTGTCCGGTGTATCCATGAGGGGCGGTCTGAGGCGTTGCTCCATAGGCCGGTGGTGACTGCCGCGCGCCATGCCCCTAAAACCGGCCCCTCATATATACACCGGACAGTATTGAGAGCGCTCCGGCATTTACATTGTACTCCGCTGCAGCTCCTAGTGCTAAAACGAACTAGAATGATAGCGTAATCGGATAACACCGCAGCGTTCGTTTTAGCACTGGAAGCTGCTTACTATAGTAAGCAGCTACTAGTGCCAAATTTCTCGGTAACAGGTCCTCTTTAACACCAAAAAGTTCAATCTTCATCTTACCAGTCTTTCATATGTTTTTTTTGCAAACGGTATGCAGCTTTCATATGACTTGCACTGAGGAGAGGCTTCCGTCGGCAGATTCTGTCATAAAGCCCCGACTATCACTATAGGTGACTTTGTTGAACTTTCTCCTATATTTCTACTGCATCTCTAGAGCTCAGCCACAGTGATCTTGGGGTTCTTCTTTACCTCTCTCACCAAAGCTCTTTGGATTTGGCTTGACAGCTAGTTTGAGGAAGAGTTGTGGTCATCCTAAGCTTCTTCAATTTAAGGATTATAAAAAGCCACTATGCTCTTATGAGCCTTGAGTGTTGCAGAAAATTTTTTGTAACCTTAGCCAGATCTGTGCCTTGCCATAATTCTGTCTCTGAGCTCCTTGGGTAGTTCCTTAGACCTCATGATTCTCATGTGCTCTGACATGCACTGTGAGGTGTGTACCTTTCCTAACCAAGTCCAATCAGTTGAATTAAACACAGCTGGACTCCAATCCTCCTCATGGAGGATCAGAAGGAAATAGACAGCATTTGAGTTAAATGTGTGTCACAGCAAAGGGTCTGAATACTTATGACCATGTGATATTTTTGTTTTCTTGTTTAATAAATTAGCAAAAATATATATATTAACCACAAATATTATGTCACACGTCGGCTGTGGGTGTTCAGGAAGAGCTCATGGGCTCAGCCCACTCTATACATGGTGAGCGTTTGCAGCATATTGCATCGTAACACCCACAATCGGTGCTAGAAGCTTTGTCAGCAACGGTAAAAAGCCGACTGCGCTATTGTTCATCTAAAGTTAGAGATCACATGACTCTGCATCTAGAAGACAGGAATCTTCACTTTACATATCAAGACAGCGGTACAAAACTTTTAATAGATTTATATTGGTAAATTACCTAATATCGAATATCCTACACATTACAAAAAACATGAGGTAATGTGGCCAACCCCTTCAATGAGCAAAAAATGAACTTTTTTGATCTTACCAATTGTCTGCAAAGATACAAAGAATAAAAAACTTAAAGAGGGCTGAAGACTTTCCATACACACTGTATATGATCAATCTGACTACAACTCAAAAAAAAAAAAACTATTTTCGTTATCTTACTTTCTATGAAAACTGCACAGTCATTTGTGTGTGTGACACCAGATATAAAAGAGATTCCAGCTGCATGCAAACATCACATTACTCTCTGACAACATGGATCCGGTGATCCACACAAAAATTAAAAATTCATATTTGACAAGTTTTGTCTAGTTCAAATAGTCAAGTTACAAGTATCCAAAACACAAGCTAATGATGGAGCAAAAAGAAAGAAAGTGATAGCTATCTCCCAACTCTCTCGCTCCAGTTCTGACAAACCATGGATCTTCCTCCAAACTATTTCCTGGGGGAGCAATACAGACGGACCCCGGGTTACGTACAAGAGAGGTTCCATAGGTTTGTTCTTAAGTTGAATTTGTATGCAAGTCGAAATTGTATATTTTATAATTGTAGCTCCACACAAAAAAAAAACATTTTTTTCCGCCAGTGGCAATTGGATTTTTTTAAATTTTTAGCTTTAATGGAAACAAGATTATCAATAAAGTTTCATTAGACACCTTACAGCTGATCATTGCAGTCTGGGACTATAATAAAGCATCCAGAGAGCTTCACCAGAGGCCACAGTGGGCAGAGTGGTCTGTCTGTAACTAGTTGGCGTCTGTAAGTCAGGTGTCCTTAAGTAGGGGACTGCCTGTACACCGTTTTTAGAGGTTTTGGAAGACAACCCATCCACCATCAGAAGAGCAGCGGCAGGGGATCAGGGAGGTGTAAGTATCAATCCTTTTATTATGATGATATTGTTAAACGGGTTGTCCGAGTTTTGAAAAAAAAAAATATGTGGCCAGGAGCGGGCTGCCTAAAACAATAACGCTGTACTTACCTTCCGGTGCCCTCCGGTATCCAGCACTGCTGTCGCTCCGGTCCAGGCGCCATGTAAACAAACATGGCCGCCGGAGCAGCGCTGCATTCTGCTTCCGGCCGGACCCGACAACCTTCCGGCCCCCATACACAATGCTGTGTTTAGGGACGGATAGGCGTACCCGGCCACGGCCGGCAGCTGAATGCAGCGCTGCTCCGGCGGCCATGTTTGTTTTCATGGCGCCCGGACCGGAGCGACAGCAGCGCTGGATACCGGAGGGCACCGGAAGGTAAGTACAGCTTTATTGTTTTAGGCAGCCCGCTCCCGGCCACATATTTTATTTTTTTCTAAACTCGGACAACCCCTTTAAGGGGCCAGATGGGTCAGAAAAAAAAAAAAGAGTTACAAATACAGCTATAAAATGACAAAAATTTCAGCTAAACAGGAAGACTTCAGCTTTAGTTGCTGACACGTGTATTTATCCTCAAACTTTATTATGTTTTATGATCTCCTACAACATGATTTATATTACATGTAATATAATTGGGGTAACAACTCTTAAATCATGTCCTGTTGTGTCATTCCCCAGTATTATATGGTTTTACAGCTAGCTACACATCTGCCTCGGGTTTTTACTTAAGTGACGCCATGTATAGGTGTAACATTACACAATGGATACTCCAGGCAAGGGTAAAAATAAACTTAAGAAAAGCAAAAGAAAACAGCATTGGCTACATCACGTGCACCTACACAGCATAGATCCATCTTTACACACACTTATATACCTTTATATACATAAAGGAAAAAAAAAAGTACTCGGGGACCTCTGTTCCCATGGTCAGTGGAATCCCCAGTAATGAGAAACACCTTACATTTTGTAGATATCTCCGTAAATGTGAATATACAGGCTGTCCCCGGGTTACATACAAGATAGGGTGGGGAGGTTTGTTCTTAAATTGAATTTGTATTTAAAGGAAACCTACCACTTGAAGTGGCAGGTATAAGAAGGAACTACCGAGCACCAGCTTAGGGTGAGCTGGTGCCGGAGCTTATTTTTGTTAGTGTTTTAAACCGCGGTATCGCGGTTACAGCATTCTCGAGGTATGTTTGCTTCATAATGCATCAAATCAAATGGTAGATTTTCTTTAAGCTAAAAATAAGTTATTAGAAAAAACTAAGTTTTTTTTCTTTAAAGAGTTAATATAAGTCTGCCAGTAGGGCATATGAAACCCAAAATTGTGCTATTAAAAAACTGCATTTTGCCCGTGCAAGACCCCACACTTAAAGGGGAAGAATTAATCTCTGAAGTTAATTTTACATAACTGCAAGGGGTTTCCTTACACATTATGGAAGATTTTGAGACCAGGAAATGACGAAAAACATGGTTTTAAAGGTTCTAGTTCCTATTTCTCTACGTATATTTTGTCGCTATTCAGCAACTTGTGATGTGTCAGAGGTTGTAAACAACAGGGGTTTATGTCCTAAGATCAGAAAGTAGGAGCACTGTAGCCCTTTGTATTTGAATGACACAATGGAATCAGATGGATGATAATGTACAGGTATACAGGGACACTGCATTGGTTTGTGATGGTACAGTCTGCACCATTATTATTTTTTTTTTTAGGGAAAAGATACCCCAATGAAACCCTGACCTGTCCTATCAGGAGTGATAGTGCTGAAAACATCTCCTATAAGATTCTGATTGGTGAGGGTCCAAGTGCTAGAACTGCAATAGAGATGAGCAGAACCAAAGTTTAGGTTCGGCAGCTCTGCTTGACCCAGACGTGTTGCGAGGATAGGCAGCTTTCACCCCAAGCTACTAGGCATGGCGGTTATTGTTCAGGCACTATGTCCGGGTTTGGCGGAGCTGCTGAACTGGATGGTGTGGTTACATGTACCGCTATGTTTAAAAACACAGCTCTAGGGTACGGGGACGGGCCTCAGCCCAATTGCGTATGCATTTCTATGGAAATGCATGCGATCGGTAACCAGAACCTATTGTCTCGCATTAAAACAATACCAGGCAACGGGTTCTGGTTAACGATAGATAGGAATATGCGATTGGGCCGAGGCCCATCCCCATACTATACGTACGTGTGAACGCATCCTCAGGTTCGGGTCCGCTCATTTCTAGCTTCCACCTTTCACCATAATAGAACCCCCAGCTATCAAGGCTATGAAAGTGTTGGAGATTGCAGAGCACAGCGCCCGGGTATCTCCAGCACTCACATACACACAAGTGTATAGTAGTGTGGGGGATAATCCATCAATGTGCTCTGCAATTTCAAATACTGCCATACACTTAAATGGAGGGGCCTGCTGCTCCATGCATTAGTGAGAACAGGACCCCCATACTCTGGAACAGGGAGGGGATTGGGGGGGAGGGGTTGTTTTTGTAATTGCTGGGGACAAGGCAATCACTGATCAGCTTGTTATTCTCCATCTTGTGAGTAGTGGATAATGTGCAAACTTACTACAACCCCTTTAAGCTAATTATATACTGTACTTTTGGTAATTGTTATTCGATTAGCACCTGTATCATTATCACAAGAATATGTTAATATCATGCAGAGTCCTGAGCAGTGTGCCAAGCAGGGGCATACACTGCCCACCATTAGATGCATAATGTGTGGGGGCCATGCACACCCCGGTATGACAGGCTGGGCTGTGTTCACACTACAGTAGTATTCCATCAGGTTTTATCCAAAACAGCTCATGATAAACTGGACAGAAGCATAACACTGTATATAAGTGATATCCTATGGTGGGCACCCTGGTATACTGGGCACAACCAGTGCACATGCTACACATGGCCATCACTTCCCTGATGTCACCACATGCAAAATACCTTCACTATACAGCAGCTGTATACTGGAGGGACTACAACTCCCAGGCACTGCTGGCAGTAGTAGTCCCATCACAAGGCAGCGCATAGGACACACTTCCTATACCACATATTGAAGGTGGTGGTGGGCACTGGGCACCATCAGGACCAGGCGCCCCCCTCCCCACTATCAGCATAGGAGAGCAGTAACAATACACAGTCCGGGAGCAGCTCACTAAATATATATACATGGCAGCCCCGCTATCCCCAGCCCGTACACCCCGCACACAGCGCACCCTGCCCGGAGCCCGCTCTCATTACCTGGCGGTGCAGGCGCCTTTCTTCTGCCACTACGAGTAGTGTATACGCCGGAGCCGCCAGCGCTCACAGCGCCACCTACAGGAGGAAGGACCGAAGCGCTGCGGCACAGTACAGCACAGCGCCCCCGGCGGCCAGCATGGGTATTGTGGGATGCATCCGGGAGAATCGTGTCATAGGAAGAGCACGGCATACTAATAATACTACTACTACTAATACTACTACTAATACTAATAATACTACTAATAATAATACTAATACTACTAATACTACTACTAATGCCCACACACTGGAGGAAACGGTCTGCAGCAATGACTGCTCAACTGTGTGGCATCTCCTCTGACCACCACCTGACATATCAGCTGGAGATAATTACTTGAGGGGGGTGCTGAGGTTGCGATCGCACAGGGGCCCAAGAGGTTTAGGGGGCCCTTATGGTGTCACCTTCCCATATGAGAAGACTATTACTATAAACCGTACATTATAGTCGGGGCCTGGCACAGACTTTGCACTGGGGCCCATCAGCTTCTAGTTTTAACCACTTCCTTACCAGGCACTTTGCAGTTTTTGCGCTTTTGTTTCTCCATCCCTCCCCAATCCATTTCTTTTTCCATTCACAGACCTATGTGAGAGGTTGTTATCTGCGGAACAAATTCAAATTCTTTGCGCCATTTTCTTACAGGTTTTATGCTGATTTTACTGTACGGTCCAAATTATACATGTACCTTATTCTCTAGGTCAGTACAATCACGGAGATTACCTATGAATAAAGTTTTGTGTGTAATACGTCTACGTTATGGAGCTGTTGAGGATGTATCACAAGGTCTCACGGGCTGAGCCCTCTTCATACAGAAAGACTTGCAGGCACCGATCATTGATGTTAACCGTTTAAATTCCCCTGGCAAAGCTGCCAACAACATTTAAATCTTCCGCTGCGCGTGCCAGCCACCATCTTGGGAGGATTGGCGCTCCCTGTGACATCATCAGGGAGTGATGATCCATTTCAGACTCCAGGACCTGTCTGGACATGTCGATAGCCGGAACAATCAGACTTCATAGGGTTAAAATACCCTATGGGGTCTAAAAATACAGTAAAAAAATATTAAATAAAAGTAAAAAAATTTAAAAGTTCAAATCACACATGTCCGGTATTGCCACATCACAAAATGGCTGATTTATCAAAATATAAAACAGTTATTCCCGACAGCGAACCCTGGACTCCCTGTTCTCTTGATCTGTGGGGGTCTCATCACTAAGACTGAGTGGATAGGGCCTAACGTGTTTCTTGGGAAAACCCCTTTAAATATTCAATGCCATCATTTGTTAGTACAATTTGTAACACAGAAAACAAGCCTTTATACAGCTGCGTATACAGAAAAATTAAAAAGTTGGAAGTTTTGGAAACACATAAACTGAAGGCTGCATCCTTAAGGGGTTAAAAACCTATTTTTGCATAAAATAAAATATCTTTGCACTGCCATATTCTGACACCTATAGCTTTTTATACTTTGGTTTTTCGGGATTTGCACAGCTTTGACATGTATTTAACAGGGGTTTGCGATGGGATTGTATCGCACGAGAACGGATTGTGGCACAGTGGCGCTGGCTTCCATGTGACAGAAATCGGGTGCCTGCCGTCAAACGATCCGACGGATTCGGACTGAGCGCGGGATTTCACGTTCAAATTGTGTAGCAAGACAATGAACTTACATGCACCGGGAAGAAGAAGGTGATCGGACCTGAGCGACACATGCAGGATATCGGGCGCACGATCGTCGGGCAATGTACTTCCGTGAACTCCCCGGGGCCGCATAAGTAAATGTGCCCCATTATTTTTTGAGGGATGAGATGGTATTTTCATTGATGCTATTTTGTGAACTGTACAACCTGGTGGTAAGCCCATGGCGGAGTGTTTTTTATATCTCAGCCAATCTGTATACCTTATATCAGTGGTGGCGAACCTATGGCACTGGTGCCAGAGGTGGCACTCAGAGCCCTTTCTCTGGGCACCTGCACAATCACCCGAGAACAGAGCACTCAAGGCCTCTTGCAGTCCCAGGACCCTGAAAGCAACCTACAATGATAATCCAAAACTTCTTCTCCTTCTTTCTACTGTATTGGTGTCCTCAGTTGCCTTTGCAATTTAAACCTGTGACAGAGCAGGGAGTAATAATTTACTGCTTTAATTGTCTTATTGGCACCTTGCAAAACATACGTGGGTTTTGGTTGTAGTTTGGGCACTCTGTGTCTAAAAGGTTCACCATCACTGCCTTATATCATGGTTTATGTGTATATTTGTTACTCTAAAAAGAATAGCACATATTGCAAACTCTGTAATGACTAAATGCACAAATATGTGGTGTGACAACATTTTTGTTTGTGTATACTGTTCACAACGATTTTTGTTCTGTGAAAGCTCAGCTGTAAAGGAAATTTACCATCAAAATCTGGCATGTTAATCCAGGGGCACTTCCTTTATAGATCCAGACACTGTGACTGGGATAATTTTCTTACATTTGTTTTCCATGGCCTTCTTCCTTCTAAAATCAACTTGTAAAATTATGTTAATGAGTAAGTAAGGCTTTGGGGGACTTTACCAGAGCTCTACATGCTGTAGCTTCACAGGTTGTTACACTGTACTGTACAGGAGCATTTACCCTCTCCCACTGCGCTGCTTGAGCTATTTCCAATTGTAGTTGCAGTGGAGCTTTGGGGAAAGGAGATGGAGAATAAAAGGATCCCTTTTTGGTCTGACAACGAAAGTACAGTTCAGGCCGTGAACAATCTCACGTCCAGCTCTTTGCGGTTATGGCACTTCTGAGACATCTGGTTTTACGCTGTTGTCAACTGAATATAGTTTTCAGCGCTTCTGGGATTTTCACTCCTTGGTGGACCTGGAAGGGTCTCGCTGCCCCCTTTTCCTGTGGGACCTGGTGGTGCGCAGCTGACATCATTGCTACAATCTTCCTTGGTGGAGAGCACATGGAGAAGTCATGGTATGGCGTGGGGCGAGTGGGGTAGTTTGCTAACAGTGGAATGTTGGGATTGACAAACCTCAGCCAGGGTCACCACACTTGGCTACCTTGCCCGCTTGCGCTCTGAGCGCTTGTCTATTGCAGCAGTCAGGAAGCCCCTAGCCGGGTGACCTTTGTCCTTAAGTTATGGGGCATGCAGGAGATCACTAAGGACTTCCAGATCCACTTGCTGTCTGCAGGGATTACCGTAGGCCTATATCGTTTTCGTTATCGTTTATATGCATGGCCGCTACAGAGATGTGCTCCTCACCATTTGAGGTTTTGTTGCTTCAGAGCAGTTTTGCGCTGGCATTCTTTTTACATATTAAGAAATCGAAAACAGATATATATGGCTCTGGGATTTGGTTGTCAGTGGGAAGGTTGGGAGGCCCTTTTTGCCCAGTTCAGTTGCTGGGTAGTTTCATTTCCCAGCATCCAAAAGCCCCAGCTTTTTTGTCCCCCTTTACCAAATTCCAGTTCATATCGCTTTTTAAGTGAACACTGTCCGTGGTGGGAGTCCCTGCGTCAGAATTTGTTAGGCATTCTTTCCGTATCGGCGTTGCAACAACTGCTGATGCCGCAGGGCTTTCAGATGCTGACATTATGGGGCTCATTTACTAAGGGTCCGCGGTCCACACTATCTTCGGAATATCCGCCAATTTCCATTTAGAAGGCATGCGATTGAAAATGTGTCGCAATCAGGCTGGCTTTCACGTGACACAAATCGGAGGGCGGGCTGACGGACGATCTGGCGGATACGAACTACGCAGAGGATTTAACAAGTCAAATTGTGTTGCAAGACATGCACTTACAAGCACCGGGAAGAAGGTGGTGAACTCCGGCGGACCTCAGCAAGGAAGCGACACATGCAGGAAATCGGGCGCATGAGCTACGTGAATCGCCCCACAACGTTGGATCGTCGGACAGTCCGGATCGGGGATAGCGCGCAAGATGGGTAAGTAAATGTGCCCCTATGTGTATAGGCAGGTGGAAATCAGATTGCTTCAAACGTTATGTGCTGGACTAATTGTTTTTCTCTTATAGGTTGTCCTCAGCCTAAGGCAGTGATGGCGAACCTTTTAGGAACCGAGTGCCGAAACTACAAGCAAAAGGCACATATTTTTCACAATGGGCCAAATGTCAATTTAAAGTAACAGGTTTCAAACGTATTGGCGTATTGAGGACACCAATACAGGAGAAAGAAGGAGAAATTCATATTATTATTGTAGTTTCCCTCTAAAGTCCCCTTAACAGGATGAATCACAGGTACAGAGAAAGGCCTACAATGATAATCTAGCTCAGTCCACACCTCCTTGATTCAGGTCTTGAGTCCTGAATGGAGACCTTTGTTCTGGGTGATGGCCTGGGTGGCCAAAGAGAGGGCTCTGAGTGCCACCTCTGGCACCCGTGCCATAGGTTCGCCACCACTAGCCTAAGGTTCGGCCACTCTTATATTGAGCGGCTCGGAGGGCCGCTGTCTGTCCGGGAGGATTAAATTTGGGCTTTACTACTGCACGTCTCTTCTGGAGGGCCGTCAAGTGCCTTAAGTGGCTTCAAGTCTTTGCCGAAGTGATGGCAATTAGCAAGTCTTCCCCGGGTCCTACAGTCCTCGTGTTGCACGCTGGAGGGAACGATATATGTTCAGCACGTTTGGCTGAATTGATATCGGTGATGAAGTCGGACATTGAGCGTTTCTCGGCCATCTTTACACACTTGGTTGTGGTTTGCCCAGAATTATGTGAAATGGCAGCCGTTACCCTGATTCCATCAAAAGGGCGTGGCGATTGCTGAACATGTGCATCGCCAGGTTTGTGAGGTCCAGGTGTGCCGTGGTCATCCGCCACAGACAGCTAGAAGGTGACAACACAGGCCTCAATGATATTGGCCTCAATATTTTTCTTATTGCCACGGGTCGATAAGGGGTTAACCACTTTTCAGTAAATCTCCTACATTAGACAAGTTTCTGCATATATATATATCTGTGGCTTTGCCTCATTTGAGAGATTCCGCCTTCCCTGTTCTCACCATGCTGCCCTCTGCATATAAACACAGCTTCCTCTCTCACTGCTTCAGCCCATCCTTCTGGCATCTACTATTGTTTCTCACTTTTCACTACCTCATTGACAGACATAGGAGATGGGGGGATGGGAGCAGGATGAGTCATGAATCTCCCCATGGAGAGTCTGCACACAGCACAAAAGTAAATGACAAAAGACAGGAATGCTGTATCACTTGATGAACATTCAGGGATTATTACTAAGGTTGTAAAGACACCAAAAAACAGTTGGTGCACTTTGTCAGAGTAGAGCAGGGACCACCAGATTCATGAAGAACAAGCGCCATGCAGTTTGCAGTTGTTTTGATAAATGTCGCCCCTTGCATCATAATTTACTATGATGTAAGGACTCCTGTCCACTGCACTGTGCTCAGTCCATCGGATCAACACATGGGTCTGTTTCCACGGACCAAGCAGGGGGTCTAAGCATATCTTGGGGCTTGTGCACCTGAAACAAACCTGGCAGCTTGGCGCTGCATTTAAAGGGGTTTTCCCATGAAAGAAAACTCTCAAATTTCAATCCCCTAGTGATGTTAATACAATAAAGATAATTTTTAACCCTTTACTTCACAATTTTACTCAGTTTTATTGATTTTTTATCACTCCCTAGGCTTCTGGCAGGAAGTCAGTGTCTGTATCAGAGTGTGAGCTCCGTCCTGGAATGCATGGGGAGAGGCAGAGAGCAGGGAGCAGAGAGAGAGAAATCTTAGCTCCACGCTGTCAGACAGATAACCAAAATGGCTTTCCCAACCCTAAGTCAGAAGTTACTTCCAGAGTCAGACCCTCTGTACCACCGCGGGCGATGACCTAAGCTGACACCTGGGAGCGGAGTCTAAGTGGTACCTGGTTTTCACCAGAGCCCTCCACAAAGCATGTTAAATGTGTTGTGGCATGGTACCACCAGGTCGATCCACAGGCTCTACTTTGTCCACGGTCCAGAACAGGCAGCATAGGATCAGAGTCGGGGATGTAGCGGAAGGTCAGGGCTGGCAGCAAAGTAGCGTAGGCAGGGACGGAACCGGGGTCACAACTGGAATTCACAACAGAAGCACAGGGCAACAGGATTAAAGCTTTCTCTAAGGCTAAGAGGCACAAAGATACGGCAGGGCGTAAGGGAAGAGGCTGGCTATTTATTAAGTACCAGGTGGCCAGCACCAATTAGCAGTGCGCTGGCCCTTTAAATTTTACAGAGCCTGTGCGGGAGACGCTACTGGAGCACCGAGAGGAGACGTTTCGACATTTTGGCCCTTTCTGTATAAGAACAGCACCAGCACCAACTGATGAGGCATCAACCTGTAGCCGGAAAGGTCTCTCAGTATTAGGCCAGGTTAGAACGGAAGCGGAGGCAAAGGCAGACTTCAGCTTGGAGAAAGCTTCTTCAGCCGCTGGAGGCCAGAGTTTTGGATCCGCGTTTTTCTTCGTCAGTGCCACAATGGGAGACACGAGAGAGGAAAAATGTGGTATAAACTACTGGTAGTATTTAGCAAAGCCCAGGAACCACTGAATAGCACGTAGTCATACTGGGCGAGGCCACTGAAGTACCACAGATAACTTGGCAGGGTCCATCTGAAGTCCCTTGTCAGAGATGATGTACCCGAGGAAAGGAAGACTCTTTTGGTAAAATAAAGGTGATAGAGGTGAGGCCTTTAGGCGCGTGAGAACTTGGGCCCGATGGGACTCAAGGTCCGTGGAGAATACCAGGATATTGTCTAGATAGACCACGACACAGGTATATAAGAAGTCTCTAAAAATGTAATTGACAAACTTCTGGAACACAGTTGATGCATGGTGGAGGGAACCATCCTTCTTGGCCACTAAGAAGAATCCAGCATCGGCAGGAGAAGAAGACTTGCGAATAAAGCCTTTCTGCAGGTTCTCCTTCACATAGGCCGACATGGCCGCAGTTTCGGGAACAGATAGGGTATGTACTGTACCCCGTGGAGGAGACGTGCCCAGCATCAAGTCTATTGGGCAGTCATAGGGTGGATGTGGCGCCAAAATCTGATCGTGTGCGACACAATCCCCTTCTAAATACCTGTCAAAGCGGCGCAAATCCCGAAAACGTTGGGAAGACTGACGGAAATGCGATCCGCCAACCCTTAGTAAATAAGCCCCATAGTCTCTGACAGATGAGTCCCCTTGATGCAAGTTCAGTAGTGCAGTCTGAGCATAAGACGCCTGGGCAGGTTCCTCAAAGAACGAACCGGAATTCAGCAAGGAACGCGGTGAGAGTAGCTGAGACCAGGTCGTTCCTGCCCTAAAGGAGTAGCCCAGAGTTTTACCAGAAAGAAGGCTGATCACAAAAGCCACCATAGAGCGTTCTATAGCGAACTGTGAGGCGTCAGTTCAATATGTAAGGAGAATTGGGTAATGAATCCCCTGGGATCTCCATCATATTTGTTGGGCATGGATAATCGCAGTCTGGGTTCTGCAAAGGAGCGTACAGTAGTCAGGGACGGAACCGGGGTCACAACAGGAATTCACAACACGAGCACAGGGCATCAGTAACAAAGATCTAGCGGGGCATAAGGGAAGAGGCTGGCTATTTACTAAGTACGTGGGGACGTGTGCACCGAGCCGGTAAGTCAGACTGCAGACGGGCATGGCTGCATCGCAGGGGCACCAGTAACGGTTACAGGGTCGTGTCTAGGGGCAACTGATATTGTGTACACCAAGACTGATAGAGACAGTAGGTACTGATAACTGTGAAATACTGTATTTTTGTTAATAACATTGAATTACAGAATGTGTTATTTTGTTATCCTGAGTACATTTAATAAACTTGTCTTTTGTGGGAAAACCCTTTTAAGGGCTTACTCTAAATTTAATTGTTCTCCTCATATTCACCAATATGTTAGCTGTTCTCAAAAACTGAATGACGCATGCATCCTGCCGCAATTCCATTCAATTCTATGGAAACTGTCATTTCTAATGCTCTCATAATATTCAATGGACCAATATGATAACTGTAGGGGTTCTTCTTGTGATCGCGAGTCCCAGCATTCAGACCCCCACTGATCAGATTGAGGGTGAACCTCTTTAATTGATCATTTGATGTTGCTGAAAGGTATGGTCCGGGCACGGCTGGTATATATGGAAAGGCTGCTTGTTAGGGTTTATCTAAACTTTTTCACATCAGTGCATGTATTGTGTTTGCTTGAGTTTCCTCCGGGTCCTCCGGTTTCCTCCCACACTCCAAAACATACTGGTAGATTGATTAGATTGTGAGCCGCATGGGGACAGGGACTGATTTGTCAAGCTATGCAGAGCTGCGTAATCTGTGTGCGCTATATAAATAAAGGAATTATTATAAAGGAATTATTATTTCAACACAAATTGTGAAAAATCCTCAGAGTGGGTGTTATTCCACAAAATGTACAGCAGAGGGCGGCAAAGCAGCACAGTATGAGGTAGAGCTCACAATAGCAGAAGGAAGTCTCTGCAGTCTTGTGATCTCTGCCTGCAGTTCCTGCTTCCTGCAGCTGAATGTGTTTCCATCTCTAGGACTTGCAGCAGCAGACATTGGTGTGTACAGGTTGGTCGTGTTTGCATGAAATATCTTTTCTACCTGTCTTGTTTGTTTTGCATTTTGTGTATTCTTTTATTAAGAATGTAATACAACTCTGCCCATGATCTTGAGGTTATACAGATACAAGTAGTGTATATGAATGTAAAAAAGCTATAACAAATAATATTCCCTATATTTTGGTTGTTGCACTGCTCTAATTTCTGCTGATACTGAGCATATATAACCAATACGTGTCTATAGAAGTATATATGATTGTACATATATAGATAGAGATGAGCATTTGGGGACCAAATCCTACAAACAACATTACCAGCTCCCATCAAACAGAGATTATGCCTTAAAGGGGTGTTCCCATTTCAGCAAATAAATGCTAGCATTTGTTTACTGAAAAAGTATACAATTCTCCAACATACTTTGTATCTGTTTTCTAGATCTCTGATTGTTGTCATTAGGTAGGAAGCTTCTTGTTTACTTACTGTTAATATAAGTCTGTCCATGATCATGTGATGACACACCTTGTTATATCTCCCGCTTATGATTACTTTCGGTGATACTAAGAAGCCGCGTACCTGATGGACATCACATGACCATGGACTGATTTCTATCTGCTGGAAGTAAACACTGACAATTGGACAATTCTCATCAAAATCCGGCATGATAAATCAGGGACACAAAGGTGCATGTACACTAATGTATGCCCGCACGGCTACGTCCGGCACCATGGAGAGGAATAGTGATCCACAGCGCTCTGCCCAAAACACAGGGAAAGATAGGACGTGTCTTGTAACGCTCTGTGCGGCCATTGCCAGTCTATAGGGAATGTATGTATGGCCGCAAGGTTGCATCCGTAGATACGTCCCCCTACGGTTGTGTGAATGCAACCTTACTCTTAGATCCAGACACCGGGACTGTGGTAATGTTCTGATATTTGTTATCTTTGGCCTCCTTCATTCTAAAATTAACTTTAATAATTATAGCTAATGAGCCTGTAGGGCTCCTGAGAGTGTTACCGGAGCCCATCCATGTTACAGCTTAATGGCAGATTACCACATAGGCGGTATAGGCTGCGAACTGAGGCCTCAGGTTCCCTGGGGGCCCATGGCCCAGAAAAGGGGTATTCTCATTTCAACAAGTTATTGTTTGCATGATGAAAAGTTACACATTTTCCCAATACACTTTCTGTCTCAATTTCTCACAGTTTTCTAGATCTCTGCTTGCTGTCATTCTATGCATAATCTTCATTGTTTACTTCCCTAGAATGGCAGAAAGCAGAGATCTAGAAAACTGTGAGCAATTAATACAGAAAGTATATTGGAAAAATGTCTAAATTTCTCTATACAAACAATAACGTTTATTTGCGGAAATGAGAATACCCCTTTAGTGGCGCAGATTTATTAAAACTAGTGCAGTCTGTACCATGTGCGCACATTTTTTTGGTTTTGTCGAACACAGTGCAGCCACGACACAAAACTGGCACTTCTTAAATGCAAGTGCAAGCTCCAAAGATGTTTTTTCTAGTACAAAGTCTAGATCAGAGTTTCTCCAACCTAAGAAAGTTATAAGATGTCACATTTCCTTGTGTCACGCCTAGTTCACAGCCGGACAGAGCTCAGCCAACATCCTACAATGCAGGAACTAGACTAGAACATGACTATGGTCGTGTGACTCCTTGTAGGAGCCCTATTAGTAAATAGGTAATAGTAAGTTCTTGGTGACAAAACCAGAAAGTCAGGTTTTTCTTTTAATCTGCTAATTTCCTAAGGTAAATATATTGTGGTGAAGGGCTCTTGCACAATTCTGTTTATCTGTAATATACTGCAAGTTTCAGACTGACTTTAAGTCAATGGGGGTTATTTATGGGGCTTTGGAGTTGGTAAACCAAACCTCCCACACCTAAATTTCCATAACTCTAAGACTCCCACATACACGGAGCATGTTTAAATTATACATTTACAGTAATAATAACCAAGTTATTTAGTCAGAACATAAAAAACGTAATGGAATCCAACCTTGGGGTGCATTCATATGCCTGTTATAAGGGCAGAGATCAGATCATAGCCCCCATAGAGTCAGACGGCCGCGCCACAAACTATAGAGCATGTTATGTACTTAAGCAGATTTACAACGTGGCTGCTCATCCACCTATGAAGGAAGGAGGGGTGAAGAGTGCTCACCCCTCCTCCTAGCGGCCCTGTGTTTGCTGGGTCCGGGCGAGCACACAGCAATCTAAATCAGCCCTTAGGACTATAACTTTAATAAATTGTAATAATGCAAAACAACAACATTTACTAAGGGCCGTGCACCCGTTTCCTGCACGTTCTTTTAGGTGGCAACTGCTTGCACAGGTATTTAAGAAGTGCCTGCACCACAAATGTGTCGCAGCTGCACTGGGCATCATGCAACATAGATTAGGGAGGTTTCTGGACCGTTTTCCAGGTTTAACATGCAAAGTCTATCACACGCCCTATGTTAAAGGCGCACCACAAAAAAGTTGGTGAACTCTTTTGGGCCAGAGCAGAGAAGCGACAGTTTCATTATTTCTGGCGCACGTTCTTAATGAATATTTTTCATTATTCAATATTTCTGGCACATCCAGCATTATACACAGGCAGAGCACCTTTAGTGCTGTTTCATCAATTTTTAGTAAATGTGCCCCAATATGTGGGGGAAAAAAACTGTTTTCAATAAAAATGTACCAAATAATATTTGTTTAGTGAGTCCCCTAACCCTACAAACATGAACTTGGAGGAAAAGCAAACTAAAACATAAAGCAGTATACAGTGAGAACATACACTGAACAATCCTACCTTAATCCAGTTTTCCTGATCACTCTAGCAGTTCTAAGATGAGCTGAGACGTTCCTACACCTCTTATCTGTAGGAGAGGAGCTTCACTACTATCCTACTAAAGTAGGACTCAGTCCATTTTATTTCAACTCCACCAAAATGGTCTCCAATTCTACAGCCCTGGTTATTTATCATGGCTTATATGCTGTCCAAGCCCCGAAATAATCACAATTTCTGCTTCAATGACTGTAATTGCAAATATTTCTCCCTTTACGCCAATGGGGGCACAGCCGGCAGCAAAGTGCAGCGGCACACACAGTTTCTGTCCCCGCGCGCTCGCTACAGGAGAGTCAACCCCTATGAATCAATTCATATATTTTTTTTTCCGAAATAAATTTTTATTGAATTTTCCTTTTATATTAACAATACAAGTCATACATATAGAAACAATAATATACACAAATTACTCTTCTCTTTACGAACGTTAGGAAGTCACATGAAACACATGAACTTTGCCTGTTACGTCCTTTATATTTCTAGATCCTTGCTACGTGCATACATTGTACATCTTCATTACTAATCTAATATAGAACGAATAATTCCAATCGTGTATATTCATATGGTTTGTCTATTTCTCTACAATTCTTATTGTCTTGACTTGTCCTCATTCTTTACACATTTACTTCATTTTTGGGTGTAGACTTAACATAAAAGGTAAATGTAAAATCTAGAGTAAACAAATATATATTGTACATAAAACAGATATAACTTTAACTAAACTAGTAGGCAAGCAGTATTACTCTTTTGCTTCTTGGTCATCTGTCCTAAAGTGTGAGTACCATTACATTCATATCGATAACAAATTTTTCTATCATAGTATGATAATGTGACGAAGTGACACTCCTCTGCCTAACCCTTATTCCCCTTTTTCCCCGTCTTCTTATTCGCTCAGGCCTCTGATTATTGGTGATAGACTCGGGTACAATGTGAGCCAGGGATTCCACATTTCTTGGAAGGCTGGGATTCTTTTATTCCTCAGCGCTATCAGCCTCTCAAAGGCGCAGTGTTCTGCCAAAAAGCCATTTAATTGACTCATATTAGGAGGGGATGAGGATTTCCAATGTCTTGTTATTAAAAGTTTTGCTGACATGAGAATGTGGTTTACTAGTCTCCTGGACTTGATATGGATCTTTCCCACATCAAGGCCCAAAAGAGCCAATGACGGATTAATTGTTACTCCATTTTGATACCTCACGAGCATAAGTTGAAACACCTCTTTCCAATATGTTTTTAACACTTGACAAGACCAGAATATGTGGAGTATTGTTCCTTTTTCCTTGTGGCACCTCCAGCACCTGTCTGATGCCTCGGGGTATATTTGTGCCAGTCTAGCCGGGGTCAGGTACCATCTAGTGACACATTTCAGGTGTACCTCCATCATGTTTGCATTAGCTGTGGCTTTTTTGACCCACATATTAGCTACCTTCCATTCCTTTGGGAGGAGCTGTCTCCCCAGGTCTGCCTGCCATTTAAGTACTGGACTGGATAAAGTTTCGCTTCCCTCGTTTTGGAATAATTCATAGAGATAATGTGTGTCAAATTTGGGGCAAGGTAGATCTGGTGTGAATAAGTTTGCCAAGCCTAATGGGATTTCAACTGATTGCTTTACCATACCTCTAACACAGTGCGATACTTGAATATATTTGAATATTTCTGTGTCTTCTAAGCCAAATTCTAAGCTTAATTGCAAGAAGGGCTTAATACCATCTTGTCCAAAGAGATCTGCAACGTAATGTATACCTCTTTCTGTCCAAGTTTTTAATGATATATTTGTTATCATAAATTCCAAAGCCCTCAACGGAATTTTTATTTCTTTACTGGGGGAGACCTTTTGGAGTGCCTTAACCAAGCTATTCCATACCTCAACTGAGGAACTTATTGTGGGACCCCATTGTTCCTGAGTAATATTAATCGGTTGTGCCACTTGTGCTATTAATAGTTGGTGTAATAGTCTATCTCCCACCATGTGAGCTTCAATTGTAGGCCAACTAGTATTATGCACCGGGGCACACCATTTTTTTAGTTGTTGTGCTATTATTGCCCTGTGGTAATTCCTTATATTAGGGACTCCCAGGCCTCCCTTTTCCCTTGACATGTACAGAGTGACAGCCGCAACTCTTGGTTTTCGGTTATTCCAAATGAAATTTAACATCTGCCTTTGTAATTGATTTAGTGTTCTTTTTGGGATTGGAATCACCAGGGTACGTAGATAATACAGTATCTTTGGGAGAACCAACATTTTATATAGTACTGTACGCCCCCACCATGATATTTCTTGTTTTGATAAGGAGTCCAATTCTTTCTGTAGGTCTTTACCAAGTGGTTCCAAGTTGATAGATGCTAAGTTTTTTACGGGGCTGCATAGTTTTATTCCCAGGTAGGGGATATGTGTCTTGACCCACTGAAACGGAAATTCCTTTCTTACTTCTAATTCTAATTGTAGCGGGACATGAATTCCTAATATCTGTGATTTACTCTCATTTACTTTATAGTAGGATACTTGGCTAAAGGCTTGTAAGGCTCTTTGGGTGGCTCTAAGAGACTCTGTGACAGAGGTCAGAGTTAGGATCACGTCGTCCGCAAACAATCCAATCTTATGCTGTCTCAAGCCTGCGTTTACCCCTCTTATGTTGGGGTCACATCTAATCCATTCCGCCAGCGGTTCCATAACCATTACAAATATTAGTGGGGATAGGGGACACCCTTGGCGTGTTCCATTCGTGATGTTAAATGGAACCGACATAACCGAATTTGCCATGACTGTCGCAGACGGAGAAGTATATAGTGCCTGAATGGCATTCTTTATTGGGCCCTCCATTCCAAACTTGCTCATAACCTCGAAAGCATAGGTCCAATGGATCCTATCAAACGCCTTCTCCGCATCCAGCGTAAGGAGCAGAGAAGGCGTTCGAGAGCCCTCCATTATTTTCATAATGTCTATAATTCTCCTAGTACCATCCGGTGCCTGCCTACCCTTGGTAAAGCCCACCTGGTCGTTGTGTATCAGGTCAGGAAGTACCTGCAGGAGTCTATTTGCAATGATCTTTGCATAAAGCTTTGTGTCACTATTTAATAGTGAGATGGGTCTGAAGTTTTGGGGCATTGTCGGCGGCTTTCCTGGCTTAGGTAATGTGATAATGGTGGCCTTAAGCATTTCTTGGGGCAAGGAGCCCTTTTCCATCGCTGCATTGAAGGTTAATGTGAGATAAGGGATGAGAAGATGCCCAAATGATGTATAATATTCATTTGAGAAGCCGTCGGGACCTGGGGCTTTGTGTTTTTTGAGTTGTTTTATGGTAGTAGCTATTTCTTCTGCAGAGATAGGCTTGTTTAGGGACTCCTTTTGGAGATTTGTTAGTTTTGGAAGATGGACCTTTTCTAGAAATGAATTAATTGCTTCTAAAGAGGGTTGGGGGGTATGTTGGTCCTCTTTCAAGTTATACAGGGACGAGTAATAAGTACTAAATATATTGGCAATTTTCATGGGGTGAGTTTCTTTGTGTTGTGTATCTTGCGGCTTTAACATATATGGGATAGTTGTTTTTGTTCTCTTGGGCTTAACCTTATTGGCCATTAGCTTGCTAGGTTTATTGTGAGCCGTGTAATATGAAGCTCTAATGGACTGTAGTTCCTTTTCATAGTCCGATAAAAGAGTGGCTCTTAAGGCTTGTCGTGTTTCTGTAAGTTTTGTATTATTCACTTGACTGGGATCATGTTTTAACTCACTTTCTATTTTTTTTAGATCTTTTAAAAGTGTTTGTACTTTCTTATTTTTTTGTTTTTGGAATTGGTATCCCAACTTCATAAGTGTACCTCTTACTGCTACTTTGTGAGCAAGCCAAAGGTTGAACAGGTCTACTCGTAATTCTACGTTATGTTGGAAATATTCTAGTATGGCTTGTGAAATTTTTTCTTTATATGAGGGAAGGGAATATATAAATGGAGCGTTTCTCCAGTACCATTGAGAAGGAAGATTATTCGATATTGTAAGCGTGGCATAAATAGGAGAATGGTCAGACCAAGTCATATTACCTATGCTCACCTCTGTTATGTATGTCAGTGCTCTGCTGTCTGTTAGGCATAAATCTATCCTTGAAAAGGATCTGTGTCTGTGCGAGTAAAATGAATACTCTTTAGACGAGGCGTTCAAGCACCTGTACGTGTCATAAAGGGCCTCTTTATGAAGCCATTTAGTCAACGATGGGATGGGTAACCTATTTTTTGCTGTTGTGTCCATATCAGAGTCGGGGATTATATTAAAATCTCCAAACATTAGTAAGTTCCCCTTTTGGATCTTTCTTATTTTCTTTATAGTCTTGTTTAGAAATCTTATCTGTGACTTGTTAGGTGCATATATATTCACTATTGTGAACGGAATAGAGTTAATAGTGCACACAATTGCTATGTATCTCCCTAACTCATCACTCTCAGTCTCTGATATCTTCACTTCTAGGTCATCCCTGAATGCTACTAGAACCCCTGCTTTTTTAACCATCGCGTTTGCCATGTAGATTTGGGGATACCTGTTATTCCTAAATGTTGGGCAATTACCCTTCATAAAGTGAGTTTCTTGCAGACAAATTATTTCCGCTCTCTCCCTTTTTGCGTCTTTCCATATAGATGCCCTCTTGAATGGTGAGTTTAGCCCCTTCACATTCATACTCATCACTTTAATTCCCATCTTTTTTCCTATCTAATGCTTTTGGTACTCTCCGGGTGACCATTTTTTTTACATATGTGTGAGTAACAGCCTGCCTAGCCTTAGAATTGTAATAACCTGTTAACAGATAACAAACATTTAAAACTTTTCCGGTGAAAGCCGGGAAGTATGGCTCCTGCTGCTTCCACCTCACCGTATAGCTAAACATAATAGCAAATTGAAAGACAAATAACATGTAATAATTTGCAGGAGATGAAATAACCTGCACCATATTGGGGTTATAAAGTCCACCTGGTACCTCTCTTGGCCTGTTGAGGTTGCTTCAGTAAAGGACCTTGGACACCTTAGGCCGATTGCCAGTCTTTTTCGATTGTGGATGGCTTCTTGGAGCTCCTGTCATGCGTGGCTTCTTCAATGTTAATTCCCCATGAGTTCAGCAGCTGGGGTCCATCCTCTGGATTATTTAGAACGTGTGTAGTGCCATCCTTTCGGATTATTAGCTTTGTGGGGAAACCCCACTTGTACAGGATCTTGTTGTTGCGCAGGGTTATGGTTGTCTGGTAAAATTTCTTCCTCATTTGGAGTGTTGCCTGCGATAAGTCCGCAAAAATCTTAAGATTCTCATACGGTTCCTGAAGATGGTTTGCTTTTCTAGTATGTAGCATTAATGCTTCCTTCACATGGTAATAGTGTATGCGGGTAATAACGTCCCTTGGAAGGTTCTCTGGAACCCCTTTTGGTTTAGGCAATCTGTGGATTCTGTCGAGGAGACATTCTGCTGGCGGTATGGAAGGTAATACTTTTTGAAGAAGGGATGTAACGTAGTCCCTTAATTCTGATGGGTCCACTGACTCGGGGATCCCTCTGATCTTCACATTGTTCCGCCTTCCCCTATCTTCCATATCTGCCATTTTACTTTTTATTGCTTGCACTTCCTCCTCTAGAGAGTAGTGAGCCTCAATCAGCTCATTGTGTGAACTTGTCACCTCTCCCATCTTATTCTCCAGATGGTCCACTCTGGTTCCTAATTCTTCTAAATCAGCCTGAGTAGTGGCCAACTTGGCAGAGAAGTCCTTCTGTAGAGAGTTGCGAAACGCTAACATCATTCCTTTTATAAATGATTCCGATGCCGCTTGTTCAGTGGATGGGAAATCTGATAGTGGGTCTGTATCTGCAGCCCGTTCCCCCTCTGCCTCCTCTCCTATCCCTGGGGTGGATGACAAGCGAGGCCTTTGTTTATCGGGGCTGCAGCGTGGAGACTCACCCTGCCATGCGGTGACGGCCGCCATCTTGTGGATTCCTCCAGGCGAGTCTTGGGGTAAGTGATCTCCCCTCGGCGAAATCGGGTCTCCGCTCCCCGATAGGCAGCTCTCCGGAGATTGCAGGGCTCCACTAACCTTTGATAGCGACTGCTCTGCGCTGCATCTCCCTGATGGTGAGTTAGACGCGCTGTGTGTTCCCGCGGCGCCATTTTGGGAGACCTCTTGCCTGATCGCTCTGGCAGAGAAGAAGTCTGTTAAACGTTTTGGTCCCCTTTTCGCCAGCCTTTTCCTGGTCATCATACCGGTAAAGATGTGTAGAACCGGTTTTGAGCTTTCCTTTGGTGTCCTAGGTCTCTATATTTCAGTCGCTTTAGGCCTTCAAGACGGAGCTCAGCACAGCACGTCTGCCCTGATGCTCATCCAGGCCACGCCCCCAGTGATCCCCTATCCAGTGGGTAGGATAAAATTGTTGTAAACTGGAAAACCCCTTAAACATTGCGAACCCCGATGCCACCGTTAAAACCCCCATCGGCAAAACTGTTCTATTTCATGTCCTACGAAATGAGTAGACTGCCAGGCATCAGGGAATTAAAGTTCTGCAAAACATAATAGCCACCTTTATAGACCTTTACATCGGCAGGATCAATTAAAATATTTTAGGAGAATAATTACCTGTAAACGCGGAACATTCCCTAAAGCTTTTTCAGTGGATTTGAATAGCAGCGTCAAATTTTAATCACATTTCTACTCCCATGACGCAAAAGTGTCGCATCAATCTAATAGGTCCAACGTTGTCCCATGATACCAACCACAAGAAAGTCCCATTATCGCGAATATACACGCTATCTCCTCAACCTTGCGTCATGGATCTAAAAATGACAAAAAGAAATAACTATGACATAAACATTCTGTAACTTCTCGATTGAGGCTGGACACTGGTCTCTAAACATTTAAAGCAGCCAGAACTGCATTTCTTTCCAGGATTGTAGCTGACTTTGAGCGAACTGGCACTGGGGCATGAAAATCTCTCAAGGAGCCAGTATGGTTTGCAGTTAAAAAACTTCTGACTATGATACAGAAGAGGGCAGAGGAGTAAGCTGTGCGTAGTCATTGCAGAGATCTCAAAACATCATGCATCAGAGTGGTTCGATCAGCTACAATTCTGGAATATAAAACATTTTTTGGCACACAACAAAAAAGGATTGGGTACATGTCCAGGGCCAAATCTGGCATGGTCATAGTCAAATGCTGTCTGTAGACCTCCTTTAAAATAGTTTTTGCATTTGCTGAGACCAAAAAACTGTTGCACTTACCGTTTAAAGTGAACCTGTAACAGGAATGTACATTTTTTAGTGGGTGACGGTTTTTTTCACCCCAATAGCCTATGCTACGCAGATTTTTAAAAGCTTTGTAGTTATTAATTAATTTGATATTAATCTCCTAACCTGGCTCCCTACCAGCAGCATTGGTTAAGTCACAGAGGAATACAGCTAGCTGTGTGTTCCTGTGTCTATCTCATACATTTTTTCCTCGTGCTCACACTATTTGCCTCCCTTCCCACCTGTTCAATGCATTTAACAGGTAGTGGGAAGGTAGTTGGATGAGCGTGGAGGAGAGGAGACTGACACAGGCACAGACACTTGCTGCATCTTGCAAGGACTCACCCCCAACTGTGCTGGTAGGGAGTTCAGGGAATGTAACATAAACTTATAAACTATTACATGATTTGATATGCTGACAAAGCATTTCTAAAAATAGCATAGCAGACGGTATTGGAAGCTGTCAGTCACTAAAATTATGATCATAGGGAAAGGTTAGCTTACTATAAAACGGTTAAAAGGATTATGGGACTGCCCATGTCCATAGAGAAAAATGTACTAATTCTTAAAGGAACCTGTAGTAAGCAATTTGGCCTAATACACCACTACCAGAATATGTTAACACTTTACACTACTAGTTTTTGTTTTACCATGGTCCTAGAGTGGTGGCTCATTCTATAAAATAACTTTGAAAGTGAATGATAATTGGTTGTATTGACGTCAAGGAGGCGGAGAGTTTTAACACTGAAGTCGGTGTGGAGCTTGACGCCTCCTGCTCTGTGATTGACATCATGCCACTGGAAACCTCAGAGATCTAGTTAGTGATGCGCTCTGGATGCAGGAGCATCAATAACAGTGATGTGAGGCTTTTGAGGAAGAAAATGCTTGACGTCAGTGTTAAAATCTCTGCCTCCTTTGACTTTATACAACAGTTTACACCTTCCACTTCAACAGTAGATTTCTAGATAATGCCACACCATGGGGTGATAAAAAAAACAAATGATGGGCAGGGTGTTTATAGGATTTTTTTCTTTTTGGTTTGTAACTGCGTGAGATTTTACATAAAGAGGAATTAGAAAGAACATTTCATATGGGACTAGGTGTTTAGTGGGATAAAAACCTTTGACAGATTCCCCCTCTAAGTCCATATTTCTAGTCTTAGAGATAAAATCCTAAGGATTCAACCCTGCAAAGAGTCAGGCAACCCTTTTCGCAGAGAAGCCATAGGAAGAAACCGCACACTCCAGACATATGTCCACTAAAGGAGTTTGCCACCTTTAAGGAGTCAGCACTTATGATAATACTTCCCTTTATGTTTCATCAAAGTTTAAATAAAATGTTTCCATGCAGTGCGTGTTTAACTCAGTAATCGCAAGGGCCTTAATTGCCACTTTGGAACTGTCCTGGGGTCAGGTTGAAGGTCGTCCTTTAGAACTCTTTTCTTCAAGGACCAACAATCATTCGATGCTAACTGTTAAACGTAACCAGTCCCTCCATCCACTGTCAACCCTATTTGTCTGCGATATTCTGTAATCAAACGCTCCTAGAAAATATAACCGAGAGGACGGTAAATAATCGAGTCTTGAGTCTGTACGAGTCGTACTATTTAATGATTGTGGGTTTTCTTTTTTCATCAAATTTAATTAACCCGTTTCAATACTAATCACTGGATTATTAAATTCCCCTGGCACATGATAGACTTACTTCTTGAAATGGAAACTTCAAACGGCACATCTTCTGAACCGTGAAACTTACAAACCATTTTTCCTATGTCATTTTAAAGAAAGAATTCTCCTCTTAATATTGCTGGATTGCTTTCTAGGTTTCACAGAAAGAGATACCACTGGCAGTCAAAAGGTTTGTTTTCCGCCACAAAGCTCTCAATTACCAAATGTCTACCGTAAAATAAGAAAAAAAAAAAAAAAAAAAAAAAAAAAAAAAAAAAAAAAAAAAAAAAAAAAAAAAAAATAGGTTCTGGGTACACCTAGAAGCTTCCAAATTTATCTAATTTATGAGACGAGTTGCAGTTGCACAACACGTCAGTCCATGAGTCTTTTTAGGTAAAGAGCCGATTCTAGAAAAGCAAACCCTTCCAAGACATACGCGTACAAGATAATAAACTTTATAAGGTGTAGAACCTCATACACAACCTCAGCTGCCCGAACCTCAGACTATACAACCTCAGCTGCTGCGAACCAGTCAGAGTCTATGTGTTATCATATAAATTGGATCGGAGTGAGATTTATCACTGCTTCTAAGTAATCCAGTTTTCTGCCATAGAAGCAGGGACATAAGAAATTCTTGCGCATGGCAGACTATGCCTATCAAATAGTGAATCAAGTCTGCACCTCACGACATGTAGGGGTAATTGAGTCACGCAGAGGGGTTGAGGCCTACCTTCTTTTGCCTACGGCCGTAAGCCCTTGATGTATGTGTAGCGCACTGGGGGGGACAACAACAATCACACCAGCCCAGGAGGTCAACGATATGATAAATTCTTCCTATTTTGTTTATTGTAGCCAGGTTAGGGCTGTCCTCACAATACTGTGGTAGGGGTCATACCCTGGACCATGCAGTGTCCTGATTTCAAGGACCAAAGACTCCTTGCATTCAGTATCAGTAATGTCCCTCTAAATGCAAAGCTGTGCCGGGACCTTGCAACCGATATATAGGACACATTATACACCTGGCAGGACTGGCGTAGAATAATCTGGCGCAATGGTGAATGGCAGACAGAGGTTGAAGCATCAACGCCTGATCACAATACATCAGCTCTTAAGATTCTCCCCAGAGCTTTTACAGACCATAATCTAAACACAATGTTATGCCTCATCACTTGAACGTGTGAATGAACCTTGAAACAATGTAAACCTCATTAACACACATAAAACTACATATAACCACACTAATGCTGCACACACGAAATAACCACTAATCTCAAAACAATACTCAAACACCACTAATGCTGCACACACGCCACATAAATAAAACACACTAATGGCTGCACACAACGCACAATACATAAAAACACTAATGCTGCACACACACGAATACAAAACACTATACATCCAATAACACACACTAAGCTGACCACACGCAATACCATAACAACACTACATGCTGCAACACACGCCAATACTAAAACACATAATGCTGCACACCGCACTACATAATAAAACACACTAATGCTGCACAAACGCACACACAATACATAAAACACACTATGCTGCACACAACAGCTCGCAACAATACATAAACACACTAATGGCTGCACACACGCACTAATACAAAACCACCCTATGATTGCACACACGCACACAGTAATAAAACACATAATGCTGCACCCTACGCACATATACAACTAACACAATGCTGGCACACACGCACAATACATAAAAAACACACTAATGACTGGACAATACCTAACGCATAATGTGCACCCCATACATAAAACACACTAATGATGCACACACGCACAAATACATAAAACACCATGAATGCGCACACAACGGCCCAATACATAACACACACTAATGCTGCACACACCGCAATAATAAAACACACTAATGCTGCACACACGCGACAATACTAAACACATACTGCTGCCACAAGCACAATACATAAAACACACTAAGCTGCACACACGCACACAATACATTAAAACACACTAATGCTGCACACGAACCCACAATACATTAAAACACACTCAAATTGCACACATACTAACACAAGCTCAATCAATAACATAAAACACACTAAGCTGCAACACGCCACAATACATAAAACACACTAATGCTGACTCACCACACGAAACCACAAGTATACCATACAAAACACACTAATGCTGCACACCACCACAATACATAAAACACACTAACTGCTGCAACACGCCATATAAAAACATGTCACACACCACAACAAAACACTAATGCTGCAAACACACGCACAATACATAAACAACGAATCTCCACACATCTCACACATCGCCACACACATACATAAAAACACTAATGCTAGCACACAGCACAATACCATAAAACACTAATTGCTGCAACACACGCACATACATAAAAATCACTAATTGCTGCCACACGCACAACAATAAAACACACTAATGCTGCACACACGGCCACAATAATAAAACACACTAATGCTGCACCATCGCACAATACATAAAACACACCTAATGATGCACCACGCACAATACATTAAAACACACCTAATGCTGCCACACACGCCACAATACTTTAAAAACCACACTAATGCTGGGCACAACACGACAATATCAGAACACACAACATAATGCTCAGCACAACTACATAACCACAATGCTGCACAAGAGCATATATAAACACACTAATGCTGCACACACGCCCAATAAAACATTGTCACACCACTAATTCTAAACACACAATGACGCCACGCACATACTAAAAAACACACTAATGCTGCAACACGAACCCACCACATACATAAAACACACTATGCCTACACAATCCACAATTACATAAAAACACTACGGAGCTGCACCACGCGACATACAGAAAACACACTAATGTGCCACACGCCCTACATAAAACCCACTAATGCTGGCAAACGCACGTCCCAATGACTAAAACACTATCTCACATCTCGCACAACACCAAGACACACAGTTACATAAAACACACTAATGCTGCACAACACGAAAAACACAGCTACCCCAATAAATAAACCACTGCACACACAACATACATATGTGCCGAAAATATAAAACCGATGCACACACGCGCATCAGACTAAAACAACATAATGCGCACACACCGCAAACATCAAACATAAAACTAAGTGCACCACCATAAACCACATGCTGCACACACGCGCCTACATAACACTACTGCAACACAGCAACATAAAACCCAATGCTGCACACCGAAAACACACAATGCCACACAAACACCCAATCATTAACACACTATGCTTTCACCACACACACAACACACACACACAATACAACTATGCTACAACACACACACAATAATATAATATCTAATACACACAAAGTTGGCTTCTATCAATAGCTTCCGGCATGGAGGCAGAGTCTTCTCCCGGAGATCAACTCCCCCCACCCCCCGGGATTATAGGAGCAGTTTGGACTTCAGAGCTGATGACACAGGAGGCAGGCGCACAGCTGGCAGAAGAAGCTCAGTTTCTGCATCCTGTGCTACTGAGAACACAGCAGAATAAGAGCTGGGAGCCCCTCCCCTTCCTCAGTGACTCGACAACTGCAGAAGAGGGACGCGGCACAGATCTAGCAGTATATTTTACAATCTCTGTAATGTGGCCCCATTGTGCTCTTTGGTGGGCAGTTGCATGTTTCCCCTGGTAATATAAATGGCATGGGTGCCCCAATCTTCAGCAGTGTGCAACATTTAGAGAAGCGGGATGCAAATAGAATTCTACAAGAAAAAAAAAATATACACAGTGTGGTTGTCTGTATTTACCATCTATGCCACACTAGGATTTTTTTACATATTTTTATATAAGTGAAGCAACAGAATCGAATCAGCGGTAAATGGGTTCACAGACTGAATGACAACAATTTACGTTTGGTTTTTTGCAGACAGCTGAGTCATGTCAAATGAATTCACCATTCTATTATATTTAGTTCCAGACTCTACATAAAAATCATTCTTAAACTGTGGTAAAGCGTCTAAAATACAAAGAAGTAAAAATGAAAAAAAAAGGGATAAAAAAAATTGCTCAACACAAACAAAAACAGACCTAGAATAATAGCTTTGTTGAAAGAGAAATCTGTCATCAGTTTGACCATACAAAGCTGCAGACAGTGCCAAGTAGTTTGTCTTGTTAGTCAGAGCAGGACTGTGAAAATGCTTTATGTTTGTAGCGACGTTGGAGAACTGGAAAGTCTCCTCAAACAAAGAAAGGGCTGTGGCAGTGTTCTGTGGATTGAATCACACACCAGGGCACCAGAATTCACCAAGGCCAGCTCTCATATCTGAACCATTATAAAATGCATTTTTTCACAGCCCTGTTGCTATAACCACACGGTATGGTTACACAGATCCCCCAAGGCCACCAAGGCTATTGAAACTGCAGTGTGAATAAACTTGCAGTTACCCATGTTGGAACAAAACAGAGAGGCATGTATGTAGTATGATGTATTATGTATGTATTGTATGTATGTATTAGACCCTCTCTAAACTAATATAACAAAATATCTTTGGTTTGTCATCAGTATTAATCAGTGGAAACCTCTTTAACAAAGATAATTTTTTACTTTTTAACCACAGTTGAAATAGCTCACAAGACTTCTGGCCAAAACAAAGTTTAATAATTGGCGACCTTTGTCAGTTAGCTTGCTCTATTAAGTGAGTAGAGCATGAACTGCTGACAGGAGTCCCTTTAAAAATTAGCTTCAATAAAGAAACAGGTCTTACCCATGCAATTCTTGGATCATCTTAAAGTTGTGTTGACCTGTAGCGCTCCCATGCATCAGCCCCATGGGAGGCGTCGGACTAATCCATTGCCAAGGCTAGAGAAGCGTTGGGACAAGGCAAGGAATAGGCCCACCAGACCAGGTGAATCTTGTACACCCTAAAAAATTGATTACAAAGTATTATGGAGATATACACAAACACAAGATATGTTATAATATTACACATATTGTATTTTTATTAAAAAACATTTCTCCAAATATGATGGAATCTGTTAGCAGGTTCCATAATATAAAATGGGCTACATTTTTTTTTTACTGTACATTCTCCATATGAATGGAACGTGATTAGATAAAATTGTCATGAAAAAAATCCAGAAAAAGGGACTCTATAAAAAAATATATGAAGTGGGGCGGCTCAGCACAGCACGTCTGCCCTGATGCTCATCCAGGCCACGCCCCCAATTCATATATTTTTTTATCAGTCCTGTTTTCTGGATTCTTTTCATGGACAATTTTCTATCACTGTTCCATTCATATTGAGAATGTACAGTAAAAAAAAAGTGTAGCCCATTTTATATTATGGAACCTCTATGACAGATTCCATCATATTTGGAGGGAAATGTTTTTTAATAAAAATACAATATGTGTAATATTATAACATTATACTTGTGTTTGTGTATATTCCATAAATAATAATTTGTAATCAATTTTTAAGGGTGGACAAGATGCACCTGTGACTTTAAGTCAATGGGGGTTATTTATGGGGCTTTGGAGTTGGTAAGCCAAACCTCCCACACCTAAATTTCCATAACTCTAAGGCTATATTCACACTGCCGTTGCCCGCCCGTACCGTACCGTAGCGGGCAACGGCAGTGTACGGGGAGAGGAGGAGGAGGTGAGCGCAGCTCACCCCCGCCCCTCTCCATAGCAACCTATGGCGCGCGGCGCCGTATTACGGGAAAAGATAGGACAGGTCCTATCTTTTTCCCGGGTACGGAACGGTACGGTGCCGCATGTGTGCTGCACCGTACCGCTCCCGTAGGGTGCCGTGCGCCCATAGAAGTGTATGGGGGACGTATATCGGCCGTATATACGTCGGCCGTATATACGTCCCCCATACGTTCGTGTGAATGTAGCCTAAGACTCCCACATACGCGGGGCATGTTTAGATTTACAGTAATAATAACCAAGTTATTTAGTCAGAACATAAAAAACGTAATGGAATCCAACCTTAGGGTGCATTCATATGCCTGTTATAAGGGCAGAGATCAGATCATAGCCCCCATAGAGTCAGGCGGCCGCGCCGCAAACTATAGAGCTTGTTATGTAATTAAGCAGATTTACAACGCGGCTGCTCATCTACCTATGAAGGAAGGAGGGGTGAAGAGCGCTCAACCCTCCTCCTAGCAGCCCTGTGTTTGCCGGGTCTGGGCGAGCACACAGCAATCTAAATCAGCCCTTAGGACTATAACTTTAATAAATTGTAATAATGCAAAACAACAACATTTACTAAGGGCCGTGCACCAGTTTCCTGCACGTTCTTTTAGGTGGAAACTGCTTGCACAGGTATTTAAGAAGTGCCTGCACCACAAATGTGTTGCAGCTGCACGAGGCATCATGCAACATAAATTAGGGAGCTTTCTATGCAAAGTCTATCACACGCCCTATGTTAAAGGCGCACCACAAAAAAGTTGGTGAACTCTTTTGGGCCAGAGCAGAGAAGCGACAGTTTCATTATTTCTGGCGCACGTTCTTAATGAATATTTTTAATTATTCAATATTTCTGGCACACCCAGCAT
The DNA here is from genome assembly GCA_019512145.1 of Engystomops pustulosus. Classification (NCBI taxonomy): domain Eukaryota; kingdom Metazoa; phylum Chordata; class Amphibia; order Anura; family Leptodactylidae; genus Engystomops; species Engystomops pustulosus. Next base: position 25,556,289 of record CM033648.1, on the reverse strand, counting down.
TATACACAGGCAGAGCACCTTTAGTGCAGTTTCATCAATTTTTAGTAAATGTGCCCCAATATGTGGGGGAAAAAACTGTTTTCAATAAAAATGTACCAAATAATATTAGTTTAATGAGTCCCCTAACCCTACAAACATGAACTCGGAGGAAAAGCAAACTAAAACATAAAGCAGTATACAGCGAGAACATACACTGGACAATCCTATCTTAATCCAGTTTTCCTGATCACTCTAGCAGTTCTAAGATGAGCGGAGACGTTCCTACACCTCTTATCTGTAGGGGAGGAGCTTCACTACTATCCTACTATAGTAGGACTCAATCCATTTTATTCCAACTCCACCAAAATGGTCTCCAATTCTACAGCCCTGGTTATTTATCATGGCTTGTATGCTGTCCAAGCCCCGAAATAATCACAATTTCTGGTTCAATGCCTGTAATTGCAAATATTTCTCCCTTTACGCCAATGGGGACGCAGCCGGCAGCAGAGTGGGGCAACACACACAGTTTCTGTCCCCGCGCACTCGCTACAGGAGAGTGAACCCCTATTAATCTATTTATACTTTTTTTTTTTATCAGACCTGTTCTTTTCTGGATTCTTTTCATGGACAATTTTCCATCACTGTTCCATCCATATAGAGAATGTACAGTTAAAAGAAGTGTTGACCAATTTATACCTCTATTTCAGATTCCATCATATTTGGAGGGAAAAAGTATTTATTATAACATTATACTTGTGTTTGTGTATATTCCAGAAATAATAATTTGTAATCAATTTTTAAGGGTGGACAAGATGCACCTGGTCGTGGTGGGCATATTCCTTGCCTTGTCAACGCTCTGCTCATCCTTGGACAATGGATTAGTCCGGACGCCTCCCATGGGCTGGATGACATGGGAGCGCTACAGGTGCAACATCAACTGTAAGATTGATCCAGAGAATTGCATAGGGTAAGACCTGTTTCTTTATTGAAGCTAATTTTTAAAGGGAACCTGTCAGCAAGTTCATGCTCTACTCACTTAATAGAGCAAGACTAAGTGACAAAGGTCCACAATTTATTAAACTTTGTTTTGCCCAGAAGTCCTGTGAGCTATTTCAACTGTGGTTAAAAAGTAAAAAATTATCTTTGTTAAAGAGGTTTCCAGCTGATTAATACTGATGACAAACCAAAGGATATTTTGTTATATTAGGTTAGAGAGGGTCTAATACATACATACATACATACATACATACATACATACATACATACATGCCTCTCTGTTTTGTTTCCAACATGGGTAACTGCAAGTTATCACACTGCAAGTTCAATAGCCTTGGTGGCCTTGGAGGTCTGTGTAACCATACCCGTGTGTTAGTAGCAACAGGGCTGTGAAAAAAATGCATTTTATATTTCAGGATTGAAGCTGGCCTTGGTGAATTCTGGTGCACTGGTGTGTGATATCAATTCACAGAACACTGCACAGCCCTTTCTTTGTTTTGAGGAGACTTGTCCAGTTCTCCAAGTCTAGCTACAAACATAAATGCATTTTCACAGTCCTGCTGCTACTAACACAGACAAACTACTTGGCACTGTCTGCAGCTTTGTATGGTCAAAACTGATGACAGATTCTCTTTAAACAAAGCTATTATTCTAGGTCTGTTTTTTGTGTTGAGCAATTTTTTTATCCCTTTTTTTTTCAGTTTTACTTCTTTGTATTTTAGACCTTTAACCACAGTTTAGAGAAATGATTTTTTATGTAGATTCTGGAAACTAAATATAAAGAAGTGGTGAATTACATTTGGAAATTCTCAGCTGTCTGCAAAAAGAAGTAGAATTGTTGTCATTCAGTCTTGAACCCATTTACTGCTGATGCTGATTCTCTTGCTTTACTTTATATAAATATGTAAAAAAAAATCCACTAGGTGGCAGTAGATGGTAAGTACAGACACCACACTGTGTGATATTTTTTTTTTTCTTGTAGATTCTAATTTGCATCCCGCTTCTCTAAATGTTGCACACTGCTGAAGAATGTTGGGCACCATGGCCATTTATATTACCAGGGGAAACATGCAACTGCCCAACCAAAGAGCACAATGGGGGCCACAGTACAGAGATTGTAGAAATATACTGCTAGAGCTGTGCCGCTCCCTCTTCTGCAGTTGTCGAGTCACTGAGGAAGGGGGAGGGGCTCCCAGCTCTTATGTCTGCTGTGTTCTCAGAGCACAGGATGCAGAAACTGAGCTTCTTCTGCCAGCTGTGCGCCTGCCCTCCTGTGTCATCAGCTCTGAAGTCCAAACTGCTCCATTTATATCACGCGGGCGGGAGGGGGGGGAGTGAGTTGGATCTACCGAGAAGACTTCTGCCTCCGCCAGACAGCGTATAGAAGCAACTGTGTGCTGTATTAGAGTATTATATGTATTGTGTGTGTGTAGCATTAGTGTATTGTGTGTGTGTGTGTGTGTGTGTGTGAAGCATTAGTGTGTTATATGTATTGGGTGTGTGTGTGCAGCATTAGTGTGTTTTATGTATTGGGCGTGTGTGTGCAGCATTAGTGTGTTTTATGTATTGCTTGTGTGTGCAGCATTAGTGTGTTTTATGTATTGCGCGTGTGTGCAGCATTAGTGTGTTTTATGTATTGTGCGTGTGTGCAGTCCCACCCCATAGTGTCTCCCATTGTACTATACAAAAATAATTTGTGGTAACAGCTCCATTAGACATATATATACACTCACCGGCCACTTTATTAGGTACACCTGTTCAACTGCTCGTTAACACTTAATTTCTAATCAGCCAATCACAAGGCGGCAACTCAGTGCATTTAGGCATGTAGACATGGTCAAGACAATATCCTGCAGTTCAGAACGAGCATCAGTATGGGGAAGAAAGGTGATTTGAGTGCCTTTGAACGTGGCATGGTTGTTGGTGCCAGAAGGGCTGGTCTGAGTATTTCAGAAACTGCTGATCTACTGGGATTTTCACGCACAACCATCTCTAGGGTTTACAGAGAATGGTCCGAAAAAGAAAAAAAACATCCAGTGAGCGGCAGTTCTGTGGGCGGAAATGCCTTGTTGATGCCAGAAGTCAGAGGAGAATGGGCAGACTGGTTAGAGCTGATAGAAAGGCAAACAGGACTCAAATCGCCACCCGTTACAACCAAGGTAGGCAAAGAGCATCTCTGAACGCACAGTACATCGAACTTGAGGCAAGAGTGGGCTACAGCAGCAGAAGACCACACGGCGTTCCATCCTTTCAGCTAAGAACAGGAAACTGAGGCTACAATTTGCACAAGCTCATCGAAATTGGACAGTAGAAGATGGAAAAAACGTGCCTGGTCTGATGAGTCTCGATTTCTGCGGCAAACATTCGGATGGGTAGGGTCAGAATTGGCGTCAACAACATGAAAGCATGGATCCATCTGTCTGTATCACGGTTAAAGCTGGTGGTGGTGGTGTCATAGTGTGGGGAATATTTTTCTTGGGCACTCTTTGGGCCCCTTGGTACCAATTGAGCATCGTTGCAACGCCACAGCCTACCTGAGTATTGTTGCTGACCATGTCCATCCCTTTATGACCACAATGTACCCAACATCTGATGGCTACTTTCAGCAGGACAACTCGCCATGTCATAAAGCTGGAATCATCTCAGACTGGTTTCTTAAACATGACAATGAGTGCACTGTACTCAAATGGCCTCCACAGTCACCAGATCTCAATCCAATAGAGCATCTTTGGGATGTGGTGGAACGGGAGATTCGTATCATGGATGTGCAGCCGACAAATCTGCGGCAACTGTGTGATGCCATCATGTCAATATGGGCCAAAATCTCTGAGAAATGTTTCCAGCACCTTGTTGAATCTATGCCACGAAGAATTGAGGCAGTTCTGAAGGCAAAAGGTTGTTTGTAGTTGCTTGTTTGCTTGTTTACAACAAGGAATAGAAATTGATGTATAAAAGCACAAAACACTTTTTCTTTGCCCCTTTATTACTACGGTATTGAATAAATAGCGTGTGTGCAGCATTAGTGTGTTTTATGTATTGTGCGTGTGTGCAGCATTAGTGTGTTTTATGTATTGTGCGTGTGTGCAGCATTAGTGTGTTTTATGTATTGTGTGCGTTTGTGCAGCATTAGTGTGTTTTATGTATTGTGCGTGTGTGCAGCATTAGTGTGTTTTATGTATTCGCGTGTGTCAGTCCGTAGTGTGTTTATGTATTGTGGATTGTTGCATAGTGTGTTTTATGTATGTGTGTGTTGCAGCATTAGTGTGTTTTTATGTATTGCGTGGCAGCATTGTGTGCTTTAGTAATTAGGGTGTGAATGGTTTATTTTGGGCGTGTGTGCCGCATTAGTGTGTTTAGTATGGCTTGTGCGATAGTGTTTAGTATCTGGTGGCCAGGCATTATGTTGTTTTCTATTATTGTCGTTGTTGTGCCAGCATTAGTGTGTTTTTATGTATTGTGCGTGTTGTGCAGCATTAGGTTGTTTTAATGTATTGTGCGTGTGCAGCATTAGGTGTGTTTTATGTATTGTGCGTGTGTGCAGCATTAGTGTGTTTTTATTTTGTGCGTGTGTGCAGCATTAGTGTGTTTTATGTATGTGCGTGTGTGCAGCATTAGTGTTTTATGTATGTGCGTGTTTGCAGCATTAGGTGTTTTATGTATTGTGCGTGTGTGCAGCATTAGTGTTTTTATGTATTGTGCGTGTGTGCAGCATTAGTGTTTTTATGTATTGTGCGTGTGTTGCAGCATTAGTGTTGGTGTTTATGTATTGGCGTGTTGCAGCATTAGTGTGTTTTTATGTATTGTGGGTGTGCAGCATTAGTGTGTTTTATGTTATTGTGCGTGTGTGCAGCATTAGTGTGTTTTATGTATTGTTGGCGTGTTGTCAGCATTAGTGTGTTTTATGTTATTGTTGGCGTGTTGTGCAGCATTAGTGTGTTTTATGTATTGTGTGGTGTGTGCAGCATTAGTGTGTTTTATGTATTGTGTGCGTGTGTGCAGCATTAGTGTGTTTTATGTATTGTGCGTTGTGGCAGCATAGTGTGTTTATGTATTGTGCGGTGTGTGCAGCATTAGTGTGTTTATGTATGTGCGTGTGTGCAGCATTAGTGTGTTTTATATTGAGCGTGTGTGCAGCATTATGTGTTTTATGTATTTGTGGGTGTGTGCAGTCATTAGTGTGTTTTTTATGTATTTGCGTTGTCAGCATTAGTGTGTTTTATGTATTGTGCGTGTGTGCAGCATTAGTTGTTGTATATGTGCGTGTGTGCAGCATTAGTGTGTTTTATTATGTGTGCGTGTGTGCAACATAGGTGTTTTGTATTTGTGTGCGTGTGTGCAGCATTAGTGGTTTTATGTATTGTGTGTTGGCGTGTGTGCAGCATTAGTGTGTTTTATGTATTGTGTGCGTTTGTGCAGCATTAGTGTGTTTTTTATGTATGTGCGTGTGTGCAGCATTAGTGTGTTTTATGTATTGGCGTGCTGTGTCAGCAAGTAGTGTGTTATGTATTGTCGTGTGCAGCATTAGTGTGGTTTTATGTATTGTTTGCGTTTGTGCAGCATTAGTGGGTTGTTTATGTATTGTGCGTGTGTGCAGCATTAGTGTGTTTTATGTATTGTGCGTGTGTGCAGCATTAGTGTGTTATATGTATTGTGCGTGTGTGCAGCATTAGTGTGTTATATGTATTTTATGTGTGTTACATAGCGTTTACATTGTGTCAAGGCTTCATGCACACGTTCAAGTGACTGAGGCCTAACATTGTGTTTAGATTTATGGTGCTGTAAAAGCTCTGGGAGTAATTCTTAAAGAGCTGATGTATTGTGCATCAGCTGTTGATGCTCACTCTGTCTGCCATACACATTGCGCCAGATATATTCTACGCCAGGTCCTGCCAGGTGTATAATTGTGCTATAATCGGTGCAAGGTCCCGGCACAGCTTGCATTTAGAAGGGAAGCTATACTGATATGATGCAAGGAGTCTTTGGTCCTTGAAACAGGACACTGCATGGTCCAGGGTAATGGACCGACCACAGGTATTGTGAGACAGCCCTCAACCTGGCTACAATAAACAAAATAGGGAAGAATTTATCATATGTTGACGCTCCTGGGCTGGTGTATGATTGTTGTTGTCCCCCCCCATGCAGCTACAAATACATCAAGAGGCTTAGGCCGCTAGGCAAAGAAGGTAGGCCGTCACCCCTCTGCGCTCACTCTACCCCTACATGTCGTGGAGGTGGCTTATTCACTATTTTATATGCATATTCTGCACTGCGCAAGAATTTGCAATTATTTCACTGCTTCTATGGCAGAAAACTGGCTTAGAAGCAGTGATAAATCTCATCCTATCAATTTATATGATAACACCAGACTCTGACTGGTTTTCTGCAGCAGCTGAGGTGCGTAGTATGAGGTTCTGCAGCAGCTGAGGTGTGTAGTATGAGGTTCTACAACACTTTATAAAGTTTATTAATCTTGTAAGCTGTATGTCTTAGGGAAGGGTTGCTTTTCTAGAATCGGCTCTGTTAACTAAAAAGCCTAGGAACTGACCTGTTGTGCACACTGCAACCTGTCTCATAAAATTAGATGACATTTGAAGCTTCTAGGTGACACAGAACTATTTTTTTTCTTATTTACGGTACATTTGGTAATGGAGAGCTGTGTGGGGAAAAAAAACCTTTTTGACTGCAGTGAGTATCTCTGATTCTGTGACACCTAGAAAGACAATCCCGAGCAATATTTAAGAGGAGATTCTTTCTTTAAAATGACAATAGAACTGTGTTTGTAAGTTTCACTGTTCAGAAGATGTAGCCGTTTGAAGTGTTCCATTGTCAAGAAGTCTATGCATGTGCACAGGGGATTTATATATCCATGTGATAGTATTGAACGGGTTAAATTATGATGAAAATATAAAAACCACAATCCATTAAATAGTACGACTCGTACAGACTCCAGGACTCGATTATTTACAGTCCTCTCTGATGTTATATTTTCTAGTGAGCTTCTGATTAAGAATATCGCAGACAAAATGGTTGACAGTGGATGGAGGGACCTTGGTTACGTTTACATTAGCATCGATGATTGTTGGTCCTTGAAGAAAAGAGATTCTAACGGACGACTTCAACCTGACCCAGACAGGTTTCCAAGTGGCATTAAGGCCCTTGCCGATTACGTGAGTAAAACATGCACTGCATGGAAACATTTTATTAAACTTTGATGAAAAATAAAGGGAGTATTATCATAAGTGCTGACTCCTTAAAGGGGCAATCCTTTATGGACATATGTCTGATAGTTGCGGTTCTTACTTATGGGCTTCTCTCTGGAACAGGGGTGCCCTGACTCTTTGCAGGGTTGGAATCCTTAGGATTTTATCTCTAAGATAGAAATAGGACTTAGAGGGAACCTGTCAACAGGTTTTATCCCACTAAACTACTAGTCCCCTATGAAATGTTCTTTCTAGAATTCCCTCTTTTATGTAAAATCTCACGCATTTACACACAAAAAGAAAAAAATCCTATAAACACCTTCCAGATCATGTTTTTTTTTTCATCACCCCATGTGGTGGCATTATCTAGAAAATCTACTTTGAAGTGAGGTGTAAACTGGTTGTATAAAGTCAAGGAGGCAGAGATTTTAACACTGAAGTCAAGCTCTTTCTTCCTCAGAAAGCCTCCATCACTGTTATTGATGCTCCTGCATCCAGAGGCATCACTAACTAGATCTCCTGAGGTCCAGTGCATGATGTCAATCACAGAGCAGGAGGCGTTCAGAGCTCCACACCTGGACTTCAGTGTAAAACTCTCCGCCTCCTTGACTTCATACAACCAATTTACATCTCACTTCAAAGTTGATTTTCAGAATGATGCCACCACTCTAGACCATGAGTAAAACAAAAACTAGTAGTTGTAAAGCTGCTTAACAATATTCTGGTAGTGGTTTATTAGGCCAATTGCTTATGACAGGTTCCCTTTAAGAATTAAGCATTTTTTCCTATGACATGGGCAGTCCCCATAACTCCTTTTAACCTATTTAAAGCTAACCTTTCACTAGGATCATAATTTTTAGCTGCTGACAGCTTCCAATAGCCTATGCTATGCTAATTTTAGAAATGCCTTTGTCAGCATTCAGAATCATTGTAATAGTTTATAAGTTTATTTTACATTCCCTGACTCCCTACCAGCAGCAGGTGGTGAGTTCCTTGCAGCTGCAGCCTGTCTGTGCCTGTGTCAGTCTCCTCTCCTCCACGCTCATCCAACTCCCTTCCCACTACCTGTTAAATGCATTGAGCAGGTGGGAAGGGAGGAAGATAGTGTGAAGCAGAGGAAAAATGTATGAGAAGACACAGGAACACACAGGCTGCAGCTGTATTCCTCCTGGACTTACCACATGCTGCTGGTAGGGAGCCAGGTAATGTAAATCAAATTATTATAAACTACAAAGGCTTTTTAAAAATCTGCGTAGCATAGGCTATTGGAACCCGTCACCAGCTAAAAAATGACATTCCTGTTAGCAGGTTCACTTTAAAACTGTTAAGTGCACAGTTTTTTGGTCTCAGCAAGATGCATAGAAACTATTTTAAAGGAGGTCTACCAGCAGATTTGACCATGACCATACCAGGTTTTGGCCCTGGACATGTAACCAATCTTTTTGTTTGTGAAAAATTATATTTATATTCCAGAATTGTAGCTGGATTCGGAACACTCTGCTGCACTGATGTTTGAGATCTCTTCAATGTACTACAGCACAGCTTCTCCCTCTGCTCTTCTGTATGCATAGTACAGAAGTTTTTAACTGCAAACCATACTGTGCTCCTTGAAGAGATTTCATGCCCCAGTGGACCAAGTTCTCCAAGTCCAGCTACAATCCTGGAACAGAAATGCAGTTCTGCTGCTTAAAATGTTTAGAGACCAGTTTCCAAGCCATCAATAGAGTAGTTACAGCACTGTTTATGTCATAAGTTATTTTCTTTTGTCATTTTTAGATCCATGCCAGAGGTCTGAAGATAGGTATATATGCAGATATGGGGAACTTTACTTGTGGTGGCTATCCTGGGACAACGTTGGACACTATTAAGATTGATGCTGACACTTTTGCGTCATGGGAAGTAGACATGTTAAAATTTGACGGCTGCTATTCAAATTCCACTGAAAAAGCTTTAGGTATGTTCCCAGTTTCAGGTAATTATTCTCCTACAAATATTTTAATTGATCCTGCCGATGTGTCATTAAAGGTGCTATTATGTTGCAGAACATTTCATTTCCCTGATGCCTGGCAGTCTCATTTTCGTAGGACATGAATAGAACAGTTGTTCTCGATGGGGGTTGCTTACAGAGTGGCATCGGTTCTGCAAATGAATTTAAAGGGGTTTTCCAGTTACAACAATTTATTCTCTACCCACTGGATAGGGGATAACTTGCTGAACAGTGGGGGTGCCAGTGGTCAAAACCCCACACATCACAAGAATGGGGCTCAGTTGTACCCTGAATAAATGTGATCCTTGTGGGCCTTAATACTGGGAACCCCAGCAAGTTATCCACAGGATAGGGGAAAAACTGGAATTTTCACTTTAGTGGCTGGAGAATCCTTCTAAAGGGGATGTACCATGTTACTTTCTATACCCAACTCAGGAGATAACAAGATGATCTATGAGGGACTCCCAACATCAGGAGAAAGTGACCCCCCGAAATATAGGTAGTGCACTTGTGGCGTGAGCCCCTGGGCCCCCACCACTGAGCAGGAGTAGGGGGCCCTCACCATCCTGCCTGCCTCCACTCCTGCTTTGTGATCAGCAGTAGTGGAAATAATTGCGGTTCCCCGTCAGTTCTTTTACCCAGGGGCCCCCAACACCCACAAACCGGCCCTGCTGGAAGCATTTAAATCTGTGCAGCTAAAATTATGTATATTTTCATGCAGGATATCCTAAAATGAGTGCAGCTTTGAATGCAACTGGGAGGCCTATCCTTTATTCCTGCAGCTGGCCTGCATATGAAGGTGGTCTTCCACCAAAGGTAAGTATAGAACACAATTACTTAAAAGTCATTGACTCACCAGGCTGAAATATTTCTAAGATGATAAAAACGTTATAACATCCCCATAGGTGAACTACACATTATTAGGAGAAATCTGTAACATGTGGAGAAACTATGATGACATACAAGACTCGTGGGCCAGTGTGCTGGACATCATAGAATGGTTTGCAGACAACCAGGACGCGCTACAGCCGGCTGCAGGTCCTGGCAGGTGGAACGATCCAGATATGGTGAGCAGAACAAGAATACTGAAGGCTTTACTTGTACCATGTATTTCTCGTGTAGAATAAGAAGTTACATTGACAATGAAGAATGGCCATTTCCATCATTAATCTCTAGGATTCTTCAACTTACTCATTTTACCCATTTTCTATTGTAGCTGATTGTTGGGAATTTTGGTCTGAGCTATGATCAATCTAAATCCCAGCTGGCCATTTGGGCTATGATGGCAGCTCCACTTATCATGTCCAACGATTTAAGGACCATTTCTGAAGATGCAAAGGAACTTTTACAGAATCGGCTTATGATCGCTATTAACCAGGACCCTCTTGGAAAGCAGGGGAAAAGAATTGCAAAGGTGTGTGTGGATGAAATAACATCTTGTCTTCATGCATTTCTGTTTCATTGCATTGTTTTAATTCATGTTAATTGAGCCCTGGAAATGCTACACACATGTCCAATATATTGACTGGAGACCCCCCCACCCATTATTATTTGCATTGTATCCATCCACTTCCCACCTTGTTCCTGGCCAGGGCTTCACTTAGTCGGAATGTCACTACTAGGGTGAGTCCAAAGTCCCAGGAGAGACTTTTATTTCAGGACCGTAAGGTTAAATAACATATCTGATATCCAGGCAAGAAATGGGACTATAGTTTAGGCTAAGTCCGAAACATAGAAAGAAAAGTGCTCATAGGGCAAAAGCGTTTGGTAAGAGATAGAATGGGATTAAATGTAGGCCGCTCACCGGATGTTGTTGGTATTTAAGGCACATCTCTTGTGTAAGCGTTAGTGTCCATACGGGTGCAGCTAAAGAGCTTCTTGCCTCCAGCTTGCGGTGCTAAGCCGGCTGGAGTTCCAGGAATGTGGAAAAAGATGAAGGGCGCAACACCACACGTGCAGATTGCAATAATGATACATAAAATAGACTTTATTGTTACCAAATGTATAAAATTACAATGTGTTTTGGGGACACCAGTGACCCCTTTTTTCTAGTGCAATTTTGTTATTGTCATCCTCAGCTTCTTTATCATTCAGAATTTTTTAATTTGCCCATACTGATCCATATTGTTTTCAATTAGAATTGTTCTCCCTGATAGATGAATCCTCAGCTGTGCTGAGGTATATATTTTTCCAGCCCGGATGCCTCAGCAGAGGATTCATCGATCAGCGAGAATATATTTTCTGCCTCCTTTACCTTGAGGAACCATGACTGCCTCTCTCAGGCTGAAGAGAGTCGGTGGACAATTCAAAGTTCAGCAAAGAGTTATACACCACCCCCATTAAACACTGTAGTCGGTATAAGTAATGTATTGCTTTTTTCAGGATTGTTCCTTTAAGAATGACATTAAAAGGAACTTGTCATCAGGAATCTCATTTTTACATGGTGACAGGTTCCAATAGCTTCTGGCATGCTGATTTCAAAAATGTCTATGTCGTACATCTGAATAATTCCACTGCTTCTTAATAGTTTCTTATACATTACCTGGCTCCCTGCCAGCAGTGTGTGGTGAGTCCCAAAGATGAGAGGGGGCAATTTAGTTGAGAATTGCTTGTGGTGGCGAGCGGACGTAAGCAGGGGGAGGGAGCAGGGAAAAGGCTGAGGGAGGGGGAGGATGATGAGTAAGGAAGAGGAGGCATTGAGGAGAATGCTTCCTCTCTCCTCCTCAGGATGCATCAACTACTGCTGGCAGGGAGCCAGGTAATGTTAAAGAAACATTTAAAAAGCAGTGTATTAATTGAGATGCAAGAGGCTATTGCAACATCAAATAAAAATGTCTTTCCTGATGACAGGTTCCCTTTAACCCTTGAGAAAAGTTGCGGGCAGATAAAGTTAAATCAATCAAAATATCACCTTTTCCTTATGTGGACTCAAAGTCTAAAAAACAGTTTTTTAGTTCCACCATATTTAATATTTACTGGCCATCTTCTTTGGGTAGGTTTTTTTTTTTTAGGTGAATGTCTCAAAGTAATTGTATTGTATATAATCTTTGACATATGACGATCCTACTTACTAAGCATTTCCTCTTTTGTGCAGAGTGGCTCTTTGGAGGTTTGGGTGAGAGAACTGGTGGATGAACAATATGCTGTGGCCGTGTTGAATAAGGGAACGGATGGTCTGCCAAAACGCTTCACCACAAGCCTCGCCCTACTCAATATAACCAAGAGCACTTTTGGTTATAAACTTTTTGATGTCTTTGATAAAGAATTCTTGAGAACTGTGAAACCAGAAACGGCTTTTGATATGAGCATCAATCCCTCCGGTGTGGTCATGCTGTTTGTTCGGCCAGCAACTGGGCGACGCCACCACCATCTGTAATGTCACCAACGCATTATCTGAATGTGGGTGACAAGTGATGCCAGGGCCACTGATAATTGTGTGATACCAGAGCCTCCTGTGCCTTCTTCTATACTTGAAATCAATGATGGGCAAAAGCAAATCCGTGCTTCCTATAATAAATGCTGCCCTATACGACCTTTTCTCATAACTAAAATACAGTCTGTTATGTTTACTTGTATATTGTACTTTATAAATGAAAGAATTACTGAATTTGACTTTCATTCTAGAAGGTCGCACATGGTATTAGGCTGAGGCTTCAGGGGTTATTGGGGCAGCTGAACGACCAGATACAAACTTATTGCTAAACTCCTCCTTAAAGGGACACTGTCACCAGATTCCGCTCATTAAAATACTAGACCCTTGAAGTAAGATATGAAATGTCCTTTCTAGAATTCCCTCTTTTATGTGAAATCTCACCTGTTTACATATAAAAAACAAATCTCCTCCAAAGTCATGTGATTAATCAGGAGAGAAGAGTCATATTCTGACTGAAATGAGTCAAGTTTAGAGGTTACAGGGAGTGTGTCACTCCCGATGCCCCCGTCTTCAGTTCTGTAGTAGCAGAAACATGATTTTTTTTAATATGTGGCATATTAAATATATGAATCTCATATTTCAGGACACTTAAATCTTGTTGTTCTGCTGCTACAGACTGCCTATTCTGAAAGATGAGATTCGTATCTTTAATATGACACCAAAAGAATTTTTCTAGGTGCTATAGAACCAAAAATGCTTCTGAAGTAACTCTCCCTGCAGCCTCTCACCTTGACTCACCTCAGACAAATATGACTCTTCTCTCTTCATTTGCATATGACTTTGGAAGATATTTTCTATAGGTAAATAGGTGAGATTTAGTATTTGCTTAGTATCTAGCAGCTAAGCCATGGTCGATTATGACACATGTAGCCCAAACCTATGGGAGATTTTTTTGTAATTCATAAAATTTGATAGTAAATTAGTAACATTTAATGTAATAAATGTATTGTTTTTGCAATATTCCACTTCACTGGTGTTAGTATATATGGGGGTAAGCAGACACAGTTTAGAAGTTAGCTATATAATTGTTCTGTGCCCCTCCTATGTACTTTACACATGTTTTATGTCTGTTACATAATGAAGAAAGCTGCTGTTTTTACATTGCTGGTAAATTGGATTATATATGTGTTAGTGGTATAGGTACCAACAAGGGGAAAAAAATTATATAATGATAACTTTATTAATTGTGCACTGAACCTGCCATTACTACAGTATCCAATGTATGGACAAATACAGCCAGTGACAGGTTCCTATAGAGCTTTGATAACTAACTGACACCCTTCTATTAGCTAAAACTTTATCTCATATTAGTTGGAATCAAAGGGGGTGTGTCCTGCTCAACCGGCCCCACCCATCCACACCTCCTATGCTTTTTCACAGAATGTCATTTGACCAGGTGACAACCTCACAGGTCCTTTAGCCTGCTACCTGAGCAAACCGTAGACCATGCATAAATCTGATGACATGGCAGTATCATGGCATGATTACAGCTTTCCTCTGCGGACTTCTACTCCTCCTCCTTGGAGGCTGCTTTGATTTCATGTGATCAGATACATACATGGGCTAAACTGTGCAAATGTAATGGACCTTAGATGATCTCACCCTGATCACATGCCATGACGTGGCCAATGAGGTAACAGAGCTCAAACTCAATGTTCCACATAGCAGCAGTTCTGTAACACTGAGACTTGTCAATCAGGAACTTAGAGGCAGAGCGATGCAAGTATAGTGAGTAGTGTAAGTTTACAAACTTATTTTTTAACATTGCAGCCAAGGAAAGGAACAATTAAGGGATCATAGGACCATTTAAGGAATCGTATGAAGTATTTATTTGGATGGGTTAATTTGCATGACAAGTTTCCTTTTAAATCATGATATGGGGGTGATATTACATGTGAGTATTGTATGTATGTATGTATGTTTGTCTGTATAGTATTCGTGTTCCTGGAAATCAAATGTCTGACAATCATGAATGTGACACAGCAAAGAATAATCTGATTTAATCTACAAACCAATGAACCACTGCTGTATTTATCTCTCCAAAATTACCAATGCACAATTGTATACATATTCAGTGTACAAGATAATTGTCAAAATCTATCAGTGACCAGATGTACCTAACCTTTCCAGTGTCTTTGTATCGCAGTTTTCTACCTAATCGCTTTGCATATTCTCCACTGAAATAATGATGTAATCATGTTGTCAATAAACAGATTCCATAAGAAAGTTCTCTGGAAAATGATGACATTTTAAAATTATCATTTTAGTTTGTAAGTAAATAATGAATCTGCTTTAGAATTAGCTGATGAGTCAAGTGTATAAAAATTATAGGTATAAAAATACCTGTTTCGCTGATTGTTAGGGGTCTCCACAGTCGTATATCTTAACCCCATCAAACTAGACAGGCTCAGGCCTCATGCACATGACCATCTGGCCGGACAAATAGCGTCCACATCATGGCCCCCATAGAGGTCTATTACATTCGGTCATTGTGTGGTGCGCATGACCAAGCGGGGCAGCTGTGCCGCAGAGGATAGAGCAGGTTCTGTCCAGATTTTCAATGTGAAAGCTCAAGTTCCTATGGAGCGGTGAGGGGTTAAGACCCGGGTGGCAGGGGCATTGCTAGGGTTGTAAAATATTCGGGACACGGGTCCCAGTACATGTGTATCGCACTTACAGTAATACCCACTCCTGTACATAACCTCCTCACATGTGGTTGTGCCAATAACAACTTTACTGCTGGTGTATAGAGCTATAGAAAAAACTGAGAAATCCCTACTTGCATTCAGTGACTGCAGGTGACGCATCCTCCATCTTCTCCATTAGGCCCAGCATCAACACATCTTATGTTCCTCACTGTCCCTATATCTTGGTTCCCTGACAGTGTTATCCTGCTGCTGCACCTAACAATCTCTCCCAAATACTCTAAGGATACATTCACACATTTGCCACCAGGTGCTCGTTACCCATCACATGTGTTTTCAATGGAAACGCAAATGAGATCAAACCAAGGCCTATCACAGCCCCCCAGTAATGTTCCCCACACAGTTACCCCCGGTAATGTGCCCCACACAGTTACCCACCCGCTCATGTGCCCACACAGTTACCCACATTTAGTAATGTGTGCCACACAGAAACCCCTAGTAAGTAATGTGTCCCACATTTACCCCCAGTAAGTAATGTGCTCCACACAGTTACCCCCAGTAAGTAAAGTGCCCCACACAGAAACCCCCCAGTTAGTAATGTATCCCACACAGCTCCCCAATAAGTAATGTGCCCCACACAGCCCCCAATAAGTAATGTGCCCCACACAGCCCCCCAGTAAGTAATGTCCTCACACAGCCCCAGCAAGTAATGTGCCCACACTGCCCCCCAGTAAGTAATGTGCCCACACAGCCCCCCAGTAACTAATGTCCTCACGCAGCCCCCCAGTAAGTAATGTGCTTACACAGCCCCCCAGTAAGTAATGTGCTCACGCAGCCCCCCAGTAAGTAATGTGCCCACACAGCCCCCCAGTAAGTAATGTGCTCACACAGCCCCCCAGTAAGTAATGTGCTCACACAGCCCCCCAGGAAGTAATGTGCTCACACAGCCCCCCAGTAAGTATTGTCCTCACACAGCTCCCACCCCAGTAAGTAATGTGCCCCACATAGAAACCCCGCAGTTAGTAATGTGCCCCACATAGAAACCCCGCAGTTAGTAATGTCCTCACACTTAACCTAGCAATGCCGGGTGGATCAGAAATTTTAACAATTGTTCTATTCCTGTAGCCATTAGGAACAAGGAATGTCCCCATCGAGAGCCTTAGGGCCCTTCTGTTGACCAAAACTTTCAATTAAAGGGACACATAGAAATAGTAGATAGGTAGTAAATGATAGTTCCACATTCTCATAAAACCATTAGTCGCATAACAAGGAGCCCACAGTCTCAGCGGAGAGATCCTATTGTATTGCTATGTTGTGTCATATACACTGTCCCTGGGAAATTCTAAAAAATTCTGCTTCCCATCTCTCTATTTATGTAAATCCACGTTTGCTATTCAATCTTTCCTTGTATACCTCCACATTGTGTGTGTGGAAAGCTATTATTTGACACTTCTGTGAGCTACAGTCCACCATGGGAAACCAAGACTGATTCAAGCCGAGATCTCAGATGAATGTCAATTTAGTAATGGGGTGGGGAGTGTATAATTGCTTACATATTGCTGGTCTCCAAACTTGTCTTACTGTATACAGAACATTTTCTCCTTATCTTAGATTAACAAGGCGGTTTACGTTGGTGAAGCTGTACACAGTGAAACTATTTTCTGATACAAGTTAGATAGAAAAATGGAATGTGACATTGGCCTGAGTAATATCATCAGTAAATAATCAATCTCAGGCAACTGGATTATATCTTAAATTCCTTGGCTTTAAAAAATGCTTGTTCATTTTGTAGACTTTTGAACTACAGACTGTTTCAGTAAGAAAACTTGTTGATGGAGGGTGCGCTCACACACCTACACTGTCAGACACTCACTTTCCCTGCAGCTTGGTACCGAAAACAAAGAGAAAACGATGCCTCAAAGGATCCTATAAATCTGTATTGGATCATTTCTGGAATCCAGCGCTTCAATTTTATCAGTCACTTTTGCTAAGTGTTGCGCCGCATTTAACAGGGGTTTTTGCCGCACACGATCGGATTTTGGAGCATCGGAACTGGCTTTCACACAACACAAATCGGGGGGCGGCCCGTCAGAAGATTCGACAGATTCAGACAACGCTTGGGATCTAACACTGCAAATTGTGTTGCAAGACATGGACTCACATACACTGGGAAGAAGAAGGTGAACTCCGACGGACCTCAGCGGGGAAGCGACAGATGCAGGGTCAGATACAGGACCGGTTAAGTAAATGTGCCCCAACGTGTTTTTTTTTTACCTGAGTTTACGATGTCTCTGGACACTAAATACTTACATCCTATGTACCAAAATGTCATCACTTGTGTGGTAAAATAATATAATACTGGTGCTTATTTACTAAGGGTCTGCGGAATGCACTTTCGTCAGATTTTCGAAATTTTCAGGATGTGCACCGTTGTGACAGGTATTTAACTAGGGATTGTGTCGCACGCGATCGGATTGTGGCGCAACAGAAATCAAGAGGCGGGTCGTCGGACGATCCAACGGATTCGGAATAAGTGAGGGATTTAATATTCAAATTGTGTCGCATCCAATGCACTTACATGCACCGGGAAGAAGAAGATGAACTCCGGCGGACCTGAACAGGGAAGCGACACATGCAGGAAATCGGGCGCACAATCTCAGTGAATCCCGGCAGAGTGCATTGATGCACTTCAGGTGAACTCTGGCGGCCAGGTAAGTAAATGTGCCCCACTATGTTCTTTCTTTATCTTCTAACTGGCTAGAAGATAGGAGCCCCTGAAGTGCATTTGCACAATTTTAAAAACTGATAATAGATAATGGAAGAACTGATTATGTTTCAGGGGACACACACTGGTGTGTAAGTGTACTTGGTGTACAATGTTGCCTTTTGAAGGAAATCTACCACCAGGATCAATGATTGTAAACCATGCACACTGACATACTGGTGTGCACCCCCTCTGGCAGAATCCACGTTTCCTAGAAATAAAGGGTTTAAAGATTATGCTAATGCATCTCAGTGGTTACAGGCTCCATGAACACCTATGAAGCCCAGTTTGGTCAGTTTGGTGAACTGAAAGGGTATTGGTAGGTTTGAGTGTGTCTGCAAACTGTGGGTATAAGCAGCAGAAATAATGGAGGAATTTATTTAGTGCTTTAGCTTGATGTGAACCCTGCAGGTCATGGTGGATATGCTAGAATTGTGCTACAATCTGCGTCCGACACTGCCGCAGCCTACAGCTAATGCACGGGGCATCTCTTGGCTTCATATATCTCCTCCAATTAATTCCATACAATATTTGTTTTGATTATACATTTATTTCCATTTTCACTCACTTTTATTACATTTTAAATGTGAACAAAAATCTACACCTGACAAAAGTATTGACGAATCTCCCTTATAGCCTCATGTTACCTACAGGACACAAAGGGAACTTTCACCAACCCATGTTTTAGCTAAAACTCATGGAATTCCTGGGCCACCTGCCAGGGGTGCCAACAGCCAGGACACACACAGGAAGAGACTGAGGCAGCCTGTGTCTGAGGAGACATGGGACAGAGAGTAGAGGAAGGACTTGTCACAGCACATATAACAAGGAACTTCATGATCATGAGCTCATAAGCACAGAGGAATTACAGAAGACAACATCATCTTGGAGCTTCATCCATGGAGCTAGAAATCCTCCTGTTTTTCGTGTGCAGCTGTGAGTATTGCTCTACTATATTTCATGTATTTCGGATATATAATTGCAACATTCTGAAGTTGTTTTCTAAACAAAATATATTTATATATATGTTTCCAAGGACAGTTTCCAAAAAATGTGTTTGATATATTTGCAGTGAAAATATCTTCCAGGACTTTAGGCAAATTTAAGTTTATACAGTTTTATGATTGTGGGATTTTTTTTTGTTCCCTATAAATATAAGAAATACTTAAAGATCACACGTTACAGTTTGTTACAGGTTTTCTTTTTACATTCTTAGTTACTTAGGTGAATATTGCGTTATGATTTCATTTAATCAAAACTTTATCGATCAATAAGAGAAAAGATGTCGTACAATAGGACAGGTGGAACATAGTATTGCTTCACGATTTAATACTGTTTTTACTAGTGATATTTAGTACAAGTACTTTTGATTGCTATTAACTTTAGCAACTTGGCTACATATAGTTACCTGTCCCGTAGCGTCCTCCGAACTGGAATGTCCGACGAGGATTCGGAGCTGCGATTCACTAAGATTGTGCGCCCGATATCCTGCATGTGTCGTTTCCCGGCTCAGGTCCCCGGAGTTCACCTTTTTCTTCCCGGTGCATGTAAGTGCATTGTCTTGCGACACAATTTTGAAAGTTAAATTCCGAATGTCCGAATCAGTCGGATTGTCCGACGGCCACGCCCCCGATTTGTGTCACATGAAAGCCAGCGCCGATGCGCCACAATCCAATCGCGTGCGACAAAAGCCCCTGTGCAATTCAGGGCAAATCAGAAATATCCGGGAAACCCGACCGAAAAGCGTCTGACCGACCCTTATTAAATGTGCCCCAATATATCTGAGTGCTTTATTAATAGTCTGATTTTTTCTATAGCAACCATCATTTAAATCCCCTCTTGGACTGGTTTTCTATTAGCTAATACTGCCTAGATAGTTATACACTAAGTTATAGCCCCCAACATATAAATAACAGTCCCGTGGTCCATTTTATTATTCCATATTTATTTCCGTATTTCATCAGTGTGTAATGAGTTTCTGTGTTGCATGTCCACAAAAAGTGTGTAATCCATTTTTGGGGATCCGCAAAAAAAAAAAAAGTTTGGCAAATTTTCCAGTAAATGCCCCGTGCGGACCCAGCCTTAACATTAACACTCATGGGGCTTTACTGCTTCTACTTTGTCACACAAGATCAGTTTATTACACTTTAGAGACTGTATAAATTAAAAAAAACAATAAAAATACAATATTTTGGGTATTTTGCACTCTCAGGTCACTAATTGTTTGTATTTGGATCTCACAGTTATTAAGAATTGAATGTGGCATCAGTAAGTAAGGAATATTGTTGGTCAAAATAAATGTACATTGTATTTTTTTTTTTTCTACAGACATTAACTAAATGTGACTTTACAAAAAAAATGAAACCTCCTACTTTTACACTTTTAAAGTGAAAATAAAAAGCGGTGTATTTTAAGGCATTGTTCACATGAAAGTTAAAAAAAAACATGCTGTGTGCAAAAAGAAAAAGTGCTGCTGTATTGCAAGTTTCTCGGTTGTGCAATCTCATCTCTTATCTATCTTCAAGATAAGAAAGAAAAGAAGGGACTGCTATCTTTCCAGAAACAGTCCTATGGTTCACGTGCCGTGTTGCAGCTCAGCAATAGTCGCACCCATGAACAGCATTTGCACTTTCTGGACAATCTCTTTAATTGTACTCCAATTGGGTGACATCTGCCATCAAAATCCACCATGATAAACCAGGGCACTTACTCATAGATCCAGGCACCGTGACCGTCGCCTCCTTTCTTCTAAAAATCAACTTTTAAATTATGGTAATGAGCCAGAAGGGTTCTGGGGGGAGTTGCCAGAGCTCTTTTCTAGAATTCTAGAAGCCAAATTAAGTGGTTTCAGGGGTAGTATCAATTTAGAAGCCATTATTATCTTTTCTAAACATGTTTTTTTGTGTTCATATTTTGCTCATGACCCCCAAAAGCCATAACTTTTTAGGAAATTTGGAACGTGGAGGTGCCCAATATGTTTATAATTTTATTTATTTATGTATCGGTTCTAGGGAAAGGTGGGTGATTTGAGCTTTTTTTTTTTTTTAAATCCCCTAGGGTACTTGAACCCAAGGGGGTCTGATCACTCCCACCATATACTGCAATATTACTGTAAGAAACGTCTGAATTGAGAATGGGGTTATAGATAAGGATCTAAACTTTCAGATGGCTTATGGCTTTGTGATTTACAGAACGAGATATGGACAGCTAAAGACACACGTTTGAAATGCAAGCTGCTAATAAAGATACAGATCTGAAAGATGAGATTCTTTTTTTAATATGACACTAAATGGATCTAGCATGTTTCTAGGTACTATATAACAGAACAGTAGTGAAACTACCCCTGCAACCACTAACCTTGACCTATCTCTTGTAAAAATGGGATGAGAAGAGTCATATTTGCCCGACTTTGGGGGAGATAGGTTCCCTTTAAACTAGTGACTTAGGCATCACCCTATGGCAGTAGGTGCTTTTTTATCACCAAGGGTGCAGTGGGATTTGTCAAGAAAACATTAGGAATTGGAGCAATATCCCTTTAAATTCTAGCAAGCTGCCCACCCATCTTAGGTAGTTGTGTTTTTTTATGATTTTTTTTAACAATTCTAAATACTTTTTTCCTTTTAGTAAATAGGAAGATGACAGGTGCATTCACAGTTAAACTTCCCAGCTGTTGGGATGTGGGCATTGCCAATTTAGCACATAATTGTATGCTGCCAGACCAGACAGCACATGGAGAAACCACACAGGAAAATGTGACTGGTGTACCATTCATTAGGGAAGGGGATGTTGGGTTATGGTTTGGAAGCTTTATTCTGTTTTCCTTCTGGAGATTTCTGCTGGAGGCTACCCATGGATTGATGTGCAAATAACGTAATATTCAGCTGTCTGAAAAGATGCCAAGGTGACAATGCCACAATGTCTACCTGCTGCTCTGACTTTTCTTATTATGGCATGGGTTGGAAAGACTACATTATGGAGAGAGATTACCATCTGCAAAATTATTTGTGTTGTCTGAGTTACCAAAGCCCCAGATTCCCATCCAAAAGAACAGTGCGAACTGTAGTGTCCAGAGGGCACCAGATTCAGGATTTTTGGCACACTTTCTTCATGAATCTGGCTCTCCTGACAAAGTACACCACTTTTTTTGGACACTTCTTAAATACCTGTGCAAGCAGTATGCACCTATAAGAAAAGAAAGTGCAAAGTCCATCAGAAAAGTGGCAAACGGCCTTAGTAAATGTGCCCAATAGTCCTAGAGAGTAAATTAAGAAGCAAACATCATACTGGGCATCTCCCCCCCCCCCCCCAAAAAAAAATGTTCTAGCCACTTGAAACAATCTCTTTTCCACTCTTTCATTTCTTAATTATTCCTTCTACAAGGGTAGTCCTGCACGTGTATAGTACATGGAATGGAATCAATTAGGGCAATGGCCATATAGTAGCCACATGATCTGCCTCTGTGGTGTGTGAATCCTTGGAAATCCAATATATGAACAGTGTCCAAAAATTGACCACACAAAAGGACATAGAATATACTTATTCTTTACTTCAATATTTCCATTAGTACATCCATTTTAATACTCTTCTTTTTGTTTCCACAATACATTTATTGCATATTCCTTTGTTTCAAAAGTATTATATATTTGCACTTTTCTTTCAATAATAGCTTGCACTAGACAGCAATGCCTCTGGATCATGTGAGCTATTCATAGATACTGTTATGTATTTTTTAAACAGTCCCACGGTACAATACATTTGATGCAAAAAATAGAACTCACGTTAGCACGATCCCCAGGGCAGAGACGCTATCTCACCTACACGCCAAACAGCGGTCAGGTACGTTCCATGTTAGTGACGTTTCGAGGGACACGCCCTCTTCCTCAGACATAACGAGATCTCGTGCATTAGCGCAAATTATAGTGTCCGTAGTCGGAAACTCCTATGTAAACATAATACTCAGTACAAAGATATAGAATTAAAAACATAATAGATCGTACCCTACATACATAGCCTAACTATAAATGTACACATGATATTAAGAGTTTAAACCTTCAATCATTATTGGCTTATTTCACAAAAAGATATTAAAGTTACATTCTTCATTTAACCCTTTAGGGCTTTTAGTCTCCAACCTACATATCCAGTATACCTCTCTTTGTAGGAGGCGCTTCTTAACCTGCTCCTTATCGTTCCCAAAAACTTCTTCCAACACTAACCATTTCAATTCCGATATCTGATGCCTCCTTTCTTTAAAATGTCTCGCTACCGTTGTCTCACCATATTTCCTCTTTTCCACTTTTTGTGTATTCACATCAGTGACTGTCCCACTAGTCTCTTGTTTCCCATATGTTCTAATTGCCGACCTATGTTCATTTAATCTGATTTTAATTGGTCTCGAGGTCTGTCCTACATACATTTTGCCGCAAGGGCATTTTAACGCATATACTACATTTTTACTATTACAGGAATGCCAACCTTTTATCATTACATTTGTACCGTATAATGGAGGTAGAAGCTTTTCTCCTTTAATGATAGAATTACAATTCTGGCATGATAAACATGCATGGGTTCCGTTATGTCTAGCTCTTAAAAATTGTTGTCTATTCGGTTTATTTTTCTCCATATCTGCTCGTACTAGCCAATTGGCCAATGACTTTCCTCTTCTAAATACAAATTTTGGTTTTTCTTTAAACATATGTCCATATTGTGGATCGCATCTAAGCATATCCCAATATTTAAGGACCGTATTTTTAATCAAATTAGAATGATTATCGTAAGAGAGAACAAAAATATGTTCCCTATCTTTTTTCTTTTCATAATTTGGATTTAGTTGTCGTAGTTTCTGCCAATCTTCTCTTGCTACCTGTTCGCTAACTTTAGTCATTTCTTTCCTACAGTATCCTTTTTCTACAAATTTTTCTATCATCTTTTGACTATGTATTTTATATTCTTTATCATTATTACAAATACGACGGGTTCTTATAAATTGGCCCTTCGGGATTCCTTTGAAGGTACCTGGATGGTGGAAGCTTGACCTATTCAGTAGATTGTTCTTATCTGTAGGTTTTGAATAAAGTGTGGTAGTAAGTCTCCGTTCGTTAACTATTACATTAACATCTAGAAATTGGATATTTGTAGGACTCAACTCTGCTGAAAACTCTATAAGTGGATGACATTGATTGAGATGTACTATCCATTCTTTTAATTCGATTTCCGTACCACTCCATGCTATAAACACGTCATCCACATAGCGTTGCCAGAGGACGACGTGCTTACCCAGTGGATGTGTGAATAACGACCTGTCCTCGAATGTGGACATAAAAATATTTGCGAAACTAGGTGCCACGGGGGACCCCATCGAGGTCCCCTGCAATTGTAGAAAAAATTCCATACCAAACCTAAAATAGTTTTTCTTAAGTACTATTTCCAATAATGTGATAAGGAAACAAATCATTGCATTAGATAGAGTAGGATCCTCACATAATTTATCCCTAACTGCGTGTATCCCTTCGTCAGTTGGAATATTAGTGTACAGACTCCTGACGTCCATAGTGCACAGAATTTGTACACTACTGAAGTCAAGAGTCTGCACTCGTCTCAGAAAATCACTCGTGTCTTTTAAGCATCTAGGTAAACGATGCACTATAGGCTGTAGAAAACTATCTATATAGACGGACAGGGGATAGAGAAGAGAGTCCACCCCCGAGACAATAGGGCGTCCCGGGGGGGACTCTAGTCCCTTATGTATTTTGGGAGCAGGTATAGTATAGGGCCCCTAGGATGATTCTTTAACAGACTTTTTTAATCGTTCATCAATTATATTGAGACCAACCGCATCGTCTAAGATCTGCTCAATCTCTCTTTTAAGATGTTAGTGGGATCCTCTTGGAGTTTTTTAATACACCTGTGTCAGCTAATTGGCTTAAAGCTTCTTAGTATAGCTGTTTTTTATCCCACACTACAGTGGGCCCCCCCTTTGTCAGCCCTTTTTAAATATATGTGTTCATCCTTAGATAATCTTTAACTGCTTGAGATTCAGCTCTCGAGAGATTTGATCTTTTTTATGCACATTATGCCATACTTCACGTGTTACACTTGTTGAAACTATCGAATATCGATGAGGTAATTTCTGGATCAAAAGTGCTACGTTCCCTGATCTTTTAGGTAATTTCTGTTTTAATTTTACTCAATACTTCTTATCCTTGAAAAACATGTTTCCTTAAACCCCTACGAATTATAAAAGTCCACCATAAAGTCGAATTTTTTTGTTTCATACGTTGGTACAAAACCCTATCCTTTGTTAAGGACATTTATTCTGTTTGGGTTAGTACTTTATTTGAAATATTGACGACAGAGTTTATTTTTTCTTCGTCTTTTTTGTTGGATAATCTTGTTGTTGTTCCTTCTGTTGATGATATCCTGGGACCGAACTTGTCGCTGTACTTTCGTTTTTGTCCCTTTCTAAAAAATTCTTTTGGGAGGAGCGTAACCTCATTCGGTCATCTTTATGGTTGTGTGGATTATCACTTCCTGATGCTCCTTGATCGAAACTGTATTCTCTTCTATTCTTGGTACATAGAATACTGACAACAGTCATCAGTTCTATTACTTCTCGTCTTAGCGAACCATGTATAAAAACTCTGTTGTTTAAATAATCTTGCATATCTCGGGAAAATTTTTTTATTTTTCCTTCGAGAATCACGGTTCGTTGCTCATCAAGGGTAGTGTGAATAGTTTCCATTGATGCTTCGAACTCACTTTCTCCTTTTTCCTTTTTATAGTCCGTCTCAATGATTTTAATTTCTTCCTGTAAATTATTAATTGCTTTTTGTAAATGTTGTATTGTGAGTAATAGTAAATCAAGAGAATATCGATTACTTATGGCGAACCATCGTTGCAATCCTTGGAAATCCTACATGAGACCATCTGATCACCAAAGGGGAATTGGAGTGTTGGAAAATTTTGGATTTGAATATGCTTACTCCTGTTATTCTCAATGGAGATAAGCGACCACCAGAAGTGTCTGTCCACTCTTCACTTGCATGGAGTATGAATGTGAATGAAGGGGAGGTTCAGAGAAATAACTAAAGTCTACGGCCAACTAACTAATTTAGTGGACAGATCTAAAGCTTTAGACTACCAAGATAAAGGTCAGGAACTATGGGATTGTTGGGGGCACTCTGAATCTGACCCTGTGTATAAAATACAATAATACTACTTAAAGGGGTTCTCCAGTCGTTAAGATTATCATTCATAAGGTATAAATGTGTAATACAACCCAAAAGTTAATTGGCTCTAATTACCCAAAAATAGCTGTTCTTTAGATGTAAAGTCACTTTTGTTACCATCTCAACTCTTCTTGGTAGCTGAAACTCCACGGCAACGACCCGTAGTTCTCCCCTTGTCTTGTCGCACATGTGTGAATAGGCAGCATTCGCTGACAATTAGTGAGCAGCGCGTATCGTGCACGCGCCAAGCTCATGGTAAACCCCCAAAGTATGATGGGACTTGCAGTCCCAAGGAGGCGCGGCACCACCATCTTCTTATAAATGGGGGTTTTGCTCACAGCCCAACACCGTGCAGGACGCTTGGCATTTGCTAGAGAACACCAGGATTGGCTAATTCGCCACTGGCGCCCTGTGCTCTTCACAGATGAACGTAGGTCCACACTGAGCCGATGCGACAGATGTGACAGAGTCTGGGGACGCCATGGAGAGCGATCTGCTGCCTGCAACATCCTTCAGCATGACCGGTTTGGCAGTGGGTTAATACTGGTGATGGGTGGCATTTCTTTGGAAAGCCGATGCTTTGGTCCAGGTCTGGTAGGAGATCCCTCAGGAGACAATCCGCAATCTCACCAGGAGCAGGCCAGGGTGTTGTAGGGAGGTCATACAGGCAAATGGAAGCCACACACAATACTGAGCCTTATTATGTCTTGTTTTAAGGTCATCAGATCAAAGTTAAATCAGCCTGTATTGTGTTTTCCACTTTAATTTTGTGGGTGACTCCAAATCCAGGCCTCCATTGGTTAATATTAGATTTCCATTGATGAACTTTTTGTGATTTTCTTGTCAGTGGCTTTAATAATGCCCCCCTTATGCCATCTCTTTTTTGTCCCCCCATTCTTCCCTCCCCTTGGTGCGGTGTGGTGAATAGTTGTATAACAGGGAGTGTATTACTCCCTGCTCTGCCACGGTAATACACGTGGGCCCCACTCTCCCTTTGGAACTAGTCCCGGATGCATACCCAATATTACCTCAGCATTCAGGTGCAAGGGCGAGCGGTCAGACGGGGGGAGCTCTTGCAGGCCAGTCAGAGACAGAGGGCTAAATGTTGCCCCAGGCCGTACAATTCCTATGTCTATTCTAAGAAAATGAAGGTATGAAAATGTCACCATGTAAGTTCAATGTGTAGATTTTCCATACTCATGACACATTGTCTATTATAAACAAGTCAATAGATAATTGTAGAATTACTGATAAAGAAAACTATCCAGACTGAATTGTACTGTATATATATATACAGTTTATATATATATATAGTTTTAGACTAGATAAGTAACCTCTATGTGGGTCTAAGCTAGTGTGTGTATTCTATTATCATCACCCATTTTCATTTATTCCACACTTTACTTGGTTTAGTGCCCTATCATTTGTCTTACAGTATATAAAATCTAACTTTAACTGATTGTGTAATACTGTGACTCTTTCTCTTTGTATACAAAAACTATATATTCTTTAGTTACCACAAAAAAACACCTAATTCTCTGATGATTCATTAGACTTTCCCAATATCACAGAAGCCTGCCAACTTCCAAAAATGTGAAAGTTTCGCTTTTGTTTTCAAGAAAAGAAAAAAAAAGCCTTATAGTTTACTGCAAAACGATAAAATTCCCTAAGTAACAAAATAACATGACATCCACGATGTTCCCATTCAGCAGAGAGCCAGGGACTAGGATGATCATAATTACTGAAGAGAAAGAAGAACCATTTTACCGTAAATAGTAAATAAAAAAAACAAACAATTCCTCGTGTATCTATAGATTAATATATGGTATGTATATAGTTCAACTATAATAGACTGTGACTAGAGGATAGGGAATAAATAAGAGATTGGGGACAGAAGATGTATATATTTGTGCCAATCTTACCATATATATACTGGTTCCTTGGCTGATGCCGGACCCTTCTTGAGTCGGATCAATCGGTGTGTTATATACAGTTTAATAATAAGAAAATACCGTATTTTTTTGGGCTATAAGGCGCACCGGGTTATAAGGTGCACCATCAATAAATGCCTGCTAAAACATCTAAGTTCATATATAAGGTGCACCGGATTATAATGCGCACCTGATTATAAGGACGAATGACCAGCAGATGGTCATATATAATGTGCACTGCCCTATAAGGCGCACCTTATAGTATCAAAGGATTTTTTGTGCGCCTTATAGTCCGAAAAATACGGTACTGTGACCATAGACTACCTGTATGGGTCATCTTCCATATCTGTTTGTTCTAGGCCGTGCACCAAAGATATGAAGGGGTCATTTTGCTTGTCTAGCACTGATAAAAGAAAGCACTGGTTATTCGTCCTCTCCTGCTTACCTCTTGCCTTTCATTGCAGACAGACATAATGACATAGTTCTGCGTATAACAAGTACACCTTGCTTCTCCATTGCAGGTTTGAATGCTGAATGGGTCGATTCACGGATACGGCAAAAAAGAGGAATCATTGAATTAGCTGGAGCCATTCACTGTGGAACTGGCAAGTCTTCTCTGTCGTATCTTGCATATGGATGTTACTGTGGTTTAGGAGGACATGGGATACCCAAAGACCAAACAGACTGGTATATACTTTCTAGCTTTTTGGGTGGGATTTGTTTCCATGGTGGTCATCAATATCAGATCAGTAAGGATCCAGTTAAGCTTCCAGTGCCAGTGATAGTATAGTATGGCTCAGAAAGGTACTGCATATACAGTATATATTTATATACATTCTGAAATGTAGTATACCACTGCCCCCCTAGATATTTCTACCGAATACATTTACATATAAGTCATATGACATCGTAATAAACACTGTACATGGCTGCTTTGGCTGTTGTACATGTCGTATCAGCACTTGTTGGCAGTGAATACTTGCCTGGCTTTGCGTTGCTACATAAGTAGGAATGATACGACTTCCCACAAATCACTATAATCATGTTTACATTTATCAGCGCTGCTGTTTAGTGATTAAGTGGGGACTCCTTGCATCATAGTTGGGTATGATGTAATGAGTGCCGTCCCCAGTAGTGTCGTTGGTCTGAGACACAGGAATCTGAATGGTTTGTGGTTCACAGACGACAGTGGCCCAATGAAAAAGGAAAATTTTTCATACAGACAACGGCCTACATCTCTTATATGTCTTTTTATAGGTGCTGCCATCGACATGACTGTTGCTACGGATATGCAGAACGTTATGGTTGCTTTCCTAAGACCCATCGTTATAATTGGAATTGTGTCAGTGGCAATGTAAAATGTGGTAAGTTAATGTACCAAACTGTCCTAATGGAAGAAATCTGGGGAAATGCAATACTAAGGGTGCGTCCACACGTTCAGTTTTTCAGATGCAATTTTTCGAGCCAAAAGCAGGTGTGGATGATAATGGATGAGGCAAATAATTAAAAGATTCTGCTCCTCCTCCTACTTTTACTCCATTCCTGATTTGGGCATCAAAAACTGCATCTGAATGTGTGGTTGCAAAACATGGTCATGTGCATGACTCCTTTTTGGGCAGCTGCAGGTCATTCACCTTAAGTTTAGTCACTTACCTTGAACTTATATTTTAGGCTATGTCAGGGACGTGGCCGCCATCTTGAAAGCTATCATCAATGCTTAATAACCACCTTCCCAATGGAAAAACCTGATGACAATTTTCCCATTGGAAAAGCAATATGGCGGCCATGTTTCAGACATAGCATAAAAGATCGACCCCTCTCACCCTTAACTTTCTGTGTCATTTTCCCTTTCATTTCTAAAATAAAATGGTGTTCTGAGACATCTGATTCATTCTGTACACTAAACTTGTAAGTCATCAGGTTCAGCGTGGCACTGCAGAAGTGATCCCATGGTAATTTAAGCTTTAGAGCTTATAACAAATTAGTAATTTCTCTGTGTAATTTTATCTCCACTGACAAAAACATAGTCTTCTGAACTGTTTATAGAAAACGCTTCCGTATGGTTAGTTGTGAGAGGCGTTCAGTGTACTGCAAGGAAAACCATACTTGGTAATTATAGTTCATTTTGATGAGAAACATGTCGTTTTCCACAAATGTGGTTCTACCCAAATATCCTCATCTACTACCTTTTTATCCTTTCATATAATTTTATTTAGTAAGATATAAATAGGCTAGGAAGCCTTACTGTGACCCATTCACCCCTGTAGAAAGAAACCTACTCCAAACAACCTTAAAGTTAAAGTTGCAATTAAGTTATTTTACGATTTTTCATTGTAGTTTGGCAGAAATTAATCACTTAGCGATAGAAATCCAAAATATAGTTCTCCCAAAGGAAGATATCGTACTGTTTGTGGCTCACTTGATGTCACCATAAAGTGTTAAAATAAAGCTCTTATATAATGGTAGATTCATTTTGTCATATGGTTCACAATCTGTGCTTTCATACAGCATTTATTTCATCCCATCATTATTCATAATTATGCTAATTAATATTAGCAAATTATACTAAAAAAAGTAGACAGTGTACAATATTGGTTATCTTATTACAATGGAAAAATTAAAGTTAAAGGACATCTACCACCAAGATGAAAGACTGTATGCAAATGAGCCTGAGGGATTCTAGACTTCATAGGTGTTAATGGAGCCTGGAGCCCCTCAGACTCATTTGCATATAGTCCTTGATGCCCTTTAAGGGTTGGAAATTTGGAAAGGGAGCTTTTCACCACTTTCACCAACCCCAAATTTTATTAATTATTGTTACACTGATTGTAGCACAGCGGAATTTTTTTTTTTTGCTGTTTATACTGACTTGGAGATGGGTCCAATGAGGCACATTGGACCCACCCTTGGGGCTCCCCACACCTGCACAGTAATTCAATTAAGGCGGATCTGTACACTGCGGCTTCATTACACAATCGCCATACCCACTGCCCATGAGCTGTGCAGCCGAGGTGTAGTACGCCGGCTTCACTGTGCATCTGTGCAGGAGCCGAGTGCTCCAGACTGAGGTACATAATAAGCATAAAAGTTATTTTTTTATAGTGGTCACAGAGGGACTACCTAAAGAGTGATTTGGGACACTAAACCACCAGTCCATAAGGGCCTGTGAGTGATTCAGTGCCCCAAATCAAAAAAAGTGTCCCCGTAGCCAATAGTTACAGATCCCCCAGTTGCTAATAGTAACAGTGCCCCCTTATAGCCAATTATTACAGGGCCCAAGTTACCAATAGTAACACTGCCACCTCCCCTACCCCTTGTAGACTAAATAACATGACCCAAAGGTAGCCATAAAAAATACTCACCTCTTGTTGCTGAATGATAAATCCCACCCCATAGTGTCTCCCATTGTACTATACAAAAATAATTTGTGGTTGTGTCAATATATCCATTATACACTCTGAACGGGACCTTCTGTAGACTGTAATCCAGAAAACAGGTGAAATGCAGGCAGCGGAACAATTAAATTTGAGGGTTTATTAAAGAAAATTCAATAACAGGAGCAATAGGAGCTTTTCTTCGGCATTGAAACAAACAAAAATGTCCTTAACTTCAGGATTTCAGAATAAACAGAAATTAAACAATGGTCTCACCAGAACTTTTCCGGTTAGCAGTTGAAGTGGTTCCTCTCCGACCAGCACACACACACAAGCTTCTCATCAGTGGCGATAGTGCACTCAGTCCTGCAAATTGACACCCTGTCTGGATTGGCCACAGGGGTGCCAATCCGGAATATTATCCGGGTTGGCGAGACACACATGAATCCAGCTTATCTCATTTATGAATCCTATACATTATCTGTTCTCTTACCGACATCTACCATCAGAATAGCTGATGGTAGGTGTTTATACTCACCAATCAGTCTGTGCCGAAGTGCAGTGATCTTCTTTTAGTATGTCTAAGCAGTGCACGGTTTCAGGGAAATAAGGTTTTTAAATATATGTAAATGAGCCTAAGGGGCTCTACTGAGCGCCTCTTGGCTCTTCCGTTAGATTATTCATAGTCCGGCCACAGCCGTCTCCACCCACCAGCGGTCAGGAGCTGGGTGACGTCACCATCTGTCTTACAGTTCTCGCACTATGCACTTAGCGAAGTGTATGGATGCAATGCTAGAGCGGGAACTGCAAAGGCTAGGTATGACATCACACGGTCTCTGCTTGTGTAGGCGGAGTCAGCCGGGCCAGGAGCCATGATTCCTACTCCGAGGAGCCTTGAGGCGCCGGTTCGTATATTTTTAAAAGCCTTATTTCTCTGAAACCATGCACTGCTTGGACATACTAAAAAAAGGATCCTTTAGAGTGGCTCTACTCAATGTAAATAGGAGTTAATTTATTCCAGCAGGTACCACTATTGATCCTATATATTTATTCCTCAGCAGGAATGATGTATAGACATCTGTATAAAAGTCATCTTCTCCTCGTCTTTGTGTCGTCATATAAACTTGCATGGTGGATTTCACTTCCCACATAAGAAATTTGGGATATGCGACGTATTTTGTTATAAGGCGCTTCTCGGAGGCATTTTGCTAATTCTTTGTCACAGCTGCAGACTAGTTTTGGCACAAATCTCTGGGAGTCTGAAAAAAAAAACTAAATGAATACGATAAAAAGTGGGATCAAAGAAAAAGGGTTTTCTGCTTTATACACAAATTTCTATCCTGTTGTAAACAAGCAAAACAAGCAACTACAACAAACTTTTGCCTTCAGAACTGCCTCAATTTTGTGGCAATAGATTTAACAACAAGGTGCTGGAAAAATTTCTCAGAGTATTTTGGCCCATATGACATGATGGCATCACACAGTTGCCGCAGATTTGTCGGCTGCACATCATATGATACGAATCTCCCGTTCCACCACATCCCAAAGATGCT
The DNA here is from genome assembly GCA_019512145.1 of Engystomops pustulosus. Taxonomy (NCBI): domain Eukaryota; kingdom Metazoa; phylum Chordata; class Amphibia; order Anura; family Leptodactylidae; genus Engystomops; species Engystomops pustulosus. The sequence goes on along the minus strand of CM033648.1, from coordinate 25,523,199 downwards.
CTATTGGATTGAGATCTGGTGACTGTGGAGGCCATTTGAGACAGTGCACTCATGTCAGTTACACCGCCCCATTCGGACCTATTTTCGCATCACCCCTGACAAGAGGCCAGAGGAGCGCAAAGCGGGGGACGGATACCATGGGACATTGATGGCGGTTGCCTAGGAGGATGGAAAAGGAGAAAATCGTAAGACACACAGCTGCCCCCCGCGCCGCCCTCCCGCCCATGGGGTCATCAGCCACTCCGTTAGCCTCCTTTTTTTACCGCGTCGGAGTTGGCCACTTTTTGATCCTTGCCGTGTAACTCTTCCTACGACCATAGTTCCACTCTTTTGCCGGCCCCCCAACGGTCATCGTTGGCAGGCTACAGCAAACTGGAGCCCTCTGCATACATCCATCCCTTTATGGCCGGGAAAATGGGCCGGACGCTAGAATCAAAGATTTTATGTTCGGACAGGCGAGAGAATTGGGATGGAGCCCCGAGGACAAACACCCTTGGTTTCTCTGTGAAACGGTAATTCCTTGGCTTGTCTGGGTATGGGATGGATAATGAATAAAGACTTAGGATAAAAGTGTCGGGTATAACGAGGGGCCAAAAGAGGAGTGCCAAGTAAAGGAAAATATTCCCCAAACTATGACACCACCACCACCAGCCTTAAAAGCGATTACAAGAACAGCGATGTACCGGATAATCAGTATGAACTCGGAGAGGGGTTCGGTTAGAAACCATTAGTGCGTTCTAACGAAGAATAAAGACAGCTATATTATGTCTTTAGGAAGAATGAAGAAGAGAGATCTCTAATCAAGGACCAAGGCAAGTTTTTTCCCATCGTCTACTGTTCCATTTCGATTGAGATTGTGCAAAATTATTGTAGCATAAGTTTACTGTGTTTGTTACTTAGATTGATGATGACAGGAGTGAACACGGTGTGGTCTTATGATGCTGTAGCCCAATTGCACCAAGTTAGATTTTGTAAATGCGGCGTTCAGAGATTGCTGCTTCTTGCCGGACCTTGGTGTAAAAGCCTGCGGGGCGCAGAGGGGTAGGGGTGAATGAGGGTGGACATTTGGAGAGAAGATTGCTTCCCTAGAACCAGTAGGAAAATTGATAATATGAACTTACGGGCGCAATCAAACAAAAGGAATTTTCAGCACAAAGAAATGCACGCTCACTGGATGTTAGGTTTTTTTTTCATTGTTTAGGAAACATTCTATGTAACCCTAGAGATGGTTTTTGTGGTGAAAATCCCAGAGTAGATAGCAGTTTCTGAATACTCAGGACACACCCTCTGGCACCAACAACCATATGCCACGTTCAAAAGGCACTCAAATCACCTTTCTTCCCCATTACTGATGTTTTTCTGAAACTGCAGGATATTGTCTGACCATGTCTACATGCCTTAATGCAACCTGAGTTGCCGCCCTTGTGATGGTGATTAGAAAGGAAGTGTTAACGAGCAGTTTTTTGAAAAGGGTGTACCAATTAAAGTCGGCCGTGAGTGTATTATATGTCTAAGTGCGAGATGTTACTCATTGATTAGCTAGACTCCGGTAAGCTCTTCTCTTCGTTCTTCATTGGTTGTTACAGTTTGGGACATCCCAGTCAACGACTGTGATTGCTTTTCTTTTTGGTGTATTTTTTCCATGGTCCAATCGACAGTAAGACTACTTCCGCATAGTTCTTTTGCTCGAAGTTGTCATCATCATATCTTTTATAGAAGTCTGAAGGTAGATATACACTCCCCCACTAGTTTTCTAATTCGACCGATAATTACTCTAATCATTAACGAAATAACATGTACTGCGCTGCGGCTTTGCATTCGACTCATGTTGGCAGTGAATACTTGCCTGGCTTTGCTTTGCTACTCATAGGAATGATACACTTCCCACAAATCACTATAATCATGTTTATTCATCAGCGCGCGTTTAGTGAATGTGGGGACTCCTTGCACATAGTTGTATGATGTAATGATGTCCTCCCCAGCAGTGTCTGTTGGTGACACAAGGATCTGAATGGTTTGTGGTTCACAGACCCATGTCCCATGAAAAAATTTTTCTACATACAACCCCTACATCTCTTATATGTCTTTTTATAGGTTCTGCTCATCACTGACGTTGCTGTACGGATATGCAGAACGTTATGGTTGCTTTCCTGACCCATCGTTATAATTGGTTGTTTCAGTGGCAATGTACAATTTGGTAAGTGATGTTATACCAAACTGTCCTAATGGAAGAAATCTGGGGAAATGCATACTATTGCGTCCACCGTTCAGTTTTTCAGATGCAATTTTTCGAGCCAAGCAGTTTGGTGATAATGATGGGCAAATAATTAAATTTCTGCTCCTCCTCCTACTTTACTACTCCATTCCTGATTTGGCATCAAAAACTGCATCTGAATGTGTGGTTGCAAAACTTGGTCATGTGCATGACTCCTTTTGGGCAGGCTGCAGGTCATTCACCTAAGTTAGTTCACTTACCTTGAACTTATATTTTAGGCTATTTCAGACGTGGCCGCCATCTTGAAAGCTATCCATCAATGCTTAATAACCACCTTCCCTGGAAAAACCTGATGACAATTTTCCCATTGAAACGCATTGGCGGCCATGTTTCAGACAAGCATAAATATGACCCCTCTCCCCTTACTTTTCTGTGTCATTTTCCCTTTCATTCTAAATAAAATGGTTTTCTGAGACTCTGATTCATTCTGTACACTAACTTGTAAGTCATCAGGTTCAGCGTGGCACTGCAGAAGTGATCCATCATGGTAATTTAAGCTTTAGCTTATACAAATTAGTAATTTCTCTGTGTAATTTATCTCCACTGACAACAACATAGTCTTCTGAACTGTTTATAGAAACGCTTCCGTATGGTTAGTTGTGAGAGCGTTCAGTGTACTGCAGAAAACCATACTTGGTAATTTAGTTCATTTTGATGAGAAACATGTCGTTTTCCACCAAATTGGTTCTACCCAAATATCCTCTCTACTACCTTTTTATCTCTTCATATAATTTTATTTAGTAAGATATAATAGGCTAGGAAGCCTTACTGTGACCATCACCCCTGTAGAAAGAAACCTACTCCAAACAACCTTAAAGTTAAAGTTGCAATTAAGTTATTTTACCGATTTTTCATTGTTGTTTGGCAGAAATTCTCATTAGCGATGAAATCCAAATATAGTTCTCCCAAGGAAGTATCGTACTGTTTGTGCTCACTGATGTCACCATAAAGTGTTAAAATAAAGCTCTATATAATGGTGATTCATTTTGTCATATGTTCACAATCTGTGCTTTCATACAGCATTTTATTCATCCCATCATTATTCATAATTATGCTAATTATATATAGCAATTATACTAAAAGTAGACAGTGTACAATATGTTATCTTATTACATATGAAAATTAAAGTTAAAGGACATCTACCACCAAGATGAAGACTGTATGCAAATGAGCCTGAGTTTCTAGACTTCATAGGTTTTAATGGAGCTGAGCCCCTCAGACTCATTTGCATATAGTCCTTGATGCCCTTTAAGGTTGGAAATTTGGAAAGGGAGCTTTCACCACTTCACACCAACCCCAAATTTTTAATTATTGTTACACTATTGTAGCACAGCGGAATTTTTTTTTTTTGCTGTTTATCCTGACTTGGAGATGGGTCCAATGAGGCACATTGGACCACCCTTGGGGCTCCCCACACCTGCACAGTAATTCAATTAAGGCGGATCTGTACACTGCGGCTTCATTACACTCGCCATACCCACTGCCCATGAGCTCAGCCGAGGTGTAGTACGCCGGCTTCACTGTGCATCTGTGCAGGACGAGTGCTCCAGACTGAGGTACATAATAAGCATAAAAGTTATTTTTTTATAGTTGGTCACAGAGGGACTACCTAAAGAGTGATTTGGGACACTAAACCACCAGTCCATAAGGCCGTAGTGATTCAGTGGCCCCAATCAAAAAAAGTGTCCCCGTAGCAATAGTTACAGATCCCCCATTTGCTAATAGTAACAGTGCCCCTTTAGCCATTATTACAGGGCCCAAGTTACCATATAACACTGCCACCTCCCTACCCCTTGTAGACTAAATAACATGACCCAAAGGTAGCCATAAAAAATACTCACCTCTTGTTGCTGAATGATAAATCCCACCCCATAGTGTCTCCCATTGTACTATACAAAAATAATTTGGTGGTACAGCTCACTTAGACATAATATATACACTCACCGGCCCACTTTATTAGTGTACACCGTTCAAACTGCTCGTTAACACTAATTTTAATCGCCATCACAAGGCGCAACCAGGTGCATTAGGCATGTAGACATGGTCAAGACAATATCCTGCAGTTCAGAACGAGCATCAGTATGGGAAGAAATGTATTTGAGTGCCTTTGAACGTGGCATGGTTTGTTGGTGCCAGAAGGGCTGTCTGAGTATTTCAAAACTGCTGATCTACTGGGATTTTCACCACCCAACCATCTCTAGGGTTTACAGAGAATGGTCCGAAGAAAAAAAAACATCCAGTAGGCGGCAGTTCTGTGGGCGAAATGCCCTTTGTTGATGCCAGAAGTTCAGAGAGAATGGGCAGACTGGTTAGAGCTGATAGAAAGGCAACAGTGTACTCAAACAATCGCCACCCGTTACAACCAGGTAGGCAGAAGAGCATCTCTGAACGCACATTACATCGAACTTGAGGCAGAATGGGCTAACCAGCAAGACCACACCACCGTGTTCCACTCCTTTCAGCAAGAACAGGAACTGAGGCTACAATTTGCACAAGCTCATCGAAATTGGACATAGAAGATGGGAAAAAACGTTGCCTGGTCTGATGAGTCTCGATTTCTGCTGCACATTCGGATGTGGGTCAGAATTGGCGTCAACAACATGAAAGCATGGATCCATCCTGTCTTGATCATCGGTTAAGGCTGGTGGTGGTGTGCTATATGTGGGGAATATTTTCTTTCTTGGCACTCGTTGGGCCCCTTGGTACCATTGAGCATCGTTGCAACGCCCAACAGCCTACCTAGTATTGTTGCTGACCATGTTCCATCCCTTTATACCACAATGTACCCAACATCTGATGATACTTTCAGCAGGACACTCGCCATGTCATAAAGCTGGAATCATCTCAGACTGGTTTCTTAAACATGACAATGAGTGCACTGTCCTCAAATGGCCTCCACAGTCACCCAGATCTCAATCCAATAGAGCATCTTTGGGATGTGGTGGAACGGGAGATTCGTATCATGATGTGCAGCCGACAAATCTGCGGCAACTGTGTGATGCCATCATGTCAATATGGGCCCAAAATCTCTGAGAATGTTCCAGCACCTTGTTGAATTCTATGCCACAAGAATTGAGGCAGTTCTGAAGGCAAAAGGTTGTTTGTAGTTGCTTGTTTGCTTGTTTACAACAAGGAATAGAAATTGATGTATAAAAGCAGAAAACACTTTTTCTTTGCCCCTTTATTACTACGGTATTGAATAAATATTTTGTTTTTCAGACTCCACAAGAGATTTGTGCCAAAAACTAGTCTGCAGCTGTGACAAAGAATTAGCAAAATGCCTCCGGAAAGCGCCTTATAACAGAAAATACGTCGCATATCCAAATTTCTTATGTGGGAAGGAAAATCCACCATGCAAGTATTATGATGACTAACACACGAGGAGAAGATGACTTTTATACAGATGTCTATAACATTCCTGCTGAGGAAAATAAATATATGGATCAATAGTGGTAACTGCTGGAATAAATTAACTCCTATTTACATTGAGTAGAGCCACTCTAAAGGATCCTTTTTTTAGTATGTCCAAGCAGTGCATGGTTTCAGAGAAATAAGGCTTTTAAAAATATACCGAGCGCCTCATGGCTCCTCGGAGTAGGAATCATGGCTCCTGGCCCGGCTGACTCCGCCTACACAGCAGAGAACCGGTGTGATGTCACTACCTAGCCCTTTGCAGTTCCCGCTCTAGCATTGCATCCATACACTTCGCTAAGTGCATAGTGCGAGAACTGTAGAGGGACAGATGGTGACGTCACACCAGCTCTCTGACCGCTGGGTGGGTGGAGACGGCTGGGCCGGGAGCTATGAATAATTACTAACTGGAAGAGCCAAGAGGCGCTCAGTAGAGCCCCTTAGGCTCATTTACATATATTTAAAAACCTTATTTCCCTGAAACCGTGCACTGCTTAGACATACTAAAAGAAGATCACTGCACTTCGGCACAGGACTGAGTGGTGAGTATAAACACCTACCATCAGCTATTCTGATGGTAGATGTCCTGTAAAGAGAACAGAGTAATGTATAGGAGTCATAAATGGAGATAAGCTGGATTCATGTGTGTCTCGCCAACCCGGATATATTTCCGGATTGGCACCCCTGTGGCCAATCCAGACAAGGGTGTCAATTTGCAGGACTGAGTGCACTATCGCCACTGATGAGAAGCTTGTGTGTGTGTGCTGGTCGGAGAGGAGACCACTTCAGACTGCTAACCTGAAAAGTTCTGGTGAGAACCATTGTTTGGAATTTCTGTTTATTCTGAAATCCTGAAGTTAAGGACATTTTTGTTTGTTTCATGCCGAAGAAAAGCTCCTATTGCTCCTGTTATTGAATTTTCTTTAAATAAACCCTCAAATTTAAGTTTTACCGCTGCCTGCATTTCACTGTTTTCTGGATTACAAGTCTACAGAAGGGTCCCGTTCAGAGTGTATAATGGATATATTTGACACACCAAAATATACAGGATCCGTCTTGAACCTCTTAGCTCTCTCCCCATTTCAGAATGCCCCTTTCATTGTAACTAACGGCAGTAACCGTCTCTTGAAATCTGGTGAATAATGTCAATCATTATTGATGAGCGGACCCATCAGTTTTTGGCCTGGTGGGTTTGGTCGAACCTCCCACTCACAGGTGTTGTCCTTTACATGTTGTAGTGTCATCCTTGGGAACCTAATGGTCACCAGAGAAGCTGCTTTGCATGCACTAGCCCTTTGCCAGCATCGACCGGTGTTACTGATAGGGTAGGGGGTGAACCAAGCCAGGAATTAAGTCCTGGTTTGTGTTCGGCATTTGTGACCACTGATCACAATCAATCACAAATGAGGGGATGTTCTCAGGTAGGGAGAGCTTGACTTCAGTGCAAAGTTGTTAGTAAATTGTTCGTAAAATGTCATGGAGGTGGAGAGTTAAGCTCTGGAATTGTTTTTGTAAATTCTTGTCTTTTATCAATTCCAATCTTTAGGAGGGCGCATAACCTGTCTACCCAGTATGGGAGCTATACCTGGCCTGGACCATAGCTCCCCGAGCCCCAAACACTTTATTATATATGAAATAAGTAAGAAAATATAATCCAACATGGCAGAAATTATTGATTGTGATCTATGGTCTTATAGTTTTATAGGTAGTGATTTTATTTCTATTACTTGCTTTTCGTTTGTTTCTGTTTATTTTTTTCTCCTTCCATCATCATTATCTAGTATTGTTAGGATGATAACAATATGAATGTTACATAACATTTATATGGATATTCACAATAACACGTCATATAGAACTATAGGCTCCATATGTGTTGTGAAGCTGTAATGATTTTGGGCACCATTAATGACCTGGATATTGACTTTTTGTCATTTATTTAACTGAACAAGTCACTTTGGCATCAGTCTGATAACAAGACCTTACTCCTAGAATAGGACTATGCTGTAAGAAAGATAAAATGTAATATAATATACCAAGTCAGTAGCGCAAGGGCCATGCACGCAACTACATACCATTGTCATTGTTCATTTTTAGTGTTTATCTTTTATTCAAAGTATATTTTATATTTTACATTTCAGGTATTATATTTAGAAATACTTTCCCTAGGAAATTGTCAGGATTCAGGAAGCGTGAATCCTCTGGACCACCGCAGGAGGTGGTACTAGCCGACACCGGGGACTGGAGTCTAAGTGGCACCTGGCCTTCACCAGAGCCCACTGCAAAGCGGGTTGGACTTGCTGTGGCAGGGTACCACCAGCTCATTCCACAGTGGCAGCCGAGGTCGAGGTACCTTAGCAGGGGACAGTCTCGTGGTAGGTTCCAGGCAGAAGGTCAAGGCAGGCGGCAGAGATGCAAGGTCAAGTCTAATCCAGGGTCAGCAATGGGAGGTCCAGGCAGATGGGAACGGGAACACAGGCACACAGGACACAGGAACACAGCAACACGGAGGAACACTGGTAACACGGCAACACAGGAATACACAGGAACGTAGGAATACACGCTTGGAAGCTTTCTCTCAGGCTGTGAGGCACAAAGATGCCGGATTATAAGGTGGAGGTCAGCCAGTGCACCAATCAGCAGTGCGCTGGCCCTTTAAGTTTTCGGCAGCCTGCGCGCGCGCCCTAGGAGGCGGGGACTCCCATGCACGGCAGTCCGGAGAATAGCAGGAGCTGGGAGAGGTGAGTCCGGCGCAGGGGCTGAAGAGGGGGCACACGGAGGACCACGGGTGCACCCACGATCCGAGACAGGGATCGAGGGAGCACCTGTGACAGAAATATTTCTATTTAGAAGAAATGTATGTTTTTAAAGTTTTATTGTGCACAATAGATTGTTGTATTCAAAGACAAAGAAAATAAAACTTATGGAATCAGGTACAAGGGACATATTGTATGAATTTATAGCAAAGTGGAGGATTTTTTGAGTGCCAAAATCAAGCGTTTTGATATTCAGGTTCTATTTTATGTATACTTTGTTACTGCTAAACAAAATGATAGTAATTACATTGATTTATACTTGCAATTTATATTTTGATATGTGGAAATATATTTTTCCTTAAAGGGAACCTGTCACCAGGAGATCCATTTTAAGCTCTACCCCCCAGTCCCCACAGAGCATAGTACATACACTGCCAAAGTGTTTTTGTATAAAAAATAGGTTTTAACAGAAAAAAAGATATGTTATATTGTCCTTTCATTGCATCTGCTGTGTGACTAGCATTGCCTTTTGGGAGTGGCTGGAAAGGAGCCCATCCCCCCCACCCTTGGGGAACAGCTACTCCATGTGACCTTTTTCAAATATATGAAAACACCCATCACTTTGGCTTCGCGACGCCCCCTGCTCTCTCTCACAGCCAATCCCGAGTGTGGGACTTATTCATATATTTGAAAAGGTCACATGTTTCCCAAGGGGTGGGGGGGAACTGCTCCTTTCCATCCCCTCCCATTGGCAACTGCCTAGTCCCACAGCAGATGCTAATGAAAGGAACAAATAACATATCATTTTTTCTGTAAAACCAATTTTATTTATACAAAAACACTTTGGCATGTATGTACTATGCTCTGTGGGGACTGGGGGAGTTGCTAAAATGGCTCTCCTGGTGACAGGTTCCCTTTAAGGCTGCAAATATGTTTTCATTACCGACAAGAAGAAAATATTGACTTGTTCATAATGGAAAAATGTGTTTGGCTTAAGTTCTGAGCGACAATACATTTCACACTTCTTTGTCTGTTGTGCACTCAGTTCTTCGGCTAAACGGTCATAAACATCGGCTCCCATAGTAACTGGTGTCTAATATGAGAAACCAATGTATTAAGCTGAGGTTACATAAATAGCCTCATCAACATAAGTATGTTCAGATTTAGCCTTTACATTCAAATAGTTAGATCAACTCCGCTGGATCACATGACATATTTCTATACACTCAGAGGGTAGGCTGAGCCTATCTATAGACATATACTGGGGGTCAGAGGTAATGTTTCTTGCCGTCTGTCACAATAGAATGTTAACAATGGAAACACTGTATGCAAGATGCAGCAAGTTACGTGTTTCCATCGTGCTCCGCCGAGCTGAGTGGAGTACAGACAGTCCCCTACTTAAGAACACCTGACTTACAGACAACCCCTTTTGCAAGGACCTATAGTATTTGGTGATTTACTGTACTTTAGCCCTAGGGTACAATGATCAGCTATAACATTACCACAGGTGTCTGCAATTAAGATTTATTGTTAAACTTTTTAAAATCCATTGTCACAGAGACCAAAAAAATTTGTCTGGAGCTACAATGATAAAATATACAGTTCCGACTTACATACAAACACAATTTAAGAACAAACCTACAGAACCCATTTTGTTTGTAAACCCGGGGACTGCCAGTATACACTCAGCAGAGGCCAGTGGAGTCTTTGGGGGACAGATGCAACATATCGCATCCACCTTAGTCTCTGCTGAGCATATACTCAGGAATTCCCCAGTAATTGTCACTGTTCAAATAAGAGAACACCCTGACGCCCAGCACCTTTTACTTTCTGCTCGTCTGATGTATTTGAGTGGGATTTTCCCCTAATTTACTGTTTGAGGACTTAACCCTTTAATGATGCTTTAATGATGAGCCTGAAAGGTTTTAATGACCAGGGTATTTTAGCAAATTTTTGTATGCATTGATTTAAAGGCCATGACTTTTTTTTTGTGTTCTACCTAAACATTTTGGGCGTTTTTTTTTGTCACATAGGGGGCAAATTAAATGTACCAATCATTATAAAGGTTTGTTTGGGGGGTAAACATTTCAAAAGGTGAGAAAAAACTATATATATATAATATATTATATATATATAATATATATATTATAAATTTATAAAGCTTGATGTATGTGCTAAGGAATCTGTACCGTCACGTTTAAAATCACCATATACAGGAGCCATTGTCTGCTGTTTGTGGTATGAAACTGAGCCGTGATTGGTTGTTGATTGCCACAGGTCATTAATATGAGCTCTGAGCTTTGATGGTTACTATCATGGCGTAACTAGAGACTGAATGGGCTCCAGTGCAAAGTAGTAGTAGTAATAGTCTTCTCATATGGGAAGTGACACCATAAGGGCCCCCTAAACCTCTGGGCCCAGGTGTACCGCAACCTCTGCACCCCCCAACTTACGCCCCTGGTTACTGTAACCAGGGGTCTCAAACTCGCGGCCCGCGGCCAACTGCGGCCCGCGGACAATATTTTGCGGCCCCCACCTGCATGGAGAGGGCAGGTCGCGCTGCATGGAGAGGGCTCACGGCCGACCCTCTCCATAGCCGGTAAGAGCTCTTTGCTGCATATTGCGCATGGCTTACCGGTAACACCCGCGATCGGTGCTAGTACCGATCGCGGGTGTTTTCACAGCGATGGCTGCCGGCAAAGCTGCCGCAGCCTCAAACAAGCGGCGCATGGGCGCCGCCCATCTTACCTGGGATCGCCGCTCCCCCGTGAACGTCATCGGGGGGCGGCGATCCGTCTCCATGTAGCCTCGGGTCTCCCCGAAGACCCGAGGCTATTTCGTTTTAACCCCTTCATTACAATGGCACATTGTAATGAATGAGGAGGAAAATCCCCATATATTGCCATACTGTAGTATGGCAGTATATGATAGGATCGATCAGACAACCTAGGGTTAAAGTACCCTAGAGTCCTGAAAATAGTATAAATAAAAATACAAAAAGTTAAAAAAAAAAAATGATAATAAAAAAACCTAAAATTTCAAATCACCCCCCTTTCCCTAGAACTGACATAATATAATAAACAGTAAAAATCATAAACACATCAGGTATCGACGCGTCTGAAATGCCCGATCTATCAATATGTAACGTTTTTTCAATGCGTTAACCCCGTAACGGAAAATAGCGCCCAAAGTCGAAAATGGCAACTTTTTTGCCATTTTGAAATTATAAAAATCTATAAAAGTGATCAAAAGGTCGTACAGCCAAAAATGATATCTTGAAATATTATCAATTTCGCAAAAAATGACACCACCCACAGCTCCGTAAACCAAAGTATGAAAAAGTTATTAGCCCAGAAGTTGGCAATCAAAAAAAATAAGTTTTTGTACAGGAGGTTTTAATTTTTGTAAAAACATTATAAATCCTATACAAATTTGGTATCCCCTTAATCGTACCGACCCAAAATAAAGTAGACCTTGTCATTTGGGCGCTCAGTGAAAGACGTAATATCCAAGCCCACAAAAATGGGCGTTTTTTCACCATTTTCATTGCATTTGGTAATTTTTTTTTCCTGCTTCCGATACATGCATGGAATTAAATTGTTACGCAGAAACAAATGTCACACAGCTCTTTACGTGTAAAAAAAAAGTTATAGATTTTTTGAAGGTGTGGAGTGAAAAATGGACAAAAAAAAGGAAAAAGGCCCGTAACCGGTTTAATCCCCTTCCCTCCGGTACTTGAGAAGATGAAGTCGCCGCTCTGAACCCACTTGGTGAAGGTCAGAGCGGCGACTTCATCTTCTTCGATGGGAGGGACACGGGAGGCAAGTACCGGGGGGGAGGGGGATGGAGTGTCCTGACTGGTCTCATGCGGTATGAGCTTGGACCCCCTCGTGCACAGGACGCGTTCATAGAGAGAACACCATCTCCCCAGCTCGGGGCTTTCCTTGCGCTGGGAGACGCCATGACATTTGAATCTGAATAATGATATTTTGGTAAGCGATTTTGTGTGAAAACTGGATGCGGCCCACCTTACCAGAATCTACCTCAAGGCGGCCCCCAGGTAAATTGATTTGAGACCCCTGCTGTAGACCATGCAGTATACAGACAGCTTAGGTGTGAGGTAAGATGTGATAGATCTGCCACAAACGGACCTGATAATTGGAGGGTTTTCTAATGAGAAAGTAAAGAGCTCTCGAGCAAATGATGTCAAGAACTCTGGGTATTAAACACAAAGCTTTATTCAGCCGTCCCAGACATTTATACTGTTTAGAACAGGGCCGTGATCATTCATTGTTCATAAATACATGTGTACCAATCACGCTCTTATTCCAATACGTATGCGGCTTAGGTGTAACGATATCTCTCCCTTGTTATATTTTGCTTTTTATTATGATTTTTACAGAGGAGCAACTTTGTCATTATTGATACTGCCGGGCGTCTAATCCCGCATTGTTGTTCTGCTATTACATTGCAGGGTGTAGCACAGTAAGAATCAGAATATGTGAGGCTAGATTAATATATTTTGACACATTTTTTTTTTTTATTTCGTGATGGTCATTTTGATATATAATATGTAAAGTCTCCAGCCCAATGGATTAACTATTGGGGATTTTTTTATTTATTGGGAATATTCATGTATATTTCTTTATATTATTAAAATTGTGTTTTTTTTTTTAACTTTGTGTGTCCCCCCTTTAGTTTTTTTTTTTTCCTTCCCAGTTTTTAACTAACTGGGCAACTAATGACCCCCTGTGGGGTTGTACTGATTAACTCAACAGCTCTGCTCTTACTCTTCCAGCTAACTACTCTACTCAGCACTATGCCATACGGGAAAGGAGAAGGCAGAAGCGGTAATAAACCTCTTTTGAAAAATTCCCATGGCAAAAAACAAGAATGTGGATAAAAACTCAGGCAACACTGCAGAAAGTTTCCACCATGAGAATTTTGAAAGGAAGGTGTCCCCAAGTTGCAGATGTAAGATCCAATCCTTTATTCACCTATCATAAGCTTTTTTAAAAAAAAATTTGATAAATAAAATTTAAACGTCACTATGATCCCGGGTGAAAAAAGACTTGACTTCATCTTATGACCAGTGCTGCAGCTTCTTCCATTTTGCTCATTACACCACATCCGTGTAAGTGGACGTGTGCATGAGCAGCAAGCTTGCGGCCGTACTTACGCCCCCCCATAGACGGCAATGGGCCAAGCCGGCAATATTGTGCCACGCATATGATGCTCCTTACACAGGGAAAAGATAGGACATGCCATATCTTTCCCCAGTGCCAGCCACACGCCGTGCATCCCTACAGAGAGGGTCCACCCCCTGCTCCACCTCTACGGCTACGGCCGGGCATACGTTCATGTAAATGCAGCCTTTACTGAGGATTCGGGCACCAGATTGTAACCTGTGTGCATCATGATTCTGTGACAAACAATGTAAGTCCTGGGATTTCTGTCCTCCTTCATTGCTACAATGTCAAAGAACTAACGAGCACAAATAGGAAAAAAAATGTGCAACACAACCCATGAACATTCCCTGTGATGCACAGCTATTTGATGTCTTGTCCATGGTGCTGAAAGCCGCCCATCTATCACTGTTACCCCACCCATGGGAACTCTATGGAGGATCTCTGTGTGAGAACTTTTGAAGAACAAGATACATTGCAGTCTGGGTCTACTACCAACCTTCCCATTGAAAAACTTGTCCTTGACCATATGGCGGTTTCACAAAGACCATGGCAGTAATTCCAAAGTCTCCCCCACTTGGATCCAGCAATTGTTACAATATGAGCTGATACAACCGCACCATCTTTCAGCTGTATTTCCGCTCCTCTTCTTGAGATCGGTGGGACCCCCACCACTAGAATGGGCACCTCTTTAATACTGGCCATGGATTGAAACAACATTTGTATCAAATCTTTAACTTGTATAAAGTGCAAGATTTCAACCAAATACTAAAAAATAAATCCGTTTGTCTAGTTTGTTTATCCGAATACATTGGTCAGTGCAATCGTGAGTTTATTCTACATTCCAGTCACTTCCAAAAATGTCATTTTTTATTATAACTTTGGTTATTACAAGGAAGTGGTTCTCTCATCACACAACACCATTCAGAATAAGACCAAGAACTCACCTTTTTTTATTTAATTTAACCAAATAGTGAAAGGAAAATTATCTTCTCATATATTCAGATATTGTCGGTGTTTTGATCTTCAACCGTAACTTGCAACGAAGAGGGGAGGAGGGAGATAGGGGGGAGGCGGGGGGTGGGACCCTAAAACCCATTACACTCCTCTGTTTCAGTCAAGGTGCGAGAACACATAACTAAATCTAAATACGCCCTTTCCAATCAGTATTCAATAAACTTACATTTATCATCCACAAGAAATACATATTTACAAAAAAAAAAAAAAAAACATAATTGAAGCCAGTTTTTGAATTTGGTAAATTAGTGACGGGGTCATGTGACCCGATAGATAACCTGTGATAAATGACATAACCATAGCCAGCAGTTATTGCTAGGATGGGTACTCTTCTCACCTGCCAAGAAGAACGTTTAATGATCCATGCTGGTCTCTACATGAACTCTGTGGGAATCAGAAAGTGGCTACCTTTTTTTTTTTTTTTTGTTTAAGCAGCACCAAACCTGGCCAAGTTATGTGAGAGGGTATTGCAGCAGCCCATCAGTTTACTAAAGTATAACTAATGTCCCAACAAACTAGTTTGGCCAGACCACACTTCATTGTGGTGCATAAAGATGTACCCGGCCACAAAACAAACGAAATCGCTGAACTCAGCAGTCCGGATATTGAGGATCATTTACATATACAAATCTATTACATTTTTTGATAAGTGAAGCTCCTCTTTTTCCTATACACCAGACAATTCCTGTCCATAAAATGGGCGTATATGAAGGGTCACTGTGATCTCGATACTGTCCATACAATTCGCCCTGCCGGACTTTGTATGCACTGAATATCTAAACAATGGCAGGGCAGGGCACATTGTTTCATGACCCCTGAGAGTCATGGAGATCACCATGACCCCTCCTTCTGCGGCCATTTTTATGAGCAGGATGTTTGGCTGATGAGTAAAAGACAGGAGGCTCACTTTATATATCAAAAAGCGTGCAAGAACTATTAATATTGTAAATTGGTAATTACCTGCACCCTACACTTGCGCACATATTCCAAAAGATAAATCATGATGCAAAGTGCTCAACCCTTTAATACAGACTTGCAATATGACATAAACCCATTGGACCTGTGTCGTTATTTTCAGTAGGAGGAGCCATGTTCTTAGTAATCCTTATAACCAGTGATGGCCAACTTTTAGAAGCGCGGTCCCAAACTACCACAAGGACCCCGCTTTTTATCTCGCAAATTGTCCACACAATTTAATTTGTGATTTATACTTATCCTTTCTCTACCTCCCGCCTTGCTCATCACACAGTTGTCATTCATGATAACCATGCACTGAGGACACCATAAAGCCAGAAAATAAGTCCGCAGGTCGCTGGTCACTTTAAAATAGCTCTGTGCAACAGCAGTCCTGGGCTGGGCAATATTTGGATGCAGGAATCTATACCTGGATCATCTCTGGTGATGGCCTAGTGCCCACGAAAATGCTCCGAGTGCCATAGGTTAGCCATCACTGTCCTATAATCAATCCCTATGTCATACAAACAAACTACATAATAATGAATGGGTAACTATATAAATTCCATCCACCCAAACATGGGTGCCCATGAAAGTGTGTGAATTAGCTCTTACTCTACCAAGAGATGGTACACCCATGACTCTGGGCTGGTGTCTTATGGTTACGTATATGAAATATAGGTCGACGCCGTCGTTTGGCTAGTAAGAGCTAATCTCCTATACGAATAGATAGACCATTTTTTTTTTGAGGGCAAAAACCGCATCAATAGATGAATTGTTTGTACTTTGTGGCTTGTTCTCTTTATATGAAGTTGTACGACTGTTTTCAGAAAAAAATCTCAATAGAAGAAAAACAGACAAGGACCATACCTATTATTACATAAAGGATCTCTGGGAACCGACTCGAATATTAAGGGCATCTAAAACTTGGAAGGTGAACGCTGTCGATATTTGGATGTGTGGAGATACAATATGTATTAGCCAGCATTTAAGGATATCTAACCACCAGTGAAGGACTGTATGCAAATGAGGCCTGCATGGGCTACCAGGATCCATAGATGTTAATGGAGCCTGGAGCCCCTCAGGCCTCATTTTGCATACATTCTTTCATCCTGGAGTAGACGTCCTTTAATGAGCCGACATGCCCTGACTTCGAACTCTCATCGTCTTTATCCACAGAAACGTGACAGAATCTCTAGATTTGGGTGTCAGACCATTGGTTTCATCGCCACGATCACATGATCATAGGTCGCTCAGAGTCTAATGAAGTGGAGCGCCAGTGTATATTACCCACTAACCTTCACACCGTGACCCCAGGGATTCATCATCCAATCAGCTAAACTCATATAAGTTGGCATAAATATTTTTTTAATTGTACCCCCGTTTTTAAAGATTGTTTCAAGGCAATTTTGTTCCACATACTTAGAATGGAAGCTAGCCGCTGGATCTAAGGTTTTGTATGAAACTAACTGATAATGCAAAGCAAGAAAGAACTTTCATTCACATAAAAATATAGAAATAAATCAGTTATATACACACATTTTCGTAAAAGGGGGTTATCCCTAGAAATAAATCATCATTTGCTATCGCATGACTAATTTGCAAAGTCCGACGGGGGAGGGGCTCCTGCTTAAAGCCGACAAATGGGTAAAATATTCCGAGTCTTTCCTATGAACTTGCTATGATATAGTTTTACACTATATCATATATTCATACTTAAACTGCATGTGCCTAGGGGCAAGGCTCTCTCACCACACGGGACTAATATGGTAGAGATTATAAATATGGATATATCATAATATATATCTATATACTTATATCCTCATATATACATAGTTAAAAAAGGAGACTTCTCACCAACGACTCTACCATACAAAACAGAAGCATTCAAGAATTCGTAATTTTTTTTTTATATTTGCTCTTAGTGTTTTGCAAGCCAGATTTAAAACCTTCATAAATAATAACTAAAAAATTTTTTGCTACATTTAACAGGACAAATGCCTTAGATTACAAGGGATTAGAGATGGGGGCGCCTCTCCCCTGTATCACATGACGTGGCAGCCGACAGAAAGGCCTCAGCGTATAGGAGGAGTAATGGGTGGAAATCACAACTAACCAGGGTGACATAGAAAACGAAACCAGGACGTGCCAAGTATAACCCCATTTAATTTAGTGGTTAACACTGCATGACAGTATGGTGGTTCATGAATGCACCATTTTACCATAAAAATCAAGTAAGGATAATCCAGGGACACTTACTCATACATCCATGCACCATGACTGTGGTAATCTTCTTATATTTGTTATCTATGGTCTCATTCCTTTCAAAATCAACTTTTAAAATTATGCTGACGAAAGCCTAGCCTAAAGGGCTACCTTAGCCCCACTGTGGTCTGGTTTTATAGACTGCTCCCCAAGAGCGGAGGGAGCAGAAGACAATATAAAGCCAGATAACAGAGGGGTTAAGGTTCAGGCTCATCAGCAGAGAATCTTTAAAAGTTGAGTTTAGAAGGGAGGAGGGCCATGGATACACGATATAGGAAGATTTACCACGTCACGGTGCTGAGCCTATTGCACTGTGCTATAGATGATTAAAAGAGGGTTTTCCTCTATTCTATCTATATACATTTGGCGTGGTTCACACTCTGGGACCTTACCGATTATCTTATGAATAAGTGGTCCTCTTGACCCCTATTACTATAGCCGGGCTCAGCAAGCAAGTGCTCAGCGAACATTCTGTATTACACCTCCTGCGATCGGTGTGACCCTACTCCCAATAGGTGCTGGTCCCAGACTAGGACCCATATTCGGAGTGAGAGTGTGTGGCAGTTCTGTGGGGGAGGGATCCACGATCACTTTCCCACAGGAGGGTTTGCACCGAGAGTACGATGGGGCATCCACTGCTGACTGTGGTAAGGGGGGGTAAGCGGATCTCTATTTATGAGTATCCGTGGTGGGTCCTACCTCTGGGATCTGACCATATAAATCAATCTAGAAGGGGAAACCCTTTACATTTACATATTTATTGTGATAAAATGACTCGCAAAAATGTATTCAATTAAATGGGGGGGGGGTGGGGAACCCTTCATTAGTGAGCGCAGGTTAAAAAAAAGAACAAATTTACATGCCTATCTGCCTTCAAAGTCACAAGGAAAATACAAAATTATTCCAAGCTTTATTGATAAAAAAAAATTAGGGGAATCAACCGGCTCCAAAACAACGCAAATGCGCAATGCGAAGCCATAAGCTCCACTGGACTTTCATATTCCAATACAGAAGTTGGTAACACTGCCTTCGCCTGTGTGAACGCGCTCTTAAACGATTGCACTGCGTAGCGGCTGCACATAATTTCTATGGTGCCATAAACCAGAAACCAATCACAATCTTTTAACAACCAACGCTCTAAAATAAAACAAAAAAAACATTGTTATACACATAAACTAAGTCGAAAATATTTTGACCTCCGATAGGAGCCATCGGGTTTAAACAGTTCTTTTAAAAGAAATGGATCACACGTGACGTATACGCGGAGGCGTCCTTCCACCTTCCATTCAGTGTCACCGACTCGTCGCAGCTCCAGCGCTGCGTCTACCAATCTCGATCTTTTTCACCACTAAGAATTCATGTTAATTATTGGGTGAAACAAGCCCAGTAAACAGCGAGTTACAGACAACTAGGATGACGGCCAAAGATGGCACAAAAGTCCTTGGTCACTCTTTCCAAAAGTGGCCCCACATAGTCGAGGAGGGACCTGAAATGGGTAAGTTGAGACTGTTTACCAACCGATCTCAATTGTACATACAAGACGCTGACCATACCCTCCCTTGTTGAGGGCCTCTAGAACACACGATTTAAAAGGAACCTGTCATAGGATTGGAACAAAAAAACCAACACTCCCAGTTATGTTTCCAACAGTGTAGACAACCGTGCAGATCAGGTTCTGTCTGGCCCCCGTGTGGTGGCATCTTCGAATACGATCAACTATGAAGCGAGATGTTTTGGTTTTACGAATTTTAGAGAAGAGGACTTTAGTACTGAGTCGAGCCTCCCTGCTTCAGTAAATTTAGTGGGGGGCCCACGCAATGGAAACATGCCATTAGGCCGGTCGGCAAATGTGGCCCCCTTTGAACCCGTTTTTATAAGCATTCCTTTATAACAAACGCATAAGTTTTTTTGACCGTTTCCAATTACCTCATTACGACGATATTGGAAAAACTGTCAAAAGACGATAAAATGTTTTTCAAAAAAAAGTGCATGCCTTTATCAGACGGTTAAAAACGACCGTGTGCCGCCGGCCTTACTTGTTGTTCTATCTCATGGACTGTCAAACGGAGTGGAGCAGATGCAGGACTCCCCCGTTTGCTGGTCAACAGATCACTGATTAACAGTTTAGTAGCAGAGCGATGCTGTAGTGTGAGCTTCGCAGAAGGGCCAAACTGTAATGATGCAGACTCCCATCCTGTGCAATGGCAGGCCAGTCGTGGGCATTGTGCTCCAAATAGGGTTCCGTTTGATGACCGCACACGTTCTGTACAGTCAGGTCCCAGAATGCCCTGACTGCACTGCGATGCATGGCACCAACTGGTTCCAACCTGAAGTCATGCTTAATTATGTCATTCGCACCGACACCGCAATAGGTGCTATGGAGACTTTATTGCAGTGCAGAACTCCCCCCTAGCTGGTTTATACAACCACCAATCTCACATCTCACTTATCTAGAGCATTTTCAGGATAATGCCTTCACAATGGGGCAAAAGAACACAAATCTGACGTGTGCCAAGCTGCTTCACAACATACTGTACGCTTTATTAGGTCATTACTTCGACGTCCTTTTAAAGTCCATTGCCCCAAACAGCGTGTGGACCAACAAACTCGGCTACATACTGTCCAGAATTTTAACTGGACTGACCAGAAAATCGCTGAAAGTACAAACAGCTCATCAGTAATTCTAGGTCATTTCCAGTAATCCCACTTCACAAGGTTACCAAGTGAATTCATTGGACCAATGTCCCAGTGGTTGGCGGCTTAGTCTCATAGAAGGACCATCACATGTACCTGCAGTGAATCATCGATCCAACTCCAGTGACATCGGCATGAATGCATATGATCACGAGAACTGATTATGGGATTATCCCTTGTGCAGGGCCTGAACGGGTGGAGCGGAACTGCTTAGTTCTCGGAACTATGATAATGAGTCCTGCCCTCCCTGCCCTTACTTATTCAATGACTTGGCTATATAACTAGAGTAATCCTGTAAAATAAACTAAAAACTCCAGTATTTGAATTGTCAGAAGTTCTGACCAATAAAGTAGCCAAACCCCCTTCACCATGTACCAGGCACACCCTTGTACTTGTTACGACTACCACCCGTCCTGTCTATTGGATAACGCACCATAACACTTCCTCCAGTTGCTGGTCGCCCATAGTCTCCAAAAGAAAATAATTCCAGCACGGACAGCACATGGCATTTCTATTATAATCGAGAGGTCATAATGATTCACACAGTCCCATGCAAAACCGGCAAGAATTTGATATGGAAGAAACAGTACTTGACAGAACTCCGCCACCTGCGTGCCATGTTCGGTCTGCAAACTCCTGAAAAAAAAAAAAAAAAATACATGCTTTATTGAAATCTACCATCAATCCATCATGATAACCCAGGCACATACCCAAGCTCCAGGCACCGGGATTTTTGTAATCTTCTTATATTTTGTTATTCATGGCTGTCCTTTCTTGCAGACTTTTTTGTAAATTTATACTATAGCCCAGAGAACTATCATCCGATCCCCTCTATATCTGGTTTACAAGACTGTTCATACAACTGCGCATCCCTATGCAGTAGTTTAAAGCAGGATGCCTCAACGAAGGGGTGGGTGGAGGGGGCCGGAGGGATGGCTGTTGGGTTTCCTCTAGGGTGTTCAATTGTGCAATGCAATTTTTTTTTTTTTCTTTTTTACTATTGGAGGATTGTATTAGATTTGATTATATATATATACAGTGTTTATAATGTTTTCCTAAACATATCCAAGGTAATTTGATTATCTTTCATATATAAAAATTTAGGAAAAAAAAAAAAAAAAGCAGAGTGCTACATCGGCACAGGTGCTGATGCGAAGCAGGGAGAGTTAGACAGTGGACAGCAGAGTCACGGGAGCCCCTTCTGGTCATCAACAGATATATAACCAATTTTAGAAGAAGGAGGAGGGTGGAAATATCACATATAAGTAGATTACACAGTCACGTGTCTGGATATGTGAGAGCTGACCCTGGTTTATTATTTTGGATTTTTGATGGTAGATTTCCATGTATATCAAGTTGCACAAATGTCTATACATGCAAGTTGCCCAAAAATAATGATCAATATTATTTAAAACAAAAAATAATAAATAAATAAATGGATTCCCTGCCTGCCGTGCTATTCCACCTCCTGAGCTGAGTCAGCGAAACGGGGAATCTGCCGACATGGCTCATGCTTAAGGGTCATTCACTGAGTAACAGGTATAAAATAAAGCAAATAAGCATTGCATTCTTTCACTTTTATAAGTCACAAGAGCTAAATCACAAAGAGGTTGGTCCTTATAGAATATGAATAATTGTTTGTGTAGATGAAAATTATACCCTTTCCAATAACTTTCTGTATCATTCCTCAGAACGTGTTCTAGATCTCTGCTTGCTGCATTCTATAGCAGCTTTCATTGTTTACTTCCAGTGCATACAAATCCATCCGTGATCATTTTACGTTCCACACATCGGTGCACGGCTCCTTATTATCACGTCTTGGGCGGCATTACTATGGGATTTGTCCTTTTTTGTGGTGCTCTGAAGAAGGGGGTGTTGTTTTCATGGTGTGGAAACTCGAACCCAGTTTAATATGGATGCTTTTTTAAATGATTTTGGGCTGGAAGTTTGCCCAAAGATAATCCTCACTGGTAAGATCCGCCAGAGTTAACAGCTCTCCGCCTGGGGCTCTGTCCTCTGCTACTATTTTCCAGCACCACTGTAGATGCTTGGGGTTTCTGAAGATATTGATGGCCCCTTCAGATTCCTGCTGCCCTCATTTTGTGGCCATTCCAACGGACAAGTCGTTGCACAGTCAGCCAAGGATGCACTTTTTGCTGCAGTGGCCATTGCTGGCGGCTAGAGCCGTGGCACTTTGTGACGTCACATGGCCAAGGACAGATTTTTCACAGAAAGTAAACACTAATCTGCCCTATAGAACTGCAGCAAGCAGAGAGTAAAAAACTGGGAGATATATACAGAAAGAAATACTGGACAAGGGTATACTTTCATTATCACAAATAACACTTATTTGGGTAAAGGTTACAAACCCCTTAATGATCTCATCATGATTCCTCATGACCTTATAAAACAACCCATGTGCTCGCATATCCTCCGAGACTTCTCATCTCCTGCTAATTATTACGATTTGATCATATTTTGTAGCCATCTGCAGACACATGTTAGAAATCAGATGTCAGAAAATAATGAATAATGTCTGTTAGTTCTCACAACACACTTGATTAGCCTAATCATCTTACCTACCGTATCCACAGCATTGGCCCACGCAGAGCACTTAAGGCTAAGAAACCCGTAGATATATAATATATCAAAGTCCTCACTGCCCTCGGAGATATAGCAGATTACATTGAAAACTCTGTGCACCTCATACATAGAGGTGCACATTTTTGCAAATGCCATGGGTGGCCCTCACTCTGGAGCACTGACACACAACCGACTCCACATCATCCCAGCCTTGAAAATCCTTTGATTTTTTCAAAAGCAAAAGGTGTGCTTGACTATAGTCCAGTGGAGCTTATAAATTAACCGTATTACAGACAACCAGCTGCTTGAACTGTTGCACAGGTCTGCCCCTGCTGGTATTCTCCAATCTTCATTCGGCACTGCATATACATGTGCCTTATAATGAACCGAGATTTTAGCAAGCCATTTATTGGTGGTGTCTTATTAGTCCGAACAAATACTGGTAACAGTTATTACAATGGCGCCTGGGTCAGTGATAAGGAATCATCTTGGTTGGACCGGATTATGTGCCGATCAAGTGGTCTTGGCAGTCATCTCAGACTCTTGCAATGAATCAACTGCAGACATCCCTGTCTTGTTATTTTAAACACAGAATACCTGTGATCAGAAGATAGCCTCACTATTTCCGCGACACGACGTATCCATTTATGACATGACAGTAAACCAAGACCTGAGGAGGGTTTCATGTGTAAACAAAAATGTCCGCTTAAAAAGCAGATGCAACCTCTATAGCCGCAGAGGCATGCTGCTATAGAGGGGTAACCCACAAAGATTCTTCAGACACTGCTCAAAAAAATTAAAGTGGAACACTCAAATAACAACATCCTGATTCTGAATGAAAAATTCTCATTGAATGACTTTGTTAGTACCAAGTGATGAAAACACAATTTATTGGACCATTGGAGTGCCTAGATTTGAGAACCCACACAAATTAACAGTGTAAAAACAACACTACATGGCTGATGCAACTTTGAAAAACGTCCAACAAGACATAATGAGTGGCCTCACCTGCCGGTAATGACCTCCTTAACACGCCTCGTAGCCCACACAAGTGGCTCAGCAGTGCAGCCTATCCAGGATGACACATCATTGTGCTGTGCAAGAAGGCTTGTAAGTGGTCTGTCAGTGCTAGTGGTTCCGATATGCCTGTAGTTGCTAACCAGGACAAGGCCGTACACAGAACGTGAAGGAGGCCATAGAGGGCAACAACCCAATCAGCAGGACCACTACCTCCACCTTTGTGCAAGTAGAACAGGATGAGCACTGCCAAGCCCTGCAAAATGACCTCCGCAGCCACAAATGTGCACATGTCTGCGCAAAAAACTGTTCGAAAAAGACTATTAGGTGGTAAATGATGGGCCCGATTCCACATATGGGGATGTTCTCACAGCCCAACGTGCAGGACGCTTTTCATCCTTTACCGGATTGCGATCACTGCCTTGCCACATCCTTCAGCATGAACCGGTTGGCAGTGGTCCAGTAATGTGGTGTGGTTTGGCCTTCTCTCGAGGGCCGCTCAGCCCTCCATGTGGCCGCACAGAGAGCCTGTTGTTAACCTGCTGCCATTAGGTACTGAGATCGCCTCATATCCCTTGAGACCATATGCTGGTGCGGTTGCCCTGGGTTCTACCTTGCAGAACAATGCTATACCTCATGTGGCCTGGAGTGTGTCAGCAGTTTGATTGCAAGTCGATTGCAATGTATATTTTGATATGTGGAAATATATTTTCCTTAAAGCGAACCTGTCTCCAGGAGATCCATTTTTAGCTCTCCCCCAGTCCCCACAGAGCATAGTACATATGCTGCCAATGTGTTTTTGTATAAAAAATAGGTTTTACAGAAAAAAAGATGTTACATTGTACCTTTCATTAGCATGTGCTGTGAGACTAGGCAGTTGCCTATTGGGAGGGGCTGGAAAGGAGAAGTCCCCCCCCACCCTTGGAGAACAGCTACTCCATGTGACCTTTTCAAATATATGAAAACACGAGCTGTGTATCTAATCCTCTCCTGGGTGATACTGTCTGCTGAGCTGCGTATCTAATCCTATCCTGTGTGATACTGTCTGCTGAGCTGTGTATCTAATCCTATCCTGTGTGATACTGTCTGCTGAGCTGCGTATCTAATCCTATCCTGTGTGATACTGACTGCAGAGCTGTGTATCTAATCCTATCCTGTGTGATACAGCCTCCAGGCTGCTCTACATAACATGACATCTGCTCCATATATGACAGTATCACACACATCATAATCTCCTTGCACAAATTTGCTTTTTTCCATTATTTTTCTATTCCTAAATCCTACAGTAAATTAATGGCTGATAAAGGACCTTTGGTCTGGGGTCCCCAGGGGCCCCGGCATCTACCTGCTGACAGACATTTCTCTGTGACTGAACAGATGGGTCACTCACAAGACGCCTAATCCAGTGAATGTGGCACCTGTGTCTCGCTGCGGGTATCATTAGAAATTGCTTCATCCAAATCCCGGGAGAACGTCGGATCTTCTCTCCTCTGATCCCACACATGAGCCGCAGCAGCAGCATGTCCAGATGTAACATGGGAAGGAAAAACCCGACTTATACAGATATAAACTATATCTCTCCAAACTGGACCGAGTATTATAATAGGGGGCAGTATTATAGTAGTAATAAATAGTGAAGAAAAAGCATTTTCAGCATCCAAAATTAAATAAAATGTATCTTCTGAGCACGGTGGCTCAGTGGTTAGCATTACAACCTTGCAGCGCTGGGGACTTGGGTTCAAACCCTATCCAGGTCAACATCTGCAAAGAGTTTGTATGTTCCCTCCGTGTTTGCGTTGGTTTCCTCCGGATCTTCCGGTTTCCTCCCACACTCCAAAACATACTGGTCGGTTGATTAGATTGTGAGTCCCATTGGGGACAGGGACTGATCTGACAAGTTCTGTGCAGCGCTGCGTAATCTGTGTGCGCTATATAAATAAAGGAATTATTAAATAATAAAATAAAGGAATTTAGTAGAAAAACATTAAAAAGTCCATATAAACAGAAACTTACACTTTTAGGGAAACTCCTTTAGCATGCTGGACTAACAATCACAGATTTAAAGGGAACCTGTCACCAGGAGAGCCATTTTTAGCGCTCCCCCAGTCCCCACAGAGCATATTACATACGCTGCCAAAGTGTTTTTGTATAAAAAATTGTTATAGATATGTTATAGATATGTTATATTGTACCTTTCATTAGCATCTGCTGTGTTACTAGGCAGTTGCCCAATGGGAGGGGCTGGAAAGGAGCAGTTTCTCCCCCCCACCCTTGGAAAACATGTGACCATTTCAAATATATGAATAACTCCCCACACTCGGGATTGGCTGTAGAGGAGCAGGGGGCGTCGCTAAGCCAAGTGATGGCTGTTTTCATATATTTGAAAAGGACACATGGAGGAGCTGTTTCCCAAGGGTGGGGGGGCTGCTCCTTTCCAGCTCCTCCCAATAGGCAACTGCCTAGTCGCACAGCAGATGCTAATGAAAGGTACAATATAACATATCTTTTTATCTGTAAAACCAATTTTTAATACAAAAACACTTTGGCAGTGTATGTACTATGCTCTGTGGGGACTGGGGGAGTGCTAAAAATGGCTCTCCTGGTGACAGGTTCCCTTTAAGGCAATCGCGGACCAATAGTCCGGGTCATATCCCTGAAAGTGTGTCAAATTCCGATACAATAATGCAACAAAAAATAGACATTCTAAATTTGTCTTGATGATTTGGCAAGGTAATGAGAATAGAATTCCTCTTTTCAGGGATGTTTTATAATAAATAATAATAATCCTTTATTTATATAGCGCACACAGATTACGCAGCGCTGCACAAAGTTTGCCAAATCGGCCCCTGTCCCCAATGGGGCTCACAATCTAATCAACCTACCAGTATGTTTTGGAGTGTGGGAGGAAACCGGAGGACCTGGAGGAAACCCACACAAACATGGAGAGAACATACAAACTCTTTGCAGATGTCAACCTCAATGGGACCCTTGACCCCAGTGCTGCAAGGCTGTAGTGCCAACCACTGTGCCGCCGTGCTGCACGCGCCGGCAACACTTTAATTTTAAAATTTAAGGGTAGTGTATCTTTTTTTGGAATTTTTTGGAATCCTGGAAACCATTCACACCACAAAATATGTGAAACCACAAGTGGTTAATGCAATATTGGGCGCCATTAGTTGCCACCCTAAACATACAAGTCCATACCGCTTAGTGGGCTTTACAGGTTGAGAAGAAATAGTTCCAATATTGACATTTTTGAGGAACAGGCAAAAATTTTGCCCAAAAAACTCCGTACTCGAGGATATGCAAAGTGGATAAACGATAGGGCATGGAAAAAAGTGACGAATACTCCAAAGTCAGCTAGAATGAAGGAAAAATAGAATGAGCGCCCACAAGTTGTATTTTCTACATCCTATTGTTCTAATTTTCATCAGGTATGCAATATGGTTAACCCCTTAACGATGTGTCACGTAATAGTAAATCACATGTCGTCTGGCAATGTTTGGAGACATGGTCATAAACATCGGCTCCCATAGTAACTGTGTCTAATATGAGGAACCAATGTATTAAGAACTGAGGTTACATAAATAGCCTCATCAACATAAGTATGTTCAGATTTAGCCTTTACATTCAAATATGTTAGATACATCGGCTGGATACACATGACATATTTTCTATACACTCAGAGGGTAGGCTGAGCCTATCTATAGACATATACTGGGGGTCAGAGGTAATGTTTCTGCTCTGTCGGCACAATAGACATGTTAAACAATGGAAAACACTGTATGCAAGATGTAGCAAGTTACGTGTTTCCATCGTGCTCGCGAGGCTAAGTGGAGTACAGACGGTCCCCTACTTAAGAACACCCGACTTACAGACAACCCCTAGTTACAAAGGACCTATGGTAATTGGTCATTTACTGTACTTTAGCCCTAGGGTACAATAAACATAACAGTTATCACAGGTGTCTGCAATGAAGCTTTATTGTTAATCCTGGTTCTTATGACAATTCAATATTTTTAAAATTCTATTGTCACATAGACCAAAAAAAATTTGTCTGGAGTTACAATGATAAAATATACAGTTCCGACTTACATACAAACTCAATTTAAGAACAAACCTACAGAACGCATCTTGTACGTAACTCGGGGACTGCCTGTATACACTCAGCAGAGGCCAGTGGAGTCTTTGGGGGACAGATGCAACATATTGCATCCACCTTAGTCTCTGCTGAGCATATACTCAGGGAATTCCCCAGTAATGTCTCTGTTCAAATAAGAGAAACACCCTGAACGCCCAGCACCTTTTACTTTCTGCTTGTCTGATGTATTTGAGGGGAATTTTCCGCTAATTTACTGTTTGAGGACTTAACCCTTTAATGATGAGGCCTGAAAAGGTTTTAATGACCAGGGTATTTTTAGCAAATTTTTGTATGCATTGATTTAAAGGCCATGACTTATTTTTTTGGTGTTCTACCTCAAACATTTTGGGCGTTTTTTTTGTTTTTTTTTTGTGACAAATAGGGCAAATTATAATGTACCAAATAATTATTAAAGGTTTTTTTTGGGGGGTAAACATTTCAAAAGGTAAGAAAAAACATACATACAACATATATATATATATATAATTTATAAAGCTTGATGTATGTGCTAAAGGAATCTGTACCGTCATGTTTAAAATCACCAAATTTTGCACAGCCACTCTCTGTGACTCAGGGAGCGTCATAGAATAATAGGTTTTGAGCTGAAATTTTCACCCCACACTGGCCAAAATCCACTTACTAACCACCATATACAGGAGCCATTGTCTGCTGTTGTGGTAGTTGGAAACTGGGGGCCGCAACACCACACGGTGGCAGCAGAATTGCAATAAATAATGATTAATATAAAATAGACTTTATTGTTTACATAATAATGTATAAAATTACAAATTGTGGTTGTTTGGGGACCCAGTCAAGTGACGTTTGACCCCTTTTCTTTTTTCTGTGCAATTTTGAATGTTGTTATTGTCTCCATCCTCAGACCTTACTTTATCATTCAGAATTTTTGTTGAATTTTTTTTAATTGCCCCCTAATTCCATAATCCGATCCATTTGTTTCAATTAGAGTGTTTCTCCCTGATGATGAATCCTTCAGCTCTGTGCTGAGGGTTCGGTTGAGGTTATATATTTTTCCAGACGGATGCCTTCAGCAGAGGTTCATCGAGATCAGCGGAGAGAAGAATAGTAGTTTCTGCCTCCTTTAACTTGAGGGGAAGGAAACAAAGACTGCTCTCCAGGGAACTGAAGAGAAAGAGAGTCGGTGACTCGATGGTTCGGGTGGACAATTCAAAGTTTCAGCAAAGAGTGATTCACCACCCCCAAATTAAACACTGTAGTCGTGTATATAAAGTAATTGTATTGCTTTACAGGATTTGTTCCTTTAAGAATGACATTAAAAGGACTTTGTCATCAAGGAAATTCATGTTTTACATGGTGACAGGTTCCAATAGTTTGGAACTTATTTCAAAAATTGCTATGTGTACATCTGAATAATCCACTGCTTCTTAATGTGTCTTATACATACCTCGGCTCCACTGCCAGCAGTGTGTGTGGTGAGTCCCAAAGTGAGAGGGGGCCCCCAATAGTTGAAGAATTGCTGTGTTGTCCTGGGGATGACCACTACGAGGTCTTCGCACCGTTCAATAGGAATCACGGATCGCGTCGACGTAAGCAGGGGGAGGGGAGCAGGGAAAGGCTGAGGAGAGGGGAGGGATGAGAGTAAGGGACCTGAGGAGGCATTGAGGAGAATGCTTCATCTCTCCTCCTCAGGATGCATCAACTACTGCTGGAGGGGGAGCCAGGTAGGTTAGGTAATGTTAAAGAAACAGTTAAAAAGCGTTTACAAAAGCAGTGTGATTAATTGAGATGCAAGAGGCTATTGCAAAATCAAAAAAAAATTGTTGTTTCTTGAATGACAGGTTCCATTTAACCCTTGAGAAAAGTTGCGGCAGATAAAGTTAAAGTTAAATCAATTCAAAATATCACCTTTTCTTATGTGGACTCAAAGTCTAAAAAACGTTTTTTTTAGTCCACCAATTTTAATATTTTATGGCCATCTTCTTTGGGTTAGGTTTTTTTTTTTTTAGGTGACTTGTCTCAAAGTGAATTGTATTGTATATAATCTTGACAGATGAGATCCTTAACTTTACTAAGCATTCCCTTTTTGTGCAGAGTGGCTTTGGAGGTTTGGGTGAGAGAATGGTGGATGAACAATATGCTGGGCACGTGTTGAATAAGGGAAGGATGGTCTGCCAAAACGCTCACCACAAGCCGTCCGCCTACTCAATGATCACCAAGAGCACTTTTGGTTATAAAACGTTTGATGCTGTGATGAAAGCATTCTTGAGAATGTGAAAACAGAAACGAATTTTGATATTATGAGCCATCAATCAAAGTATGTGGTCATGCTGTTTGTTCGGCCAGCAACTGGGCGACCGGCGCCACCACCATCTGTACTGGCACCAATGCCATCATGATCTGAATGTGGTGACAAGGATGCCAGGCGCCACTGATAATTGTGTGATACAGAGCCTCCGGTGCCTTCTCTATACTTGAAACACTGATGGCAAAAGCGAAATCCGTGCTTCCTATAATAAATGCTGCCCATTACGACCTTTTCTCATAACAAAATACAGTCTGTTATGTTTACTTTTTATATTGTACGTATCAAATGAAGAATTATGAATGTGAACTTTCATCTAGAAGGTCGCACATGGTAGTAGGCTGGAGGCTTCAGGGGTTATTGGGCAGTTGAACGACCCCAGATACAAAGATACAAACTTATTGCAAATCCTCCCAAAGGGACACTGTCACCAGATTACGCTCATTAAAATACTAGACCCTGAAGTAAGATATGAAAGTCTTTCTAGAATTCCCTTTTATGTGGAAAGCTCACCTGTTTACATATAAAAAACAAATCTCCTCAAAGTCATTGATTAATCAGGAGAGAGAAGAGATCATATTCTGACTGAAATGAGAAGTTAGAGGTTACAGGAGTGTGCACTCCCGATGCCCCCGTCTTCAGTTCTGATCGTAGCAGAAACATGATTTTTTTAATATGTGGCATATTAAATTATGAATCTCATATTTTCAGGACACTTAAATCTTGTTGTTCTGCTGCTACAGAACTGGCCTATTCTGAAAAGATGAGATTCGTATCTTTATATGACAACCAACAAAAGAATTTTCTAGGGCTATAGAACCAAAATGTTTTTCTTCTGGTAAAGTAACTCTCCCTGCAAGCCTTCACCCTGACTAACCTCAGGAAAACATGACTCTTCTTCTTATTGCATATGACTTGGAAGAATTTTCTATAGGTAAATAGGTGAGATTGATTTAGTATTGACGTAGTTCTAGCAGAAGCCATGGTCGATGATGACACATGTAGCCCAAACCTAGGGAGATTTTTTGTAATTCATGAAAAAATTTGATAGTAAAATTAGTAACATTTAATGTAATAAATGTCTTGTTTTTGCCATATTCCACTTCACTGGTGTAGTATATATCGGGGTAAGCAGGGACAAGAACAAGATTTAAAGTTAGCTATATAATTGTTCTGTGCCCCCATATTACTTTACACTGTTTTATGTCTGTTACATAAGAGAAAGCTGCTGTTTACATGCTGGTGATAAATTGGATTATATATGTGTTGTGGTTATAGGGTACCCCAACAGGGAAAAAAAAAATTTAGAATGATAACGTTATAATTGTGCACTGAACCTGCCATACTACAGTATAAATGTATGGACCAAATACAGCCAGAGTGGACAGGTTTCATATAGAGCTTTGATAACTAACTGACACCCTTCTATTAGCTAAACTTTATCTCATATAGTTGGCCAATCAAAGGGGGTGTGTCCTGAACTCAACCGGCCCCCCAACCCCACCCAATCCACACTTCCTATTGTTTTCACCAGGAATGTCATTTGACCAGGTGAACGGTGACAACTCCACTGGTCCTTAGCCTGCTAACCTGAGGCAAAACCGTATATAGTATTAGACCATGCATAAATTGATGACATGGCAGTATCCTGGCATGATACAGCTTTAACTCTGCGGACTTCTACTCCTCCTCCTTGGGAGGAATGCTTTGATGTTAATGTGATACATGATACATACATGGGTACTAAACTGTGACAAAATGTAATGGACCTTAGTGATCTCACACTGATCAATGCCACTGACGGGGCATGGGTAAAACAGAGCTCAAACTCAATGTTCCACATGCAGCAAGTTCTGTAACACTGATGAGACTGTCAATCAGGAACTTAGAGGCAGAGCGAGCAAGTAAGTATAGTGAGTCGTGAGTAGTGTAAGTTTAAAAACTTATTTTTAACCATTGCAGCCAAGGAAAGGAAACAATTAAGGGATCATAGGACCCATGTAAGGAATCGTATGAAAGTATTTATTGGATGGGTTAATTTGCATGACAAGTTTCCTTTTAATCATGATATGATGGGTGATATTACATGTGGTATTGTATGTATGTATGTTTGTCGTATTTGTATAGATTCGTGTTGTTCCTGGGAAAATCTCAACATGTTGAAATCATGAATGTGACACAGCAAAGAATAAGAATAATGGATTTTAATCTACAAAACCAATGAACCAATGAAAAAACCACTGCTGTATTTAGCTCTCCAAATTACCAATGCACAATTGTACAGATCAGTCTATGTACAAGATAATTGTCAATAATCTTAGATCACGTGACCGATTGTGTACCTTAAAACCTTTCCAGTAGTTAGTGTTCTTTGTTTATCGCAGTTGCTACCTAATCGCTTGGCCTATTCTCCACTGAACCTGTCGGAAATATAATGATGTAGTAATCAGTTGTCAATAAAAACCAGATTCCATAAGAAAGTTCTCGGAAAATGATTGACATTTTTAAAAATTATTCATTGTAGTTTGTAAGTAAATTAATGAATATATGCTTAGAATTAGCTGATGAGTCAAAGTTAGTGTATTAGAGTGTATAAAAATCCTATAGGTATTAAAAATACCTGTTTCGCTAGTTTAGGGGATGTCCCACAGTCGTATATTAACCACATCAACACTAGACCTAGAAAGGCTGGCTCAGGCCTCATGCACAGACTATCTGGCCAGGACAAAAAAAAGCGTCCACATTCATGGCCCCCATAGAGGTCTATTACATTCGCGTTGGGGTTATTGTGTGGTGCGCATATTGACCAAAGCGGGGCAGCTGGGCCGAGAGGAGGATAGAGCAGGTTCTGGAGCAGAGGTTCGGTCCAGATTTTCAATATTGAAGAAAGATCAAGGTACATATGGAGCAGGGGGGTGAGGGTGTTTTTAAGACCCAGGGTTGGCAAGGGGAACATTGCTAGGTTGTGGAAAATATCGGGGACACGGGTACCCAGTACATGTGTATCGCACTTACCGTACATACCCACTCCTGAAAAACCTCCTTCACATGTGGTTGTGCCCAAATAACAACTTACTCGCTGGTGTATAGAGCGATAGAAAAAACTGAGAAATCCTCCTACTTGCATTCAGTGAATGCAGGTGACGCATTCTCCATTCTTCCCATTAGGCCCAGCATCAAACACATCTTATGTTCCTCCACTGTCCCTAGATCTTGGTCCCTGACACGTGTTTCCGGCTGATGCACCTAAACAATCTCTCCCATAATCTAAGGATACATTCACACATTTGCCACCAGGTGCTCGTTCACCATCACATGTGTTTTCAATGGAAACGCATGAGATCAAAACAAGGCCTTAGCACAGCCCCCCAGTACTGTTCCCCACTACAGTTCCCCCGGTAAGGTGGCCCCACACAGTACCACCCCGATCATGTGCCCACACATTACCCACATTAGTAATGTGTGCCACACAGAAACCCATAGTAAGAATGTTGTCCACATTTAACCCCAGTACAAGTAATGTGCTCCACCACAGTAGTTACCCCCAGTAATTAAAGTTGCCCCACACAGAAACCCCCCAGTTAGATGTATCACACACACTCCCCATAGTAGGTGCCCCACAAAGCCCCCAATAAGTAATGTTGCCCACACGCCCCCCCAGTAAGTAATGTCCTCACACAGCCCCAGCAAGTTAATGTGCCCACACTGCCCCCCCAGTAAGAATGTGCCCACACAGCCCCCCAGTAAAAAACAATGTCCTCACACAAGCCCCCAGTAAGTAATGTGACCACACAGCCCCCAAGTAAGTAAGGTGCCCACACAAGCACCCCAGTAACTAATGTCTCACGAGCCCCCCAGTAAGTAATGTGCTGACACAGCCCCAGTGAAGTAATGTGCTCACGCAGCCCCCAGTAAGTAATGTGCCCACACAGCCCCCCAGTAAGTTAATTGCTCACCAGCCCCACAGTAAGTAATGTGCTCACACAGCCCCCCAAGGAAGTAATGTGCTCACACAGCCCCCAGTAGTAAGTATTGTCCTCCACACAGCTCCCACCCCAAGTAAGTATGTGCCACCACATAGAAACCCAGCAGTTTAGTAATGTCCCACATAGAGGAAACCCCGAATGTAGTAATGTCCCACACGTACATAGCAATGGCGGGTGGGGATCAGAAATTTTAAACATTGTTCATTCTGTAGCATTAGGAACAAGGATGTCCCCATCGAGAGCCTTAGGGCCCTTCTGTTGACCAAAATTTCAATTAAAGGGACCACATAGAAATGTAGATAGGGAGTAAATGATAGTTCCACATTCTCATAAAACCATTAGTCGCATAACAAGGAGCCCACAGTCTCGCGGAGAGATTCCTATTGTATTGCTATGTTGTGTCATATTACACTGTCCCTGGGAAATTCTAAAAAATTCTGATCCCATCTCTCTATTCTGTAAATCCACGGTTGCTATTTCAATTCTTTCCTTGTATACCTCCACATGTGTGTGTGGAAGGAAAGCTATTATTTGACACTTCTGTGAGTCAGTCCACAATGGGAAACCAAGACTGAAAAAAAAAATTTTTTTCAAGGCCGAGATCTCAGATGAATGTCAATTTAGTAAGGGGGTGGGGAGTGTATAATTGCTTACCATATTGTGGGTCTCCAACTTGTCTTACTGTATACAGAACATTTTCTCCTTATCTTAGATTAACAGGCTGGGTTACGGTGGTTTGAAGCTGTACACAGTGACAATATTTCGGATACAAGTTACGATAGAAAATGGGATGTGACATGGCCTGAGTAATATCACAGTAAATAATCAATCTCAGGCAACTGGATTCTATCTTAAATTCCTTGGCGTTTAAAAAATGCTTCTTCATTTTGTAGACTTTTGAACACTACAGGAAGTTTCAGTAAGAAAACTTGTTGATGGAGGGTGGCGCTCACAACCTACCACGTCAGACAATCACTTCCTGCAGCTGGTACCGAAAAACAAAGAGAAAGGGAGGGAAAACGATGCCTCAAAGGATTCCTATAAATAGTATGGATAATTTGCTGGAATCCCAGCGCTCCAATTTTATCAGTCAATTTTGCTAAGTGTTGCGCCGCATTTAAAAGGGTTTTTGCCGCACACGATCGATTTTGGAGAGATCGGAGATGGCTTTCACCACAACAAAAATCGGGGGGCGGCCCCGTTCAGAGATTCGACAAGATTCAGACAATCCGCTTGGGATCTACATGCAAATTGTGTTGCACGACATGGACCACATATACACGGGAAGAAGAAGGTGAACTCCGACGGACCTCAGCGGGGGAGGAAAGCGACAGGTGCCGGGTAGATACAGGACCGGTTTAAGTAAATGTGCCCCCAACGTGTTTTTTTTTACTGAGTTTACGATGTCTCTGGACACTAAATAATTAGATCCTAATGTCCCAAAATGCATTCACTTGTGGGTAAAATAATATAAATACTGTGCTTAGTTACTAAGGGTGGGATCACTTTCGTCAGATTTTCGAAATTAAATTGTCAGGAGGCAACGTGGGGACAGGTATTTAACTGGGGGGATTGTGTCGCACGCGATACGATTGATGGCGCAACAGAAATCAAGAGGCGGGGGTCGTCGGACGATCCAACGGATTGGACTAAGTGAGGGGATTGAATATTCAAATTGTGTCGCATCCAATGCACTTACATGCACCGGGAAGAAGGAAGATGAACTCCGGCGGACCTGCTGAACAGGGGAAGCGGACACATGAAGGAAATAGGGCGAGGGCGCACAGCGCACAATCTAGTGAATCCCGGAGAGTGCATTCAGAGTGAAGTGATGACAAGTCCGGTGAACTCTGGCGGCCCAGGTACGTAAATGTGCCCCACTATGTTCTTTCTTTATCTTTCACTGGCTAGGAAGATAGGAAGCCCTGAAGTCATTTTGCAAAATTTTAAAAACTGATAATAGATAATGGAAGAAATGATGTATGTTTCACGGGACACCCACACTGGGGTGTAGTGTACTTGGTGTTCTGTACAATGTTGCCCTTTGAAGGAAATCTACCACCCCAGGATCAAGATTGTAAAACCCATGCCACCTGGACATTACTGGTGTGCACCCCCTCTGCAGAAGAAATCCACGTTCAGAAATATAAAGGTTTTTAAAGATTCATGCTAATGCATCTCAGTGGTTACAGGTCCATGAACACCTATGAAGCCCCATTGGTCAGTTTGGTGCCACTGAAAGGGGTATTCGGTAGGTTTGGGGTGTCTCTGCAAACTGGGGTATTATAAGCAAGCCAGAAAGCAGAAATAATGGAGGAATTTATTTAGTGCTTTAGCTTGATGTGAACCCTGAAGGGTCATGGGGGATATGCTAGAATTGTCTACAATTCTGCGTCCGACACTGCCGCAGTACAGCTAATGACGGGGCATCTCTTGGCTTCATATATCTCCTCCATACTCCATACAATATTTGTTTTGATTATACATTTATTTCGCATTTTCACCACTTTTATTACATTTTACATGTGAACAAAAATCTACAACATGACAAAAGTATTGACGAATCTCCCTTATAGCCTCATGTTACCTAACAGGACACCAAGGGAACTCACCAAACCCAGTTTTAGAATAAAACTCATGGAAAGTCCTGGGCCACCTGCCAGGGGTGCCAACAGCCAGGAAACAACAGGAAGAGGACTTTTTTTTTTTATGAGGCAGACGTGTCTGAGGGACATGGGACAGAGAGTAGAGGAAGGGAAGATTGTCACAGGCACATAGTAACAGGAATTCATGATCATGAGCTCATAAGCACGAGGAATTACAGAAGACAACATCATCTTGGCGCGTCATCCATGGGCTAGAAATCCTCCGTTTTCGTGTGCAGCTAGCTGTTGTGAGATATTGTCTCTACTATATTTCATGTATTTCGGTATATAATTGCACATCTGAAGTTGTTTTCTAAACAAATATATTTATATATATGTTTCAAGGACAGGTTTCCAAAAATTTGTGGTTTGATATATTTTGCGTGAACATATCTTCCAGGCTTGAGGCAAAATTTAAGTTATACAGTTTTTTGATTGTGGGATTTTTTTTTGTTCCTATAAAATATAAGAAATACTAACAGATCACACGGTACAGTTTGTTACCGGTTTCTTTTGACTATTCTTAGTTACTTAGGTGAATTGCCGTATGATTTCATGTAATCAAAACTTTCATCGATCAATAAGAGAAAGATTGTTCGACAATAGGACAGGTGGAACCTAAAAAAAAAAAAAGTATTGCCTTCACGATTTCTATGTTTTTACTAGTGATTTTAGTACAAGTACTTTTGATTCGCTATTAACTTTAGCAACGTGGGCTACCATTTAGTTACCCGTATGTAGCGTCCACCGATTCGGAATGTCCGACGAGGGTTCAGAGCTGCGATTCAATACGATTGTGCGCACGATATCCTGCGTGCATGTGTCGCTTCCTGTCAGGTCCCGGAAGTTCACCGTTTTCTTCCCGGTTGCATGTAAGTGCCTTGGCTGCGACACAATTTTTGAAAGTAAAACCGAAGTCCGAATCAGCGGATTGTCCGACGGCCACGGCCCCCGATTTGTGATCACATGAAGCCAGCGCCGATGCGACCATCCAATCGCGGCGACAAAAGCCCCTGTGCAATTTCGGGCAAACGAAAATCGGGAAACCCGACCGAAAAGCGTCTGACCGACCCTTATGAAAGTGCCCCATATATTGAGGCTTTTATTTACTAGTCTGATTTTTTCTATAGCAACCATCATTTAAATCCCTTTGATGGTTTTTATTAGCAAGATGCCTCGATAGTTATACACTAAGTTATAGCCCCCCAAATATAAATAACAGTCCCGTGGTCCCTTTGATTATTCATTCTTTCCGTATTCATCAGTGTGTAATGAGTTTCTGAATGTTGCATGTCCACAAAAAGTGTGTAATCCCATTTTTGGGGATCTGCAAAAAAAAAAAAAAAGTCTGGCAAATTTTCCAGTAAATGGCTACCGGGCAGACACAGCCTTAACATTACCACTCAGGGGTCTTTTTAACTGCTTCTCTTGTCACACAAGATCAGTTTATTACAACTTTAGAGAAGTATAAATTAAAAAAATACAAAATTAACAATACAATATTTGGGTATTTTGCACTTCAGGCACTAATTGTTTGTAATTGGATCTCACAGTTATAAGAATTGAATGTGGACACATCAGTAAGTAAGGAATATGTGGTCAAAATAAATGTACATTGTACTTTTTTTTTTTATTCCAGGACATTAACTAAAGGTGACTTACAAAAAATGAAACCTATACTTTTACACTTTTAAAGTAGAAAATAAAAAGCGGTGTATTTAAGGCATGTTACATGAAAGTTAAAAAAAAAACATTGCTGTGCTGCAAAACGAAAAAAGGGTGCTGCTGTTATTGCAAGTTCGCGGTTGTGCAATCTCATCTCATTATCTTCAAGATAAGACAGAAAAGAAGGGATGCATCTTTCCAGAACAGGTCCTATGGTCAACGTGCCGTGTTGCAGCTCAAGCATAGTCGCACCATGACAGGCATTTTGCACTTTCTGGACATCTCTTTAAATTGTACTCAAATTGGGTGACACTGCCATCAAAATCCACCATGATAAACAGGGGCACGTACTCATAGATCCAGGCACCGTGACCGTCGCCTCCTTCTTCTAAAAAATCAACTTTTAAATTATGTAATGAGCCAGAGCGGTTCTGGGGGGAGTTGCCAGAAGCTGTTTCTGAATTCTAGAAGCCAAATTAAGTGGTTTCGGGGTAGTATCAAATTAGAAGCCAGTATTATTCTTTTCTACACTGTTTTTTTGTGTTCATTTTGCTCATGACCCCCAAAAACCATCATAACTTTTAGGAAATTGAAGTGGAGGTGCCCATCTGTTTATAATTTTATTTATTTATGGTTATTCGGTTCTAGGGAAAGGTGGGTGTTGAGCTTTTTTTTTTTTAATACCTAGGGTAATTGACACCCACGGGGGTCTGATCACTACCACCATAGACTGCAATATTACTGTAAGAAACGTGTTCTCTGAATTGAGAATGGGGTTACGATAAGGATCTAAACTTTCCGATGGCTTATGGTTTGTGATTTACAGAAGAATATGGACGCTAAAGACACACGTTTGAAATGCAGCTGCTAATAAAGATACAGATCGGAAAAGATGAGATTTCTTTTTTAATATGACACTAAATGGATCTAGCATGTTTCTAGGTACTATATAACAGAACAGTAGTGAAACTACCCATGCAACCACTAACCTTGACCTATCTCTTGTAAAAATGGGATGAGAAGAGTCCTATTTGCCCGACGTTGGGGGAGAGAGGTTCCTTTTAAACTAGTGGATTAGGCATCCCCTATGGCATAGGTCTTTTTTATCACCAAGGGTGCAGTGGGATTGTCAAGCAAAACTTAGGAATTGGAGCAACTATCCTTTTCAATTCTACAAGCTACCCACCATTCTTAGGTAGTTGTGTTTTTTTATGATTGGTTTTAAACAATTCTAAATACTTTTTTCCTTTGATAAAAGGAAGATAACAGGTGCACTTCACAGTTAAACTTCCCAGCTGTTGGGATTGGGCATTG
The DNA here is from genome assembly GCA_019512145.1 of Engystomops pustulosus. Classification (NCBI taxonomy): domain Eukaryota; kingdom Metazoa; phylum Chordata; class Amphibia; order Anura; family Leptodactylidae; genus Engystomops; species Engystomops pustulosus. The sequence goes on along the minus strand of CM033648.1, from coordinate 25,483,012 downwards.
CCAATTTAGCACATAATGTTTAGCCTGCCAGACAACAACCATGCGAAGCACATGAAATCCCACCACAGGAAAATGTGACTGGTTGTTAACATTCATTAGGAATGGCGGGAAGTGTGGGTTATGGTTTGGAAGCTTTTCTGTTTTCCTTCTGGAGTATTTCTGCTGGAGGCGACCCATGAGATTGATGTGCAAATAAACGTAAATTCAGCTGTTCTGGAAAGATGCCAAGGTTTGAAACCAATGCCATGTCTTAATTTCTACCGCTACTCCTGACTTTTTTATTATAGCATGGGTTGGAAATAACTACATTATGGAAGAGATACCATCTGCAAAATTATGTTGTGTGTTGAGTTGAGTTACCCAAAGCCCCAGATTCCCATCTCAAAAAAGAACAGTGCACTAACTTGTAGTGTCCGGAGGGCCACCAATTCAGATTTTTGGCACACTTTCTTCATGAATCTGGCTCTCCGTTACAAGTACAGCACACCACTGTGCCTCTATATAAAGGATACCTGTGCAAGCCAGTATGACCTAGTATGAAAAGCAATGCACAGCTCCACTCACGATAAGCACCTTTGTGACGAAAACCCCTGTAACAGTATGCTAAATAAATGGAAATGTATCTCAAGGCAACGACCCATAAGTCCCAATAGTCACAGAGTAAATTAAGAGCAAACATCATACTGGATCTCCCCCACCCCCCACAAAAAAAATGTCTAGCCACTTGCAACAATACTCTTTTCCACTCTTCATTCTTAATTATTTCCTTCTACCAAGTAATCACCTGCACGTGATATGTACACGGAATGAATCAATTAGGGCAATGGCCATTATAGTAGGCCAATTATCTGCTTGTGGTGTGTTGTGGAAACGTGAATCCATATGAACAGTGTCCAAAAATGACCACAAAGGACATAGGAATATACTTGATGCTTTACTTTCAATATTTCATTAGTACATCCATTTTAATACTCTTCTTTTTGTTTCCACAACTATTATTGTATATTCGTTGTTTCAAAAGTATTTAATATTTGCACTTTTCTTTCAATAATTGCCTTGCCTAGAACAAGCAATGCCTCTGGATCATGTGAGCTATCTAGTATACTGTTAGTTATTTTTTAAACAGTCACCACGGTTCAATACAATTTGATCAAAATAGACTCAGTTACCACGATCACCAGGCGCCAGAGAGCTAATCACACCTACAGCCAACACAGCGGTCCATGCTATTCCTGTTAGTGACGTTTCGAGGGGACACCCCCCTTCCTCAACAAAGAGATCCGTGCATTAGCGCAAATTATAGTGTCCGTAGTCGGAAAAATCCGTATGTAACATAATACTACTCAGTACAAAGATATGAATTAAAAACATTAATAAATCGTCCCTACATACATAGCCTAACTATAATTGTAACACATGATATTAGTTTAAACTTACCTTCAATCATTATTGGCTTATTTCACAAAAAGATATTAAAGTTACATTCTTCATCTTAACCCTTAGGCGTTTAGTCCACACACTACATATCCATATACCTCTTCTTTGTAGGAGGCGCTTTCTTAAACCTGATTCCCTTATCGTTCCCGACAACTTCTGTCCCCAACACTAACATTTCAATTCCTTGATGCTGATGCCGTACCCCTTTCTTTAAAATTCTCGCTACACGGTCGCACCATATTCCTCTTGTCCACGTTTTCAGGTATTCACATCAGGTACTGATGTCCCAAAGTTGCTTGTTTCCCCTATGTTCTAATTGGGCCGACCTATGTTCAGTTAGTGCTGATTTAAGGGTCTCGAGGTCTGTCCTACATTACATTTTGCCACACAGGGCAATTTTAAAACGCAATAAACTACATTTTTAGATAGGCAGGAATGCCACCTGTGTAGCATGACATCGGCCGGATAGTGGAGGTAGAAGTCTGTCTCTCCTGAATGATTAGGAATTAAGAATCTGGCATATAAACTGCATGTGGTTGGGCCGTTAGTTTAGCTCTTAGAAAGTGGTGCATCGGTTTATATTTTCTCCAGATCTGGCTCGTAACTGAGCCAATGGGCCCAGGACTTGGTCCCTCTAAAGACAATTTGGTTTGGTCTTAGACCAATGACCATATGGTGGATGCACATCTAAGTCATTGTCCCAAGCTTACAAGGACAGGATTTTAAATCAAAGTTAGAAGGATTGCGTGTAAGAGAGAACAAAATATGGTGCCGAATCTTGTGCTTTTCATTTAATTTGGGATAGTCTAGTGTCTAGGGTCTTCTGCCAATCGCTCGTGCGACGACGGGCTACAGTGAGATCCATGTCTTTGCTACAAGTGATCTTTCTACAATTTGGGGGCTATCAGCTGGCTGACATGGATTGTGAATGCGTCGCATTCTATCATATACAACAACGGTTCTTATATAAATTGGCCACTCGGGATCTCTGACAAGGTACCTGTTTAGCTTGACTCTATACCGAGGCACTTCAGTAGATTGTTCTTAGCTGTAGTTTTTGGGGGAATAAAGTGTGGTAGTAAGTCCCCGTTCGCTTAACTATACAATTACATCTCAAAATTTGGATATTTGAGGCATGACTCAACTTGCTGAAAACTCTATAAGTGGAGATGACATGATTGAGATGTACATCCTCTCTTTTATTCCGATTTTCCGTACCACTCCAGGTATAACAATTCACCCACATAGCTGTTTCAGCAGAGGACACGGCTACCCATGGATTGTGTGAATAACGACCTGGTCCTCGGAATGTGGACTACATAAATATTTTGCGACATATAGTGTGCACCGGGTGGGACCTCCATCGAGGTCCCCGACAACTTGTAGAAAAACTATCCTACTCAAACCATAAAATAGTTTTTCTTTTAAGTACTATTTCCCATTAATGTGATAGGAGGAGGAAAGCAAACATTAATGTTGTAGATAGAGTAGGATCATCACCATAATTTTATCCCTACTGCGGGTATCCTTCTCAGTTGGAAATAGTGTAGTGTACAGACTCCTGACTCCATAGTGCACAGAATTTGACACTATTGAAGTCGAGTCTCAACTCTCTCAGAACAATCCTCGTGTCTTTTAAAAGCAATCTAGGTAAACGATGCACTATAGGCTGCTAGAAAACTTCTATTAGACGGACAGGTGAGCTAGAAGAAAGAGAGTCCACCCCCAGACATAGGGGCTTCCCGGGGGGGACTCTAGTCCCTTATGTATGTTGGGAGAGGCCGTAGACGGTATAGGTGACCCCTAGGGATGCTTCTTTACAGACTGTTTTGTAATCGATTCATCAATATCGGCTCCAAACCGCATCGTCTAACGATGCTTGCTTTTGCACTTCATTTTAAAGATGTGAGTGGATCACTTGGAGTTTTTTTATACACCTTAGTGTCAGCTAATTGGGCTTCAAAACTTTATAGTATATGCTGTTTTATCCCACACTACAGGGTTGGCCCCCCCCTTGTCAGCCCTTTTTAAAATTATGTTTTTCATCCTTAGAATACCTTTACTGCTTGAGATTTGCGATTCACTCGAGAGATTTTGATCTTTTTTTATGCCATTATGCACATAACTTCACGTGTTTACTACTGTTGAGAAACTTCGAATACGATGAGTAATTTCCGGATCAAAAGTGCTACGTTCCCTGATCTTTTAGGTATTTCTGTTTTAATTTTACTCCAATACATTCTTATCCTTGAAAAAAACTGTTTACTCTAACCCCATACAGAATTATAATAAAGTCCCACATAAAGTCGAATTTTTTTGTTTCATACGTTGGTACAAAAGCCCTAGTCCACTTTGTTGAAGGACCACTTTATTCTGTTTGGGTTTAGTACTTTATTTGAAATAGAGCAGACAAGTTTATTTTTCTTCGTTCTTTTTTGGGGATATAATCTTTGTTGTTCCTTTCTGTTGATGATTCCTGTGCGGACGAACTTGTCGCTGTACTTTCGTATTTTGTCCCTTTTCTAAAAAAATTCTTTTGGGAGGAGCGTAACTCATTCGGTCATCTTTTATGGTAGTTGGATATCACTTCCTGAATGCTCCTTGATCGAACTTGTATCTCTTCTATTTCTTGGTATATTATGCACGTCATTTTACCTTTCTCTTCTTCAGACCAGGGTATAAACTCTGTTTGTTTAAATACTTGCATATCTCGGGAAAATTTTTTTTATTTTCCTTTCGAGAATCACGGGTTCAGTGCTCATCAAGGAGTGTGGAAAATAGTTTCCACTGATTGTGCTCGAACTCACTTTCTCCTTCTTTTCCTTTTTATAGTGCCGTGCAATGATTGTAATTCTTCCTTAATTATTTAAATTGCTGTTTTGTAAATTGTTTATTGGTGAGTAATAAGTAAATCAAAAGAATCGATTACTTATGGCGAACCCATCCGTTGCAATCCCTTGGAAATCTCTACTGAACCATCTGATTCACCAAAGGGCGAATTGCCTCTAGGAGTGTTGAAAATTTTGGATTTGATATGTTACTCCTTTTATGCTCATGGAGATAATCGCCACAGAACGTGTCTGTCACTCTTCACTTGCGGAGTGGAGTATGATGTGAATAAGGGGGGTTAGAGAAATACTAAGGTCTCGGCCAACTACTAAATTCCTAGTGTACAGATCTAAAGGTAACCGGCTTAGACTACCAAGAAAAGGTCAGGAACCTAGGGTTGCTTAGCCGGGCACTTGAATCGTGACCTGTGTATAAAATACAATAATACACTTAAGGGGTTCTCCAGTCGTTAGAGTTAAATTCATAAGGTATAAATGTGTAATACACCCAAAAAGTTAATTGGTCTCTAATTACCACAGATAGCTGTGTTCTTTAGATGTAAAGGTCACTTTCGTTACCATCTCAACTCTCTTGTAGCTGACACTCCACGGGCAACGACCTAGTTACTCCCCTGTGTCTTGTCGCACATGTGTGCAATTAGGCAGCAATTCTCATGACAATTAGTGAGTCAGCGCGTATCGTGCACGCGACACTCAGGTAAACCCCCAAGTATGATGGGACTTGCAGCCCAGGATACCGCGCACCTCACCATTTCTTATAATGGTGGGTTTGCTCACAAGCCAAACAACGTGCAGGGACGCTTGGCATTTGCTAGAGAACACCAGGATTGGCTAATCGCCACTGGCGCCCTGTGTCTTCACAGATGACGTAGGTCCACAATGAGCCGATGCGACAGATGTGACAGAGTCTGGGACAGCCAGGGCGATCTGCTGCCTGCAACATCCCTTCAGATCAGTGACCCGGTTGTTTGGCAGGGGTTAAATCTGGTGATGGGTGCATTCTTTGGAAGCGATGCTGTGTCACAGGTTGTGGATCCCTCCTCAGGAGACAATCCGCAATCTCAACAGGAGCAGGCCAGGGTGTTGTAGGGAGGTCATACAGGCAAAGGGAGCAACACACACATACTGAGGCCTTATTATGTCTGTTTTAAGGTACATCAGCAAAGTTTAAATCAGACTGTATTGTGTTCTTCACTTAAAGTTGTGGGTGACTGTCCAATCCAGGCCTCCATGAGGTTAATATTATTTCCATTGATGACAACTTTTTGTGTTTTCTTGTCAGTGCGTTAATAATGCCCCCTGTATGCCATCTTTTTTGTCCCCCCATTCTTCCCTCCCTTGGTGCGAGTGTGGGTGAATAGTTGTTATAACAGGGAGTGTATCTCCCCTGCTCTGCCTCCGGGAATAACGTGTGCCCACTCCCCTTTGGAACTAGTCTCCGGATGCATACCCAATTACTCAGCATTCAGGTGCAAGGCGAGAAGCGGTCCAGACGGGGGGGGATCTCTTCAGGCAGTCAGAGACCGAGGGCTAATGTTCCCCAGGATGTACCAATTCCTATTCTACTCTAAAAATGAAGGTAGAAAAAGTCACCAGTGTAAGTTCAATGTGTAGATTTTCCATACCTCATTGACCATTGTCTATTATAAACAAGTCAATAGATTAATTGTGAATTAACTGATAAAGAAAACTATCCAGACCTGAATTGTACTGTACTATATATAGTACGTTTATATATATATGATTACGTTTTAGCACTAGATTATACCCTCGCTATGTGTTCTTAATCTAGTGTGTGACTTCTGTATCATCACCCATTTTCATTTTATTCCCACTTACTTGTTAGTGCCCTATCATTTGTCTTAAGTATATAAATATCTAACTTTAACTGATTTGTGTAATACTGTGACTCTTCCTCTTGTATCACACAACTATATATCTCTTAGTTCCACAAAAAAACCCTAATTCTCTGATGATTCATTAGACTTCCCACATATCACCGAAGCCGCCAACTTCCAAAATGTGAAGTTTCGCTTTTGTTTCAAGAAAAGAAAAAACACAAGGCATATAGTTTACTGCCAACACGATAAAAATTCCCTAAGTAACAAAAAAATGACATCCACATGTTCCCATTCAGCAGAGAGGCCAGGGACTAGGATGGATAATTACTGAAGAGGAAAGAGAGAAACCATTTTACCGTAAATAGTAAATAAAAAAACACAAACACTCCTCGTTGATTCATAGATTTAATATATTGGTATTATATAGTTCAACTATAAAGACTGTGACTAGAGGATATGGGAATACATAGACGATTGGTGGACAGAAGTAGGTATATATTGTGTGCCAATCTTACATATATATACTGGTACTTTCTCCTTGGCTGATGCCGACCGGCCCTCTTGAGTCGGATCAATCGGTGTGTATATCGTTTAATATAGAGAAATACCGTATTTTTTTGGGCTTAAGGCGCACCGTTATAAGGTCACCATCAATAAATGCCTGCTAACACATCTAGTTCATATATAGTGACCGGCGAGTATAATAGGCGCACACTGATTATAAGACGAATGGACAGCAGATGTCTATAATGTTGCACCACTATAAGGCGCACCTTGATAGAGATCAAAAGATTTTTTGTGCCGCCTTATAGTCCGTAAAAAACTACGGTACTGTGACCATAGGACTGACCTGTAGGTGGTCATCTTCCATATCTGTTTGTTCTAGCCGGCTCACAAAGATATGAGGGGTCCTTTTGCTTGTCTAGCACTGATAAAAGAAAGCACTGGTTATTAGTCCTCTCCTGCTTACACTCTTGCCTTTCTTGCAGGTACGACATAATACATGTTCTGCGTAAACAAATACACCTTGCTTCTCCATTGCAGGTTTGAAATGTCGGAATGGGTCGATTCACAGGATACGGGCAAAAAAGAGGAATCATTAATTATTGAGCCATTCACTGTGGAAACTGGCAAGTCTTCTTGTCGTATCTTTCATATGGATGTTACTGTGGTTTTAGGAGGACATGGATACCCAAAGACCAAAGACTGGTAATATACTTTCTAGCTTTTTGTGGGTGGATTTGTTTCCATGGTGGTCATCAATATCAGATCGTAAGTGATCCAGTTAAAAGCTTTTCCAGTGCCAGTGAAGTATGATTGCGCTCCGAAAGGTGACTGCATATACATATATTTTATACCATCTGAAATGTTAGTATACCACTGCCCCACTAGATATTTACTACCGAATACATTTACATATAGCATATGTAATCGTAAATAAACACTGTACTGGCTGCTTGGCTTTGTACAGTCTATCAGCACTTGTTGGCAGTTGAATATTGCCTGGTTTGGTTGCTACATAGTAGGAATGATACGACTTCCCACAAATCACTATAATCATGTTTACATTATCCAGCTGCGTTTAGTGAATACGTGGGGACTCCTTGCACATAGTTGTGTATGATGTAATGATTCCGTCCCCAGCAGTGCGTGGTCTGAGACACAGGATCTGAATGGTTTGTGGTCACAGACCCAGTGCACTGAAAAAGGAAAATTTTTCATACAGACAAACTGCACATACTCTTATAGTGTCTTTTTATAGGTGTTCTGCTCGAATGATGTTTGCGACGGATATGCAGAACGTTATGGTTGCTTTCCTAAGACCCATCGTTATAATTGGAACTTGTGTCAGTGGCAATGTAAAATTGGTAAGTTAAGTGTACCAAACTGTCCTAATGAGAAAATGGGGAAATGCAATATGGGTTGCGTCCACACGTTCAGTTTTTCAGATGCAATTTTTCGAGCCAAAGCAGTGTGGATGATAATGAGGGCAAATAATTAAAAGATTCTGCTCCTCCTCCTACTTTTACTCCATTCCTGATTTGGGCATCAAAAACTGCATCTGAATGTGTGGTTGCAAAACATGGTCATGTGCATGACTCCTTTTGGGCGGCAGCTGCAGGTCATTCACCTAAGTTAGTTCACTTACCTTGAACTTATATTTTAGGCTATGTCAGGGACGTGGCCGCCATCTTGAAAGCTATCCATCAATGCTTAATAACCACCTTCCAAGGGAAAAACCTGATGACAATTTTCCCATTGGAAAGCAATGGCGGCCATTTTCAGACATAGCATAAAAGATAGACCCCTCTCACCCTAACTTTCTGTGCATTTTCCCTTTCATTCTAAATAAAATGGTTGTTTCTGAGACTCTGATTCATTCTGTACACTAACTGTACTAAGTCATCAGGTTCAGCGTGGCACTGCAGAGTGTGATCCCATGTAATTTAAGTTTAGATCTTAAACAAATTAGTAATTTCTCTGTGTAATTTATCTCCATGACAAAACATAGTCTTCTGAACTGTTTATAGAAACGCTTCCGTATGGTTAGTTGTGAGAGCGTTCAGTGTATGACAAGAAAACCATACTTGGAATTATAGTTCATTTTGATGAGAAACATGTCGTTTTCCACCAAAGTGGTGTCTACCCAAATATCCTCATCTACTACCTTTTTATCCTTTCATATAATTTTATTTAGTAAGATAAATAGGCTAGGAAGCCTTACATGGACCCATCCACCCCTGTGTAGAAAGAAACCTACTCCAAACAACCTTAAAGTTAAAGTTGCAATTAAGTTATTTTACGAATTTTTCATTGTAGTTTGGCAGAATTAATTCACTCTTAGCGATAGAAATCCAAAATATAGTTTCCCAAGGAAGATATGTACTGTTGTGGCTCATTGATGTCACCATAAAGTGTTAAAATAAGCTTTATATAATGGTCGATTCATTTTGTCATATGGTTCACAATCTGTGCTTTCATACAGCATTATTTCATCCCATCATTATTCATAATTATGCTAAAATATTAGCAAAATTATACTAAAAAGTAGACAGTGTACAAATTGGTTATCTTATTACAATGAAAAATTAAAGTTAAGGACATCTACCACCAAGAAGAAAGACTGTATGCAAATGAGCCTGAGGATTCTAGACTTCATAGGTGTGTTAATGGAGCTGGAGCCCCTCAGACTCATTTGCATATAGTCCTTGAGCCCTTTAAGGGTTGGAAATTTGGAAAGGGAGCTTTTCACCACTTCACACCAACCCCAAATTTTATTAATTATTGTTACACTGATTGTAGCACAGCGGAATTTTTTTTTTGGCTGTTTAACTGACTTGGAGATGGGTCCAATGAGGCAATTGGACCCACCTTGGGGCTCCCCACACCTGCACAGAATTCAATTAAGGCGGATCTGTACACTGCTGCTTCATTACCACAATCGCCATACCACTGCCCATGAGCTGTGCAGCCGAGGTGTGAGTAGCCGGCTTCACTGTGCATCTGTGCAGGAGCCGAGTGCTCCAGACTGAGGTACATAATAAGCATAAAAGTTATTTTTTTATAGTTGGTCACAGAGGGACTACCTAAAGAGTGATTTGGGACACTAAACCCCAGTCCATAAGGCCTGTGAGTGATTCAGTGCCCACAATCAAAAAAGTGTCCCCGTAGCCAATAGTTACAGATCCCCCAGTTGCTAATAGTAACAGTGCCCCTTATAGCCATTATTACAGGGCCCAAGTTACCATAGAAACACTGCCACCTCCCACCCCTTGTAGACTAAATAACATGACCCAAAGGTAGCCATAAAAAATACTCACACTCTTGTTGCTGAATGTAAATCCCACCCCGATAGTGTCTCCCATTGTACTATACAAAAATAATTTGTGGGTAACAGTCCATTAGACATAATATTACACTCACCGGCCACTTATTAGGTACACCGTTCAACTGCTCGTTAACACTTAATTTTAATCAGCCATCACAAGGCGGCAACTCAGTGCATTTAGGCATGTAGACATGTGTCAAGACAATATCCTGCGTTCAGAACGAGCATCAGTATGGGGAGAAGAAAGGTGATTTGAGTGCCTTTGAACGTGGCATGGTTTGGTGCCAGAAGGGCTGTCTGAGTATTTCAGAAACTGCTGATCTACTGGGATTTTCACGACAACCCATCTCTAGGGTTTACAGAGAATGGTCCGAAAAAAAAAAACATCAGTTAGCGGGCAGTTCTGTGGGCGGAATGCCTGTTGATGCCAGATTTCAGAGGAGAATGGGCAGACTGGTTAGAGCTGATAGAAAGGCAACAGGACTCAAATCGCCACCCGTTACAACCAAGGTAGGCAAAGAGCATCTCTGAACGCCACAGTACATCGAACTTTGAGGAGAGAGCTGGGCTACAGCAGCAGAAGACCACAACGGCGTTCCACTCCTTTCAGCTAAGAACAGGAAAACTGAGGCTACAATTTGCACAAGCTCATCGAAATTGGACAGTAGAAGATGGAAAAAACGTTGCCTGGTCTGATGAGTCTCGATTTCTGCTGCAACATTCGGATGGTAGGGTCAGAATTGGGCGTCCAACAACATGAAGCATGGATCCATCTGTCTGTATCAGCGGTTAAGCTGGTGGTGGTGGTGTCATAGTGTGGGGAATATCTTTTCTTGGCACTCTTGTGGGCCCCTTGGTACCATTGAGCATCGTTGCACGACCAAGCTCTACCTTAGTATTGTTGCTGACCATGTCCATCCCTTTATGACCACAATGTACCCAACATCTGATGGCTTACTTTCAGCAGGACACTCGCCATGTCATAAGCTGGAATCATCTCAGACTGGTTTCTTAACTGACAATGAGTTGCACTGTACTCAAATGGCCTCCACAGTCACCAGATCTCAATCAATAGAGCATCTTTGGGATGTGGTGGAACGGGAGAATTCGTTCTATGGATGTGCAGCCGACAAACTCTGCGGCAACTGTGTGATGCCATCATGTCAATATGGGCCACCAAAATCTCTGAGAATGTTTCCAGCACCTTGTTGAATTCTATCCACGAAGATTGAGGCAGTTCTGAAGGCAAAAGGTTGTTGTAGTTGCTTGTTTGCTTGTTACAACAAGGAATAGAAATTGATGTATAAAAGCAGAAAAACACTTTTTCTTGCCCCTTATTACTACGGTATTGAATAAATATTTGTTTTTCAGACTCCACAAGAGATTTGTGCCAAAAACTAGTCTGGCAGCTGTGACAAAGAATTAGCAAATGCCTCCGGAAAAGCGCCTATAACAGAAATAGTCGCATATCCAAATTTCTTATGTGGGAAGGAAAATCCACATGCAAGTTTATGATGACAACAACGAGGAGAAGATGATTTTATTACAGATGTCTATAACATTCTGCTGAGGAAATAAATATATGGATCAATATGGTAACTGCTGGATAATAATTAATACTATTACATGAGTAGAGCCACTCTAAAGGATCCTTTTTTAGTATGTCACAGCAGTGCATGGTTTCAGAGAAATAAGGCTTTTAAAATTACCGAGCGCCTCATGGCTCCTCGAGTAGGAATCATGGCTCCTGGCCCGGCGACTCCGCCTACACAGCAGAGAAACCGGTGTGATGTCATACCTAGCCTTTGCAGTTCCCGCTCTAAGCATTGCATCCATACATTCGCTAAGTGCATAGTGCGGAACTGTAGAGGGACAGATGGTGACGTCACACAGCTCTCTGACCGCGGGTGGGTGGAGACGGCTGGGCCGGGAGCTATGATAATTACTAACGGAAGAGCCAAGAGGCGCTCAGTAGAGCCCCTTAGGCTCATTACATATATTTAAAAACCTTATTCCTGAAACCGTGCACTGCTTAGACATACTAAAGAAGATCACTGCACTTCGGCACAGGACTGAGGGTTGAGTATTAAAACACCTACCATCAGCTATTCTGATGGTAGATGTCCTGTAAAGAGAACGAGTAATGTATAGGAGTCATAAATGGATATAAGCTGGATTCATGTGTGTCTCGCCAACGGATATATTTCCGGATTGGCACCCATGTGGCCAATCAGACAAGGGTGTCAATTTGCAGACTGAGTGCACTTCGCCACTGATGAGAAGCTTGGTGTGTGTGCTGGTCGGAGAGGAGACCACTTCAACTGCTAACCTGAAAAGTTTCTGGTGAGAACCATTGTTTGGAATTTCTGTTTATTTCTGAAATCCTGAGTTAAGGACATTTTTGTTTGTTTCATGCCAGAAGAAAAGCTCCTATTGCTCCTGTTATTGAATTTTCTTTAATAAACCCTCAAATTTAAGTTACGCTGCCCTGCATTTCCACTGTTTTCTGGATTACAAGTCTACAGAAGGGTCCCGTTCAGAGTGGTATAATGGATATATTTACACACCAAATATACAGGATCCTTCTTGAACCTCTTAGCTCCTCCCCCATTTCAGAATGCCCCTTTCATTGTAACTAACGGCAGTAACCGCTCTTGAATCTGGTGAATAATGTCAATCATTATTGATGAGCGGACCCATCAGTTTTTGGCCTGGTGGGTTTGGTCGAACCTCCCACTCACAGGGTTGTCCTTTACATGTTGTAGTGTCATCCTTGGGAACCTAAGGTCACCAGAGAAGCTGCTTTGCTCTCAGCCCTTTGCCAGCATCGACCGGTGTTACTGAAGGGTGGGGGGTGAACCAAGCCAGGAATTAAGTCCTGGTTTGTGTTCGGCATTTGTGACCACTGATCACAATCATCACAAATGAGGGGATGTTCTCAGGTAGGGAGAAGCTTGACTTCAGTGCAAAGTTGTTAGTAAATTGTTCGTAAATGTCATGGAGGTGGAGAGTTAAGCTCTGGAATTGTTTTTGTAAATTCTTGTCTTTATCAATTCCCATCTTGGGGGCGCATAACCTGTCTACCCAGTATGGGAGCTATACCTGCCTGGACCATAGCTCCCCGAGCCCCAAACACTTTATTATTATAGAAATAAGTAGAAAATATAATCCAACATGGCAGAATTATTGATTGTGATCTATGGTCTTATAGTTTTATAGGTAGTGATTTTATTTCTATTACTTGCTTTTCGTTTGTTTCTGTTTTTTTTTTCTCCTTCATCATCATTATCTAGTATTGTTGGATGATAACAATATGAATGTTACATAACATTTATATGGATATTCACAATAACACGTCATATAGAACTATAGGCTCCATATGTGTTGTGAAGCTGTAATGATTTTGGGCACCATTAATGACCTGGATATGACTTTTTGTCATTTATTTAACTGAACAAGTCACTTTGGCATCAGTCTGATAACAAGACCTTACTCCTAGAATAGGACTATGCTGTAAGAAAGATAAATGTAAATAATATACCAGTCAGTAGCGCAAGGGCCATGCACGCAACTACATACCATTGTCATTGTTCATTTTTAGTGTTTATCTTTTATTCAAAGTATATTTTATATTTTACATTTCAGGTATTATATTAGAAATACTTTCCTAGGAATTGTCAGGATTCAGGAAGCGTGAATCCTCTGGACCACCGCAGAGGTGGTACTAGCCGACCCGGGGACTGGAGTCTAAGTGGCACCTGGCCTTCACCAGAGCCCACTGCAAAGCGGTTGGACTTGCTGTGGCAGGTACCCAGCTCATCTCCACAGTGGCAGCCGAGGTCGAGGTACCTTAGCGGGGACAGTCTCGTGGTAGGTTCCAGGCAGAAGGTCAAGGCAGGCGGCAGAGATGCAAGTCAAGTCTAATACCAGGGTCAGACAATGGGGTCCAGGCAGATGGAACGGGAACACAGGCACACAGACACAGGAACACAGCAACACGGAGGAACACTGGTAACACGCAACACAGGACTCAGGAGCAGGATACACAGGAACGTAGGAATACAACGCTTGGAGCTTTCTCTCAGGCTGTGAGCACAAAGATGCCGGATATAAGGTGGAGGTCAGCCAGTGCACCAATCAGCAGGCGCTGGCCCTTTAATTTTCGGCAGCCTGCTGCGGCGCCCTAGGAGGCGGGGACTCCCATGCACGGCAGTCGGAGATAGCAGGAGCTGGGAGAGGGTGAGTCCGGCGGCAGGGCTGACAGGGGCACACGGAGGACCACGGGTGCACCCACGATCCGAGACAGGGATCGAGGGAGCACCTGTGACAGAAAATTTTTATTTAGAAGAAATGTATGTTTTTAAAGTTTTATTGTGCACAATAGATTGTTGTATTCAAAGACAAGAAAATAAAACTTATGGAATCAGGTACAAGGGACATATTGTATGATTTATAGCAAGGTGGAGATTTTTGAGTGCCAAAATCAAGCGTTTTTGATATTCAGGTTCTATTTTATGTATATCTTGTTACTGCTAAACAAAAATGATAGTAATTACATTGATTTATACGATTGCAATGTATATTTTGATAGTGGAAATATATTTTCCTTAAAGGGAACCTGTCACCAGGAGATCCATTTTAGCTCTACCCCAGTCCCCACAGAGCATAGTACATACACTGCCAAAGTGTTTTTGTATAAAATAGGTTTAACAGAAAAAAGATAGTTATATTGTACCTTTCATTGCATACGCTGTGGGATAGGCAGTTGCCTTTGGGAGTGGCTGGAAAGGAGCAGTTCCCCCCCCACCCTTGTGGGAACAGCTATCCATGTGACCTTTTCAATATATGAAAACACCATCACTTGCTTAGCGACGCCCCCTGCTCCTCTAAAGCCAATCCCGAGTGTGGGGCGGAGTTATTCATATGTTTGAAAAGGTCACATGTTTCCCAAGGGTGGGGGGAACTGCTCCTTTCCAGCCCCTCCCATTAGGCAACTTCCCAGTCACACAGCAGATGCTAATGAAAGGTACAATATAACATCTCTTTTTTTCTGTAAAACCAATTTTTAATACAAAAACACTTTGGCAGTGTATGTACTATGCTCTGTGGGGACTGGGGGAGTGCTAAAAATGGCTCTCCTGGTGACAGGTTCCCTTTAAGGCTGCAAATATGTTTTCATTACCGACAAGAAGAAAATATTGACTTGTTCATAATGGAAAAAATGTGTTTGGCTTAAGTTCTGAGCGACAATAAATTTCAACACTTCTTTGTCTTTGTGCACTCAGTTCTTCGGCTAAACATGGTCATAAACATCGGCTCCCATAGTAACTGTGTCTAATATGAGAAACCAATGTATTAAGAGCTGAGGTTACATAAATAGCCTCATCAACATAAGTATGTTCAGATTTAGCCTTTACATTCAAATATGTTAGATACATCCGCTGGATACACATGACATATTTTCTATACACTCAGAGGGTAGGCTGAGCCTATCTATAGACATATACTGGGGGTCAGAGGTAATGTTTCTGCTCTGTCGGCACAATAGACATGTTAAACAATGGAAAACACTGTATGCAAGATGCAGCAAGTTACGTGTTTCCATCGTGCTCGCCGAGGCTGAGTGGAGTACAGACAGTCCCCTACTTAAGAACACCTGACTTACAGACAACCCCTAGTTGCAAACGGACCTATAGTATTTGGTGATTTACTGTACTTTAGCCCTAGGGTACAATGATCAGCTATAACAATTACCACAGGTGTCTGCAATTAAGATTTATTGTTAAACATTTTTAAAATCCAATTGTCACAGAGACCAAAAAAAATTTGTCTGGAGCTACAATGATAAAATATACAGTTCCGACTTACATACAAACACAATTTAAGAACAAACCTACAGAACCCATTTTGTTTGTAACCCGGGGACTGCCAGTATACACTCAGCAGAGGCCAGTGGAGTCTTTGGGGGACAGATGCAACATATCGCATCCACCTTAGTCTCTGCTGAGCATATACTCAGGGAATTCCCCAGTAATGTCACTGTTCAAATAAGAGAAACACCCTGAACGCCCAGCACCTTTTACTTTCTGCTCGTCTGATGTATTTGAGTGGGATTTTCCCCTAATTTACTGTTTGAGGACTTAACCCTTTAATGATGCTTTAATGATGAGGCCTGAAAAGGTTTTAATGACCAGGGTATTTTTAGCAAATTTTTGTATGCATTGATTTAAAGGCCATGACTTATTTTTTTGGGTGTTCTCACCTAAACATTTTGGGCGATTTATCCATCACATGCGTTTTGTTCTTACATAGGAGGGCAAATTATAATGTACCAAATCATTATAAAAGGTTTGTTTGGGGGGTAAACATTTCAAAAGGTGAGAAAAAACATATATATATATATATATATATATATATATATATATATATATATATATAAAATTTATAAAGCTTGATGTATGTGCTAAAGGAATCTGTACCGTCACGTTTAAAATCACCATATACAGGAGCCATTGTCTGCTGTTGTGGTAGTTGGAAACTGAGCCGTGATTGGTTGTTGATCTGCCACAGGTCATTAATATGAGCTCTGAGCTTTGATTGGTTACTAACTGCCCCCTATGTACAAGAATATAACTACTATAATACTGCCATAACCCTCTGACCACAAGGTGGCAGCAAATCAGTGGAAACAAATAGATGAACATTTACCTGAGTCTCTTTTCTTCATCTTCCATTGAAGCTTCGGTGACATTTTGTCACTTTCCCAATGGACGACCTGAGGGTCAGAATACTAAATACCCCCTGACCAAGGATCTAATATCAAAAAGTGAACTATAAAAGTTGTGAAAAATAAAAAGTTCTACAGTCGCTGATTGCTTCACTACATCGTTAGATCTTACAGCGGGAGAATCTATAAACCACTTACATCAGAGATATCGCCTCTTTCTGCATCCCTACATCTCTTCTCCCTCGCAGCCAATCACAATGAAAGCTGCGGTGCAGTAATACTTAAAACCCCAGACCAAACCCTAGAAGAGTCCAAGATGTTAAATGAAAACAGAACCCACAATGCACCTTCCCTAATGGGCCAGGACTAAACAATGGAAAACAACTGAGCCATCAGACACACAGGGGCTCATTTACTAAGGGCCCGAATCGCTATTTTTCGTCGGGTTTCCCGAATATTACCAATTTGCAATGTTTTTCCTTGAATTGCCCCGGGGTTTGGCGAACGCGATCGGATTGTGGCGCATCGGCACCGGCATGCATGCGACGGAAATCGGGGGCCGTCGTAAGACCGATGGATTCAGAAAAACCGCAGACACGCTCTTATCTGCACCAGGAATAGGATAGTGAACTCCGGCGGACTTCAGCGCAGCAGCGACACCTGGTGGACATCGGGAGCACTACCTTAGTGAATCCCGGCCAGACCTGAATCAGCGTCGGAGAACGCGCCGCTGGATCGCGACAGGACCGGGTAAGTAAATGTGCCCCAATGTTTACTCACAGCTGCTTCACTCACTGACTTCAGGACCTTCATGTCATGTGACCTTATCTGTACAGGTCCTTCCACAAAATCCTGTCCTTTAGAAGGAGCCATACAAAGGTGTAAGTACTAAGCTCCCCCTAGTGGTGGCTGCAAGTAGTCAGAAGTTTATTATTGATTTTATTTTGTACTGTGGTTTGTAAAACATCGGACCCCAGACCGTGTATTCAAAAGATATTGTCCACTGTCAGGTCCCCATCCAGAATTCCCTCTCTTATGTGAAATCTCATTGAAATCCCGTTTACCTATAAAAACAATCTTCCCAAAAGCCAAGCAAATATGACTCTTCTCGTTCCATTTTCACACAAGAGTTAAGTTTAGTGGTTGCAGGCAGATGGTTATCTCAGAAGCCCCTATCTTCTGTTCCATAGCACCTAGAAGCGTGGTGCTGCTGCCATATGAGATAAACATGAGATTTTTATTTTTAAGATCACATTTGGGTTATGGTTCTGTGAGTTGTGTGAAACTGGCCATAGGGGTGGTTAGCAATCAGTGGAAACAGGATCTTTATCTGCAGGTTACATTTCTAATTACCGTATATTCCGGCGTATAAGACGACTTTTGAAGACTGAAAAATCTTCTGTCTGGTCTGGGGTCGTCTTATACGTGTATTCACGGCGGCGGTCGGGTCGAGCTGCATGGAGAGGGCTCACAGGCTGAGCCCTGTCCATAGCCGGTAAGTCTTTGCTGCATATTGCAGCAAACACTTACTGGTAACACCCGCGATCGGTGCTAGCACCAATCGCGGGTGTTGTCACAGCGATGGCTGCCGGCAAAGCTGCCGGCAGCCTCAAAAAGATAGCGGTGCATGGGCGCCGCCATCTTACCTGGGATCGTCGCTCCCCGTGATGTCATCGGGGGGCGGCGATCCGTCTCCTTTGTAGCCTCGGGTCTTCCGAAGACCCGAGGCTATTTCGTTTTAACCCCTTCATTACAATGTGCACATTGTAATGAATGAGGAGTAAAATCCACATATACTGCCATACTGTAGTATGGCAGTATGTGATAGGATCGATCAGACAACCTAGGGTTAAAGTACCCTAGGGAGTCTGAAAAACAGTAAAAGTAAAAATAAAAAAAAGTTAAAAAAAAAAATTATAATAAAAAAACAGGGCAGTGTTTCTTTATGTTATAGTAGTTAGATCTGTTGTACATAGGGGCGTATTATAGTAGTAGATCTTGTAATAGGGGCCAGATTATAGTAGTTATTCTGGTACATAGGGGCAAGTAGTATAGTAGTAGTTATATTCTGTGTACATAGGGGGCAGTATTATAGTAGTTATATTCTTGTCCATAGGGGCAGTAGTATTAGTATTATAGTAGTTATATTCTTGTACATAGGGGGCAAGTAGTTAGGAGTTATATTCTTTACATATGGGGCCAGTATTATAGTAGGTATATTCTTGTACATGGGGCGTCTTATAGTAGTTATGTTCTTGTACATAGGGGGGCAAGTATTATTAGAGTTATATTTTGTAAATAGGCGGCAGTAGTATAGTTTTAGTTATATTCTTGTCATAGGGGGCAGATTATAGTAGTTATATTCTTTGTAATAGGGGACAGTATTATAGTAGTTATATGCGTACATAAGGGGATAGTATTATAGTTTATTTATATCTTGTACATAGGTGGCAGTATATAGAGTTATATTCTGTACATAGGGGCAGTAGTATAGTAGCTATATCTGTACATCGGAGGCAGTATTATAGTAGTTTCTGCCTGTACATAGGGGGAGGCAGTATTTATTAGTATAGTCAGTATTATAGTAGTTATATTCTGTATATAGGGGGGCAGTTATTATGTAGTTATTAGTTATATTATTGTACATAGGGAGCAGCAGTAGTATTGTGGTAGTAGTTATATTCTGACATAGCGGGGCCAGTATTATAATATTAGTGGGCCAGCCAGCGTATCAGTAGATTATAGTAGTTATAGTTCTTGGAATAGGAGGGCAGTATTATAAGCAGCTCATATTCCTTGTAAATAGGGGGCAGATTATAGTAGTGATATTCTTGTAAATAGGGGGGCCAAGTAGTATTATAGTTAGTTATATTCTTGTACATATGGGGGGGGCAGGATTATAGTAGTTAAATTCTTGTACATGGGGCGGCCGTATATAGGTAGTTATGTTCTTGTACATAGGGGGCAGTATTATTAGTTATATCTTTGTACATAGGGAGAAGTATTATAGTAGTTATATTCTTACATAGGGGGGGGGGCAAGTATTATAGTAGTTATTAGTTATATCTTCGTACATAGGGGACAGTATTATAGTAGTATATTGCTGTACAATAGGGGAAGTTATTATGTAGTTATATTCTTGTACTAGGGGCAAGATTATAGTAGTTATATCTTGTACATAGGGGCCAGTATTAAGTAGCTATATTCCTGTACATAGGATGGCCGCAGTTTATAGAGTTATATCCTGTGCATAGGGGGCAGTCAGTATTATAGTAGGATATTTGTATATGGGGGGCGGCAAGTATTGATAGTGTTATATTCCTTGACATGGAGCAGTATTATAGTAGTTAGATCTGTGTACATAGGGGGCAGTATTATAGTAGTTATATTTTGTACATAGGGGCTAGTATTATGGAGTTATATCCCGTACATAGGAGACAGTATTATAGTAGTTATATTGCTTGTACATTAGAGGGATAGATTATTAGTAGTTATATCTTGACATAGGGCGTATTATAGTAGTTATATTCTGTACTAGGGGCAGGATTATGTAGTTCATCCTGTACATAGGGGGCCCGATATATAGTAGTATATTCCGTACATAGGGCAGTACTTATGTAGTTCTATTCTTGCTACATAGGGGGCATATTATAGTAGTATATTCTTCGTACATAGGGGGCAGTATTAGTCTTATAGTAGTTATATTCTTGTCATAGGGCAGTATTACAAAAAAAGGATTATAGTAGTTATATATTGTACTAGAGGGCAGTATATAGTAGTTATCTTCCTGTAATAGGGGGGCAGTATGATAGTAGTTATATTCTTTTGTACTTGGAGTATATTACAATAGTATTCTTTGTGAGTGTGAACCTTTGTTGGTGAGGACATGCCTTTTTCCTGGGCATATGGATTGCGGTCGTATCAGATATGAATCCTTCTCCTACGATCTGCCTCAGATCATGATACATCAGCTCATGATAATGATCCCACCGGAAGGAAATGTCATTGAAAAAATTTGCAGTCTCACAGATTTGATACGATCCGTAAAATATTAATAGGAATTATAGGGGAGAGCCGATTCCACATGGTGCGCAGTGGAATCATGGGTTATATGACTGAGATCAGTCACACTGAGCCCTGCAGTATCGGGGAAAGCCAACTTCATTAAATGCTTCCTTATTAATGTGTGACACAGGAGGGCGGACGCTCTTACTTTCACCGCGAAACCTCCAGTGATGCAGGGTACAGAAGGCAAATAAAGTCCAGTGCAGAAACAACCAAATTATCGAAATTTCAAAAATGTGACCCTTTATGTTGCGTGTATACAGCTCCCGTGCAGCACTTTCACCATCTTAACCCTAACTGACCCTTTTAAATCTCTCTATAGGCGGTCATCCACTCATGAAAACCGTCTGTGTGAGCCATATCATTCATTTTCCGATGCTCATATCGCTGGGTGGAGCCAAGCGAACCTACTCTGCTCAAGGAACACCTATCTGAAATTACTGATGGGTTTGAACAAGACCATTCTGGGGCCTCCGCCATCGAAAGAAGAAGAGAAAATAAAATTAATGGACATGGTAATTTGCGGACTATGAGACAAAGAGGAAAATTTCCTAAACTGCAAAAAGAGTGATATTTTGCCCAAGAGGAGTCAAGTAGAGGGGCACTTCAGGCGCCCATCTTGCAATTCTATCTACCTAGAAACATGGAGCTGGTGTCATATTAAACACAAACTCATGTGATGAAGAAACGGAGACGCAGCCAGTCAAAGAAATAGGGACTGGGGTTATTGTAGCTCACATTTCAAATTTGGGGTCCGAACGCCCACACTTACATCGGGTTTCGATTATTCCGTTTGCGGACAAACCGCAGAATTAAAAAGGAAGGTGGCCCAAGATTCAAGCAATCACAGCACCAGGAAGGAAGTAGGTGAACTCGGCGGACCTCAGACAGAGCGAGGAACTCGAGCGCACGATCGTAGAGACCCGATCTCATCGGACACCGCACCCATGGTATCACAAAAGGAAAAGGGTTAATTAAACTGGCCCCTAGGTCTTTAAATGCGGGTAAATCTGGCCTGTGATTATTGGACTCACATGCCGATGCAATCTGAAAAGAGGCTATTCATATATTAGGATGACACCGATGCAGTTTCGAGGTGATATAGAACAAAATAAAGGCATTTGAATGTGACTACCATTGCATGCACCTATAAACTTGTCTCATCTCAGGAAAGATGACTCTTGTGTGGTCATTTGTTAACATGATTAGAGGGAGATTTTTTATACCTGACCTGAAGGAGGCGTCTACTGTAATGGGGTGATCCAGTGGCAATTTGGGTCCCTTTCCATGGGGTTTGCTCCCATCCAATATTGATTATAATCGATTACCGTATATACTTGCATATAAGCCGGTTTTCGGCACAAAAATTGCGCAAATTATGCTAAAGTCTATAAAAAATAACACAGTACTTACATTTACGACCCCCGAAGCATCCCCCCACCCCAGCAGTCCACGTTTGCTTCATGTCCTCTTCGGGTTCACGGGCAATGCTGGCGGTTTGTACAACGATGAAGTACAGCAAGAGGCCGGTTGCTGGTCGCGGATCGTGGATCCGAAGAGGAGCAGGAGAAACAAGAACGAGGACACAAAGATGGAGCCGAGCATCCAAAGCAAGACAAGGACTGGGTGAGAACAGTGTTAATAGTTTTTTTATAACTTGGCATGGTGGGCAGGGGCTGTACGGACTATATACTGGGGGGGGGGGCAGGAGCTGGCAGGCTATTACTGCAGGGGCTGCGGCTATATAATGGGGGGCAGGGCTTGCAGCTAACTGGGGGGGCAGGGGACTGCTGCTAGATCCGGCAGGGGGCTTGCAGGCTATATACTGGGGGGTAGGGGCTGCAGGCTATCTATGGGGGGGCAGGCACTGCAGGCTAATTACTGCAGGGGCTGCAGGCTATATACTGGGGGTCAGGGGCTGCCTATGGCCTATATACCGGGGGGGCAGGGGCTGCAGGTATTATACTGGGGGGCAGGGGCTGCGGCTATATATGGGGGGGGCAGGGGCTGGCAGGGATCTATACTGCAGGGGTGCAGGCTTATACTGGGGGGTGTGTGGGGTAGGGGCTGCAGGCATATATGGGGGGGAAGGCACTGCGGCTATATACTCAGGGGTGCAGGCTTATATACTGGGGGGAAGGGCTGCAGGCTATAATACTGGGGCGGGGCAGGGGCTGCAGGCTCTATAATGGGGGGCTAGGGCTGCAGGCTATATACTGGAGGGGGCAGGGGACGGCTGAAGGCTGTCTATCGGGGGGAAGGGGCTGGCAGGCTATATACTGCAGGGCTGCAGGCTATATACTGGGGGGCCAGGGGTGGCAGGCATATACTGGGGGGGCAGGGGCTGCAGGCTATATACTGGGGGGGCAGGGGCTGGCAGGCTATATACGCAGGGTTGCAGGCTAATATGGGGGGGGTAGGGGCTGCCAGGCTATATACTGGGGGGGCAGGCAGCCCTGCAGGCGATATACTGAGGGGCTGCAGGCTATATAACTGGGGGGCAGGGGCTGCAGGCTATAGACTGGGGGACAGGGGCTGCAGGCGATATCATGGGGGGGGTAGGGCTGCAGGCAATATCTATGGGGGGGGCAGGGGCTGCAGGCTAATATACTGGGGGGACAGGGGCTGCCAGGCTATATAGGGGGGTGGGCAGGGGCGAAGGCTATATATGGGGGAAAAGGGGCTGCAGGCTAATTCATGGGGGGCGAGGGATTGCCGGCTATATACTGGGGGGGCAGGGCTGCAGGCTATAACTGGGGGGACAGGGGCTGGCAGGCATAGACTGCAGGGGTCAGGCTATATATGGGCTAAAGGCCTATATACTGCAGGGCTGGCAAGGTTATCTACTGGGGGGCAGGGCTGAGGCTATATACTCGGGGGAAGGGGCTGATAGGCTATATTAATGGGGGGCAGGGGCTGCTGGATATATAACTCGGAGCAGATGCTGGCGGCTGTACACTGGGGGCAGGGCTGACGTTATTACGGGGAGGGGGGCTAGCTGTACATAGGTAGCAGGGACAGGCTGTTTACTGGGGGTCAGAGGCTGACAGGCTATATACTGGGGGGCAGGGGCTGGATATAACTGGGGGCATGATGGCTGTATACTGGGGGTTAGAGCTCGCACAGGCTATATAATAGGGGGAAGGCAATGGTTATATACTGTGGGGAAGGGGGCTGGCTGGATATATACTAGGGGAAGGCACGGCTATATACTAGGGACAGGGGCAGGCTATATACGGGGCGACAGCTGCTATATACCGGAGGCTGTTACCAATGCATTTTCCACTCTAGGCTTATACTCGTAGTCCATAAGTATTCTAATTTTTTGTGTTATAATTAGTGCCTCGGCTTATACTCAAGTCAGATATACTCCGTATATACAGTAAAATGATTATCCACAAAATAGGGGATATGAATGGAGGTTAGAGGTTGCAACTGAGACCACGGATAAATTGACTGGGAGGGTCAGGACAATCTCAGCAGTAGGACCCCCACCAATCAGATTGTTATCCCTAATACGTGAATATGATGTGATGAAACACTCTCCAAAGAATTTAAAAACCTCAGAATTTAATGTCTGTATAAAAGTAACTGTAAAATCTAAGCTCTGGGTTGTAAAACAAGTTTGCCTATTACATTTGTTACTTACCGTACATCCAGTATTTTCTTTGCTGTATCCTCAGATTATTTCAGTGCTGCAGGAGCTGCTTCCTCTGCCTGTTGCTATCAACATCGACAAATCTTACGGAGAGGGACGGGAGGGGGAGGGGAGGGCTTCTGCTCCCCTGCTAACAGAAGAGGATGTTCATGTGGACAGAGCTCTCTCTGTGTATGTAGCAGAGCTGGAGGTGTTAATTGCTTCCATCCCAGGCTGTTGATTCTACAGAAATTTTCTAATTCCTCTCTGCAACCTCATGCTGTTCCCCTCCCCAGCTTTGTACTCAGCAGTAAACAGCTCTGTCAGATAAAGCTATTAACCCTTAATGCTCACTCAGCACAACGCATAGACTTCCTGTAACTGGTTTATTATGTTTGTCTTACACTTGTTACATGTCCCGCTCCTCCAGTGATGGAAGCTGACACGCTGTCACAATATGCATACTGTATGTGCTCTGTGCAGTGTTAAGTGGATTTACTTAGTAGGAGGAAAACTAAATGGATTAATGCTAATTACTTTGAGAGAGCACACAAGGCATCATGTGGGATTGTGGGAAAACTAAACTGGCTCAGTTTGAGGGCCACACTGACAGACATTAGTCTCCCCCCACTCACCTCTGGGGCGAAATG
The DNA here is from genome assembly GCA_019512145.1 of Engystomops pustulosus. Classification (NCBI taxonomy): domain Eukaryota; kingdom Metazoa; phylum Chordata; class Amphibia; order Anura; family Leptodactylidae; genus Engystomops; species Engystomops pustulosus. Next base: position 25,457,977 of record CM033648.1, on the reverse strand, counting down.
TTTTTGTCAAACAATTTCAGAACAGAAAATGCTATAACTTTGGAAAGAAAAGGAGGGGCCAGCACCACAAAAAAGCATCTGCTGTTTGTTTTTAAGGGGGAATCACAATGGGAAATGCACCTTATCTCAAGGTCTGGAAGTCACCTTGATTTATCTGGTGTCGCTATGAGAGTGCTTATGAACCTCTAAAGGGAAACCTCTCACAAGGTTAGCCCTATTTTAAAACTACTAGCCTCCTAGTATGTAATCTCACACATTACAATAAAAAAAATCCCTCCCCCAAAGTCAGGCCAAAGATGACTAATCTCAGCCATTTAATATGAGATGAGTCAAGTTTAGTGGCTGCAGGGATAGTGTCACTTCAGAATCCCTATCTTCTGTTCATATACCACCGTTGAAACAGCTATCTTTAGATCACCACCAGGCTTATGGTTTGTGAGCTACACAACCAGAGAAAAGCTAATGGGGAACATACTGCAATCAGGAGTATAAGGAAGACCTGGTGTTATAAGACGGGACCCCCCATACTTTCCTGTTTAAAAATATAGAGTTTAAGGAAATCGCCGTATATAAGACTACCCTTTTCCAACGCATACAAAACACCGGTTATAAAAAATTTAAAAAAAAAACAGATTTGATGTAACATTGTCCTTTTTTAATTGTAAATTATATGACATGCAGGTATATAGCAGGAAAACTGTCGCTCATAAACAGTAAAGGCATTATACAACAAACTTACCATCGTCCATTTTACTGTAAATGTTACCATAATGTACATCTAAATTTTATTGTTAGTAAATATTCCATGCCATTGTACTCAGTAAGCAGGAAAAAAAATTTACAAATGCAATGAAAATGGTTTTGAAAAAACCAGCCGCCCATTTTTCTTGTGGGCTTTGGATATTATCTTTCCACTGAGGCCCAAATGAACAGTCTATTTATTCTTGTGGGTCGGTACGATTTAAGGGGGAAAAAAATAACCAAAGTGATAGGTATTTACATGTCAACATTTACTACAAACAATAAAACCGTCTGTCAAAAACTAATTTTGTTTGATTTTGCCACTTCTGGCGTAATAACTTTTTCATACTTTTGTGTACGAGCTGTGGGTGGTGTACTTTTTTTTGCGAAATTTTGATAATATTTTCAAATGATATCATTTTTAGGAATTACGACCTTTTGATCACTTTTAATAGATTTTTTTATATTTTGCAAATGGAAAAAAAGGTGCCTTATCGACTTTGGGCCTATTTTCCGGTTACGGGGTAAACGCATTGAACAACACGTTTCATCATATTTGATAGATCGGGCATTTTCAACGCGTCGATTCCATGTGTTTATGATTTTAACTGTTATTGTATATATCTATGCGTTCTAGGGAAAGGGGTGGTGATTTGAAATGTTAGACAGTTCCGACTTACATACAAACACAATTTAAGAACAAACCTACAGAACCCATTTTGTTTGTAACCCGGGGACTGCCAGTATACACTCAGCAGAGGCCAGTGGAGTCTTTGGGGGACAGATGCAACATATTGCATCCACCTTAGTCTCTGCTGAGCATATACTCAGGGAATTCCCCAGTAATGTCTCTGTTCAAATAAGAGAAACACCCTGAACGCCCAGCACCTTTTACTTTCTGCTTGTCTGATGTATTTGAGGGGAATTTTCCGCTAATTTACTGTTTGAGGACTTAACCCTTTAATGATGAGGCCTGAAAAGGTTTTAATGACCAGGGTATTTTTAGCAAATTTTTGTATGCATTGATTTAAAGGCCATGACTTATTTTTTTGGTGTTCTACCTCAAACATTTTGGGCGTTTTTTTTGTTTTTTTTTGTGACAAATAGGGCAAATTATAATGTACCAAATAATTATTAAAGGTTTTTTTTGGGGGGTAAACATTTCAAAAGGTAAGAAAAAACATACATACAACATATATATATATATATAATTTATAAAGCTTGATGTATGTGCTAAAGGAATCTGTACCGTCATGTTTAAAATCACCAAATTTTGCACAGCCACTCTCTGTGACTCAGGGAGCGTCATAGAATAATAGGTTTTGAGCTGAAATTTTCACCCCACACTGGCCAAAATCCACTTACTAACCACCATATACAGGAGCCATTGTCTGCTGTTGTGGTAGTTGGAAACTGAGCCGTGATTGGTTGTTGATCTGCCACAGGTCATTAATATGAGCTCTGAGCTTTGATTGGTTACTATCAGTGGCGTAACTAGAGACTAATGGGCTCCAGTGCAAAGTAGTAGTAGTAATAGTCTTCTCATATGGGAAAGTGACACCATAAGGGCCCCCTAAACCTCTTGGGCCCAGGTGTGACCGCAACCTCTGCACCCCCTCAACTTACGCCCCTGGTTACTGTAGACCATGAGTATAAGACAGCTTAGGTGTGAGGTAAGATGTGATAGATCTGCCACAAACGGACCTGATATATTGGAGGGATTTCTAATTGAGAAAGTAAAGAGCTGCTCGAGCAAATGATGTAAAGAACTCTGGGTAGTAAACACAGCTTTATTCAGCCGTCCCAAGACATTTATACTTTTTAGAACAGGCGTGATCATTCATTGTTCATAAAATACATGTGTACCAATCACGCTCTTATTCCAATACGTATGCGTCATTAGGTGTAACGATATCTTCCCTTGTTATATTTTGCTTTTTATTGATTTTTTACAGAGGAGCAACTTTGTCATTATTGATACTGCCGGGCGTCTAATCCCGCATTGTTGATTCTGCCTATTGACATTGCCAGGTGTAGCACAGTAGAGAAATCAGAATATGTGAGAGCTAGAAATTATATTTTTGACACATTTTTTTTTTTTATTTCGTGATGGTCATTTTGATATATAATATGTAAAGTCTCAGCCCAATGGAGTAACTATTGGGGATTTTTTTATTTATTGGGAAATATTCATGTATATTTCTTTATATTTATTAAAATTGTTTTTTTTTTTTAACTTTGTGTGTCCCCCTTTAGTTTTTTTTTTTTCCTTACCAGTTTTTAACTAACTGGGGCAACTAATGACCCCCTGTGGGGTTGTACTGATTAGACTCAACAGCTCTGCTTAACTCTTCCACAGCTAACTACTTCAGCACTATGCCATGAGGAAAGGAGAAGGCAGAAGCGGTAATAAACCTCTTTTGAAAAATTCCCATGGCAAAAAACAAGCATGTGGATAAAACTCAGGCAACACTGCAGAAAGTTCCACCATGAAGAATTTTGAAAGGAAGATTGTCTCCAAGTTGCAAGATGAAGATCAAGACCTTTATTCACCCAGTATCATAGCTTTTTAAAAAAAAAAAAAAAAAAAGTTTGATAAATAAAATTTAAACGTCACTATGATCCCGGGTGAATAAAAGACTTGATCTTCATCTTATGACCAAGTGCTGCAGCTTCTTCCATTTTGCTCATTACACACATCCGTGTAAGTGGACGTGTGCCATGAGCAGCAAGCTTGCGGCCGTACTTACGCCCCCCCATAGACGGCAATGGGCGCAAGGCGCAATATGGTGCCACGCATATGATGCTCCGTACACAGGGAAAAGATAGGACATGCCATATCTTTCCCCAGTGCACAGCCACACGCCGTGCATCCCTACAGAGAGGGGTCACCCCTGCTCCACTCTACGCTACGGCCGGGCATACGTTCATGTAAATGCAGCCTTTACTGAGGATTCGGGCACCAGGATTGTAACCTGTGTGCACTCATGATGCTGTGAACAAAACATGTAAGTCCTGGGATTTCTGTCCTCCTTCATTGCTAACAATGTCAAAGAACTAAACAAGCACAAAATAGGAAAAAAAAATGTTGCAACAACACCCATGAACATTCCCTGTGATGCACAGCTATTTGATGTCTTGTCCATGGTGCTGAAAGCCGCCCAATCTTATCACTGTTACCCCACATGGGAATCTATGGAGGATCTCTGTGTTGAGAACTTTTGAAGAACAAGATACATTGCAGTCCTGGTCTACATGACCACCTTCCCATTGGAAAAACTTGTCCTTGATCCAATATGGCGGCTTTCAAGACCATGGCAGTAATTCCAAAGTCTCCCCCACTTGATCCAGCAATTGTTACATATGAGCTGATACACCGCACCATCTTTCAGCTGTATTCCGCTCCTCTTCTTGAGATCGGTGGACCCCCACCACTAGGATGGGCACCTCTTTAATACTGGCCAATGGATTGAAACAACATTTGTATCAAATCTTTAACTTGTATAAAGTGCAAGATTTCAACCAAATACTAAAAATACCAATCCGTTTTCTAGTTTGTTTATTCCGAGTACAATTGGTCAGTGCAATCGTGTAGTTATTACATTCCAGTCACTCCAAAAATGTCATTTTTATTAACTTGGTTATTACAAGGAAGGGTTTCTCATCACACAACACATTCAAGAAAAGACCAAGAACTCACTTTTTTGATTTAATTTAAACCAAATTATGTAAAGGAAAATATATATATATATTCAGAATTGTCGGTTTTGATCTTCACAGTACTTGCATACAAAAAGGAGACTAAGAGGTGGATGTGCAGTCACAGTGCGAGAACAATAACGAAATCTAAAATAAGCTCATTTCATCAGTATTAAATAAATTACATATATACATCCAAAAGAAAATACATATTTACAAAAAAAACCCAGTAAATTGAAGCAAGTTTTTATGAATTTGGTAAATTAGTGAGGGGTCATGTGACCGCAGGATAACCTGTGATAAATGACATAACCATCCAGCCAGAGTATTGCTATGGATGGGACTCTTCTTCAACTGCCAAAAGAAGTAACGTTATGATCCATGTGGCTCTACTGAAACTCTGTGGGAAGGCAGAAAGTGGCTACCTTTTTTTTTTTTTTTTTTTTAAAGCAGCACCAAACCTGGCCACAGGTTGTGTGAGGTATTGTAGCCCAGCACAATTTACTAAAGTAATAACTAATGCCCACAAACTAGTTTGGCCAAACAAACTTCATTTGAGTGCTAACAAGATGTACCGGCCCAAACCGAGAATCGCTGAACTCAGCAGTCCGGATATTAGGTCATTTACCAAGATACATCTATTACATTTTTTGATAAGTGAAGCCTCCTCTTTTTCCTAATCAGCCAGACATTCCTGTCCATAAAATGGGCGTATATGAAGGGTCATGTGATCTCGATCTGTCCATGAACAATCGCCCTGCCAGGATCTTGTATGCATGAATTCTAACAAATGGCAGGGCAGGGCAATTGTTCATGGACCCTGGAGATCATGGAGATCACATGACCCTCCTTCTGCGGCCATTTTATGGACAGGAATGTTTGGCTGATGAGGTAAAAGACAGGAGGCTTCACTTTATATATCAAAAAAGCAGTGCAGAACTATTAATAGATGTAAATTGGTAAATTACCTGCACCCTACACTTGCGCACATATTACAAAAAGCATGAGGCAAAGTGGCCAACCCCTTTAATACAGAGCTGCAATACTAGACACTACCCATGGACTTGTGTGATGTTATTTGCAGTAGGAAGGAGCCATGTTCTTAAAATCCTATACCAGTGATGGCAAACCTTTTAGAGACCGAGTGCCCAAACTACAACAAGGACCCGCTTATTTATCGCAAAGTGTCAACACAAATTTAATTTGTGATTTATACTCCTTTCTCGGTCACAGTTTTCATTGATACCAGCACCTGAGGACACCAATAAAGCAGAAAATAGTCCCAGGTAGCGCTGTCACTTTAAAATAGCTCTGTGCACAGCAAGTCCTGGGCTTTCTGGGACTGCAGGAATATACCTGGAGTCATCTCTGGTGATGGCCTGAGTGCCCACAGAAAGGGCTCCGAGTGCCATAGGTTAGCCATCACTGTCCTATACAATCCCTATTCAAGTACAACAAACTACATATATAATGAATGGTAATATATAAATTCCATCCACCCAAACATGTGGCCCATGAAAGTGTGTGAATTAGCTCTTACTAGCCAAGAGGATGGTAACCCATGGACTCTGGGCTGTGTCTATGTACGTAATATGAAAATATAAGGTCGACGCCTCTTTGGCTAGTAAGAGCTAATCTACATACGAATAGATAGACCAATTTTTTTTTTAGAGGGCAAAACCGCAATCAAATGAGATGAATTTTGTACTTTGTGGCTTGTTCTCTTTAATATGTAAGTTGTACGAATGTTTTCAGAAAAAAATCTCTAAATTAAGAAAACAAAGAACAAGGACCATATATTATTACATAAAGGATCTCTGGAAAGTAACGACTCGAACATAAAGGGCATATAAAAGCTTGGAAAGGTGAAGCGCTGTCTATTATTTGGGATGTGTGAGATACAATATGTATTAGCCAGCATTTAAAGGATATCTACCACCAGGATGAAGGACTGTATGCAAATGAGCCTGCTGGGCTACAGGATCCATAGATGTTAATGGAGCCTGGAGCCCCTCAGGCTCATTTGCATACAGTCTTTCATCCTGGAGGTAGACGTCCTTTAATGAGCCGAATGCCCTGACTCGAACTCTCATAGTCTTTATCCCACAGAAACGGGAAAGAATCTCTGATATTTGGGGTGTCAGACCATTGGTTCAGCCACGGATCACATGATCAGAGGTCGCTCAGGTCATATGAATGGAGCGCCAGTGTATATTACCACTACATTCACACAGGTGACCCCAGGGATTCATCAATCCATCAGCTAACCTATAAATTGGCAATAAATATTTTTTTTTAATTGTACAACCGGTTTTAAAGATTTTTCAAGGCAATTTTGTCGCAATAATTAGAATGAAGCTAGCGCTGGATTAGGTTTGTATGAAACTACTGATAAATGAAGCAAGAAAGAAATTTCATTCAATAAAAATAAGAAATAATCAGTTATATACACACATTATTCTTAAAAAGGGGGTTATCCTAGAAAATAAATATCACATTTCTATAGATGACTGAATTTGGCAAAGTACCGGGGGATGGGGGCTCCTGCTTAAAGCCACAAAATGGGTAAAATATCCCGAGTCTTTTCCTATAGAACTTGCTATGATATAGTTTACACTGACGTTTTGCTGAGCTAAATATTATCCCGCTTGTCACTAAAATAAGAAATAGCATTAATGGCTGGCTTAAGTTGCCTCTCTCCAGAGCAGACAGGGTAGGGATAGTCAAAATGATTTTACTTCCGCAGCTCTTGTATCCCCTGTCGGTCTCTCCGGTCTGGCTCCCTAACAGATTGTTTAGATTAATGGATGGACTAATCAGAGATCTAATTTGGGGGAAAAAATGCCCTAGGATTGCGTTGTCATCTCTTTGTTGCCCAACAGAAAAAGGGGGGTTCCATATCTCTTTGTGTATTTTATTGCAGCTCAGCTCGCGTTTCTGATTACAAGGAGGGACTGTAGCGCCCTTGGGAAGTTATTACAAATAAGTGAATTTACCAGGGACTCAATTTTTAGTCTTATGGATAGTGGGGAACTTGGGCACGATAGATTTAGAGGCACTTATATAGGGAAATTGATGGACAACAGTTGGATTGCGTATAAGAAAATTAGAGGTATCTGCGGTATTTTTTGTTTCACTCCAATATGGGGAAATTATCACTTTGAAGAGTTTAGATCCATTCCGGATGGTAGTTATTGGATAAAAAGGGGGGTAAAATTTTTCACACAATATCTCAACTCAGATTATTCACGGAATTTTTTAGATTTTTCCACATTAAGTAGTAGAGTCGATATATGTTACTTAAGACTTTTTCAATTGCAGCACGCATATAATTCGATAAAGGACAAAAGTAGGTTTAATTTATGCACAGATGCAGGGGTAGAATTTTTACTGGGATCCTCTATGGGGAATAAGGTGGTAACACATGTTTATCGATATTTGGTTCAAGGTTTTGCAAAAGGCGTTACTCATCCCTCTAAAAGAAAGTGGCAGGAATATGTGGGCACCCTCACGGAGGCGGATTGGGAAAATTGCTATAGGAGTATTCGGCTGTCCTCCCTCTCTTGGAATCATAGAATGGTACAATTCAATTTTTTACATCAATTGTACTATTCTCCTTATAGTTTATTCAGAATGAATCTTAGAGACAATGCGAACTGTCTGCGTTGCAACCTGGAGAATGCGGACTTCGTTCATGTTTCTTTTGTGTGTAATAAAATATTTGATTACTGGGCTAGGGTCTTCAGGTATTTGGAAGAAACATTTAAAGTAAAGACACCCCACACCGCCCAGGTTGCTTTGCTCAGTCTGTATCAGTTTAGTAATAGGGAAAAGGGGATAAAGTTGGTGGTCAACAAGGTTCTCCTGTTGGCTAGATTGGTTATTGCACGAAAGTGGGGGAGTTCGACCGCCCCGTCCCCGGAAGAATTTTTAGGAGAAGTGGAGAAGTGCAAAAAATATGAAAGATTGATGGCGGTTAAGAGCGGACAGTTGAATAAATGGAAAAAGATCTGGTGTATGGGGACCGAGAACGCGTAAAGGACAGTAACAGCATGCTCAGTTTTAATGACATTAGATTGTCTTGTTCTTCTCTCTGGGTTGTGGGGGCCCCTGAGGTGCTCACCTGGATTACATGCTCCCTTTGTTACCCAACGATTGAGTAGATCATTAAAGGATAATAAAACATCAAAAGGAGGTATATTCGCAAAAAGGCCCGTAGTTGGGTCATTAGATGGTAGAATGACCCTTCTTTTTTTCCTCACGGCATAAGGGGTGGGTGGGAGCTGGGCGGAGGGATGGCTGTGGGGGTTCCTAGGGTGTTCAATTGGCATGCAAGTTTTTTTTTTTCTTTTTTACTATTGGAGGATTGTATTAAGATTTGAATATATATATATACAGTGTTTATAATGTTTTCTAAATCATGATTCCAATGTAATTTGATTATCTTTCATAATAAAAAGTTAAAAAAAAAAAAAATAAAAAAATAATTAGTTAAATGCTGGGATGGAAGGTTCAGGGCTCATCAGCAGAATTTTAAAAGTTGATTTTAGAAGGAAGGAGGCCATGGATAACGAATATAGGAAGATTACCACAGTCACACTGACTGGATCTATGAGTAAGTTTCCCTGGTTTAATTGAAATTCATACTGATTAAAGGAAATGCGTAATCCTAAGTCTATGTTCCAGCCTAATTCTACAGCCCAGACTCCACGCAACTGAACTAATTCGGCTGTGTGGGGTACAGGCCTGTAAATATAGTAGACACAGATTCCTCTATGTGCAACTGTGCTTAGTGTTTAAAAGGGGTTTTCCTCTATTCTATCTATATACATGGCGGGTCCTACCTCTGGGACCACCGATTATCTTATGAATAGAGTTCCTCTTGACCCCTATTACTATAGCCGGGCTCAGCAGCAAGTGCTCAGCACATTCTTCATTCACCCCTCCTGCCGGGGATCGGTGGACCCTACTCCCAAGATAGGTGCTGGTCCCAGAGCTAGGACCCATTTGGGAGTGAGAGTGTGTGCGTTTGTGTGGGGGAGGGTCCACCGATCCACTTTCCCACAGGAGGGTTGAACAGAGAGTACGATGGGCATTCACTGCTGAGCTGTGGTAAGGGGGGGTAAGCGGATCTCTATTTATGAGATATCCGTGGTGGGTCCTACCTCTGGGATCTGCACCTATATAATAAATCTAGAAGGGGAAAACCCCTTTAATTTAAATTATTGTATAAAATGAATCGCAAAATGTATTGATATTAAATGGGGGGGGGGGGGGGGGGAACCTTCTTTAGTGGTAGCGCAGGTTTAAAAAAGAAAAAAAAGTTACATGCCATACTGCATTCTAAAGTCAAAGAAAAATACAAAAATTGCCAGCTTTATTGATAAAAAAAAATTAGGGGAATCAACCTGGCTCCAAAACACACAAATGCGCAAATGAGAAGCCATAAGCTCCCACTGACTTTCATATTCAAATACAGAAGTTTGTAAAACAACTGCAATTCGCCCTGTGTGAACGCGCTCTTAAAACGATTGCACTTGACGTAAGCGGCTGCACAATATTTCTATGGGCAGTAAACCAGAAATCCAATCACAATCTTTTTAACAACCAACGCTCTAAAATAAAACAAAAAAAAACATTTTTACACATAAAAAAGTATGAAAATATTTTGACCTCGATAGTGCCTCGGGGGTTAACAGTCTTTTAAAAGAAATGGATCACACAGTGACTGTAGTAAGCGGAGGCGTCTTCCATCCTTCCATTCAGTGTCACCACTCGTCGCAGCTCACAGCGCTTGCGTCTCCAATCTTCGGATCTTTTTCACCACTAAGTCAATGTTAATGATTGGGTTGAAATACAAAGCCCAGTAAAACAAGCAGTTACAGACAAACTGAGGGATGACAGGCCAGAAGATGGCAACAAAAAGTCCTTGGGTCGACATCTTCCAAAAGTGGCCCCACATAAGTCGAGGGAGGGACCTGAAAGGGTAAGTTGAGACGTATTAGCAACCTAGTATCTGTGCATCTCAAGATATGCACAGGAGCTGACCATACACTCCCTTGTTCAGAGGGCCTCTAGACAACAGATTTAAAAGGGAACCTGTCAGTAGGAATTTAAACAGTATAATGTCCAACAGGTAGACACCTTGCAGATCAAGTTTCTTTCATGGCCCAGTGTGGTAGCATCTTCCGAACAAATCAACTATGAAGCGAGATGTAATTTGGTTTTACGAATTTATGGAGAAGGAGGACTTTAGTACTGAAGTCGAGCTCTCCCTGCTTCAGAAATGTGCACAGCATGGAAACAGGCTTAGGCCGGCGGCAAATGTGGCCTTTTGAACCCGTTTTTAAGCAGTCCTTTAAAAAACGCATGCGTTTTGAAAACGCATCAGTTTTTTGACCGTTTTCCAATTATCCTCATTACGATAATTGGAAAAAACTGTCAAAAACGGATGAGTTTTCAAAAAATGCATGCGTTTATCAGACTGGTTAAAAACGACACGTGTGCCGCCGGCCTTACTTGTTGTTCTGATCTCATGGACTGCACAGGAGTGGAGCATGATGCAAGGACTCCCCCGTTTGCTGGTCAAAGATCACTGTGAACACTAACAGTTAGTAGAGAGCCGATGCTGTAGTTTGGCTCGCAGAAGAGCCAAACTGTATGATGCAAGGACTCCCATCCTGTGCAATGCAGGCAGTCTGTGGGATTGGCTCCAAATATGGGTCCGTTTTGATGGACCGCACACGTTCATGTACAGTCAGGCCCAGAATGCCCACTGCACTGCGATGCATGGCACCAACTGGTTCCCCTGAAGTCTGCTTAATGATGTCAATTCAGCACCGACAGCGCAATGGGGTATGGAGAGCTTGACTTCAGTGCAGAACTCTCCTAGCTGGTTTTATACAACCAACCAATCTACATCTCACTTTATAGAGCATTTTCAGGATAATGCCTTCACACTGGGGCATAAAAGAAACAATCTGACGTGTGCCAAGCTGCTTCACAACATACTGGTAGCGCTTTATTAGGTCAATTACTTCTGACAGGTTCCTTTAAAGTCCATTGCCCACAAACGCGTGTGGACCAACAAACTCGCTACATACTTGTCCAGAATTTACTGGACTGAACCTAGAATCGCTGAAAGTACACGCTCATCAGTGATTCTAGGTCCATTCCAGTAAATCCCACAAGGTTACCAAGTGAATTCATTGGACCAATGTCCCTAGTGGGTGGCGGCTTTAGTCTCAGAAGATGACATCACATGTACCGTGCATGTGATCATCGATCCAATCCCAGTGACATCTGAATGAATGGCAGATGATCACCGAGACCTGATTTATGGGATTATCCCTTGTGCAGGGCCTGAAGGGTGGAGAGGAACTCTAGGTTCTAGGGATACTATGATAATGAGTCCTGCTCCTCCCTGCACCTTACATTATTCAATGACTTGGCTATAACTAGAGTATTCCTTTAACCCTAGAATGCATACCTGGGGCCTCGCAGGCCCGCTCTGTTAGTTGTTTTCTTTTTACTGCAAGATTACATTAGTTAGAATTCTGAAACTCTAGGTATTCCTCAGTTATATAGTTGTTAGTCATTTCCAGTTGTTCATATATTTTTATGTTACAGGCATTTCGGTATAATAACAGTTTTTTGTGAATACCCCATATTTACATACCTGGGGCCTTTTAGGCCCATACTAGGTTTACATGTGATCCTAAGTCTTTTTGTCTTTTCTGTTGCTGGGGAAAACTTTGACTTAGGCTGCATTCACACTGCCGTTGTCCGCCGTACCGTACCATAGCAGGGCAGGGCAATGGAAGCGTGCGGGGGAGGAGGTGAGCGCAACTCACCCCGCCCCTCTCCATAGGAAAACATGGCGCACGGTGCCGTAATACGGGAAAAGATAAGACAGGTCCTATCTTTTTCCCGGGTACGGAGCGGTACGGTGCCGCACGTGTGCTGCACCGTACCTCTCCCGTAGGGCACCATGCGCCCATTGCCGTCTATGGGGGACGTATATCAGCCGTATATACGTCGGCCGTATATACGTCCCCCATGCTGACGTGTGAATGTAGCCTTAGTCTTTATGACTCTGCTGTTGCTGCACAGAGTGTGGATTGTGTCTGACTACATGGTCATGTGATCTTGGGAAGGAGGCTACCTCATGATGTCATGCGTCTCTGACATCATCATAGTTCCTGAACAGGAAGGAGGAAGGAGTCAGCTTTCTTGTTTCTTGAAAAGGAAACTCTGAGCTCCAAAAATCCAAAGATTTCCACGTCACCTAAAAGAAAGTGGTGGCCTGCTGAAAGTGAGGGGGCTGCACAGACACTAACAAAGAGACTACAACCCTTATTGTAATCATTTTTTTTCATTATAGTTTACTGACTTCTAAAGGTTACAATGGCACAGTCTACATCCAGGGGTTTGACTGACCAAGAAATCAAAGCAATCATTTTTGATAGTGATGAAGATAGTGAACTTTCCTTGTCTGATGAAGAGTACATGCCACCAGCTAATGTCCCTACTTCATCATTGAGTGATTCTTCAGATGATGAAGAAGAAATGGATCCAGCAGAACGCACAACCAGAACATCCAAAACAAAATGTTTTTTGGGACAGTACTCCTAGGGTTCTTGGATGCACCCCATTACATAATATTGTAAGAGTTGCTCAAGGAACTGTAGGAATTCCACAATTCTTGTCCAAAAGAGAGATTTTCTGTAAGCTATGATCAGATGTGGTATACATTTTCAGGAACATCCAGAGCCAAGAGATAAAAAAAGAAAGCGATGTTACATTTGTCCAGCAAAGAAGGACAGGAAATCGGAGCGTGTCTGAACCACTTCTGGACAAAATGTCTGCAAGGATCATTCTTCCGAACAGATAACATGTGAAAGATTTTGCGGTCATTAGTAAATTTGAAAAGGAAACTGTGAAAAGGGAAATTACTGCAGCATGTTTACTGCAACTGTTATATAAAAAAAAAAAACTTTTAGACAAAAAAACATTATTATAAAAAGTTATATCGAATGAGTATATTGGGCGTTTTAAGCCCGTTCAGTTGCTTTGGTTTTTTTTTGCACAAAATGTTTTGAATTATTCACATCTTTGGATGCATTCTCACTAGTGCTGGTGTCTGCCAGGAGGTGATCCATTATGGATATGATCTCTTGGTAACTCCAGTTAAGGCTGCTGGAATGCCCGGATCCTACCAGCCTTAGCTGGGGACACCAGGAGGTCAGATCCAGTACAGGTCCCCTCCTGGCAGACACCAGTACTAGTAGGAATGTATCCTTACTTTGCATTTTTCAAATAAACTTTGAAAAGTATTTTTATTTGAGTTATTCCATGTTATTTGCACACGGGCCTGAAAGGCCCCAGGTATGTAAAAGTGTAGATTTTTATGGTCATGCATTCTAGGGTTAAATAAACTACCAGTATTTGATTGTCAGAAGTTCTGACCAATAAAGTAGCCAAACCCCCTTCACCATGTACCAGGCACAGCCCTGTACTTTTAGCGACTACCACACCGGATCTGGTCTAGTGGATAACCACCATGCACTTACCTCAGTTGGCTGGTCGACCATATTCTCCAGAAAGAAAATAATTCCAGCACGGACAGCAGCATGGCATTTACTATTATAAATCGAGAGGTCCAGTAATGTACTTCCAGCCAGTCCCATGCAAACTCGGCAAGAAGTTGATATGGAAGAAACAAGTACTTGACAAGGAACTCCCGCCACTGCGGCCATGTTGGATCTTGCAAATCCTGAAAAAAAAAAAAAAAAAATACATTGCTTATTGGAAATCTACCATCAAAATCCATCATGATAAACCAGGACACTTACCCATAGATCCAGGCACCGGGAGTTTGGTAATCTTCTTATATTTGTTATTCATGGCTTCCTTTCTTCAACTTTTTTGTAATTATACTAATGAGCCCCAGAGACTATCCTATCCCCTCTGATATCTGGCTTTACAGACTGTTACACTGTCTCATCCCTAGCAGTGAGTTTAAAGCAGGAAGTGCTCACTGCACAGGTGCTGAGGAAGCAGGGGAGAGGGTGAGACAGTGTAACAGTCAGGTCACGGGAGCCCTTCTGGTTCGTCAACAGAATTATAACAATTTTAGAAGGAAGGAGGAGGGATGTGGAAATATCAAATATAAGTAGATTACCACAGTCACGGTGTCTGGATATGTGAGAAAGTGACCCTGGTTTATTATTTTGGATTTTGATGGTAGATTTCCATGTATATAAAGTGGCAGCAAATGTCTGCTAAATAGATGACAGCCATTTGCTTCTGTCTGTATATATATATATATATATATATATATATATATGCAAAGTTGCCAAAAATATGATCAAATATTATTTAAAACAAAAAATAAATAAATAAATAAATGGATGCCTGCCTGCCGTGTGCATCCGCTGAGCGGTCAGCGAAACGGGGGAATCTGCCGACATGGCTCATGCATTAAGGGTGCATTACACTGGAGTAAAGGTATAAAATAAAAGCTAAATAAAGCATTGCATTCTTTCACTTTTATAGTCACAAGCTAAAATGCAACAAGAGGTTGTCCTTAGAATATTAATAATTGTTTGTGTAATGAAAAGTTATACCCTTTTCCAATATACTTTCTGTATCAATTCCTCACGGTTTTCTAGATCTCTGCTTGCTGTCATTCTATAGGAAGCTTCATTGTTTACTTCCAGTGCATACAAATCCATCCGTGGATCATGTGACGTCACACAGGTGCACGGCTCCTTAGTATCACTCTTGGGGGCATTTACTATGGGATTTGTGCCTTTTTGTGGTGCTCTGAAAAGGGGTGTGGTTTTCATGGTGTGGAAACTCTGACCCATTTAATATGGATCTTTTTAATGATTTTGGTGCTGGAAAGTTGCACCAAAAGAAATCCTCACTGGTAAGTCCGCAGAGTTACAGCTCTCCGCCTGGGGCTCTGTCCTCTGGCTACTATTTTTCACACCACTTGTAGATGGCTTTGGGGTTTCTGAAGATAATTGATGGCCCACTTTCAGATTCCTGCTGCCCTCCATTCTTGTGCCAATTCCAACTGGACAAGTCGTTGCACCAGGTCAGCCAAGGATGCACGTTTTTGGCTGCAGTGGCCATTGCTGCGGCTACAGCCGTGCACCTGTGTGACGTCACATGGCCAAGGACAGATTTTCACAGAAAGTAAACAATGAAGCCTCCTATAGAATGGCAGCAAGCAGAGATGTAAAAAACTGGGAGGAATATATACAGAAAGAATACTGGAAAAGTGTATAACATTTCATTACACAAATAACATTATTTGGGTAAAGTGTACAACCCCTTAATGATCTCATCATGATCCTCATGACCTTAATGCTCAGCATATCCTCCAAGACTTCTCATCTCCTGCTAGATTACGATTTGATCATATTTTGTAGCCATCTGCAGACAACTATGTTAGAAATCAGATGTTCAGAAAATATTAATATGTGTTAGATCTCACAACACACTGGATTAGCACTAATACCATCTTACCGGTATCCCAGCATTACCACGCAGAGCACTTAAGGCTACAGAAACCTGTAGATTATATAATATACAAAGTCCCTCACTGCCCCTCGTGAGATATAGGAGATATTACATTAGACTCTGCACCTCATATAATAGAGGTGCACATTTTGCAAATGCCATGGGTGGCCCTCAGCTGGAGCTACTGACACACACCGACTCCACTACCCGAGCTTGTCAGGATATATCAGTATATACCGTATTTTTCGGACTACAAAAAATCCTTTGATTTTCTCAAAAAGCAAAAGGTGTGCCTGATAGTCCAGTGAGCCTTATAAATGAACCGTACTTACAGACAACAGCTGTCTTGAACTGTGCACAGGTCTGCCACCTGCTGGTCATTCATCCTTATATTCAGGTGCACCTTATAATCCAGTGCGCCTTATATATGAACCTAGATGTTTTAGCAAGCATTTATTGATGGTGTGCCTTATAGTCCGAAAAATACGGTAACAGTTATGACATATGGCGCCTGGGTCAGTGATATAGGATATATCTTGGTTGGACCGGATATGGTGCCGATCAGGTGGTCATTGCAGTCAATCGCAGACTCTTGGCAATGGAAGTCAACTGCAGACATCCCTGTTCTTGTTTATTTAAACACAGAAATTATGATCAGAAGAGCCTCACTATTTCCGGACAAGACTGTATCCATTTATGCATGACAGTAAACCAAGACTGAGGAGGTTTCAAAACATTAAAATGTCGCTTAAAAAGCAGATGCACGCTCTCTTGGAAAGAAGAGCCGCTATAGAGGGGTAATCCCACAAAGATTCTTCAGTACACTGCTCAAAAAAATTAAAGGGAACACTCAAATAACACATCCTAGATCTGAATGAAAAATTCTCATCGAATACTTTGTTTTGTACAAAGTTGATGAAAACAAATTTATTGACCAGTGGAGGCCTAGATTTGGAGACACCCACAAAATTAAAGTGGAAAAACACACTACAGGCTGATGCAACTTTGAAAAACGTCCAAACAAGACATAATGAGTGGCCTCCACGTGCCTGTATGACCTCCTTACAACGCCTCGGTAGCCCACACAAGTGGCTCAAGCAGTGCAGCTCATCCAGGATGACACATCAGTGTGAGCTGTGGCAAGAAGGTTTGTAGTGTCTGTCAGTGTAGTGTTCAGAGGCTGTAGGGGCTACCAGGAAACAGGCCAGTACACTAGGAGACGTGAAGGAGGCCATAGGAGGGCAACAACCCATCAGCAGGACCACTACCTCCACCTTTGTGCAAGTAGGAACAGGATGAGCACTGCCAGAGCCCTGCAAAATGACCTCCAGCAGCCACAAATGTGCACGAGTCTGCACAAACTGTTCGAAAAAGACTATTAGGATGGTATGAGGGCCCGATGTCCACAGATGGGGCTGTGCTCACAGCCCAACAACGTGCAGGACGCTTTTCATTTACCAGGATTGGCGATCAGCTGCTTGCAACATCCTTCAGCATGACCGGTTTGGCAGTGGGTCAGTAATGGTGTGGTTTGGCATTTCTTCCGAGGGCCGCTCAGCCCTCCATGTGCTCGCCAGAGGTAACCTGACTGCCATTAGGTACTGAGATCCTCAGATCCCTTGCGAGACCATATGCTGGTGCGGTTGCCATGGGTTCTACCTAATGCAGGACAATGCTAGACCTCATGTGGCTGGAGTGTGTCAGCAGTTGATGCAAGATGAAGGCACTGAAGCTATGGACTGGCCCGCTCATTCCCCAGACCTAAATCCGGTTGAGCACAAATGGGACATCATGTCTCGCTCCATCCACCAACGTCATGTTGCACCACAGACTGTACAGGATATGTTGGATGCGTTAGTCCATGTCTGGGAGGAGATCCCTCAGGAGACCATCCACAACCTCATCAGGAGCATGCAGAGACATTGTAGGGAGGTCATACAGGGACGAGGAGGCCTCACACAATACTGAGCCTCATTTTATCTTGTTTTACATACATTACATCCAAGTTGCATCAGCCTGTAGTGTGCTTTTCCACTTTTATTCTGTGACTCCAAATCCAGGCCTCCATTGGCTAATACATTTGATTTCCATCGATTTCTTTGCGAATTTTGGTGTCAGCACATTCAACTTTGTACAGAGCAAAGTATTTAATGACAATATTTCATTCTTTCCTATCTAGAATGTGTCATTTGAGTGTAGATAAACTTGTACCCTGATAATCTAAGCACATTGTCAGCACTCTATCTCACAGCACAGAGGGATCATATAGTGTCTAAGAGAGTCCCCGCTCGCACACTGGAATTTTACACTGGCCACCACCGAGTGATAGGAGCTAAAACAGCTAAAAAAACCTGAATAAAATTGCAAATAAAGGGCTTAAAAATGTTCTGTATTGTCTAAAATCACTGGGGGATTAAAATTTGAGAACTTTCGTTCATGGAAAAACCTGTTAAAGAGTTGTCTGGAAATGACTCCAAGGATAGGTAATTAAATCTGAGATATACATTGGAAACCAATGGATGTCCTACACTTAGGTATACACTAGTTGGCTGTGTACATTGGGTAGTGGTCTGGCTGCACTCAGGGGGTCTTTCTCGGACTGTGGCATACTCCACAAGTGTATTTGAAATCACATGTTGGGTTTATATTCCAAATGTGCAGGATAAAACTTACTATGAATTTGGTTATAATGTCGTCTTCCTCCTCCTCTTGCAGGGGGCATGTTGTGTGGATGAACGGTAAAAAGGTTTCCGTGTAATCAAACAAATACATGTACAACATGCTGAGCCGCGGCGAACTCTTCAGAGCGTACAACAGAAAGAGCGATTTGCCAGGGTTTACAGCCTAGAAGAAAAATATGAAAGTTTTTTATTATTATTAAAGAGCCACACAGCAACATGGCACAAGTGTGCCCCAATAATCTCATCTGTACCCAACCAGGGAGACTTTATACTGTACTAGTATCATGATATTGTATCTGGTCTGCATACATTACTATAGCCTGCACCAGGACACTTGGCAAGTTGTAGATGGAATCTAAGCCAGGTTGGACCTGCCATAGCTTTCATTTGGGTGCCAGAATTATCAAAATGATTAAAAATTCTGGCATGTCACGCACAGAGAATATTTATAAAAACAACACACAATGCGCCAGTCTTGTTGCAGGAGACTTGGAGGTGGGGAGTGAGAGTCACGTTGCTTAATGATCTCAAAATATAAGACCCTTATAAATGGCATCATCATTGATGACCCAGTGGTACGCAGCAGTATATAACTACGACATAAGCGCTTTAAAAAATAAAAAAAAACATAGGCGGTAAAGAAAACCTGCTGTGGAGGTGCACTATCCAAGCCTTATGCCATCACCAGAAATTAATGGGAAACGGAGCTATTCAAATAATAATAAATAATAATATTAATAATAATAAGTACACAACCTATACTTGTACCAATATAAGAAAAGCTCCATACCTTATATTCCCACAGGTTCTGCGGTGGCTTCACCCCAAGTGTCTTCACTCTCTCCAGCTCCATGATGATGGCTTTCCTATGGCTGGTGCTCTCTATACTGTACGGCTCTTTGGAAAATTCCTCCTCCGCCAGGGTCAGCAGGAGCCTGTCCACATGGGTGGTTGTCATTATTTCACACAAGTATAAGCTATACCCTACCCCCCCCCCCCCCCCAAAAAAAAACCTATAGGTGTGCATGTTATCTGAACGTTAGCTCTTCTCCAGGTCACTGCAGTAGATAGCAGGGGAATAATCACAGATAAAAAGAAAAGGATAAATGAGCAGATTCACCTTTTACTACATTTCATTGTTTTATCCCAAACTCTAAGATGCTGCAGCATCACATCAAAACTACACATATTGAAATTCGAGTCGAATGTTCGCATCTTGGCTTCACTGCATACAGGGGATACATGTACCGAGAAGGTATACTATGCTGCCAAAAAGGGTTGTCCCAAGCATACAAGAGATCCCCACAGGAATGGGGATTGTCCTACTGCTGGGACCCCTACCGATCACAAGAACAAACACCCTGAGTCCCGACACTATTCATCATCTATGGGGTGTTGTAGATAACAGAGCGCTGTGCTCCGACACCCCTATAACACCGAATGGGTTGTCTAAAATCATAATAAAAATTTTTAGGCAAAACACAGTTTATATTACAAAAATAACAAAAAGAGCATAATTTGCCATTCTGCAATGATGACATCATGACTGCTGAACTGATATCACTACAGAAATCAGGTAAATAATGATCTCAGACAATTATAGTAAATCTATACTTGCCAATGTGAATGCCCACATCTACAACAATAAAACAAAGCCAATATTCTTACCGTCCATTAACTCTTCCTGATAAAAATCTGTCTTTATAATGGGACGCCCAAGGACCCAACTGTTCGAGCCAAAGCACTACCTCTTCCGGGCTCCATTTAGACACTGGTTTGTGAACCAAGAGGTCGTGTTCAGATTCCCGGCTGCTCCAGTGATACACCAGCAGCACTACCTGAGGCACAAACAGCGACAAATCGTGTAAAGGAAATATTTGAGAATGAGGCTGGTGCAAATATTGTGGATTTTTTTGGGCCTGAGCGGAGTGGTTTTCAGTGCAGCGTAAACATGGATTACCATACATAATGCAATGGACTTAGAGCAATTTTTAACGAGGGGCAGATTGCAATAAATAAAGTACTGTATATGTCAAATATGTTTTTAAATATAATGTCTGTGTTATATGGTGTTTTAAATAAAGTGTGTGAAACCTCCCCTGGCTCCCTGCCAGATGCCTCGGAGCGAGTGACACAGAGAAAAATTTCAAATGATATTTTCTGTCTGCTCTATAATATATTCACTGCTCTCCTGGTCACTCCTGGCTCCCGCACCTAGCCCCCATTGATGTGTCAGCTCAATGCAGACGGTCTCTCTCTGGCATATCAGTGAAAGGAGAAGATGTGTGAGATGCAGGAGCCAGGAGTGAAGCTTGGAGAGAGGCGAGTATAACAGCTTTACTGGTTTTACTTACAACACCCCCACACCCATCAGTGTATAACATTTTTTGCATTCTGGGACAACCCCTTAAAAGAATTTTTTGGGTTTTGACCCATCCACTAGATGAGAGGGTCATATTACAACACCCAGAAGCAAAACAAATAAAAAAATAAAAAAAAAATACTGTGCTGTTTGTCCACGTCATATGTCATCCTGTAGATTTGTTCCAAGTACCTGAAAAGTTTATTGAATCCACTGCACACAGTCTCACCTACCCCTGGCCCCATACCACCAAAATGCACCGGTGTGGCACCAGTGACTGTGGGCAGCAGCGATTGGCCCAGTGTTCACAGAGGCCTCATCATTGCTTGGGGGATGGAGGACGCACCAGTGTCATGCAGCGCCTAGGCAGATGGTGACATTTTTAACGCCTCCTCCACGAAATTAGCCACGAAAATCCTTTAATCTACCTAACAAAGCCACACATATAACCCTGTACATGTATTGCAATGGGCAGAGTGCCTCCGCTTAATGTGTACAGGACAGGAAGTCTATAAACAACGTATACAAGGAAAGAGTGTTATACCGGAGTGTCACTTACTGCAACTCCTGTTAATGCAGTCAGCACCCCTGAGAAGAAGCCACCTCCACCCCGCTGCTGGTTAGCCCGCCCGTCCCTGGAAGACGACTGATTCTGTTCATTCCCATACTTATTGAAGGCCTGCAGGGCCCGGGCAATTTCAGGGTTCTGCTCAAGGTCCTCGTATTTTTCTTTTATGGTATCGGGAAATAGTTTTTCAATGACATCTCTAAAAGACAAAGTAGGGATAAAACAGTTGTTACCAGAGATAATGTAACATCATGTAGTAAGACACAGTACCGGTACTCAGTCTATCTTATATGTTACAAGACTTGATCTGACTCCCAGTTCTCCATAACATTGGGTAATTTGGGGTCAAGGACCCAGTACCTTTATGATACAGAACTGACTATTCTGCTCTCTCAGACTTCCCTATAGACATCAGCAGCGGCCAATCCAAGAATAGGGGGCGTGTCTCAGACTACACTAGGCATCAGAGCTTGCAAGCCATTGTAAATTATTACAGATCAGGGGATCGGGGGAATGAAAAGAAGAAAAGCAGGTATTTTAAAGTTCCTCATAAGTTAAAATTTTATAAAAGAGTGGAGAATGAATAAAAATAAAAATCATTTAAGCCAATCAGTTATCATGTTCAATTCTGTAATATGGGCTTTGAGCTACATTGGCCAGTAATCAGCTGAGCAGAAGTCTCATGTATGTACTGGACCCATGAGGTGGAGGTCGGGGGGACCCAGGCAGCAACCGGACTAATGTAATGAAAAGCGAGCGTCATTTTGTTACATTATCATCTTATCCCCATTAATTATTTTTCATTGCTAGAAAGCCCTTTAAGAAGCTGGACAACTAGAAATTATATCAGAGCTCATTCTGGATTGTACTGTAGATTACATTGCAGTGATCATGGGATTATACTGACACATGACCCTATTTTGTACCTTAAATTAGAGATTTCACTGACTCAATATAATGTTTCTACAATAAGTAGAAATGCAATTAGGGACATAAGATAATCTACATTCCTGCCTGCTGGTACATTATCATGTGTAGGCACTAGGGCTGCACCAATACAAGAATTTTGAGTGCGACGCTGATACCCAAAGTAGTATCACAATACCAATAAGATACTTTATACAAGCGGTCCCCTACTTAAGAAGACTCAACTTACAGACGACCCCTAGTTACAAACAGACGTCTGGATGTTGGTACTTTACTGTACTTAAGGTGTCTGCAACAAAGCTTTAATCCTGGTTCTTATGATAATCCAACATTTTTTTAAATCCAATTGTCACAGAGAACAAAAAAAATTTGGGCTGGGGTTACAATTGTAAAATATACAGTTCCGACTTGCATACAAATTAAACTTAAAAAAAAAAAACGACAGAACTCATCTTGTACGTAACCCGGTGTCTGCCTGTATATATATATATATAAACTTTTCATGAATTCAAAATGTTTATCACCCTTCCTTACTGGGCACGGGGAAAAGAAAGCAGACTAACTTTCCCTGTATTTACGTCCCAGCATCATGAATGAAAAAATTAAATTGTCCCCCATTTTCACTTTTCATTAGTTCCGCTATGGGAAATAAACAAGCAATCATCCAATTGCTTTTTCATCATAATACCAAGCAATACATGAGTATAGAAGTGGATTATCACTCAGTCTATGCAGATGCATAGGCTCACACAGAGACTGTAAGATCCTGTCTGTGTGACAGGATCAAACAGCCTGTGACAGAGCTTGGCATTACCGAGCATTAATTAGTGGAGCTTAGTGATGGATATATCCTAATAGACACCACACCACGGAGCTCCACAGCTGAAGAGAATAGCCAACACAGGTCAGGGAAGTGCAGGAATGTTTATCTCCCCGCTTGTCTCACTGACCTTTTCCTGTGCTTTCCCTGTGATTGGCGATCACGTGGGGTATCAAACAGCAAAAAAGTTCTGGAATAGAATCATTTTTCTGTGAAAACGGAAAAGGTATCTAAATTTGGATACATCGTGCAACCCTAGTAGACACAGGTTCTTAATATTTCTTAGATGGCACGGTTATGTTTCTGTTTATTCACTAAGTAACTAACAAGTTGTGAAGCTTTTATTTTGTTTCAGCTCCAGTTTTAAGGTCACTAGGTTCTGTCCCACTAAACTAATAGAATTCCCTCTTTTATGAGAAATCTCACCAGTTTACCTATAAAAAAAAAAAACTCCTCCCAAGTCAGACAAATATGACTCTTCTCAACCCATTTTTTACATGGGAGGAGTCAACCATCTCTGGACCTTGGGACACAGAATCCCGTTTCCAGACGGTCACATCCCAGATTTTTATTTTCTCCAAAGATGGAATATGACAAATGTACAGGAGAATCCTGCATCAAAGAGCTGACCGGCGAAACGTCTGGTGTCAAACCAAATTAAAATGATGAATCCCATGTAGTCTCTGCCTCTACTTACCTAAGAAGTATGTTCACTTTGGGAAATCCCTCCCACTTATCTCGACATTCAGGACACTCCGTCTTCTTTGAAGACACCCACCAGAGAGCAAGACAATGTCTGCAGAAGCTGTGGCCACAGTTCAGGGTGGTGGGGTTCACTAAAATATCATAACAACAATTGCAGGAGAATTCGCTGACGGATATGTTGCGGTCTAACTTCGCTCTGGAGCTCCCGTCATCGTTGGCACTTTCTAACTTTACATCCTCCTCCATGGCTGGCGTCTATGAACCGTCTGCCGCTACTAGGAAGCCTTCAAGATCATTGGAATCCTCGAGTCATTACTAACCCTGCAAAACGGCAAACATGGGAACTCTTAAAGGGGGCTGTCAGATTAAGCAGCAGAATAAAATACATTTAAACTCACTTGTTCACATGTTTTAACATCTACAAAACCACCACAAATCCCATCCAATAAGATCCAGGGGTCTACGGACTCACCACAGTATCTGGGTCTCAGGTGCTGACAGTTCAGGCAGTAAGACCCGCAGTCAGGGCCGGATATGCAGCTGTGATGTAGTCACTAAAATATGATCTGGAAAATTAAAGGGAACCTACCACCATGAATCTAACTATAAAGGTAGATCAGGCGGTAGGTGGAGGTAGGACGTGAGGATAGCCCTTTTTTGATAAATTTTATTATCCCTATATGTAAATTTTGTTATGCGGCTACCAAAACAGTGCGCGGACGTGGGGATTATACCTTAAAAGGGTTATCCTCACGTCTTTATAGGTAGATTCGTGGTGGTAGGTTCCCTTTAAACTATAGCGCCCCCGCCATTCCGATCTAAGGCAAGATATCAAGATTACTACTTGCATCCCGTTATAATCTTCCAGTTTTAAATGTTACTAACAGAAGTCAAGCAGATCCGTTAAATAGACCATTGACCTAAATGTAATCGTTTCCATTACTATCGTTTTTATCTCTTCCATTATTGGAGCGGATGAAACAGAGGGATTTTTAAAAAGAGCAAAGGAAAGTGAGGTCATTTTCATGAATGGAAAAAAAAAAATAATACTTTTCTATTGATGGATTCATCCATCTCACCTTGTCACCCGGATCACATCTGTTTATAGACCACAACTGGCTATAATATATATATACTATGTGTATAATGCACCCAGGACAGATACTGACACCCCTGCCCTGTAATATATGTATATAATATGTGTATTATACACCAAGGACAGATACTGACACCCCTGCCCTGTAATATATGTGTATAATACACCCAGGACAGGTGCTGACACCCCCTGCCATGTAATGTATGTATATACTATGTGTATAATATACCCAGGACAGATACTGACACCCCCTACCATGTAATATATGTATATACTATGTGTATAATACACCAAGCACAGGTGATGACACCCCCTGCCATGTAATATACGTCTATAATATGTGTATAATACACCCAGGACAGGTGATGACACCCCCTGCCAGGCAGAGGTCCCAGGTTGCCAGCTGTGGGTTATAAAAAGAAGTGATGCAGATGCCAACAACTCATCCGCCTCCACCTGACGTGATAAGCCGCCATAACACTGATGGCAGCACTGCCTCACCTCATCCTGTCACCCGCAGCGGCAGAATTACCTTGTTTCGCTCCACTTGAAGCTCCCGAGGGTGCCGCCATCTTCCCCAGCGTCAGCGGATCACTCTTTCTCCTTCCGCCTGTCCTGCCCGGCTATTGGCAACCTTCTGCGCATGCGCGGGGCGGAGGGCCGGCGGCTGTCAGTCTGTGCGGTCACGTGACCTCCCCTGACACACGTGACCCCCCCTATCACATAGCAATGATATTCACTGCTCAGTCTGATTTGTAGAGATGAGGGCAAAAGAAAAAGTACAGTTTTACAATAATAGGTTAGAAGTGAACATGTTGTAAAATGCTATTTACTAATAGAAACTTGGAAATGTGCAGTGGATTCTAGGGCGATCTTCACAACCATAAGATTATCTATTAAGATAATTGGGAAAAATGGACAAAAACAGATGTGTTTTTTAAAAAAAGCATGCGTTTTTAAAGGGTCTGAAAACGCATGCTTAACCCCTGCCCTTTTTCGTTTTCTTTATTCTTCCGTTTTTGACCATTTTCGATTAAGATAATTGGTAAAACCTGTCAAAGACAGATGTGTTTTCCAAAAACGCATGTTTTTTTTTAACGGACTGCTTAAAAACGGACCAAAAAACGGGTTCAAAACACCATGGGGGACATTTACATAAAGTGTCGGTGTCTGCATTGGCTTTGTTACCGACCTGCTCTCGGAAAGAAGACACACATTTAATATTGTGGAGCTGTGCAGAGACATTTCTGGCGCCGAGACTATTTTCTGTCCCGGGACCAAAATCTGTCCCGAGCACCAGAAATGTGTCCAACAGTCCCTGCTAGACCAGTTTTCTTTTGGTCTACTTTCTGCCTGTTTACAGCGCCCAAAAATGGCTGCGACACATATTAATTGTGTCTGAGTTTCCACTCCGCCAAAGCCACACCCCTTTTCAGAGAAGAGTCGGAGCAGGCGGAAAAAGTCATTTTTTCTGTCCCCGACAGCTAATAAATAGGTAGGAGAGCAGAAGATGCGGTGAAAGCGCCACAAAATTGGCGGAAACACCATAATAAATGTCCCCCCATGTGTGGCATCACCCATTGTGTGGACGTGACCTTCAGGGCGCGTTCACACGTTGCGTTTTGGTCGCGTTTTAATTGCGTTTGAAACGCATATACAACAGCTGATGAGAGGTGATTTGCCTAATTACATTACTGTTTACCTTTGTAAACGCAATGTTAACGCATGCGTTAACAAAACACATGCGTTAACATCGCGTTTACAATGCGTTTTGTAAACGGAAATGTTAACAGTGATGTAATTAGGCAAATCACCCCTCCTCAGCTGTTGTATATGCGTTTAAAACGCAATGAAAACGCAGGTCAAAACGCAACGTGTGAACGTGCCCTCAAAATTCTCTAAACATGCTGGGAAGGATTGTGTAATCCTATTGGAGGTCTCCTATGGGTGGGCTCACATCTACAATCAATATAAACCTGTGCACATGAAGCTGTTATTCCAGGAAGTGGCTGACAAAGTGAACACATAACTGATAGCTTTCATCCAAAAAGTGATTTTATTTGCCTTTTTACTATTTTGTGTCTAGTGTATGTGACTGTTTGCTTGTTTTACCCCTGAAATCTTTGCTGGACAAGCAGGTTTTCCCTTCTTAATGATTCATTAAATGTGTAACAGATTAAGCTACAGGCACGATCCTCAGTATCTGTCTCCCTTCTTTGCAGGAGACATGGGGCTTTGTCACTGCAGCCGGGCTAAACGCTCTGATCCTGAAGATGGAGGAAACCGCTTTCGGGTAAGAGGATCTACTGGAATACGTTTTTTAGGGCTTGTTCACAAAGTATAGCTTTGGTGTGATTTAATATCAATTTTAAAACACTGCCACCCCCTCCTAAAAATGATGCCCCATTGACTGGGGAGCTTGTAGTCTACTGCACCTCACCCGGCTGATACACTGGGCAGGTAAGAAAAACTCCAAGTACTTGAGATCTTATGCACATGGTGCAAGGGAAAGGATGATGGCACACGTGACGTTTTGAACCAGTTTTTGTTCCGTTTTTAAGCAGGCTGTTAAAAAAGGCATCCGTTTTTGACAGGTTTTACCAATCCTTAATTTAAATCTGGTCAAAAACTCATGTGTTTTTTTTTTACGGACTGCTTAAAAAACGGACCAAAAACGGGTTCAAAACGCCGTGTGGCATCACCCAAAGGCTTTCAAGTCCGGATTTAGTTGAAGAAATTACACCCAGACTGCACTGTGATGGGCGATGCCACACGTTGCGTTTTTGGACCGTTTTATAGGATGCGTTTTCAGTGCGTTTTAAAAACGCATGTTTTTGAATGTTTCCCATGTGTTTGGCTGGTTTTAATCTGTTTCACTGCTGCCTAAACTTCCAGAACTGAAGATAAACAGGTTCAAAGCAGCCAAACATTTAAAACCGCATGCATTTTAAAAATGGACTGAAAGCGCATTATTTTATTTTTTTAAAATGTGATGTGTGGCATCTTTTGATTTACTGAAATTAAATATTGTATGTCCATATAGTCTGTAGTGTATATTATACCACCAAATGTTTAGTATGAATGTTTCTGCGTATTAATGTATGTGTGTAGATTAGCCAATGCTGAGGGCGCGTTCACACGTTCCGCTAGCGCCGCGTTCATAACGCGACGCTAGCGCACAGGGGGAGGAGTTTGGGGCGATTGCATATGCGTTTCCAGATAAACGCATGCGATCGAGTTATTAATCGCATGCGTTTCTCGGGAAACGCATATGCGATCGGCCCGAGCCCCGCCCACTGAGGGCCCGTTCACACGTGGCGTCCTGACGCATGCATTTTTATGTTACTATGGGTTTTCCAGCTATGAGGGCACGGTCACACAGTGCATTTAGGTTGTGTTTTGAGGGCGCTGTCCCAAGTTGCGTTTTGGTTGCATTTTCATTGAGTAAACATGATGTTAACACATGCATTAACAACGTGTCTATGGTAAACGCATAGTAGCATAGACATTCATGCAGCTAACTGCAGGTGTGGATCATCATGTTTTTATTGTGTTTTGAAACGCAGTAAGAAAGCTGAGGAAAGGTGATTTGCCTACATTACTATTAACATTTGTGTTTACAAATGCAGTGTAAAGAGGACGTTAACACATGTGTTCACAAAATGTAAATGCAATGTTAACAGTAATGTATTTGGGCAAATCTCTTCTCAGCTGTTGTAATGCGTTTCAAAATGCAATGTGACCGCTCAGATATAGCTATTTTACAGCTTATGGCTCAGCCCCATTTTTTGGATTCTGACTTGCGTCGCTTTACATGGTTATAACTTTTGAACACTGTTACTTTAAAAACGATGTATCAAAGATAAAGAAAAAATGAGCACTGATGGAGCGCTATAGGTTCAATCAAAAGAGCCAAAATGTGTCTAAAAAATCCTATTTATTTCTAATGTAACATGAATAAAAATAAAACATATTTTTATTCATTTTACATTAGAAATCACTAGGATTTTTTTAGACACATTTTGGCTTGCTTTTGTTTGCACCTATAGCGTGCTCATCAGTGCTCATTTTTTTTTCTTTATCTTTTATACCGACGCCTTTGGCGTTTCGGTCCTTTGAGCCTTGGACGCTGCTCTGGTCGCTTGTAGTAAGCTAGTCTAAATCCACCTACCATCGGACTCTGGACCCCGGGTTGGGATCTATGCTTTGTATCAAGAATCCATCAGGTGAGCGCATACTGGTTATTACTCTTGGAGCACTGTTGATAAACGTTATCACCCGAGGCGCTGTCCTCTGTGTTTCCCATTTCTTTATAATGCCTCACTTATCAAAACGATTCTGAGATTCTTTCCTCACATGTTTTTGTTTTGAATGAAATCTAACATATTTTACCCCTAGGCGCACCGGGACGTTATAGTATGTCCCTGCGGGTAGATACCTCGCTCAACAGGACGTGCTATAACATCCTGCATCTGGCACCGGCTCATGAACATATCACAGCTGACACCGCGCTGTAGCAAGCATGACCGCAGCGTGTGAGGGTCTTCCCCCAATGGATCGGATCCCCCATGCCGTTTACCGGGGGATCCGATCAACTTCTGGGCAGCCCCGAGGTCTGCCAAGTGCCCCGGGGCTGCACGATGTTCTGAGCAGTCAGATCCCTTCCGGGTCTGACTGTAAACTGTCTGTGCATGCGTCAGAGCATTGCTGGTTCAAGTATGATAAAGTAAAAAAAAAAAAGTGGAAAAACTAAAAAGTAGAAAAAATAAGAAAAAAAAAAAAAAAAAAAAAAAATATATGTAAACCCCCCCCCCCCCCAAAAAAAAAGCTTCAGAAAAAGATAATTTTTAAAACCCTATAAAAAAAAAGGCTCTAAAGTGATTAAAAAAAAGTTATGCACTCTAAACTAAGAACACTAAAAAGTACAATCCTTCTCCCAAAAATTAAGCCCTTAACCAGATGAGGCGAAAAATAAAAAACATTTCTTTATAATGCCTCACTTATCAAAACGATTCTGAGATTCTTTCCTCACATGTTTTTGTTTTGAATGAAATCTAACATATTTTACCCCTAGGCGCACCGGGACGTTATAGTATGTCCCTGCGGGTAGATACCTCGCTCAACAGGACGTGCTATAACATCCTGCATCTGGCACCGGCTCATGAACATATCACAGCTGACACCGCACTGTAGCAAGCATGACCGCAGCGTGTGAGGGTCTTCCCCCTATGGATCGGATCCCCCATGCCGTTTACCGGGGGATCCGATCAACTTCTGGGCAGCCCCGAGGTCTGCCAAGTGCCCCGGGGCTGCACGATGTTCTGAGCAGTCAGATCCCTTCCGGGTCTGACTGTAAACTGTCTGTGCATGCGTCAGAGCATTGCTGGTTCAAGTATGATAAAGTAAAAAAAAAAATGTAAAAACACTAAAGTGTACAAATTAGAATGAATAAAAAATGAATGCATAAATATATGTAAACACCCCCCCCCCCAAAAAAAAAAATCTAGAAAAAGATAATTTTTAAAACCCTATAAAAAAAAAAAGGCTCTAAAGTGATTAAAAAAAAGTTATGCACTCTAAACTAAGAACACTAAAAAGTACAATCCTTCTCCCAAAAATTAAGCCCTTAACCAGATGAGGCGAAAAATAAAAAAGTTATGCATATGAAAAGATGCTAAAATTAACATTTTTCACCAAATTACTTTTTATTCAGTAACAATGGGGGGGGGGGAATAGAAAAATCTATATAAATGAGTTATTTTTGTAATCGTGGCGACCCATAGAATAAAAATAAACTATTTTTATTGTATGGTAAACAGCAAAAAAAAGCCCACAAAAAAATCTTCTGAAAAATTGATGATTTTAATTTCCTCCACCAACAAAGAGTTAATAAAATCTCACCGATTAGCTATAGATGCCCCAAAATTACGTGCCAGAAAAGTGCATCTCATGTGGCAAAAAAAAAAGCCCCTATAGTTTCACAATAAAAAATAATAAATAAATAAATTATAGCCTGTACAATGTGACATAGCAAATCTGCTCTGCATGCCGCATCCTACCCTTCTATACCCGGCCGTGCGCCCATACAGCAGGTTACCACCACATATGGGGTATCCGTGTACTCGGGAGAAATTGGGTATCAAATTTTGTGGAGCCTTAATTCATTTAATCCATTACAAATGTTTAATTTTCCACCCAAAATTAGTGTATTGTGAAAAAATATTACAATTTGTAGACTGCAGCTCCATTTTGTTTTAACCCCAATAAAACACCTAAAGGGTTAACAAACTTCTTAAAAGTGGTTTTTCACACGTTGAAGGGTGTAGTTTCCATAATGGGGTCATTAACAATTAACAATTCTAGCTATTATTTAGGCCTCTCAGTGTCAATTAGAAGTTGAGCAGGTCCATCTAAATATGAGTTTTGGTGATTTTCCCAAAAAATTTGAAAAATGGCACCCAAATTCTGAGCCTCATAACATTCTAGTAAAATATGTGGAATCTTAAAAAACCATGACAACATAAAGCAGACATTTGGGAAATGTAAGTTATGAATTTATTTGAGTGCTATGACTATCCGCATCAAAAGTACAGAATTTAGTACTTTGAAAATAATTTTTTCCAAATTTCGTTTTTTTTCTCATAACTAAACACAAGATATCATCCAAATTTTTAAACGAATGTGAAGTACAATGTGTCACAAGCAAACAATCTCAAAATCCCCTGGATATCTTATAGCGTTCCAAAGCTATAACCACTTATAGTGACACAGGGCAGATTAGAAAATGGGAGCGCGTCCTAAAGGCCAAAATAGCTCGTACAGTAGGGGTTAACATCACTAACCCCTATATATAATCAATCCATTTTCAAATCTGCACCCCTCAAACTATCAGAAATGGCTTTTCAGAAGATTAACCCCTTTATAGTAATTAAATCAAAATGGAGCCCTAAAATCTACACATTTCCAAAAGAAAGGAAAGAAAACCCATCTTACAATTTGTTCTGCAATTTCTCCCGAGTACAGAGACCCCCCCCCCCCCACCCCACATGTGGCCTTTGTTTATATGGGACGCAGAAGGGAAGGAGCGTCCTGCAGCTGCCAGGATTTTAGTTTCCTCATTGGGGCCATGTGACGGTACTTTTTTTTTTTTTTTTTTTCCATTGTGCGGGTTCCATAATTATTTACTTTTATACTATGGGTTGTTACGGACGTGGTTATACTATGTGGGGTTTGCTGCCCTGTGAATGGCCTCACCCACCCAATATTACTCGCAGCGCTGTGTAAGACGTCCAAAGATGGGGAGGAATGGGCGTGGCTTTCCAGAAGCTGTTCACAGCATGGCTTCCGTTTCCTTGTAAACAAATGGGTGCATGGCCTCCGGTATATAAAAAGGGTGTGTTTTTTTGTTTTTTTTTTGTTTTTTTTTTCCTACATATTTTTCATTAGGATCTTGGGAAAACCCCTTTAAAGAATCTCATCATTCAGGGAATTCTAGAAAGGACATTTCATAACCCACCAGAGTGGGCTAGAAGCTCAATGGGGTAAAATCTGGTGTCTGGCTCCCTTTAAATTTTTGTTTTGGGTGTGTTCTTGGATAATGAAGTAGTTTAAGTCTGTGCTAAAATGTTGTGATTTTTTTTTTTTTTTTTTTTTCCTCTACTTTTTAAGGTGGTCAATGTGAATGACAGCGGCAAAAATGTCTGCCCAGGAATCATGGAGCTCACAGAGACTTCCCTCGTTTTTCATATAAAAAGAGGAGGGTTTGTAAAATGGCCTTACATCAGCCTGATGAAATATGGCTACGACTCCGATCTGTTTTCCTTTGTCTGTGGCCGGAGATGTCAGACTGGAGAAGGTAAAATATGAAACGTATTTTATGCTAAACTATTTTGCTAACCTTTTTGTGTGTCTCGCCAGCCACCAACATGAACTTACTTTCTGGCCCTAACTAACACAGGATTTTTGGCAAAAAGAAAAAAAAAACCCAACAAAATGGCCTGAAATCTACCATAAAAATCAAGCATGATAAACCAGCGGTGCTTTCTCATAAATCTAAGTACTGTGACTGTGATTTAAAATTATGCTAATGAGCCTGAAGGTACTGTGGGTGTTACTAGAGCCTCTCCTTGTTGTAACTTCATAGGCTGTTAAATTGACTCGCTCTCCCTCCTCCTGATGTAATCTCATTGCAGCACAATTGGGGAGGTGGGAGAAGTGCTCCTTGCACAGTGTAACAGCCTTTACATCTGCAGTATGGAGGGGCTCTGACAACAGCCCATGGAGCCCTTTTGGCTCATTAGCAGAATATAAAAAGTAGATTTTTAGAAGGAAATTGGCCATGGATAACATAATACGGGTTATGGGTATAAAACATTTAATTAATTCTTAAAGGTTGGACTTGTGTCTTTTTCCAGCCTTATATACTATGATACTATGATACGATGATATTTTATATCATCATTTTCTATATAGACACTGCACACACTGAACAGCATGGTGATCCAGGTTACGTCACCTCTAGTTAATGAAGCTTTTACTTCTCGATTACTTTACAATAATTACACAAGGATTACTAGAGTTTAAGAACTTAAAAGCCAAAGGTCCACGTTTTATCTGCATTCCCATCTAGGATTTAAACTTCAAACATTTGGGGCAGATGTCTGTCTAGAATTTCCTGGAAGATTTTCAAAATTTTGGTGAATTTATTAAGCAAAATATTTTAATCGACTTTTTTTTTCTTCTAATACATGAATGGTGCATGGCAGTTATTCTGTACTTTACAGTGATATTTGCCATACATCTCCTCCACTTCATGCATTAGTATAATATAAGAAACCCTCCCCAATATATTACTCACATATGCTCACTCTCTCCATAATTGGCGGTTATTTTTGACCCAATTTTAGTATTTTGCACCATAATTTTATCATTGTAGCCACAAACTAGGCCAACCAATAGATGGTCTAGCTTCCAAGGGGATACGCATAATTGATTTTACCTTAAAGGGGTTGGCCACTATCACAGAACTTAAGAATATGTATTCTATAGTTTACCAGGGTACATACAAGGCCCTAATAGTAAAGTACTGCTGGCAGAGGGTCACACCTCCAACCGTAGTAGCTATTACTGAGGAGGCAGAGGGTAAACATAAAGACGGCAGACGGGATGTCACATGATAGCCCAGGGGTCAACAGACCAGACAGTCCTGATGACTTCACCAGGGTAAGTACTATGTAGTTGACCCTATTGGGGTATTTTTCGTACCATGGCCAACCCCTTTAAGGCTGGAAACATATCATAAACTTTGTGAATGGCAACAGAAGGGAGCTGTCAAATATTTTGGTCAACTTGCTGATCTGTGGGGGTTTCAGTGATAAGACTCCCACAGGTCACAAGGGGATGTCCTAGGTACCTTTGTTGGACCCCTGGTGGCTCCCCAAGATGAGTGGAGCAGATCACCGCGCATGTCCTTTCATCTTTATAGCAGGAATGGTACTTGTCACGGTTAGTGCACACGGAATTCTCACATTAGTCGGTATCTCGGGTACACTCGGGCACACTATCTTGTGTACCCGAGATACCAAATAAAAAATCCTTCACCTAATACTCTGTGTATGTGAGAATTCCGTGTGACGATCCTTGTTCACAGGCAGCACCAGGAAACACTATATATGAAATTCATCATACCTACCTTTGGTTGTGCTCCGTTAGGCACAACTCTAACTCGGTGAGCCTCTCTAATTGTCCTAACCATCACCGCAATCCACAACCTTACTACTCTATGAGCGCTATCTGGTCTCCCCTTGTCCGCCTTTCTGTACCTCACTTCTTTCATCTTTATCTTCAACAGCCTATAAAGATGAGCTTTCTTGCTGAGCTTTTCAATGGTTTATCATGATAACCAGAATAATTTTTTTTTCACCATTTAGGAATATTTGGGTTCAGATGTAACCGTTCAGAAGAACTATTTAACTTATTACAGAACTGCATGCAGAACAATCGAATAAGTGTAATTTCGGATATAGAAGCTGATGCCCCAGTAGGTAGGTTTATGGTACTAAATAGTGATGTCTGAAAGGGGAATACATGTTTGTCCCATCCTATTAGTTGGTGGTTGATGCATCTAAGTCGGCTGATATGCTATTTCTATTAACTCTTGTAGAAGTGAAGGGGCACTACAGAAACCCTGCTTGTTCAAGCAATGCGGCCTCTGTTTATCTGTGTACATCAATGAACATGTTAGCAGTCTCTTATAGAGCAGGAGGAGCTAAAAACATTATCGGGTTGCCTACAGGTTGGACACTATTTACAAAGAACAGGGGGAGAAGACTATACATAGTTTCCTATTGGCAGGCGGCTTGTTATAGGGCAGGAAATATAATAATGGATAATATTTCTTTATTTATATAGCACGCACACACATTACACAGCGCTGCACAGAGTTTGCCAAATAGGTCACAAAACTATCAATCTTCTCAGCTATTCCTGGACCAAAGGTTCTGAATAATGTGTATCTTAGCCTTCCTGCAGACAAATGTGTGCTTTTGAGGAGCTATAAGTAACAGACCCCTGGTATGT
Organism: Engystomops pustulosus; assembly: GCA_019512145.1. Lineage (NCBI taxonomy): Eukaryota > Metazoa > Chordata > Amphibia > Anura > Leptodactylidae > Engystomops > Engystomops pustulosus. The sequence continues at coordinate 25,422,268 of CM033648.1, read as the reverse complement.
TCCCAGTTTGTCATCAGCGACACTGATGACTGAAAAAAAAAAAAAAGTACTGACTGAAAAGATGCACAGGAATAGGACCTGCACTATAACTTGTATCTTTTGCGGTGGGCAGTGAAAACCACAGCTGTGGTTATGAGTCCATAAAGACATGTGGACGTGTGCTACCTATCAAATGTGTAGCACTCATTGGGGCACATTTACTAAGGGTCCGAACACCGCATTTTCCTCCTGGGTTTCCCGACCATTTACCATTTTGCACTGAATTGCCCTGGGTTTTTGATGCACACGATCGGATTGTCGCATCAGCACCGGCTTGCATGCGACACAAATTGGGAGGGCGTGGGCGTCGAACAACCGGACTGATTCGGATAAACTGCGGAATTGAAAAACCAAATTGTGTCGCAAGATCAGCACTCACATGCACCGGGAAGAAGGTGAACTCCGGTGGACCTCAGTGGGGGAAGTGACACATGCAGGAAATTGGACGCACGATCTTAGTGAATCGCGGCAGCTCCGAATCCTCGTCGGACATTCCGGATCGGCGGCGTCAACGGGACGGGTAAGTAAATGTGTCCCATTATGTGTTAATTTGCAGAAGGTCTTTATCATCGAAATCCTGGCTTGTTTAAGGCTTGGGACTGTGACTAAAGATGCTTTGTTTGGTCCCATACTCCTCTTGCTTTATAACATGCTGCCTGCAGATTGTACATGGTGTCCGGTCTTCTCAGCTCCTCCTGCTCTATAAAATGCTTCTTGTAGATGGGACACTGTACAATACGCTACCCTTCTCTATAATGTACTACCTGTAGATCAGACTGCATTTTTAAAGCGTCCTTTTAAGGTACTGAATCTTATGCTGTATATTCTTTACCAGAAGCAAAGAGAAGATTACCTTATCGGTATGAGGCCTATCCATCTTTCCCAGAAGCCTCATCTGTCTTATCATCATCACATAGACCTGAGCCTATTGGAGGTGAATTCGTCCCTGATCCAGTGTCTTCGGGCTCTTCTGAAGTGAGAATCTATTCCTTGGTGAACATTTTTATATTCTTTATAATCTTCAACTTTTTGAATGTTTTGTTTTTCTTCGCAGTGTTGCAGATCTACTGACTGTAAAGAGAGAAGACTATGTGCTCCCCATTTACCTCTGGAACATAAGGTTTCAGATGGTGGCACAAGCCAGGTGTCTACGCAGAGTTACCTTGATGTGGAGGAGCGTCGTGGAATAAGACTTGACCAAGCCCGTGTGCTGAGGAACATGATGGAGAATGAGGAGTTGGAAACACTTGGTAGTATACAGTCTGGAGATGTAAATGGTCTCATATGGGATACTGGTTATGACAGCGATGACCGGCGAGAGACTTGCGTGAGAAGAATGGGGTATGAGAATGTTTCGGTTGTTCCAGGAGCACGGGTCAGCGTACGGAGCATGTTGGTCTCTGTCAGTAGCTCAGACTCTCAAAGCCCTAGTATTATTCCAACACACATTACAACAGGCTGTGTTACCAGTCAGCCATCTTCTCCTTCCATCTTTGAAGAACATTACGGCTTACAGCAAAATTTACCCACCATGAATGAAAATGGCCTTCCATTACACGCATCCAAACAACTCTCTTCTGCAAGAGACTCTATTCCACGTCCAGACCGTGTACCTCTCTATTTTAACTTTGACCTGAGGCAGACTTCTCAGGAGTCCAAAACGCTCAATTACATCCAAGTGGAGCTGGAGAGCGGCTGTGATTCTGACAATCCTCAAACACCTCAGAGTCCGGATGGTTCTGTGCAATGGAGCACGTGTCAACAGTCTCAGTTTTATACTGAACTGGACATGGAAAAAACTACAGCGTTGTCACTTATACAGAGAAACCGACCCAAAGATGACGGCACGAGGAAAACTAGACACAACAGCAAACGTTTCCCAGTTTGACCATCTAGTATTTCTAGTGAAGCGAAGCTTTTCTTATCATTACGCACATAGTTTTGAATCTGTTATCGATCACCATTGCTGCTGGTTTCTGAGCTCAGGAACCAGCAAGCTGACTTCCGTCTCTCAATGGATCTTATGGCTTTTATATTTTTTTTATTCTTTATTTAAATTGTAGCTTTCTTTTCCTTTTTTTTTCTTCTATGGACCAAAAGCCTAATAGGCTCCAACAAAACATTTAGTGGCTAACATTTGAGGTATTTAATCTTGTAGCTAGAAACCACAGACCCAAATAACAAAAATATCTACAATGCCCCTCAACACCTGAACATTATAATTCTACAAAACTTATAGAACAATAAAAAATATATACAAAGTTATTCCAGTCTTAAATAACTACATAAAACCTACAAAGTCAAAAAAGAGCACATTTTGTTCAATATTTGTAAGTTAAAACAAGTAGCGGCCCCAAAATTTTTCCTTTAACTTTTCAAATATTGATGGGAAATTCTGATTTATGGGATTAGTGAGATCATGATGCCATCTGTCTTTCAATCAGGGTAAAAATTCCTCCCAGTTATTTTTCATTTTTATGACGGTCAGAAGGTTACCTTTTATATAATGCTGTGTTTTATAACCACCTTGTTGGACTGATGTCCTTACTCAAGATTATTGAGCACGGGACCTTAGTTCACCAGTGCAGCTGGGTATGAATAGTCAGAAAGCGATATTCAATGTAGAAAACATGGCGATCACAATTCCTGGACTGAAAAAAAAACTTCTGACTGCGGATCAAATCGACCTGAACCTAAAGCAGTGTACGTTTTATGAACCATGTAATAGAGATGTATTACGGGTGTCTGAGTGCAGCCTTGCGATAAAAATATCAACCTAAGAATAACCATAATCCAAAGCACTTTATAATTCAGACATTACAGTATAACAAAGGTAGACTTAGGCCTTTAGGTTAAAGTGTTCTTCTTGTACAATGGTCAAGGTATCTTAGTGGATGTTGTATTTTATGTCTTAAAAAAAAAATCCCTTGCATAAAAATACTTCATAATACAGAATGGTGCTTTTAACTGTAAAAAGGTTTTTACATTGTGTCCTACAATTTTACATGACAAGGTACCCTTTTTGCATGTCCATTTATGTATATTGAAATTTTTTTTTCTGGAAGTATTTTACATTAACTGCATGCTAATTTGTCTTGTCATTAATACAAATCTAAAAAACAAATATTGTGTTATTTCACACTTGTCTGTATGCACACCTACTCCGGGGCAAAGGTTGATCTGTAATTTGGGGCACATGTCGGGAAATATAAATGTGCCAAGGTTGCGGAGATATCAGTTCTAGTATCTGACCTTTGTAATCTGTGTGTGTGTGTGTGGTCAAAGAGGAGGAGATGAGGCTGGAGGGTTGTGTTATCCTAATCTTCTCTCATACTGGCCAATCAGGGGCGGGCAATGTCCGAGAAGTTACTATGAACAGTAGTGAGCTGTGATTGTGTTTTTTTTTTTTTTTTCTATGTTCATCTAAGCGTAATGGCACACGTGGAGTTTTGAACACGTTTTTGAACACGGTTTTTAAGCAGTCCGTTAAACGCATGTGTTTTTGACAGGTTTGACCAATTATCTTAATTCAAACTGGTCAAAAACGCATGCTATTTTCAAAAACACGTGCGTTTTTTGAGGGACTGCTTAAAAACGGGCCAAAAACGTGTTAAACTCCACATGTGCCATCACCCTAAAGGTTATGTTCACACACAATCTGTTGACACTGCTTAAACATAATCACAATGTTACGAAATTGTGTTTACATCGCAAACGAGTTGTGAAACCAAAGGCTGTGTTGCCACAAATGGAATATAACTGCTAACTTGAGGTGTTTGCACTAACATCGCATTTTTGATTGCCTTACATTTGTGTTGATGTGGAAAATGTGTGGTTTTTCGCTGGCGGTTGCATTTACATGGCGTTTGCCTCTACTTTGTGTTGCGTAGTTTGCATTGCATTTCTGTTTTTGGATGGAATTTGCATAGTGTTTACGTGCTGTTCAAATTGCCTTTACGTGGTGTTTACTTTTGTCGGGTCTGCGTCGCATTAACAGTTATGTGGCGATTTGCATTATGTTTACACTTGCATCATGTTTATACTTACGTGGAATTTGTGGTTGTGTTGCTTTCATGCTTGCACAACATCTGTGTTTGTCAAGTTTGCCTTGTGATTATGCTTGTGTTTGTCAAATTTACAGTTAAGTACCATTTGTGTCACATTAACGTTGTGCTTACATCACATTTACTTGCGTTTCCGTGGCATTTGTTTGCTCAACTTGCACTGCATTTACACATGTGGCACTTGACACGTGAACACTTAAGTGCGGTTTTGCATTTCTGTTTGTGTTGGAAATGTGACAAACTGCATGTAGTCACATTTGCATTTTACAAGGTGTTTGGCATTGCTTCATGTTTGCATTGCATTTGTTTACATCTGTGAAGCGTTTGCATTTACATAGTTTTGACTTTGTTTACACTGGATTGCGTTTACATTGCATACATTACAATGTGTTTGCATTTACAATCTTGCGTTTCCATCGTGGTTGCATCCCGGTCGATTTGTAATATTGCATTTTTATTAACTGTGTAAACGCAAAGTCTGTCCCCCCTTTTTTTTTTTTTTTTTCTTGTTTTATTTCAGAGGACGGCGCCTCGGGTAATAACGTCTTAAAAATCCGGCTCAGGAATAGGAGGAAGTGGAGGTGCTCACCTGATATGTTCTTTTACATAGGCTCATAGAAAGCTGGAGGTTGTGCCTTCCCCCTCCTTGTCAGGGGTATTAATCCAAGGGTGGCAAGGGGTATCTGTAGGGGGTGTCCCTGTCTATGCAGCTCCCACAGTCTGGATAACCGGCAACACCACAAGGGGTCCGGTGAGAAATTAGAGAATAAAAGAAAAAAGCACCAAGACTATCGTGGGCCGCTGACGGTACACGTTCCCAAAAAACTTCAAATACCTTCAACTTGCAAGAAACTTGTAAATTTTAATCCTTTTGTTAAAAATACATATACATAAAAATGCCCAATCGTAACGCGTTTCGGGTGTACAACACCCTTTCTCAAACATAGGACAATCAACATAGTCTTGGTGCTTTTTTCTTTTATTCTCTAAACGCAAAGTCAACAGAATACTAGCAGATTGTGTGAACACAGCCTTCAGATGAGCATAGGGAAATCACAGCTCACTACTGACAGTATGAGAAGAGATTAGCATAACACACGCCTCCAGCCCCTCCTCTCTGACCAGACGGATTAGAATGGTCAGAATTTGGGACTAATATCTCCAGAAACCATGGGGGGCTAGAAAGAAAATTCTAAGTGCTCTTGAATCTGTGAAGCCACCCCTATGGAGAGTGGCATACCGTTCCATATGTGTGAGGTGGTGAAAGATCCTAGCTCAATCCAGTCAACATACGATCCTAAACAAACAATTGTATGAAATCATGTGCACCTGCAGGGTCTGACGGGGTGCCTAGGGCCCACCTACTGCTACACGAAAATATTACCTGTATATTCTAAGGCCATGTTTATAGAATGTATTTTCATTGCATTTTGAGGGTACGGCAATTGCATTAGGCAAAATGCATCAGTATTAATGATGGTAAAAAGATGGATGTATTTTGAGATGTTTTGCGATGCAAACACACTGGGCCACATTTACTAAGGTCTATCTGCCAGTTTTTTTTTTAACGTTCGTTCATATGCAAACTGCTTGCACAGGTATTTAAGTGACCGAGGCACGTGTTGAACGTGATCCTTTTGTGTTGCGGGAGTACAATTCTTCATGCGACAAAAATTTTGTTACTGAAATGGGCGCTCCGATGCTCATTCAGAGCATGCGGCACATTTAACAAGCAGTCTGACAGAAGTGTGTTGCACGGCCCATTTTATAGGTGCACCAAAAAAAAAAAGTTGGTGCACTTTGCCAGAACAGTGCCAGATTCATAAAGAGTGGACGACACATGAATCTGGCGCTCTGCACACTAGGCAACTTGCACTGTTTCTTTTGTCCCTTTGGCGCGTTCACACGTTGCATTTTCATTGCGTTTTAAAACGCCTTACAACAGATGAGATGATTTGCCTTATTACACGACTGTTAATGTTTGTGTTTACAAAACGCATGTGTTAACATAGCGTTAATACATGTAAATTGTAATGTAATTAGTCAAATCACCTCCCCTCAGCTGTTGTAAGGCGTTTTAAAACGCAATGAAAACGCAGGTCAAACAGGGGGGAGCTAAGGATAAGGGCACCAATGCAGGCGCCACTGTGTAATCCAATGCTCAAAATATTAAATATCCAACGAAGGTTGCATACACAAGTCATTTATAAATGTTCAAAAAAGTTTTTTTATTAATTCATCACATAAAAAGATTACAAAAAATGGACAGGTTTCAACATAATAGAAACCAGATATTAAAAACGGTGTATTACCAAAGTAATTAGTAAAAGTATCAGAAACACACTTAGTATCGGTATGATAGATGGTTGGCGAAACATGTGTCGGGGTGACAGTGTATTCCTCTCTCCACGGTATGGCAATTAGACTCTGGCTGTTCTTTGGACTTTTTTCTTATGCGTTTACATCTGTATTTATTTGCTCCATGTCAGTTCCGTCTATTATACCGATACTAAGTGTCTGTTTCTGATACTTTTACTAATTACTTTGGTAATACACTGTTTTTAATATATGGTTTCTATTATGTTGAAACCTGTCCATTTTTTGTAATCCTTTTTATGTGATGAATTAATAAAAAAACTTTTTTGAACATTTATAAATGACTTGTGTATGTAACCTTCGTTGGTTGCGTTTTCATTGCATATCCAAAGTGCAACGTGTGAACGCAGCATAGGATCATGTGCACAAAATGTGACTGAATTGTGCTTTTTAAAATGCATTTTGGGTGCATCTGGAGAATCTTCACCTGGAATGTCTGCATTCAGATATAGGGGAGGAGGTCCCCAGATGTGCCTTTAAATGTAATTAAACTTGTGAACTAGGATGTAAGGGTGCAGTCACATGTGGTGTTTAAAGTGTGCGCATATATTTACCACTGTCAAGCTCTAAGCTGTTGCAATGTGTTTTGGAACAGATGTTTTAACCACCATGTGTGGATGCACCTGAAAGGAAATCTACAATTTTGAAGCATTATGAAGCTAACATACCTTGAGAATGCTGTAGCTACACTGATGCAGGATCATATCTTAGTTGATCCCTGTGCTGAATGGTTTTGCTGATAAAACAATTCTAAAATTATGAAAATGAGGCAGTGTCTCTTCTGTGCCTGGCTCAGCGCTTCTCCAAGCAAGTTAATGATTTAGGTTGCGGTCACACGTACCGCTAGGCGTCCGTCATAAAGCGACGCTAGCGCACAGGGAGAGGTCCTCGGCCCGAATGCAGATGCGTTTCTCTGTGCGCTAGCGTCGCGTTATGAACGGACGCCTAGCGGTACGTGTGACTGTGGCCTTACTGGTTTATAGGATGATGTAATCCCGAGGTTGTGCCTGAAGGCAGAATAATCAATTGCTCTACCATCACCCAGCTGCTGTGTATGAATGAATATACATGGAGCTTAGTCAAGACATGACTAATGACAAGCTCTGTGTGTAATTTGTTTATGTAGCCAGCTTTCCGAAGGTCCTGAATGTTATGTTGTTTTTTTTTTTTCAGCAAAACCACTCAACTTAGTGTAGCTACAGCATTCTCAAGGTATGTTTGTTTGTTTCATAATGCATCAAAACAAATGGCAGGTTTCGTCTAGCATTGGGTAGGTCCACCCAGGTGAATACCTGCCATGAGTCCAGTACCATGCTCCCCACTGCCACCATGCTTCAGCTCCTCCGCCGACTGGCATAGAACTCCAGCGCTCCGTCCAGCATCGTGCTGCTGGTCGGCGGCCGACACTGTGCTCCCACCTCCACTCCCTGCATACCTCTGCTCCCCTCTCATACTCCCTCTGAATTTGGTTCTCCTTTTTTTTTTTTATCTCCCCGAACTTACACATAATACTAGCTTATATTCCTACCCCAACCCCTCCATATATGGTGTCCCTTGTTCTCTCTCCCTCCAGCCTCCTCCTCCTCCTGTAGCCATCTTTCCTTCAGCCTCTTCCTGTGCCGTAGCCTTCCTCTAGCCTTCTCTTCCTGTTGCCCCCTGTGGGTATTAAAGGAGTATTCCCAAGAAGACAAGTTTCTTAAACGTATTCAGGATAACACATTCTCTAATTCACTGTTATTAACAAAAATGCAGCATTTCCCAGATATAATTCCAACCTGTCTCTATCAGTCCTGCTGTACACAATTTCAGTTGCCCCTGGTTTTGAACCCTGGATCTTCTGACAACCATCTTGTCTGACACTGTGGAGCTGAGCTCTTTAGTGATATTATTCGTGAATGAGCCGGTTTTAAGAGCCAGCTTTTCTTCATGAATTATGTGAGCTGTGACCCTGCCCCTAACTGGCTCACCACGATCCCTTTAACTTGCTACAATTGGCTTGCTTCAGGAGTCGGAAGAGCTGGCTCTTCTTGGTGAGCGGAGCCTAATAAGCCAGCTCACTAAGAGCCGTAAATCCCATCACTAGAGCTCTTCTCTGTCTCTACCCACCTGCATGCCAGGATAAGATCACACTCGCTGACTTCCTGCCAGCAAGCAACACATCACATCTGAGCTACAAGCTAAGTTCCTTATCCAGGGAAGGTGAGGGAGGCACATCAGATCTAACAGCGTGTGTGTATGTAGCTGAGATGTTACAGAGTTGGAAAGTGTCATTGGGGCAGATTTATCAAGCTGTCTGAAAGTCAGAATATTTCTAGTTGCCCATGGCAACCAATCACTGCTTCCCTTTAAAATATTCATGAGAGCTGATAAAATGAAAGTTGAGCTGTAATTGGTTGTCATGGGCAACTAGATATATTCTGACTTTCAGACAGCTTGATAAATCTACCCCATTATGTGTAATATGCATCTCATGCACCTCCTCATTTCTCAACTGTCTCATCTATCTATGTGTCAGATAATACTATGCTGTTCAGAAGGTAAATAAGTGTATATAAACCTGTACCCTGATAATCTAACCACATTGTCAGCTCACAGCACTAGATGGATCATGAAGTGTCTGCTTAAAGTTCCCACCCACACGGCATTTAAACTACCTTCTGGGGGTCTTTCCCCAGTATAGAATTGATGCTTTTCTACTCCTGTCCTCAAGAAAAATCCTAAATTTTCAACAATATGGGATACCAACCTCAAAATGGTAACACTGGAAAAAGCATCTCATCCCGCAAAAAAAAATTCTATCACAAGGCCCTAATAACGAAAAAGCTAAAATGTTACAGCCTGCAAAAGGGGCCAATGAGAAAACTAAAATCCTGGCAGTTGCAGGACGGAGCCTGTCCTGCGTAACAAATTGCATTTCATAGTGATGGTATTTATTCTTCCATGTCGTGTACTGGGAAGCAGGAAAAAAATTCAGAATGCAGTGGAATTGGTGAAAAAAACGCATTTACGCCGTTTTATTGTGGGCTTGGATTTTACGGCTTTCACGGTGCGCCCCAAATGACATGCCTACTTTATTCTTTGGGTCGGTGTGATCACAGGGATACAAAATTTTGTGTAGGTTTTATGTTTTCATACATTTACAAAAATTAAATCTTTCTGTCCAAAATACTTGTTTTTAGATTTTGCCATCTTCTGGCACTAATAACTTTTTCATACTTTAATGTATGGAGCTGTAGGTGGTGTCATTTATTTTTTTTGCGACTTTTGAGGAAGTTTTCAATGCTACCAAGCATTAGAGCTGTATGACCGTTTTTATATTTTTCAAAATGGCAAGAACCGAGGAATACCTGAGGCTGTCATGGCAACCGATGGGCGCTCCTTGATGACGTAATGGGGAGTGACGATCTCTAAAAAGATGGCGGTAGATGTGCAGATTAACGCCGGGTGTTACCGTGAAGTCTTTGCTGCGATATGTAGCAAAGACTACCCACACCCGACCTGTGACATGCTATTACGTCACGTGTCGTCAAGAGGTTAAGCTACAAAATGTCCTTAAGGGGTTACACGAAAAAAAAAAAAAACTTTCCCTCCGGGCTCAGACTGTTACTCGGAGGAGGAGGTGGAGCCGTCCAACGGGCGGGTGGTCCTAACTCCTTACATGACTTTTTCAGACATCGTGTAAGGCGGTAGCAAGGGCTGATCCCGTCTACTCCTGGCCCCGATGCTTTGGCGGCGCTGCAGCTGTACTATATGGGACTAGGAGAATGTGGAACATATAATGCGGCAGCTTGGGACATTCTTCCAGCCACCTGGGACAGCTCCCAAAAACTGTTCCGCCAAATCCGGGATGGTTGGTAGGTATGCATGACCATGGAGGAGCCTTATCCACAGGAAGTAAATACTGAAGCTTCCTAAAGAATTACACCAGCAGAGACCTAGAAAACTGTGAGGAATTGATACAGAAAGTATACAGGAAAATTGTATAACTTTTCATTATACAAATAAGATAAGATGAACTTAACTGTGACAAGATGGAAAAGACTGAGAAAGTGAATGACAGCCCTGGAAGCTCTGCATCTGTGTTAAAGGGGTTTTCCCCCCACCGATTAGCAAATACTTTGCAGTACGGCTCTTGACAGGGCGAGGGGCAAACACTGGGGTTAAGCACAGACCTGCCAATTGCTTTCAGGTTTTCATTTGGTGGTTTGAAAGAATATGGGCAGCTATCCAAACTTTTTTAACCATTATTTCAGAGCCTGGGGTAATTTAACTCTGCAGGGTCCGATTGCTAATACTATATACTACTGTATTGCAGTATTTACAATATTACAATGATTTCTAATAGCCTGCCATCTGCTGGCTATTAGAGATCATTACACATGGCAAGCCCACGAGTCTCAATGAGACTGCAGGCTGCTATTGCAACCGATCGCCTCCCTCCAATGACGTCACAGGGGGCGTCGATGTAAAGGTAAGTTAGGTGCCGCGGGCGTCAGCTGTATTATTCAGCCGTCACCCGCTGTGACTCTTTGCGGCACGAGGACGATATAGTTCGTCCTCGGTCGCAAAAAGGAAACCTACCATTTGATTTGATGCATTATGAAGCAGACATACCTTGCAAATACTGTAGCTACACTGATGCAGGATCATATCTTGGTTAATCCCTGAGTTGAGTGGTTTTGCTGAAAAAACAATTATAAAATTCAGGACCTTGGGAAAGCTGGGTCAGGCTGGCTGCCTACATAAACACATTACACATGGAGCTTAGTCATGAGTTAGTCAAGACATGACTTATCAACCTGAGCTGGATCACTCATACACAGCAGCTGGGGGATGGTGCAGCAATTGATTATAATGCCTTCAGGCACAAGCCAAGGATTACATCAACCTGTGAACCAGTGAATAAGTAATGTGCTAGGAGAAGCACTGAGCCAGGCACAGTAGCGAGAGTTCATTATCATAATTTTATAATTGTTTTATCAGCAAAACCACTCAGCACAGGGATTAACCAAGATATCATCCTGCATCATTGTAGCTTCAGCACTAACACATATGGTGCCCGGAGCCCCTCAGGTTCATTTGCATAATCATATGTCAGTGTGCATGGTTCACAATCCTTGTGGTAGATATCCTTTTAAGATATAGCAGACTTCCTGCTCTGCCACTCTGAGACCTGTGCCCAATGCCACCATACAGCTGCTTCCTAGAATTAAGATCTGGTAAAACAAGGGGTCCATACACAGTTCCTACACTGTGCACCCCCTTTCCCTCACTATATCTGTCTCTAGGAACAGAAACATCATGGTCGATGTCTATAGAGATGGCTTCTGCTCTGTGAATTTGACCCATACTCACATTACATGGACCACCATTACCCTGGCTGTGGGCCTCCCCTGAAGACCAGTTGATGTGGGAAGATGAAGACAGTGGTGGATGCAGATATGATTTCTATTGGCTACGAACAGTACGGACCTGCCTAAAGCTATTGGCAGCAATTGTAGCTGCATCTTTATGCCACGGATACCAAGGATTGGTAGAGGAGGGTAGAGGCAGCAGTCAGTACAATGTAGGATAGCAAAGGGTCAAGATTTATTATTGCCTACTAACCATTTTCGGCCATGCGCCTGACCTAGGGGGTCACAAAACCTGCGTCATCCAATGACAGGCCGTCCAGGACTTGGGGTGTCACTTTGGCAATTTTCGGTTGTCAATTGTGACCCGGATCAGAATATGTTGTTTTTTTTTCCTTACCCTTTCCACATTAATCTATAATATGGAAAACCACTTTGAGGGGGCCCAAACTCGATTTTTGCATAAGTATGACTTCTATATACACCTCGAGAGGATGGTGTCAGATTTTTTTTAGCTAAACAATGAGGATCAGCAAGGCCATTGGGCACTGATATTAAAGCAACGATACAAACAATCAGCCCAGTGTGTGACTGTGTATGATGGAGAAGGCCAGCAGGTCTCGGCACCGTTCACACTGTGCAGTCAGGAATTCTTTCTTTCCGCCTGTCACTTCAGCGCGGTTTCCACCAGATGGCGCGCACGCGGACGTCAGGAAATAGAATCAGTGCCCTCTACTGATTGGCCTGTGGTCTGTGACTACAACTTCGGAGAGGGAGGGGCTTAGCTCACGTTGGAAGATGGTCGGGTTCTGTGCTGGTGCCGTGACACCCGGAAGTGTTACCCCGGGGGCGGAGCTTCATGGCCTCCTAGGCTCCTCGCTGAGTCTGTGCTGTTGCGGGTTTCAAGCATGGACATCACCTGGAGCAGTGAGTGCAGCTCGCGCCGGCATGACCCGGGACTGATGGCTCCACAGCGCCCGGCAGGATGCGTACATGCACTGTAGTAGCTGGGTATATTCACACATGCCGGATTTTGATCATTAGCATAAATGACAGCAGGTGCGTCTTATCTGTTGGATCCTGCCTGTGTGAATATACCCTTATACAGCGACTAATATTTGTGACTATGAAGTGATGTGATGCATTGCCATGGATAAGGACTTATTCAGACTGGCGTCTCTACTAACCTGAGATACAGCAGTGTGAATACCGTCTAAGACCGAGTCTGAGGCCCCTGGGATGGCAGTGCCCACTGTCACCAAGTATACTCAGATTCTAGATATATGAGAGATGTTCTACCTGTTGTCACCATCCAGCAGTGAGTGCAGTACTCTCACCCTCCTCCTGTCACTGAGGGTTTCTATATCTATACTTCACCATTGTAAGATCTCTGATTGCTGTCAGTCAATCACAACTTTTTTTGACATTCGGAGGCTGTAAATCTGACTTGACCTTTACCCTCTATTCCCCAGTCCAGGCAATGCTCTGTGATCTAATACAATGTATCCGCTATTATTACAATGTAACAATAGATTTCATGTAACATAGGGTTGTCTGATCTGGTTTTCAGAATCTCTACAATGTAATGTTTAGGCTGCATTCACACGGACATGTATTTCTCCAGTCCTGTATCTACAGGCTGTATTTCTGTATAAATACGTGACGTTTTTCATCCGTATGCAGCACGTATTTAACCCGTATTTTATACATGCCCATAGACTTTTAGGCTACATTCACACTAACGTATGGGGGACGTATATATGGCCGATATACGTCCCCCATACACTTCTATGGGCGCACGGCACCCTACGGGAGCGGTACGGTGCGGCACCGTACCGTTCCGTACCCGGGAAAAAGATAGGACCGTTTTTATACGTCCGTGTGAATGTAGCCTAAGCCTGTAGAGGGAATGTGTGTACTATCAGACTATGGACCCAACACAGGCATCTTTATTTACACAAGATCCGTTTTATACCCATAGAACTCGTTATAGAAGACCAGTGTATGTGTACGTTAGTAATGGATTGTGGAATTTTGCGGATGAATTACATGGACTTTTTACACTGACGTTTGGATGTTTTGGGGTCTTCTGCTTTATGTGAATCTGAGGTAGAAAAACCTACAGCTGAGCATCAATGGTCTTCCATGTACAGCACTTGTGCCCTGTGTGTTCTTGGTGTACGGCCCATATGATTCACAGAAATGTTGTACCAGTCCACTGGGAGCGTACATGTGTTTCCGACCAATAAGACAAGTGTTTTGACAAAGATTTTCTTATTTTTCCAGATTTTAAGAAACAGTTACCCGTAGTTTGTCAAGCTATTGCAGAGGCAGACTTCTTGGCTATTGATGGGGAATTCTCAGGTATGTTTTCATCTGTGTGGTTACTAGAGATGAGCAGACCCTATGTTCAGGTTAATTAATAATTCCGTTATTAATATAGCGTACACAGATTACACAGCGCTGCATAGAGTTTGCCAAATCAGTCCCTGTTCCCAACGGGGATCACAATCTAATTAACCTACCAGTATGTTTTGGAGTGTGGGAGGAAACTGGAGGACCCGGAGGAAACCCACGCAAACATGGAGAAAACATACAAACTCTGCAGATGTTTTCAGACTGGGCTATGATTGACTAGGACGTTGGGTCCACTCTTCTCTGGTTACATACCTTATGTCAGATACTCCCATCCTTTATCCCATTAGCTTATTCCAGGAATCTCTGGCAGACTTATCACAATGTCTGAATTAATATCGATCCCAATGTTTTATGCTGGTGATATTCACTGGCATGTCTTTAAAGGGAACCTGGCATGCACATCTAACCCCCCTCCCCAAATTAAAGCTCCTACCTCATTTTCTGTAGTGAGTTGCTCTGCATGATGATATTGAAAGGAGTCAGTGGCTCCTGTGAATTATAACTTGAACCTTCGATCTTCATTGTAATCCTGTCAGTTGGGTGTTTCTGACTTTTCCCCTCTGACCTCTGGTAAACATGGCCCCCAGCACACCTCTTCTGAGCTGTAGCTTAGAAATGGGTATAAATTATATGTGCAGGGGGGGTGGGTGTTTACCAGAGGACAGAGGAGAAAGGGGGTGCTGCAGCCTGACTAAGATCAGCTCAGGAACACTCAGCTGGATTATAATGCATAGTGGGGGGGTGCATTTTATAATTCATAGAAGCCACTGACTCATTTCATTATCCTCATGCAGAGCAACTCGCTGCAGAAAATGAGGTAGGACCTTCGGTTCTGCTCCCTTTAAATCTGAGCAGTTTGCTTGTACAGTAACTCGCTTAACTTTTTTTTTTTGTGTTTTAGGGATTAGTGACGGGCCGTCTTTTACTACTTTAACGAACAGTTTGGACACACCAGAAGAACGATATGAAAAGCTTAAGGCGGTCAGTGTAACCTTCCCTGTCATACATGGGCGCATGAGAAAAGGGGCTGCCCAACTGCTTGTCACAACTGCAATGAGCTGACATGTGGTTGTCTTTGGGTTCCTCTCTACAATGACTTCTATGAGCTTCTAGTAATATAAAAAAGTTTCTTTCCTCCCTGCCAGCTTCTGGTTTTGGATACACAAAATACATTAGAAAAATAAATTGTGGAAATGTGTGCTAAGGGCTGTTGCATTTGAAAAAAGTTTTGGACTTTTGATTAGCATTGTAAATGGTGAACGAATTTACCCAACTTAGTGCTTATTGCCAAAATGCTGAGTTTGGACCATTAAATCCAGTTAAAATTCAGTCCTAATTTCAGCCATGGAGTTTGGCCATTTCAGATTACTCTTAAGTGAAATTAAAGACTCTCAGGCTTTGCACCTGAAGTGCAGCCTACTGCTTGTTCTAGTCAGACACCATTGTGACTGTATGACTTCTGAATCTCTGTGCTCTCTTCTATGTTATCCATGATGCATCAGGTGGGCATCACATTGGCAGCTAGAGAATGTACCATTTCTTCCTGCTATAGGAGGACAGTGTGGTACATCAAGGAGGCTACAATGTCATCTACATTATAACTATCGCCTAAAATCATCAGCAACAGTCACAAGGATCCCTATGTGGAGAGTGCACGTGGTACAGTCCATGCACTTCTATCAAGAGAGAGCCTCTGGTCGGATACACAAGTCAATGTAATTCTGAGTGGTACAATGTGACATGACTGACCTGGGTCACACTCGCACTAGCGAGTGTGATGTGTGAAACTCGCAGCATTGTAATGGCTGTAAAATTGTGGCCCAGATGCTGATCAATCAGATCTGAACGGATATGATAGGCCACATTTACTTACCCGTCCCTGCAAAACCCCGACGAGAATGCACTGCTGCCGCAATTCACTTACAGCGTGCGCCCAATATCCTGCATGTGTCGCTTCCCCGGTCAGGTTCCCTGGAGTTCAACATCTTCCCTGTGCATCATATGCGACACAATTTTAAAGTTAAATCCCGCGGTTTGTTAGAATCTGTCGAATCGTCTGACGTCCCGGCCCCAATTGGTGTCGCATGAAAGCCGCCACGATTGCGACACAATCCGATCGCGTGCGACAAAAACCCCAGTTAAATGCGGCGCAAAACGGAAATCGTTGGGAAACCCGATGGAAATGTAGTCCGTGGACCCTTTAGCTAATGTGCCCGGATGAGTTCAGTTCCCGTTACTCTGTGTTCGGCCTGAACTTTCCATTTAGCACATGCTGGGAGTGTAATGCAAGTTGGACACATTACACTGGCTCCTGTGTACAGGGACTTAGTGGGGGAGTAGGGATAAAATGAAACTGGAAAGAAAATGACTGGAGTGGGTCTTTAAGGTAGGGGATCTGTAAGGTTTGATTCCATATTCAAGAATGTTTAGAACTATGGTATATGTATGTTACTACTTACAAATTTGTAACTAACTCTTCCTCCTCTCCTGAATTTTCAGCACTCGATGGAATTTTTGCTCTTTCAATTCGGTCTTTGCACATTTAAGTATGACGATGTGAAAGCCAAGTAAGTTGCCTTTTGTTTAGTTTTGATACTTAAATTGATTCATGTATAAGCCGAGTCGTTCAGCACAATTTTTGTGCTGAAAATGCCCCTCTTTGCTTATATACGTGTATAAAAGGAATAATAAATGTATTTCTTCTATCCTCTAACTGCGTGGGTAAAGATGGTTCCATGCACTATGCCCTTGCACACAGTCATGACATCAAAGTGTGGACACGGGCAGAGCGAATGGACCTGTCTCTACCTGCGCTGCTACACAAGGGCCGCCGGAGTAAATTAGTTTTCAATAGAGCTAATTATTTTTATCTTATTTGCAGGTACATCATAAAATCCTTTAATTTTTATATATTCCCAAGACCATTTAATAGAAATTCGCCAGACAAGAAGTTTGTTTGTCAGGTATGTTGGATGTATACTGTACGTAGCCGCCAGGGTCCTCAAATATTCAAAGGTTGTTATAAGCGGGCAGCACTCCAATGGTCCAAATTAAATTAAAAAAGAGACAGCTTTATTGAAATAGTGGCAACGTTTCTGTGTCAAGCACCTTCATCCAGCAGCTAACAAGTGACCCACACAGGTGGAAATTTCATATTACAATACATATGTAACAAGTTAAAAAAAACCAAGAAATACATAAAATTCTGAACCACGAGGATTACATAATTAGTGACCTAACAACATGTGTACTGT
Organism: Engystomops pustulosus; assembly: GCA_019512145.1. Taxonomy (NCBI): domain Eukaryota; kingdom Metazoa; phylum Chordata; class Amphibia; order Anura; family Leptodactylidae; genus Engystomops; species Engystomops pustulosus. The sequence continues at coordinate 25,404,766 of CM033648.1, read as the reverse complement.
GAAAGAAATGTGCTGAAATTGTTAAATTTACCCATAATCGTCTAGATACAAAATACATATGCGTCTAGACATGGGTAAATTTACTCTATATACTCGTGTATAAGCCGAGTTTTTCAGCACAAAAAATGTGCTGAAAAACGTCCCCACGGCTTATACACGAGTCTATTACCAAAAAAAAATTACCCACTTAAAAAAATAAACTAAATACTCGCCCTCCGATGTCGGCGCGGCTTACCGATGTCAGCGCGTCCTGTCTTCTTTCTTCTCCACGGCTCTTGTTCGTTCTTCTTGCTTCTGTCATGGACGCGGCCGCGTCATAGTATGCGCCTGCTAGAAGAAAACATGGCCGCGTCCATGCCGGAAGAGAGAAGAGGAGCCGCGGAGAAGAAAGAAGACAGGATGCACTGACATTGGGGACATCGGGGAGCTGCGCTGACATCGGAGGGTGAGTATTTAAGTTTATTTTTTTTAAGGGCCGTGGGGGCAGGCTGGCTGTATACTACTAGGGGCTGGCTGTATACTACTGGGGGCTGGCTGTATACTACATGGGGGCTGGCTGGCTGTATTCTACATGGGGGCTGGCTGGCTGTATTCTACATGGGGGCTGGCTGGCTGTATACTACATGGGGGCTGGCTGGCTGTATACTACATGGGGCTGGCTGGCTGTATACTACATGGGGGCTGGCTGGCTGTATACTACATGGGGGTTTTGACCAATGCATTTCCCACCCTCGGCTTATACTTGAGTCAGTTTTTCCCAGTTTTCCCAGTAAAATTAGGGGTCTCGGGTCGGCTTATACTCGAGTATATATGGTAACTATTTCATCACATTTCTTTCACAGTACACGTGTTTTTTTTTTGACACTGTGATTATGAAATCCTCATTGGTTTGTAATACGAGTATTGGTTTCTGTTGCACATGTATTGTAATATGAAATACAGATTGCATGTGATTCTATGTATTCACGCACAAATTCTATGCAGATTGTTCATATTAGCACATGCAATTCATGCATAAAAATGGGCATGTCACATTTCCTATATAAACCCTGTGTGGGTCACTTGTTAGTATTTTAATAAAGTGCTATTTATTATTATTATTATTATTCATTGGAGTGCTGCCCACCTTTTACAGCCCACCTGGTACATGGGCTATTTTCTGCTGCAGCTATGCCCCTTGTTAGCGATTAGACAGCCGTTTATCAGACAATTCTAGAAAACTGCCTAAAAATGGTGTAAAACCTTCAATAATTGTGGCTCACTGCACTTCAGGAGCACTTTACTCCAGTGTTCTGCTGCTGACAGATTGATAAATCTTCCCATATGTCTGCTTCTTAGGACAGTTGCCCACAGTGAACTCGGTAAACATGAAATATCCAAATTAACAGACAACCTTTTCAGTGCAGAGATGGGTAACTGAAAACTGTACCCACCCAGATCTTCATCTGAGGTATTTAACCCCCTACGCACAGCAGGACGTACTATTATGTCCTGGTGCTGTGGTGGGTGTATGGAGAGCGATCATGGCCTGAGCTCTCTCGGTTTAATATGGCTGACACATGACTGTTACTACCGCGGTTAGTGCTGGCACCTCGGTTAACGTACCTGAGAGGGTCTGAAATAGTGTAAAAAATATATTAAAAAAGTAAGTTTAAATCGTCCCCTTTCCATAGCTCACATATAAAAATTAACAGTAAAAATGATACACTTGTTAGGTTCAGTCACCTCCCAAAATGCCTGTTATATCAAAATAAAAAAAGATTGATACTAGCCATATATTGCTTGGAATATTAGATGGTGCCACTAAAAAGTACAATTTGTCCCGCAGATAACAAGCCCTCATACATCTCTGTAAACGTAAAAATTAAATAGTTATCACTTCTGGAATGAGGAGAGTTTAAAAAAATGCAAATGAGTCTTGTAAGGGTTAATACATCTATGCAGTAACCCTACTCTGTACTGACGAGGAACAAGAACCCTGAGGCGCACCTGGACGTTATAGTACGTCCCGGTGGCTACATACCGGTGACCAGAGCATCGCTGGTTCAAGTTCAACTATGTATAAGTAAAAAAAAAAGTGAAAACACAAAAGTTAACACATTAGAATAAATAAAAAATAAATACATTAAAATATAAGCCCCTAAAATGTCACTTTTCCATAAAAACTCTTAACCATTAAAAAACACAAACGCACAAAAAAAGCCACATATTTGGTATTGCCGCATCCGTAACAATCTGTATAATAAAACAGAATCGTTACTGGACCTACACGGTAAACGCCAGGGAAAAAAACGCAAAACAAGTTCTGAAAAAATAATTTTTTATTGATACCTTTAAAAAGAATGCTCTAAAAAGTGATTTTTAGACAAGATTTTCTCCAAATTAGTTTTCATTCAGTAAAATTTAATAAAATACACAAATCCCCACATATTTTGTATAGCTATGTTCGTGACAATCTGCGTAATGAAACAGAATCGTTATTGGACCCGCAAAGTGAACCTCGTAATAAACCACCTCAAAAAATTCTCCGAAAAAAGATGATTTTTAATTAATACCCTTTAAAAAATGCTCTAAAAAGTGATTTTAAATAGTTACGCACTCTAAAATAAGACCGCTAAAAAGAACAATCCTTCTCGCAAAAAATAAGCCATAAACCAGATTTGTAACCCAAAAAATAAAAGTTATGCATATGAAAGTCAGTGATGCTAAAATAACATTTTTGCCAAATTGCTTTCTATTCGGTAAATATGGGGGAAAAAATTAAGGAAAAAAAACTATATATATGAAGTATTTTCGTAATCGTGGTGACCCATAGAATATAAATAATATACTATTTTTATGGTATGGTAAAGGCCAAAAAAAAAACACAAAAAAAATGTTCCTAAAAATTGATGATTTTCATTTCCTCCACCAACAAAGAGTTAATAAAATATCACCAACTATAGATGCCCCAAAATTATGTACCATAAAAGTGCATCTCATGTGGAAAAAAAAAATAAGCCCCTATAGGTCCAGGGGGCCATTAGGAATTTTGTCCCGGGGCCCAGTGGACTCTAGTTACGCCACTGGATGTACACTGAACAAACTGGGAAGGTAGAACATCTTTTCCTTGTGCACGGAGAGGTATGATGCCACACATGTGGGGACATATATACGACTGCAAGCTTGCAGCCTCATATACATCCCATGGACTGTAATGTAAATGTGGCCTTTTTAAAATACAATTGCCACAGAGACCAAAACAAATGTAGCTGGGTTTACAATGATAAAGTATACAACTTACATACAAATTCAACTTAAGAACAAACTTGCAGAATCTATCTTGGGACTGCCTGTACAATTAATACTACGACAAGACCAATATTCCAAACAATAGCGCTACAATTTCCAAATAATCCCTCTAAACTGCGACCCACAGCATCACCACAACATGAAGAGAGTACCAACATCCTGATAATGAGCACAAGACTCTATATACAGACCAGAATTACCAATAATTGACCACATATAAACTCCACTTACTGATTAACTTTACCGCCATATTGTTATTGTTCACACACAACCGAGCAAGGGGCAATATCACTAATGACACCTCTGTACAAGGCCCAAATAATAACATTACATCCTGATTATTACCACTACATAATGACTGAATAATACTGCAATACTATATGATAACCTACACACAGACCAGTATTTACCAGCATATAGAGACTACTGTATATAGAGACAATATAGTAGTAGATACCAGTCCTGCACAGAGGCCGCAGTGTCATCCAATCACTTACAGGTGACGTCCCTGATGTTGTCTCCTCCCTTCTGTCTGGTCTTCCAGGAGACTTCTTCCAGCCATGACTCTGCGGATTTATAAAACAGACTGTTCCCCTACGTATATTATATATGACCCTCACACCACAACTGACCACACTGTAACCCCCACATATATCATATATACCCCTCACACCACAACTGACCACACTGTGCCCCTACATATATCATATATACCCCTCACACTACAACTGACCGCACTGTGCTACCACATATATCATATATATCCTCACACCACAACTGACCACACTGTGCCCCTACATATATCATATATACCCCTCACATACACAACTGACCACACTGTGCCCC